>OV702297.1:480199715-481449715 GCA_916181665.1 Avena sativa | reverse complement strand
CCAGTGTCATTGCATGTGTGTTCTTCTCATTAACCACATCTAGAGTCATTGCATGTGTGTTCTTTTCACAAACCACATATGGAACCACCATTGTCATTGGAATGTGTATTATTTTCATTAACCACATCTAGAGTCATTTCATGACTATTCTTTTCATAGAACACATATGGATCCACCAGTGTCATTGAAATGTGTGTTCATTTTAGAGACCACATATGGATCCACCAGTGTCATTGAAATGTGTGTTCATTTTAGAGACCACATATGGATCCACCAGTGTCATTACATATGGTCCACCAGAGTTCATTGCATGTGTGTTATTTTCACTATCCACCTATGGATCCACTAGTGTCATTGCATGTGTGTTCTTCTCATTAACCACAGCTAGAGTCATTGCATGTGTGTTCTTTTCACAAACCACATATGGAACCACCATTGTCATTGGAATGTGTATTCTTTCATTAACCACATCTAGAGTCATTTCATGACTATTCTTTTCACAGACCACATATGGATCCACCAGTGTCATTGCATGTGTGGTCTCTTCACAAACCACATATGGATCCACCAGTGTCATTGCATGTGTGTTCTTTTTATTAACAACAACTAGAGTCATTGCATGTGTGTTATTTTCATTAACCACATATGGATCCGCCAGTGTCATTGCATGTGTGTTCTTCTCATTAACCACAACTAGAGTCATTGCATGTGTGTTCTTTTTACAAACCATATATGGAACCACCATTGTCATTGAAATGTGTATTATTTCATTAACCACATCTGGAGTCACTGGATGTATATCTTTTCATTAACCACATATGGATCCACCAGTGTCATTGCATGTGTGTTCTTCTCATTAACCACATCTAGAGTCACTAGATGCGTGTTCTTTTCAGAAACCAAATATGGAAACACCATTGTCATTGAAATGTGTGTTCTTTTCAGATACCACACATGGATCCACCAGTATCATTGCATATGGATCCACCAGAGTTCACTGTATGTGTGTTCTTTTCACAGACCACATATGCATCCACCAGTGTAATTGCATGTGTGTTCTTCTCATTAACAAAACACTCGAGTCATTGCATGTGTAATATTTTCATTAACCACATATTGATCCACCAGTGTCATTGCATCTGGGTTCTTCTCATTAACCACAGCTAGACTCACTGGATGTGTGTTCTTTGTCACAAACCACATATGGATCCACCAGTGTCATTGAAATGTGTGTTCTTTTCAGACACCACATATGGATCCACCAGTGTCATTGCACATGGATCAACCAGAGTTCATTGCATGTGTGTTCTTTTCACAATCCACCTATGGATCCACTAGTGTCATTGAAATGTGTGTTCTTTTCAGAGACCACATATGGAGCCACCAGTGTCATTGCATGTGTGTTCTTCTCATTAACCATAGCTAGAGTCATTGCATGTGTGTTCTTTTTATAAAGAACATATGGAACCACCATTTTCATTGAAATGTGTATTATTTCATTAACCACATCTGGAGTCACTAGATGTATGTTCTTTTCATTAACCATATTTTGATCCACCAGTGTCATTGCATGTGTGTTCTTCTCATTAACTACATCTAGAGTAACTAGATGTGTGTTCTTTTCACAAACCAAATATGGAACCACCATTGTCATTGAAATGTGTGTTCTTTTCAGAGACCACACATGGATCCACCAGTATCATTTCATATGGATATACCAGAGTTCATTGAATGTGTGTTCTTTTTACAAACTACATATGGATCCACAAGTGTCATTGCATGTGTGTTCTTCTCATTAACAAAACACTAGAGTCATTGCATGTGTAATATTTTCATTAACCACATATGGATCCACCGGTGTCATTACATGTGTGTTCTTGTCGTTAACTACATCTAGATTCACGGGATGTCTATTCTTTTCACAAACCAAATATGGAACCACCATTATCATTGAAATGTGTGTTCTTTTCAGAGACCACACATGGATCCACCAGTGTCATTGCATATGGATCCACCAGAGTTCATTGTATGTGTGTTCTTTTCACAATCCACCTATGGATCCACCAGTGTCATTGCATGTGTATCTTCTCATTAACCACAGCTAGAGTCATTGCATGTATGTTCTTTTCACAGACCACATATGGATCCACCAGTGTCACTGAAACATGTGTTCTTTTCAGAGACCACATCTAGAGTCATTGCATGGGTATTATTTTTAGAGACCACATATGGATCCACCAGTGTCATTGCATGTGTATTCTTCTCATTAACAACAACTAGAGTCATTGCATGTGTGTTATTTTCATTAACCACATATGGATCCACCAGTGTCATTGCATGTGTGTTGTTCTCATTAATCACATCTAGAGTCACTGGATGTGTGTTCTTTTCACAAACCAAATATGGAACCACCATTGTCATTGAAATGTGTATTCTTTTCAGAGACCAGACATGGATCCACCAGTGTCATTCCATATGGATCCACCAGAGTTCATTGTATGTGTGTTCTTTTCACAATCCACCTATGGATCCACCAGTGTCATTGCATGTGTGTTCTTCTCATTAACCACATCTAGAGTCATTGCATGTGTGTTCTTTTCACAAACCACATATGGAACCACCATTGTCATTGGAATGTGTATTATTTTCATTAACCACATCTAGAGTCATTTCATGACTATTCTTTTCATAGAACACATATGGATCCACCAGTGTCATTGAAATGTGTGTTCATTTTAGAGACCACATATGGATCCACCAGTGTCATTGAAATGTGTGTTCATTTTAGAGACCACATATGGATCCACCAGTGTCATTACATATGGTCCACCAGAGTTCATTGCATGTGTGTTATTTTCACTATCCACCTATGGATCCACTAGTGTCATTGCATGTGTGTTCTTCTCATTAACCACAGCTAGAGTCATTGCATGTGTGTTCTTTTCAGAAACCACATATGGAACCACCATTGTCATTGGAATGTGTATTCTTCCATTAACCACATCTAGAGTCATTTCATGACTATTCTTTTCACAGACCACATATGGATCCACCAGTGTCATTGCATGTGTGGTCTCTTCACAAACCACATATGGATCCACCAGTGTCATTGCATGTGTGTTCTTTTTATTAACAACAACTAGAGTCATTGCATGTGTGTTATTTTCATTAACCACATATGGATCCGCCAGTGTCATTGCATGTGTGTTCTTCTCATTAACCACAACTAGAGTCATTGCATGTGTGTTCTTTTTACAAACCATATATGGAACCACCATTGTCATTGAAATGTGTATTATTTCATTAACCACATCTGGAGTCACTGGATGTATATCTTTTCATTAACCACATATGGATCCACCAGTGTCATTGCATGTGTGTTCTTCTCATTAACCAAATCTAGAGTCACTAGATGCGTGTTCTTTTCAGAAACCAAATATGGAAACACCATTGTCATTGAAATGTGTGTTCTTTTTAGATACCACACATGGATCCACCAGTATCATTGCATATGGATCCACCAGAGTTCATTGTATGTGTGTTCTTTTCACAGACCACATATGCATCCACCAGTGTCATTGCATGTGTGTTCTTCTCATTAACAAAACACTCGAGTCATTGCATGTGTAATATTTTCATTAACCACATATTGATCCACCAGTGTCATTGCATCTGGGTTCTTCTCATTAACCACAGCTAGAGTCATTGGATGTGTGTTCTTTGGCACAAACCACATATGGATCCACCAGTGTCATTGAAATGTGTGTTCTTTTCAGACACCACATATGGATCCACCAGTGTCATTGCACATGGATCAACCAGAGTTCATTGCATGTGTGTTCTTTTCACAATCCACCTATGGATCCACTAGTGTCATTGAAATGTGTGTTCTTTTCAGAGACCACATATGGATCCACCAGTGTCATTGCATATGGACCCACCAGAGTTCATTGCATGTGTGTTCTTTTCACAATCCACCTATGGATCCACCAGTGTCATTGCATGTGTGTTCTTCTCAATAACCACAGCTAGAGTCACTTCATGTGTGTTCTTTTCACAAACCACATATCGAAACGCCATTGTCATTGAAATGTGTATTCTTTCATTAACCACATCTAGAGTCATTTCATGTCTATTTTTTTCACAGACCACATATGGATCCACCAGTGTCATTGCATGTGTGTTCTCTTCACAGACCACATATTGATCCACCAGTGTCATTGTATGTGTGTTCTTTTTACTAACAACAACTAGAGTCATTGCATGTGTATTATTTTCACAATCCACATATGAATCCACCACTATCATTGCATTTGTGTTCTTCTCATTAACCACAACTAGAGTCATTGCATGCGTGTTCTTTTCACAAACCACATATGGAACCACCATTGTCATTGGAATGTATATTATTTCATTAACCACATCTGGAGTCATTCATGTCTATTCTTTTCACATACCACATATGGATCCACCAGTGTCATTGCATGTGTGTTCTCTTCAGAGACCACAAATGGATCCACTAGTGTCATTGCATGTATGTTCTTCTCATTAACAACAACTAGAGTCATTGCATGTGTGTTATTTTCATTAACCACATATGGATACACCATTGTCATTGCATGTGTGTTCTTCTCATTAACCACAGCTAGAGTAACTAGATGTATGTTATTTTCACAAACCACATATGGATCCACCAGTGTCATTGAAATGTGTGCTCTTTTTAGAGACCACATCTGGAGTCATTTCATGACTATTCTGTTCATAGACCACATATGGATCCACCAGTGTTATTGCATATGTGTTCTCTTCAGAGACCACATATGGATCCATAGTGTCATTTCATGTGTTTCTTTTTAAAAACAACAACTAGAATCATTGCACGTGTGTTATTTTCATTAACCACATGTGGATCCACCAGTGTCATTGCATGTATGTTCTTCTCATTAACCACATCTAGAGTCATTGCATGCGTATTCTTTTCAGAGACCACATATGGATCCACCAGTGTCATTGCATGTGTGTTCTTCTCATTAACCAAATCTAGAGTCACTAGATGCGTGTTCTTTTCAGAAACCAAATATGGAAACACCATTGTCATTGAAATGTGTGTTCTTTTCAGATACCACACATGGATCCACCAGTATCATTGCATATGGATCCACCAGAGTTCATTGTATGTGTGTTCTTTTCACAGACCACATATGCATCCACCAGTGTCATTGCATGTGTGTTCTTCTCATTAACAAAACACTCGAGTCATTGCATGTGTAATATTTTCATTAACCACATATTGATCCACCAGTGTCATTGCATCTAGGTTCTTCTCATTAACCACAGCTAGAGTCACTGGATGTGTGTTCTTTGTCACAAACCACATATGGATCCACCAGTGTCATTGAAATGTGTGTTCTTTTCAGACACCACATATGGATCCACCAGTGTCATTGCACATGGATCAACCAGAGTTCATTGCATGTGTGTTCTTTTCACAATCCACCTATGGATCCACTAGTGTCATTGAAATGTGTGTTCTTTTCAGAGACCACATATGGATCCACCAGTGTCATTGCATATGGACCCACCAGAGTTCATTGCATGTGTGTTCTTTTCACAATCCACCTATGGATCCACCAGTGTCATTGCATGTGTGTTCTTCTCAATAACCACAGCTAGAGTCACTTCATGTGTGTTCTTTTCACAAACCACATATCGAAACGCCATTGTCATTGAAATGTGTATTCTTTCATTAACCACATCTAGAGTCATTTCATGTCTATTTTTTTCACAGACCACATATGGATCCACCAGTGTCATTGCATGTGTGTTCTCTTCACAGACCACATATTGATCCACCAGTGTCATTGTATGTGTGTTCTTTTTACTAACAACAACTAGAGTCATTGCATGTGTATTATTTTCACAATCCACATATGAATCCACCACTATCATTGCATTTGTGTTCTTCTCATTAACCACAACTAGAGTCATTGCATGCGTGTTCTTTTCACAAACCACATATGGAACCACCATTGTCATTGGAATGTATATTATTTCATTAACCACATCTGGAGTCATTCATGTCTATTCTTTTCACATACCACATATGGATCCACCAGTGTCATTGCATGTGTGTTCTCTTCAGAGACCACAAATGGATCCACTAGTGTCATTGCATGTATGTTCTTCTCATTAACAACAACTAGAGTCATTGCATGTGTGTTATTTTCATTAACCACATATGGATACACCATTGTCATTGCATGTGTGTTCTTCTCATTAACCACAGCTAGAGTAACTAGATGTATGTTATTTTCACAAACCACATATGGATCCACCAGTGTCATTGAAATGTGTGCTCTTTTTAGAGACCACATCTGGAGTCATTTCATGACTATTCTGTTCATAGACCACATATGGATCCACCAGTGTTATTGCATATGTGTTCTCTTCAGAGACCACATATGGATCCACAGTGTCATTTCATGTGTTTCTTTTTAAAAACAACAACTAGAATCATTGCACGTGTGTTATTTTCATTAACCACATGTGGATCCACCAGTGTCATTGCATGTATGTTCTTCTCATTAACCACATCTAGAGTCATTGCATGCGTATTCTTTTCAGAGACCACATATGGATCCACCAGTGTCATTGCATGTGTGTTCTTCTCATTAATAACAGCTAGTGATTGCATGTCTGTTATTTTCTTTAACCACATATGGATCCACCAGTGCCATTGCTTGTGTGTTCTTCTCATTAACCACATCTAGATTCACGGGATGTCTATTATTTTCACAAACAAAATATGGAACCACCATTATCATTGAAATGTGTGTTCTTTTCAGAGGCCACACATGGATCCACTAGTGTCATTGCATATGGATCCACCAGAGTTCATTGTATGTGTGTTCTTTTCACAATCCACCTATGGATCCACCAGTGTCAATGCATGTGTGTTTTTCTCATTAACCACGGCAAGAGTCATTGCATGTATGTTCTCTTCACAAACCAAATATGGATCCACGAGTGTCACTAAAACATGTGTTCTTTTCAGAGACCACAACTAGAGTCATTGCATGTGTATTCTTTTTAGAGACCACATATGGATCCACCAGTGTCATTGCATGTGTGTTCTTCTCATTAACCACAACTAGATTTACTGCATGTGTCTTCTTTTCACAAACAACATATGGATCCACTAGTGTCATTGAAATGTGTGTTCTTTTCAAAGACCACATCTAGAGTCATTGCATGTGTATTCTTTTTAGGGACCACATATGGATCCACCAGTGTCATTGCATGTGTGTTCTTCTCAGAGACCACATCTAGAGTCATTGCATGTGTGTTAGTTTCACTAACCACATTTGGATCCACCAGTGTCATTGCATGTTTGTTCTTCTCATTAACCATATCTAGAGTCAATGCATGTGTGTTCTCTTCACAGACCACATATGGATCCACCAGTGTCATTGTACGTTAGTTCTTTTTACTAACAACAACTAGGGTCATTGCATGTGTGTTATTTTCACAATCCACATATGGATCCACCACTATCATTGCATTTGTGTTCTTCTCATTAGCCACAACTAGAGTCATTGCATGCATGTTCTTTTCACAAACCACATATGGAACCCCCATTGTCATTGGAATGTGTATTCTTTCATTAACCACATCTGGAGTCATTTCATGTCTATTCTTTTCACAGACCACATATGGATCCACCAGTGTCATTGCATATGTGTTCTCTTCACAGACCACATATGGATCCACCAGTGTCATTGCATGTGTGTTCTTTTTATTAACAACAACTAGAGTCATTGCATGTGTCTTATTTTCATTAACCACATATGTATCCACTAGTGTAATTGCATGTGTGTTCTTCTCATTAACCACAACTAGAGTCATTGCATGTGTGTTCTTTTTACAAACCACATATGGAACCACCATTGTCATTGAAATGTGTATTATATCATTAATCACATCTGGAGTCACTGGATGTATATCTTTTCATTAGCCACATATGGATCCACTAGTGTCATTGCATGTGTGTTCTTCTCATTAACCACATCTAGAGTCACTAGATGTGTGTTCTTTTCACAAACCAAATATGGAACCACCATTGTCATTGAAATGTGTGTTCTTTTCAGATACCACACATGGATCCACCAGTATCATTACATATGGATCCACCAGAGTTCATTGTATGTGTGTTCTTTTCACAGACCACATATGGATCCACCAGTGTCACTGCCTGTGTGTTCTTATCGTTAACAAAACACTCGAGTCATTGCATGTGTAATATTTTCATTAACCACATATGGATCCACCAGTGTCATTGCATCTGGGTTCTTCTCATTAACCACAACTAGAGTCACTGGATGTGTGTTCTTTGTCAGAAACCACATATGGATCCACCAGTGTCTTTGAAATGTGTGTTCTTTTTAGAGACCACATATGGATCCACCAGTTTCATTGCATGTGTGTTCTTCTCATTAATAACAGCTAGTCATTGCATGTCTGTTATATTCATTAACCACATATGGATCCACCGGTGTCATTACATGTGTGTTCTTATCGTTAACTACATCTAGATTCACGGGATGTCTATTCTTTTCACAAACCAAATATGGAACCACCATTATCATTGAAATGTGTGTTCTTTTCAGAGACCACACATGGATCCACCAGTGTCATTGCATATGGATCCACCAGAGTTCATTGTATGTGTGTTCTTTTCACAATCCACCTATGGATCCACCAGTGTCATTGCATGTGTGTTCTTCTCATTAACCACAGCTAGAGTCATTGCATGTATTTTCTTTTCACACACCACATATGGATCCACCAGTGTCACTGAAACATGTGTTCTTTTCAGAGACCACATCTAGAGTCATTGCATGTGTATTATTTTTAGAGACCACATATGGATCCACCAGTGTCATTGCATGTGTGTTCTTCTCATTAACAACAAGTAGAGTCATTGCATGTGTGTTATTTTCATTAACCACATATGGATCCACCAGTGTCATTGCATGTGTGTTGTTCTCATTAATCACATCTTGAGTCACTGGATGTGTGTTCTTTTCACAAACCAGATATGGAACCACCATTGTCATTGAAATGTGTATTCTTTTCAGAGACCACACATGGATCCACTAGTGTCATTCCATATGGATCCACCAGAGTTCATTGTATGTGTGTTCTTTTCACAATCCACCTATGGATCCACCAGTGTCATTGCATGTGTGTTCTTCTCATTAACCACATCTAGAGTCATTGCATGTGTGTTCTTTTCACAAACCACATATGGAACCACCATTGTCATTGGAATGTGTATTCTTTTCATTAACCACATCTAGAGTCATTTCATGACTATTCTTTTCATAGAACACATATGGATCCACCAGTGTCATTCCATATGTGTTCTCTTCACAGACCACATATGGATCCACCAGTGTCATTGCATGTGTGTTCTTTTTATTAACAACAACTAGAGTCATTGCATGTGTGTTATTTTCATTAACCATATATGGATCCACTAGTGTCATTGTATGTGTGTTCTTCTCATTAACCACAACTAGAGTCATTGCATGTGTGTTCTTTTTACAAACCACATATGGAACCACCATTGTCATTGAAATGTGTATTATTTCATTAACGTAATCTGGAGTCACTAGATGTATATCTTTTCATTAACAACATATGGATCCACCAGTGTCATTGCATGTGTATTCTTCTCATTAACCACATCTAGAGCCACTAGATGTGTGTTCTTTTCACAAACCAAATATGGAACCACCATTGTCATTGAAATGTGTGTTCTTTTCAGATACCACACATGGATCCACCAGTATCATTGCATATGGATCCACCAGAGTTCATTGTATGTGTGTTCTTTTCACAGACCACATATGCATCCACCAGTGTCATTGCATGTGTGTTCTTCTCATTAACAAAACACTCGAGTCATTGCATGTGTAATATTTTCATTAACCACATATTGATCCACCAGTGTCATTGCATCTGGGGTCTTCTCATTAACCACAGCTAGAGTCACTGGATGTGTGTTCTTTGTCACAAACCACATATGGATCCACCAGTGTCATTGAAATGTGTGTTCTTTTCAGACACCACATATGGATCCACCAGTGTCATTGCACATGGATCAACCAGAGTTCATTGCATGTGTGTTCTTTTCACAATCCACCCATGGATCCATTAGTGTTATTGCATGTGTGTTCTTCTCAATAACCATAGCTAGAGTCATTGCATGTGTGTTGTTTTGAGAAACCACATATCGAACTACCATTGTCATTGAAATGTGTATTCTTTCATTAACCACATCTAGAGTCATTTCATGTCCATTCTTTTCACAGACCACATATGGATCCACCAGTGCCATGGCATGTGTGTTCTCTTCGCAGACCACATATGGATCCACCAGTGTCATTGCATGTGTGTTCTCTTCAGAGACCACATATGGATCCACCAGTGTCATTGCATGCGTGTTCTTTTTAGTAACAACAACTAGAGTCATTGCATGTGTGTTATTTTCACAATCCACATATGGATCCACCAGTGTCATTGCATTTGTGTTCTTCTCATTAACCATAGCTAGAGTCATTGCATGTGTGTTCTTTTCACAAACCACATATGCAACCACCAGTGTCATTGCATGCGTGTTCTCTTCAGAGACCACATATGGATCCACCAGTGTCATTGCATGCGTGTTCTTTTTATTAACAACAACTAGAGTCATTACATGTGTGTTACTTTCATTAACCACATATGGATCCACTAGTGTCACTGCATGTGTGTTCTTCTCATTAACAACAACAAGATTCATTGCGTGTGTGTTATTTTCATTAACCACATTTGGATCCAACAGTTTCATGGCATGTGTGTTCTTCTCATTAACCACACCTAGAGTCACTAGATGTGTGTTCTTTTTCACAAACCACATATGGATCCACCAGTGTCATTGAAATGTGTGTTCGTTTCAAAGACCACATATGGATCCACCAGTGTCATTGCATATGGATCCACCAGAGTTCATTGCATGTGTGTTCTTTTCAAAATCCACCAACGGATCCACCAGTGTCATTGCATGTGTGTTCTTCTCAATAACCACAGCTAGAGTCGCTGATTGTGTGTTCTTTTCACAAACCACATATGGAAACGCCATTGTCATTGAAATGTGTATTCTTTCATTAACCACATCTAGCGTCATTTCATGTCTATTCTTTTCACAGACCACATATGGATCCACCAGTGTCATTGCATGTGTGTTCTCTTCACATACCACATATGGATCCACCAGTGTCATTGTACGTGTTTTTTTTGCTAACAACAACTAGAGTCATTGCATGTGTATTATTTTCACAATCCACACATGGATCCACCACTATCATTGCATTTGTGTTCTTCTCATTAACCACAACTAGAGTCATTGCATGCATGTTCTTTTCACTAACCAAATATGGAACCACCATTGTCATTGGAATGTGTATTATTTCATTAACCACATCTGGAGTCATTTCATGTCTATTCTTTTCAAAGACCACATATGGATCCACCAGTGTCCTTGCATGTGTGTTCTCTTTAGAGACCACATATGGATCCACCAGTGTCATTGCATGTATGTTCTTCTCTTTAACAACAACTAGAGTCATTGCATGTGTGTTATTTTCATTAACCACATATGGATACACCATTGTCATTGCATGTGTGTTCTTCTCATTAACCACAACTAGAGTCACTGGATGTATGTTATTTTCACAAACCACATATGGATCCACCAGTGTCATCGAAATGTGTGTTCTTTTTAGAGACCACATCTGGAGTCATTTCATGACTATTCTGTTCACAGACCACATATGGATCCACCAGTGTCATTGCATGTTCTCGTCAGAGACCACATATGGATCCACCAGTGTCATTGCATTTGTTTATTTTTGATAACAACAACTAGTGTCATTGCACGTGTGTTATTTTCATTAACCACATGTGGATCCACCAGTGTCATTGCATGTGTGTTCTTCTCATTAACCACAACTAGAGTCATTGCAAGCGTATTCTTTTCAGAGACCACATATGGATCCACCAATGTCATTGCATGTGTGTTCTTCTCATTAATAACAGCTAGTCATTGCATGTCAGTTATTTTCATTAACCACATATGGATCCACCAGTGTCATTGCATGTGTGTTCTTCTTATTAACCACATCTAGATTCACTAGATGTCTATTCTTTTCACAAACCAAATATGGAACCACCATTATGATTGAAATGTGTGTTCTTTTTAGAGACCACACATGGATCCACCAGTGTCATTGCATATGGATCCATAAGAGTTCATTGTATGTGTGTTCTTTTCACAATCCACCTATGGATCCAGTAGTGACATTGCATGTGTTCTTCTCATTAACCATAGCTAGAGTCATTGCATGTGTGTTCTTTTCACAAACCACATATGGATCCACCAGTGTCATTGCATATGTGTTCTCTTCACAGACCACATATGGATCCACCAGTGTCATTGCATGTGTGTTATTTTTATTAACAACAACTAGAGTCATTGCATGTGTGTTATTTTCATTAACCACATATGGAGCCACCAGTGTCATTGCATGTGTGTTCTTCTCATTAACCATAGGTAGAGTCATTGCTTGTGTGTTCTTTTTACAAAGAACATATGGAACCACCATTTTCATTGAAATGTGTATTATTTCATTAACCACATCTGGAGTCATTGGATGCATGTTCTTTTCATTAACCATATTTGGATCCACCAGTGTCATTGCATGTGTGTTCTTCTCATTAACTACATCTAGAGTCACTAGATGTGTGTCCTTTTCACAAACCAAATATGGAACCACCATTGTCATTGAAATGTGTGTTCTTTTCAGAGACCACACATTGATCCACCAGTATCATTGCATATAGATATACCACAGTTCATTGTATGTGTGTTCTTTTCACAGACCACATATGGATCCACCAGTGTCATTGCATGTGTGTTCTTCTCATTAACCACATCTAGAGTCACTAGATGTGTGTTCTTTTCACAAACCAAATATGGAACCACCATTGTCATTGAAATGAGTGTTCTTCTCAGATACCACACATGGATCCACCAGTATCATTGCATATGGATCCACCAGAGTTCATTGTATGTGTGTTCTTTTCGCAGACCACATATGGATCCACCAGTGTCATTGCATGTGTGTTTTTCTCATTAACAAAACACTCGGGTCATTGCATGTGTAATATTTTCATTAACCACATATGGATCCACCAGTGTCATTGCATCTGGGTTCTTCTCATTAACCACAGCTAGAGTCACTGGATGTGTGTTCTTTGTCACAAACCACATATGGATCCACTAGTGTCAATGAAATGTGTGTTCTTTTCAGAGACCACATATGGATCCACTAGTGTCATCGCATGTGTGTTCTTCTCATTAACCACATCTAGATTGACGGGATGTCTATTCTTTTCACAAACCAAATATGGAACCACCATTATCATTGAAATGTGTGTTCTTTTCAGAGACCACACATGGATCCACCAGTGTCATTGCATATGGATCCACCAGAGTTCATTGTAAGTGTGTTCTTTTCACAATCCACCTATGGATACACCAGTGTCATTGCATGTGTGTTCTTCTCATTAACCACAACTAGAGTCATTGCATGTGTGTTCTTTTCACAGACCACATATGGATCCACCAGTGTCACTGAATCATGTGTTCTCTTCAGAGACCACATCTAGAGTCATTGCATGTGTATTCATTTTAGAGGCCACATATGGATCCACCAGTGTCATTGCATTTGTGTTCTTCTCATTAACAACAACTAGAGTCATTGCATGTGTGTTATTTTCAATAACCACATATGGATCCACCAGTGGCATTGCATGTGTGTTCTTCTCATTAACCACATCTAGAGTCACTGGATGTGTGTTATTTTCAGAAACCAAATATGGAACCACCATTGTCATTGAAATGTGTGTTCTTTTCAGAGACCACACATGGATCCACCAGTGTCATTGCATATGGATCCACCAGAGTTCATTGTATGGGTGTTCTTTTCACAATCCACCTATGGATCCACCAGTGTCATTGCATGTGTGTTCTCTTCACATACCACATATGGATCCACCAGTGTCATTGTACGTGTTTTTTTTGCTAACAACAACTAGAGTCATTGCGTGTGTATTATTTTCACAATCCACACATGGATCCACCACTATCATTGCATTTGTGTTCTTCTCATTAACCACAACTAGAGTCATTGCATGCATGTTCTTTTCACAAACCAAATATGGAACCACCATTGTCAATGGAATGTGTATTATTTCATTAACCACATCTGGAGTCATTTCATGTCTATTCTTTTCACAGACCACATATGGATCCACCAGTGTCCTTGCATGTGTGTTCTCTTTAGAGACCACATATGGATCCACCAGTGTCATTGCATGTATGTTCTTCTCATTAACAACAACTAGAGTCATTGCATGTGTGTTATTTTCATTAACCACATATGGATACACCATTGTCATTGCATGTGTGTTCTTCTCATTAACCACAACTAGAGTCACTGGATGTATGTTATTTTCACAAACCACATATGGATCCACCCGTGTCATCGAAATGTGTGTTCTTTTTAGAGACCACATCTGGAGTCATTTCATGACTATTCTGTTCACAGACCACATATGGATCCACCAGTGTCATTGCATGTGTGTTCTCTTTAGAGACCACATATGGATCCACTAGTGTCATTGCATGTGTGTTCTTTGAATAATGACAACTAGAGTCATTGCATGTGTGTTATTTTCATTAACCACATATGGATCCACCAGTGTCATTGCATGTGTGTTCTTCTCATTAACCATAGCTAGAGTCATTGCATGTGTATTCTTTTCAGAGACCACATATGGATCCACCAGTGTCATTGCATGTGTGTTCTTCGCATTAACAACAGCTAGAGTCATTGCATGTGTGTTATTTTCATTGGCCACATATGGATCCAACAGTGTCATTGCATGTGTGTTCTTTTTAATAACAACAACTAGAGTCATTGCATGTGTGTTATTTTCATTAACCACATATGGATCCACCAGTGTCATTGCATGTGTGTTCTTCTCATTAACCATAGCTAGAGTCATTGCATGTGTATTCTTTTCAGAGACCACATATGGATCCACCAGTGTCATTGCATGTGTGTTCTTCGCATTAACAACAGCTAGAGTCATTGCATGTGTGTTATTTTCATTAACCATATATGGATCCACCAGTGTCAATGCATGTGTGTTCTTCTCATTAACCATAGCTAGAGTCATTGCATGTGTATTCTTTTCAGAGACCACATATGGATCCACCAGTGTCATTGCATGTGTGTTCTTCTCATTAACCATAGCTAGAGTCATTGGATGTCTGTTCTTTTCACAAACTACATATGGAACCACCATTGTCATTGAAATGTGTATTCTTTCATTAACCACATCTAGAGTCATTTCATGACTATACTTTTCGCAGACCACATATGGATTCACCAGGGTCATTGCATGTGTGTTCTCTTCACAGATCACATATGGATCCACCAGTGTCATTGCATGTGTTTTCTTTTTACTAACAACAACTAGAGTCATTGCATGTGTGTTATTTTCATTAACCACATATGGATCCACCAGTGTCACTACATGTGTGTTCTTCTCATTAACCATAGCTAGAGTCATTGCATGTGTATTCTTTTTAGAGACCACATATGGATCCACCAGTTTCATTCAATGTGTGTTCTTCTCATTAACAACAGCTAGAGTCATTGAATGTGTGTTATTTTCATTAACCACATATGGACCCACCAGTGTCATTGCATGTGTGTTCTTCTCATTAACCACAACTAGAGTCACTGGATGTATGTTCTTTTCACAAACCACATATGGATCCACCAGTGTCATTGAAATGTTTGTTCTTTTCAGAGACCACATCTGGAGTCATTTCATGGCTATTCTATTCACAGACCACATATGGATCCACCAGTGTCATTGCATGTGTGTTCTCTTTGGAGACCACATATGGATCCACTAGTGTCATTGCATGTGTGTTCTTCTCATTAACAACAACTAGAGTCATTGCGTGTGTGTTATTTTTGTTAACCACATATGGATCCACCAGTGTCATTGCATGTGTGTTCTTCTCATTAACCACATCTAGAGTCACTGGATGTGTCTTCTTTTCACAAACCAAACATGGAACCACCATTGTCATCGAAATGTGTGTTCTTTTCAGAGACCACACAGAGATCCACCAGTGTCACAGCATATGGATCCACCAGAGTTCATTGTATGTGTGTTATTTTCACAATCCACCTAAGGATCCAGCAGTGTCATTGCATGTGTGTTCCTCTCATTAACCACAGCTAGAGTCATTGCATGTGTGTTCTTTTCACAAACCACATATGCAACCACCATTTTCATTGGAATGTGTATTCTTTCATTAACCACATCTAGAGTCATTTCATGACTATTCTTTTCATAGACCACATATGGATCCACCAGTGTCATTGCATATGTGTTCTCTTCACAGACCACATATGGATCCACCAGTGTCATTGCATGTGTGTTCTTTTTATTAACAACAACTAGAGTCATTGCATGTGTGTTATTTTCATTAACCACATATGGATCCGCTAGTGTCATTGCATGTGTGTTCTTCTCATTAACCACAACTAGAGTCATTGCATGTGTGTTCTTTTTACAAACCACATATGGAACCACCATTGTAATTGATATGTGTATTATTTCATTAACCACATCTGGAGTCACTGGATGTATATCTTTTCATTAACCACATATGGATCCACCAGTGTCATTTCATGTGTGTTCTTCTCATTAACCACATCTAGAGTCACTAGATGTGTGTTCTTTTCACAAACCAAATATGGAACCACCATTGTCATTGAAATGTGCATTCTTTTCAGATACCACACATGGATCCACCCGTATCATTGCATATGGATCCACCAGAGTTCATTGTATGTGTGTTCTTTTCACAGACCACATATGGATCCACCTGTGTCATTGCATGTGTGTTCTTCTCATTAACAAAACACTCGAGTCATTGCATGTGTGTTCTTTTTACAAAGAACATATGGAACCACCATTTTCATTGAAATGTGTATTATTTCATTAACCACATCTGGAGTCACTAGATGTGTGTTGGTTTGACTAACCACATATGGATCCACCAGTGTCATTGCATGTGTGTTCTTCTCATTAACCACATCTAGAGTCACTAGATGTGTGTTCTTTTCACAAACCAAATATGGAACCACCATTGTCCTTGAAATGTCTGTTCTTTTCAGATACACACATGGATCCACCAGTATCATTGCATATGGATCCACCAGAGTTCATTGTATGTGTGTTCTTTTCACATACCACATATGGATCCACCAGTGTCATTGCATGTGTGTTCTTCTCATTAATAAAACACTCGAGTCGTTGCATGTGTAATATTTTCATTAACCACATATGGATCCACCAGTGTCATTGCATCTGGGTTCTTCTCATTAACCATAGCTAGAGTCACTAGATGTGTGTTCTTTGTCACAAACCACATATGGATCCACCAGTGTCATTGAAATGTGTGTTCTTTTCAAAGACCACATATGGATCCACCAGTGTCATTGCACATGGATCCACTAGAGTTCATTGCATGTGTGTTCTTTTCACAATCCACCTATGGATCAATTAGTGTTATTGCATATGTGTTCTTCTCAATAACCATAGCTAGAGTCATTGCATGTGTGTTGTTTTGACAAACAACATATCGAACCACCATTGTCATTGAAATGTGTATTCTTTCATTAACCACATCTAGAGTCATTTCATGTCTATTCTTTTCACACACCACATATGGATCCACCAGTGTCATTGCATGTGTGTTCTCTTCATAGACCACATATGGATCCACTAGTGTCATTGCATGTGTGTTCATTTTTAGTAACAACAACTAGACTCATTGCATGTGTGTTATTTTCACAATCCACATATGGATCCACCAGTGTCATTGCATTTGTGTTCTTCTCATTAACCACAGCTAGAGTCATTGCATGTGTGTTCTTTTCACAAACCACATATGGAACCACCATTGTCATTGGAATGTGTATTCTTTCATTTACCACATCTAGAGTCATTTCATGACTATTCTTTTTACAGACCACATATGGATCCACCAGTGTCATTGCATGTGTGTTCTCTTCAGAGACCACATATGGATCCACCAGTGTCATTGTATTGGTGTTCTTTTTATTAACAACAACTAGAGTCATTGCATGTGTGTTACTTTCATTAACCACATATGGATCCACTAGTGTCATTGCATGTGTGTTCTTCTCATTAACAACAACTAGAGTCATTGCGTGTGTGTTATTTTCATTAACCATATATGGATCCACCAGTTTCATGGCATGTGTGTTCTTCTCATTAAGCACAGCTAGAGTAACTAGATGTATTTTTTTTCACAAACCACATATGGATCCACCAGTGTCATTGAAATGTGTGTTCTTTTCAGAGACCACATATGGATCCACCAGTGTCATTGCATATGGATCCACCAGAGTTCATTGCATGTGTGTTCGTTTCACAATCCACCTATGGATCCACCAGTGTCATTGCATGTGTGTTCTTCTCAATAACCACAGCTAGAGTCACTGATTGTGTGTTCTTTTCACAAACCACATATGGAAACGCCATTGTCATTGAAAAGTGTATTCTTTCATTAACCACATCTAGAGTCATTTCATGTCTATTATTTTAACAGACCACATATGGATCCACTAGTGGCATTGCATGTGTGTTCTCTTCACAGACCACATATGAATCCACCTGTGTCATTGTACATGTGTTCTTTTTACTAACAACAACTAGAGTCATTGCAAGTGTGTTATTTTCACAATCCACATATGGATCCACCACTATCATTGCATTTGTGTTCTTCTCATTAACCACAACTAGAGTCATTTCATGCATGTTCTTTTCACAAACCACATATGGAACCACCATTGTCATTGGAATGTGTATTCTTTCATTAACCACATCTGGAGTCATTTCTTGTCTATTCTTTTCACAGATCACATATGGATCCACTAGTGTCATTGCATGTGTGTTCTCTTCAGAGACCACATATGGATCCACTAGTTTCATTGCATGTATGTTCTTATCATTAACAACAACTAGAGTCATTGCATGTGTGTTATTTTCATTAACCACATATGGATACACCATTGTCATTGCATGTGTGTTCTTCTCATTAACCACAGCTAGAGTCACTAGATGTATGTTATTTTCACAAACCACATATGGATCCACCAGTGTCATTGAAATGTGTGTTCTTTTCAGAGACCACATCTGGAGTCATTTCATGACTATTCTGTTCACAGACCACATATGGATCCACCAGTGTCATTGCATGTTCTCTTCAGAGACCACATATGGATCCACCAGTGTTATTGCATGTGTTTATTTTTAATAACAACAACTAGAGTCATTGCACGTGTGTTATTTTCATTAGCCACATGTGGATCCACCAGTGTCATTGCATGTGTGTTCTTCTCATTAACCACAGGTAGAGTCATTGCATGTGTATTATTTTCAGAGACCACATATGGATCCACCAGTGTCATTGCATGTGTGTTCTTCTCATTAACAAAACACTCGAGTCGTTGCATGTGTAATATTTTCATTAACCACATATGGATCCACCAGTGTCATTGCATCTGGGTTCTTCTCATTAACCATAGCTAGAGTCACTGGATGTGTGTTCTTTGTCACAAACCACATATGGATCCACCAGTGTCATTGAAATGTGTGTTCTTTTCAGAGACCACATATGGATCCACCAGTGTCATTGCACATGGATCCACTAGAGTTCATTGCATGTGCGTTCTTTTCACAATCCACCTATGGATCAATTAGTGTTATTGCATGTGTGTTCTTCTCAATAACCATAGCTAGAGTCATTGCATGTGTGTTGTTTTGACAAACCACATATCGAACCACCATTGTCATTGAAATGTGTATTCTTTCATTAACCACATCTAGAGTCATTTCATGTCCATTCTTTTCACACACCACATATGGATCCACCAGTGTCATTGCATGTGTGTTCTCTTCATAGACCACATATGGATCCACTAGTGTCATTGCATGTGTGTTCATTTTTAGTAACAACAACTAGACTCATTGCATGTGTGTTATTTTCACAATCCACATATGGGTCCACCAGCGTCATTGCATTTGTGTTCTTCTCATTAACCATAGCTAGAGTCATTGCATGTATGTTCTTTTCACAAACCACATATGGAACCACCATTGTCATTGGAATGTGTATTCTTTCATTTACCACATCTAGAGTCATTTCATGACTATTCTTTTCACAGACCACATATGGATCCACCAGTGTCATTGCATGTGTGTTCTCTTCAGAGACCACATATGGGTCCACCAGTGTCATTGCATGCGTATTATTTTTATTAACAACAACTAGAGTCATTGCATGTGTGTTACTTTCATTAACCACATATGGATCCACTAGTGTCATTGCATGTGTGTTCTTCTCATTAACAACAACTAGAGTCATTGCGTGTGTGTTATTTTCATTAACCACATATGGATCCACCAGTTTCATGGCATGTGTGTTCTTCTCATTAAGCACAGCTAGAGTAACTAGATGTATTTTTTTTCGCAAACCACATATGGATCCACCAGTGTCATTGAAATGTGTGTTCTTTTCAGAGACCACATATGGATCCACTAGTGTCATTGCATATGGATCCACCAGAGTTCATTGCATGTGTGTTCGTTTCACAATCCACCTATGGATCCACCAGTGCTATTGCATGTGTGTTCTTCTCAATAACCACAGCTAGAGTCACTGATTGTGTGTTCTTTTCACAAACCACATATGGAAACGCCATTGTCATTGAAATGTGTATTCTTTCATTAACCACATCTAGAGTCATTTCATGTCTATTATTTTCACAGACCACATATGGATCCACTAGTGGCATTGCATGTGTGTTCTCTTCACATACCACATATGGATCCACCCGTGTCATTGTACATGTGTTCTTTTTACTAACAATAACTAGAGTCATTGCAAGTGTGTTATTTTCACAATCCACATATGGATCCACCACTATCATTGCATTTGTGTTCTTCTCATTAACCACAACTAGAGTCATTGCATGCATGTTCTTTTCACAAACCACATATGGAACCACCATTGTCATTGGAATGTGTATTCCTTCATTAAACACATCTGGAGTCATTTCTTGTCTATTCTTTTCACAGATCACATATGGATCCACTAGTGTCATTGCATGTGTGTTCTCTTCAGAGACCACATATGGATCCACTAGTTTCATTGCATGTATGTTCTTATCATTAACAACAACTAGAGTAATTGCATGTGTGTTATTTTCATTAACCACATATGGATACACCATTGTCATTGCATGTGTGTTCTTCTCATTAACCACAGCTAGAGTCACTAGATGTATGTTATTTTCACAAACCACATATGGATCCACCAGTGTCATTGAAATGTGTGTTCTTTTCAGAGACCACATCTGGAGTCATTTCATGACTATTCTGTTCACAGACCACATATGGATCCACCAGTGTCATTGCATGTTCTCTTCAGAGACCACATATGGATCCACCAGTGTTATTGCATGTGTTTATTTTTAATAACAACAACTAGAGTCATTGCACGTGTGTTATTTTCATTAACCACATGTGGATCCACCAGTGTCATTGCATGTGTGTTCTTCTCATTAACCACAGCTAGAGTCATTGCATGTGTGGATCCACCAGTGTCATTGCATGGATCCACTAGTGTCATTGCATGTGTGTTCTCTTCAGAGACCACAAATGGATCCACTAGTGTCATTGCATGTATGTTCTTCTCATTAACAACAACTAGAGTCATTGCATGTGTGTTATTTTCATTAATCACATATGGATACACCATTGTCATTGCATGTGTTTTCTTCTCATTAACCACAGCTAGAGTCACTAGATGTATATTATTTTCACAAACCTCATTAGGATCCACCAGTCTCATTAAAATGTCTGTTCTTTTCAGACACCACATCTGGAGTCATTTCATGACTAGTCTATTCACAGGCCACATATGGATCCACCAGTGTTATTGCATGTGTGTTCTCTACAGAGACCACATATGGATCCATAGTGTCATTGCATGTGTTTCTATTTAATAAAAACAACTAGAGTCATTGCACGTGTGTTATTTTCATTAACGACATGTGGATCCACCAGTGTCATTGCATGTGTGTTCTTCTCATTAACCACATCTAGAGTCATTGCATGCGTATTCTTTTCAGAGACCACATATGGATCCACCAGTGTCGTTGCATGTGTGTTCTTCTCATTAATAACAGCTAGTGATTGCATGTCTGTTATTTTCATTTACCACATATGGATCCACCAGTGTCATTGCATGTGTGTTCTTCTCATTAACCACATCTAGATTCACGGGATGTCTATTCTTTTCACAAACCAAATATGGAACCACCATTATCATTGAAATGTGTGTTCTTTTCAGAGACCACACATGGATCCACCAGTGTCATTGCATATGAATCCACCAGAGTTCATTGTATGTGTGTTCTTTTCACAATCCACCTATGGATCCACCAGTGTCATTGCATGTGTGTTCTTCTCATTAACCACAGCTAGAGTCATTGCATGTGTGTTCTTTTCATAGACCACATATGGATCCACGAGTGTCACTGAAACATGTGTTCTTTTCAGAGACCGCATCTAGAGTCATTGCATGTGTATTCTTTTTAGAGACCACATATGGATCCACCAGTGTCATTGCATGTGTGTTCTTCTGATTAACCACAATTAGATTTATTGCATGTGTGTTCTTTTCACAAACAACATACGGATCCACCAGTCTCATTGAAATGTGTGTTCTTTTCAAAGACCACATCTAGAGTCATTGCATGTGTATTCTTTTTAGAGACCACATATGGATCCACCAGTGTCATTGCATGTGTGTTCTTCTCAGAGACCACATCTAGAGTCATTGCTTGTGTGTTAGTTTCACTAACGACATTTGGATCCACCAGTGTCATTGCATGTGTGTTCTTCTCATTAACCATATCTAGAGTCACTGGATGTGTGTTCTTTTCTCAGACCACATATGGATCCACCAGTGTCATTGTACGTTAGTTCTTTTTACTAACAACAACTAGGGTCATTGCATGTGTGTTATTTTCACAATCCACATATGGATCCACCACTATCATTGCATTTGTGTTCTTCTCATTAGCCACAACTAGAGTCATTGCATGCATGTTCTTTTCACAAACCACATATGGAACCCCCATTGTCATTGGAATGTGTATTCTTTCATTAACCACATCTGGAGTCATTTCATGTCTATTCTTTTCACAGACCACATATGGATCCACCAGTGTCATTGCATATGTGTTCTCTTCACAGACCACATATGGATCCACCAGTGTCATTGCATGTGTTTTCTTTTTATTAACAACAACTAGAGTCATTGCATGTGTCTTATTTTCATTAACCACATATGTATCCACTAGTGTAATTGCATGTGTGTTCTTCTCATTAACCACAACTAGAGTCATTGCATGTGTGTTCTTTTTACAAACCACATATGGAACCACCATTGTCATTGAAATGTGTATTATTTCATTAATCACATCTGGAGTCACTGGATGTATATCTTTTCATTAGCCACATATGGATCCACTAGTGTCATTGCATGTGTGTTCTTCTCATTAACCACATCTAGAGTCACTAGATGTGTGTTCTTTTCACAAACCAAATATGGAACCACCATTGTCATTGAAATGTGTGTTCTTTTCAGATACCACACATGGATCCACCAGTATCATTGCATATGGATCCACCAGAGTTCATTGTATGTGTGTTCTTTTCACAGACCACATATGGATCCACCAGTGTCATTGCATGTGTGTTCTTATCATTAACAAAACACTCGAGTCATTGCATGTGTAATATTTTCATTAACCACATATGGATCCACCAGTGTCATTGCATCTGGGTTCTTCTCATTAACCACAACTAGAGTCACTGGATGTGTGTTCTTTGTCAGAAACCACATATGGATCCACTAGTGTCTTTGAAATGTGTGTTCTTTTTAGAGACCACATATGGATCCACCAGCGTCATTGCTTGTGTGTTCTTCTCGTTAATAACAGCTAGTCATTGCATGTCTGTTATATTCATTAACCACATATGGATCCACCGGTGTCATTACATGTGTGTTCTTATCGTTAACTACATCTAGATTCACGGGATGTCTATTCTTTTCACAAACCAAATATGGAACCACCATTATCATTGAAATGTGTGTTCTTTTCAGAGACCACACATGGATCCACCAGTGTCATTGCATATGGATCCACCAGAGTTCATTGTATGTGTGTTCTTTTCACAATCCACCTATGGATCCACCAGTGTCATTGCATGTGTGTTCTTCTCATTAACCACAGCTAGAGTCATTGCATGTATGTTCTTTTCACACACCACATATGGATCCACCAGTGTCACTGAAACATGTGTTCTTTTCAGAGACCACATCTAGAGTCATTGCATGTGTATTATTTTTAGAGACCACATATGGATCCACCAGTGTCATTGCATGTGTGTTCTTCTCATTAACAACAAGTAGAGTCATTGCATGTGTGTTATTTTCATTAACCACATATGGATCCACCAGTGTCATTGCATGTGTGTTGTTCTCATTAATCACATCTTGAGTCACTGGATGTGTGTTCTTTTCACAAACCAGATATGGAACCACCATTGTCATTTAAATGTGTATTCTTTTCAGAGACCACACATGGATCCACTAGTGTCATTCCATATGGATCCACCAGAGTTCATTGTATGTGTGTTCTTTTCACAATCCACCTATGGATCCACCAGTGTCATTGCATGTGTGTTCTTCTCATTAACCACATCTAGAGTCATTGCATGTGTGTTCTTTTCACAAACCACATATGGAACCACCATTGTCATTGGAATGTGTATTCTTTTCATTAACCACATCTAGAGTCATTTCATGACTATTCTTTTCATAGAACACATATGGATCCACCAGTGTCATTGCATATGTGTTCTCTTCATAGACCACATATGGATCCACCAGTGTCATTGCATGTGTGTTCTTTTTATTAACAACAACTAGAGTCATTGCATGTGTGTTATTTTCATTAACCATATATGGATCCACTAGTGTCATTGTATGTGTGTTCTTCTCATTAACCACAACTAGAGTCATTGCATGTGTGTTCTTTTTACAAACCACATATGGAACCACCATTGTCATTGAAATGTGTATTATTTCATTAACATAATCTGGAGTCACTAGATGTATATCTTTTCATTTACAACATATGGATCCACCAGTGTCATTGCATGTGTATTCTTCTCATTAACCACATCTAGAGTCACTAGATGTGTGTTCTTTTCACAAACAAAATATGGAACCACCATTGTCATTGAAATGTGTGTTCTTTTCAGATACCACACATGGATCCACCAGTATCATTGCATATGGATCCACTAGAGTTCATTGTATGTGTGTTCTTTTCACAGACCACATATGCATCCACCAGTGTCATTGCATGTGTGTTCTTCTCATTAACAAAACACTCGAGTCATTGCATGTGTAATATTTTCATTAACCACATATTGATCCACCAGTGTCATTGCATCTGGGTTCTTCTCATTAACCACAGCTAGAGTCACTCGATGTGTGTTCTTTGTCACAAACCACATATGGATCCACCAGTGTCATTGAAATGTGTGTTCTTTTCAGACACCACATATGGATCCACCAGTGTCATTGCACATGGATCAACCAGAGTTCATTGCATGTGTATTCTTTTCACAATCCACCCATGGATCCATTAGTGTTATTGCATGTGTGTTCTTCTCAATAACCATAGCTAGAGTCATTGCATGTGTGTTGTTTTGAGAAACCACATATCGAACTACCATTGTCATTGAAATGTGTATTCTTTCATTAACCACATCTAGAGTCATTTCATGTCCATTCTTTTCACAGACCACATATGGATCCACCAGTGTCATGGCATGTGTGTTCTCTTCGCAGACCACATATGGATCCACCAGTGTCATTGCATGTGTGTTCTCTTCAGAGACCACATATGGATCCACCAGTGTCATTGCATGCGTGTTCTTTTTAGTAACAACAACTAGAGTCATTGCATGTGTGTTATTTTCACAATCCACATATGGATCCACCAGTGTCATTGCATTTGTGTTCTTCTCATTAACCATAGCTAGAGTCATTGCATGTGTGTTCTTTTCACAAACCACATATGCAACCACCAGTGTCATTGCATGCGTGTTCTCTTCAGAGACCACATATGGATCCACCAGTGTCATTGCATGCGGTCTCTTTTTATTAACAACAACTAGAGTCATTACATGTGTGTTACTTTCATTAACCACATATGGATCCACTAGTGTCACTGCATGTGTGTTCTTCTCATTAACAACAACAAGATTCATTGCGTGTGTGTTATTTTCATTAACCACATTTGGATCCAACAGTTTCATGGCATGTGTGTTCTTCTCATTAACCACACCTAGAGTCACTAGATGTGTGTTCTTTTTCACAAACCACATATGGATCCACCAGTGTCATTGAAATGTGTGTTTGTTTCAAAGACCACATATGGATCCACCAGTGTCATTGCATATGGATCCACCAGAGTTCATTGCATGTGTGTTCTTTTCAAAATCCACCAACGGATCCACCAGTGTCATTGCATGTGTGTTCTTCTCAATAACCACAGCTAGAGTCGCTGATTGTGTGTTCTTTTCACAAACCACATATGGAAACGCCATTGTCATTGAAATGTGTATTCTTTCATTAACCACATCTAGAGTCATTTCATGTCTATTCTTTTCACAGACCACATATGGATCCACCAGTGTCATTGCATGTGTGTTCTCTTCACATACCACATATGGATCCACCAGTGTCATTGTACGTGTTTTTTTTGCTAACAACAACTAGAGTCATTGCGTGTGTATTATTTTCACAATCCACACATGGATCCACCACTATCATTGCATTTGTGTTCTTCTCATTAACCACAACTAGAGTCATTGCATGCATGTTCTTTTCACTAACCAAATATGGAACCACCATTGTCATTGGAATGTGTATTATTTCATTAACCACATCTGGAGTCATTTCATGTCTATTCTTTTCACAGACCACATATGGATCCACCAGTGTCCTTGCATGTGTGTTCTCTTTAGAGACCACATATGGATCCACCAGTGTCATTGCATGTATGTTCTTCTCATTAACAACAACTAGAGTCATTGCATGTGTGTTATTTTCATTAACCACATATGGATACACCATTGTCATTGGATGTGTGTTCTTCTCATTAACCACAACTAGAGTCACTGGATGTATGTTATTTTCACAAACCACATATGGATCCACCAGTGTCATCGAAATGTGTGTTCTTTTTAGAGACCACATCTGGAGTCATTTCATGACTATTCTGTTCACAGACCACATATGGATCCACCAGTGTCATTGCATGTTCTCTTCAGAGACCACATATGGATCCACCAGTGTCATATCATTTGTTTATTTTTGATAACAACAACTAGTGTCATTGCACGTGTGTTATTTTCATTAACCACATGTGGATCCACCAGTGTCATTGCATGTGTGTTCTTCTCATTAACCACAACTAGAGTCATTGCATGCGTATTCTTTTCAGAGACCACATATGGATCCACCAGTGTCATTGCATGTGTGTTCTTCTCATTAATAACAGCTAGTCATTGCATGTCAGTTATTTTCATTAACCACATATGGATCCACCAGTGTCATTGCATGTGTGTTCTTCTTATTAACCACATCTAGATTCACTAGATGTCTATTCTTTTCACAAACCAAATATGGAACCACCATTATCATTGAAATGTGTGTTCTTTTCAGAGACCACACATGGATCCACCAGTGTCATTGCATATGGATCCACCAGAGTTCATTGTATGTGTGTTCTTTTCACAATCCACCTATGGATCCACCAGTGTCATTGCATGTGTGTTCTTCTCATTAACCACAACAAGAGTCATTGCATCTGTGTTCTTGTCACAAACCAGATATGGATCCACCAGTGTCATTGAAATGTGTGCTCTTTTCAGAGACCACACATGGATCTACCAGTGTCATTGCATATGGATCCACCAGAGTTCATTGTATGTGTGTTCTTTTCGAAATCCACCTATGGATCCACCAGTGTCATCGCATGTGTGTTCTTCTCATTAACCACAACTAGAGTTATTGCATGTGTATTATTTTCACAAACAAAATATGGATCCACCAGTGTCATTGAAATGTGTGTTCTTTTCAAAGACCACATCTAGAGTCATTGCATGTGTAATCTTTTTAGAAACCACATATGGATCCACCAGTGTCATTGCATGTGTGTTGTTCTCAGAGACCACATCTAGAGTCTTTGCATGTTTGTTAGTTTCACTAAGCACATATGGCTCCACCAGTGTCATTGCATGTGTGTTCTTCTCATTAACCATATCTAGAGTCACTGGATGTGTGTTCTTTTCTCAAACCAAATATGGAACCACCATTATGATTGAAATGGGTGTTCTTTTTAGAGACCACACATGGATCCACCAGTGTCATTGCATATGGATCCATAAGAGTTCATTGTATGTGTGTTCGTTTCACAATCCACCTATGGATCCAGTAGTGACATTGCATGTGTTCTTCTCATTAACCATAGCTAGAGTCATTGCATGTGTGTTCTTTTCACAAACCACATATGGATCCACCAGTGTCATTGCATATGTGTTCTCTTCACAGACCACATATGGATCCACCAGTGTCATTGCATGTGTGTTATTTTTATTAACAACAACTAGATTCATTGCATGTGTGTTATTTTCATTAACCACATATGGAGCCACCAGTGTCATTGCATGTGTGTTCTTCTCATTAACCATAGCTAGAGTCATTGCTTGTGTGTTCTTTTTACAAAGAACATATGGAACCACCATTTTCATTGAAATGTGTATTATTTCATTAACCACATCTGGAGTCATTGGATGTATGTTCTTTTCATTAACCATATTTGGATCCACCAGTGTCATTGCATGTGTGTTCTTCTCATTAACTACATCTAGAGTCACTAGATGTGTGTCCTTTTCACAAACCAAATATGGAACCACCATTGTCATTGAAATGTGTGTTCTTTTCAGAGACCACACATTGATCCACCAGTATCATTGCATATAGATATACCACAGTTCATTGTATGTGTGTTCTTTTCACAGACCACATATGGATCCACCAGTGTCATTGCATGTGTGTTCTTCTCATTAACCACATCTAGAGTCACTAGATGTGTGTTCTTTTCACAAACCAAATATGGAACCACCATTGTCATTGAAATGAGTGTTCTTCTCAGATACCACACATGGATCCACCAGTATCATTGCATATGGATCCACCAGAGTTCATTGTATGTGTGTTCTTTTCGCAGACCACATATGGATCCTCCAGTGTCATTGCATGTGTGTTTTCTCATTAACAAAACACTCGGGTCATTGCATGTGTAATATTTTCATTAACCACATATGGATCCACCAGTGTCATTGCATCTGGGTTCTTCTCATTAACCACAGCTAGAGTCACTGGATGTGTGTTCTTTGTCACAAACCACATATGGATCCACTAGTGTCAATGAAATGTGTGTTCTTTTCAGAGACCACATATGGATCCACTAGTGTCATCGCATGTGTGTTCTTCTCATTAACCACATCTAGATTGACGGGATGTCTATTCTTTTCACAAACCAAATATGGAACCACCATTATCATTGAAATGTGTGTTCTTTTCAGAGACCACACATGGATCCACCAGTGTCATTGCATATGGATCCACCAGAGTTCATTGTAAGTGTGTTCTTTTCACAATCCACCTATGGATCCACCAGTGTCATTGCATGTGTGTTCTTCTCATTAACCACAACTAGAGTCATTGCATGTGTGTTCTTTTCACAGACCACATATGGATCCACCAGTGTCACTGAATCATGTGTTCTCTTCAGAGACCACATCTAGAGTCATTGCATGTGTATTCATTTTAGAGGCCACATATGGATCCACCAGTGTCATTGCATTTGTGTTCTTCTCATTAACAACAACTAGAGTCATTGCATGTGTGTTATTTTCAATAACCACATATGGATCCACCAGTGGCATTGCATGTGTGTTCTTCTCATTAACCACATCTAGAGTCACTGGATGTGTGTTCTTTTCACAAACCAAATATGGAACCACCATTGTCATTGAAATGTGTGTTCTTTTCAGAGACCACACATGGATCCACCACTGTCATTGCATATGGATCCACCAGAGTTCATTGTATGGGTGTTCTTTTCACAATCCACCTATGGATCCACCAGTGTCATTGCATGTGTGTTCTCTTCACATACCACATATGGATCCACCAGTGTCATTGTACGTGTTTTTTTTGCTAACAACAACTAGAGTCATTGCATGTGTATTATTTTCACAATCCACACATGGATCCACCACTATCATTGCATTTGTGTTCTTCTCATTAACCACAACTAGAGTCATTGCATGCATGTTCTTTTCACAAACCAAATATGGAACCACCATTGTCAATGGAATGTGTATTATTTCATTAACCACATCTGGAGTCATTTCATGTCTATTCTTTTCACAGACCACATATGGATCCACCAGTGTCCTTGCATGTGTGTTCTCTTTAGAGACCACATATGGATCCACCAGTGTCATTGCATGTATGTTCTTCTCATTAACAACAACTAGAGTCATTGCATGTGTGTTATTTTCATTAACCACATATGGATCCACCAGTGTCATTGCATGTGTGTTCTTCTCATTAATAACAGCTAGTCATTGCATGTCAGTTATTTTCATTAACCACATATGGATCCACCAGTGTCATTGCATGTGTGTTCTTCTTATTAACCACATCTAGATTCACTAGATGTCTATTCTTTTCACAAACCAAATATGGAACCACCATTATCATTGAAATGTGTGTTCTTTTCAGAGACCACACATGGATCCACCAATGTCATTGCATATGGATCCACCAGAGTTCATTGTATGTGTGTTCTTTTCACAATCCACCTATGGATCCACCAGTGTCATTGCATGTGTGTTCTTCTCATTAACCACAACAAGAGTCATTGCATCTGTGTTCTTGTCACAAACCAGATATGGATCCACCAGTGTCATTGAAATGTGTGCTCTTTTCAGAGACCACACATGGATCTACCAGTGTCATTGCATATGGATCCACCAGAGTTCATTGTATGTGTGTTCTTTTCGAAATCCACCTATGGATCCACCAGTGTCATCGCATGTGTGTTCTTCTCATTAACCACAACTAGAGTTATTGCATGTGTATTATTTTCACAAACAAAATATGGATCCACCAGTGTCATTGAAATGTGTGTTCTTTTCAAAGACCACATCTAGAGTCATTGCATGTGTAATCTTTTTAGAAACCACATATGGATCCACCAGTGTCATTGCATGTGTGTTGTTCTCAGAGACCACATCTAGAGTCTTTGCATGTTTGTTAGTTTCACTAAGCACATATGGCTCCACCAGTGTCATTGCATGTGTGTTCTTCTCATTAACCATATCTAGAGTCACTGGATGTGTGTTCTTTTCTCAAACCAAATATGGAACCACCATTATGATTGAAATGGGTGTTCTTTTTAGAGACCACACATGGATCCACCAGTGTCATTGCATATGGATCCATAAGAGTTCATTGTATGTGTGTTCGTTTCACAATCCACCTATGGATCCAGTAGTGACATTGCATGTGTTCTTCTCATTAACCATAGCTAGAGTCATTGCATGTGTGTTCTTTTCACAAACCACATATGGATCCACCAGTGTCATTGCATATGTGTTCTCTTCACAGACCACATATGGATCCACCAGTGTCATTGCATGTGTGTTATTTTTATTAACAACAACTAGATTCATTGCATGTGTGTTATTTTCATTAACCACATATGGAGCCACCAGTGTCATTGCATGTGTGTTCTTCTCATTAACCATAGCTAGAGTCATTGCTTGTGTGTTCTTTTTACAAAGAACATATGGAACCACCATTTTTTATTGAAATGTGTATTATTTCATTAACCACATCTGGAGTCATTGGATGTATGTTCTTTTCATTAACCATATTTGGATCCACCAGTGTCATTGCATGTGTGTTCTTCTCATTAACTACATCTAGAGTCACTAGATGTGTGTCCTTTTCACAAACCAAATATGGAACCACCATTGTCATTGAAATGTGTGTTCTTTTCAGAGACCACACATTGATCCACCAGTATCATTGCATATAGATATACCACAGTTCATTGTATGTGTGTTCTTTTCACAGACCACATATGGATCCACCAGTGTCATTGCATGTGTGTTCTTCTCATTAACCACATCTAGAGTCACTAGATGTGTGTTCTTTTCACAAACCAAATATGGAACCACCATTGTCATTGAAATGAGTGTTCTTCTCAGATACCACACATGGATCCACCAGTATCATTGCATATGGATCCACCAGAGTTCATTGTATGTGTGTTCTTTTCACAGACCACATATGGATCCTCCAGTGTCATTGCATGTGTGTTTTCTCATTAACAAAACACTCGGGTCATTGCATGTGTAATATTTTCATTAACCACATATGGATCCACCAGTGTCATTGCATCTGGGTTCTTCTCATTAACCACAGCTAGAGTCACTGGATGTGTGTTCTTTGTCACAAACCACATATGGATCCACTAGTGTCAATGAAATGTGTGTTCTTTTCAGAGACCACATATGGATCCACTAGTGTCATCGCATGTGTGTTCTTCTCATTAACCACATCTAGATTGACGGGATGTCTATTCTTTTCACAAACCAAATATGGAACCACCATTATCATTGAAATGTGTGTTCTTTTCAGAGACCACACATGGATCCACCAGTGTCATTGCATATGGATCCACCAGAGTTCATTGTAAGTGTGTTCTTTTCACAATCCACCTATGGATCCACCAGTGTCATTGCATGTGTGTTCTTCTCATTAACCACAACTAGAGTCATTGCATGTGTGTTCTTTTCACAGACCACATATGGATCCACCAGTGTCACTGAATCATGTGTTCTCTTCAGAGACCACATCTAGAGTCATTGCATGTGTATTCATTTTAGAGGCCACATATGGATCCACCAGTGTCATTGCATTTGTGTTCTTCTCATTAACAACAACTAGAGTCATTGCATGTGTGTTATTTTCAATAACCACATATGGATCCACCAGTGGCATTGCATGTGTGTTCTTCTCATTAACCACATCTAGAGTCACTGGATGTGTGTTCTTTTCACAAACCAAATATGGAACCACCATTGTCATTGAAATGTGTGTTCTTTTCAGAGACCACACATGGATCCACCACTGTCATTGCATATGGATCCACCAGAGTTCATTGTATGGGTGTTCTTTTCACAATCCACCTATGGATCCACCAGTGTCATTGCATGTGTGTTCTCTTCACATACCACATATGGATCCACCAGTGTCATTGTACGTGTTTTTTTTTGCTAACAACAACTAGAGTCATTGCATGTGTATTATTTTCACAATCCACACATGGATCCACCACTATCATTGCATTTGTGTTCTTCTCATTAACCACAACTAGAGTCATTGCATGCATGTTCTTTTCACAAACCAAATATGGAACCACCATTGTCAATGGAATGTGTATTATTTCATTAACCACATCTGGAGTCATTTCATGTCTATTCTTTTCACAGACCACATATGGATCCACCAGTGTCCTTGCATGTGTGTTCTCTTTAGAGACCACATATGGATCCACCAGTGTCATTGCATGTATGTTCTTCTCATTAACAACAACTAGAGTCATTGCATGTGTGTTATTTTCATTAACCACATATGGATACACCATTGTCATTGCATGTGTGTTCTTCTCATTAACCACAACTAGAGTCACTGGATGTATGTTATTTTCACAAACCACATATGGATCCACCAGTGTCATCGAAATGTGTGTTCTTTATAGAGACCACATCTGGAGTCATTTCATGACTATTCTATTCACAGACCACATATGGATCCACCAGTGTCATTGCATGTTCTCTTCAGAGACCACATATGGATCCACCAGTGTCATTGCATTTGTTTATTTTTGATAACAACAACTAGTGTCATTGCACGTGTGTTATTTTCATTAACCACATGTGGATCCACCAGTGTCATTGCATGTGTGTTCTTTTCATTAACCACAACTAGAGTCATTGCATGCGTATTCTTTTCAGAGACCACATATGGATCCACCAGTGTTATTGCATGTGTGTTCTTCTCATTAATAACAGCTAGTCATTGCATGTCAGTTATTTTCATTAACCACATATGGATCCACCAGTGGCATTGCATGTGTGTTCTTCTTATTAACCACATCTAGATTCACTAGATGTCTATTCTTTTCACAAACCAAATATGGAACCACCATTATCATTGAAATGTGTGTTCTTTTCAGAGACCACACATGGATCCACTAGTGTCATTGCATATGGATCCACCAGAGTTCATTGTATGTGTGTTCTTTTCACAATCCACCTATGGATCCACCAGTGTCATTGCATGTGTGTTCTTCTCATTAACCACGACAAGAGTCATTGCATGTGTGTTCTTGTCACAAACCACATATGGATCCACCAGTGTCACTGAAACGTGTGTTCTTTTCAGAGACCACATCTGGAGTCATTGCATGTCTGTTATTTTCAGAGACCACATATGGATCCACTAGTGTCATTGCATGTGTGTTCTTTTTAATAACAACAAATAGAGTCATTGCATGTGTGTTATTTTCATTAACCACATGTGGATCCACCAGTGTCATTGCATGTGTGCCATTCTCATTAACCACAGCTAGAGTCATTGCATGTGTATTCTTTTCACAGACCACATATGGATCCACCAGTGTCATTACATGTGTGTTCTTCTCATTAACAACAGCTAGAGTCATTGCATGTGTGTTATTTTCATTAACCACATATGGATACACCATTGTCATTGCATGTGTGTTCTTCTCATTAACCACAGCTAGAGTAACTAGATGTATGTTATTTTCACAAACCACATATGGATCCACCAGTGTCATTGAAATGTGTGCTCTTTTCAGAGACCACACATGGATCTACCAGTGTCATTGCATATGGATCCACCAGAGTTCATTGTATGTGTGTTCTTTTCGAAATCCACCTATGGATCCACCAGTGTCATCGCATGTGTGTTCTTCTCATTAACCACAACTAGAGTTATTGCATGTGTATTATTTTCACAAACAAAATATGGATCCACCAGTGTCATTGAAATGTGTGTTCTTTTCAAAGACCACATCTAGAGTCATTGCATGTGTAATCTTTTTAGAGACCACATATGGATCCACCAGTGTCATTGCATGTGTGTTGTTCTCAGAGACCACATCTAGAGTCTTTGCATGTGTGTTAGTTTCACTAAGCACATATGGATCCACCAGTGTCATTGCATGTGTGTTCTTCTCATTAACCATATCTAGAGTCACTAGATGTGTGTTCTTTTCTCAAACCAAATATGGAACCACCATTATGATTGAAATGTGTGTTCTTTTTAGAGACCACACATGGATCCACCAGTGTCATTGCATATGGATCCATAAGAGTTCATTGTATGTGTGTTCTTTTCACAATCCACCTATGGATCCAGTAGTGACATTGCATGTGTTCTTCTCATTAACCATAGCTAGAGTCATTGCATGTGTGTTCTTTTCACAAACCACATATGGATCCACCAGTGTCATTGCATATGTGTTCTCTTCACAGACCACATATGGATCCACCAGTGTCATTGCATGTGTGTTATTTTTATTAACAACAACTAGAGTCATTGCATGTGTGTTATTTTCATTAACCACATATGGAGCCACCAGTGTCATTGCATGTGTGTTCTTCTCATTAACCATAGCTAGAGTCATTGCTTGTGTGTTCTTTTTACAAAGAACATATGGAACCACCATTTTCATTGAAATGTGTATTATTTCATTAACCACATCTGGAGTCATTGGATGTATGTTCTTTTCATTAACCATATTTGGATCCACCAGTGTCATTGCATGTGTGTTCTTCTCATTAACTACATCTAGAGTCACTAGATGTGTGTCCTTTTCACAAACCAAATATGGAACCACCATTGTCATTGAAATGTGTGTTCTTTTCAGAGACCACACATTGATCCACCAGTATCATTGCATATAGATATACCACAGTTCATTGTATGTGTGTTCTTTTCACAGACCACATATGGATCCACCAGTGTCATTGCATGTGTGTTCTTCTCATTAACCACATCTAGAGTCACTAGATGTGTGTTCTTTTCACAAACCAAATATGGAACCACCATTGTCATTGAAATGAGTGTTCTTCTCAGATACCACACATGGATCCACCAGTATCATTGCATATGGATCCACCAGAGTTCATTGTATGTGTGTTCTTTTCACAGACCACATATGGATCCACCAGTGTCATTGCATGTGTGTTTTTCTCATTAACAAAACACTCGGGTCATTGCATGTGTAATATTTTTATTAACCACATATGGTTCCACCAGTGTCATTGCATCTGGGTTCTTCATATTAACCACAGCTAGAGTCATTGGATGTGTGTTCTTTGTCACAAACCACATATGGATCCACTAGTGTCATCCCATGTGTGTTCTTCTCATTAACCACATCTAGATTGACGGGATGTCTATTCTTTTCACAAACCAAATATGGAACCACCATTATCATTGAAATGTGTGTTCTTTTCAGAGACCACACATGGATCCACCTGTGTCATTGCATATGGATCCACCAGAGTTCATTGTAAGTGTGTTCTTTTCACAATGCACCTATGGATCCACCAGTGTCATTGCATGTGTGTTCTTCTCATTAACCACAACTAGAGTCATTGCATGTGTGTTCTTTTCACAGACCACATATGGATCCACCAGTGTCACTGAATCATGTGTTCTCTTCAGAGACCACATCTAGAGTCATTGCATGTGTATTCATTTTAGAGGCCACATATGGATCCACCAGTGTCATTGCATTTGTGTTCTTCTCATTAACAACAACTAGAGTCATTGCACTTGTGTTATTTTCAATAACCACATATGGATCCACCAGTGGCATTGCATGTGTGTTCTTCTCATTAACCACATCTAGAGTCACTGGATGTGTGTTCTTTTCACAAACCAAATATGGAACCACCATTGTCATTGAAATGTGTGTTCTTTTCAGAGACCACACATGGATCCACCAGTGTCATTGCATATGGATCCACCAGAGTTCATTGTATGGGTGTTCTTTTCACAATCCACCTATGGATCCACCAGTGTCATTGCATGTGTGTTCTTCTCATTAACCACATCTAGAGTCATTGCATGTGTGTTCTTTTCACAAACCACATATGGAACCACCATTGTCATTGGAATGTGTATTCTTTCATTAACCACATCTAGAGTCATTTCATGACTATTCTTTTCATAGACCACATATGGATCCATCAGTGTCATTGCATATGTGTTCTCTTCACAGACAACATATGGATCCACCAGTGTCATTGCATGTGTGTTCTTTTTTCTTAACAACAACTAGAGTCTTTGCATGTGTTTTATTTTCATTAACCACATATCGATCCACTAGTGTCATTGCATGTGTGTTCTTCTCATTAACCACAACTAGAGTCATTGCATGTGTGTTCTTTTGAGAAACCACATATGGAACCACCATTGTCATTGAAATGTGTATTATTTCATTAACCACATCTGGAGTCACTGGATGTATATCTTTTCATTAACCACATATGGATCCACTAGTGTCATTGCATGTGTGTTCTTCTGATTAACCACATCTAGAGTCACTAGATGTGTGTTCTTTTCACAAACCAAATATGGAACCACCATTGTCCTTGAAATGTGTGTTCTTTTCAGATACCACACATGGATCCACCAGTATCATTGCATATGGATCCACCAGAGTTCATTGTATGTGTGTTCTTTTCACATACCACATATGGATCCACCAGTGTCATTGCATGTGTATTCTTCTCATTAACAAAACACTTGAGTCATTGCATGTGTAATATTTTCATTAACCACATATGGATCCACCAGTGTCATTGCATCTGGGTTCTTCTCATTAACCATAGCTAGAGTCACTGGATGTGTGTTCTTTGTCACAAACCACATATGGATCCACCAGTGTCATTGAAATGTGTGTTCTTTTCAGAGACCACATATGGATCCACCAGTGTCATTGCACCTGGATCCACTATAGTTCATTGCATGTGTGTTCTTTTCACAATCCACCTATGGATCCATTAGTGTTATTGCATGTGTGTTCTTCTCAATAACCATAGCTAGAGTCATTGCATGTGTGTTGTTTTGACAAACCACATATCGAACCACCATTGTCATTGAAATGTGTATTCTTTCATTAACCACATCTGGAGTCATTTCATGTCCATTCTTTTCACAGACCACATATGGATCCACCAGTGTCATTACATGTGTGTTTCTTTTTAGTAACAACAACTAGATTCATTGCATGTGTGTTATTTTCACAACCCACCTATGGATCCCCCAGTGTCATTGCATTTGTGTTCTTCTCATTAACCATAGCTAGAGTCATTGCATGTGTGTTCTTTTTGCAAACCACAAATGGAACCACCATTGTCATTGGAATGTGTATCCTTTCATTAACCACATCTAGAGTCATTTCATGACTATTCTTTTCACAGACCACATATGGATCCACCAGTATCATTGCATGTGTGTTCTCTTCAGAGACCACATATGGATCCACCAGTGTCATTGCATACGTGTTCTTTTTATTAACAACAACTAGAGTCATTGCATGTGTGTTACTTTCATTAACCACATATGGATCCACTTGTGTCATTGCATGTGTGTTATTCTCATTAACAACAACTAGAGTCATTGCGTGTGTGTTATTTTCATTAACCACATATGGATCCACCAGTTTCATTGCATGTGTGTTCTTCTCATTAACCACAGCTAGAGTCACTAGATGTGTGTTCTTTTTCACAAACCACATACGGATCCACTAGTGTCATTGAAATGTGTGTTCTTTTCAGAGAGCACATATGGATCCACCAGTGTCATTGCATATGGACCCACCAGAGTTCATTGCATGTGTGTTCTTTTCACAATCCACCTATGGATCCACCAGTGTCATTGCATGTGTGTTCTTCTCAATAACCACAGCTAGAGTCACTGCATGTGTGTTCTTTTCACAAACCACATATCGAAACGCCATTGTCATTGAAATGTGTATTCTTTCATTAACCACATCTAGAGTCATTTCATGTCTATTCTTTTCACAGACCACATATGGATCCACCAGTGTCATTGCATGTGTGTTCTCTTCACAGACCACATATTGATCCACCAGTGTCATTGTATGTGTGTTCTTTTTACTAACAGCAACTAGAGTCATTGCATGTGTATTATTTTCACAATCCACATATGAATCCACCACTATCATTGCATTTGTGTTCTTCTCATTAACCACAACTAGAGTCATTGCATGCGTGTTCTTTTCACAAACCACATATGGAACCACCATTGTCATTGGAATGTATATTCTTTCATTAACCACATCTGGAGTCATTCATGTCTATTCTTTTCACAGACCACATATGGATCCACCAGTGTCATTGCATGTGTGTTCTCTTCAGAGACCACAAATGGATCCACTAGTGTCATTGCATGTATGTTCTTCTCATTAACAACAACTAGAGTCATTGCATGTGTGTTATTTTCATTAAACACATATGGATACACCATTGTCATTGCATGTGTGTTCTTCTCATTAACCACAGCTAGAGTAACTAGATGTATGTTATTTTCACAAACCACATATGGATCCACGAGTGTCATTGAAATGTGTGCTCTTTTTAGAGACCACATCTGGAGTCATTTCATGACTATTCTGTTCATAGACCACATATGGATCCACCAGTGTTATTGCATGTGTGTTCTCTTCAGAGACCACATATGGATCCACAGTGTCATTGCATGTGTTTCTTTTTAATAACAACAACTAGAGTCATTGCACGTGTGTTATTTTCATTAACCACATGTGGATCCACCAGTGTCATTGCATGTGTGTTCTCCTCATTAACCACATCTAGAGTCATTGCATGCGTATTCTTTTTAGAGACCACATATGGATCCACCAGTGTCATTGCATGTGTGTTCTTCTCATTAATAACAGCTAGTGATTGCATGTCTGTTATTTTCATTAACCACATATGGATCCACCAGTGCCATTGCTTGTGTGTTCTTCTCATTAACCACATCTAGATTCACGGGATGTCTGTTCTTTTCACAAACCAAATATGGAACCACCATTATCATTGAAATGTGTGTTCTTTTCAGAGGCCACACATGGATCCACCAGTGTCATTGCATATGGATCCACCAGAGTTCATTGTATGTGTGTTGTTTTCACAATCCACCTATGGATCCACCAGTGTCAATGCATGTGTGTTCTTCTCATTAACCACGGCAAGAGTCATTGCATGTATGTTCTCTTCACAAACCAAATATGGATCCACCAGTGTCACTAAAACATGTGTTCTTTTCAGAGACCACAACTAGAGTCATTGCATGTGTATTCTTTTTAGAGACCACATATGGATCCACCAGTGTCATAGCATGTGTGTTCTTCTCATTAACCACAACTAGATTTATTGCATGTGTGTTCTTTTCACAAACAACATATGGATCCACTAGTGTCATTGAAATGTGTGTTCTTTTCAAAGACCACATCTAGAGTCATTGCATGTGTATTCTTTTTAGAGACCACATATGGATCCACCAGTGTCATTGCATGTGTGTTCTTCTCAGAGACCACATCCAGAGTCATTGCATGTGTGTTAGTTTCACTAACCACATTTGGATCCACCAGTGTCATTGCATGTTTGTTCTTCTCATTAACCATATCTAGAGTCACTGGATGTGTGTTCTTTTCTCAAACCAAATATGGAACCACCATTATCATTGAAATGTGTGTTATTTTTAGAGACCACACATGGATCCACCAGTGTCATTGCATATGGATCCACAAGAGTTCATTGTATGTGTGTTCTTTTCACAATCCACCTATGGATCCACTAGTGACATTGCATGTGTGTTCTTCTAATTAACCATAGCTAGAGTCATTGCATGTGTGTTCTTTTCACAAACCACATATGGATCCACCAGTGTCATTGCATATGTGTTCTCTTCAAAGACCACATATGGATCCACCAGTGTCATTGCACATGTGTTATTTTTATTAACATCAACTAGAATCATTGCATGTGTGTTATTTTCATTAACCACATATGGAGCCACCAGTGTCATTGCATGTGTGTTCTTCTCATTAACCATAGCTAGAGTCATTGCATGTGTGTTCTTTTTATAAAGAACATATGGAACCACCATTTTCATTGAAATGTGTATTATTTCATTAACCACATATAGAGTCACTAGATGTATGTTCTTTTCATTAACCATATTTGGATCCACCAGTGTCATTGCATGTGTGTTCTTCTCATTAACTACATCTAGAGTAACTAGATGTGTGTTCTTTTCACAAACCAAATATGGAACCACCATTGTCATTGAAATGTGTGTTCTTTTCAGAGACCACACATGGATCCACCAGTATCATTTCATATGGATATACCAGAGTTCATTGTATGTGTGTTCTTTTTTACAAACTACATATGGATCCACCAGTGTCATTGCATGTGTGTTCTTCTCATTAACAAAACACTAGAGTCATTGCATGCGTAATATTTTCATTAACCACATATGGATCCACCGGTGTCATTGCATGTGCGTTCTTGTCGTTAACTACAGCTAGAGTCACTAGATGTGTGTTCTTTGTCACAAACCACATATGGATCCACAAGTGCCATTGAAATGTGTGTTCTTTTCAGAGACCACATATGGATCCACTAGTGTAATTCCATATGGATCTACCAGAGATCATTGCATGTGTGTTCTTTGCACAATCCACCTATGGATCCACTAGTGTTATTGTATGTGTGTTCTTCTCAATAACTATAGCTAGAGTCATTGCATGTGTGTTCTTTTCACAAACCACATATGGAACCACCATTGTCATTGAAATGTGTATTCTTTCATTAACCACATCTAGACTCATTTCATGTCTATTCTTTTCACAGACCATATATGGATCCACCAGTGTCATTGCATGTGTGTTGTCTTCATAGACCACATATGGATCCACCAGTGTCATTGCATGTATGTTTCTTTTTACTAACAACAACTAGAGTCATTGCATGTGTGTTATTTTCACAATCAACATATGGATCCACCAGTGTCATTGCATTTGTGTTCTTCTCATTAACCACAGCTAGAGTCATTGCATGCGTGTTCTTTTCACAAACCAAATATGGAACCACCATTGTCATTGAAATGTGTATTCTTTTCAGAGACCACACATGGATCCACAAGTATCATTGCATATGGAACCACCAGAGTTCATTTTATGTGTGTTCTTTTCATAGACCACATATGGATCCACTGGTGCCATTGCATGCAGATTCTTTTCCGAGACCACATATGGATCCACTAGTGTCATTGCATGTGTGTTCTTCTCATTAATAACAGCTAGTCATTGCATGTGTGTTATTTTCATTAACCACATATGGATCCATCAGTCTCATTGCATGTGTTTTCTTCTCATTAACCACAGCTAGAGTCACTGGATGTGTGTTCTTTTCACACACCACATATGGATCCACCAGTGTCATTGAAATGTGTGTTCCTTTTAGAGACCACATATGGATCCACCAGTGTCATTGCATATGGTCCACCAGAGTTCATTACATGTGTGTTCTTTTCACAATCCACCTATGGATCCACCAGTGTCATTACATGTGTGGTCTTCTCATTAACCGCAGCTAGAGTCATTGCATGTGTGTTCTTTTCGCAAACTACATATGGAACCACCATTGTCATTGGAATGTGTATTCTTTCATTAACCACATCTAGAGTCATTTCATGACTATTCTTTTAACAGACCACATATGGATCCACTAGTGTCATTGCATGTGTGTTCTCTTCAAAGACCACATATGGATCCACCAGTGTCATTGCATGTGTGTTCTCTTCACAGACCACATATGGATCCACCAGTGTCATTGTATGTGTGTTCTTTTAACAACAACTAGAGTCATTGCATGTGTGTTATTTTCAAAATCCACATATGGATCCACTACTATCATTGCATTTGTGTTCTTCTCATTAACCACAACTAGAGTCATTGCATGCGTGTTCTTTTCACAAACCACATATCGAACCACCATTGTCATTGGATGTGTGTTCTTCTCATTAAACACAGCTAGAGTCACTGGATGTACGTTATTTTCACAAACCACATATGGATCCACCAGTGTCATTAAAATATGTGTTCTTTTCAGAGACCACATCTGGAGTCATTTCATGACTATTCTGCTCACAGACCACATATGGATCCACCAGTGTTATTGCATGTGTGTTCTCTTCAGAGGCCACATATGGATCCACCAGTGTCATTGCATGTGTTTCATTTTAATAAGAACAACTAGAGTTATTGCACGTGTGTTATTTTCATTAACCACATGTGGATCCACCAGTGTCATTGCATGTCTGTTCTTCTCATTAATCACATCTAGAGTCATTGCATGCGTATTCTTTTCAGAGACCACATATGGATCCACCAGTGTCATTGCATGTGTGTTCTTCTCATTAATAACATCTAGTGATTGCATGTCTGTTATTTTCATTAACCACATATGGATCCACCACTGTCATTGCATGTGTGTTCTTCTCATTAACCACATCTAGATTCACGGGATGTCTATTCTTTTCACAAACCAAATATGGAACCACCATTATCATTGAAATGTGTGTTCTTTTCAGAGACCACACATGGATCCACCAGTGTCATTGCATATGGATCCACCAGAGTTCATTGTATGTGTGTTCTTTTCAGAATCCACCTATGGATCCACCAGTGTCATTGCATGTGTGTTCTTCTCATTAACCACAGCTAGAGTCATTGCATGTGTCTTCTTTTCACAGACCACATATGGATCCACCAGTGTCACTGAAACATGTGTTCTTTTCAGAGACCACATCTAGAGTCATTGCATGTGTATTCTTTTTAGATACCACATATGGATCCACCAATGTCATTGCATGTGTGTTCTTCTCATTAACAACAACTAGAGTCATTGCATGTGTGTTATTTTTGTTAACCATATATGGATCCACCAGTGTCATTGCATGTGTGTTCTTCTCATTAACCACATCTAGAGTCACTGGATGTGTGTTCTTTTCACAAACCAAATATGGAACCACCATCGTCATTGAAATGTGTGTTCTTTTCAGAGACCACACATGGATCCACCAGTGTCATTGCATATGGATCCACCAGAGTTCATTGTATGTGTGTTCTTTTCATAATCCACCTATGGATCCACCAGTGCCATTGCATGTGTGTTCTTCTCATTAACGACAGCTAGAGTCATTGCATGTGTGTTCTTTTCACAGACCACATATGGATCCACCAGTGTCACTGAAACATGTGTTCTTTTCAGAGACCACATCTAGAGTCATTGCATGTGTATTCTTTTCAGAGACCACATATGGATCCACCAGTGTCATTGCATGTGTGTTCTTCTCATTAACAACAACTAGAGTCATTGCATGTGTGTTATTTTCGTTAACCACATATGGATCCACCAGTGTCATTGCATGTGTGTTGTTCTCATTAACCATATCTAGAGTCACTGGATGTGTGTTCTTTTCACAAACCAAATATGGAACCACCATTGTCATTGAAATGTGTGTTCTTTTCAGAGACCACACATGGATCCACCAGTGTCATTGCATATGGATACACCAGAGTTCATTGTATATGTGTTCTTTTCACAATCCACCTATGGATCCACCTGTGTCATTGCTTGTGTGTTCTTCTCATTAATCACATCTAGAGTCATTGCATGTGTGTTCTTTTCACAAACCACATATGGAACCACCATTTTCATTGGAATGTGTATTCTTTCATTAACCACATCTAGAGTCATTTCATGACTATTCTTTTCATAGACCACATATGGATCCACCAGTGTCATTGTATATGTGTGCTCTTCACAGACCACATAAGGATCCACCAGTGTCATTGCATATGTGTTCTCTTCACAGACCACATATGGATCCACCAGTGTCATTGCATGTGTGTTCTTTTTCTTAACAACAACTAGAGTCTTTGCATGTGTGTTATTTTCATTAACCACATATGGATCCACTAGTGTCATTGCATGTGTGTTCTTCTTATTAACCACAACTAGAGTCATTGCATGCGTGTTCTTTTTACAAACCACATATGGAACCACCATTGTCATTGAAATGTGTATTATTTCATTAACCACATATGGATCCAATAGTGTCATTGCATGTGTGTTCTTCTCATTAACCACAGCTAGAGGCACTAGATGTGTGTTCTTTTCACAAACCCAATATGGAACCACCATTGTCCTTGAAATGAGTGTTCTTTTCAGATACCACACATGGATCCACTAGTATCATTGCATATGGATCCACCAGAGTACATTGTATGTGTGTTCTTTTCACAGACCACATATGGATCCACCAGTGTCATTGCATGTGTGTTCTTCTCATTAACAAAACAGTCGAGTCATTGCATGTGTAATATTTTCATTAACCACATATGGATCCACTAGTCTCATTGCATCTGGGTTCTTCTCATTAACCACAGCTAAAGTCACTGGATGTGTGTTCTTTGTCACAAACCACATATGGATCCACCAGTGTCATTGAAATGTGTGTTCTTTTCAGAGACCACATATGGATCCACCAGTGTCATTGCTCATGGATCCACTAGAGTTCATTGCATGTGTGTCCTTTTCACAATCCACCTATGGATCCATTAGTGTTATTGCATGTGTGTTCTTCTCAATAACCATAGCTAGAGTCATTGCATGTGTGTTGTTTTGACAAACCACATATCGAACCACCATTGTCATTGAAATGTGTATTCTTTCATTAACCACATCTAGAGTCATTTCATGTCCATTCTTTTCACAGACCACATATGGATCCACCAGTGTCATTGCATGTGTGTTCTCTTCACAGACCACATATGGATCCACTAGTGTCATTACATGCGTGTTTCTTTTTAGTAACAACAACTAGAGTCGTTGCATGTGTGTGTTATTTTCACAATCCACATATGGATCCACAAGTGTCATTGCATTTGTGTTCTTCTCATTAACCTTAGCTAGAGTCATTGCATGTGTGTTCTTTTCGCAAACCACATATGGAACCACCATTGTCATTGGAATGTGTATTCTTTCATTAACCACATCTAGAGTCATTTCATGACTATTCTTTTCACAGACCACATATGGATCCACCAGTGTCATTGCATGTGTGTTCTCTTCAAAGACCACATATGGATCCACCAGTGTCATTGCACGTGTGTTCTCTTAAGAGACCACATATGGATCCACCAGTGTCATTGCATGCGTGTTCTTTTTATTAACAACAACTAGAGTCATTGCATGTGTGTTACATTCATTAACCACATATGGATCCACTAGTGTCATTGCATGTGTGTTCTTCTCATTAACCACAACTAGAGTCACTAGATGTGTGTTCTTTTTCACAAACCACATATGGATCCACTAGTGTCATTGAAATGTGTGTTCTTTTCAGAGACCACATATGGATCCACCAGTGTCATTGCATATGGATCCACCAGAGTTCATTGCATGTGTGTTCTTTTCACAATCCACCTATGGATCCACCAGTGTCATTGCATGTGTGTTCTTCTCAATAACCACAACTAGAGTCACTGATTATGTGTTCTTTTCACAAACCACATATGGAAACGCCATTGTCATTGAAATGTGTATTCTTTCATTAACCACATCTAGAGTCATTTCATGTCTATTCTTTTCACAGACCACATATGGATCCACTAGTGTCATTGCATGTGTGTTCTCTTCACAGACCACATATGGATCCACCAGTGTCATTGTACATGTGTTCTTTTTACTAACAACAAGTAGAGTCATTGCATGTGTGTTATTTTCACAATCCACATATAGATCCACCACTATCATTGCATTTGTGTTCTTCTCATTAACCACAACTAGAGTGATTGCATGCATGTTCTTTTCACAAACCACATATGGAACCACCATTGTCATTGGAATGTGTATTCTTTCATTAACCACATCTGGAGTCATTTCATGTCTATTCTTTTCACAGACCACATCTGGATCCACTAGTGTCATTGCATGTGTGTTCTCTTGAGAGACCACATATGGATCCACTAGTTTCATTTTATGTATGTTCTTCTCATTAACAACAACTAGAGTCATTGCATGTGTGTTATTTTCATTAACCACATATGGATACACCATTGTCATTGCATGTGTGTTCTTCTCATTAACCACAGCTAGAGTCACTAGATGTATGTTATTTTCACAAACCACATATGGATCCACCAGTGTCATTGAAATGTGTGTTCTTTTCAGAAACCACATCTGGAGCCATTTCATGACTATTATGTTCACAGACCACATATGGATCCACCAGTGTCACTGCATGTGTGTTCTCTTCAGAGACCACATATGGATCCACCAGTGTCATTGCATGTGTTTATTTTTAATGACAACAACTATAGTCATTGCATGTATGTTATTTTCATTAAACACATGTGGATCCACTAGTGTCATTGGATGTGTGTTCTTCTCATTAACCACAGCTAGAGTCACTGCATGCGTATTCTTTTTAGAGACCACATATGGATCCACCAGTGTCATTGCATGTGTGTTCTTCTCATTAACCATATCTAGAGTCACTAGATGTGTGTTCTTTTCTCAAACCAAATATGGAACCACCATTATCATTGAAATGTGTGTTCTTTTTAGAGACCACATATGGATCCACAAGTGTCATTGCATATGGATCCACAAGAGTTCATTGTATGTGTGTTATTTTCACAATCCACCTATGGATCCACTAGTGACATTGCATGTGTGTTCTTCTCATTAACCATAGCTAGAGTCACTGGATGTGTATTCTTTTCACAAACCACATATGGATCCACCAGTGTCATTGCATATGTGTTCTCTTCACAGACCACATATGGATCCACCAGTGTCATTGCATGTGTGTTATTTTTATTAACAACAACTAGAGTCATCGCATGTGTGTTATTTTCATTAACCACATATGGAGCCACCAGTGTCATTGCATGTGTGTTCTTCTCAATAACCATAGCTAGATTCATTGGATGTGTGTTCTTTTTACAAAGAACATATGGAACCACCATTTTCATTGAAATGTGTATTATTTCATTAACCACATGTAGAGTCACTGGATGTATATTCTTTTCATTAACCATATTTGGATCCACCAGTGTCATTGCACGTGTGTTCTTCTCATTAACTACATCTAGAGTCACTAGATGTGTGTTCTTTTCACAAACCAAATATGGAACCACCATTGTCATTGAAATGTGTGTTCTTTTCAGAGACCACACATGGATCCACCAGTATCATTGCATATGGATATACCCGAGTTCATTGTATGTGTGTTCTTTTCACAAACCACATATGGATCCACCAGTGTCATTGCATGTGTGTTCTTCTCATTAAAAAAACACTAGAGTCATTGCATGTGTAATATTTTCATTAACCACATATGGATACACTAGTGTCATTGCATGTGTGTTCTTCTCATTAACCACAGCTAGAGTCACTGGATGTGTGTTCTTTGTCACAAACCACATATGGATCCACCAGTGTCATTGAAATGTGTGTTCTTTTCAGAGACCACATATGGATCCACTAGTGTCATTGCATATGGATCTACCAGAGTTCATTGCATGTGTGTTCTTTGCACAATCCACCTATGGATCCACTAGTGTTATTGTATGTGTGTTCTTCTCAATAACTATAGCTAGAGTCATTGCATGTGTGTTCTTTTCAAAAACCACATATGGAACCACCATTGTCATTGAAATGTGTATTCTTTCATTACCCACATCTAGAGTCATTTCATGTCTATTCTTTTGATAGACCATATATGGATCCACCAGTGTCATTGCATGTTTGTTCTCTTCACAGACCACATATGGATCCACCAGTGTCATTGCATGTGTTTTTCTTTTTACTAACAACAACTAGAGTCATTGCATGTGTGTTATTTTCACAATCCACATATGGATCCACCAGTGTCATTGCATTTGTGTTCTTCTCATTAACCACAGCTAGAGTCATTGCATGCGTGTTCTTTTCACAAACCAAATATGGAACCACCATTGTCATTGAAATGTGTATTCTTTTCAGAGACCACACATGGATCCACCAGTATCATTGCATATGGATCCACCAGAGTTCATTTTATGTGTGTTCTTTTCATAGACCACATATGGATCCACCAGCGTCATTGCATGTGTGTTCTTCTCATTAATAAGAGCTAGTCATTGCATGTGTGTTATTTTCATTAACCACATATGGATCCACCAGTGTCATTGCATGTGTGTTCTTCTCATTAACCACAGCTAGAGTCACTGGATGTGTGTTCTTTTTACACACCACATATGGATCCACCAGTGTCATTGAAATGTGTGTTCATTTTAGAGACCACATATGGATCCACCAGTGTCATTACATATGGTCCACCAGAGTTCATTGCATGTGTGTTCTTTTCACTATCCACCTATGGATCCACCAGTGTCATTGCATGTGTGTTCTTCTCATTAACCACAACTAGAGTCATTGCATGTGTGTTCTTTTCGCAAACCACATATGGAACCACCATTGTCATTGGAATGTGTATTCTTTCATTAACCACATCTAGAGTCATTTCATGACTATTCTTTTCACAGACCACATATGGATCCACTAGTGTCATTGCATGTGTGTTCTCTTCCCAGACCACATATGGATCCACCAGTGTCATTGCATGCGTGTTCTTTTTATTAACAACAACTAGAGTCATTGCATGTGTGTTACTTTCATTAACCACATATGGATCCACTAGTGTCATTGCATGTGTTTTCTTCTCATTAACAACAACTAGAGTCATTGCGTGTGTGTTATTTTCATTAACCACATATGGATCCACCAGTTTCATTGCATGTGTGTTCTTCTCATTAACCACAGCTAGAGTCACTAGATGTGTGTTCTTTTTCACAAACCACATATGGATCCACTAGTGTCATTGAAATGTATGTTGTTTTCAGAGACCACATATGGATCCACCAGTGTCATTGCATATGGACCCACCAGAGTTCGTTGCATGTGTGTTCTTTTCACAATCCTCCTATGGATCCACCAGTGTCATTGCATGTGTGTTCTTCTCAATAACCATAGCTAGAGTCACTGCATGTGTGTTCTTTTCACAAACCACATATCGAAACGCCATTGTCATTGAAATGTGTATTCTTTCATTAACCACATCTAGAGTCATTTCATGTCTATTCTTTTCACAGACCACATATGGATCCACCAGTGTCATTGCATGTGTGTTCTCTTCACAGAACACATATGGATCCACCAGTGTCATTGTATGTGTGTTATTTTCACAATCCACATATGGATCCACCACTATCATTGCATTTGTGTTCTTCTCATTAACCACAACTAGAGTCATTGCATGCGTGTTCTTTTCACAAACCACATATGGAACCACCATTGTCATTGGAATGTATATTCTTTCATTAAGCACATCTGGAGTCATTTCATGTCTATTCTTTTCACAGACCACATATGGATCCACCATTGTCATTGCATGTGTGTTCTTCTCATTAACCACAGCTAGAGTCACTAGATGTATGTTATTTTCACAAACCACATATGGATCCACCAGTGTCATTAAAATGTGTGTTCTTTTCAGAGACCACATCTGGAGTCATTTCATGACTATTCTGTTCACAGACCACATATGGATCCACCAGTGTTATTGCATGTGTGTTCTCTTCAGTGACCACATATGGATCCCAGTTTCATTGCATGTGTTTCTTTTTAATAACAACAACTAGAGTCATTGCACGTGTGTTATTTTCATTAACCACATGTGGATCCACCAGTGTCATTGCATGTGTGTTCTTCTCATTAACCACATCTAGAGTCATTGCATGTGTATTCTTTTTCAGAGACCACATATGGATCCACCAGTGTCATTGCATGTGTGTTCTTCTCATTAATAACAGCTAGTGATTGCATGTCTGTTATTTTCTTTAACCACATATGGATCCACCAGTGTCATTGCATGTGTGTTCTTCTCATTAACCACATCTAGGTTCACGGGATGTCTATTCTTTTCACAAACCAAATATGGAACCACCATTATCATTGAAACGTGTGTTCTTTTCAGAGGCCACACATGGATCCACCAGTGTCATTGCATATGGATCCACCAGAGTTCATTGTATGTGTGTTCTTTTCACAATCCACCTATGGATCCACCAGTGTCATTGCATGTGTGTTCTTCTCAGTAACCACAGCTAGAGTCATTGCATGTGTGTTCTTTTCACAGACCACATATGGATCCACAAGTGTCACTGAAACATGTGTTCTTTTCAGAGACCACATCTAGAGTCATTGCATGTGTATTCTTTTTAGAGACCACATATGGATCCACCTGTGTCATTGCATGTGTGTTCTTCTCATTAACCACAACTAGATTTATTGCATGTGTGTTCTTTTGACAAACAACATATGGATCCACCAGTGTCATTGAAATGTGTGTTCTTTTCAAAGACCACATCTAGAGTCATTGCATGTGTATTATTTTTAGAGACCACATATGGATCCACCAGTGTCATTGCATGTGTGTTCTTCTCAGAGACCACATCTAGAGTCATTGTATGTGTGTTAGTTTCACTAACCACATTTGGATCCACCAGTGTCATTGCATGTGTGTTCTACTCATTAACTATATCCAGAGTCACTGGATGTGTGTTCTTTTCTCAAACCAAATATGGAACCACCATTATCATTGAAATGTGTGTTCTTTTTAGAGACCACACATGGATCCACCAGTGTCAATGCATATGGATCCACAAGAGTTCATTGTATGTGTGTTCTTTTCACAATCCACCTATGGATCCACTAGTGACATTGCATGTGTGTTCTTCTCATTAACCATAGCTAGAGTCATTGCATGCGTGTTCTTTTCACAAACCACATATGGATCCACCAGGGTCATTGCATATGTGTTCTCTTCACAGACTACATATGGATCCACGAGTGTCATTGCATGTGTGTTATTTTTATTAACAACAACTAGAGTGATTGCATGTGTGTTATTTTCATTAACCACATATGGATCCACTAGTGTCATTGCATGTGTGTTCTTCTCATTAACCATAGCTGGAGTCATTGCATGTGTGTTCTTTTTACAAAGAACATATGGAACCACCATTTTCATTGAAATGTGTATTATTTCATTAACCACATCTGGAGTCACTAGATGTATGTTCTTTTCATTAACCATATTTGGATCCATCAGTGTCATTGCATGTGTGTTCTTCTCATTAACCACATCTAGAGTCACTAGATGTGTGTTCTTTTCACAAACCAAATATGGAACCACCATTGTCATTGAAATGTGTGTTCTTTTCAGAGACCACACATGGATCCACCTGTATCATTTCATATGGATATACCAGAGTTCATTGTATGTGTGTTCTTTTCGCAGACCACATATGGATCCACCAGTGCCATTGCATGTGTGTTCTTCTCATTAACAAAACAGTCGAGTCATTGCATGTGTAATATTTTCATTAACCACATATGGATCCACCAGTGTCATTGCATCTAGGTTCTTCTCATTAACCACAGCTAGAGTCACTGGATGTGTGTTCTTTGTCACAAACCACATATGGATCCACCAGTGTCATTGAAATGTGTGTTCTTTTCAGAGACCACATATGGATCCACCAGTGTCATTGCACATGGATCCACTAGAGTTCATTGCATGTGTGTCCTTTTCACAATCCACCTATGGATCCATTAGTGTTATTGCATGTGTGTTCTTCTAAATAACCATAGCTAGAGTCATTGCATGTGTGTTGTTTTGACAAACCACATATCGAACCACCATTGTCATTGAAATGTGTATTCTTTCATTAACCACATCTAGAGTCATTTCATGTCCATTCTTTTCACAGACCACATATGGATCCACCAGTGTCATTGCATGTGTGTTCTCTTCACAGACCACATATGGATCCACCAGTGCCATTACATGTGTGTTTCTTTTTAGTAACAACAACTAGAGACATTGCATGTGTGTTATTTTCACAATCCACATATGGATCCACCAGTGTCATTGCATGTGTGTTCTTCTCACGAACAAAACACTCGAGTCATTGCATGTGTAATACTTTCATTAACCACATATGGATCCACCAGTGTCATTGCATGTGTGTTCTTCTCATGAACAAAACACTCGAGTCATTGCATGTGTAATATTTTCATTAACCACATATAGATCCACCAGTGTCATTGCATCTGGTTTCTTCTCATTAACCATAGCTTCAGTCACTGGATGTGTGTTCTTTGTCACAAACCACATATGGATCCACCAGTGTCATTGAAATGTGTGTTCTTTTCAGAGACCACATATGGATCCACCAGTGTCATTGCACATGGATCCACCAGAATTCATTGCATGTGTGTTCTTTTCACAATCCACCTATGGATCCATTAGTGTTATTGCATGTGTGTTCTTCTCAATAACCATAGCTAGAGTCATTGCATGTGTGTTGTTTTGACAAACCACATATCAAACCACCATTGTTATTGAAATGTTTATTCTTTCATTAACCACATCTAGAGTCATTTCATGTCCATTCTTTTAACAGACCACATATGGATCCACCAGTGTCATTGCATGTGTGTTCTCTTCACTGACCACATATGGATCCACCAGTGTCATTGCATGTGTGTTTCTTTTTAGTAAAAACAACTAGAGTCATTGCATGTGTGTTATTTTCACAATCCACATATGGATCCACCAGTGTTATTGCATTTGTGTTCTTCTCATTAACCATAGCTAGAGTCATTGCATGTGTGTTCTTTTTGACAACCACATATGGAACCACCATTGTCATTGGAATGTGTATTCTTTCATTAACCACATCTAGAGTCATTTCATGACTATTCTTTTCACAGACCACATATGGATCCACCAGTGTCATTGCATGTGTGTTCTCTTCAGAGACCACATATGGATCCACCAGTGTCTTTGCATGCGTGTTCTTTTTATTAACAACAACTAGAGTCATTGAATGTGTGTTACTTTCATTAACCACATATGGATCCACTAGTGTCATTGCATGTGTGTTCTTCTCGTTAACAACAACTAGAGTCATTGCGTGTGTGTTATTTTCATTAACCACATATGGATCCACCAGTTTCATGGGATGTGTGTTCTTCTCATTAACCATAGCTAGAGTCACTAGATGTGTTTTTTTTTCACAAACCACATATGGATCCACCAGTGTCATTGAAATGTGTGTTCTTTTCAAATACCACATATGGATCCACCAGTGTCATTGCATATGGATCCACCAGAGTTCATTGCATGTGTGTTCTTTTCACAATCCACCTATGGATCCACCAGTGTCATTGCATGTGTGTTCTTCTCAATAACCACAGCTAGAGTGCTGATTGTGTGTTCTTTCACAAACCACATATCGAAACGCCATTGTCATTGAAATGTGTATTCTTTCATTAACCACATCTAGAGTCATTTCATGTCTATTCTTTTCACAGACCACATATGGATCGACTAGTGTCATTGCATGTGTGTTCTCTTCACAGACCACATATGGATCCACCAGTGTCATTGTACGTTAGTTCTTTTTACTAACAACAACTAGGGTCATTGCATGTGTGTTATTTTCACAATCCACATATGGATCCACCACTATCATTGCATTTGTGTTCTTCTCATTAGCCACAACTAGAGTCATTGCATGCATGTTCTTTTCACAAACCACATATGGAACCACCATTGTCATTGGAATGTGTATTCTTTCATTAACCACATCTGGAGTCATTTCATGTCTATTCTTTTCACAGACCACATATGGATCCACCAGTGTCATTGCATATGTGTTCTCTTCACAGACCACATATGGATCCACCAGTGTCATTGCATGTGTGTTCTTTTTATTAACAACAACTAGAGTCATTGCATGTGTGTTATTTTGATTAACCACATATGTATCCACTAGTGTTATTGCATGTGTGTTCTTCTCATTAACCACAACAAGAGTCATTTCATGTGTGTTTCTTTTTACAAACCACATATGGAACCACCATTGTCATTGAAATGTGTATTATTTCATTAACCACATCTGGAGTCACTGGATGTATATCTTTTCATTAACCACATATGGATCCACCAGTGTCATTGCATGTGTGTTCTTCTCATTAACCACATCTAGAGTCACTAAATGTGTGTTCTTTTCACAAACCAAATATGGAACCACCATTGTCATTGAAATGTGTGTTCTTTTCAGATACCACACATGGATCCACCAGTATCATTGCACATGGATCCACCAGAGTTCATTGTACGTGTGTTGTTTTCACAGACCACATATGGATCCACCAGTGTCATTGCATGTGTGTTCTTCTCATTAACAAAACACTCGAGTCATTGCATGTGTAATATTTTCATTAACCACATATGGATCCACCAGTGCCATTGCATCTGGGTTCTTCTCATTAACCATAGCTAGACTCACTGGATGTGTGTTCTTTGTCACAAACCACATATGGATCCACCAGTGTCATTGCATTTGTGTTCTTCTCATTAATAACAGCTAGTCATTGCATGTCTGTTATTTTCATTAACCACATATGGATCCACCAATGTCATTACATGTGTGTTCTTGTCGTTAACCACATCTAGATTCACGGGATGTCTATTCTTTTCACAAACCAAATATGGAACCACCATTATCATTGAAATGTGTGTTCTTTTCAAAGACCACACATGGATCCACCAGTGTCATTGCATATGGATCCACCAGAGTTCATTGTATGTGTGTTCTTTTCACAATCCACCTTTGGATCCACCAGTGTCATTGCATGTGTGTTCTTCTCATTAACCACACCTAGAGTCATTGCATGTGTGTTCTTTTCACAGACCACATATGGATCCACCAGTGTCACTGAAACATGTGTTCTTTTCAGAGACCACATCTAGAGTCATTGCATGTGTATTATTTTCAGAGATCACATATGGATCCACCAGTGTCATTGCATGTGTGTTCTTCTCATTGACAACAACTAGAGTCATTGAATGTGTGTTATTTTCATTAACCACATATGGATCCACCAGTGTCATTGCATGTGTGTTGTTCTCATTAACCACATCTAGAGTCACTGGATGTGTGTTCTTTTCACAAACCTAATATGGAACCACCATTGTCATTGAAATGTGTATTGTTTTCATAGACCACACATGGATCCACCAGTGTCATTCCATATGGATCCACCAGAGTTCATTGTATGTGTGTTCTTTTCATAATCCACCTATGGATCCACTAGTGTCATTGCATGTGTGTTCTTCTCATTAACCACATCTAGAGTCATTGCATGTGTGTTCTTTTCACAAGCCACATATGGAACCACCATTGTCATTGGAATGTGTATTCTTTTCATTAACCACATCTAGAGTCATTTCATGACAATTCTTTTCATAGACCACATATGGATCCACCAGTGTCATTGCATATGTGTTCTCTTCACAGACCACATATGGATCCACCAGTGTCATTGCATGTGTGTTCTTTTTATTAACAACAACTAGAGTCATTGCAGGTGTGTTATTTTCATTAACCACATATGGATCCACTAGTGTCATTGCATGTGTGTTCTTCTCATTAACCACAACTAGAGTCATTGCATGTGTGTTCTTTTTACAAACCACATATGGAACCACCATTGTCATTGAAATGTGTATTATTTCATTAACCACATCTAGAGTCACTGGATGTATATCTTTTCATTAACCACATATGGATCCACCAGTGTCATTGCATGTGTGTTCTTCTCATTAACCACATCTAGAGTCACTACATGTGTGTTCTTTGTCACAAACCACATATGGATCCACCAGTGTCATTGAAATGTGTGTTCTTTTCAGAGACCACATATGGATCGACCAGTGTGATTGCATGTGTGTTCTTCTCATTAATAACAGCTAGTCATTGCATGTCTGTTATTTTCATTAACCACATATGGATCCACCAGTGTCATTGCATGTGTGTTCTTCCCATTAACCACATCTAGATTCACGGGATGTCTATTCTTTTCACAAACCAAATATGGAACCACCATTATCATTGAAATGTGTGTTCTTTTCAGAGACCACACATGGATCCACCAGTGTCATTGCATATGGATCCACCAGAGATCATTGTATCCGTGTTCTTTTCACAATCCACCAATGGATCCACCAGTGTCATTGCATGTGTGTTCTTCTCATTAACCACAGCTAGAGTCATTGCATGTGTGTTCTTTTCGTAGACCACATATGGATCCACCAGTGTCACTGAAACATGTGTTCTTTTCAGAGACCACATCTAGAGTCATTGCATGTGTATTCTTTTCAGAGGCCACATATGGATCCACTAGTGTCATTGCATGTGTGTTATTTTTATTAACAACAACTAGAGTGATTGCATGTGTGTTATTTTCATTAACCACATATGGATCCACTAGTGTCATTGCATGTGTGTTCTTCTCATTAACCATAGCTGGAGTCATTGCATGTGTGTTCTTTTTACAAAGAACATATGGAACCACCATTTTCATTGAAATGTGTATTATTTCATTAACCACATCTGGAGTCACTAGATGTATGTTCTTTTCATTAACCATATTTGGATCCATCAGTGTCATTGCATGTGTGTTCTTCTCATTAACCACATCTAGAGTCACTAGATGTGTGTTCTTTTCACAAACCAAATATGGAACCACCATTGTCATTGAAATGTGTGTTCTTTTCAGAGACCACACATGGATCCACCTGTATCATTTCATATGGATATACCAGAGTTCATTGTATGTGTGTTCTTTTCGCAGACCACATATGGATCCACCAGTGCCATTGCATGTGTGTTCTTCTCATTATCAAAACAGTTGAGTCATTGCATGTGTAATATTTTCATTAACCACATATGGATCCACCAGTGTCATTGCATCTAGGTTCTTCTCATTAACCACAGCTAGAGTCACTGGATGTGTGTTCTTTGTCACAAACCACATATGGATCCACCAGTGTCATTGAAATGTGTGTTCTTTTCAGAGACCACATATGGATCCACCAGTGTCATTGCACATGGATCCACTAGAGTTCATTGCATGTGTGTCCTTTTCACAATACACCTATGGATCCATTATTGTTATTGCATGTGTGTTCTTCTCAATAACCGTAGCTAGAGTCATTGCATGTGTGTTGTTTTGACAAACCACATATCGAACCACCATTGTCATTGAAATGTGTATTCTTTCATTAACCACATCTAGAGTCATTTCATGTCCATTCTTTTCACAGACCACATATGGATCCACCAGTGTCATTGCATGTGTGTTCTCTTCACAGACCACATATGGATCCTCCAGTGCCATTACATGTGTGTTTCTTTTTAGTAACAACAACTAGAGTCATTGCATGTGTGTTATTTTCACAATCCACATATGGATCCACCAGTGTCATTGCATTTGTGTTCTTCTCATTAACCTTAGCTAGATTCATTGCATGTGTGTTCTTTTCGCAAACCACATATGGAACCACCATTGTCATTGGAATGTGTATTCTTTAATTAACCACATCTAGAGTCATTTCATGGCTATTCTTTTCACAGACCACATATGGATCCACCAGTGTCATTGCATGTGTGTTCTCTTCAAGACCACATATGGATCCACCAGTGTCATTGCATGTGTGTTCTCTTTAGAGACCACATATGGATCCACTAGTGTCATTGCATGCGTGTTCTTTTTATTAACAACAACTAGAGTCATTGCATGTGTGTTACTTTCATTAACCACATATGGATCCACTAGTGTCATTGCATGTGTGTTCTTCTCATTAACAACAACTAGAGTCATTGCGTGTGTGTTATTTTCATTAACCACATATGGATCCACTAGTTTCATGGCATGTGTGTTCTTCTCATTAACCACAGCTAGAGTCACTAGATGTGTGTTCTTTTTCACAAACCACATATGGATCCACTAGTGTCATTGAAATGTGTGTTCTTTTCAGAGACCACATATGGATCCACCAGTGTCATTGCATATGGATCCACCAGAGTTCATTGCATGTGTGTTCTTTTCACAATCCACCTATGGATCCACCCGTGTCATTGCATGTATGTTCTTCTCAATAAACATAGCTAGAGTCACTCATTGTGTGTTCTTTTCACAAACCACATATGGAAACGCCATTGTCATTGAAATGTGTATTCTTTCATTAACCACATCTAGAGTCATTTCATGTCTATTCTTTTCACAGAACACATATGGATCCACTAGTGTCATTGCATGTGTGTTCTCTTCACAGACCACATATGGATCCACCAGTGTCATTGTACATGTGTTCTTTTTACTAACAACAAGTAGAGTCATTGCATGTGTGTTATTTTCACAATCGACATATAGATCCACCACTATCATTGCATTTGTGTTCTTCTCATTAACCACAACTAGAGTCATTGCATGCATGTTCTTTTCACAAACCACATATGGAACCACCATTGTCATTGGAATGTGTATTCTTTCATTAACCACATCAGCTGTCATTTCAGGTCTATTCTTTTCACAGACCACATATGGATCCACTAGTGTCATTGCATGTGTGTTCTCTTCAGAGACCACATATGGATCGACTAGTTTCATTTTATGGATGTTCTTCCAATTAACAACAACTAGAGTCATTGCATGTGTGTTATTTTCATTAACCACATATGGATACACCACTGTCATAGCATGTGTGTTCTTCTCATTAACCATAACTAGAGTCACTGGATGTATGTTATTTTCACAAACCACATATGGATCCACCAGTGTCATTGAAATGTGTGTTCTTTCCAGAGACCACATCTGGAGCCATTTCATGTATATTCTGTTCACAGACCACATATGGATCCACCAGTGAAATTGCATGTGTGTTCTCTTCAGAGACCACATATGGATCCACCAGTGTCATTGCATGTGTTTATTTTTAATAACAACAACTAGAGTCATTGCATGTATGTTATTTTCATTAACCACATGTGGATCCACCAGTGTCATTGCATGTGTGTTCTTCTCATTAACCACAACTAGAGTCATTGCATGCGTATTCTTTTTAGAGACCACATATGGATCCACCAGTGTCATTGCATGTGTGTTCTTCTCATTAATAACAGCTAGTCATTGCATGTCTGTTATTTTCATTAACCACATATGGATCCACCAGTGTCATTGCATGTGTGTTCTTCTCATTAACCACATCTAGATTCACTGGATGTCTATTCTTTTCACGAACCAAATATGGAACCACCATTATCATTGAAATGTGTGTTCTTTTTGGAGACCATACATGGATCGACCAGTGCCATTGCATATGGATCCACCAGAGTTCATTGCATACGTGTTCTTTTCACAATCCACCTATGGATCCACCAGTGTCATTGCATGTGTGTTCTTCTCATTCACCATAGCAAGAGTCATTGCATGTGTGTTCTTTTCACAAACCACATATGGATCCACCACTGTCATTGAAACGTGTGTTCTTTTCAGAGACCACATCTGGAGTCATTGCATGTGTATTCTTTTCAGAGACCACATATGGATACACCAGTGTCATTGCATGTGTGTTCTTCTCATTAACAACAACTAGAGTCATTGCACGTGTGTTATTTTCATTAACCACATATGGATCCACCAGTGTCATTGCATGTGTGTTGTTATCATGAACCACATCTAGAGTCACTGGATGTGTGTTCTTTTCACAAACCAAAAATGGAACCACCATTGTCATTGAAATGTGTGTTCTTTTGAGAGACCACACATGGATCCACTAGTGTCATTGCATATGGATCCACCAGAGTTCATTCTATGTGTGTTCTTTTCACAATCCACGCCTATGGATCCACCAGTGTCATTGCATGTGTGTTCTTCTCATTAACCACAGCTAGAGTCATTGCATGTGTGTTCTTTTCACAAACCACATATGGAACCACCATTGTCATTGGAATGTGTATTCTTTCATTAACCACATCTAGAGTCATTTCATGACTATTCTTTTCATAGACCACATATGGATCCACCAGTGTCATTGCATGTGTGGTCTCTTCACAGACCACATATGGATCCACCAGTGTTATTGCATGTGTGTTCTTTGTATTAGCAACAACTAGAGTCATTGCATGTGTGTTATTTTCATTAACCACATATGGATCCACCAGTGTCATTGCATGTGTGTTCTTCTCATTAACCACAACTAGAGTCATTGCATGTGTGTTCTTTTTACAAACCACATATGGAACCACCATTGTCATTGAAATGTGTATTATTTCATTAACCACATCTGGAGCCACTGGATGTATATCTTTTCATTAACCACATATGGATCCACCAGTGTCATTGCATGTGTGTTCTTCTCATTAACAACAACTAGAGTCATTGCACGTGTGTTATTTTCATTAACCACATATGGATCCACCAGTGTCATTGCATGTGTGTTGTTCTCATGAACCACATCTAGAGTCACTGGATGTGTGTTCTTTTCACAAACCAAAAATGGAACCACCATTGTCATTGAAATGTGTGTTCTTTTCAGAGACCACACATGGATCCACTAGTGTCATTGCATATGGATCCACCAGAGTTCATTCTATGTGTGTTCTTTTCACAATCCACGCCTATGGATCCACCAGTGTCATTGCATGTGTGTTCTTCTCATTAACCACAACTAGAGTCATTGCATGTGTGTTCTTTTCACAAACCACATATGGAACCACCATTGTCATTGGAATGTGTATTCTTTCATTAACCACATCTAGAGTCATTTCATTACTATTCTTTTCATAGACCACATATGGATCCACCAGTGTCATTGCATGTGTGGTCTCTTCACAGACCACATATGGATCCACCAGTGTTATTGCATGTGTGTTCTTTGTATTAGCAACAACTAGAGTCATTGCATGTGTGTTATTTTCATTAACCACATATGGATCCACCAGTGTCATTGCATGTGTGTTCTTCTCATTAACCACAACTAGAGTCATTGCATGTGTGTTCTTTTTACAAACCACATATGGAACCACCATTGTCATCGAAATGTGTATTATTTCATTAACCACATCTGGAGCCACTGGATGTATATCTTTTCATTAACCACATATGGATCCACCAGTGTCATTGCATGTGTGTTCTTCTCATGAACAAAACACTCGAGTCATTGCATGTGTAATATTTTCATTAACCACATATAGATCCACCAGTGTCATTGCATCTGGTTTCTTCTCATTAACCATAGCTTCAGTCACTGGATGTGTGTTCTTTGTCACAAACCACATATGGATCCACCAGTGTCATTGAAATGTGTGTTCTTTTCAGAGACCACATATGGATCCACCAATGTCATTGCACATGGATCCACCAGAATTCATTGCATGTGTGTTCTTTTCACAATTCACCTATGGATCCATTAGTGTTATTGCATGTGTGTTCTTCTCAATAACCATAGCTAGAGTCATTGCATGTGTGTTGTTTTGACAAACCACATATCGAACCACCATTGTCATTGAAATGTGTATTCTTTCATTAACCACATCTAGAGTCATTTCATGTCCATTCTTTTCACAGACCACATATGGATCCACCAGTGTCATTGCATGTGTGTTCTCTTCACAGACCACATATGGATCCACCAGTGTCATTGCATGTGTGTTTCTTTTTACTAACAACAACTAGAGTCATTGCATGTGTGTTATTTTCACAATCCACATATGGATCCACCACTATCATTGCATTTGTGTTCTTCTCATTAACCACAACTAGAGTCATTGCATAAGTGTTCTTTTCACAAACCACATATGGAACCAGCATTGTCATTGGAATGTATATTCTTTCATTAACCACATCTGGAGTCATTTCATGACTATTCTTTTCACAGACCACATATGGATCCACTAGTGTCATTGCATGTGTGTTCTCTTCAGAGACCACATATGGATCCACCAGTGTCTTTGCATGCCTGTTCTTTTTATTAACAACAACTAGAGTCATTGCATGTGTGTTACTTTCATTAACCACATATGGATCCACTAGTGTCATTGCATGTGTGTTCTTCTCGTTAACAACAACTAGAGTCATTGCGTGTGTGTTATTTTCATTAACCACATATGGATCCACCAGTTTCATGGGATGTGTGTTCTTCTCATTAACCATAGCTAGAGTCACTAGATGTGTTTTTTTTTCACAAACCACATATGGATCCACCAGTGTCATTGAAATGTGTGTTCTTTTCAAATACCACATATGGATCAACAGTGTCATTGCATATGGATCCACCAGAGTTCATTGCATGTGTGTTCTTTTCACAATCCACCTATGGATCCACCAGTGTCATTGCATGTGTGTTCTTCTCAATAACCACAGCTAGAGTGCTGATTGTGTGTTCTTTTCACAAACCACATATCGAAACGCCATTGTCATTGAAATGTGTATTCTTTCATTAACCACATCTAGAGTCATTTCATGTCTATTCTTTTCACAGACCACATATGGATCCACTAGTGTCATTGCATGTGTGTTCTCTTCACAGACCACATATGGATCCACCAGTGTCATTGGACGTTAGTTCTTTTTACTAACAACAACTAGGGTCATTGCATGTGTGTTATTTTCACAATCCACATATGGATCCACCACTATCATTGCATTTGTGTTCTTCTCATTAGGCACAACTAGAGTCATTGCATGCATGTTCTTTTCACAAACCACATATGGAACCACCATTGTCATTGGAATGTGTATTCATTCATTAACCACATCTGGAGTCATTTCATGTCTATTCTTTTCACAGACCACATATGGATCCACCAGTGTCATTGCATATGTGTTCTCTTCACAGACCACATATGGATCCACCAGTGTTATTGCATGTGTGTTCTTTTTATTAACAACAACTAGAGTCATTGCATGTGTGTTATTTTCATTAACCACATATGTATCCACTAGTGTAATTGCATGTGTGTTCTTCTCCTAAACCACAACAAGAGTCATTGCATGTGTGTTCTTTTTACAAACCACATATGGAACCACCATTGTCATTGAAATGTGTATTATTTCATTAACCACATCTAGAGTCACTGGATGTATATCTTTTCATTAACCACATATGGATCCACCAGTGTCATTGCATGTGTGTTCTTCTCATTAACCACATCTAGAGTCACTAGATGTGTGTTCTTTTCACAAACCAAATATGGAACCACCATTGTCATTGAAGTGTGTGTTCTTTTCAGATACCACACATGGATCCACCAGTATCATTGCATATGGATCCACCAGAGTTCATTGTATGTGTGTTGTTTTCACAGACCACATATGGATCCACCAGTGTCATTGCATGTGTGTTCTTCTCATTAAAAACACACTCGAGTCATTGCATGTGTGTTCTTCTCATTAACAACACACTCGAGTCATTGCATGTGTAATATTTTCATTAACCACATATGGATCCACCAGTGCCATTGCATCTGGGTTCTTCTCATTAACCATAGCTAGAGTCACTGGATGTGTGTTCTTTGTCACAAACCACATATGGATCCACCAGTGTCATTGCATCTGTGTTCTTCTCATTAATAACAGCTAGTCATTGCATGTCTGTTATTTTCATTAACCACATATGGATCCACCAATGTCATTACATGTGTGTTCTTGTCGTTAACCACATCTAGATTCACGGGATGTCTATTCTTTTCACAAACCAAATATGGAACCACCATTACCATTGAAATGTGTGTTCTTTTCAAAGACCACACATGGATCCACCAGTGTCATAGCATATGGATCCACCAGAGTTCATTGTATGTGTGTTCTTTTCACAATCCACCTTTGGATCCACCAGTGTCATTGCATGTGTGTTCTTCTCATTAACCACAGCTAGAGTCATTGCATGTGTGTTCTTTTCACAGACCACATATGGATCCACCAGTGTCACTGAAACATGTGTTCTTTTTAGAGACCACATCTAGAGTCATTGCATGTGTATTATTTTCAGAGATCACATATGGATCCACCAGTGTCATTGCATGTGTGTTCTTCTCATTGACAACAACTAGAGTCATTGAATGTGTGTTGTTTTCATTAACCACATATGGATCCACCAGTGTCATTGCATGTGTGTTGTTCTCATTAACCACATCTAGAGTCACTGGATGTGTGTTCTTTTCACAAACCAAATATGGAACAACCATTGTCATTGAAATGTGTATTGTTTTCATAGACCACACATGGATCCACCAGTGTCATTCCATATGGATCCACCAGAGTTCATTGTATGCGTGTTCTTTTAACAATCCACCTATGGATCCACCAGTGTCATTGTATGTGTGTTCTTCTCATTAACCACATCTAGAGTCATTGCATGTGTGTTCTTTTCACAAGCCACATATGGAACCACCATTGTCATTGGAATGTGTATTCTTTTCATTAACCACATCTAGAGTCATTTCATGACAATTCTTTTCATAGACCACATATGGATCCACCAGTGTCATTGCATATGTGTTCTCTTCACATACCACATATGGATCCACCAGTGTCATTGCATGTGTGTTCTTTTTATTAACAACAACTAGAGTCATTGCAGGTGTGTTATTTTCATTAACCACATATGGATAAACTAGTGTCATTGCATGTGTGTTCTTCTCATTAACCACAACTAGAGTCATTGCATGTGTGTTCTTTTTACAAACCACATATGGAACCACCATTGTCATTGAAATGTGTATTATTTCATTAACCACATCTGGAGTCACTAGATGTATATCTTTTCATTAACCACATATGGATCCACCAGTGTCATTGCATGTGTGTTCTTCTCATGAACCACATCTAGAGTCACTAGATGTGTGTTCTTTTCACAAACCAAATATGTAACCACCATTGTCATTGAAATGTGTGTTCTTTTCAGATACCACACATGGATCCACCAGTGTCATTGCATATGGATCCACCAGAGTTCATTGTATGTGTGTTCTTTTCACAATCCACCTATGGATCCACCAGTGTCATTGCATGTGTGTTCTTCTCATTAACAACAACAAGAGTCATTGCATGTGTGTTCTTTTCACAAACCACATATGCATCCACCAGTGTCATTGAAACGTGTGTTCTTTTCAGAGACCACATCTGGAGTCATTGCATGTGTATTCTTTTCATAGACCACATATGGATCAACCAGTGTCATTGCATATGTGTTCTCTTCACAGACCACATATGGTTCCACCAGTGTCATTGCATGTGTGTTCTTTTTATTAACAACAACTAGAGTCATTGCATGTGTGTTATTTTCATTAACCACATATGGATCCACTAGTGTCATTGCATGTGTGTTCTTCTCATTAACCACAACTAGAGTCATTGCATGTGTGTTGTTTTTACAAACCACATATGGAACCACCATTATCATTGAAATGTGTATTATTTCATTAACCCCATCTAGAGTCACTGGATGTATATCTTTTCATTAACCACATATGTATCCACTAGTGTAATTGCATGTGTGTTCTTCTCATTAAACACATCTAGAGTCACTAGATGTGTGTTCTTTGTCACAAACCACATATGGATCCACCAGTGTCATTGAAATGTGTGTACTTTTCAGAGACCACGTATGGATCGACCAGTGTGATTGCATGTGTGTTCTTCTCATTAATAACAGCTAGTCATTGCATGTCTGTTATTTTCATTAACCACATATGGATCCACCAGTGTCATTGCATGTGTGTTCTTCCCATTAACCACATCTAGATTCACGGGATGTCTATTCTTTTCACAAACCAAATATGGAACCACCATTATCATTGAAATGTGTGTTCTTTTCAGAGACCACACATGGATCCACCAGTGTCATTGCATATGGATCCACGAGAGTTCATTGTATCTTTGTTCTTTTCACAATCCACCAATGGATCCACCAGTGTCATTGCATGTGTGTTCTTCTCATTAACCACAGCTAGAGTCATTGCATGTGTGTTCTTTTCATAGACCACATATGGATCCACCAGTGTCACTGAAACATGTGTTCTTTTCAGAGACCACATCTAGAGTCATTGCATGTGTATTCTTTTCAGAGACCACATATGGATCCACCAGTGTCATTGCATGTGTGTTCTTCTCATTAACAACAACTATAGTCATTGCATGTGTGTTATTTTCATTAACCACATATGGATCCACCAGTGTCATTGCATGTGTGTTCTTCTCATTAACCACATCTAGAGTCACTGGATGTGTGTTCTTTTTCACAAACCAAATATGGAACCACCATTGTCATTGAAATGTGTGTTCTTTTCAGAGACCACACATGGATCCACCAGTGTCATTGCATATGGATCCACCAGAGTTCATTGTATGTGTGTTCTTTTCACAATCCACCTATGGATCCACCAGTGTCATTGCATGTGTGTTCTTCTCATTAACCTCATCTAGAGTCATTGCATGTGTGTTCTTTTCACAAACCACATATGGAACCACCATTGTCATTGGAATATGTATTCTTTCATTAACCACATCTAGAGTCATTTCATGACTATTCTTTTCATAGACCACATATGGATCAACCAGTGTCATTGCATATGTGTTCTCTTCACAGACCACATATGGATCCACCAGTGTCATTACATGTGTGTTCTTTTTGTTAACAACAACTAGAGTCATTGCAGGTGTGTTATTTTCATTAACCACATATGGATCCACTAGTGTCATTGCATGTGTGTTCTTCTCATTAACCACAACTAGAGTCATTGCATGTGTGTTCTTTTTACAAACCACATATGGAACCACCATTGTCATTGAAATGTGTATTATTTCATTAACCACATCTGGAGTCACTGGATGTATATCTTTTCATTAACCACATATGGATCCACTAGTCTCATTGCATGTGTGTTCTTCTCATTAACCACATCTAGAGTCCCTAGATGTGTGTTCTTTTCACAAACCAAATATGTAACCACCATTGTCATTGAAATGTGTGTTCTTTTCAGATACCACACATGGATCCACCAGTATCATTGCATATGGATCCACGAGAGTTCATTGTATGTATGTTCTTTTCACAGACCACATATGGATCCACCAGTGTCATTGCATGTGTGTTCTTCTCATTAACAAAACACTCGAGTCATTGCATGTGTAATATTTTCATTAACCACATATGGATCCACCAGTGTCATCGCATCTGGGTTCTTCTCATTAACCACAGCTAGAGTCACTGGATGTGTGTTCTTTGTCACAAACCACATATGGATCCACCAGTGTCATTGAAATGTGTGTTCTTTTCAGAGACCACATATGGATCCACTAGTGTCATTGCACATGGATCCACCAGTGTCATTACATGTGTGTTCTTCTCATTAATAACAGCTAGTCATTGCATGTCTGTTATTTTCATTAACCACATATGGATCCACCAGTGTCATTGCATGTGTGTTCTTCTCATTAACCACATCTAGATTCACTGGATTTCTATTCGTTTCACAAACCAAATATGGAACCACCATTATCATTGAAATGTGTGTTCTTTTCAGAGACTACACATGGATCCACCAGTGTCAATGCATATGGATCCACCAGTGTTCATTGTATGTGTGTTCTTTTCACAATCCACCTATGGATCCACCAATGTCATTGCATGTGTGTTCTTCTCATTAACCACAACAAGAGTCATTGCATGTGTGTTCTTTTCACAAACCACATATGGATCCACCAGTGTCATTGCATGTGTGTTCTTCTCATTAACAACAACTAGAGTCATTGCATGTGTGTTATTTTCATTAACCACATATGGATCCACCAATGTCATTGCATGTGTGTTCTTCTCATTAACCACATCTAGAGTCACTGGATATGTGTTCTTTTCACAAACCAAATATGGAACCACCATTGTCATTGAAATGTGTGTTCTTTTCAGAGACCACACATGGATCCATCAGTGTCATTGCATACGGATCCACCAGAGTTCATTGTATGTGTGTTCTTTTAACAACCCACCTATGGATCCACCAGTGTCATTGCATGTGTGTTCGTCTCATTAACCACAGCTAGAGTCATTGCATCTGTGTTCTTTTCACAAACCAGATATGGAACCACCATTGTCATTGGAATGTGTATTCTTTCATTAACCACATCTAGAGTCATTTCATCACTATTCTTTTTATTGACCACATATGGATCCACAAGTGTCATTGCATATGTGTTCTCTTCATAGACCACATATGGTTCCACCAGTGTCATTGCATGTGTGTTCTTTTTGGTCACAACAACTAGAGTCATTGCATGTGTGTTATTTTCATTAACCACATATGGATCCCCCAGTGTCATTGCATGTGTGCAATTCTCATTAACCACAGCTAGAGTCATTGCTTGTGTGTTCTTTTTACAAACCACATATGGAACCACCATTGTCATTGAAATGTGTATTATTTCATTAACCATATCTGGAGTTACTGGATGTATATCTTTTCATTAACCACATATGGGTCAACCAGTGTCATTGCATGTGTGTTCTTCTCATTAACCACATCTAGAGTCACTAGATGTGTGTTCTTTGTCACAAACCACATATGGATCCACCAATGTCATTGAAATGTGTATTCTTTTGAGAGACCACATATGGATCCGCCAATGTCATTGCATGTGTGTTCTTCTCATTAACAACAACTAGGGTCATTGCATGTGTGTTATTTTCATTAACCACATATGGATCCACCAGTGTGATTGCATGTGTGTTCTTGTCATTAACCACATCTAGAGTCACTGGATGTGAGTTCTTTTCACAAACCAAATATGGAACCACCATTATCATTGAAATGTGTGTTCTTTTCAGAGACCACACATGGATCCACCGGTGTCATTGCATATGGATCCACCAGAGTTCATTGTATCTGTGTTCTTTTCACAATCCACCAATGGATCCAGCAGTGTCATTGCAGGTGTGTTCTTCTCATTAACCACTGCTAGAGTCATTGCATGTGTGTTCTTTTCACAGACCACATATGGATCCATCAGTGTCACTGAAACATGTGTTCTCTTCAGAGACCACATCTAGAGTCATTGCATGTGTATTCTTTTCAAAGACCACATATGGATCCACCAGTGTCATTGCAAGTGTGTTCTTCTCATTAACAACAACTAGAGTCATTGCATGTGTGTTATTTTCATTAAGCACATATGGATCCACCAGTGTCATTGCAAGACCACATATGGATCCAGAAGTGTCATTGCATGTGTGTTCTTCTCATTAACAACAGCTAGAGTCATTGCATGTGTGTTATTTTCATTAACCACATGTGGATCCACAAGTGTCGTTGCATGTGTGTTATTTTCATTAACCACATATGGATCCACTAGTGTCATTGCATGTGTGTTCTTCTCATTAACCATAGCTAGAGTCATTGCATGTGTATTCTTTTCAGAGACCACATCTGGATCTACTAGTGTCATTGCATGTGTGTTCTTCGCATTAACAATAGCTAGAGTCATTGCATGTGTGTTATTTTCATTGACCACATATGGATCCACCACTGTCATTGCTTGTGTGTTCTTCTCATTAACCAAATCTAGAGTCACTAGATGTTTGTTTTTCACAAACAAAATATGGAAACACCATTGTCATTGAAATGTGTGTTCTTTTCAGAGACCACACATGGATTTACCAGTGTCATTCCATATGGATCCACCAGAGTTCATTGTATGTGTGTTCTTTTCACAATCCACCTATGGATCCACCAGTGTCATTGCATGTGTGTTCTTTTTATTAACAACAACTAGAGTCATTGCATGTGTGTTATTTTCATTAACCACATATGGATCCACCAGTGTCATTGCATGTATGTTCTTCTCATTAACCACAGCTAGAGTCATTGCATGTGTGTTCTTTTCATAAACCACATATGGAACCACCATTGTCATTGAAATGTGTATTCTTTCATTAACCACATTTGGAGTCATTTCATGACTATTCTTTTCGTAGACCACATATGGATCCACCAGTGTCATTGCATGTGTGTTCTCTTCACAGATCACATATGGATCCACCAGTGTCATTGCATGTGTGTTCTTTTTAATAACAACAACTAGAGTCATTGCATGTGTGTTATTTTCATTAACCACATATGGATCCACCAGTGTCATTGCATGTGTGCTCTTCTCACTAACCACATCTAGAGTCATTGCATGTGTATTATTTTCAGAGACCACATATGGATCCAGCAGTGTCATTGCATGTGTGTTCTTCTCATTAACAACAACTAGAGTCATTGCATGTGTGTTATTTTCATTAACCACATATGGAACCACCACTATCATTGCATGTGTGTTCTTCTCATTAACCATATCTAGAGTCACTAGATGTGTGTTTTTCACAAACCAAACATGGATCTACCATTGTCATTGCATATGGATCCACCAGAGTTCATTGTATGTGTGTTCTTTTCACAATACACATATGGAACCACCATTGTCATTGGAATGTGTATTCTTTCATTAACCACATCTAGAGTCATTTCATGACTATTCTTTTCACAGACCACATATGGATCCACCAGTGTCATTGCATGTGTGGTCTCTTCACAGACCACATATGGATCCACCACTGTCATTGCATATGTGTTCTTTTTATTAACAACAACTAGAGTCATTGCATGTGTGTTATTTTCATTAACCACATATGGATCCACCAGTGTCATTGCATGTGTGTTCTTCTCATTAACCACAGCTAGAGTCATTGTATGTGTGTTCTTTTCACAATCCACCTATGGATCCACCAGTGTCATTGCATGTGTGTTCTTCTCATTAACCACAGCTAGAGTCATTGCATGTGTGTTCTTTTCACAAACCACATATGGAACCACCATTGTCATTGGAATGTATATTCTTTTTAGAGACAACATCTAGATTCATTTCATGACTATTCTGTTCACAGACCACATATGGATCCACCAGTGTCATTGCATGTGTGTTCTCTTCATAGACCACATACGGATCCACTAGTGTCATTGCATGTGTGTTCTTTTTAATAACAACAACTAGAGTCATTGCATTTGTGTTATTTTCATTAACCACATATGGATCCACCAGTGTCATTGCATGTGTGCTCTTCTCATTAACCACAGCTAGAGTCATTGCTTGTGTATAATTTTCAGAGACCACATATGGATCCACCAGTGTCATTGCATGTGTGTTCTTCTTATTAACAACAACTAGAGTCATTGCATGCGTGTTATTTTCATTAACCACATATGGATCCACCAGTGTCATTGCATATGTGTTCTTCTCATTAACCACATCTAGAGTCACTAGATGTGTGTTTTTCACAAACCAAATATGGAACCACCATTGTCATTGAAATGTGTGTTCTTTTTAGAGACCACACATGGATCCACCTATGTCATTGCATATGGATCCACCAGAGTTCATTGTATGTGTGTTATTTTCACAATCCACCTATGGATCCACCAGTGTAATTGCCTGTGTGTTCTTCTCATTAACCACATCTAGAGTCATTGCATGTGTGTTCTTTTCACAAACCACATATGGATCCACCAGTGTCATTGAAATGTGTGTTCTTTTCAAAGACCACATCTAGAGTTATTGCATGTGTATTCTTTTTAGAGACCACATATAGATCCACGAGTGTAATTGCATGTGTGTTCTTCTCAGAGAGCACATCTAGTGTCATTGCATGTGTGGTAGTTTCATTAACCACATATGGATCCACCAGTGTCATTGCATGTGTGTTCTTCTCATTAACCACATCTAGAGTCACTGGATGTGTGTTCTTTTCACAAACCAAATATGGAACCACCATTATCATTTAAATGTGCGTTCTTTTCAGAGACCACACATGGATCCACCAGTGTCATTGCATATGGATCCACCAGAGTTCATTGTATGTGTGTTCTTTTCACAATCCACCTATGGATCCACCAGTGTCATTGCATGTGTGTTCTTCTCATTAACCACAGCTAGAGTCATTGCATCTGTGTTCTTTTCACAAACCACATATGGAACCACCATTGTCATTGGAATGTGTATTCTTTCATTAACCACATCTAGAGTCATTTCATGACTATTCTTTTCACAGACCACATATGGATCCACTAGTGTCATTGCATGTGTGGTCTCTTCACAGACCACATATGGATCCACCCTGTCATTGCATGTGTGTTCTTTTTATTAACAACAACTAGAGTCAATGCATGTGTGTTATTTTCATTAACCACATATGGATCCACCAGTGTCATTGCATGTGCGTTCTTTTCAGAGACCACACATGGATCCACTAGTGTCATTGCATATGGATCCACCAGAGTTCATTGTATGTGTGTTCTTTTCACAATCCACCTATGGATCCACCAGTGTAATTGCCTGTGTGTTCTTCTCATTAACCACAGCTAGAGTCATTGCATGTGTGTTCTTTTCACAAACCACATACGGATCCACCAGTGTCATTAAAATGTGTGTTATTTTCAAAGACCACATCTGGAGTCATTGCATGTGTATTCTTTTTAGAGACCACATATGGATCCACGAGTGTCATTGCATGTGTGTTCTTCTCAGAGACCACATCTAGTGTCATTGCATGTGTGTTAGTTTCATTAACCACATATGGATCCACAAGTGTCATTGCATGTGTGTTCTTCTGATTAACCACATCTAGAGTCACTAGATGTGTGTTCTTTTCACAAACCAAATATGGAACCACCATTATCATTTAAATGGGCGTTCTTTGCATAGACCACACATGGATCCACCAGTGTCATTGCATATGGATCCACCAGAGTTCATTGTATGTGTGTTCTTTCCACAATCCACCTATGGATCCACCAGTGTCATTGCATGTGTGTTCTTCTCATTAACCACAGCTAGAGTCATTGCATGTGTGTTCTTTTCACAAACCACATATGGAACCACCATTGTCATTGGAATGTGTATTCTTTCATTAACCACATCTAGAGTCATTTCATGACTATTCTTTTCATAGACCACATATGGATCCACCAGTGTCATTGCATGTGTGTTCTCTTCACAGACCACATATGGATCCTCAAGTGTCATTGCATGTGTGTTCTTTTTATTAACGACAACTAGAGTCATTGCATTTGTGTTATTTTCATTAACCACATATGGATCCACCAGTGTCATTGCATGTGTGTTCTTCTCATTAACCACAGCTAGAGTGATTGCATGTGTGTTCTTTTCACAAACCACATATGGAACCACCATTGTCATTGAAATGTGTATTCTTTCATTAACCACATCTGGAGTCATTTCATGACTATTCTTTTCGTACACCACATATGGATCCACCAGTGTCATTGCATGTGTGTTCTCTTCATAGACCACATATGGATCCACAGTGTCATTGCATGTGTGTTGTTTTTACTAACAACAACTAGAGTCATTGCATGTGTGTTATTTTCATTAACCACATATGTATTGTCATTGCATGTGTGTTCTTCTCATTAACCACATCTAGCGTCACTGGATGTGTGTTCTTTTCACAAACCACATATGGATCCACCAGTGTCATTGAAATATGTGTTATTTTCAGAGACCACACATTGATTCACCAGTGTCACTACATGTGTGTTCTTTTCATTAACCACATATGGATCCACCATTGTCATTGAAATGTGTATTATTTTCAACGATAGCCATTGGCCACAAATAATCGGGACGCAGAGCTAACCAGCAATCGCTTCGGGCTTCTAGGTGATAAGGATGCGTGGATGATAAGGATGTCCTTCATGAGGGCGATCCGCGAGAAGTATGTTATGTTAACTGATTGGCAGTGGCAACCACGCTGGGCCTACGTCCTTGCCCTTATCCCATTAACCTCGGGGCCGAAGCTTAGATCGTGTTCCTTCATTGCCATGGAGAGGGAGAGGCCCAAACTCAGCTTGCACGAGGCTCAGATGTTCGCCCACTATGACATACTCGCGCCGCCGTTCGCGAGGCTTCCGGCCGGCTTCGAGCTTAGCTACACCGGGGTTCCTGTCGTGCCGCTCTTATGCGACAACGCGTTGGCGAGGCAGATCGCGGAGCGCCATCGCCAGCTACCAGAGGGGAAGAGGGTAATGGCACGGTACTCGCGCACGAGCGCATACTGGAAAAGTTGTTCAAGAAGGAGCGGGTTGCGTTGATTGAGCTGCGCGGAACCCACCGGCGGGAGATCCACCCAGATCTGCACAACCCCTAAGGGAGGCAGTGCCTGGGCATACGACCCCCACCGTTATTGATGTGGCATGCCGTGAAGAATCCATGAGGAGGAGGAACACTACCGGGAACGTCGGCATCGATTCCGACACGGAGGAGGCTGTCATCGATGATGAAGACTGTGGGAGCATCATAGTCGATTAGGTCCACTTAAGCATAGATTAAATCTATGTACGGTATCTTAATGCCCTCTTGGGATCTGGGTCACTTGAGTCATAGTCGATTATCATCATAATCTATATATTTTGGCCATGTTTTAGTTGTCTTTGTCTTTGAAACTAGTCAAAACTCGTCCGATCCTAAAAATAAAGTTCACGCGTTCCTGGCATATCGGATGGGACAATACGTTGACTCTGCTCCTAGCACTTGATGGCACAGCCATAATTTGGAGTGTGCTAGAGGAGAAGGGATCGAGCGTGTTGTAATAGTGTACTACTCCTATCCAGATATAACTGACTTAGTTTTTTTAGATATTTAAATGTATCTATACCCAAAACATGTCTAGATACATGTTTTAGGTTTATCTGTCTTTCAAACTAATCAAAAGTCGTCAAATTCTGAACAAACAAAGTCATTGCATTCACATCTGATGGGACAATACACTGACCCTGCTACTTGATGGCACAACCATAATTCTGGAGTGCGCCAGAGGAGATGGGAATCCAAGGGAGATGGGACTAGTAGCTGCATCCATACGCATGTAAAAAATTAATGTAATAATATTTTCATTAACCACATATGGATCCACCAGTGTCATGGGATGTGTGTTCTTCTCATTAACCATAGCTAGAGTCACTAGATGTGTTTTTTTTTCACAAACCACATATGGATCCACCAGTGTCATTGAAATGTGTGTTCTTTTCAAATACCACATATGGATCCACCAGTGTCATTGCATATGGATCCACCAGAGTTCATTGCATGTGTGTTCTTTTCAAAAACCAAAAATGGAACCACCATTGTCATTGAAATGTGCGTTCTTTTCAGAGACCAGACATGGATCCACTAGTGTCATTGCATATGGATCCACCCGAGTTCATTCTATGTGTGTTCTTTTCACAATCCACGCCTATGGATCCACCAGTGTCATTGCATGTGTGTTCTTCTCATTAACCACAGCTAGAGTCATTGCATGTGTGTTCTTTTCACAAACCACATATGGAACCACCATTGTCATTGGAATGTGTATTCTTTCATTAACCACATCTAGAGTCATTTCATGACTATTCTTTTCATAGACCACATATGGATCCACCAGTGTCATTGCATGTGTGGTCTCTTCATAGACCACATATGGATCCACCAGTGTTATTGCATGTGTGTTCTTTGTATTAGCAACAACTAGAGTCATTGCATGTGTGTTATTTTCATTAACCACATATGGATCCACCAGTGTCATTGCATGTGTGTTCTTCTCATTAACCACAACTAGAGTCATTGCATGTGTGTTCTTTTTACAAACCACATATGGAACCACCATTGTCATTGAAATGTGTATTATTTCATTAACCACATCTGGAGCCACTGGATGTATATCTTTTCATTAACCACATATGGATCCACCAGTGTCATTGCATGTGTGTTCTTCTCATGAACAAAACACTCGAGTCATTGCATGTGTAATATTTTCATTAACCACATATAGATCCACCAGTGTCATTGCATCTGGTTTCTTCTCATTAACCATAGCTTCAGTCACTGGATGTGTGTTTTTTGTCACAAACCACATATGGATCCACCAGTGTCATTGAAATGTGTGTTCTTTTCATAGACCACATATGGATCCACCAGTGTCATTGCACATGGATCCACCAGAATTCATTGCATGTGTGTTCTTTTCACAATCCACCTATGGATCCATTAGTGTTATTGCATGTGTGTTCTTCTCAATAACCATAGCTAGAGTCATTGCATGTGTGTTGTTTTGACAAACCACATATCGAACCACCATTGTCATTGAAATGTGTATTCTTTCATTAACCACATCTAGAGTCATTTCATGTCCATTCTTTTCACAGACCACATATGGATCCACCGGTGTCATTGCATGTGTGTTCTCTTCACAGACCACATATGGATCCACTAGTGTCATTGCATGTGTGTTTCTTTTTAGTAAAAACAACTAGAGTCGTTGCATGTGTGTTATTTTCACAATCCACATATGGCTCCACCAGTGTTATTGCATTTGTGTTCTTCTCATTAACCATAGCTAGAGTCATTGCATGTGTGTTCTTTTCGCAAACCACATATGGAACCACCATTGTCATTGGAATGTGTATTCTTTCATTAACCACATCTAGAGTCATTTCATGACTATTCTTTTCACAGACCACATATGGATCCACCAGTGTCATTGCATGTGTGTTCTCTTCAGAGACCACATATGGATCCACCAGTGTCTTTGCATGCGTGTTCTTTTTATTAACAACAACTAGAGTCATTGCATGTGTGTTACTTTCATTAACCACATATGGATCCACTAGTGTCATTGCATGTGTGTTCTTCTCGTTAACAACAACTAGAGTCATTGCGTGTGTGTTATTTTCATTAACCACATATGGATCCACCAGTTTCATGGGATGTGTGTTCTTCTCATTAACCATAGCTAGAGTCACTAGATGTTTTTTTTTCACAAACCACATATGGATCCACCAATGTCATTCAAATGTGTGTTCTTTTCAAATACCACATATGGATCCACCAGTGTCATTGCATATGGATCCACCAGAGTTCATTGCATGTGTGTTCTTTTCACAATCCACCTATGGATCCACCAGTGTCATTGCATGTGTGTTCTTCTCAATAACCACAGCTAGAGTGCTGATTGTGTGTTCTTCTCACAAACCACATATCGAAACGCCATTGTCATTGAAATGTGTATTCTTTCATTAACCACATCTAGAGTCATTTCATTTCTATTCTTTTCACAGACCACATATGGATCCACTAGTGTCATTGCATGTGTGTTCTCTTCACAGACCACATATGGATCCACCAGTGTCATTGTAAGTTACTTCTTTTTACTAACAACAACTAGGGTCATTGCATGTGTGTTATTTTCACAATCCACATATGGATCCACCACTATCATTGCATTTGTGTTCTTCTCATTAGCCACAACTAGAGTCATTGCATGCATGTTCTTTTCACAAACCACATATGGAACCACCATTGTCATTGGAATGTGTATTCTTTCATTAACCACATCTGGACTCATTTCATGTCTATTCTTTTCACAGACCACATATGGATCCACCAGTGTCATTGCATGTGTGTTCTTCTCATTAACAACATCTAGACTCACTAGATGTGTGTTCTTTTCACAAACCAAATATGGAACCACCATTGTCATTGAAATGAGTGTTCTTCTCAGATACCACACATGGATCCACCAGTATCATTGCATATGGATCCACCAGAGTTCATTGTATGTGTGTTCTTTTCACAGACCACATATGGATCCACCAGTGTTATTTCATGTGTGTTCTTTTTATTAACAACAACTAGAGTCATTGCATGTGTGTTATTTTCATTAACCACATATGTATCCACTAGTGTAATTGCATGTGTGTTCTTCTCATTAACCACAACAAGAGTCATTGCATGTGTGTTCTTTTTACAAACCACATATGGAACCACCATTGTCATTGAAATGTGTATTATTTCATTAACCACATCTGGAGTCACTGGATGTATATCTTTTCATTAAGCACATATGGATCCACCAGTGTCATTGCATGTGTGTTCTTCTCATTAACCACATCTAGAGTCACTAGATGTGTGTTCTTTTCACAAACCAAATATGGAACCACCATTGTCATTGAAGTGTGTGTTCTTTTCAGATACCACACATGGATGCACCAGTATCATTGCATATGGATCCACCAGAGCTCATTGTATGTGTGTTGTTTTCACAGACCACATATGGATCCACCAGTGTCATTGCATTTGTGTTCTTCTCATTAACAACACACTCGAGTCATTGCATGTGTAATATTTTCATTAACCACATCTGGATCCACCAGTGCCATTGCATCTGGGTTCTTCTCATTAACCATAGCTAGAGTCACTGGATGTGTGTTCTTTGTCACAAACCACATATGGATCCACCAGTGTCATTGCATCTGTGTTCTTCTCATTAATAACAGCTAGTCATTGCATGTCAGTTATTTTCATTAACCACATATGGATCCACCAATGTCATTACATGTGTGTTCTTGTCGTTAACCACATCTAGATTCACGGGATGTCTATTCTTTTCACAAACCAAATATGGAACCACCATTATCATTGAAATGTGTGTTCTTTTCAAAGACCACACATGGATCCACCAGTGTCATTGCATATGGATCCACCAGAGTTCATTGTATGTGTGTTCTTTTCACAATCCACCTTTGGATCCACCAGTGTCATTGCATGTGTGTTCTTTTCACAATCCACCTTTGGATCCACCAGTGTCATTGCATGTGTGTTCTTCTCATTAACCACAGCTAGAGTCATTGCATGTGTGTTCTTTTCACAGACCACATATGGATCCACCAGTGTCACTGAAACATGTGTTCTTTTCAGAGACCACATCTAGAGTCATTGCATGTGTATTATTTTCAAAGATCACATATGGATCCACCAGTGTCATTGCATGTGTGTTCTTCTTATTGACAATAACTAGTCATTGAATGTGTGTTATTTTCATTAACCACATATGGATCCACCAGTGTCATTGCATGTGTGTTGTTCTCATTAACCACATCTAGAGTCACTGGATGTGTCTTCTTTTCACAAACCAAATATGGAACCACCATTGTCATTGAAATGTGTATTGTTTTCATAGACCACACATGGATCCACCAGTGTCATTCCATATGGATCCACCAGAGTTCATTGTATGTGTGTTCTTTTCACAATCCACCTATGGATCCACCAGTGTCATTGCATGTGTGTTCTTCTCATTAACCACATCTAGAGTCATTGCATGTGTGTTCTTTTCACAAGCCACATATGGAACCACCATTGTCATTGGAATGTGTATTCTTTTCATTAACCACATCTAGAGTCATTTCATGACAATTCTTTTCATAGACCACATATGGATCCACCAGTGTCATTGCATATGTGTTCTCTTCACAGACCACATATGGATCCACCAGTGTCATTGCATGTGTGTTCTTTTTATTAACAACTAGAGTCATTGCAGGTGTGTTATTTTCATTAACCACATATGGATCCACTAGTGTCATTGCATGTGTGTTCTTCTCATTAACCACAACTAGAGTCATTGCATGTGTGTTCTTTTTACAAACCACATATGGAACCACCATTGTCATTGAAATGTGTATTATTTCATTAACCACATCTGGAGTCACTGGATGTATATCTTTTCATTAACCACATATGGATCCACCAGTGTCATTGCATGTGTGTTCTTCTCATTAACCACATCTAGAGTCACTAGATGTGTGTTCTTTTCACAAACCAAATATGTAACCACCATTGTCATTGAAATGTGTGTTCTTTTCAGATACCACACATGGATCCACCAGTGTCATTGCATATGGATCCACCAAAGTTCATTGTATGTGTGTTCTTTTCATAATCCACCTCTGGATCCACCAGTGTCATTGCATGTGTGTTCTTCTCATTAACCACAACAAGTCATTGCATGTGTGTTCTTTTCACAAACCACATATGCATCCACCAGTGTCATTGAAACGTGTGTTCTTTTCAGAGACCACATCTGGAGTCATTGCATGTGTATTCTTTTCATAGACCACATATGGATCAACCAGTGTCATTGCATATGTGTTCTCTTCACAGACCACATATGGTTCCACCAGTGTCATTGCATGTGTGTTCTTTTTATTAACAACAACTAGAGTCATTGCATGTGTGTTATTTTCATTAACCACATATGGATCCACTAGTGTCATTGCATGTGTGTTCTTCTCATTAACCACAGCTAGAGTCATTGCATGTGTGTTCTTTTTACAAACCACATATGGAACCACCATTATCATTGAAATGTGTATTATTTCATTAACCCCATCTAGAGTCACTGGATGTATATCTTTTCTTTAACCACATATGGATCCACCAGTGTCATTGCATGTGTGTTCTTCTCATTAACCACATCTAGAGTCACTAGATGTGTGTTCTTTGTCACAAACCACATATGGATCCACCAGTGTCATTGAAATGTGTGTTCTTATCAGAGACCACATCTGGATCGACCAGTGTGATTGCATGTGTGTTCTTCTCATTAATAACAGCTAGTCATTGCATGTCTGTTATTTTCATTAACCACATATGGATCCACCAGTGTCATTGCATGTGTGTTCTTCCCATTAACCACATCTAGATTCACGGGATGTCTATTCTTTTCACAAACCAAATATGGAACCACCATTATCATTGAAATGTGTGTTCTTTTCAGAGACCACACATGGATCCACCAGTGTCATTGCATATGGATCCACCAGATTTCATTGTATCTGTGTTCTTTTCACAATCCACCTATGGATCCACCAGTGTCATTGCATGTGTGTTCTTCTCATTAACCACATCTAGAGTCATTGCATGTGTGTTCTTTTCACAAGCCACATATGGAACCACCATTGTCATTGGAATGTGTATTCTTTTCATTAACCACATCTAGAGTCATTTCATGACAATTCTTTTATAGACCACATATGGATCCACCAGTGTCATTGCATATGTGTTCTCTTCACAGACCACATATGGATCCACCAGTGTCATTGCATGTGTGTTCTTTTTATTAACAACTAGAGTCATTGCAGGTGTGTTATTTTCATTAACCACATATGGATCCACTAGTGTCATTGCATGTGTGTTCTTCTCATTAACCACAACTAGAGTCATTGCATGTGTGTTCTTTTTACAAACCACATATGGAACCACCATTGTCATTGAAATGTGTATTATTTCATTAACCACATCTGGAGTCACTGGATGTATATCTTTTCATTAACCACATATGGATCCACCAGTGTCATTGCATGTGTGTTCTTCTCATTAACCACATCTAGAGTCACTAGATGTGTGTTCTTTTCACAAACCAAATATGTAACCACCATTGTCATTGAAATGTGTGTTCTTTTCAGATACCACACATGGATCCACCAGTGTCATTTCATATGGATCCACCAAAGTTCATTGTATGTGTGTTCTTTTCATAATCCACCTCTGGATCCACCAGTGTCATTGCATGTGTGTTCTTCTCATTAACCACAACAAGAGTCATTGCATGTGTGTTCTTTTCACAAACCACATATGCATCCACCAGTGTCATTGAAACGTGTGTTCTTTTCAGAGACCACATCTGGAGTCATTGCATGTGTATTCTTTTCATTAACCACATATGGATCAACCAGTGTCATTGCATATGTGTTCTCTTCACAGACCACATATGGTTCCACCAGTGTCATTGCATGTGTGTTCTTTTTATTAACAACAACTAGAGTCATTGCATGTGTGTTATTTTCATTAACCACATATGGATCCACTAGTGTCATTGCATGTGTGTTCTTCTCATTAACCACAGCTAGAGTCATTGCATGTGTGTTCTTTTTACAAACCACATATGGAACCACCATTATCATTGAAATGTGTATTATTTCATTAACCCCATCTAGAGTCACTGGATGTATATCTTTTCTTTAACCACATATGGATCCACCAGTGTCATTGCATGTGTGTTCTTCTCATTAACCACATCTAGAGTCACTAGATGTGTGTTCTTTGTCACAAACCACATATGGATCCACCAGTGTCATTGAAATGTGTGTTCTTTTCAGAGACCACATCTGGATCGACCAGTGTGATTGCATGTGTGTTCTTCTCATTAATAACAACTAGTCATTGCATGTCTGTTATTTTCATTAACCACATATGGATCCACCAGTGTCATTGCATGTGTGTTCTTCCCATTAACCACATCTACGGGATGTCTATTCTTTTCACAAACCAAATATGGAACCACCATTATCATTGAAATGTGTGTTCTTTTCAGAGACCACACATGGATCCACCAGTGTCATTGCATATGGATCCACCAGATTTCATTGTATCTGTGTTCTTTTCACAATCCACCTATGGATCCACCAGTGTCATTGCATGTGTGTTCTTCTCATTAACCACATCTAGAGTCATTGCATGTGTGTTCTTTTCACAAGCCACATATGGAACCACCATTGTCATTGGAATGTGTATTCTTTTCATTAACCACATCTAGAGTCATTTCATGACAATTCTTTTCATAGACCACATATGGATCCACCAGTGTCATTGCATATGTGTTCTCTTCACAGACCACATATGGATCCACCAGTGTCATTGCATGTGTGTTCTTTTTATTAACAACTAGAGTCATTGCAGGTGTGTTATTTTCATTAACCACATATGGATCCACTAGTGTCATTGCATGTGTGTTCTTCTCATTAACCACAACTAGAGTCATTGCATGTGTGTTCTTTTTACAAACCACATATGGAACCACCATTGTCATTGAAATGTGTATTATTTCATTAACCACATCTGGAGTCACTGGATGTATATCTTTTCATTAACCACATATGGATCCACCAGTGTCATTGCATGTGTGTTCTTCTCATTAACCACATCTAGAGTCACTAGATGTGTGTTCTTTTCACAAACCAAATATGTAACCACCATTGTCATTGAAATGTGTGTTCTTTTCAGATACCACACATGGATCCACCAGTGTCATTTCATATGGATCCACCAAAGTTCATTGTATGTGTGTTCTTTTCATAATCCACCTCTGGATCCACCAGTGTCATTGCATGTGTGTTCTTCTCATTAACCACAACAAGAGTCATTGCATGTGTGTTCTTTTCACAAACCACATATGCATCCACCAGTGTCATTGAAACGTGTGTTCTTTTCAGAGACCACATCTGGAGTCATTGCATGTGTATTCTTTTCATTAACCACATATGGATCAACCAGTGTCATTGCATATGTGTTCTCTTCACAGACCACATATGGTTCCACCAGTGTCATTGCATGTGTGTTCTTTTTATTAACAACAACTAGAGTCATTGCATGTGTGTTATTTTCATTAACCACATATGGATCCACTAGTGTCATTGCATGTGTGTTCTTCTCATTAACCACAGCTAGAGTCATTGCATGTGTGTTCTTTTTACAAACCACATATGGAACCACCATTATCATTGAAATGTGTATTATTTCATTAACCCCATCTAGAGTCACTGGATGTATATCTTTTCTTTAACCACATATGGATCCACCAGTGTCATTGCATGTGTGTTCTTCTCATTAACCACATCTAGAGTCACTAGATGTGTGTTCTTTGTCACAAACCACATATGGATCCACCAGTGTCATTGAAATGTGTGTTCTTTTCAGAGACCACATCTGGATCGACCAGTGTGATTGCATGTGTGTTCTTCTCATTAATAACAACTAGTCATTGCATGTCTGTTATTTTCATTAACCACATATGGATCCACCAGTGTCATTGCATGTGTGTTCTTCCCATTAACCACATCTACGGGATGTCTATTCTTTTCACAAACCAAATATGGAACCACCATTATCATTGAAATGTGTGTTCTTTTCAGAGACCACACATGGATCCACCAGTGTCATTGCATATGGATCCACCAGAGTTCATTGTATCTGTGTTCTTTTCACAATCCACCAATGGATCCACCAGTGTCATTGCATGTGTGTTCTTCTCATTAACCACAGCTAGAGTCATTGCATGTGTGTTCTTTTCATAGACCACATATGGATCCACCAGTGTCACTGAAACATGTGTTCTTTTCAGAGACCACATCTAGAGTCATTGCATGTGTATTCTTTTCAGAGAATACATATGGATCCACCAGTGTCATTGCATGTGTGTTCTTCTCATTAATAACAACTAGAGTCATTGCATTTGTGTTATTTTCATTAACCACATATGGATCCACCAGTGTCATTGCATGTGTGTTCTTCTCATTAACCACATCTAGAGTCACTGGATGTGTGTTCTTTTTCACAAACCAAATATGGAACCACCATTGTCATTGAAATGTGTGTTCTTTTCAGAGACCACACATGGATCCACCAGTGTCATTGCATATGGATCCACTAGAGTTAATTGTATGTGTGTTCTTTTCACAATCCACCTATGGATCCACCAGTGTCATTACATGTGTGTTCTTCTCATTAACCACATCTAGAGTCATTGCATGTGTGTTCTTTTCACAAACCACATATGGAACCACCATTGTCATTGGAATACGTATTCTTTCATTAACCACATCTAGAGTCATTGCATGTGTATTCTTTTCATAGACCACATATGGATCAACCAGTGTCATTGCATATGTGTTCTCTTCACAGACCACATATGGATCCACCAGTGTCATTACATGTGTGTTCTTTTTGTTAACAACAACTAGAGTCATTGCAGGTGTGTTATTTTCATTAACCACATATGGATCCACTAGTGTCATTGCATGTGTGTTCTTCTCATTAACCACAGCTAGAGTCATTGCATGTGTGTTCTTTTTACAAACCACATATGGAACCACCATTATCATTGAAATGTGTATTATTTCATTAACCCCATCTGGAGTCAGTGGATGTATATCTTTTCATTAACCACATATGGATCCACCATTGTCATTGCATGTGTGTTCTTCTCATTAACCACATCTAGAGTCACTAGATGTGTGTTCTTTGTCACAAACCACATATGGATCCACCAGTGTCATTGAAATGTGTGTTCTTTTCAGAGACCACATATGGATCCACCAGTGTGATTGCATGTGTGTTCTTCTCATTAATAACAGCTAGTCATTGCATGTCTGTTATTTTCATTAACCACATATGGATCCACCAGTGTCATTGCATGTGTGTTCTTCCCATTAACCACTTCTAGATTCACGGGATGTCTATTCTTTTCACAAACCAAATATGGAACCACCATTATCATTGAAATGTGTGTTCTTTTCAGAGACCACACATGGATCCACCAGTGTCATTGCATATGGATCCACCAGAGTTCATTGTATCTGTGTTCTTTTCACAATCCACCAATGGATCCACCAGTGTCATTGCATGTGTGTTCTTCTCATTAACCACAGCTAGAGTCATTGCATGTGTGTTCTTTTCATAGACCACATATGGATCCACCAGCGTCAGTGAAATATGTGTTCTTTTCAGAGACCACATCTAGAGTCATTGCATGTGTATTATTTTCAGAGAATACATATGGATCCACCAGTGTCATTGCATGTGTGTTCTTCTCATTAACAACAACTAGAGTCATTGCGTGTGTGTTATTTTCATTAACCACATATGGATCCTCCAGTGTCATTGCATGTGTGTTCTTCTCATTAACCACATCTAGAGTCACTGGATGTGTCTTGTTTTCACAAACCAAACATGGAACCACCATTGTCATCGAAATGTGTGTTCTTTTCAGAGACCACACATAGATCCACCAGTGTCACTGCATATGGAACCACCAGAGTTCATTGTATGTGTGTTATTTTCACAATCCACCTAAGGATCCAGCAGTGTCATTGCATGTGTGTTCCTCTCATTAACCACAGCTAGAGTCATTGCATGTGTGTTCTTTTCACAAACCACATATGGAACCACCATTGTCATTGGAATGTGTATTCTTTCATTAACCACATCTAGAGTCATTTCATGACTATTCTCTTCATAGACCACATATGGATCCACCAGTGTCATTGCATATGTGTTGTCTTCACAGACCACATATGCATCCACCAGTGTCATTGCATGTGTGTTCTTTTTAATAACAACAACTAGAGTCATTGCATGTGTGTTATTTTCATTAACCACATATGGATCCACCAGTGTCATTGCATGTGTGTTCTTCTCATTAACCATAGCTAGAGTCATTGCATGTGTATTCTTTTCAGAGACCACATATGGATTCACCAGTGTCATTGCATGTGTGTTCTTCGCATTAACAACAGCTAGAGTCATTGCATGTGTGTTATTTTCATTGGCCACATATGGATCCACCAGTGTCATTGCATGTGTGTTCTTTTTAATAACAACAACTATAGTCATTGCATGTGTGTTATTTTCATTAACCAATAATGGATCCACCAATGTCATTGCATGTGTGTTCTTCTCATTAACCATAGCTAGAGTCATTGCATGTGTATTCTTTTAAGAGACCGCATATGGATCCACCAGTGTCATCGCATGTGTGTTCTTCGCATTAACAACAGCTAGAGTCATTGCATGTGTGTTATTTTCATTAACCACATATGGATCCACTAGTGTCATTGCATGTGTGTTCTTCTCATTAACCATAGCTAGAGTCATTGCATGTGTATTCTTTTTAGAGACCACATATGGATCCACCAGTTTCATTGCATGTGTGTTCTTCTCATTAACTACAGCTAGAGTCATTGAATGTGTGTTATTTTCATTAACCACATATGGATCCACCTGTGTCATTGCATGTGTGTTCTTCTCATTAACCAAAGCTAATGTCACTGGATGTATGTTCTTTTCACAAACCACATATGGATCCACCAGTGTCATTGAAATGTTTGTTCTTTTCAGAGACCACATCTGGAGTCATTTCATGGCTATTCTATTCACAGACCACATATGGATCCACCAGTGTCATTGCATGTGTGTTCTCTTTAGAGACCACATATGGATCCACTAGTGTCATTGCATGTGTGTTCTTTGAATAACAACAACTAGAGTCATTGCATGTGTGTTATTTTCATTAACCACATATGGATCCACCAGTGTCATTGCATGTGTGTTCTTCTCATTAACCATAGCTAGAGTCATTGCATGTGTATTCTTTTCAGAGACCACATATGGATCCACCAGTGTCATTGCATGTGTGTTCTTCGCATTAACAACAGCTAGAGTCATTGCATGTGTGTTATTTTCATTGGCCACATATGGATCCACCAGTGTCATTGCATGTGTGTTCTTTTTAATAACAACAACTAGAGTCATTGCATGTGTGTTATTTTCATTAACCACATATGGATCCACCAGTGTCATTGCATGTGTGTTCTTCTCATTAACCATAGCTAGAGTCATTGCATGTGTATTCTTTTCAGAGACCACATATGGATCCACCAGTGTCATTGCATGTGTGTTCTTCGCATTAACAACAACTACAGTCATTGCATGTGTGTTATTTTCATTAACCACATATGGATCCACGAGTGTCATTGCATGTGTGTTCTTCTCATTAACCATAGCTAGAGTCATTGCATGTGTATTCTTTTCAGAGACCACATATGGATCCACCAGTGTCATTGCATGTGTGTTCTTCTCATTAACCATAGCTAGAGTCATTGGATGTCTGTTCTTTTCACAAACTACATATGGAACCACCATTGTCATTAAAATGTGTATTCTTTCTTTAACCACATCTAGAGTCATTTCATGACTATTCTTTTCGCAGACCACATACGGATTCACCAGGGTCATTGCATGTGTGTTCTCTTCACAGATCACATATGGATCCACCAGTGTCATTGCATGTGTGTTCTTTTTACTAACAACAACTAGAGTCATTGCATGTGTGTTATTTTCATTAACCACATATGGATCCACCAGTGTCACTACATGTGTGTTCTTCTCATTAACCATAGCTAGAGTCATTGCATGTGTATTCTTTTTAGAGACCACATATGGATCCACCAGTTTCATTCAATGTGTGTTCTTCTCATTAACAACAGCTAGAGTCATTGAATGTGTGTTATTTTCATTAACCACATATGGACCCACCAGTGTCATTGCATGTGTGTTCTTCTCATTAACCACAGCTAGAGTCACTGTATGTATGTTCTTTTCACAAACCACATATGGATCCACCAGTGTCATTGAAATGTTTGTTCTTTTCAGAGACCACATCTGGAGTCATTTCATGGCTATTCTATTCACAGACCACATATGGATCCACCAGTGTCATTGCATGTGTGTTCTCTTTGGAGACCACATATGGATCCACTAGTGTCATTGCATGTGTGTTCTTCTCATTAACAACAACTAGAGTCATTGCGTGTGTGTTATTTTCATTAACCACATATGGATCCACCAGTGTCATTGCATGTGTGTTCTTCTCATTAACCACAGCTAGAGTCACTGGATGTGTCTTCTTTTCACAAACGAAACATGGAACCACCATTGTCATCGAAATGTGTGTTCTTTTCAGAGACCACACATAGATCCACCAGTGTCACTCCATATGGATCCACCAGAGTTCATTGTATGTGTGTTATTTTCACAATCCACCTAAGGATCCAGCAGTGTCATTGCATGTGTGTTCCTCTCATTAACCACAGCTAGAGTCATTGCATGTGTGTTCTTTTCACAAACCACATATGGAACCACCATTGTCATTGGAATGTGTATTCTTTCATTAACCACATCTAGAGTCATTTCATGACTATTCTTTTCATAGACCACATATGGATCCACCAGTGTCATTGCATATGTGTTCTCTTCACAGACCACATATGCATCCACCAGTGTCATTGCATGTGTGTTCTTTTTAATAACAACAACTAGAGTCATTGCATGTGTGTTATTTTCATTAACCACATATGAATCCACCAGTGTCATTGCATGTGTGTTCTTCTCATTAACCATAGCTAGAGTCATTGCATGTGTATTCTTTTCAGAGACCACATATGGATTCACCAGTGTCATTGCATGTGTGTTCTTCGCATTAACAACAGCTAGAGTCATTGCATGTGTGTTATTTTCATTGGCCACATATGGATCCACCAGTGTCATTGCATGTGTGTTCTTTTTAATAACAACAACTACAGCCATTGCATGTGTGTTATTTTCATTAACCACATATGGATCCACGAATGTCATTGCATGTGTGTTCTTCTCATTAACCATAGCTAGAGTCATTGCATGTGTATTCTTTTAAGAGACCGCATATGGATCCACCAGTGTCATCGCATGTGTGTTCTTCGCATTAACAACAGCTAGAGTCATTGCATGTGTGTTATTTTCATTAACCACATATGGATCCACTAGTGTCATTGCATGTGTGTTCTTCTCATTAACCATAGCTAGAGTCATTGCATGTGTATTCTTTTCAGAGACCACATATGGATCCCAGTGTCATTGCATGTGTGTTCTTCTCATTAACCATAGCTAGAGTCATTGGATGTCTGTTCTTTTCACAAACTACATATGGAACCACCATTGTCATTGAAATGTGTATTCTTTCATTAACCACATATAGAGTCATTTCATGACTATTCTTTTCGCATACCACATATGGATCCACCAGGGTCATTGCATGTGTGTTCTCTTCACAGATCACATATGGATCCACCAGTGTCATTGCATGTGTGTTCTTTTTACTAACAACAACTAGAGTCATTGCATGTGTGTTATTTTCATTAACCACATATGGATCCACCAGTTTCACTACATGTGTGTTCTTCTCATTAACCACAGCTAGAGTTATTGCATGTGTATTCTTTTTAGAGACCACATATGGATCCACCAGTTTCATTGCATGTGTGTTCTTCTCATTAACTATAGCTAGAGTCATTGAATGTGTGTTATTTTCATTAACCACATATGGATCCACCAGTGTCATTGCATGTGTGTTCTTCTCATTAACCAAAGCTATAGTCACTGGATGTATGTTCTTTTCACAAACCACATATGGATCCACCAGTGTCATTGAAATGTTTGTTCTTTTCAGAGACCACATCTGGAGTCATTTCATGGCTATTCTATTCACAGACCACATATGGATCCACCAGTGTCATTGCATGTGTGTTATCTTTAGAGACCACATATGGATCCACTAGTGTCATTGCATGTGTGTTCTTTGAATAACAACAACTAGAGTCATTGCATGTGTGTTATTTTCATTAACCACATATGGATCCACCAGTGTCATTGCATGTGTGTTCTTCTCATTAACCATAGCTAGAGTCATTGCATGTGTATTCTTTTCAGAGACCACATATGGATCCACCAGTGTCATTGCATGTGTGTTCTTCGCATTAACAACAGCTAGAGTCATTGCATGTGTGTTATTTTCATTGGCCACATATGGATCCACCAGTGTCATTGCATGTGTGTTCTTTTTAATAACAACAACTAGAGTCATTGCATGTGTGTTATTTTCATTAACCACATATGGATCCACCAGTGTCATTGCATGTGTGTTCTTCTCATTAACCATAGCTAGAGTCATTGCATGTGTATTCTTTTCAGAGACCACATATGGATCCACCAGTATCATTGCATGTGTGTTCTTCGCATTAACAACATCTAGAGTCATTGCATGTGTGTTATTTTCATTAACCATATATGGATCCACCAGTGTCATTGCATGTGTGTTCTTCTCATTAACCATAGCTAGAGTCATTGCATGTGTATTCTTTTCAGAGACCACGTATGGATCCACCATGTCATTGCATGTGTGTTCTTCTCATTAACCATAGCTAGAGTCATTGGATGTCTGTTCTTTTCACAAACTACATATGGAACCACCATTGTCATTGAAATGTGTATTCTTTCATTAACCACATCTAGAGTCATTTCATGACTATACTTTTCGCAGACCACATATGGATTCACCAGGGTCATTGCATGTGTGTTCTCTTCACAGATCACATATGGATCCACCAGTGTCATTGCATGTGTGTTCTTTTTACTAACAACAACTAGAGTCATTGCATGTGTGTTATTTTCATTAACCACATATGGATCCACCAGTGTCACTACATGTGTGTTCTTCTCATTAACCATAGCTAGAGTCATTGCATGTGTATTCTTTTTAGAGACCACATATGGATCCACCAGTTTCATTCAATGTGTGTTCTTCTCGTTAACAACAGCTAGAGTCATTGAATGTGTGTTATTTTCATTAACCACATATGGACCCACCAGTGTCATTGCATGTGTGTTCTTCTCATTAACCACAACTAGAGTCACTGGATGTATGTTCTTTTCACAAACCACATATGGATCCACCAGTGTCATTGAAATGTTTGTTCTTTTCAGAGACCACATCTGGAGTCATTTCATGGCTATTCTATTCACAGACCACATATGGATCCACCAGTGTCATTGCATGTGTGTTCTCTTTGGAGACCACATATGGATCCACTAGTGTCATTGCATGTGTGTTCTTCTCATTAACAACAACTAGAGTCATTGCGTGTGTGTTATTTTTGTTAACCACATATGGATCCACCAGTGTCATTGCATGTGTGTTCTTCTCATTAACCACATCTAGAGTCACTGGATGTGTCTTCTTTTCACAAACCAAACATGGAACCACCATTGTCATCGAAATGTGTGTTCTTTTCAGAGACCACACAGAGATCCACCAGTGTCACAGCATATGGATCCACCAGAGTTCATTGTATGTGTGTTATTTTCACAATCCACCTAAGGATCCAGCAGTGTCATTGCATGTGTGTTCCTCTCATTAACCACAGCTAGAGTCATTGCATGTGTGTTCTTTTCACAAACCACATATGGAACCACCATTTTCATTGGAATGTGTATTCTTTCATTAACCACATCTAGAGTCATTTCATGACTATTCTTTTCATAGACCACATATGGATCCACCAGTGTCATTGCATATGTGTTCTCTTCACAGACCACATATGGATCCACCAGTGTCATTGCATGTGTGTTCTTTTTATTAACAACAACTAGAGTCATTGCATGTGTGTTATTTTCATTAACCACATATGGATCCGCTAGTGTCATTGCATGTGTGTTCTTCTCATTAACCACAACTAGAGTCATTGCATGTGTGTTCTTTTTACAAACCACATATGGAACCACCATTGTAATTGATATGTGTATTATTTCATTAACCACATCTGGAGTCACTGGATGTATATCTTTTCATTAACCACATATGGATCCACCAGTGTCATTTCATGTGTGTTCTTCTCATTAACCACATCTAGAGTCACTAGATGTGTGTTCTTTTCACAAACCAAATATGGAACCACCATTGTCATTGAAATGTGCATTCTTTTCAGATACCACACATGGATCCACCCGTATCATTGCATATGGATCCACCAGAGTTCATTGTATGTGTGTTCTTTTCACAGACCACATATGGATCCACCTGTGTCATTGCATGTGTGTTCTTCTCATTAACAAAACACTCGAGTCATTGCATGTGTGTTCTTTTTACAAAGAACATATGGAACCACCATTTTCATTGAAATGTGTATTATTTCATTAACCACATCTGGAGTCACTAGATGTGTGTTAGTTTGACTAACCACATATGGATCCACCAGTGTCATTGCATGTGTGTTCTTCTCATTAACCACATCTAGAGTCACTAGATGTGTGTTCTTTTCACAAACCAAATATGGAACCACCATTGTCCTTGAAATGTCTGTTCTTTTCAGATACACACATGGATCCACCAGTATCATTGCATATGGATCCACCAGAGTTCATTGTATGTGTGTTCTTTTCACATACCACATATGGATCCACCAGTGTCATTGCATGTGTGTTCTTCTCATTAATAAAACACTCGAGTCGTTGCATGTGTAATATTTTCATTAACCACATATGGATCCACCAGTGTCATTGCATCTGGGTTCTTCTCATTAACCATAGCTAGAGTCACTAGATGTGTGTTCTTTGTCACAAACCACATATGGATCCACCAGTGTCATTGAAATGTGTGTTCTTTTCAGAGACCACATATGGATCCACCAGTGTCATTGCACATGGATCCACTAGAGTTCATTGCATGTGTGTTCTTTTCACAATCCACCTATGGATCAACTAGTGTTATTGCATGTGTGTTCTTCTCAATAACCATAGCTAGAGTCATTGCATGTGTGTTGTTTTGACAAACCACATATCGAACCACCATTGTCATTGAAATGTGTATTCTTTCATTAACCACATATAGAGTCATTTCATGTCTATTCTTTTCACACACCACATATGGATCCACCAGTGTCATTGCATGTGTGTTCTCTTCATAGACCACATATGGATCCACTAGTGTCATTGCATGTGTGTTCATTTTTAGTAACAACAACTAGACTCATTGCATGTGTGTTATTTTCACAATCCACATATGGATCCACCAGTGTCATTGCATTTGTGTTCTTCTCATTAACCACAGCTAGAGTCATTGCATGTGTGTTCTTTTCACAAACCACATATGGAACCACCATTGTCGTTGGAATGTGTATTCTTTCATTTACCACATCTAGAGTCATTTCATGACTATTCTTTTTACAGACCACATATGGATCCACCATGTCATTGCATGTGTGTTCTCTTCAGAGACCACATATGGATCCACCAGTGTCATTGTATGCGTGTTCTTTTTATTAACAACAACTAGAGTCATTGCATGTGTGTTACTTTCATTAACCACATATGGATCCACTAGTGTCATTGCATGTGTGTTCTTCTCATTAACAACAACTAGAGTCATTGCGTGTGTGTTAGTTTCATTAACCACATATGGATCCACCAGTTTCATGGCATGTGTGTTCTTCTCATTAAGCACAGCTAGAGTAACTAGATGTATTTTTTTTCACAAACCACATATGGATCCACCAGTGTCATTGAAATGTGTGTTCTTTTCAGAGACCACATATGGATCCACCAGTGTCATTGCATATGGATCCACCAGAGTTCATTGCATGTGTGTTCGTTTCACAATCCACCTATGGATCCACCAGTGTCATTGCATGTGTGTTCTTCTCAATAACCACAACTAGTCACTGATTGTGTGTTCTTTTCACAAACAACATATGGAAACGCCATTGTCATTGAAAAGTGTATTCTTTCATTAACCACATCTAGAGTCATTTCATGTCTATTATTTTAACAGACCACATATGGATCCACTAGTGGCATTGCATGTGTGTTCTCTTCACAGACCACATATGGATCCACCTGTGTCATTGTACATGTGTTCTTTTTACTAACAACAACTAGAGTCATTGCAAGTGTGTTATTTTCACAATCCACATATGGATCCACCACTATCATTGCATTTGTGTTCTTCTCATTAACCACAACTAGAGTCATTTCATGCATGTTCTTTTCACAAACCACATATGGAACCACCATTGTCATTGGAATGTGTATTCTTTCATTAACCACATCTGGAGTCATTTCTTGTCTATTCTTTTCACAGATCACATATGGATCCACTAGTGTCATTGCATGTGTGTTCTCTTCAGAGACCACATATGGATCCACTAGTTTCATTGCATGTATGTTCTTATCATTAACAACAACTAGAGTCATTGCATGTGTGTTATTTTCATTAACCACATATGGATACACCATTGTCATTGCATGTGTGTTCTTCTCATTAACCACAGCTAGAGTCACTAGATGTATGTTATTTTCACAAACCACATATGGATCCACCAGTGTCATTGAAATGTGTGTTCTTTTCAGAGACCACATCTGGAGTCATTTCATGACTATTCTGTTCACAGACCACATATGGATCCACCAGTGTCATTGCATGTTCTCTTCAGAGACCACATATGGATCCACCAGTGTTATTGCATGTGTTTATTTTTAATAACAACAACTAGAGTCATTGCACGTGTGTTATTTTCATTAACCACATGTGGATCCACCAGTGTCATTGCATGTGTGTTCTTCTCATTAACCACAGGTAGAGTCATTGCATGTGTATTATTTTCAGAGACCACATATGGATCCACCAGTGTCATTGCATGTGTGTTCTTCTCATTAACAAAACACTCGAGTCGTTGCATGTGTAATATTTTCATTAACCACATATGGATCCACCAGTGTCATTGCATCTGGGTTCTTCTCATTAACCATAGCTAGAGTCACTGGATGTGTGTTCTTTGTCACAAACCACATATGGATCCACCAGTGTCATTGAAATGTGTGTTCTTTTCAGATACCACATATGGATCCACCAGTGTCATTGCACATGGATCCACTAGAGTTCATTGCATGTGCGTTCTTTTCACAATCCACCTATGGATCAATTAGTGTTATTGCATGTGTGTTCTTCTCAATAACCATAGCTAGAGTCATTGCATGTGTGTTGTTTTGACAAACCACATATCGAACCACCATTGTCATTGAAATGTGTATTCTTTCATTAACCACATCTAGATTCATTTCATGTCCATTCTTTTCACACACCACATATGGATCCACCAGTGTCATTGCATGTGTGTTCTCTTCATAGACCACATATGGATCCACTAGTGTCATTGCATGTGTGTTCATTTTTAGTAACAACAACTAGACTCATTGCATGTGTGTTATTTTCACAATCCACCTATGGATCCACCAGCGTCATTGCATTTGTGTTCTTCTCATTAACCATAGCTAGAGTCATTGCATGTATGTTCTTTTCACAAACCACATATGGAACCACCATTGTCATTGGAATGTGTATTCTTTCATTTACCACATCTAGAGTCATTTCATGACTATTCTTTTCACAGACCACATATGGATCCACCAGTGTCATTGCATGTGTGTTCTCTTCAGAGACCACATATGGGTCCACCAGTGTCATTGCATGCGTGTTCTTCTCATTAACCACATCTAGAGTCACTGGATGTGTCTTCTTTTCACAAACCAAACATGGAACCACCATTGTCATCAAAATGTGTGTTCTTTTCAGAGACCACACAGAGATCCACCAGTGTCACAGCATATGGATCCACCAGAGTTCATTGTATGTGTGTTATTTTCACAATCCACCTAAGGATCCAGCAGTGTCATTGCATGTGTGTTCCTCTCATTAACCACAGCTAGAGTCATTGCATGTGTGTTCTTTTCACAAACCACATATGGAACCACCATTTTCATTGGAATGTGTATTCTTTCATTAACCACATCTAGAGTCATTTCATGACTATTCTTTTCATAGACCACATATGGATCCACCAGTGTCATTGCATATGTGTTCTCTTCACAGACCACATATGGATCCACCAGTGTCATTGCATGTGTGTTCTTTTTATTAACAACAACTAGAGTCATTGCATGTGTGTTATTTTCATTAACCACATATGGATCCGCTAGTGTCATTGCATGTGTGTTCTTCTCATTAACCACAACTAGAGTCATTGCATGTGTGTTCTTTTTACAAACCACATATGGAACCACCATTGTAATTGATATGTGTATTATTTCATTAACCACATCTGGAGTCACTGGATGTATATCTTTTCATTAACCACATATGGATCCACCAGTGTCATTTCATGTGTGTTCTTCTCATTAACCACATCTAGAGTCACTAGATGTGTGTTCTTTTCACAAACCAAATATGGAACCACCATTGTCATTGAAATGTGCATTCTTTTCAGATACCACACATGGATCCACCCGTATCATTGCATATGGATCCACCAGAGTTCATTGTATGTGTGTTCTTTTCACAGACCACATATGGATCCACCTGTGTCATTGCATGTGTGTTCTTCTCATTAACAAAAGACTCGAGTCATTGCATGTGTGTTCTTTTTACAAAGAACATATGGAACCACCATTTTCATTGAAATGTGTATTATTTCATTAACCACATCTGGAGTCACTAGATGTGTGTTAGTTTGACTAACCACATATGGATCCACCAGTGTCATTGCATGTGTGTTCTTCTCATTAACCACATCTAGAGTCACTAGATGTGTGTTCTTTTCACAAACCAAATATGGAACCACCATTGTCCTTGAAATGTCTGTTCTTTTCAGATACACACATGGATCCACCAGTATCATTGCATATGGATCCACCAGAGTTCATTGTATGTGTGTTCTTTTCACATACCACATATGGATCCACCAGTGTCATTGCATGTGTGTTCTTCTCATTAATAAAACACTCGAGTCGTTGCATGTGTAATATTTTCATTAACCACATATGGATCCACCAGTGTCATTGCATCTGGGTTCTTCTCATTAACCATAGCTAGAGTCACTAGATGTGTGTTCTTTGTCACAAACCACATATGGATCCACCAGTGTCATTGAAATGTGTGTTCTTTTCAGAGACCACATATGGATCCACCAGTGTCATTGCACATGGATCCACTAGAGTTCATTGCATGTGTGTTCTTTTCACAATCCACCTATGGATCAATTAGTGTTATTGCATGTGTGTTCTTCTCAATAACCATAGCTAGAGTCATTGCATGTGTGTTGTTTTGACAAACCACATATCGAACCACCATTGTCATTGAAATGTGTATTCTTTCATTAACCACATCTAGAGTCATTTCATGTCTATTCTTTTCACACACCACATATGGATCCACCAGTGTCATTGCATGTGTGTTCTCTTCATAGACCACATATGGATCCACTAGTGTCATTGCATGTGTGTTCATTTTTAGTAACAACAACTAGACTCATTGCATGTGTGTTATTTTCACAATCCACATATGGATCCACCAGTGTCATTGCATTTGTGTTCTTCTCATTAACCACAGCTAGAGTCATTGCATGTGTGTTCTTTTCACAAACCACATATGGAACCACCATTGTCGTTGGAATGTGTATTCTTTCATTTACCACATCTAGAGTCATTTCATGACTATTCTTTTTACAGACCACATATGGATCCACCAGTGTCATTGCATGTGTGTTCTCTTCAGAGACCACATATGGATCCACCAGTGTCATTGTATGCGTGTTCTTTTTATTAACAACAACTAGAGTCATTGCATGTGTGTTACTTTCATTAACCACATATGGATCCACTAGTGTCATTGCATGTGTGTTCTTCTCATTAACAACAACTAGAGTCATTGCGTGTGTGTTAGTTTCATTAACCACATATGGATCCACCAGTTTCATGGCATGTGTGTTCTTCTCATTAAGCACAGCTAGAGTAACTAGATGTATTTTTTTTCACAAACCAGATATGGATCCACCAGTGTCATTGAAATGTGTGTTCTTTTCAGAGACCACATATGGATCCACCAGTGTCATTGCATATGGATCCACCAGAGTTCATTGCATGTGTGTTCGTTTCACAATCCACCTATGGATCCACCAGTGTCATTGCATGTGTGTTCTTCTCAATAACCACAGCTAGAGTCACTGATTGTGTGTTCTTTTCACAAACAACATATGGAAACGCCATTGTCATTGAAAAGTGTATTCTTTCATTAACCACATCTAGAGTCATTTCATGTCTATTATTTTAACAGACCACATATGGATCCACTAGTGGCATTGCATGTGTGTTCTCTTCATAGACCACATATGGATCCACCTGTGTCATTGTACATGTGTTCTTTTTACTAACAACAACTAGAGTCATTGCAAGTGTGTTATTTTCACAATCCACATATGGATCCACGACTATCATTGCATTTGTGTTCTTCTCATTAACCACAACTAGAGTCATTTCATGCATGTTCTTTTCACAAACCACATATGGAACCACCATTGTCATTGGAATGTGTATTCTTTCATTAACCACATCTGGAGTCATTTCTTGACTATTCTTTTCACAGATCACATATGGATCCACTAGTGTCATTGCATGTGTGTTCTCTTCAGAGACCACATATGGATCCACTAGTTTCATTGCATGTATGTTCTTATCATTAACAACAACTAGAGTCATTGCATGTGTGTTATTTTCATTAACCACATATGGATACACCATTGTCATTGCATGTGTGTTCTTCTCATTAACCACAGCTAGAGTCACTAGATGTATGTTATTTTCACAAACCACATATGGATCCACCAGTGTCATTGAAATGTGTGTTCTTTTCAGAGACCACATCTGGAGTCATTTCATGACTATTCTGTTCACAGACCACATATGGATCCACCAGTGTCATTGCATGTTCTCCTCAGAGACCACATATGGATCCACCAGTGTTATTGCATGTGTTTATTTTTAATAACAACAACTAGAGTCATTGCACGTGTGTTATTTTCATTAACCACATGTGGATCCACCAGTGTCATTGCATGTGTGTTCTTCTCATTAACCACAGGTAGAGTCATTGCATGTGTATTATTTTCAGAGACCACATATGGATCTACCAGTGTCATTGCATGTGTGTTCTTCTCATTAACAAAACACTCGAGTCGTTGCATGTGTAATATTTTCATTAACCACATATGGATCCACCAGTGTCATTGCATCTGGGTTCTTCTCATTAACCATAGCTAGAGTCACTGGATGTGTGTTCTTTGTCACAAACCACATATGGATCCACCAGTGTCATTGAAATGTGTGTTCTTTTCAGATACCACATATGGATCCACCAGTGTCATTGCACATGGATCCACTAGAGTTCATTGCATGTGCGTTCTTTTCACAATCCACCTATGGATCAATTAGTGTTATTGCATGTGTGTTCTTCTCAATAACCATAGCTAGAGTCATTGCATGTGTGTTGTTTTGACAAACCACATATCGAACCACCATTGTCATTGAAATCTGTATTCTTTCATTAACCACATCTAGATTCATTTCATGTCCATTCTTTTCACACACCACATATGGATCCACCAGTGTCATTGCATGTGTGTTCTCTTCATAGACCACATATGGATCCACTAGTGTCATTGCATGTGTGTTCATTTTTAGTAACAACAACTAGACTCATTGCATGTGTGTTATTTTCACAATCCACCTATGGATCCACCAGCGTCATTGCATTTGTGTTCTTCTCATTAACCATAGCTAGAGTCATTGCATGTATGTTCTTTTCACAAACCACATATGGAACCACCATTGTCATTGGAATGTGTATTCTTTCATTTACCACATCTAGAGTCATTTCATGACTATTCTTTTCACAGACCACATATGGATCCACCAGTGTCATTGCATGTGTGTTCTCTTCAGAGACCACATATGGGTCCACCAGTGTCATTGCATGCGTGTTCTTTTTATTAACAACAACTAGAGTCATTGCATGTGTGTTACTTTCATTCACCACATATGGATCCACTAGTGTCATTGCATGTGTGTTCTTCTCATTAACAACAACTAGAGTCATTGCGTGTGTGTTATTTTCATTAACCACATATGGATCCACCAGTTTCATGGCATGTGTGTTCTTCTCATTAAGCACAGCTAGAGTAACTAGATGTATTTTTTTTCACAAACCACATATGGATCCACCAGTGTCATTGAAATGTGTGTTCTTTTCAGAGACCACATATGGATCCACCAGTGTCATTGCATATGGATCCACCAGAGTTCATTGCATGTGTGTTCGTTTCACAATCCACCTATGGATCCACCAGTGTTATTGCATGTGTGTTCTTCTCAATAACCACAGCTAGAGTCACTGATTGTGTGTTCTTTTCACAAACCACATATGGAAACGCCATTGTCATTGAAATGTGTATTCTTTCATTAACCACATCTAGAGTCATTTCATGTCTATTATTTTCACAGACCACATATGGATCCACTAGTGGCATTGCATGTGTGTTCTCTTCACATACCACATATGGATCCACCCGTGTCATTGTACATGTGTTCTTTTTACTAACAATAACTAGAGTCATTGCAAGTGTGTTATTTTCACAATCCACATATGGATCCACCACTATCATTGCATTTGTGTTCTTCTCATTAACCACAACTAGAGTCATTGCATGCATGTTCTTTTCACAAACCACATATGGAACCACCATTGTCATTGGAATGTGTATTCCTTCATTAACCACATCTGGAGTCATTTCTTGTCTATTCTTTTCACAGATCACATATGGATCCACTAGTGTCATTGCATGTGTGTTCTCTTCAGAGACCACATATGGATCCACTAGTTTCATTGCATGTATGTTCTTATCATTAACAACAACTAGAGTCATTGCATGTGTGTTATTTTCATTAACCACATATGGATACACCATTGTCATTGCATGTGTGTTCTTCTCATTAACCACAGCTAGAGTCACTAGATGTATGTTATTTTCACAAACCACATATGGATCCACCAGTGTCATTGAAATGTGTGTTCTTTTCAGAGACCACATCTGGAGTCATTTCATGACTATTCTGTTCACAGACCACATATGGATCCACCAGTGTCATTGCATGTTCTCTTCAGAGACCACATATGGATCCACCAGTGTTATTGCATGTGTTTATTTTTAATAACAACAACTAGAGTCATTGCACGTGTGTTATTTTCATTAACCACATGTGGATCCACCAGTGTCATTGCATGTGTGTTCTTCTCATTAACCACAGCTAGAGTCATTGCATGTGTATTCTTTTCAGAGACCACATATGGATCCACCAATGTCATTGCATGTGTGTTCTTCTCATTAATAACAGCTAGTCATTGCATGTCTGTTATTTTCATTAACCACATATGGATCCACCAGTGTCATTGCATGTGTGTTCTTCTCATTAACCACATCTAGATTCACTGGATGTCTATTGTTTTCACAAACCAAATATGGAACCACCATTATCATTAAAATGTGTGTTCTTTTCAGAGACCACACATGGATCCACCAGTGTCCTTGCATATGGATCCACTAGAGTTCATTGTTTGTGTGTTCTTTTCACAATCCACCTATGGATCCACCACTGTCATTGCATGTGTGTTCTTCTCATTAACCACAACAAGAGTCATTGAATGTGTGTTCTTTTCACCAACCACATATGGATCCACTAGTGTCATTGAAACGTGTGTTCTTTTCAGAGACCACATCTGGAGTCATTGCATGTATATTCTTTTCAGAGACCACATATGGATCCACTAGTGTCATTGCATGTGTGTTCTTTTTAATAACAACAACTAGAGTCATTGCATGTGTGTTATTTTCATTAACCACATGTGGATCCACTAGTGTCATTGCATGTGTGGTCTTCTCATTAACCACAACTAGAGTCATTGCATGTGTGTTCTTGTTACAAACCACATATGGAACCACCATTGTAATTGAAATGTGTGTTCTTCTCATTAACAACAGCTAGAGTCATTGCATGTGTGTTATTTTCATTAACCACATATGGATCCACCACTGTCATTGCATGTGTGTTCTTCTCATTAACCACATCTAGAGTCACTAGATGTGTGTTTTTCACAAACCAAATATGGAACCACCATTGTCATTGAAATGTGTGTTCTTTTCACAAACCACACATGGATCTACCAGTGTTATTGGATATGGATCCACCAGAGTTCATTGTATGTGTGTTCTTTTCACAATCCACCTATGGATCCACCAGTGTCATTGCATGTGTGTTCTTGTCATTAACCATAACTAGAGTTATTGCATGTGTGTTCTTTTCACAGACAACATATGGATCCACCAGTGTCATTGAAATGTGTGTTCTTTTCAAAGACCACATCTAGAGTCGTTGCATGTGTATTCTTTTTAGAGACCACATATGGATCCACCAGTGTCATTGCATGTGTGTTCTTCTCAGAGACCACATCTAGAGTCATTGCATGTGTGTTAGTTTCACTAACCACATTTGGATCCACCAGTGCCATTGCATGTGTGTTCTTCTCATTAACCATATCTAGAGTCACTGGATGTGTGTTCTTTTCTCGAACCAAAGTTGGAACCACCATTATCATTGAAATGTGTGTTCTTTTTAGAGACCACACATGGATCCACTAGTGTCATTGCATATGTATCCACAAGAGTTCATGGTATGTGTGTTCTTTTCACAATCCACCTATGGATCCACTAGTGACATTGCATGTGTGTTGTTCTCATTAACCATAGCTAGAGTCACTGGATGTGTATTCTTTTCACAAACCACAGATGGATCCACCAGTGTCATTACATATGTGTTCTCTTCACAGACCACATATGGATCCACCAGTGTCATTGCATGTGTGTTATTCTTATTAACAACAACTAGAGTCATTGCATGTGTGTTATTCATTAACCACATATGGAGCCACCAATGTCATTGCATGTGCGTTCTTCTCATTAACCATAGCTAGAGTCATTGCATGTGTGTTCTTTTTACAAAGAACATATGGAACCACCATTTTCATTGAAATGTGTATTATTTCATTAACCACATCTGGAGTCACTGGATGTATGTTCTTTTCATTAACCATATTTGGATCCACCAGTGTCATTGCACATGTGTTCTTCTCATTAACTACATCTAGAGTCACTAGATGTGTGTTCTTTTCACAAACCAAATGTGGAATCACCATTGTCATTGAAATGTGTGTTCTTTTTAGAGACCACACATGGATCCACCAGTATCATTGCATATGGATATACCAGAGTTCATTGTATGTGTGTTCTTTTCACAAACCACATATGGATCCACCAGTGTCATTGCATGTGTGTTCTTCTCATTAACAAAACATTAGAGTCATTGCATGTGTAATATTTTCATTAACCACATATGGATACACTAGTGTCATTGCATGTGCGTTCTTCTCATTAACCAGAGCTAGAGTCACTGGATGTGTGTTCTTTGTCACAAACCACATATGGATCCACCAGTGTCATTGAAATGTGTGTTCTTTTCAGAGACCACATATGGATCCACCAGTGTCATTGCATATGGATCCACCAGAGTTCATTGCATGTGTGTTCGTTTCACAATCCACCTATGGATCCACCAGTGTCATTGCATGTGTGTTCTTCTCAATAACCACAGCTAGAGTCACTGATTGTGTGTTCTTTTCACAAACCACATATGGAAACGCCATTGTCATTGAAATGTGTATTCTTTCATTAACCACATCTAGAGTCATTTCATGTCTATTATTTTCACAGACCACATATGGATCCACTAGTGGCATTGCATGTGTGTTCTCTTCACAGACCACATATGGATCCACCCATGTCATTGTACATGTGTTCTTTTTACTAACAACAACTAGAGTCATTGCAAGTGTGTTATTTTCACAATCCACATATGGATTCACCACTATCATTGCATTTGTGTTCTTCTCATTAACCACAACTAGAGTCATTGCATGCATGTTCTTTTCACAAACCACATATGGAACCACCATTGACATTGGAATGTGTATTCTTTCTTTAACAAACATCTGGAGTCATTTCTTGTCTATTCTTTTCACAGATCACATATGGATCCACTAGTGTCATTGCATGTGTGTTCTCTTCAGAGACCACATATGGATCCACTAGTTTCATTGCATGTATGTTCTTCTCATTAACAACAACTAGAGTCATTACATGTGTGTTATTTTCATTAACCACATATGGATACACCATTGTCATTGCATGTGTGTTCTTCTCATTAACCACAGCTAGAGTCACTAGATGTATGTTATTTTCACAAACCACATATGGATCCACCAGTGTCATTGAAATGTGTGTTCTTTTCAGAGACCACATCTGGAGTCATTTCATGACTATTCTGTTCACAGACCACATATGGATCCACCTGTGTCATTGCATGTTCTCTTAAGAGACCACATATGGATCCACCAGTGTTATTGCATGTGTTTATTTTTGATAACAACAACTAGAGTCATTGCACGTGTGTTAATTTCATTAACCACATGTGGATCCACCAGTGTCATTGCATGTGTGTTCTTCTCATTAACCACAGCTAGAGTCATTGCATGTGTATTCTTTTCAGAGACCACATATGGATCCACCAGTGTCATTGCATGTGAATTCTTCTCATTAATAACAGCTAGTCATTGCATGTCTGTTATTTTCATTAACCACATATGGATCCACCAGTGTCACTGCATGTGTGTTCTTCTCATTAACCACATCTAGATTCACTGGATGTCTGTTCTTTTCACAAACCAAATATGGAACCACCATTATCATTGAAATGTGTGTTATTTTCAGAGACCACACATGGATCCACCAGTGTCATTGCATATGGATCCACTAGAGTTCATTGTATGTGTGTTCTTTTCACAATCCACCTATGGATCCACCAGTGTCATTGCATGTGTGTTCTTCTCATTAACCACAAGAAGAATCATTGCATGTGTGTTCTTTTCACAAACCACATATGGATCCACTAGTGTCATTGAAACGTGTGTTCTTTTCAGAGACCACATCTGGAGTCATTGCATGTATATTCTTTTCAGAGACCACATATGGATCCACTAGTGTCATTGCATGTGTGTTCTTTTTAATAACAACAACTAGAGTTATTGCATGTGTATTCTTTTTAGAGACCACATATGGATCCACCAGTGTCATTACATGTGTGTTCTTCTGATTAACCACAATTAGATTTACTGCATGTGTGTTCTTTTCACAAACAACATACGGATCCACCAGTGTCATTGAAATGTGTGTTCTTTTCAAAGACCACATCTAGAGTCATTGCATGTGTATTCTTTTTAGAGACCACATATGGATCCACCAGTGTCATTGCATGTGTGTTCTTCTCAGAGACCACATCTAGAGTCATTGCTTGTGTGTTAGTTTCACTAACCACATTTGGATCCACCATTGTCATTGCATGTGTGTTCTTCTCATTAACCATATCTAGAGTCACTGGATGTGTGTTCTTTTCTCAAACCAAATATGGAACCACCATTATCATTAAAATGTGTGTTGTTTTTAGGGACCACACATGGATCCACCAGTGTCATTGCATTTGGATCCACAAGAGTTCATTGTATGTGTGTTCTTTTCACAATCCACCTATGGATCCACTAGTGACATTGCATGTGTGTTCTTCTCATTAACCATAGCTAGAGTCATTGCATGTGTGTTGTTTTCACAAACCACATATGGATCCACCAGCGTCATTGCATATGTGTTCTCTTCACAGACCACATATGGATCCACCAGTGTCATTGCATGTGTGTTATTCTTATTAACCATAGCTAGAGTCATTGCATGTGTGTTCTTTTTACAAAGAACATATGGAACCACCATTTTCATTGAAATGTGTATTATTTCATTAACCACATCTAGAGTCACTGGATGTATGTTCTTTTCATTAACAATATTTGGATCCACCAGTGTCATTGCACGTGTGTTCTTCTCATTAACTACATCTAGAGTCACTAGATGTGTGTTCTTTTCACAAACCAAATATGGAATCACCATTGTCATTGAAATGTGTGTTCTTTTCAGAGACCACACATGGATCCACCAGTATCATTGCATATGGATATACCAGAGTTCATTGTATGTGTGTTCTTTTCACAAACCACATATGGATCCACCAGTGTCATTGCATGTGTGTTCTTCTCATTAACAAAACACTAGAGTCATTGCATGTGTAATATTTTCATTAACCACATATGGATACACTAGTGTAATTGCATGTGCGTTCTTCTCATTAACCACAACTAGAGTCACTGGATGTGTGTTCTTTGTCACAAACCACATATGGATCCACCAGTGTCATTGAAATGTGTGTTCTTTTCAGAGACCACATATGGATCCACTAGTGTCATTGCATATGGATCTACCAGAGTTCATTGCATGTGTGTTCTTTGCACAATCAACCTATGGATCCACTAGTGTTATTGTATGTGTGTCTTCTCAATAACTATAGCTAGAGTCATTGCATGTGTGTTCTTTTCACAAACCACATATGGAACCACCATTGTCATTGAAATGTTTATTCTTTCATTAACCACATCTAGAGTCATTTCATGTCTATTCTTTTCACAGACCATATATGGATCCACCAGTGTCATTGCATGTGTGTTCTTTTCACATACCACATATGGATCCACCAGTGTCATTGCATGTGTGTTTCTTTTTACTAACAACAACTAGAGTCATTGCATGTGTGTTATTTTCACAATCCACATATGGATCCACCAGTGTCATTGCATTTGTGTTCTTCTCATTAACCACATCTAGAGTCATTGCATGCGAGTTCTTTTCACAAACCAAATATGGAACCACCATTGTCATTGAAATGTGTATTCTTTTCAGAGACCACACATGGATCCACCAGTATTATTGCATATGGATCCACTAGAGTTCATTTTATGTGTGTTCTTTTCATAGACCACATATGGATCCACCAGTGCCATTGCATGCATATTCTTTTCAGAGACCACATATGGATCCACAAGTGTCATTGCATGTGTGTTCTTCTCATTAATAACAGCTAGTCATTGCATGTGTGTTATTTTCATTAACCACATATGGATCCACCAGTGTCATTGCATGTGTGTTCTTCTCATTAACCACAGCTAGAGTCACTGCATGTGTCTTCTTTTCACACACCACATATGGATCCACCAGTGTCATTGAAATGTGTGTTCCTTTTAGAGACCACATATGGATCCACCAGTGTCATTGCAAATGGTCCACCAGAGTTCATTGCATGTGTGTTCTTTTCACTATCCACCTATCGATCCACCAGTGTCATTGCATGTGTGTTCTTATCATTAACCATAGCTAGAGTCATTGCATGTGTGTTCTTTTCGCAAACCACATATGGAACCACGATTGTCATTGGAATGTGTATTCTTTCATTAACCACATCTAGAGTCAATTCATGACTATTCTTTTCACAGACCACATATGGATCCACTAGTGTCATTGCATGTGTGTTCTCTTCACAGACCACATATGGATTCACCAGTGTCATTGCATGCGTGTTATTTTTATTAACAACAACTAGAGTCATTGCATGTGTGTTACTTTCATTAACCACATATGGATCGACTAGTGTCATTGCATGTGTGTTCTTCTCATTAACAACAACTAGAGTCATTGCGTGTGTGTTATTTTCATTAACCACATATGGATCCACCAGTTTCATTGCATGTGTGTTCTTCTCATTAACCACAGCTAGAGTCACTAGATGTGTGTTCTTTTTCACAAATCACATATGGATCCACTAGTGTCATTGAAATGTGTGTTCTTTTCAGAGACCACATATGGATCCACCAGTGTCATTGCATATGGACCAACCAGAGTTCATTGCATGTGTGTTCTTTTCACAATCCACCTATGGATCCACCAGTGTCATTGCATGTGTGTTCTTCTCAATAACCACAGTTAGAGTCACTGCATGTGTGTTCTTTTCACAAACCACATATCGAAACACCATTGTCATGGAAATGTGTATTATTTCATTAACCACATCTAGAGTCATTTCATGTCTATTCTTTTCACAGACCACATATGGATCCACCAGTGTCATTGCATGTGTGTTCTCTTCACAGACCACATATGGATCCACCAGTGTCATTGTATGTGTGTTCTTTTTACTAACAACAACTAGAGTCATTGCATGTGTGTTATTTTCACAATCCACATATGGATCCACCACTATCATTGCATTTGTTTTCTTCTCATTAACCACAACTAGAGTCATTGCATGCGTGTTCTTTTCACAAACCACATATGGAACCACCATTGTCATTGGAATGTATATTCTTTCATTAACCACATCTGGAGTCATTTCATGTCTATTTCTTTTCACAGACCACATATGGATCCACTAGTGTCATTGCATGTGTGTTCTCTTCAGAGACCACAAATGGATCCACTAGTGTCATTGCATGTATGTTCTTCTCATTAACAACAACTAGAGTCATTGCATGTGTGTTATTTTCATTAATCACATATGGATACACCATTGTCATTGCATGTGTGTTCTTCTCATTAACCACAGCTAGAGTCACTAGATGTATATTATTTTCACAAACCTCATTAGGATCCACTAGTGTCATTAAAATGTGTGTTCTTTTCAGACACCACATCTGGAGTCATTTCATGACTAGTCTATTCACAGGCCACATATGGATCCACCAGTGTTATTGCATGTGTGTTCTCTACAGAGACCACATATGGATCCATAGTGTCATTGCATGTGTTTCTATTTAATAAAAACAACCAGAGTCATTGCACGCGTATTCTTTTCATTAACGACATGTGGATCCACCAGTGTCATTGCATGTGTGTTCTTCTCATTAATAACAGCTAGTGATTGCATGTCTGTTATTTTCATTTACCACATATGGATCCACCAGTGTCATTGCATGTGTGTTCTTCTCATTAACCACATCTAGATTCACGGGATGTCTATTCTTTTCACAAACCAAATATGGAACCACCATTATCATTGAAATGTGTGTTCTTTTCAGAGACCACACATGGATCCACCAGTGTCATTGCATATGGATCCACCAGAGTTCATTGTATGTGTGTTCTTTTCACAATCCACCTATGGATCCACCAGTGTCATTGCATGTGTGTTCTTCTCATTAACCACAGCTAGAGTCATTGCATGTGTGTTCTTTTCATAGACCACATATGGATCCACGAGTGTCACTGAAACATGTGTTCTTTTCAGAGACCACATCTAGAGTCATTGCATGTGTATTCTTTTTAGAGACCACATATGGATCCACCAGTGTCATTGCATGTGTGTTCTTCTGATTAACCACAATTAGATTTATTGCATGTGTGTTCTTTTCACAAACAACATACGGATCCACCAGTGTCATTGAAATGTGTGTTCTTTTCAAAGACCACATCTAGAGTCATTGCATGTGTATTCTTTTTAGAGACCACATATGGATCCACCAGTGTCATTGCATGTGTGTTCTTCTCAGAGACCACATCTAGAGTCATTGCTTGTGTGTTAGTTTCACTAACGACATTTGGATCCACCAGTGTCATTGCATGTGTGTTCTTCTCATTAACCATATCTAGAGTCACTGGATGTGTGTTCTTTTCTCAAACCAAATATGGAACCACCATTATCATTAAAATGTGTGTTCTTTTTACAGACCACACATGGATCCACCAGTGTCATTGCATATGGATCCACAAGAGTTCATTGTATGTGTGTTCTTTTCACAATCAACCTATGGATCCACTAGTGACATTGCATGTGTGTTCTTCTCATTAACCATAGCTAGAGTCATTGCATGTGTGTTGTTTTCACAAACCACATATGGATCCACCAGTGTCATTGCATATGTGTTCTCTTCACAGACCACATATGGATCCATCAGTGTCATTGCATGTGTGTTATTTTTATTAACAACAACTAGTCATTGCATGTGTGTTATTTTCATTAACCACATATGGAGCCACCAGTGTCATTGCATGTGTGTTCTTCTCATTAACCATAGCTAGAGTCATTGCATGTGTGTTCTTTTTACAAAGAACATATGGAACCACCATTTTCATTGAAATGTGTATTATTTCATTAACCACATCTGGAGTCCATAGATGTATGTTCTTTTCATTAACCATATTTGGATCCACCAGTGTCATTGCATGTGTGTTCTTCTCATTAACTACATCTAGAGTCACTAGATGTGTGTTCTTTTCACAAACCAAATATGGAACCACCATTTTCATTAAAATGTGTGTTCTTTTCAGAGACCACACATGGATCAACCAGTATCATTTCATATGGATATACCAGAGTTCATTGTATGTGTGTTCTTTTCACAAACCACATATGGATCCACCAGTGTCATTGCATGTGTGTTCTTCTCATTAACAAAACACTAGAGTCATTGCATGTGTAATATTTTCATTAACCACATATTGATACACTAGTGATATTGCATGTGCGTTCTTCTCATTAACCACAGCTAGAGTCACTGGATGTGTGTTCTTTGTCACAAAACACATATGGATCCACAAGTGTCATTGAAATGTGTGTTCTTTTCAGAGACCACATATGGATCCACTAGTGTCATTGCATATGGATCTACCAGAGTTCATTGTATGTGTGTTCTTTTCACAATCCACCTATGGATCCACTAGTGACATTGCATGTGTGTTCTTCTCATTAACCATAGCTAGAGTCATTGCATGTGTGTTCTTTTCACAAACCACATATGGATCCACCAGTGTCATTGCATATGTGTTCTCTTCACAGAGCACATATGGATCCACCAGTGTCATTGCATGTGTGTTATTTTTATTAACAACAACTAGAGTCATTGCATGTGTGTTATTTTCATTAAGCACATATGGAGCCACCAGTGTCATTGCATGTGTGTTCTTCTCATTAACCATATCTAGGGTCATTGCATGTGTGTTCTTTTTATAAAGAACAAATGGAACCACCATTTTCATTGAAATGTGTATTATTTCATTAACCACATCTAGAGTCACTAGATGTATGTTCTTTTCATTAACCATATTTGGATCCACCAGTGTCATTGGATGTGTGTTCTTCGCATTAACTACATCTAGAGTCACTTGATGTGTGTTCTTTTCACAAACCAAATATGGAACCACCATTTTCATTGAAATGTGTGTTCTTTTCAGAGACCACACATTGATCCACCAGTATCATTTCATATGGATATACCAGAGTTCATTGTATCTGTGTTCATTTCACAAACCACATATGGATCCACCAGTGTCATTGCATGTGTGTTCTTCTCATTAACGAAACACTAGAGTCGTTGCATGTGTAATATTTTCATTAACCACATATAGATACACTAGTGTCATTGCATGTGCGTTCTTCTCATTAACCACAGCTAGAGTCACTGGATGTGTGTTCTTTGTCACAAACCACATATGGATCCACAAGTGTCATTGAAATGTGTGTTCTTTTCTGAGACCACATATGGATCCACTAGTGTGATTGCATATGGATCTACCAGAGTTCATTGCATGTGTGTTTTTTGCACAATCCACCTATGGATCCACTAGTGTTATTGCATGTGTGTTCTTCTCAATAATTATAGCTAGATTCATTGCATGTGTGTTCTTTTCACAAACCACATATGGAACCACCATTGTCATTGAAATGTGTATTCTTTCATTAACCACATCTAGAGTCATTTCATGTCTATTCTTTTCACAGACCATATATGGATCCACCAGTGTCATTGCATGTGTGTTCTCTTCACAGACCACATATGGATCCACCAGTGTCATTGCTTGTGTGTTTCTTTTTACTAACAACAACTAGAGTCATTGCATGTGTGTTATTTTCACAATCCACATATGGATCCACCAGTGTCATTGCATTTGTGTTCTTCTCATTAACCACAGCTAGAGTCATTGCATGCGTGTTCTTTTCACAAACCAATTATGGAACCACCATTGTCATTGAAATGTGTATTCTTTTCAAAGACCACACATGGATCCACCAGTGTCATTGCATGTGTGTTCTTCTCATTAACCACATCTAGATTCACTGGATGTCTATTGTTTTCACAAACCAAATATGGAACCACCATTATCATTAAAATGTGTGTTCTTTTCAGAGACCACACATGGATCCACCAGTGTCCTTGCATATGGATCCACTAGAGTTCATTGTTTGTGTGTTCTTTTCACAATCCACCTATGGATCCACCACTGTCATTGCATGTGTGTTCTTCTCATTAACCACAACAAGAGTCATTGAATGTGTGTTCTTTTCACCAACCACATATGGATCCACTAGTGTCATTGAAACGTGTGTTCTTTTCAGAGACCACATCTGGAGTCATTGCATGTATATTCTTTTCAGAGACCACATATGGATCCACTAGTGTCATTGCATGTGTGTTCTTTTTAATAACAACAACTAGAGTCATTGCATGTGTGTTATTTTCATTAACCACATGTGGATCCACTAGTGTCATTGCATGTGTGGTCTTCTCATTAACCACAACTAGAGTCATTGCATGTGTGTTCTTGTTACAAACCACATATGGAACCACCATTGTAATTGAAATGTGTGTTCTTCTCATTAACAACAGCTAGAGTCATTGCATGTGTGTTATTTTCATTAACCACATATGGATCCACCACTGTCATTGCATGTGTGTTCTTCTCATTAACCACATCTAGAGTCACTAGATGTGTGTTTTTCACAAACCAAATATGGAACCACCATTGTCATTGAAATGTGTGTTCTTTTCACAAACCACACATGGATCTACCAGTGTTATTGGATATGGATCCACCAGAGTTCATTGTATGTGTGTTCTTTTCACAATCCACCTATGGATCCACCAGTGTCATTGCATGTGTGTTCTTGTCATTAACCATAACTAGAGTTATTGCATGTGTGTTCTTTTCACAGACAACATATGGATCCACCAGTGTCATTGAAATGTGTGTTCTTTTCAAAGACCACATCTAGAGTCGTTGCATGTGTATTCTTTTTAGAGACCACATATGGATCCACCAGTGTCATTGCATGTGTGTTCTTCTCAGAGACCACATCTAGAGTCATTGCATGTGTGTTAGTTTCACTAACCACATTTGGATCCACCAGTGCCATTGCATGTGTGTTCTTCTCATTAACCATATCTAGAGTCACTGGATGTGTGTTCTTTTCTCGAACCAAAGTTGGAACCACCATTATCATTGAAATGTGTGTTCTTTTTAGAGACCACACATGGATCCACTAGTGTCATTGCATATGTATCCACAAGAGTTCATGGTATGTGTGTTCTTTTCACAATCCACCTATGGATCCACTAGTGACATTGCATGTGTGTTGTTCTCATTAACCATAGCTAGAGTCACTGGATGTGTATTCTTTTCACAAACCACAGATGGATCCACCAGTGTCATTACATATGTGTTCTCTTCACAGACCACATATGGATCCACCAGTGTCATTGCATGTGTGTTATTCTTATTAACAACAACTAGAGTCATTGCATGTGTGTTATTCATTAACCACATATGGAGCCACCAATGTCATTGCATGTGCGTTCTTCTCATTAACCATAGCTAGAGTCATTGCATGTGTGTTCTTTTTACAAAGAACATATGGAACCACCATTTTCATTGAAATGTGTATTATTTCATTAACCACATCTGGAGTCACTGGATGTATGTTCTTTTCATTAACCATATTTGGATCCACCAGTGTCATTGCACATGTGTTCTTCTCATTAACTACATCTAGAGTCACTAGATGTGTGTTCTTTTCACAAACCAAATGTGGAATCACCATTGTCATTGAAATGTGTGTTCTTTTTAGAGACCACACATGGATCCACCAGTATCATTGCATATGGATATACCAGAGTTCATTGTATGTGTGTTCTTTTCACAAACCACATATGGATCCACCAGTGTCATTGCATGTGTGTTCTTCTCATTAACAAAACATTAGAGTCATTGCATGTGTAATATTTTCATTAACCACATATGGATACACTAGTGTCATTGCATGTGCGTTCTTCTCATTAACCAGAGCTAGAGTCACTGGATGTGTGTTCTTTGTCACAAACCACATATGGATCCACCAGTGTCATTGAAATGTGTGTTCTTTTCAGAGACCACATATGGATCCACCAGTGTCATTGCATATGGATCCACCAGAGTTCATTGCATGTGTGTTCGTTTCACAATCCACCTATGGATCCACCAGTGTCATTGCATGTGTGTTCTTCTCAATAACCACAGCTAGAGTCACTGATTGTGTGTTCTTTTCACAAACCACATATGGAAACGCCATTGTCATTGAAATGTGTATTCTTTCATTAACCACATCTAGAGTCATTTCATGTCTATTATTTTCACAGACCACATATGGATCCACTAGTGGCATTGCATGTGTGTTCTCTTCACAGACCACATATGGATCCACCCATGTCATTGTACATGTGTTCTTTTTACTAACAACAACTAGAGTCATTGCAAGTGTGTTATTTTCACAATCCACATATGGATTCACCACTATCATTGCATTTGTGTTCTTCTCATTAACCACAACTAGAGTCATTGCATGCATGTTCTTTTCACAAACCACATATGGAACCACCATTGACATTGGAATGTGTATTCTTTCTTTAACAAACATCTGGAGTCATTTCTTGTCTATTCTTTTCACAGATCACATATGGATCCACTAGTGTCATTGCATGTGTGTTCTCTTCAGAGACCACATATGGATCCACTAGTTTCATTGCATGTATGTTCTTCTCATTAACAACAACTAGAGTCATTACATGTGTGTTATTTTCATTAACCACATATGGATACACCATTGTCATTGCATGTGTGTTCTTCTCATTAACCACAGCTAGAGTCACTAGATGTATGTTATTTTCACAAACCACATATGGATCCACCAGTGTCATTGAAATGTGTGTTCTTTTCAGAGACCACATCTGGAGTCATTTCATGACTATTCTGTTCACAGACCACATATGGATCCACCTGTGTCATTGCATGTTCTCTTAAGAGACCACATATGGATCCACCAGTGTTATTGCATGTGTTTATTTTTGATAACAACAACTAGAGTCATTGCACGTGTGTTAATTTCATTAACCACATGTGGATCCACCAGTGTCATTGCATGTGTGTTCTTCTCATTAACCACAGCTAGAGTCATTGCATGTGTATTCTTTTCAGAGACCACATATGGATCCACCAGTGTCATTGCATGTGAATTCTTCTCATTAATAACAGCTAGTCATTGCATGTCTGTTATTTTCATTAACCACATATGGATCCACCAGTGTCACTGCATGTGTGTTCTTCTCATTAACCACATCTAGATTCACTGGATGTCTGTTCTTTTCACAAACCAAATATGGAACCACCATTATCATTGAAATGTGTGTTCTTTTCAGAGACCACACATGGATCCACCAGTGTCATTGCATATGGATCCACTAGAGTTCATTGTATGTGTGTTCTTTTCACAATCCACCTATGGATCCACCAGTGTCATTGCATGTGTGTTCTTCTCATTAACCACAAGAAGAATCATTGCATGTGTGTTCTTTTCACAAACCACATATGGATCCACTAGTGTCATTGAAACGTGTGTTCTTTTCAGAGACCACATCTGGAGTCATTGCATGTATATTCTTTTCAGAGACCACATATGGATCCACTAGTGTCATTGCATGTGTGTTCTTTTTAATAACAACAACTAGAGTTATTGCATGTGTATTCTTTTTAGAGACCACATATGGATCCACCAGTGTCATTACATGTGTGTTCTTCTGATTAACCACAATTAGATTTACTGCATGTGTGTTCTTTTCACAAACAACATACGGATCCACCAGTGTCATTGAAATGTGTGTTCTTTTCAAAGACCACATCTAGAGTCATTGCATGTGTATTCTTTTTAGAGACCACATATGGATCCACCAGTGTCATTGCATGTGTGTTCTTCTCAGAGACCACATCTAGAGTCATTGCTTGTGTGTTAGTTTCACTAACCACATTTGGATCCACCATTGTCATTGCATGTGTGTTCTTCTCATTAACCATATCTAGAGTCACTGGATGTGTGTTCTTTTCTCAAACCAAATATGGAACCACCATTATCATTAAAATGTGTGTTGTTTTTAGAGACCACACATGGATCCACCAGTGTCATTGCATTTGGATCCACAAGAGTTCATTGTATGTGTGTTCTTTTCACAATCCACCTATGGATCCACTAGTGACATTGCATGTGTGTTCTTCTCATTAACCATAGCTAGAGTCATTGCATGTGTGTTGTTTTCACAAACCACATATGGATCCACCAGCGTCATTGCATATGTGTTCTCTTCACAGACCACATATGGATCCACCAGTGTCATTGCATGTGTGTTATTCTTATTAACCATAGCTAGAGTCATTGCATGTGTGTTCTTTTTACAAAGAACATATGGAACCACCATTTTCATTGAAATGTGTATTATTTCATTAACCACATCTAGAGTCACTGGATGTATGTTCTTTTCATTAACAATATTTGGATCCACCAGTGTCATTGCACGTGTGTTCTTCTCATTAACTACATCTAGAGTCACTAGATGTGTGTTCTTTTCACAAACCAAATATGGAATCACCATTGTCATTGAAATGTGTGTTCTTTTCAGAGACCACACATGGATCCACCAGTATCATTGCATATGGATATACCAGAGTTCATTGTATGTGTGTTCTTTTCACAAACCACATATGGATCCACCAGTGTCATTGCATGTGTGTTCTTCTCATTAACAAAACACTAGAGTCATTGCATGTGTAATATTTTCATTAACCACATATGGATACACTAGTGTAATTGCATGTGCGTTCTTCTCATTAACCACAACTAGAGTCACTGGATGTGTGTTCTTTGTCACAAACCACATATGGATCCACCAGTGTCATTGAAATGTGTGTTCTTTTCAGAGACCACATATGGATCCACTAGTGTCATTGCATATGGATCTACCAGAGTTCATTGCATGTGTGTTCTTTGCACAATCAACCTATGGATCCACTAGTGTTATTGTATGTGTGTCTTCTCAATAACTATAGCTAGAGTCATTGCATGTGTGTTCTTTTCACAAACCACATATGGAACCACCATTGTCATTGAAATGTTTATTCTTTCATTAACCACATCTAGAGTCATTTCATGTCTATTCTTTTCACAGACCATATATGGATCCACCAGTGTCATTGCATGTGTGTTCTTTTCACATACCACATATGGATCCACCAGTGTCATTGCATGTGTGTTTCTTTTTACTAACAACAACTAGAGTCATTGCATGTGTGTTATTTTCACAATCCACATATGGATCCACCAGTGTCATTGCATTTGTGTTCTTCTCATTAACCACATCTAGAGTCATTGCATGCGAGTTCTTTTCACAAACCAAATATGGAACCACCATTGTCATTGAAATGTGTATTCTTTTCAGAGACCACACATGGATCCACCAGTATTATTGCATATGGATCCACTAGAGTTCATTTTATGTGTGTTCTTTTCATAGACCACATATGGATCCACCAGTGCCATTGCATGCATATTCTTTTCAGAGACCACATATGGATCCACAAGTGTCATTGCATGTGTGTTCTTCTCATTAATAACAGCTAGTCATTGCATGTGTGTTATTTTCATTAACCACATATGGATCCACCAGTGTCATTGCATGTGTGTTCTTCTCATTAACCACAGCTAGAGTCACTGCATGTGTCTTCTTTTCACACACCACATATGGATCCACCAGTGTCATTGAAATGTGTGTTCCTTTTAGAGACCACATATGGATCCACCAGTGTCATTGCAAATGGTCCACCAGAGTTCATTGCATGTGTGTTCTTTTCACTATCCACCTATCGATCCACCAGTGTCATTGCATGTGTGTTCTTATCATTAACCATAGCTAGAGTCATTGCATGTGTGTTCTTTTCGCAAACCACATATGGAACCACGATTGTCATTGGAATGTGTATTCTTTCATTAACCACATCTAGAGTCAATTCATGACTATTCTTTTCACAGACCACATATGGATCCACTAGTGTCATTGCATGTGTGTTCTCTTCACAGACCACATATGGATTCACCAGTGTCATTGCATGCGTGTTATTTTTATTAACAACAACTAGAGTCATTGCATGTGTGTTACTTTCATTAACCACATATGGATCGACTAGTGTCATTGCATGTGTGTTCTTCTCATTAACAACAACTAGAGTCATTGCGTGTGTGTTATTTTCATTAACCACATATGGATCCACCAGTTTCATTGCATGTGTGTTCTTCTCATTAACCACAGCTAGAGTCACTAGATGTGTGTTCTTTTTCACAAATCACATATGGATCCACTAGTGTCATTGAAATGTGTGTTCTTTTCAGAGACCACATATGGATCCACCAGTGTCATTGCATATGGACCAACCAGAGTTCATTGCATGTGTGTTCTTTTCACAATCCACCTATGGATCCACCAGTGTCATTGCATGTGTGTTCTTCTCAATAACCACAGTTAGAGTCACTGCATGTGTGTTCTTTTCACAAACCACATATCGAAACACCATTGTCATGGAAATGTGTATTATTTCATTAACCACATCTAGAGTCATTTCATGTCTATTCTTTTCACAGACCACATATGGATCCACCAGTGTCATTGCATGTGTGTTCTCTTCACAGACCACATATGGATCCACTAGTGTCATTGTATGTGTGTTCTTTTTACTAACAACAACTAGAGTCATTGCATGTGTGTTATTTTCACAATCCACATATGGATCCACCACTATCATTGCATTTGTTTTCTTCTCATTAACCACAACTAGAGTCATTGCATGCGTGTTCTTTTCACAAACCACATATGGAACCACCATTGTCATTGGAATGTATATTCTTTCATTAACCACATCTGGAGTCATTTCATGTCTATTTCTTTTCACAGACCACATATGGATCCACTAGTGTCATTGCATGTGTGTTCTCTTCAGAGACCACAAATGGATCCACTAGTGTCATTGCATGTATGTTCTTCTCATTAACAACAACTAGAGTCATTGCATGTGTGTTATTTTCATTAATCACATATGGATACACCATTGTCATTGCATGTGTGTTCTTCTCATTAACCACAGCTAGAGTCACTAGATGTATATTATTTTCACAAACCTCATTAGGATCCACTAGTGTCATTAAAATGTGTGTTCTTTTCAGACACCACATCTGGAGTCATTTCATGACTAGTCTATTCACAGGCCACATATGGATCCACCAGTGTTATTGCATGTGTGTTCTCTACAGAGACCACATATGGATCCATAGTGTCATTGCATGTGTTTCTATTTAATAAAAACAACCAGAGTCATTGCACGCGTATTCTTTTCATTAACGACATGTGGATCCACCAGTGTCATTGCATGTGTGTTCTTCTCATTAATAACAGCTAGTGATTGCATGTCTGTTATTTTCATTTACCACATATGGATCCACCAGTGTCATTGCATGTGTGTTCTTCTCATTAACCACATCTAGATTCACGGGATGTCTATTCTTTTCACAAACCAAATATGGAACCACCATTATCATTGAAATGTGTGTTCTTTTCAGAGACCACACATGGATCCACCAGTGTCATTGCATATGGATCCACCAGAGTTCATTGTATGTGTGTTCTTTTCACAATCCACCTATGGATCCACCAGTGTCATTGCATGTGTGTTCTTCTCATTAACCACAGCTAGAGTCATTGCATGTGTGTTCTTTTCATAGACCACATATGGATCCACGAGTGTCACTGAAACATGTGTTCTTTTCAGAGACCACATCTAGAGTCATTGCATGTGTATTCTTTTTAGAGACCACATATGGATCCACCAGTGTCATTGCATGTGTGTTCTTCTGATTAACCACAATTAGATTTATTGCATGTGTGTTCTTTTCACAAACAACATACGGATCCACCAGTGTCATTGAAATGTGTGTTCTTTTCAAAGACCACATCTAGAGTCATTGCATGTGTATTCTTTTTAGAGACCACATATGGATCCACCAGTGTCATTGCATGTGTGTTCTTCTCAGAGACCACATCTAGAGTCATTGCTTGTGTGTTAGTTTCACTAACGACATTTGGATCCACCAGTGTCATTGCATGTGTGTTCTTCTCATTAACCATATCTAGAGTCACTGGATGTGTGTTCTTTTCTCAAACCAAATATGGAACCACCATTATCATTAAAATGTGTGTTCTTTTTACAGACCACACATGGATCCACCAGTGTCATTGCATATGGATCCACAAGAGTTCATTGTATGTGTGTTCTTTTCACAATCAACCTATGGATCCACTAGTGACATTGCATGTGTGTTCTTCTCATTAACCATAGCTAGAGTCATTGCATGTGTGTTGTTTTCACAAACCACATATGGATCCACCAGTGTCATTGCATATGTGTTCTCTTCACAGACCACATATGGATCCATCAGTGTCATTGCATGTGTGTTATTTTTATTAACAACAACTAGTCATTGCATGTGTGTTATTTTCATTAACCACATATGGAGCCACCAGTGTCATTGCATGTGTGTTCTTCTCATTAACCATAGCTAGAGTCATTGCATGTGTGTTCTTTTTACAAAGAACATATGGAACCACCATTTTCATTGAAATGTGTATTATTTCATTAACCACATCTGGAGTCCATAGATGTATGTTCTTTTCATTAACCATATTTGGATCCACCAGTGTCATTGCATGTGTGTTCTTCTCATTAACTACATCTAGAGTCACTAGATGTGTGTTCTTTTCACAAACCAAATATGGAACCACCATTTTCATTAAAATGTGTGTTCTTTTCAGAGACCACACATGGATCAACCAGTATCATTTCATATGGATATACCAGAGTTCATTGTATGTGTGTTCTTTTCACAAACCACATATGGATCCACCAGTGTCATTGCATGTGTGTTCTTCTCATTAACAAAACACTAGAGTCATTGCATGTGTAATATTTTCATTAACCACATATTGATACACTAGTGATATTGCATGTGCGTTCTTCTCATTAACCACAGCTAGAGTCACTGGATGTGTGTTCTTTGTCACAAACCACATATGGATCCACAAGTGTCATTGAAATGTGTGTTCTTTTCAGAGACCACATATGGATCCACTAGTGTCATTGCATATGGATCTACCAGAGTTCATTGTATGTGTGTTCTTTTCACAATCCACCTATGGATCCACTAGTGACATTGCATGTGTGTTCTTCTCATTAACCATAGCTAGAGTCATTGCATGTGTGTTCTTTTCACAAACCACATATGGATCCACCAGTGTCATTGCATATGTGTTCTCTTCACAGAGCACATATGGATCCACCAGTGTCATTGCATGTGTGTTATTTTTATTAACAACAACTAGAGTCATTGCATGTGTGTTATTTTCATTAAGCACATATGGAGCCACCAGTGTCATTGCATGTGTGTTCTTCTCATTAACCATATCTAGGGTCATTGCATGTGTGTTCTTTTTATAAAGAACAAATGGAACCACCATTTTCATTGAAATGTGTATTATTTCATTAACCACATCTAGAGTCACTAGATGTATGTTCTTTTCATTAACCATATTTGGATCCACCAGTGTCATTGGATGTGTGTTCTTCGCATTAACTACATCTAGAGTCACTTGATGTGTGTTCTTTTCACAAACCAAATATGGAACCACCATTTTCATTGAAATGTGTGTTCTTTTCAGAGACCACACATTGATCCACCAGTATCATTTCATATGGATATACCAGAGTTCATTGTATCTGTGTTCATTTCACAAACCACATATGGATCCACCAGTGTCATTGCATGTGTGTTCTTCTCATTAACGAAACACTAGAGTCGTTGCATGTGTAATATTTTCATTAACCACATATAGATACACTAGTGTCATTGCATGTGCGTTCTTCTCATTAACCACAGCTAGAGTCACTGGATGTGTGTTCTTTGTCACAAACCACATATGGATCCACAAGTGTCATTGAAATGTGTGTTCTTTTCTGAGACCACATATGGATCCACTAGTGTGATTGCATATGGATCTACCAGAGTTCATTGCATGTGTGTTTTTTGCACAATCCACCTATGGATCCACTAGTGTTATTGCATGTGTGTTCTTCTCAATAATTATAGCTAGATTCATTGCATGTGTGTTCTTTTCACAAACCACATATGGAACCACCATTGTCATTGAAATGTGTATTCTTTCATTAACCACATCTAGAGTCATTTCATGTCTATTCTTTTCACAGACCATATATGGATCCACCAGTGTCATTGCATGTGTGTTCTCTTCACAGACCACATATGGATCCACCAGTGTCATTGCTTGTGTGTTTCTTTTTACTAACAACAACTAGAGTCATTGCATGTGTGTTATTTTCACAATCCACATATGGATCCACCAGTGTCATTGCATTTGTGTTCTTCTCATTAACCACAGCTAGAGTCATTGCATGCGTGTTCTTTTCACAAACCAATTATGGAACCACCATTGTCATTGAAATGTGTATTCTTTTCAAAGACCACACATGGATCCACCAGTATCATTGCATATGGATCCACCAGAGTTCATTTTATGTGTGTTCTTTTCATAGACCACATATGGATCCACCAGTGCCATTGCATGCATATTCTTTTCAGAGACCACATATGGATCCACCAGTGTCATTGCATGTGTGTTCTTCTCATTAATAACAGCTAGTCATTGCATGTGTGTTATTTTCATTAACCACATATGGATCGACCAGTGTCATTGCATATGTGTTCTTCTCATTAACCACAACTAGAGTCACTGGATGTGTGTTCTTTTCACACACCACATATGGATCCACCTGTGTCATTGAAATGTGTGTTCATTTTAGAGACCACATATGGATCCACCAGTGTCATTGCATATGGTCCACCAGAGTTCATTGCATGTGTGTTATTTTCACAATCCACCTATGGATCCACCAGTGTCATTGCATGTGTGTTCTTGTCATTAACCACAGCTAGAGTCATTGCATGTGTGTTCTTTTCGCAAACCACATATAGAACCACCATTGTCATTGGAATGTGTATTCTTTCATTAACCACATCTAGAGTCATTTCATGACTATTCTTTTCACAGACCACATATGGATCCACTAGTGTCATTGCATGTGTGTTCTCTTCACAGACCACATATGGATCCACCAGTGTTATTGCATCTGTGTTCTCTTCACAGACAACATATGGATCCACCAGTGTCATCGTATGTGTGTTCTTTTTACTAACAACAACTAGAGTCATTGCATGTGTGTTATTTTCACAATCCACAAATGGATCCACCACTATCATTGCATTTGTGTTCTTCTCATTAACCACAACTAGAGTCATTGCATGTGTGTTCTTTTCACAAACCACATATGGAACCACCATTGTCATTGGATGTGTGTTCTTCTCATTAAACACAGCTAGAGTCACTGGATGTATGTTATTTTCACAAACCACATATGGATCCACCAGTGTCATTAAAATGTGTGTTCTTTTCAGAGACCACATCTGGAGTCATTTCATGACTATTCTGTTCACAGACCACATATGGATCCACCAGTGTTATTGCATGTGTGTTCTCTTTAGAGACCACATATGGATCCACCAGTGTGATTGCCTGTGTTTCTTTTTAATAACAACAACTAGTGTCATTGCACGTGTGTTATTTTCATTAACCACATGTGGATCCACCAGTGTCATTGCATGTGTGTTCTTCTCATTAACCACATCTAGAGTCATTGCATGCGTATTCTATTCAGAGACCACATATGGATCCACCAGTGTCATTGCATGTGTGTTCTTCTCATTAATAACATCTAGTGATTGCATGTCTGTTATTTTCATTAACCACATATGGATCCACCATTGTCATTGCATGTGTGTTCTTCTCATTAACCACATCTAGATTCACGAGATGTCTATTCTTTCACAAACCAAATATGGAACCACCATTATCATTGAAATGTGTGTTCTTTTCAGAGACCACACATGGATCCACCAGTGTCATTGCATATGGATCCACCAGAGTTCATTGTATGTGTGTTCTTTTCACAATCCACCTATGGATCCACCAGTGTCATTGCATGTGTGTTCTTCTCATTAACCACAGCTAGAGTCATTGCATGTGTCTTGTTCTCACACACCACATATGGATCCACCAGTGTCACTGAAACATGTGTTCTTTTCAGAGACCACATCTAGAGCATTGCATGTGTATTATTTTTAGAGACCACATATGGATCCACCAGTGTCATTGCATGTGTGTTCTTCTCATTAACAACAAGTAGAGTCATTGCATGTGTGTTATTTTCATTAACCACATATGGATCCACCAGTGTCATTGCATGTGTGTTGTTCTCATTAATCACATCTTGAGTCACTGGATGTGTGTTCTTTTCACAAACCACATATGGAACCACCATTGTCATTGAAATGTGTATTCTTTTCAGAGACCACACATGGATCCAGTAGTGTCATTCCATATGGATCCACCAGAGTTCATTGTATGTGTGTTCTTTTCACAATCCACCTATGGATCCACCAGTGTCATTGCATGTGTGTTCTTCTCATTAACCACATCTAGAGTCATTGCATGTGTGTTCTTTTCACAAACCACATATGGAACCACCATTGTCATTGGAATGTGTATTCTTTTCATTAACCACATCTAGAGTCATTTCATGACTATTCTTTTCATAGAACACATATGGATCCACCAGTGTCATTCCATATGTGTTCTCTTCACAGACCACATATGGATCCACCAGTGTCATTGCATGTGTGTTCTTTTTATTAACAACAACTAGAGTCATTGCATGTGTGTTATTTTCATTAACCATATATGGATCCACTAGTGTCATTGTATGTGTGTTCTTCTCATTAACCACAACTAGAGTCATTGCATGTGTGTTCTTTTTACAAACCACATATGGAACCACCATTGTCATTGAAATGTGTATTATTTCATTAACGTAATCTGGAGTCACTAGATGTATATCTTTTCATTAACAACATATGGATCCACCAGTGTCATTGCATGTGTATTCTTCTCATTAACCACATCTAGAGCCACTAGATGTGTGTTCTTTTCACAAACCAAATATGGAACCACCATTGTCATTGAAATGTGTGTTCTTTTCAGATACCACACATGGATCCACCAGTATCATTGCATATGGATCCACCAGAGTTCATTGTATGTGTGTTCTTTTCACAGACCACATATGCATCCACCAGTGTCATTGCATGTGTGTTCTTCTCATTAACAAAACACTCGAGTCATTGCATGTGTAATATTTTCATTAACCACATATTGATCCACCAGTGTCATTGCATCTGGGTTCTTCTCATTAACCACAGCTAGAGTCACTGGATGTGTGTTCTTTGTCACAAACCACATATGGATCCACCAGTGTCATTGAAATGTGTGTTCTTTTCAGACACCACATATGGATCCACCAGTGTCATTGCACATGGATCAACCAGAGTTCATTGCATGTGTGTTCTTTTCACAATCCACCCATGGATCCATTAGTGTTATTGCATGTGTGTTCTTCTCAATAACCATAGCTAGAGTCATTGCATGTGTGTTGTTTTGAGAAACCACATATCGAACTACCATTGTCATTGAAATGTGTATTCTTTCATTAACCACATCTAGAGTCATTTCATGTCCATTCTTTTCACAGACCACATATGGTTCCACCAGTGTCATGGCATGTGTGTTCTCTTCGCAGACCACATATGGATCCACCAGTATCATTGCATGTGTGTTCTCTTCAGAGACCACATATGGATCCACCAGTGTCATTGCATGCGTGTTCTTTTTAGTAACAACAACTAGAGTCATTGCATGTGTGTTATTTTCACAATCCACATATGGATCCACCAGTGTCATTGCATTTGTGTTCTTCTCATTAACCATAGCTAGAGTCATTGCATGTGTGTTCTTTTCACAAACCACATATGCAACCACCAGTGTCATTGCATGCGTGTTCTCTTCAGAGACCACATATGGATCCACCAGTGTCATTGCATGCGTGTTCTTTTTATTAACAACAACTAGAGTCATTACATGTGTGTTACTTTCATTAACCACATATGGATCCACTAGTGTCACTGCATGTGTGTTCTTCTCATTAACAACAACAAGATTCATTGCGTGTGTGTTATTTTCATTAACCACATTTGGATCCAACAGTTTCATGGCATGTGTGTTCTTCTCATTAACCACACCTAGAGTCACTAGATGTGTGTTCTTTTTCACAAACCACATATGGATCCACCAGTGTCATTGAAATGTGTGTTCGTTTCAAAGACCACATATGGATCCACCAGTGTCATTGCATATGGATCCACCAGAGTTCATTGCATGTGTGTTCTTTTCAAAATCCACCAACGGATCCACCAGTGTCATTGCATGTGTGTTCTTCTCAATAACCACAGCTAGAGTCGCTGATTGTGTGTTCTTTTCACAAACCACATATGGAAACGCCATTGTCATTGAAATGTGTATTCTTTCATTAACCACATCTAGAGTCATTTCATGTCTATTCTTTTCACAGACCACATATGGATCCACCAGTGTCATTGCATGTGTGTTCTCTTCACATACCACATATGGATCCACCAGTGTCATTGTACGTGTTTTTTTTGCTAACAACAACTAGAGTCATTGCATGTGTATTATTTTCACAATCCACACATGGATCCACCACTATCATTGCATTTGTGTTCTTCTCATTAACCACAACTAGAGTCATTGCATGCATGTTCTTTTCACTAACCAAATATGGAACCACCATTGTCATTGGAATGTGTATTATTTCATTAACCACATCTGGAGTCATTTCATGTCTATTCTTTTCACAGACCACATATGGATCCACCAGTGTCCTTGCATGTGTGTTCTCTTTAGAGACCACATATGGATCCACCAGTGTCATTGCATGTATGTTCTTCTCTTTAACAACAACTAGAGTCATTGCATATGTGTTATTTTCATTAACCACATATGGATACACCATTGTCATTGCATGTGTGTTCTTCTCATTAACCACAACTAGAGTCACTGGATGTATGTTATTTTCACAAACCACATATGGATCCACCAGTGTCATCGAAATGTGTGTTCTTTTTAGAGACCACATCTGGAGTCATTTCATGACTATTCTGTTCACAGACCACATATGGATCCACCAGTGTCATTGCATGTTCTCTTCAGAGACCACATATGGATCCACCAGTGTCATTGCATTTGTTTATTTTTGATAACAACAACTAGTGTCATTGCACGTGTGTTATTTTCATTAACCACATGTGGATCCACCAGTGTCATTGCATGTGTGTTCTTCTCATTAACCACAACTAGAGTCATTGCAAGCATATTCTTTTCAGAGACCACATATGGATCCACCAGTGTCATTGCATGTGTGTTCTTCTCATTAATAACAGCTAGTCATTGCATGTCAGTTATTTTCATTAACCACATATGGATCCACCAGTGTCATTGCATGTGTGTTCTTCTTATTAACCACATCTAGATTCACTAGATGTCTATTCTTTTCACAAACCAAATATGGAACCACCATTATCATTGAAATGTGCGTTCTTTTCAGAGACCACACATGGATCCACCAGTGTCATTGCATATGGATCCACCAGAGTTCATTGTATGTGTGTTCTTTTCACAATCCACCTATGGATCCACCAGTGTCATTGCATGTGTGTTCTTCTCATTAACCACAACAAGAGTCATTGCATCTGTGTTCTTGTCACAAACCACATATGGATCCACCAGTGTCACTGAAATGTGTGTTCTTTTCAGAGACCACATCTGGAGTCATTGCATGTCTGTTATTTTCAGAGACCACATATGGATCCACTAGTGTCATTGCATGTGTGTTCTTTTTAATAACAACAAATAGAGTCATTGCATGTGTGTTATTTTCATTAACCACATGTGGATCCACCAGTGTCATTGCATGTGTGCCCTTCTCATTAACCACAGCTAGAGTCATTGCATGTGTATTCTTTTCACAGACCACATATGGATCCACCAGTGTCATTACATGTGTGTTCTTCTAATTAACAACAGCTAGAGTCATTGCATGTGTGTTATTTTCATTAACCACATATGGATACACCATTGTCATTGCATGTGTGTTCTTCTCATTAACCACAGCTAGAGTAACTAGATGTATGTTATTTTCACAAACCACATATGGATCCACCAGTATCATTGAAATGTGTGCTCTTTTCAGAGACCACACATGGATCTACCAGTGTCATTGCATATGGATCCACCAGAGTTCATTGTATGTGTGTTCTTTTCGAAATCCACCAGTGTCATTGAAATGTGTGTTCTTTTCAAAGACCACATCTAGAGTCATTGCATGTGTAATCTTTTTAGAGACCACATATGGATCCACCAGTGTCATTGCATGTGTGTTGTTCTCAGAGACCACATCTAGAGTCTTTGCATGTGTGTTAGTTTCACTAAGCACATATGGCTCCACCAGTGTCATTGCATGTGTGTTCTTCTCATTAACCATATCTAGAGTCAATGGATGTGTGTTCTTTTCTCAAACCAAATATGGAACCACCATTATGATTGAAATGTGTGTTCTTTTTAGAGACCACACATGGATTCACCAGTGTCATTGCATATGGATCCATAAGAGTTCATTGTATGTGTGTTCTTTTCACAATCCACCTATGGATCTAGTAGTGACATTGCATGTGTTCTTCTCATTAACCATAGCTAGAGTCATTGCATGTGTGTTCTTTTCACAAACCACATATGGATCCACCAGTGTCATTGCATATGTGTTCTCTTCACAGACCACATATGGATCCACCAGTGTCATTGCATGTGTGTTATTTTTATTAACAACAACTAGAGTCATTACATGTGTGTTATTTTCATTAACCACATATGGAGCCACCAGTGTCATTGCATGTGTGTTCTTCTCATTAACCATAGCTAGAGTCATTGCTTGTGTGTTCTTTTTACAAAGAACATATGGAACCACCATTTTCATTGAAATGTGTATTATTTCATTAACCACATCTGGAGTCATTAGATGTATGTTCTTTTCATTAACCATATTTGGATCCACCAGTGTCATTGCATGTGTGTTCTTCTCATTAACTACATCTAGAGTCACTAGATGTGTGTCCTTTTCACAAACCAAATATGGAACCACCATTGTCATTGAAATGTGTGTTCTTTTCAGAGACCACACATTGATCCACCAGTATCATTGCATATAGATATACCATAGTTCATTGTATGTGTGTTCTTTTCACAGACCACATATGGATCCACCAGTGTCATTGCATGTGTGTTCTTCTCATTAACAACATCTAGACTCACTAGATGTGTGTTCTTTTCACAAACCAAATATGGAACCACCATTGTCATTGAAATGAGTGTTCTTCTCAGATACCACACATGGATCCACCAGTATCATTGCATATGGATCCACCAGAGTTCATTGTATGTGTGTTCTTTTCGCAGACCACATATGGATCCACCAGTGTCATTGCATGTGTGTTTTTCTCATTAACAAAAGACTCGGGTCATTGCATGTGTAATATTTTCATTAACCACATATGGATCCACCAGTGTCATTGCATCTGGGTTCTTCTCATTAACCACAGCTAGTCACTGGATGTGTGTTCTTTGTCACAAACCACATATGGATCCACTAGTGTCAATGAAATGTGTGTTCTTTTCAGAGACCACATATGGATCCACTAGTGTCATCGCATGTGTGTTCTTCTCATTAACCACATCTAGATTGACGGGATGTCTATTCTTTTCACAAACCAAATATGGAACCACCATTATCATTGAAATGTGTGTTCTTTTCAGAGACCACACATGGATCCACCAGTGTCATTGCATATGGATCCACCAGAGTTCATTGTAAGTGTGTTCTTTTCACAATCCACCTATGGATCCACCAGTGTCATTGCATGTGTGTTCTTCTCATTAACCACAACTAGAGTCATTGCATGTGTGTTCTTTTCACAGACCACATATGGATCCACCATTGTCACTGAATCATGTGTTCTCTTCAGAGACCACATCTAGAGTCATTGCATGTGTATTCATTTTAGAGGCCACATATGGATCCACCAGTGTCATTGCATTTGTGTTCTTCTCATTAACAACAACTAGAGTCATTGCATGTGTGTTATTTTCAATAACCACATATGGATCCACCAGTGGCATTGCATGTGTGTTCTTCTCATTAACCACATCTAGAGTCACTGGATGTGTGTTATTTTCACAAACCAAATATGGAACCACCATCGTCATTGAAATGTGTGTTCTTTTCAGAGACCACACATGGATCCACCAGTGTCATTGCATATGGATCCACCAGAGTTCATTGTATGGGTGTTCTTTTCACAATCCACCTATGGATCCACCAGTGTCATTGCATGTGTGTTCTCTTCACATACCACATATGGATCCACCAGTGTCATTGTACGTGTTTTTTTTTGCTAACAACAACTAGAGTCATTGCGTGTGTATTATTTTCACAATCCACACATGGATCCACCACTATCATTGCATTTGTGTTCTTCTCATTAACCACAACTAGAGTCATTGCATGCATGTTCTTTTCACAAACCAAATATGGAACCACCATTGTCAATGGAATGTGTATTATTTCATTAACCACATCTGGAGTCATTTCATGTCTATTCTTTTCACAGACCACATATGGATCCACCAGTGTCCTTGCATGTGTGTTCTCTTTAGAGACCACATATGGATCCACCAGTGTCATTGCATGTATGTTCTTCTCATTAACAACAACTAGAGTCATTGCATGTGTGTTCTTCTCATTAACCACAACTAGAGTCACTGGATGTATGTTATTTTCACAAACCACATATGTATCCACCAGTGTCATCGAAATGTGTGTTCTTTTTAGAGACCACATCTGGAGTCATTTCATGACTATTCTGTTCACAGACCACATATGGATCCACCAGTGTCATTGCATGTGTGTTCTCTTTAGAGACCACATATGGATCCACTAGTGTCATTGCATGTGTGTTCTTTGAATAACAACAACTAGAGTCATTGCATGTGTGTTATTTTCATTAACCACATATGGATCCACCAGTGTCATTGCATGTGTGTTCTTCTCATTAACCATAGCTAGAGTCATTGCATGTGTATTCTTTTCAGAGACCACATATGGATCCACCAGTGTCATTGCATGTGTGTTCTTCGCATTAACAACAGCTAGAGTCATTGCATGTGTGTTATTTTCATTGGCCACATATGGATCCACCAGTGTCATTGCATGTGTGTTCTTTTTAATAACAACAACTAGAGTCATTGCATGTGTGTTATTTTCATTAACCACATATGGATCCACCAGTGTCATTGCATGTGTGTTCTTCTCATTAACCATAGCTAGAGTCATTGCATGTGTATTCTTTTCAGAGACCACATATGGATCCACCAGTTTCATTGCATGTGTGTTCTTCGCATTAACAACAGCTAGAGTCATTGCATGTGTGTTATTTTCATTAACCATATATGGATCCACCAGTGTCATTGCATGTGTGTTCTTCTCATTAACCATAGCTAGAGTCATTGCATGTGTATTCTTTTCAGAGACCACATATGGATCCACCAGTGTCATTGCATGTGTGTTCTTCTCATTAACCATAGCTAGAGTCATTGGATGTCTGTTCTTTTCACAAACTACATATGGAACCACCATTGTCATTGAAATGTGTATTCTTTCATTAACCACATCTAGAGTCATTTCATGACTATACTTTTCGCAGACCACATATGGATTCACCAGGGTCATTGCATGTGTGTTCTCTTCACAGATCACATATGGATCCACCAGTGTCATTGCATGTGTGTTCTTTTTACTAACAACAACTAGAGTCATTGCATGTGTGTTATTTTCATTAACCACATATGGATCCACCAGTGTCACTACATGTGTGTTCTTCTCATTAACCATAGCTAGAGTCACTGCATGTGTATTCTTTTTAGAGACCACATATGGATCCACCAGTTTCATTCAATGTGTGTTCTTCTCATTAACAACAGCTAGAGTCATTGAATGTGTGTTATTTTCATTAACCACATATGGACCCACCAGTGTCATTGCATGTGTGTTCTTCTCATTAACCACAACTAGAGTCACTGGATGTATGTTCTTTTCACAAACCACATATGGATCCACCAGTGTCATTGAAATGTTTGTTCTTTTCAGAGACCACATCTGGAGTCATTTCATGGCTATTCTATTCACAGACCACATATGGATCCACCAGTGTCATTGCATGTGTGTTCTCTTTGGAGACCACATATGGATCCACTAGTGTCATTGCATGTGTGTTCTTCTCATTAACAACAACTAGAGTCATTGCGTGTGTGTTATTTTTGTTAACCACATATGGATCCACCAGTGTCATTGCATGTGTGTTCTTCTCATTAACCACATCTAGAGTCACTGGATGTGTCTTCTTTTCACAAACCAAACATGGAACCACCATTGTCATCGAAATGTGTGTTCTTTTCAGAGACCACACAGAGATCCACCTGTGTCACAGCATATGGATCCACCAGAGTTCATTGTATGTGTGTTATTTTCACAATCCACCTAAGGATCCAGCAGTGTCATTGCATGTGTGTTCCTCTCATTAACCACAGCTAGAGTCATTGCATGTGTGTTCTTTTCACAAACCACATATGGAACCACCATTTTCATTGGAATGTGTATTCTTTCATTAACCACATCTAGAGTCATTTCATGACTATTCTTTTCATAGACCACATATGGATCCACCAGTGTCATTGCATATGTGTTCTCTTCACAGACCACATATGGATCCACCAGTGTCATTGCATGTGTGTTCTTTTTATTAACAACAACTAGAGTCATTGCATGTGTGTTATTTTCATTAACCACATATGGATCCGCTAGTGTCATTGCATGTGTGTTCTTCTCATTAACCACAACTAGAGTCATTGCATGTGTGTTCTTTTTACAAACCACATATGGAACCACCATTGTAATTGATATGTGTATTATTTCATTAACCACATCTGGAGTCACTGGATGTATATCTTTTCATTAACCACATATGGATCCACCAGTGTCATTTCATGTGTGTTCTTCTCATTAACCACATCTAGAGTCACTAGATGTGTGTTCTTTTCACAAACCAAATATGGAACCACCATTGTCATTGAAATGTGCATTCTTTTCAGATACCACACATGGATCCACCCGTATCATTGCATATGGATCCACCAGAGTTCATTGTATGTGTGTTCTTTTCACAGACCACATATGGATCCACCTGTGTCATTGCATGTGTGTTCTTCTCATTAACAAAACACTCGAGTCATTGCATGTGTGTTCTTTTTACAAAGAACATATGGAACCACCATTTTCATTGAAATGTGTATTATTTCATTAACCACATCTGGAGTCACTAGATGTGTGTTAGTTTGACTAACCACACATGGATCCACCAGTGTCATTGCATGTGTGTTCTTCTCATTAACCACATCTAGAGTCACTAGATGTGTGTTCTTTTCACAAACCAAATATGGAACCACCATTGTCCTTGAAATGTCTGTTCTTTTCAGATACACACATGGATCCACCAGTATCATTGCATATGGATCCACCAGAGTTCATTGTATGTGTGTTCTTTTCACATACCACATATGGATCCACCAGTGTCATTGCATGTGTGTTCTTCTCATTAATAAAACACTCGAGTCGTTGCATGTGTAATATTTTCATTAACCACATATGGATCCACCAGTGTCATTGCATCTGGGTTCTTCTCATTAACCATAGCTAGAGTCACTAGATGTGTGTTCTTTGTCACAAACCACATATGGATCCACCAGTGTCATTGAAATGTGTGTTCTTTTCAGAGACCACATATGGATCCACCAGTGTCATTGCACATGGATCCACTAGAGTTCATTGCATGTGTGTTCTTTTCACAATCCACCTATGGATCAATTAGTGTTATTGCATATGTGTTCTTCTCAATAACCATAGCTAGAGTCATTGCATGTGTCTTGTTTTGACAAACCACATATCGAACCACCATTGTCATTGAAATGTGTATTCTTTCATTAACCACATCTAGAGTCATTTCATGTCTATTCTTTTCACACACCACATATGGATCCACCAGTGTCATTGCATGTGTGTTCTCTTCATAGACCACATATGGATCCACTAGTGTCATTGCATGTGTGTTCATTTTTAGTAACAACAACTAGACTCATTGCATGTGTGTTATTTTCACAATCCACATATGGATCCACCAGTGTCATTGCATTTGTGTTCTTCTCATTAACCACAGCTAGAGTCATTGCATGTGTGTTCTTTTCACAAACCACATATGGAACCACCATTGTCATTGGAATGTGTATTCTTTCATTTACCACATCTAGAGTCATTTCATGACTATTCTTTTTACAGACCACATATGGATCCACCAGTGTCATTGCATGTGTGTTCTCTTCAGAGACCACATATGGATCCACCAGTGTCATTGTATGCGTGTTCTTTTTATTAACAACAACTAGAGTCATTGCATGTGTGTTACTTTCATTAACCACATATGGATCCACTAGTGTCATTGCATGTGTGTTGTTCTCATTAACAACAACTAGAGTCATTGCGTGTGTGTTATTTTCATTAACCACATATGGATCCACCAGTTTCATGGCATGTGTGTTCTTCTCATTAAGCACAGCTAGAGTAACTAGATGTATTTTTTTTCACAAACCACATATGGATCCACCAGTGTCATTGAAATGTGTGTTCTTTTCAGAGACCACATATGGATCCACCAGTGTCATTGCATATGGATCCACCAGAGTTCATTGCATGTGTGTTCGTTTCACAATCCACCTATGGATCCACCAGTGTCATTGCATGTGTGTTCTTCTCAATAACCACAGCTAGAGTCACTGATTGTGTGTTCTTTTCACAAACCACATATGGAAACGCCATTGTCATTGAAAAGTGTATTCTTTCATTAACCACATCTAGAGTCATTTCATGTCTATTATTTTAACAGACCACATATGGATCCACTACTGGCATTGCATGTGTGTTCTCTTCACAGACCACATATGGATCCACCTGTGTCATTGTACATGTGTTCTTTTTACTAACAACAACTAGAGTCATTGCAAGTGTGTTATTTTCACAATCCACATATGGATCCACCACTATCATTGCATTTGTGTTCTTCTCATTAACCACAACTAGAGTCATTTCATGCATGTTCTTTTCACAAACCACATATGGAACCACCATTGTCATTGGAATGTGTATTCTTTCATTAACCACATCTGGAGTCATTTCTTGTCTATTCTTTTCACAGATCACATATGGATCCACTAGTGTCATTGCATGTGTGTTCTCTTCAGAGACCACATATGGATCCACTAGTTTCATTGCATGTATGTTCTTATCATTAACAACAACTAGAGTCATTGCATGTGTGTTATTTTCATTAACCACATATGGATACACCATTGTCATTGCATGTGTGTTCTTCTCATTAACCACAGCTAGAGTCACTAGATGTATGTTATTTTCACAAACCACATATGGATCCACCAGTGTCATTGAAATGTGTGTTCTTTTCAGAGACCACATCTGGAGTCATTTCATGGCTATTCTATTCACAGACCACATATGGATCCACCAGTGTCATTGCATGTGTGTTCTCTTTGGAGACCACATATGGATCCACTAGTGTCATTGCATGTGTGTTCTTCTCATTAACAACAACTAGAGTCATTGCGTGTGTGTTATTTTTGTTAGCCACATGTGGATCCACCAGTGTCATTGCATGTGTGTTCTTCTCATTAACCACAGGTAGAGTCATTGCATGTGTATTATTTTCAGAGACCACATATGGATCCACCAGTGTCATTGCATGTGTGTTCTTCTCATTAACAAAACACTCGAGTCGTTGCATGTGTAATATTTTCATTAACCACATATGGATCCACCAGTGTCATTGCATCTGGGTTCTTCTCATTAACCATAGCTAGAGTCACTGGATGTGTGTTCTTTGTCACAAACCACATATGGATCCACCAGTGTCATTGAAATGTGTGTTCTTTTCAGAGACCACATATGGATCCACCAGTGTCATTGCACATGGATCCACTAGAGTTCATTGCATGTGCGTTCTTTTCACAATCCACCTATGGATCAATTAGTGTTATTGCATGTGTGTTCTTCTCAATAACCATAGCTAGAGTCATTGCATGTGTGTTGTTTTGACAAACCACATATCGAACCACCATTGTCATTGAAATGTTTATTCTTTCATTAACCACATCTAGAGTCATTTCATGTCCATTCTTTTCACACACCACATATGGATCCACCAGTGTCATTGCATGTGTGTTCTCTTCATAGACCACATATGGATCCACTAGTGTCATTGCATGTGTGTTCATTTTTAGTAACAACAACTAGACTCATTGCATGTGTGTTATTTTCACAATCCACATATGGATCCACCAGCGTCATTGCATTTGTGTTCTTCTCATTAACCATAGCTAGAGTCATTGCATGTATGTTCTTTTCACAAAACACATATGGAACCACCATTGTCATTAGAATGTGTATTCTTTCATTTACCACATCTAGAGTCATTTCATGACTATTCTTTTCACAGACCACATATGGATCCACCACTGTCATTGCATGTGTGTTCTCTTCAGAGACCACATATGGGTCCACCAGTGTCATTGCATGCGTGTTATTTTTATTAACAACAACTAGAGTCATTGCATGTGTGTTACTTTCATTAACCACATATGGATCCACTAGTGTCATTGCATGTGTGTTCTTCTCATTAACAACAACTAGAGTCATTGCGTGTGTGTTATTTTCATTAACCACATATGGATCCACCAGTTTCATGGCATGTGTGTTCTTCTCATTAAGCACAGCTAGAGTAACTAGATGTATTTTTTTTCACAAACCACATATGGATCCACCAGTGTCATTGAAATGTGTGTTCTTTTCAGAGACCACATATGGATCCACCAGTGTCATTGCATATGGATCCACTAGAGTTCATTGCATGTGTGTTCGTTTCACAATCCACCTATGGATCCACCAGTGCTATTGCATGTGTGTTCTTCTCAATAACCACAGCTAGAGTCACTGATTGTGTGTTCTTTTCACAAACCACATATGGAAACGCCATTGTCATTGAAATGTGTATTCTTTCATTAACCACATCTAGAGTCATTTCATGTCTATTATTTTCACAGACCACATATGGATCCACTAGTGGCATTGCCTGTGTGTTCTCTTCACATACCACATATGGATCCACCCGTGTCATTGTACATGTGTTCTTTTTACTAACAATAACTAGAGTCATTGCAAGTGTGTTATTTTCACAATCCACATATGGATCCACCACTATCATTGCATTTGTGTTCTTCTCATTAACCACAACTAGAGTCATTGCATGCATGTTCTTTTCACAAACCACATATGGAACCACCATTGTCATTGGAATGTGTATTCCTTCATTAACCACATCTGGAGTCATTTCTTGTCTATTCTTTTCACAGATCACATATGGATCCACTAGTGTCATTGCATGTGTGTTCTCTTCAGAGACCACATATGGATCCACTAGTTTCATTGCATGTATGTTCTTATCATTAACAACAACTAGAGTCATTGCATGTGTGTTATTTTCATTAATCACATATGGATACACCATTGTCATTGCATGTGTGTTCTTCTCATTAACCACAGCTAGAGTCACTTGATGTATGTTATTTTCACAAACCACATATGGATCCACCAGTGTCATTGAAATGTGTGTTCTTTTCAGAGACCACATCTGGAGTCATTTCATGACTATTCTGTTCACAGACCACATATGGATCCACCAGTGTCATTGCATGTTCTCTTCAGAGACCACATATGGATCCACCAGTGTTATTGCATGTGTTTATTTTTAATAACAACAACTAGAGTCATTGCACGTGTGTTATTTTCATTAACCACATGTGGATCCACGAGTGTCATTGCATGTGTGTTCTTCTCATTAACCACAGCTAGAGTCATTGCATGTGTGGATCCACCAGTGTCATTGCATGGATCCACTAGTGTCATTGCATGTGTGTTCTCTTCAGAGACCACAAATGGATCCACTAGTGTCATTGCATGTATGTTCTTCTCATTAACAACAACTAGAGTCATTGCATGTGTGTTATTTTCATTAATCACATATGGATACACCATTGTCATTGCATGTGTGTTCTTCTCATTAACCACAGCTAGAGTCACTAGATGTATATTATTTTCACAAACCTCATTAGGATCCACCAGTGTCATTAAAATGTGTGTTCTTTTCAGACACCACATCTGGAGTCATTTCATGACTAGTCTATTCACAGGCCACATATGGATCCACCAGTGTTATTGCATGTGTGTTCTCTACAGAGACCACATATGGATCCATAGTGTCATTGCATGTGTTTCTATTTAATAAAAACAACTAGAGTCATTGCACGTGTGTTATTTTCATTAACGACATGTGGATCCACCAGTGTCATTGCATGTGTGTTCTTCTCATTAACCACATCTAGAGTCATTGCATGCGTATTCTTTTCAGAGACCACATATGGATCCACCAGTGTTGTTGCATGTGTGTTCTTCTCATTAATAACAGCTAGTGATTGCATGTCTGTTATTTTCATTTACCACATATGGATCCACCAGTGTCAATGCATGTGTGTTCTTCTCATTAACCACATCTAGATTCACGGGATGTCTATTCTTTTCACAAACCAAATATGGAACCACCATTATCATTGAAATGTGTGTTCTTTTCAGAGACCACACATGGATCCACCAGTGTCATTGCATATGAATCCACCAGAGTTCATTGTATGTGTGTTCTTTTCACAATCCACCTATGGATCCACCAGTGTCATTGCATGTGTGTTCTTCTCATTAACCACAGCTAGAGTCATTGCATGTGTGTTCTTTTCATAGACCACATATGGATCCACTAGTTTCATTGCATGTATGTTCTTATCATTAACAACAACTAGAGTCATTGCATGTGTGTTATTTTCATTAACCACATATGGATACACCATTGTCATTGCATGTGTGTTCTTCTCATTAACCACAGCTAGAGTCACTAGATGTATGTTATTTTCACAAACCACATATGGATCCACCAGTGTCATTGAAATGTGTGTTCTTTTCAGAGACCACATCTGGAGTCATTTCATGGATATTCTATTCACAGACCACATATGGATCCACCAGTGTCATTGCATGTGTGTTCTCTTTGGAGACCACATATGGATCCACTAGTGTCATTGCATGTGTGTTCTTCTCATTAACAACAACTAGAGTCATTGCGTGTGTGTTATTTTTGTTAGCCACATGTGGATCCACCAGTGTCATTGCATGTGTGTTCTTCTCATTAACCACAGGTAGAGTCATTGCATGTGTATTATTTTCAGAGACCACATATGGATCCACCAGTGTCATTGCATGTGTGTTCTTCTCATTAACAAAACACTCGAGTCGTTGCATGTGTAATATTTTCATTAACCACATATGGATCCACCAGTGTCATTGCATCTGGGTTCTTCTCATTAACCATAGCTAGAGTCACTGGATGTGTGTTCTTTGTCACAAACCACATATGGATCCACCAGTGTCATTGAAATGTGTGTTCTTTTCAGAGACCACATATGGATCCACCAGTGTCATTGCACATGGATCCACTAGAGTTCATTGCATGTGCGTTCTTTTCACAATCCACCTATGGATCTATTAGTGTTATTGCATGTGTGTTCTTCTCAATAACCATAGCTAGAGTCATTGCATGTGTGTTGTTTTGACAAACCACATATCGAACCACCATTGTCATTGAAATGTTTATTCTTTCATTAACCACATCTAGAGTCATTTCATGTCCATTCTTTTCACACACCACATATGGATCCACCAGTGTCATTGCATGTGTGTTCTCTTCATAGACCACATATGGATCCACTAGTGTCATTGCATGTGTGTTCATTTTTAGTAACAACAACTAGACTCATTGCATGTGTGTTATTTTCACAATCCACATATGGATCCACCAGCGTCATTGCATTTGTGTTCTTCTCATTAACCATAGCTAGAGTCATTGCATGTATGTTCTTTTCACAAAACACATATGGAACCACCATTGTCATTGGAATGTGTATTCTTTCATTTACCACATCTAGAGTCATTTCATGACTATTCTTTTCACAGACCACATATGGATCCACCACTGTCATTGCATGTGTGTTCTCTTCAGAGACCACATATGGGTCCACCAGTGTCATTGCATGCGTGTTATTTTTATTAACAACAACTAGAGTCATTGCATGTGTGTTACTTTCATTAACCACATATGGATCCACTAGTGTCATTGCATGTGTGTTCTTCTCATTAACAACAACTAGAGTCATTGCGTGTGTGTTATTTTCATTAACCACATATGGATCCACCAGTTTCATGGCATGTGTGTTCTTCTCATTAAGCACAGCTAGAGTAACTAGATGTATTTTTTTTCACAAACCACATATGGATCCACCAGTGTCATTGAAATGTGTGTTCTTTTCAGAGACCACATATGGATCCACCAGTGTCATTGCATATGGATCCACTAGAGTTCATTGCATGTGTGTTCGTTTCACAATCCACCTATGGATCCACCAGTGCTATTGCATGTGTGTTCTTCTCAATAACCACAGCTAGAGTCACTGATTGTGTGTTCTTTTCACAAACCACATATGGAAACGCCATTGTCATTGAAATGTGTATTCTTTCATTAACCACATCTAGAGTCATTTCATGTCTATTATTTTCACAGACCACATATGGATCCACTAGTGGCATTGCCTGTGTGTTCTCTTCACATACCACATATGGATCCACCCGTGTCATTGTACATGTGTTCTTTTTACTAACAATAACTAGAGTCATTGCAAGTGTGTTATTTTCACAATCCACATATGGATCCACCACTATCATTGCATTTGTGTTCTTCTCATTAACCACAACTAGAGTCATTGCATGCATGTTCTTTTCACAAACCACATATGGAACCACCATTGTCATTGGAATGTGTATTCCTTCATTAACCACATCTGGAGTCATTTCTTGTCTATTCTTTTCACAGATCACATATGGATCCACTAGTGTCATTGCATGTGTGTTCTCTTCAGAGACCACATATGGATCCACTAGTTTCATTGCATGTATGTTCTTATCATTAACAACAACTAGAGTCATTGCATGTGTGTTATTTTCATTAATCACATATGGATACACCATTGTCATTGCATGTGTGTTCTTCTCATTAACCACAGCTAGAGTCACTTGATGTATGTTATTTTCACAAACCACATATGGATCCACCAGTGTCATTGAAATGTGTGTTCTTTTCAGAGACCACATCTGGAGTCATTTCATGACTATTCTGTTCACAGACCACATATGGATCCACCAGTGTCATTGCATGTTCTCTTCAGAGACCACATATGGATCCACCAGTGTTATTGCATGTGTTTATTTTTAATAACAACAACTAGAGTCATTGCACGTGTGTTATTTTCATTAACCACATGTGGATCCACCAGTGTCATTGCATGTGTGTTCTTCTCATTAACCACAGCTAGAGTCATTGCATGTGTGGATCCACCAGTGTCATTGCATGGATCCACTAGTGTCATTGCATGTGTGTTCTCTTCAGAGACCACAAATGGATCCACTAGTGTCATTGCATGTATGTTCTTCTCATTAACAACAACTAGAGTCATTGCATGTGTGTTATTTTCATTAATCACATATGGATACACCATTGTCATTGCATGTGTGTTCTTCTCATTAACCACAGCTAGAGTCACTAGATGTATATTATTTTCACAAACCTCATTAGGATCCACCAGTGTCATTAAAATGTGTGTTCTTTTCAGACACCACATCTGGAGTCATTTCATGACTAGTCTATTCACAGGCCACATATGGATCCACCAGTGTTATTGCATGTGTGTTCTCTACAGAGACCACATATGGATCCATAGTGTCATTGCATGTGTTTCTATTTAATAAAAACAACTAGAGTCATTGCACGTGTGTTATTTTCATTAACGACATGTGGATCCACCAGTGTCATTGCATGTGTGTTCTTCTCATTAACCACATCTAGAGTCATTGCATGCGTATTCTTTTCAGAGACCACATATGGATCCACCAGTGTTGTTGCATGTGTGTTCTTCTCATTAATAACAGCTAGTGATTGCATGTCTGTTATTTTCATTTACCACATATGGATCCACCAGTGTCAATGCATGTGTGTTCTTCTCATTAACCACATCTAGATTCACGGGATGTCTATTCTTTTCACAAACCAAATATGGAACCACCATTATCATTGAAATGTGTGTTCTTTTCAGAGACCACACATGGATCCACCAGTGTCATTGCATATGAATCCACCAGAGTTCATTGTATGTGTGTTCTTTTCACAATCCACCTATGGATCCACCAGTGTCATTGCATGTGTGTTCTTCTCATTAACCACAGCTAGAGTCATTGCATGTGTGTTCTTTTCATAGACCACATATGGATCCACGAGTGTCACTGAAACATGTGTTCTTTTCAGAGACCACATCTAGAGTCATTGCATGTGTATTCTTTTTAGAGACCACATATGGATCCACCAGTGTCATTGCATGTGTGTTCTTCTGATTAACCACAATTAGATTTATTGCATGTGTGTTCTTTTCACAAACAACATACGGATCCACCAGTGTCATTGAAATGTGTGTTCTTTTCAAAGACCACATCTAGAGTCATTGCATGTGTATTCTTTTTAGAGACCACATATGGATCCACCAGTGTCATTGCATGTGTGTTCTTCTCAGAGACCACATCTAGAGTCATTGCTTGTGTGTTTGTTTCACTAACGACATTTGGATCCACCAGTGTCATTGCATGTGTGTTCTTCTCATTAACCATATCTAGAGTCACTTGATGTGTGTTCTTTTCTCAAACCAAATATGGAACCACCATTATCATTAAAATGTGTGTTCTTTTTAAAGACCACACATGGATCCACCAGTGTCATTGCATATGGATCCACAAGAGTTCATTATATGTGTGTTCTTTTCACAATCAACCTATGGATCCACTAGTGACATTGCATGTGTGTTCTTCTCATTAACCATAGCTAGAGTCATTGCATGTGTGTTGTTTTCACAAACCACATATGGATCCACCAGTGTCATTGCATATGTGTTCTCTTCACAGACCACATATGGATCCATCAGTGTCATTGCATGTGTGTTATTTTTATTAACAACAACTAGTCATTTCATGTGTGTTATTTTCATTAACCACATATCGAGCCACCAGTGTCATTTCATGTGTGTTCTTCTCATTAACCATAGCTAGAGTCATTGCATGTGTGTTCTTTTTACAAAGAACATATGGAACCACCATTTTCATTGAAATGTGTATTATTTCATTAACCACATCTGGAGTCCATAGATGTATGTTCTTTTCATTAACCATATTTGGATCCACCAGTGTCATTGCATGTGTGTTCTTCTCATTAACTACATCTAGAGTCACTAGATGTGTGTTCTTTTCACAAACCAAATATGGAACCACCATTTTCATTAAAATGTGTGTTCTTTTCAGAGACCACACATGGATCAACCAGTATCATTTCATATGGATATACCAGAGTTCATTGTATGTGTGTTCTTTTCACAAACCACATATGGATCCACCAGTGTCATTGCATGTGTGTTCTTCTCATTAACAAAACACTAGAGTCATTGCATGTGTAATATTTTCATTAACCACATATTGATACACTAGTGATATTGCATGTGCGTTCTTCTCATTAACCACAGCTAGAGTCACTGGATGTGTGTTCTTTGTCACAAACCACATATGGATCCACAAGTGTCATTGAAATGTGTGTTCTTTTCAGAGACCACATATGGATCCACTAGTGTCATTGCATATGGATCTACCAGAGTTCATTGTATGTGTGTTCTTTTCACAATCCACCTATGGATCCACTAGTGACATTGCATGTGTGTTCTTCTCATTAACCATAGCTAGAGTCATTGCATGTGTGTTCTTTTCACAAACCACATATGGATCCACCAGTGTCATTGCATATGTGTTCTCTTCACAGAGCACATATGGATCCACCAGTGTCATTGCATGTGTGTTATTTTTATTAACAACAACTAGAGTCATTGCATGTGTGTTATTTTCATTAAGCACATATGGAGCCACCAGTGTCATTGCATGTGTGTTCTTCTCATTAACCATATCTAGGGTCATTGCATGTGTGTTCTTTTTATAAAGAACATATGGAACCACCATTTTCATTGAAATGTGTATTATTTCATTAACCACATCTAGAGTCACTAGATGTATGTTCTTTTCATTAACCATATTTGGATCCACCAGTGTCATTGGATGTGTGTTCTTCGCATTAACTACATCTAGAGTCACTAGATGTGTGTTCTTTTCACAAACCAAATATGGAACCACCATTCTCATTGAAATGTGTGTTCTTTTCAGAGACCACACATTGATCCACCAGTATCATTTCATATGGATATACCAGAGTTCATTGTATCTGTGTTCGTTTCACAAACCACATATGGATCCACCAGTGTCATTGCATGTGTGTTCTTCTCATTAACGAAACACTAGAGTCGTTGCATGTGTAATATTTTCATTAACCACATATGGATACACTAGTGTCATTGCATGTGCGTTCTTCTCATTAACCACAGCTAGAGTCACTGGATGTGTGTTCTTTGTCACAAACCACATATGGATCCACAAGTGTCATTGAAATGTGTGTTCTTTTCTGAGACCACATATGGATCCACTAGTGTGATTGCATATGGATCTACCAGAGTTCATTGCATGTGTGTTTTTTGCACAATCCACCTATGGATCCACTAGTGTTATTGCATGTGTGTTCTTCTCAATAATTATAGCTAGATTCATTGCATGTGTGTTCTTTTCACAAACCACATATGGAACCACCATTGTCATTGAAATGTGTATTCTTTCATTAACCACATCTAGAGTCATTTCATGTCTATTCTTTTCACAGACCATATATGGATCCACCAGTGTCATTGCATGTGTGTTCTCTTCACAGACCACATATGGATCCACCAGTGTCATTGCTTGTGTGTTTCTTTTTACTAACAACAACTAGAGTCATTGCATGTGTGTTATTTTCACAATCCACATATGGATCCACCAGTGTCATTGCATTTGTGTTCTTCTCATTAACCACAGCTAGAGTCATTGCATGCGTGTTCTTTTCACAAACCAATTATGGAACCACCATTGTCATTGAAATGTGTATTCTTTTCAAAGACCACACATGGATCCACCAGTATCATTGCATATGGATCCACCAGAGTTCATTTTATGTGTGTTCTTTTCATAGACCACATATGGATCCACCAGCGCCATTGCATGCATATTCTTTTCAGAGACCACATATGGATCCACCAGTGTCATTGCATGTGTGTTCTTCTCATTAATAACAGCTAGTCATTGCATGTGTGTTATTTTCATTAACCACATATGGATCGACCAGTGTCATTGCATATGTGTTCTTCTCATTAACCACAGCTAGAGTCACTGGATGTGTGTTCTTTTCACACACCACATATGGATCCACCAGTGTCATTGAAATGTGTGTTCATTTTAGAGACCACATATGGATCCACCAGTGTCATTGCATATGGTCCACCAGAGTTCATTGCATGTGTGTTATTTTCACAATCCACCTATGGATCCACCAGTGTCATTGCATGTGTGTTCTTGTCATTAACCACAGCTAGAGTCATTGCATGTGTGTTCTTTTCGCAAACCACATATAGAACCACCATTGTCATTGGAATGTGTATTCTTTCATTAACCACATCTAGAGTCATTTCATGACTATTCTTTTCACAGACCACATATGGATCCACTCGTGTCATTGCATGTGTGTTCTCTTCACAGACCACATATGGATCCACCAGTGTTATTGCATCTGTGTTCTCTTCACAGACAACATATGGATCCACCAGTGTCATTGTATGTGTGTTCTTTTTACTAACAACAACTAGAGTCATTGCATGTGTGTTATTTTCACAATCCACAAATGGATCCACCACTATCATTGCATTTGTGTTCTTCTCATTAACCACAACTGGAGTCATTGCATGCGTGTTCTTTTCACAAACCACATATGGAACCACCATTGTCATTGGATGTGTGTTCTTCTCATTAAACACAGCTAGAGTCACTGGATGTATGTTATTTTCACAAACCACATATGGATCCACCAGTGTCATTAAAATGTGTGTTCTTTTCAGAGACCACATCTGGAGTCATTTCATGACTATTCTGTTCACAGACCACATATGGATCCACCAGTGTTATTGCATGTGTGTTCTCTTTAGAGACCACATATGGATCCACCAGTGTGATTGCATGTGTTTCTTTTTAATAACAACAACTAGAGTCATTGCACGTGTGTTATTTTCATTAACCACATGTGGATCCACCAGTGTCATTGCATGTGTGTTCTTCTCATTAACCACGTCTAGAGTCATTGCATGCGTATTCTTTTCAGAGACCACATATGGATCCACCAGTGTCATTGCATGTGTGTTCTTCTCATTAATAACATCTAGTGATTGCATGTCTGTTATTTTCATTAACCACATATGGATCCACCATTGTCATTGCATGTGTGTTCTTCTCATTAACCACATCTAGATTCACGAGATGTCTATTCTTTCACAAACCAAATATGGAACCACCATTATCATTGAAATGTGTGTTCTTTTCAGAGACCACACATGGATCCACCAGTGTCATTGCATATGGATCCACCAGAGTTCATTGTATGTGTGTTCTTTTCACAATCCACCTATGGATCCACCAGTGTCATTGCATGTGTGTTCTTCTCATTAACCACAGCTAGAGTCATTGCATGTGTCTTCTTCTCACAGACCACATATGGATCCACCAGTGTCACTAAAACATGTGCTCTTTTCAGAGACCACATCTAGAGTCATTGCATGTGTATTCTTTTCAGAGGCCACATATGGATCCACCAGTGTCATTGCATGTGTGTTCTTCTCATTAACAATAACTACAGTCATTGCATGTGTGTTATTTTCGTTAACCACATATGGATCCACGGATCCACCAGTGTCATTGCATGTGTGTTCTTCTCATTAACCACATCTAGAGTCACTGGATGTGTGTTCTTTTCACAAACCAAATATGGAACCACCACTGTCATTGAAATGTGTGTTCTTTTCAGAGACCACACATGGATCCACCGGTGTCATTGCATATGGATCCACCAGAGTTCATTGTATGTGTGTTCTTTTCACAATCCACCTATGGATCCACCAGTGTCATTGCATGTGTGTTCTTCTCATTAATCACATCTAGAGTCATTGCATGTGTGTTCTTTTCACAAACAAAATATGGAACCACCATTGTCATTGGAATGTGTATTCTTTCATTAACCACATCTAGAGTCATTTCATGACTATTCTTTTTATAGACCACATATGGATCCACCAGTGTCATTGCATATGTGTTCTCTTCACAAACCACATATGGATCCACCAGTGTCATTGCATGTGTGTTCTTTTTCTTAACAACAACTAGAGTCTTTGCATGTGTGTTATTTTCATTAACCACATATGGATCCACTAGTGTCATTGCATGTGTGTTCTTCTTATTAACCACAACTAGAGTCGTTGCATGCGTGTTCTTTTTACAAACCACATATGGAACCACCATTGTCATTGAAATGTGTATTATTTCATTAACCACATCTGGAGTCACTGGATGTATATCTTTTCATTAACCACATATGGATCCACTAGTGTCATTGCATGTGTGTTCTTCTCATTAACCACATCTAGAGGCACTAGATGTGTGTTCTTTTCACAAACCAAATATGGAACCACCATTGTCATTGAAATGTGTGTTCTTTTCAGATACCACACATGGATCCACCAGTATCATTGCATATGGATCCACCAGAGTTCATTGTATGTGTGTTCTTTTCACAGACCACATATGCATCCACCAGTGTCATTGCATGTGTGTTCTTCTCATTAACAAAACACTCGAGTCATTGCATGTGTAATATTTTCATTAACCACATATTGATCCACCAGTGTCATTGCATCTGGGTTCTTCTCATTAACCACAGCTAGAGTCACTGGATGTGTGTTCTTTGTCACAAACCACATATGGATCCACCAGTGTCATTGAAATGTGTGTTCTTTTCAGACACCACATATGGATCCACAAGTGTCATTGCACATGGATCAACCAGAGTTCATTGCATGTGTGTTCTTTTCACAATCCACCTATGGATCCACTAGTGTCATTGAAATGTGTGTTCTTTTCAGAGACCACATATGGATCCACCAGTGTCATTGCATATGGACCCACCAGAGTTCATTGCATGTGTGTTCTTTTCACAATCCACCTATGGATCCACCAGTGTCATTGCATGTGTGTTCTTCTCAATAACCACAGCTAGAGTCACTTCATGTGTCTTCTTTTCACAAACCACATATTGAAACGCCATTGTCATTGAAATGTGTATTCTTTCATTAACCACATCTAGAGTCATTTCATGTCTATTTTTTTCACAGACCACATATGGATCCACTGTGCCACTGCATGTGTGTTCTCTTCACAGACCACATATTGATCCACCAGTGTCATTGTATGTGTGTTCTTTTTACTAACAACAACTAGAGTCATTGCATGTGTATTATTTTCACAATCCACATATGAATCCACCACTATCATTGCATTTGTGTTCTTCTCATTAACCACAACTAGAGTCATTGCATGCGTGTTCTTTTCACAAACCACATATGGAACCACCATTGTCATTGGAATGTATATTCTTTCATTAACCACATCTAGAGTCATTCATGTCTATTCTTTTCACAGAACACATATGGATCCACCAGTGTCATTGCATGTGTGTTCTCTTCAGAGACCACAAATGGATCCACTAGTGTCATTGCATGTATGTTCTTCTCATTAACAACAACTAGAGTCATTGCATGTGTGTTATTTTCATTAACCACATATGGATCCACCAGTGTCATTGAAATGTGTGCTCTTTTTAGAGACCACATCTGGAGTCATTTCATGACTATTCTGTTCATAGACCACATATGGATCCACCAGTGTTATTGCATGTGTGTTCTCTTCAGAGACCACATATGGATCCACAGTGTCATTTCATGTGTTTCTTTTTAATAACAACAACTAGAGTCATTGCACGTGTGTTATTTTCATTAACCACATGTGGATCCACCAGTGTCATTGCATGTGTGTTCTTCTCATTAACCACATCTAGAGTCATTGCATGCGTATTATTTTCAGAGACCACATATGGATCCACCAGTGTCATTGCATGTGTGTTCTTCTCATTAATAACAGCTAGTGATTGCATGTCTGTTATTTTCATTAACCACATATGGATCCACCAGTGCCATTGCTTGTGTGTTCTTCTCATTAACCACATCTAGATTCACGGGATGTCTATTCTTTTCACAAACCAAATATGGAACCACCATTATCATTGAAATATGTGTTCTTTTCAGAGGCCACACATGGATCCACTAGTGTCATTGCATATGGATCCACCAGAGTTCATTGTATGTGTGTTCTTTTCACAATCCACCTATGGATCCACCAGTGTCAATGCATGTGTGTTCTTCTCATTAAGCACGGCAAGAGTCATTGCATGTATGTTCTCTTCACAAACCAAATATGGATCCACGAGTGTCACTAAAACATGTGTTCTTTTCAGAGACCACAACTAGAGTCATTGCATGTGTATTCTTTTTAGAGACCACATGTGGATCCACCAGTGTCATTGCATGTGTGTTCTTCTCATTAACCACAACTAGATTTATTGCATGTGTGTCCTTTTCACAAACAACATATGGATCCACTAGTGTCATTGAAATGTGTGTTCTTTTCAAAGACCACATCTAGAGTCATTGCATGTGTATTCTTTTTAGAGACCACATATGGATCCACCAGTGTCATTGCATGTGTGTTCTTCTCAGAGACCACATCTAGAGTCATTGCATGTGTGTTAGTTTCACTAACCACATTTGGATCCACCAGTGTCATTGCATGTTTGTTCTTCTCATTAACCATATCTAGAGTCACTGGATGTGTGTTCTTTTCTCAAACCAAATATGGAACCACTATTATCATTGAAATGTGTGTTCTTTTTAGAGACCACACATGGATCCACCAGTGTCATTGCATATGGATCCACAAGAGTTCATTGTATGTGCGTTCTTTTCACAATCCACCTATGGATCCACTAGTGACATTGCATGTGTGTTCTTCTCATTAACCATAGCTAGAGTCATTGCATGTGTGTTATTTTCATTAACCACATATGGAGCCACCAGTGTCATTGCATGTGTGTTCTTCTCATTAACCATAGCTAGTGACATTGCATGTGTTCTTCTCATTAACCATAGCTAGAGTCATTGCATGTGTGTTCTTTTCACAAACCACATATGGATCCACCAGTGTCATTGCATATGTGTTCTCTTCACAGACCACATATGGATCCACCAGTGTCATTGCATGTGTGTTATTTTTATTAACAACAACTAGAGTCATTGCATGTGTGTTATTTTCATTAACCACATATGGAGCCACCAGTGTCATTGCATGTGTGTTCTTCTCATTAACCATAGCTAGAGTCAGTGCTTGTGTGTTCTTTTTACAAAGAACATATGGAACCACCATTTTCATTGAAATGTGTATTATTTCATTAACCACATCTGGAGTCACTAGATGTATGTTCTTTTCATTAACCATATTTTGATCCACCAGTGTCATTGCATGTGTGTTCTTCTCATTAACTACATCTAGAGTAACTAGATGTGTGTTCTTTTCACAAACCAAATATGGAACCACCATTGTCATTGAAATGTGTGTTCTTTTCAGAGACCACACATGGATCCACCAGTATCATTTCATATGGATATACCAGAGTTCATTGAATGTGTGTTCTTTTTACAAACTACATATGGATCCACCAGTGTCATTGCATGTGTGTTCTTCTCATTAACAAAACACTAGAGTCATTGCATGTGTAATATTTTCATTAACCACATATGGATCCACCGGTGTCATTACATGTGTGTTCTTGTCGTTAACTACATCTAGATTCACGGGATGTCTATTCTTTTCACAAACCAAATATGGAACCACCATTATCATTGAAATGTGTGTTCTTTTCAGAGACCACACATGGATCCACCAGTGTCATTGCATATGGATCCACCAGAGTTCATTGTATGTGTGTTCTTTTCACAATCCACCTATGGATCCACCAGTGTCATTGCATGTGTATCTTCTCATTAACCACAGCTAGAGTCATTGCATGTATGTTATTTTCACAGACCACATATGGATCCACCAGTGTCACTGAAACATGTGTTCTTTTCAGAGACCACATCTAGAGTCATTGCATGGGTATTATTTTTAGAGACCACATATGGATCCACCAGTGTCATTGCATGTGTATTCTTCTCATTAACAACAACTAGAGTCATTGCATGTGTGTTATTTTCATTAACCAAATATGGATCCACCAGTGTCATTGCATGTGTGTTGTTCTCATTAATCACATCTAGAGTCACTGGATGTGTGTTCTTTTCACAAACCAAATATGGAACCACCATTGTCATTCAATGTGTATTCTTTTCAGAGACCAGACATGGATCCACCAATGTCATTCCATATGGATCCACCAGAGTTCATTGTATGTGTGTTCTTTTCACAATCCACCTATGGATCCACCAGTGTCATTGCATGTGTGTTCTTCTCATTAACCACATCTAGAGTCATTGCATGTGTGTTCTTTTCACAAACCACATATGGAACCACCATTGTCATTGGAATGTGTATTCTTTTCATTAACCACATCTAGAGTCATTTCATGACTATTCTTTTCATAGAACACATATGGATCCACCAGTGTCATTGAAATGTGTGTTCATTTTAGAGACCACATATGGATCCACCACTGTCATTGAAATGTGTGTTCATTTTAGAGACCACATATGGATCCACCAGTGTCATTACATATGGTCCACCAGAGTTCATTGCATGTGTGTTCTTTTCACTATCCACCTATGGATCCACTAGTGTCATTGCATGTGTGTTCTTCTCATTAACCACAGCTAGAGTCATTGCATGTGTGTTCTTTTCACAAACCACATATGGAACCACCATTGTCATTGGAATGTGTATTCTTTCATTAACCACATCTAGAGTCATTTCATGACTATTCTTTTCACAGACCACATATGGATCCACCAGTGTCATTGCATGTGTGGTCTCTTCACAAACCACATATGGATCCACCAGTGTCATTGCATGTGTGTTCTTTTTATTAACAACAACTAGAGTCATTGCATGTGTGTTATTTTCATTAACCACATATGGATCCGCCAGTGTCATTGCATGTGTGTTCTTCTCATTAACCACAACTAGAGTCATTGCATGTGTGTTCTTTTTACAAACCATATATGGAACCACCATTGTCATTGAAATGTGTATTATTTCATTAACCACATCTGGAGTCACTGGATGTATATCTTTTCATTAACCACATATGGATCCACCAGTGTCATTGCATGTGTGTTCTTCTCATTAACCACATCTAGAGTCACTAGATGTGTGTTCTTTTCAGAAACAAAATATGGAAACACCATTGTCATTGAAATGTGTGTTCTTTTCAGATACCACACATGGATCCACCAGTATCATTGCATATGGATCCACCAGAGTTCATTGTATGTGTGTTCTTTTCACAGACCACATATGCATCCACCAGTGTCATTGCATGTGTGTTCTTCTCATTAACAAAACACTCGAGTCATTGCATGTGTAATATTTTCATTAACCACATATTGATCCACCAGTGTCATTGCATCTGGGTTCTTCTCATTAACCACAGCTAGAGTCACTGGATGTGTGTTCTTTGTCACAAACCACATATGGATCCACCAGTGTCATTGAAATGTGTGTTCTTTTCAGACACCACATATGGATCCACCAGTGTCATTGCACATGGATCAACCAGAGTTCATTGCATGTGTGTTCTTTTCACAATCCACCTATGGATCCACTAGTGTCATTGAAATGTGTGTTCTTTTCAGAGACCACATATGGATCCACCAGTGTCATTGCATATGGACCCACCAGAGTTCATTGCATGTGTGTTCTTTTCACAATCCACCTATGGATCCACCAGTGTCATTGCATGTGTGTTCTTCTCAATAACCACAGCTAGAGTCACTTCATGTGTGTTCTTTTCACAAACCACATATCGAAACGCCATTGTCATTGAAATGTGTATTCTTTCATTAACCACATCTAGAGTCATTTCATGTCTATTTTTTTCACAGACCACATATGGATCCACCAGTGTCATTGCATGTGTGTTCTCTTCACAGACCACATATTGATCCACCAGTGTCATTGTATGTGTGTTCTTTTTACTAACAACAACTAGAGTCATTGCATGTGTATTATTTTCACAATCCACATATGAATCCACCACTATCATTGCATTTGTGTTCTTCTCGTTAACCACAACTAGAGTCATTGCATGCGTGTTCTTTTCACAAACCACATATGGAACCACCATTGTCATTGGAATGTATATTCTTTCATTAACCACATCTGGAGTCATTCATGTCTATTCTTTTCACAGACCACATATGGATCCACCAGTGTCATTGCATGTGTGTTCTCTTCAGAGACCACAAATGGATCCACTAGTGTCATTGCATGTATGTTCTTCTCATTAACAACAACTAGAGTCATTGCATGTGTGTTATTTTTATTAACCACATATGGATACACCATTGTCATTGCATGTGTGTTCTTCTCATTAACCACAGCTAGAGTAACTAGATGTATGTTATTTTCACAAACCACATATGGATCCACCAGTGTCATTGAAATGTGTGCTCTTTTTAGAGACCACATCTGGAGTCATTTCATGACTATTCTGTTCATAGACCACATATGGATCCACCAGTGTTATTGCATATGTGTTCTCTTCAGAGACCACATATGGATCCAGAGTGTCATTTCATGTGTTTCTTTTTAAAAACAACAACTAGAATCATTGCACGTGTGTTATTTTCATTAACCACATGTGGATCCACCAGTGTCATTGCATGTATGTTCTTCTCATTAACCACATCTAGAGTCATTGCATGCGTATTCTTTTCAGAGACCACATATGGATCCACCAGTGTCATTGCATGTGTGTTCTTCTCATTAATAACAGCTAGTGATTGCATGTCTGTTATTTTCTTTAACCACATATGGATCCACCAGTGCCATTGCTTGTGTGTTCTTCTCATTAACCACATCTAGATTCACGGGATGTCTATTCTTTTCACAAACCAAATATGGAACCACCATTATCATTGAAATGTGTGTTCTTTTCAGAGGCCACACATGGATCCACTAGTGTCATTGCATATGGATCCACCAGAGTTCATTGTATGTGTGTTCTTTTCACAATCCACCTATGGATCCACCAGTGTTAATGCATGTGTGTTTTTCTCATTAACCACGGCAAGAGTCATTGCATGTATGTTCTCTTCACAAACCAAATATGGATCCACGAGTGTCACTAAAACATGTGTTCTTTTCAGAGACCACAACTAGTGTCATTGCATGTGTATTCTTTTTAGAGACCACATCTGGATCCACCAGTGTCATTGCATGTGTGTTCTTCTCATTAACCACAACTAGATTTACTGCATGTGTCTTCTTTTCACAAACAACATATGGATCCACTAGTGTCATTGAAATGTGTGTTCTTTTCAAAGACCACATCTAGAGTCATTGCATGTGTATTCTTTTTAGAGACCACATATGGATCCACCAGTGTCATTGCATGTGTGTTCTTCTCAGAGACCACATCTAGAGTCATTGCATGTGTGTTAGTTTCACTAACCACATCTGGATCCACAAGTGTCATTGCATGTTTGTTCTTCTCATTAACCATATCTAGAGTCAATGCATGTGTGTTCTCTTCACAGACCACATATGGATCCACCAGTGTCATTGTACGTTAGTTCTTTTTACTAACAACAACTAGGGTCATTGCATGTGTGTTATTTTCACAATCCACATATGGATCCACCACTATCATTGCATTTGTGTTCTTCTCATTAGCCACAACTAGAGTCATTGCATGCATGTTCTTTTCACAAACCACATATGGAACCCCCATTGTCATTGGAATGTGTATTCTTTCATTAACCACATCTGGAGTCATTTCATGTCTATTCTTTTCACAGACCACATATGGATCCACCAGTGTCATTGCATATGTGTTCTCTTCACAGACCACATATGGATCCACCAGTGTCATTGCATGTGTGTTCTTTTTATTAACAACAACTAGCGTCATTGCATGTGTCTTATTTTCATTAACCACATATGTATCCACTAGTGTAATTGCATGTGTGTTCTTCTCATTAACCACAACTAGAGTCATTGCATGTGTGTTCTTTTTACAAACCACATATGGAACCACCATTGTCATTGAAATGTGTATTATTTCATTAATCACATCTGGAGTCACTGGATGTATATCTTTTCATTAGCCACATATGGATCCACTAGTGTCATTGCATGTGTGTTCTTCTCATTAACCACATCTAGAGTCACTAGATGTGTGTTCTTTTCACAAACCAAATATGGAACCACCATTGTCATTGAAATGTGTGTTCTTTTCAGATACCACACATGGATCCACCAGTATCATTGCATATGGATCCACCAGAGTTCATTGTATGTGTGTTCTTTTCACAGACCACATATGGATCCACCAGTGTCATTGCATGTGTGTTCTTATCATTAACAAAACACTCGAGTCATTGCATGTGTAATATTTTCATTAACCACATATGGATCCACCAGTGTCATTGCATCTGGGTTCTTCTCATTAACCACAACTAGAGTCACTGGATGTGTGTTCTTTGTCAGAAACCACATATGGATCCACTAGTGTCTTTGAAATGTGTGTTCTTTTTAGAGACCACATATGGATCCACCAGCGTCATTGCATGTGTGTTCTTCTCATTAATAACAGCTAGTCATTGCATGTCTGTTATATTCATTAACCACATATGGATCCACCGGTGTCATTACATGTGTGTTCTTATCGTTAACTACATCTAGATTCACGGGATGTCTATTCTTTTCACAAACCAAATATGGAACCACCATTATCATTGAAATGTGTGTTCTTTTCAGAGACCACACATGGAACCACCAGTGTCATTGCATATGGATCCACCAGAGTTCATTGTATGTGTGTTCTTTTCACAATCCACCTATGGATCCACCAGTGTCATTGCATGTGTGTTCTTCTCATTAAACACAGCTAGAGTCATTGCATGTATGTTCTTTTCACACACCACATATGGATCCACCAGTGTCACTGAAACATGTGTTCTTTTCAGAGACCACATCTAGAGTCATTGCATGTGTATTATTTTTAGAGACCACATATGGATCCACCAGTGTCATTGCATGTGTGTTCTTCTCATTAACAACAAGTAGAGTCATTGCATGTGTGTTATTTTCATTAACCACATATGGATCCACCAGTGTCATTGCATGTGTGTTGTTCTCATTAATCACATCTTGAGTCACTGGATGTGTGTTCTTTTCACAAACCAAATATGGAACCACCATTGTCATTGAAATGTGTATTCTTTTCAGAGACCACACATGGATCCACTAGTGTCATTCCATATGGATCCACCGGAGTTCATTGTATGTGTGTTCTTTTCACAATCCACCTATGGATCCACCAGTGTCATTGCATGTGTGTTCTTCTCATTAACCACATCTAGAGTCATTGCATGTGTGTTCTTTTCACAAACCACATATGGAACCACCATTGTCATTGGAATGTGTATTCTTTTCATTAACCACATCTAGAGTCATTTCATGACTATTCTTTTCATAGAACACATATGGATCCACCAGTGTCATTGCATATGTGTTCTCTTCACAGACCACATATGGATCCACCAGTGTCATTGCATGTGTGTTCTTTTTATTAACAACAACTAGAGTCATTGCATGTGTGTTATTTTCATTAAGCATATATGGATCCACTAGTGTCATTGTATGTGTGTTCTTCTCATTAACCACAACTAGAGTCATTGCATGTGTGTTCTTTTTACAAACCACATATGGAACCACCATTGTCATTGAAATGTGTATTATTTCATTAACGTAATCTGGAGTCACTAGATGTATATCTTTTCATTAACAACATATGGATCCACCAGTGTCATTGCATGTGTATTCTTCTCATTAACCACATCTAGAGTCACTAGATGTGTGTTCTTTTCACAAACAAAATATGGAACCACCATTGTCATTGAAATGTGTGTTCTTTTCAGATAGCACACATGGATCCACCAGTATCATTGCATATGGATCCACCAGAGTTCATTGTATGTGTGTTCTTTTCACAGACCACATATGCATCCACCAGTGTCATTGCATGTGTGTTCTTCTCATTAACAAAACACTCGAGTCATTGCATGTGTAATATTTTCATTAACCACATATTGATCCACCAGTGTCATTGCATCTGGGTTCTTCTCATTAACCACAGCTAGAGTCACTGGATGTGTGTTCTTTGTCACAAACCACATATGGATCCACCAGTGTCATTGAAATGTGTGTTCTTTTCAGACACCACATATGGATCCACCAGTGTCATTGCACATGGATCAACCAGAGTTCATTGCATGTGTGTTCTTTTCACAATCCACCCATGGATCCATTAGTGTTATTGCATGTGTGTTTTTCTCAATAACCATAGCTAGAGTAATTGCATGTGTGTTGTTTTGAGAAACCACATATCGAACTACCATTGTCATTGAAATGTGTATTCTTTCATTAACCACATCTAGAGTCATTTCATGTCCATTCTTTTCACAGACCACATATGGAGCCACCAGTGTCATGGCATGTGTGTTCTCTTCGCAGACCACATATGGATCCACCAGTGTCATTGCATGTGTGTTCTCTTCAGAGACCACATATGGATCCACCAGTGTCATTGCATGCGTGTTCTTTTTAGTAACAACAACTAGAGTCATTGCATGTGTGTTATTTTCACAATCCACATATGGATCCACCAGTGTCATTGCATTTGTGTTCTTCTCATTAACCATAGCTAGAGTCATTGCATGTGTGTTCTTTTCACAAACCACATATGCAACCACCAGTGTCATTGCATGCGTGTTCTCTTCCGAGACCACATATGGATCCACCAGTGTCATTGCATGCGTGTTCTTTTTATTAACAACAACTAGAGTCATTACATGTGTGTTACTTTCATTAACCACATATGGATCCACTAGTGTCACTGCATGTGTGTTCTTCTCATTAACAACAACAAGATTCATTGCGTGTGTGTTATTTTCATTAACCACATTTGGATCCAACAGTTTCATGGCATGTATGTTCTTCTCATTAACCACACCTAGAGTCACTAGATGTGTGTTCTTTTTCACAAACCACATATGGATCCACCAGTGTCATTGAAATGTGTGTTCGTTTCAAAGACCACATATGGATCCACCAGTGTCATTGCATATGGATCCACCAGAGTTCATTGCATGTGTGTTCTTTTCAAAATCCACCAACGGATCCACCAGTGTCATTGCATGTGTGTTCTTCTCAATAACCACAGCTAAAGTCGCTGATTGTGTGTTCTTTTCACAAACCACATATGGAAACGCCATTGTCATTGAAATGTGTATTCTTTCATTAACCACATCTAGAGTCATTTCATGTCTATTCTTTTCACAGACCACATATGGATCCACCAGTGTCATTGCATGTGTGTTCTCTTCACATACCACATATGGATCCACCAGTGTCATTGTACGTGTTTTTTTTGCTAACAACAACTAGAGTCATTGCATGTGTATTATTTTCACAATCCACACATGGATCCACCACTATCATTGCATTTGTGTTCTTCTCATTAACCACAACTAGAGTCATTGCATGCATGTTCTTTTCACTAACCAAATATGGAACCACCATTGTCATTGGAATGTGTATTATTTCATTAACCACATCTGGAGTCATTTCATGTCTATTCTTTTCACAGACCACATATGGATCCACCAGTGTCCTTGCATGTGTGTTCTCTTTAGAGACCACATATGGATCCACCAGTGTCATTGCATGTATGTTCTTCTCATTAACAACAACTAGAGTCATTGCATGTGTGTTATTTTCATTAACCACATATGGATACACCATTGTCATTGCATGTGTGTTCTTCTCATTAACCACAACTAGAGTCACTGGATGTATGTTATTTTCACAAACCACATATGGATCCACCAGTGTCATCGAAATGTGTGTTCTTTTTAGAGACCACATCTGGAGTCATTTCATGACTATTCTGTTCACAGACCACATATGGATCCACCAGTGTCATTGCATGTTCTCTTCAGAGACCACATATGGATCCACCAGTGTCATATCATTTGTTTATTTTTGATAACAACAACTAGTGTCATTGCACGTGTGTTATTTTCATTAACCACATGTGGATCCACCAGTGTCATTGCATGTGTGTTCTTCTCATTAACCACAACTAGAGTCATTGCATGCGTATTCTTTTCAGAGACCACATATGGATCCACCAGTGTCATTGCATGTGTGTTCTTCTCATTAATAACAGCTAGTCATTGCATGTCAGTTATTTTCATTAACCACATATGGATCCACCAGTGTCATTGCATGTGTGTTCTTCTTATTAACCACATCTAGATTCACTAGATGTCTATTCTTTTCACAAACCAAATATGGAACCACCATTATCATTGAAATGTGTGTTCTTTTCAGAGACCACACATGGATCCACCAGTGTCATTGCATATGGATCCACTAGAGTTCATTGTATGTGTGTTCTTTTCACAATCCACCTATGGATCCACCAGTGTCATTGCATGTGTGTTCTTCTCATTAACCACAACAAGAGTCATTGCATCTGTGTTCTTGTCACAAACCACATATGGATCCACTAGTGTCATTGAAATGTGTGCTCTTTTCAGAGACCACACATGGATCTACCAGTGTCATTGCATATGGATCCACCAGAGTTCATTGTATGTGTGTTCTTTTCGAAATCCACCTATGGATCCACCAGTGTCATCGCATGTGTGTTCTTCTCATTAACCACAACTAGAGTTATTGCATGTGTATTATTTTCACAAACAAAATATGGATCCACCAGTGTCATTGAAATGTGTGTTCTTTTCAAAGACCACATCTAGAGTCATTGCATGTGTAATCTTTTTAGAGACCACATATGGATCCACCAGTGTCATTGCATGTGTGTTGTTCTCAGAGACCACATCTAGAGTCTTTGCATGTGTGTTAGTTTCACTAAGCACATATGGCTCCACCAGTGTCATTGCATGTGTGTTCTTCTCATTAACCATATCTAGAGTCACTGGATGTGTGTTCTTTTCTCAAACCAAATATGGAACCACCATTATGATTGAAATGGGTGTTCTTTTTAGAGACCACACATGGATCCACCAGTGTCATTGCATATGGATCCATAAGAGTTCATTGTATGTGTGTTCTTTTCACAATCCACCTATGGATCCAGTAGTGACATTGCATGTGTTCTTCTCATTAACCATAGCTAGAGTCATTGCATGTGTGTTCTTTTCACAAACCACACATGGATCCACCAGTGTCATTGCATATGTGTTCTCTTCACAGACCACATATGGATCCACTAGTGTCATTGCATGTGTGTTATTTTTATTAACAACAACTAGAGTCATTGCATGTGTGTTATTTTCATTAACCACATATGGAGCCACCAGTGTCATTGCATGTGTGTTCTTCTCATTAACCATAGCTAGAGTCATTGCTTGTGTGTTCTTTTTACAAAGAACATATGGAACCACCATTTTCATTGAAATGTGTATTATTTCATTAACCACATCTGGAGTCATTGGATGTATGTTCTTTTCATTAACCATATTTGGATCCACCAGTGTCATTGCATGTGTGTTCTTCTCATTAACTACATCTAGAGTCACTAGATGTGTGTCCTTTTCACAAACCAAATATGGAACCACCATTGTCATTGAAATGTGTGTTCTTTTCAGAGACCACACATTGATCCACCAGTATCATTGCATATAGATATACCACAGTTCATTGTATGTGCGTTCTTTTCACAGACCACATATGGATCCACCAGTGTCATTGCATGTGTGTTCTTCTCATTAACCACATCTAGAGTCACTAGATGTGTGTTCTTTTCACAAACCAAATATGGAACCACCATTGTCATTGAAATGAGTGTTCTTCTCAGATACCACACATGGATCCACCAGTATCATTGCATATGGATCCACCAGAGTTCATTGTATGTGTGTTCTTTTCGCAGACCACATATGGATCCACCAGTGTCATTGCATGTGTGTTTTTCTCATTAACAAAACACTCGGGTCATTGCATGTGTAATATTTTCATTAACCACATATGGATCCACCAGTGTCATTGCATCTGGGTTCTTCTCATTAACCACAGCTAGAGTCACTGGATGTGTGTTCTTTGTCACAAACCACATATGGATCCACTAGTGTCAATGAAATGTGTGTTCTTTTCAGAGACCACATATGGATCCACTAGTGTCATCGCATGTGTGTTCTTCTCATTAACCACATCTAGATTGACGGGATGTCTATTCTTTTCACAAACCAAATATGGAACCACCATTATCATTGAAATGTGTGTTCTTTTCAGAGACCACACATGGATCCACAAGTGTCATTGCATATGGATCCACCAGAGTTCATTGTAAGTGTGTTCTTTTCACAATCCACCTATGGATCCACCAGTGTCATTGCATGCGTGTTCTTCTCATTAACCACAACTAGAGTCATTGCATGTGTGTTCTTTTCACAGACCACATATGGATCCACCAGTGTCACTGAATCATGTGTTCTCTTCAGAGACCACAGCTAGAGTCACTGGATGTGTGTTCTTTGTCACAAACCACATATGGATCCACTAGTGTCATCGCATGTGTGTTCTTCTCATTAACCACATCTAGATTGACGGGATGTCTATTCTTTTCACAAACCAAATATGGAACCACCATTATCATTGAAATGTGTGTTCTTTTCAGAGACCACACATGGATCCACCAGTGTCATTGCATATGGATCCACCAGAGTTCATTGTAAGTGTGTTCTTTTCACAATCCACCTATGGATCCACCAGTGTCATTGCATGTGTGTTCTTCTCATTAACCACAACTAGAGTCATTGCATGTGTGTTCTTTTCACAGACCACATATGGATCCACCAGTGTCACTGAATCATGTGTTCTCTTCAGAGACCACATCTAGAGTCATTGCATGTGTATTCATTTTAGAGGCCACATATGGATCCACCAGTTTCATTGCATTTGTGTTCTTCTCATTAACAACAACTAGAGTCATTGCACTTGTGTTATTTTCAATAACCACATATGGATCCACCAGTGGCATTGCATGTGTGTTCTTCTCATTAACCACATCTAGAGTCACTGGATGTGTGTTCTTTTCACAAACCAAATATGGAACCACCATTGTCCTTGAAATGTGTGTTCTTTTCAGATACCACACATGGATCCACCAGTATCATTGCATATGGATCCACCAGAGTTCATTGTATGTGTGTTCTTTTCACATACCACATATGGATCCACCAGTGTCATTGCATGTGTATTCTTCTCATTAACAAAACACTTGAGTCATTGCATGTGTAATATTTTCATTAACCACATATGGATCCACCAGTGTCATTGCATCTGGGTTCTTCTCATTAACCATAGCTAGAGTCACTGGATGTGTGTTCTTTGTCACAAACCACATATGGATCCACCAGTGTCATTGAAATGTGTGTTCTTTTCAGAGACCACACATGGATCCACCAGTGTCATTGCAGATGGATCCACCAGAGTTCATTGTAAGTGTGTTCTTTTCACAATCCACCTATGGATCCACCAGTGTCATTGCATGTGTGTTCCTCTCATTAACCACAACTAGAGTCATTGCATGTGTGTTCTTTTCACAGACCACATATGGATCCACCAGTGTCACTGAATCATGTGTTCTCTTCAGAGACCACATCTAGAGTCATTGCATGTGTATTCATTTTAGAGGCCACATATGGATCCACCAGTGTCATTGCATTTGTGTTCTTCTCATTAACAACAACTAGAGTCATTGCACTTGTGTTATTTTCAATAACCACATATGGATCCACCAGTGGCATTGCATGTGTGTTCTTCTCATTAACCACATCTAGAGTCACTGGATGTGTGTTCTTTTCACAAACCAAATATGGAACCACCATTGTCATTGAAATGTGTGTTCTTTTCAGAGAACACACATGGATCCACCAGTGTCATTGCATATGGATCCACCAGAGTTCATTGTATGGGTGTTCTTTTCACAATCCACCTATGGATCCACCAGTGTCATTGCATGTGTGTTCTTCTCATTAACCACATCTAGAGTCATTGCATGTGTGTTCTTTTCACAAACCACATATGGAACCACCATTGTCATTGGAATGTGTATTCTTTCATTAACCACATCTAGAGTCATTTCATGACTATTCTTTTCATAGACCACATATGGATCCATCAGTGTCATTGCATATGTGTTCTCTTCACAGACAACATATGGATCCACCAGTGTCATTGCATGTGTGTTCTTTTTTCTTAACAACAACTAGAGTCTTTGCATGTGTTTTATTTTCATTAACCACATATCGATCCACTAGTGTCATTGCATGTGTGTTCTTCTCATTAACCACAACTAGAGTCATTGCATGTGTGTTCTTTTGAGAAACCACATATGGAACCACCATTGTCATTGAAATGTGTATTATTTCATTAACCACATCTGGAGTCACTGGATGTATATCTTTTCATTAACCACATATGGATCCACTAGTGTCATTGCATGTGTGTTCTTCTGATTAACCACATCTAGAGTCACTAGATGTGTGTTCTTTTCACAAACCAAATATGGAACCACCATTGTCCTTGAAATGTGTGTTCTTTTCAGATACCACACATGGATCCACCAGTATCATTGCATATGGATCCACCAGAGTTCATTGTATGTGTGTTCTTTTCACATACCACATATGGATCCACCAGTGTCATTGCATGTGTATTCTTCTCATTAACAAAACACTTGAGTCATTGCATGTGTAATATTTTCATTAACCACATATGGATCCACCAGTGTCATTGCATCTGGGTTCTTCTCATTAACCATAGCTAGAGTCACTAGATGTGTGTTCTTTGTCACAAACCACATATGGATCCACCAGTGTCATTGAAATGTGTGTTCTTTTCAGAGACCACATATGGATCCACCAGTGTCATTGCACCTGGATCCACTAGAGTTCATTGCATGTGTGTTCTTTTCACAATCCACCTATGGATCCATTAGTGTTATTGCATGTGTGTTCTTCTCAATAACCATAGCTAGAGTCATTGCATGTGTGTTGTTTTGACAAACCACATATCGAACCACCATTGTCATTGAAATGTGTATTCTTTCATTAACCACATCTGGAGTCATTTCATGTCCATTCTTTTCACAGACCACATATGGATCCACCAGTGTCATTACATGTGTGTTTCTTTTTAGTAACAACAACTAGATTCATTGCATGTGTGTTATTTTCACAATCCACCTATGGATCCCCCAGTGTCATTGCATTTGTGTTCTTCTCATTAACCATAGCTAGAGTCATTGCATGTGTGTTCTTTTCGCAAACCACAAATGGAACCACCATTGTCATTGGAATGTGTATCCTTTCATTAACCACATCTAGAGTCATTTCATGACTATTCTTTTCACAGACCACATATGGATCCACCAGTATCATTGCATGTGTGTTCTCTTCAGAAACCACATATGGATCCACCAGTGTCATTGCATACGTGTTCTTTTTATTAACAACAACTAGAGTCATTGCATGTGTGTTACTTTCATTAACCACATATGGATCCACTTGTGTCATTGCATGTGTGTTCTTCTCATTAACAACAACTAGAGTCATTGCGTGTGTGTTATTTTCATTAACCACATATGGATCCACCAGTTTCATTGCATGTGTGTTCTTCTCATTAACCACAGCTAGAGTCACTAGATGTGTGTTCTTTTTCACAAACCACATATGGATCCACTAGTGTCATTGAAATGTGTGTTCTTTTCAGAGACCACATATGGATCCACCAGTGTCATTGCATATGGACCCACCAGAGTTCATTGCATGTGTGTTCTTTTCACAATCGACCTATGGATCCACCAATGTCATTGCATGTGTGTTCTTCTCAATAACCACAGCTAGAGTCACTGCATGTGTGTTCTTTTCACAAACCACATATCGAAACGCCATTGTCATTGAAATGTGTATTCTTTCATTAACCACATCTAGAGTCATTTCATGTCTATTCTTTTCACAGACCACATATGGATCCACCAGTGTCATTGCATGTGTGTTCTCTTCACATACCACATATTGATCCACCAGTGTCATTGTATGTGTGTTCTTTTTACTAACAACAACTAGAGTCATTGCATGTGTATTATTTTCACAATCCACATATGAATCCACCACTATCATTGCATTTGTGTTCTTCTCATTAACCACAACTAGAGTCATTGCATGCGTGTTCTTTTCACAAACCACATATGGAACCACCATTGTCATTGGAATGTATATTCTTTCATTAACCACATCTGGAGTCATTCATGTCTATTCTTTTCACAGACCACATATGGATCCACCAGTGTCATTGCATGTGTGTTCTTTTCAGAGACCACAAATGGATCCACTAGTGTCATTGCATGTATGTTCTTCTCATTAACAACAACTAGAGTCATTGCATGTGTGTTATTTTCATTAAACACATATGGATACACCATTGTCATTGCATGTGTGTTCTTCTCATTAACCACAGCTAGAGTAACTAGATGTATGTTATTTTCACAAACCACATATGGATCCACGAGTGTCATTGAAATGTGTGCTCTTTTTAGAGACCACATCTGTAGTCATTTCATGACTATTCTGTTCATAGACCACATATGGATCCACCAGTGTTATTGCATGTGTGTTCTCTTAAGAGACCACATATGGATCCACAGTGTCATTGCATGTGTTTCTTTTTAATAACAACAACTAGAGTCATTGCACGTGTGTTATTTTCATTAACCACATGTGGATCCACCAGTGTCATTGCATTTGTGTTCTCCTCATTAACCACATCTAGAGTCATTGCATGCGTATTCTTTTCAGAGACCACATATGGATCCACCAGTGTCATTGCATGTGTGTTCTTCTCATTAATAACAGCTAGTGATTGCATGTCTGTTTTTTTCATTAACCACATATGGATCCACCAGTGCCATTGCTTGTGTGTTCTTCTCATTAACCACATCTAGATTCACGGGATGTCTATTCTTTTCACAAACCAAATATGGAACCACCATTATCATTGAAATGTGTGTTCTTTTCAGAGGCCACACATGGATCCACCAGTGTCATTGCATATGGATCCACCAGAGTTCATTGTATGTGTGTTGTTTTCACAATCCACCTATGGATCCACCAGTGTCAATGCATGTGTGTTCTTCTCATTAACCACGGCAAGAGTCATTGCATGTATGTTCTCTTCACAAACCAAATATGGATCCACCAGTGTCACTAAAACATGTGTTCTTTTCAGAGACCACAACTAGAGTCATTGCATTTGTATTCTTTTTAGAGACCACATATGGATCCACCAGTGTCATAGCATGTGTGTTCTTCTCATTAACCACAACTAGATTTATTGCATGTGTGTTCTTTTCACAAACAACATATGGATCCACTAGTGTCATTGAAATGTGTGTTCTTTTCAAAGACCACATCTAGAGTCATTGCATGTGTATTCTTTTTAGAGACCACATATGGATCCACCAGTGTCATTGCATGTGTGTTCTTCTCAGAGACCACATCTAGAGTCATTGCATGTGTGTTAGTTTCACTAACCACATTTGGATCCACCAGTGTCATTGCATGTTTGTTCTTCTCATTAACCATATCTAGAGTCACTGGATGTGTGTTCTTTTCTCAAACCAAATATGGAACCACCATTATCATTGAAATGTGTGTTCTTTTTAGAGACCACACATGGATCCACCAGTGTCATTGCATATGGATACACAAGAGTTCATTGTATGTGTGTTCTTTTCACAATCCACCTATGGATCCACTAGTGACATTGCATGTGTGTTCTTCTCATTAACCATAGCTAGAGTCATTGCATGTGTGTTCTTTTCACAAACCACATATGGATCCACCAGTGTCATTGCATATGTGTTCTCTTCAAAGACCACCAGTCATTGCATGTGTCTTGTTTTGACAAACCACATATCGAACCACCATTGTCATTGAAATGTGTATTCTTTCATTAACCACATCTAGAGTCATTTCATGTCTATTCTTTTCACACACCACATATGGATCCACCAGGGGCATTGCATGTGTGTTCTCTTCAAAGACCACATATGGATCCACCAGTGTCATTGCACATGTGTTATTTTTATTAACATCAACTAGAATCATTGCATGTGTGTTATTTTCATTAACCACATATGGAGCCACCAGTGTCATTGCATGTGTGTTCTTCTCATTAACCATAGCTAGAGTCATTGCATGTGTGTTCTTTTTATAAAGAACATATGGAACCACCATTTTCATTGAAATGTGTATTATTTCATTAACCACATATAGAGTCACTAGATGTATGTTCTTTTCATTAACCATATTTGGATCCACCAGTGTCATTGCATGTGTGTTCTTCTCATTAACTACATCTAGAGTAACTAGATGTGTGTTCTTTTCACAAACCAAATATGGAACCACCATTGTCATTGAAATGTGTGTTCTTTTCAGAGACCACACATGGATCCACCAGTATCATTTCATATGGATATACCAGAGTTCATTGTATGTGTGTTCTTTTTTACAAACTACATATGGATCCACCAGTGTCATTGCATGTGTGTTCTTCTCATTAACAAAACACTAGAGTCATTGCATGCGTAATATTTTCATTAACCACATATAGATCCACCGGTGTCATTGCATGTGCGTTCTTGTCGTTAACTACAGCTAGAGTCACTAGATGTGTGTTCTTTGTCACAAACCACATATGGATCCACAAGTGCCATTGAAATGTGTGTTCTTTTCAGAGACCACATATGGATCCACTAGTGTAATTCCATATGGATCTACCAGAGATCATTGCATGTGTGTTCTTTGCACAATCCACCTATGGATCCACTAGTGTTATTGTATGTGTGTTCTTCTCAATAACTATAGCTAGAGTCATTGCATGTGTGTTCTTTTCACAAACCACATATGGAACCACCATTGTCATTGAAATGTGTATTCTTTCATTAACCACATCTAGACTCATTTCATGTCTATTCTTTTCACAGACCATATATGGATCCACCAGTGTCATTGCATGTGTGTTGTCTTCACAGACCACATATGGATCCACCAGTGTCATTGCATGTATGTTTCTTTTTACTAACAACAACTAGAGTCATTTCATGTGTGTTATTTTCACAATCAACATATGGATCCACCAGTGTCATTGCATTTGTGTTCTTCTCATTAACCACAGCTAGAGTCATTGCATGCGTGTTCTTTTCACAAACCAAATATGGAACCACCATTGTCATTGAAATGTGTATTCTTTTCAGAGACCACACATGGATCCACCAGTATCATTGCATATGGAACCACCAGAGTTCATTTTATGTGTGTTCTTTTCATAGACCACATATGGATCCACTGGTGCCATTGCATGCAGATTCTTTTCCGAGACCACATATGGATCCACTAGTGTCATGGCATGTGTGTTCTTCTCATTAATAACAGCTAGTCATTGCATGTGTGTTATTTTCATTAACCACATATGGATCCACCAGTCTCATTGCATGTGTTTTCTTCTCATTAACCACAGCTAGAGTCACTGGATGTGTGTTCTTTTCACACACCACATATGGATCCACCAGTGTCATTGAAATGTGTGTTCCTTTTAGAGACCACATATGGATCCACCAGTGTCATTGCATATGGTCCACCAGAGTTCATTACATGTGTGTTCTTTTCACAATCCACCTATGGATCCACCAGTGTCATTGCATGTGTGTTCTTCTCATTAACCGCAGCTAGAGTCATTGCATGTGTGTTCTTTTCTCAAACCACATATGGAACCACCATTGTCATTGGAATGTGTATTCTTTCATTAACCACATCTAGAGTCATTTCATGACTATTCTTTTCACAGACCACATATGGATCCACTAGTGTCATTGCATGTGTGTTCTCTTCAAAGACCACATATGTATCCACCAGTCTCATTGCATGTGTGTTCTCTTCACAGACCACATATGGATCCACCAGTGTCATTGTATGTGTGTTCTTTTAACAACAACTAGAGTCATTGCATGTGTGTTATTTTCAAAATCCACATATGGATCCACTACTATCATTGCATTTGTGTTCTTCTCATTAACCACAACTAGAGTCATTGCATGCGTGTTCTTTTCACAAACCACATATGGAACCACCATTGTCATTGGATGTGTGTTCTTCTCATTAAACACAGCTAGAGTCACTGGATGTACGTTATTTTCACAAACCACATATGGATCCACCAGTGTCATTAAAATATGTGTTCTTTTCAGAGACCACATCTGGAGTCATTTCATGACTATTCTGCTCACAGACCACATATGGATCCACCAGTGTTATTGCATGTGTGTTCTCTTCAGAGGCCACATATGGATCCACCAGTGTCATTGCATGTGTTTCATTTTAATAACAACAACTAGAGTTATTGCACATGTGTTATTTTCATTAACCACATGTGGATCCACCAGTGTCATTGCATGTGTGTTCTTCTCATTAATCACATCTAGAGTCATTGCATGCGTATTCTTTTCAGAGACCACATATGGATCCACCAGTGTCATTGCATGTGTGTTCTTCTCATTAATAACATCTAGTGATTGCATGTCTGTTATTTTCATTAACCACATATGGATCCACCACTGTCATTGCATGTTTGTTCTTCTCATTAACCATATCTAGAGTCACTGGATGTGTGTTCTTTTCTCAAACCAAATATGGAACCACCATTATCATTGAAATGTGTGTTCTTTTTAGAGACCACACATGGATCCACCAGTGTCATTGCATATGGATCCACAAGAGTTCATTGTATGTGTGTTCTTTTCACAATCCACCTATGGATCCACTAGTGACATTGCATGTGTGTTCTTCTAATTAACCATAGCTAGAGTCATTGCATGTGTGTTCTTTTCAAAAACCACATATGGATCCACCAGTGTCATTGCATATGTGTTCTCTTCAAAGACCACATATGGATCCACCAGTGTCATTGCACATGTGTTATTTTTATTAACATCAACTAGAATCATTGCATGTGTGTTATTTTCATTAACCACATATGGAGCCACCAGTGTCATTGCATGTGTGTTCTTCTCATTAACCATAGCTAGAGTCATTGCATGTGTGTTCTTTTTATAAAGAACATATGGAACCACCATTTTCATTGAAATGTGTATTATTTCATTAACCACATATAGAGTCACTAGATGTATGTTCTTTTCATTAACCATATTTGGATCCACCAGTGTCATTGCATGTGTGTTCTTCTCATTAACTACATCTAGAGTAACTAGATGTGTGTTCTTTTCACAAACCAAATATGGAACCACCATTGTCATTGAAATGTGTGTTCTTTTCAGAGACCACACATGGATCCACCAGTATCATTTCATATGGATATACCAGAGTTCATTGTATGTGTGTTCTTTTTTACAAACTACATATGGATCCACCAGTGTCATTGCATGTGTGTTCTTCTCATTAACAAAACACTAGAGTCATTGCATGCGTAATATTTTCATTAACCACATATAGATCCACCGGTGTCATTGCATGTGCGTTCTTGTCGTTAACTACAGCTAGAGTCACTAGATGTGTGTTCTTTGTCACAAACCACATATGGATCCACAAGTGCCATTGAAATGTGTGTTCTTTTCAGAGACCACATATGGATCCACTAGTGTAATTCCATATGGATCTACCAGAGATCATTGCATGTGTGTTCTTTGCACAATCCACCTATGGATCCACTAGTGTTATTGTATGCGTGTTCTTCTCAATAACTATAGCTAGAGTCATTGCATGTGTGTTCTTTTCACAAACCACATATGGAACCACCATTGTCATTGAAATGTGTATTCTTTCATTAACCACATCTAGACTCATTTCATGTCTATTCTTTTCACAGACCATATATGGATCCACCAGTGTCATTGCATGTGTGTTGTCTTCACAGACCACATATGGATCCACCAGTGTCATTGCATGTATGTTTCTTTTTACTAACAACAACTAGAGTCATTTCATGTGTGTTATTTTCACAATCAACATATGGATCCACCAGTGTCATTGCATTTGTGTTCTTCTCATTAACCACAGCTAGAGTCATTGCATGCGTGTTCTTTTCACAAACCAAATATGGAACCACCATTGTCATTGAAATGTGTATTCTTTTCAGAGACCACACATGGATCCACCAGTATCATTGCATATGGAACCACCAGAGTTCATTTTATGTGTGTTCTTTTCATAGACCACATATGGATCCACTGGTGCCATTGCATGCAGATTCTTTTCCGAGACCACATATGGATCCACTAGTGTCATTGCATGTGTGTTCTTATCATTAATAACAGCTAGTCATTGCATGTGTGTTATTTTCATTAACCACATATGGATCCACCAGTCTCATTGCATGTGTTTTCTTCTCATTAACCACAGCTAGAGTCACTGGATGTGTGTTCTTTTCACACACCACATATGGATCCACCAGTGTCATTGAAATGTGTGTTCCTTTTAGAGACCACATATGGATCCACCAGTGTCATTGCATATGGTCCACCAGAGTTCATTACATGTGTGTTCTTTTCACAATCCACCTATGGATCCACCAGTGTCATTGCATGTGTGTTCTTCTCATTAACCGCAGCTAGAGTCATTGCATGTGTGTTCTTTTCGCAAACTACATATGGAACCACCATTGTCATTGGAATGTGTATTCTTTCATTAACCACATCTAGAGTCATTTCATGACTATTCTTTTCACAGACCACATATGGATCCACTAGTGTCATTGCATGTGTGTTCTCTTCAAAGACCACATATGGATCCACCAGTGTCATTGCATGTGTGTTCTCTTCACAGACCACATATGGATCCACCAGTGTCATTGTATGTGTGTTCTTTTAACAACAACTAGAGTCATTGCATGTGTGTTATTTTCAAAATCCACATATGGATCCACTACTATCATTGCATTTGTGTTCTTCTCATTAACCACAACTAGAGTCATTGCATGCGTGTTCTTTTCACAAACCACATATGGAACCACCATTGTCATTGGATGTGTGTTCTTCTCATTAAACACAGCTACAGTCACTGGATGTACGTTATTTTCACAAACCACATATGGATCCACCAGTGTCATTAAAATATGTGTTCTTTTCAGAGACCACTTCTGGAGTCATTTCATGACTATTCTTCTCACAGACCACATATGGATCCACCAGTGTTATTGCATGTGTGTTCTCTTCAGAGGCCACATATGGATCCACCAGTGTCATTGCATGTGTTTCATTTTAATAAGAACAACTAGAGTTATTGCACGTGTGTTATTTTCATTAACCACATGTGGATCCACCAGTGTCATTGCATGTGTGTTCTTCTCATTAATCACATCTAGAGTCATTGCATGCGTATTCTTTTCAGAGACCACATATGGATCCACCAGTGTCATTGCATGTGTGTTCTTCTCATTAATAACATCTAGTGATTGCATGTCTGTTATTTTCATTAACCACAGCTAGAGTCATTGCATGTGTCTTCTTTTCACAGACCACATATGGATCCACCAGTGTCACTGAAACATGTGTTCTTTTCAGAGACCACATCTAGAGTCATTGCATGTGTATTCTTTTTAGATACCACATATGGATCCACCAGTGTCATTGCATGTGTGTTCTTCTCATTAACAACAACTAGAGTCATTGCATGTGTGTTATTTTTGTTAACCATATATGGATCCACCAGTGTCATTGCATGTGTGTTCTTCTCATTAACCACATCTAGAATCACTGGATGTGTGTTATTTTCACAAACCAAATATGGAACCACCATCGTCATTGAAATGTGTGTTCTTTTCAGAGACCACACATGGATCCACCAGTGTCATTGCGTATGGATCCACCAGAGTTCATTGTATGTGTGTTCTTTTCATAATCCACCTATGGATCCACCAGTGCCATTGCATGTGTGTTCTTCTCATTAACGACAGCTAGAGTCGTTGCATGTGTGTTCTTTTCACAGACCACATATGGATCCACCAGTGTCACTGAAACATGTGTTCTTTTCAGAGACCACATCTAGAGTCATTGCATGTGTATTCTTTTCAGAGACCACATATGGATCCACCAGTGTCATTGCATGTGTGTTCTTCTCATTAACAACAACTAGAGTCATTGCATGTGTGTTATTTTCGTTAACCACATATGGATCCACCAGTGTCATTGCATGTGTGTTGTTCTCATTAACCATATCTAGAGTCACTGGATGTGTGTTGTTTTCACAAACCAAATATGGAACCACCATTGTCATTGAAATGTGTGTTCTTTTCAGAGACCACACATGGATCCACCAGTGTCATTGCATATGGATCCACCAGAGTTCATTGTATATGTGTTCTTTTCACAATCCACCTATGGATCCACCTGTGTCATTGCATGTGTGTTCTTCTCATTAATCACATCTAGAGTCATTGCATGTGTGTTCTTTTCACAAACCACATATGGAACCACCATTGTCATTGGAATGTGTATTCTTTCATTAACCACATCTAGAGTCATTTCATGACTATTCTTTTCATAGACCACATATGGATCCACCAGTGTCATTGTATATGTGTGCTCTTCACAGACCACATAAGGATCCACCAGTGTCATTGCATATGTGTTCTCTTCACAGACCACATATGGATCCACCAGTGTCATTGCATGTGTGTTCTTTTTCTTAACAACAACTAGAGTCTTTGCATGTGTGTTATTTTCATTAACCACATATGGATCCACTAGTGTCATTGCATGTGTGTTCTTCTCATTAACCACAACTAGAGTCATTGCATGCGTGTTCTTTTTACAAACCACATATGGAACCACCATTGTCATTGAAATGTGTATTATTTCATTAACCACATATGGATCCAATAGTGTCATTGCATGTGTGTTCTTCTCATTAACCACAGCTAGAGGCACTAGATGTGTGTTCTTTTCACAAACCCAATATGGAACCACCATTGTCCTTGAAATGTGTGTTCTTTTCAGATACCATACATGGATCCACTAGTATCATTGCATATGGATCCACCAGAGTACATTGTATGTGTGTTCTTTTCACAAACCACATATGGATCCACCAGTGTCATCGCATGTGTGTTCTTCTCATTAACAAAACAGTCGAGTCATTGCATGTGTAATATTTTCATTAACCACATATGGATCCACTAGTCTCATTGCATCTGGGTTCTTCTCATTAACCACAGCTAAAGTCACTGGATGTGTGTTCTTTGTCACAAACCACATATGGATCCACCAGTGTCATTGAAATGTGTGTTCTTTTCAGAGACCACATATGGATCCACCAGTGTCATTGCTCATGGATCCACTAGAGTTCATTGCATGTGTGTCCTTTTCACAATCCACCTATGGATCCATTAGTGTTATTGCATGTGTGTTCTTCTCAATAACCATAGCTAGAGTCATTGCATGTGTGTTGTTTTGACAAACCACATATCAAACCACCATTGTCATTGAAATGTGTATTCTTTCATTAACCACATCTAGAGTCATTTCATGTCCATTCTTTTCACAGACCACATATGGATCCACCAGTGTCATTGCATGTGTGTTCTCTTCACAGACCACATATAGATCCACTAGTGTCATTACATGCGTGTTTCTTTTTAGTAACAACAACTAGAGTCGTTGCATGTGTGTGTTATTTTCACAATCCACATATGGATCCACAAGTGTCATTGCATTTGTGTTCTTCTCATTAACCTTAGCTAGAGTCATTGCATGTGTGTTCTTTTCGCAAACCACATATGGAACCACCATTGTCATTGGAATGTGTATTCTTTCATTAACCACATCTAGAGTCATTTCATGACTATTCTTTTCACAGACCACATATGGATCCACCAGTGTCATTGCATGTGTGTTCTCTTTAGAGACCACATATGGATCCACCAGTGTCATTGCACGTGTGTTCTCTTCAGAGACCACATATGGATCCACCAGTGTCATTGCATGCGTGTTCTTTTTATTAACAACAACTAGAGTCATTGCATGTGTGTTACATTCATTAACCACATATGGATCCACTAGTGTCATTGCATGTGTGTTCTTCTCATTAACCACAACTAGAGTCACTAGATGTGTGTTCTTTTTCACAAACCACATATGGATCCACTAGTGTCATTGAAATGTGTGTTCTTTTCAGAGACCACATATGGATCCACCAGTGTCATTGCATATGGATCCACCAGAGTTCATTGCATGTGTGTTCTTTTCACAATCCACCTATGGATCCACCAGTGTCATTGCATGTGTGTTCTTCTCAATAACCACAACTAGAGTCACTGATTGTGTGTTCTTTTCACAAACCACATATGGAAACGCCATTGTCATTGAAATGTGTATTCTTTCATTAACCACATCTAGAGTCATTTCATGTCTATTCTTTTCACAGACCACATATGGATCCACTAGTGTCATTGCATGTGTGTTCTCTTCACAGACCACATATGGATCCACCAGTGTCATTGTACATGTGTTCTTTTTACTAACAACAAGTAGAATCATTGCATGTGTGTTATTTTCACAATCCACATATAGATCCACCACTATCATTGCATTTGTGTTCTTCTCATTAACCACAAATAGAGTGATTGCATGCATGTTCTTTTCACAAACCACATATGGAACCACCATTGTCATTGGAATGTGTATTCTTTCATTAACCACATCTGGAGTCATTTCATGTCTATTCTTTTCACAGACCACATCTGGATCCACTAGTGTCATTGCATGTGTGTTCTCTTGAGAGACCACATATGGATCCACTAGTTTCATTTTATGTATGTTCTTCTCATTAACAACAACTAGAGTGATTGCATGTGTGTTATTTTCATTAACCACATATGGATACACCATTGTCATTGCATGTGTGTTCTTCTCATTAACCACAGCTAGAGTCACTAGATGTATGTTATTTTCACAAACCACATATGGATCCACCAGTGTCATTGAAATGTGTGTTCTTTTTAGAGACCACATCTGGAGCCATTTCATGACTATTATGTTCACAGACCACATATGGATCCACCAGTGTCACTGCATGTGTGTTCTCTTCAGAGACCACATATGGATCCACCAGTGTCATTGCATGTGTTTATTTTTAATGACAACAACTATAGTGATATCATGTATGTTATTTTCATTAAACACATGTGGATCCACCAGTGTCATTGCATGTGTGTTCTTCTCATTAACCACAGCTAGAGTCACTGCATGCGTATTCTTTTTAGAGACCACATATGGATCCACCAGTGTCATTGCATGTGTGTTCTTCTCATTAACCATATCTAGAGTCACTAGATGTGTGTTCTTTTCTCAAACCAAATATGGAACCACCATTATCATTGAAATGTGTGTTCTTTTTAGAGACCACATATGGATCCACAAGTGTCATTGCATATGGATCCACAAGAGTTCATTGTATGTGTGTTCTTTTCACAATCCACCTATGGATCCACTAGTGACATTGCATGTGTGTTCTTCTCATTAACCATAGCTAGAGTCACTGGATGTGTATTCTTTTCACAAACCACATATGGATCCACCAGTGTCATTGCATATGTGTTCTCTTCACAGACCACATATGGATCCACCAGTGTCATTGCATGTGTGTTATTTTTATTAACAACAACTAGAGTCATCGCATGTGTGTTATTTTCATTAACCACATATGGAGCCACCAGTGTCATTGCATGTGTGTTCTTCTCAATAACCATAGCTAGATTCATTGGATGTGTGTTCTTTTTACAAAGAACATATGGAACCACCATTTTCATTGAAATGTGTATTATTTCATTAACCACATGTAGAGTCACTGGATGTATATTCTTTTCATTAACCATATTTGGATCCACCAGTGTCATTGCACGTGTGTTCTTCTCATTAACTACATCTAGATTCACTAGATGTGTGTTCTTTTCACAAACCAAATATGGAACCACCATTGTCATTGAAATGTGTGTTCTTTTCAGAGACCACACATGGATCCACCAGTATCATTGCATATGGATATACCCGAGTTCATTGTATGTGTGTTCTTTTCACAAACCACATATGGATCCACCAGTGTCATTGCATGTGTGTTCTTCTCATTAAAAAAACACTAGAGTCATTGCATGTGTAATATTTTCATTAACCACATATGGATACACTAGTGTCATTGCATGTGCGTTCTTCTCATTAACCACAGCTAGAGTCACTGGATGTGTGTTCTTTGTCACAAACCACATATGGATCCACCAGTGTCATTGAAATGTGTGTTCTTTTCAGAGACCACATATGGATCCACTAGTGTCATTGCATATGGATCTACCAGAGTTCATTGCATGTGTGTTCTTTGCACAATCCACCTATGGATCCACTAGTGTTATTGTATGTGTGTTCTTCTCAATAACTATAGCTAGAGTCATTGCATGTGTGTTCTTTTCACAAACCACATATGGAACCACCATTGTCATTGAAATGTGTATTCTTTCATTAACCACATCTAGAGTCATTTCATGTCTATTCTTTTGACAGACCATATATGGATCCACCAGTGTCATTGCATGTTTGTTCTCTTCACAGACCACATATGGATCCACCAGTGTCATTGCATGTGTTTTTCTTTTTACTAACAACAACTAGAGTCATTGCATGTGTGTTATTTTCACAATCCACATATGGATCCACCAGTGTCATTGCATTTGTGTTCTTCTCATTAACCACAGCTAGAGTCATTGCATGCGTGTTCTTTTCACAAACCAAATATGGAACCACCATTGTCATTGAAATGTGTATTCTTTTCAGAGACCACACATGGATCCACCAGTATCATTGCATATGGATCCACCAGAGTTCATTTTATGTGTGTTCTTTTCATAGACCACATATGGATCCACCAGCGTCATTGCATGTGTGTTCTTCTCATTAATAAGAGCTAGTCATTGCATGTGTGTTATTTTCATTAACCACATATGGATCCACCAGTGTCATTGCATGTGTGTTCTTCTCATTAACCACAGCTAGAGTCACTGGATGTGTGTTCTTTTTACACACCACATATGGATCCACCAGTGTCATTGAAATGTGTGTTCATTTTAGGGACCACATATGGATCCACCAGTGTCATTACATATGGTCCACCAGAGTTCATTGCATGTGTGTTCTTTTCACTATCCACCTATGGATCCACCAGTGTCATTGCATGTGTTTTTCTTTTTACTAACAACAACTAGAGTCATTGCATGTGTGTTATTTTCACAATCCACATATGGATCCACCAGTGTCATTGCATTTGTGTTCTTCTCATTAACCACAGCTAGAGTCATTGCATGCGTGTTCTTTTCACAAACCAAATATGGAACCACCATTGTCATTGAAATGTGTATTCTTTTCAGAGACCACAAATGGATCCACTATCATTGCATATGGATCCACCAGAGTTCATTTTATGTGTGTTCTTTTCATAGACCACATTTGGATCCACCAGCGTCATTGCATGTGTGTTCTTCTCATTAATAAGAGCTAGTCATTGCATGTGTGTTATTTTCATTAACCACATATGGATCCACCAGTGTCATTGCATGTGTGTTCTTCTCATTAACCACAGCTAGAGTCACTGGATGTGTGTTCTTTTTACAAACCACATATGGATCCACCAGTGTCATTGAAATGTGTGTTCATTTTAGAGACCACATATGGATCCACCAGTGTCATTACATATGGTCCACCAGAGTTCATTGCATGTGTGTTCTTTTCACTATCCACCTATGGATCCACCAGTGTCATTGCATGTGTGTTCTTCTCATTAACCACAACTAGAGTCATTGCATGTGTGTTCTTTTCGCAAACCACATATGGAACCACCATTGTCATTGGAATGTGTATTCTTTCATTAACCACATCTAGAGTCATTTCATGACTATTCTTTTCACAGACCACATATGGATCCACTAGTGTCATTGCATGTGTGTTCTCTTCCCAGACCACATATGGATCCACCAGTGTCATTGCATGCGTGTTCTTTTTATTAACAACAACTAGAGTCATTGCATGTGTGTTACTTTCATTAACCACATATGGATCCACTAGTGTCATTGCATGTGTTTGCTTCTCATTAACAACAACTAGAGTCATTGCGTGTGTGTTATTTTCATTAACCACATATGGATCCACCAGTTTCATTGCATGTGTGTTCTTCTCATTAACCACAGCTAGAGTCACTAGATGTGTGTTATTTTTCACAAACCACATATGGATCCACTAGTGTCATTGAAATGTATGTTTTTTTCAGAGACCACATATGGATCCACCAGTGTCATTGCATATGGACCCACCAGAGTTCGTTGCATGTGTGTTCTTTTCACAATCCACCTATGGATCCACCAGTGTCATTGCATGTGTGTTCTTCTCAATAACCATAGCTAGAGTCACTGCATGTGTGTTCTTTTCACAAACCACATATCGAAACGCCATTGTCATTGAAATGTGTATTCTTTCATTAACCACATCTAGAGTCATTTCATGTCTATTCTTTTCACAGACCACATATGGATCCACCAGTGTCATTGCATGTGTGTTCTCTTCACAGAACACATATGGATCCACCAGTGTCATTGTATGTGTGTTATTTTCACAATCCACATATGGATCCACCACTATCATTGCATTTGTGTTCTTCTCATTAACCACAACTAGAGTCATTGCATGCGTGTTCTTTTCACAAACCACATATGGAACCACCATTGTCATTGGAATGTATATTCTTTCATTAAGCACATCTGGAGTCATTTCATGTCTATTCTTTTCACAGACCACATATGGATCCACCATTGTCATTGCATGTGTGTTCTTCTCATTAACCACAGCTAGAGTCACTAGATGTATGTTATTTTCACAAACCACATATGGATCCACCAGTGTCATTAAAATGTGTGTTCTTTTCAGAGACCACATCTGGAGTCATTTCATGACTATTCTGTTCACAGACCACATATGGATCCACCAGTGTTATTGCATGTGTGTTCTCTTCAGTGACCACATATGGATCCCCAGTTTCATTGCATGTGTTTCTTTTTAATAACAACAACTAGAGTCATTGCACATGTGTTATTTTCATTAACCACATGTGGATCCACCAGTGTCATTGCATGTGTGTTCTTCTCATTAACCACATCTAGAGTCATTGCATGTGTATTCTTTTCAGAGACCACATATGGATCGACCAGTGTCATTGCATGTGTGTTCTTCTCATTAATAACAGCTAGTGATTGCATGTCTGTTATTTTCTTTAACCACATATGGATCCACCAGTGTCATTGCATGTGTGTTCTTCTCATTAACCACATCTAGGTTCACGGGATGTCTATTCTTTTCACAAACCAAATATGGAACCACCATTATCATTGAAACGTGTGTTCTTTTCAGAGGCCACACATGGATCCACCAGTGTCATTGCATATGGATCCACCAGAGTTCATTGTATGTGTGTTCTTTTCACAATCCACCTATGGATCCACCAGTGTCATTGCATGTGTGTTCTTCTCAGTAACCACAGCTAGAGTCATTGCATGTGTGTTCTTTTCACAGACCACATATGGATCCACAAGTGTCACTGAAACATGTGTTCTTTTCAGAGACCACATCTAGAGTCATTGCATGTGTATTCTTTTTAGAGACCACATATGGATCCACCAGTGTCATTGCATGTGTGTTCTTCTCATTAACCACAACTAGATTTATTGCATGTGTGTTCTTTTGACAAACAACATATGGATCCACCAGTGTCATTGAAATGTGTGTTCTTTTCAAAGACCACATCTAGAGTCATTGCATGTGTATTCTTTTTAGAGACCACATATGGATCCACTAGTGTCATTGCATGTGTGTTCTTCTCAGAGACCACATCTAGAGTCATTGTATGTGTGTTAGTTTCACTAACCACATTTGGATCCACCAGTGTCATTGCATGTGTGTTCTACTCATTAACTATATCCAGAGTCACTGGATGTGTGTTCTTTTCTCAAACCAAATATGGAACCACCATTATCATTGAAATGTGTGTTCTTTTTAGAGACCACACATGGATCCACCAGTGTCAATGCATATGGATCCACAAGATTTCATTGTATGTGTGTTCTTTTCACAATCCACCTATGGATCCACTAGTGACATTGCATCTGTGTTCTTCTCATTAACCATAGCTAGAGTCATTGCATGCGTGTTCTTTTCACAAACCACATATGGATCCACCAGGGTCATTGCATATGTGTTCTCTTCACAGACTACATATGGATCCACGAGTGTCATTGCATGTGTGTTATTTTTATTAACAACAACTAGAGTGATTGCATGTGTGTTATTTTCATTAACCACATATGGATCCACTAGTGTCATTGCATGTGTGTTCTTCTCATTAACCATAGCTGGAGTCATTGCATGTGTGTTCTTTTTACAAAGAACATATGGAACCACCATTTTCATTGAAATGTGTATTATTTCATTAACCACATCTGGAGTCACTAGATGTATGTTCTTTTCATTAACCATATTTGGATCCATCAGTGTCATTGCATGTGTGTTCTTCTCATTAACCACATCTAGAGTCACTAGATGTGTGTTCTTTTCACAAACCAAATATGGAACCACCATTGTCATTGAAATGTGTGTTCTTTTCAGAGACCACACATGGATCCACCTGTATCATTTCATATGGATATACCAGAGTTCATTGTATGTGTGTTCTTTTCGCAGACCACATATGGATCCACCAGTGTCATTGCATGTGTGTTCTTCTCATTAACAAAACAGTCGAGTCATTGCATGTGTAATATTTTCATTAACCACATATGGATCCACCAGTGTCATTGCATCTAGGTTCTTCTCATTAACCACAGCTAGAGTCACTGGATGTGTGTTCTTTGTCACAAACCACATATGGATCCACCAGTGTCATTTAAATGTGTGTTCTTTTCAGAGACCACATATGGATCCACCAGTGTCATTGCACATGGATCCACTAGAGTTCATTGCATGTGTGTCCTTTTCACAATCCACCTATGGATCCATTAGTGTTATTGCATGTGTGTTCTTCTCAATAACCATAGCTAGAGTCATTGCATGTGTGTTGTTTTGACAAACCACATATCGAACCACCATTGTCATTGAAATGTGTATTCTTTCATTAACCACATCTAGAGTCATTTCATGTCCATTCTTTTCACAGACCACATATGGATCCACCAGTGTCATTGCATGTGTGTTCTCTTCACAGACCACATATGGATCCACTAGTGCCATTACATGTGTGTTTCTTTTTAGTAACAACAACTAGAGTCATTGCATGTGTGTTATTTTCCCAATCCACATATGGATCCACCAGTGTCATTGCATGTGTGTTCTTCTCACGAACAAAACACTCGAGTCATTGCATGTGTAATACTTTCATTAACCACATATGGATCCACCATTGTCATTGCATGTGTGTTCTTCTCATGAACAAAACACTCGAGTCATTGCATGTGTAATATTTTCATTAACCACATATAGATCCACCAGTGTCATTGCATCTGGTTTCTTCTCATTAACCATAGCTTCAGTCACTGGATGTGTGTTCTTTGTCACAAACCACATATGGATCCACCAGTGTCATTGAAATGTGTGTTCTTTTCAGAGACCACATATGGATCCACCAGTGTCATTGCACATGGATCCACCAGAATTCATTGCATGTGTGTTCATTTCACAATCCACCTATGGATCCATTAGTGTTATTGCATGTGTGTTCTTCTCAATAACCATAGCTAGAGTCATTGCATGTGTGTTGTTTTCACAAACCACATATCAAACCACCATTGTTATTGAAATGTTTATTCTTTCATTAACCACATCTAGAGTCATTTCATGTCCATTCTTTTAACAGACCACATATGGATCCACCAGTGTCATTGCATGTGTGTTCTCTTCACTGACCACATATGGATCCACCAGTGTCATTGCATGTGTGTTTCTTTTTATTAAAAACAACTAGAGTCATTGCATGTGTGTTATTTTCACAATCCACATATGGATCCACCAGTGTTATTGCATTTGTGTTCTTCTCATTAACCATAGATAGAGTCATTGCATGTGTGTTCTTTTTGACAACCACATATGGAACCACCATTGTCATTGGAATGTGTATTCTTTCATTAACCACATCTAGAGTCATTTCATGACTATTCTTTTCACAGACCACATATGGATCCACCAGTGTCATTGCATGTGTGTTCTCTTCAGAGACCACATATGGATCCACCAGTGTCTTTGCATGCGTGTTCTTTTTATTAACAACAACTAGAGTCATTGAATGTGTGTTACTTTCATTAACCACATATGGATCCACTAGTGTCATTGCATGTGTGTTCTTCTCGTTAACAACAACTAGAGTCATTGCGTGTGTGTTATTTTCATTAACCACATATGGATCCACCAGTTTCATGGGATGTGTGTTCTTCTCATTAACCATAGCTAGAGTCACTAGATGTGTTTTTTTTCACAAACCACATATGGATCCACCAGTGTCATTGAAATGTGTGTTCTTTTCAAATACCACATATGGATCCACCAGTGTCATTGCATATGGATCCACCAGAGTTCATTGCATGTGTGTTCTTTTCACAATCCACCTATGGATCCACCAGTGTCATTGCATGTGTGTTCTTCTCAATAACCACAGCTAGAGTGCTGATTGTGTGTTCTTTCACAAACCACATATCGAAACGCCATTGTCATTGAAATGTGTATTCTTTCATTAACCACATCTAGAGTCATTTCATGTCTATTCTTTTGACAGACCACATATGGATCGACTAGTGTCATTGCATGTGTGTTCTCTTCACAGACCACATATGGATCCACCAGTGTCATTGTACGTTAGTTCTTTTTACTAACAACAACTAGGGTCATTGCATGTGTGTTATTTTCACAATCCACATATGGATCCACCACTATCATTGCATTTGTGTTCTTCTCATTAGCCACAACTAGAGTCATTGCATGCATGTTCTTTTCACAAACCACATATGGAACCACCATTGTCATTGGAATGTGTATTCTTTCATTAACCACATCTGGAGTCATTTCATGTCTATTCTTTTCACAGACCACATATGGATCCACCATTGTCATTGCATATGTGTTCTCTTCACAGACCACATATGGATCCACCAGTGTCATTGCATGTGTGTTCTTTTTATTAACAACAACTAGAGTCATTGCATGTGTGTTATTTTGATTAACCACATATGTATCCACTAGTGTAATTGCATGTGTGTTCTTCTCATTAACCACAACAAGAGTCATTGCATGTGTGTTCTTTTTACAAACCACATATGGAACCACCATTGTCATTGAAATGTGTATTATTTCATTAACCACATCTGGAGTCACTGGATGTATATCTTTTCATTAACCACATATGGATCCACCAGTGTCATTGCATGTGTGTTCTTCTCATTAACCACATCTAGAGTCACTAAATGTGTGTTCTTTTCACAAACCAAATATGGAACCACCATTGTCATTGAAATGTGTGTTCTTTTCAGATACCACACATGGATCCACCAGTATCATTGCACATGGATCCACCAGAGTTCATTGTACGTGTGTTGTTTTCACAGACCACATATGGATCCACCAGTGTCATTGCATGTGTGTTCTTCTCATTAACAAAACACTCGAGTCATTGCATGTGTAATATTTTCATTAACCACATATGGATCCACCAGTGCCATTGCATCTGGGTTCTTCTCATTAACCATAGCTAGACTCACTGGATGTGTGTTCTTTGTCACAAATCACATATGGATCCACCAGTGTCATTGCATCTGTGTTCTTTTCATTAATAACAGCTAGTCATTGCATGTCTGTTATTTTCATTAACCACATATGGATCCACCAATGTCATTACATGTGTGTTCTTGTCGTTAACCACATCTAGATTCACGGGATGTCTATTCTTTTCACAAACCAAATATGGAACCACCATTATCATTGAAATGTGTGTTCTTTTCAAAGACCACACATGGATCCACCAGTGTCATTGCATATGGATCCACCAGAGTTCATTGTATGTGTGTTCTTTTCACAATCCACCTTTGGATCCACCAGTGTCATTGCATGTGTGTTCTTCTCATTAACCACAACTAGAGTCATTGCATGTGTGTTCTTTTCACAGACCACATATGGATCCACCAGTGTCACTGAAACATGTGTTCTTTTCAGAGACCACATCTAGAGTCATTGCATGTGTATTATTTTCAGAGATCACATATGGATCCACCAGTGTCATTGCATGTGTGTTCTTCTCATTGACAACAACTAGAGTCATTGAATGTGTGTTATTTTCATTAACCACATATGGATCCACCAGTGTCATTGCATGTGTGTTGTTCTCATTAACCACATCTAGAGTCACTACATGTGTGTTCTTTGTCACAAACCACATATGGATCCACCAATGTCATTGAAATGTGTGTTCTTTTCAGAGCCACATATGGATCAACCAGTGTGATGGCATGTGTGTTCTTCTCATTAATAACAGCTAGTCATTGCATGTCTGTTATTTTCATTAACCACATATGGATCCACCAGTGTCATTGCATGTGTGTTCTTCCCATTAACCACATCTAGATTCACGGGATGTCTATTCTTTTCACAAACCAAATATGGAACCACCATTATCATTGAAATGTGTGTTCTTTTCAGAGACCACACATGGATCCACCAGTGTCATTGCATATGGATCCACCAGAGATCATTGTATCCGTGTTCTTTTCACAATCCACCAATGGATCCACCAGTGTCATTGCATGTGTGTTCTTCTCATTAACCACAGCTAGAGTCATTGCATGTGTGTTCTTTTCGTAGACCACATATGGATCCACTAGTGTCACTGAAACATGTGTTCTTTTCAGAGACCACATCTAGAGTCATTGCATGTGTATTCTTTTCAGAGGCCACATATGGATCCACTAGTGTCATTGCATGTGTGTTATTTTTATTAACAACAACTAGAGTGATTGCATGTGTGTTATTTTCATTAACCACATATGGATCCACTAGTGTCATTGCATGTGTGTTCTTCTCATTAACCATAGCTGGAGTCATTGCATGTGTGTTCTTTTTACAAAGAACATATGGAACCACCATTTTCATTGAAATGTGTATTATTTCATTAACCACATCTGGAGTCACTAGATGTATGTTCTTTTCATTAACCATATTTGGATCCATCAGTGTCATTGCATGTGTGTTCTTCTCATTAACCACATCTAGAGTCACTAGATGTGTGTTCTTTTCACAAACCAAATTGGAACCACCATTGTCATTGAAATGTGTGTTCTTTTCAGAGACCACACATGGATCCACCTGTATCATTTCATATGGATATACCAGAGTTCATTGTATGTGTGTTCTTTTCGCAGACCACATATGGATCCACCAGTGCCATTGCATGTGTGTTCTTCTCATTATCAAAACAGTCGAGTCATTGCATGTGTAATATTTTCATTAACCACATATGGATCCACCAGTGTCATTGCATCTAGGTTCTTCTCATTAACCACAGCTAGAGTCACTGGATGTGTGTTCTTTGTCACAAACCACATATGGATCCACCAGTGTCATTGAAATGTGTGTTCTTTTCAGAGACCACATATGGATCCACCAGTGTCATTGCACATGGATCCACTAGAGTTCATTGCATGTGTGTCCTTTTCACAATACACCTATGGATCCATTATTGTTATTGCATGTGTGTTCTTCTCAATAACCGTAGCTAGAGTCATTGCATGTGTGTTGTTTTGACAAACCACATATCGAACCACCATTGTCATTGAAATGTGTATTCTTTCATTAACCACATCTAGAGTCATTTCATGTCCATTCTTTTCACAGACCACATATGGATCCACCAGTGTCATTGCATGTGTGTTCTCTTCACAGACCACATATGGATCCTCCAGTGCCATTACATGTGTGTTTCTTTTTATTAACAACAACTAGAGTCATTGCATGTGTGTTATTTTCACAATCCACATATGGATCCACCAGTGTCATTGCATTTGTGTTCTTCTCATTAACCTTAGCTAGATTCATTGCATGTGTGTTCTTTTCGCAAACCACATATGGAACCACCATTGTCATTGGAATGTGTATTCTTTAATTAACCACATCTAGAGTCATTTCATGGCTATTCTTTTCACAGACCACATATGGATCCACCAGTGTCATTGCATGTGTGTTCTCTTCAGAGACCACATATGGATCCACCAGTGTCATTGCATGTGTGTTCTCTTTAGAGACCACATATGGATCCACTAGTGTCATTGCATGCGTGTTCTTTTTATTAACAACAACTAGAGTCATTGCATGTGTGTTACTTTCATTAACCACATATGGATCCACTAGTGTCATTGCATGTGTGTTCTTCTCATTAACAACAACTAGAGTCATTGCGTGTGTGTTATTTTCATTAACCACATATGGATCCACTAGTTTCATGGCTTGTGTGTTCTTCTCATTAACCACAGCTAGAGTCACTAGATGTGTGTTCTTTTTCACAAACCACATATGGATCCACTAGTGTCATTGAAATGTGTGTTCTTTTCAGAGACCACATATGGATCCACCAGTGTCATTGCATATGGATCCACCAGAGTTCATTGCATGTGTGTTCTTTTCACAATCCACCTATGGATCCACCAGTGTCATTGCATGTATGTTCTTCTCAATAACCATAGCTAGAGTCACTCATTGTGTGTTCTTTTCACAAACCACATATGGAAACGCCATTGTCATTGAAATGTGTATTCTTTCATTAACCACATCTAGAGTCATTTCATGTCTATTCTTTTCACAGACCACATATGGATCCACTAGTGTCATTGCATGTGTGTTCTCTTCACAGACCACATATGGATCCACCAGTGTCATTGTACATGTGTTCTTTTTACTAACAACAAGTAGAGTCATTGCATGTGTGTTATTTTCACAATCGACATATAGATCCACCACTATCATTGCATTTGTGTTCTTCTCATTAACCACAACTAGAGTCATTGCATGCATGTTCTTTTCACAAACCACATATGGAACCACCATTGTCATTGGAATGTGTATTCTTTCATTAACCACATCAGCAGTCATTTCAGGTCTATTCTTTTCACAGACCACATATGGATCCACTAGTGTCATTGCATGTGTGTTCTCTTCAGAGACCACATATGGATCCACTAGTTTCATTTTATGGATGTTCTTCCAATTAACAACAACTAGAGTCATTGCATGTGTGTTATTTTCATTAACCACATATGGATACACCACTTTCATAGCATGTGTGTTCTTCTCATTAACCACAACTAGAGTCACTGGATGTATGTTATTTTCACAAACCACATATGGATCCACCAGTGTCATTGAAATGTGTGTTCTTTCCAGAGACCACATCTGGAGCCATTTCATGTATATTCTGTTCACAGACCACATATGGATCCACCAGTGAAATTGCATGTGTGTTCTCTTCAGAGACCACATATGGATCCACCAGTGTCATTGCATGTGTTTATTTTTAATAACAACAACTAGAGTCATTGCATGTATGTTATTTTCATTAACCACATGTGGATCCACCAGTGTCATTGCATGTGTGTTCTTCTCATTAACCACAACTAGAGTCATTGCATGCGTATTCTTTTTAGAGACCACATATGGATCCACCAGTGTCATTGCATGTGTGTTCTTCTCATTAATAACAGCTAGTCATTACATGTCTGTTATTTTCATTAACCACATATGGATCCACCAGTGTCATTGCATGTGTGTTCTTCTCATTAACCACATCTAGATTCACTGGATGTCTATTCTTTTCATGAACCAAATATGGAACCACCATTATCATTGAAATGTGTGTTCTTTTCGGAGACCATACATGGATCGACCAGTGCCATTGCATATGGATCCACCAGAGTTCATTGCATATGTGTTCTTTTCACAATCCACCTATGGATCCACCAGTGTCATTGCATGTGTGTTCTTCTCATTAACCACAGCAAGAGTCATTGCATGTGTGTTCTTTTCACAAACCACATATGGATCCACCACTGTCATTGAAACGTGTGTTCTTTTCAGAGACCACATCTGGAGTCATTGCATGTGTATTCTTTTCAGAGACCACATATGGATACACCAGTGTCATTGCATGTGTGTTATTCTCATTAACAACAACTAGAGTCATTGCACGTGTGTTATTTTCATTAACCACATATGGATCCACCAGTGTCATTGCATGTGTGTTGTTCTCATGAACCACACCTAGAGTCACTGGATGTGTGTTCTTTTCACAAACCAAAAATGGAACCACCATTGTCATTGAAATGTGTGTTCTTTTGAGAGACCACACATGGATCCACTAGTGTCATTGCATATGGATCCACCAGAGTTCATTCTATGTGTGTTCTTTTCACAATCCACGCCTATGGATCCACCAGTGTCATTGCATGTGTGTTCTTCTCATTAACCACAGCTAGAGTCATTGCATGTGTGTTCTTTTCACAAACCACATATGGAACCACCATTGTCATTGGAATGTGTATTCTTTCATTAACCACATCTAGAGTCATTTCATGACTATTCTTTTCATAGACCACATATGGATCCACCAGTGTCATTGCATGTGTGGTCTCTTCACAGACCACATATGGATCCACCAGTGTTATTGCATGTGTGTTCTTTGTATTAGCAACAACTAGAGTCATTGCATGTGTGTTATTTTCATTAACCACATATGGATCCACCAGTGTCATTGCATGTGTGTTCTTCTCATTAACCACAACTAGAGTCATTGCATGTGTGTTCTTTTTACAAACCACATATGGAACCACCATTGTCATTGAAATGTGTATTATTTCATTAACCACATCTGGAGCCACTGGATGTATATCTTTTCATTAACCACATATGGATCCACCAATGTCATTGCATGTGTGTTCTTCTCATTAACAACAACTAGAGTCATTGCACGTGTGTTATTTTCATTAACCACATATGGATCCACCAGTGTCATTGCATGTGTGTTGTTCTCATGAACCACATCTAGAGTCACTGGATGTGTGTTCTTTTCACAAACCAAAAATGGAACCACCATTGTCATTGAAATGTGTGTTCTTTTCAGAGACCACACATGGATCCACTAGTTTCATTGCATATGGATCCACCAGAGTTCATTCTATGTGTGTTATTTTCACAATCCACGCCTATGGATCCACCAGTGTCATTGCATGTGTGTTCTTCTCATTAACCACAACTAGAGTCATTGCATGTGTGTTCTTTTCACAAACCACATATGGAACCACCATTGTCATTGGAATGTGTATTCTTTCATTAACCACATCTAGAGTCATTTCATGACTATTCTTTTCATATACCACATATGGATCCACCAGTGTCATTGCATGTGTGGTCTCTTCACAGACCACATATGGATCCACCAGTGTTATTGCATGTGTGTTCTTTGTATTAGCAACAACTAGAGTCATTGCATGTGTGTTATTTTCATTAACCACATATGGATCCACCAGTGTCATTGCATGTGTGTTCTTCTCATTAACCACAACTAGAGTCATTGCATGTGTGTTCTTTTTACAAACCACATATGGAACCACCATTGTCATCGAAATGTGTATTATTTCATTAACCACATCTGGAGCCACTGGATGTATATCTTTTCATTAACCACATATGGATCCACCAGTGTCATTGCATGTGTGTTCTTCTCATGAACAAAACACTCGAGTCATTGCATGTGTAATATTTTCATTAACCACATATAGATCCACCAGTGTCATTGCATCTGGTTTCTTCTCATTAACCATAGCTTCAGTCACTGGATGTGTGTTCTTTGTCACAAACCACATATGGATCCACCAGTGTCATTGAAATGTGTGTTCTTTTCAGAGACCACATATGGATCCACCAATGTCATTGCACATGGATCCACCAGAATTCATTGCATGTGTGTTCTTTTCACAATTCACCTATGGATCCATTAGTGTTATTGCATGTGTGTTCTTCTCAATAACCATAGCTAGAGTCATTGCATGTGTGTTGTTTTGACAAACCACATATCGAACCACCATTGTCATTGAAATGTGTATTCTTTCATTAACCACATCTAGAGTCATTTCATGTCCATTCTTTTCACAGACCACATATGGATCCACCAGTGTCATTGCATGTGTGTTCTCTTCACAGACCACATATGGATCCACCAGTGTCATTGCATGTGTGTTTCTTTTTACTAACAACAACTAGAGTCATTGCATGTGTGTTATTTTCACAATCCACATATGGATCCACCACTATCATTGCATTTGTGTTCTTCTCATTAACCACAACTAGAGTCATTGCATGCGTGTTCTTTTCACAAACCACATATGGAACCAGCATTGTCATTGGAATGTATATTCTTTCATTAACCACATCTGGAGTCATTTCATGACTATTCTTTTCACAGACCACATATGGATCCACCAGTGTCATTGCATGTGTGTTCTCTTCAGAGACCACATATGGATCCACCAGTGTCTTTGCAGGCGTGTTCTTTTTATTAACAACAACTAGAGTCATTGCATGTGTGTTACTTTCATTAACCACATATGGATCCAATAGTGTCATTGCATGTGTGTTCTTCTCGTTAACAACAACTAGAGTCATTGCGTGTGTGTTATTTTCATTAACCACATATGGATCCACCAGTTTCATGGGATGTGTGTTCTTCTCATTAACCATAGCTAGAGTCACTAGATGTGTGTTTTTTTCACAAACCACATATGGATCCACCAGTGTCATTGAAATGTGTGTTCTTTTCAAATACCACATATGGATCAACAGTGTCATTGCATATGGATCCACCAGAGTTCATTGCATATGTGTTCTTTTCACAATCCACCTATGGATCCACCAGTGTCATTGCATGTGTGTTCTTCTCAATAACCACAGCTAGAGTGCTGATTGTGTGTTCTTTTCACAAACCACATATCGAAACGCCATTGTCATTGAAATGTGTATTCTTTCATTAACCACATCTAGAGTCATTTCATGTCTATTCTTTTCACAGACCACATATGGATCCACTAGTGTCATTGCATGTGTGTTCTCTTCACAGACCACATATGGATCCACTAGTGTCATTGGACGTTAGTTCTTTTTACTAACAACAACTAGGGTCATTGCATGTGTGTTATTTTCACAATCCACATATGGATCCACCACTATCATTGCATTTGTGTTCTTCTCATTAGCCACAACTAGAGTCATTGCATGCATGTTCTTTTCACAAACCACATATGGAACCACCATTGTCATTGGAATGTGTATTCATTCATTAACCACATCTGGAGTCATTTCATGTCTATTCTTTTCACAGACCACATATGGATCCACCAGTGTCATTGCATATGTGTTCTCTTCACAGACCACATATGGATCCACCAGTGTTATTGCATGTGTGTTCTTTTTATTAACAACAACTAGAGTCATTGCATGTGTGTTATTTTCATTAACCACATATGTATCCACTAGTGTAATTGCATGTGTGTTCTTCTCATTAACCACAACAAGAGTCATTGCATGTGTGTTCTTTTTACAAACCACATATGGAACCACCATTGTCATTGAAATGTGTATTATTTCATTAACCACATCTGGAGTCACTGGATGTATATCTTTTCATTAACCACATATGGATCCACCAGTGTCATTGCATGTGTGTTCTTCTCATTAACCACATCTAGAGTCACTAGATGTGTGTTCTTTTCACAAACCAAATATGGAACCACCATTGTCATTGAAGTGTGTGTTCTTTTCAGATACCACACATGGATCCACCAGTATCATTGCATATGGATCCACCAGAGTTCATTGTATGTGTGTTGTTTTCACAGACCACATATGGATCCACCAGTGTCATTGCATGTGTGTTCTTCTCATTAAAAACACACTCGAGTCATTGCATGTGTGTTCTTCTCATTAACAACACACTCGAGTCATTGCATGTGTAATATTTTCATTAACCACATATGGATCCACCAGTGCCATTGCATCTGGGTTCTTCTCATTAACCATAGCTAGAGTCACTGGATGTGTGTTCTTTGTCACAAACCACATATGGATCCACCAGTGTCATTGCATCTGTGTTCTTCTCATTAATAACATCTAGTCATTGCATGTCTGTTATTTTCATTAACCACATATGGATCCACCAATGTCATTACATGTGTGTTCTTGTCGTTAACCACATCTAGATTCACGGGATGTCTATTCTTTTCACAAACCAAATATGGAACCACCATTATCATTGAAATGTGTGTTCTTTTCAAAGACCACACATGGATCCACCAGTGTCATAGCATATGGATCCACCAGAGTTCATTGTATGTGTGTTCTTTTCACAATCCACCTTTGGATCCACCAGTGTCATTGCATGTGTGTTCTCTCATTAACCACAGTTAGAGTCATTGCATGTGTGTTCTTTTCACAGACCACATATGGATCCACCAGTGTCACTGAAACATGTGTTCCTTTCAGAGACCACATCTAGAGTCATTGCATGTGTATTATTTTCAGAGATCACATATGGATCCACCAGTGTCATTGCATGTGTGTTCTTCTCATTAACAACAACTAGAGTCATTGCACGTGTGTTATTTTCATTAACCACATATGGATCCACCAGTGTCATTGCATGTGTGTTGTTCTCATGAACCACATCTAGAGTCACTGGATGTGTGTTCTTTTCACAAACCAAAAATGGAACCACCATTGTCATTGAAATGTGTGTTCTTTTCAGAGACCACACATGGATCCACTAGTGTCATTGCATATGGATCCACCAGAGTTCATTCTATGTGTGTTCTTTTCACAATCCACGCCTATGGATCCACCAGTGTCATTGCATGTGTGTTCTTCTCATTAACCATAACTAGAGTCATTGCATGTGTGTTCTTTTCACAAACCACATATGGAACCACCATTGTCATTGGAATGTGTATTATTTCATTAACCACATCTAGAGTCATTTCATGATTATTCTTTTCATAGACCACATATGCATCCACCAGTGTCATTGCATGTGTGGTCTCTTCACAGACCACATATGGATCCACCAGTGTTATTGCATGTGTGTTCTTTGTATTAGCAACAACTAGAGTCATTGCATGTGTGTTATTTTCATTAACCACATATGGATCCACTAGTGTCATTGCATGTGTGTTCTTCTCATTAACCACAACTAGAGTCATTGCATGTGTGTTCTTTTTACAAACCACATATGGAACCACCATTGTCATTGAAATGTGTATTATTTCATTAACCACATCTGGAGCCACTGGATGTATATCTTTTCATTAACCACATATGGATCCACCAGTGTCATTGCATGTGTGTTCTTCTCATGAACAAAACACTCGAGTCATTGCATGTGTAATATTTTCATTAACCACATATAGATCCACCAGTGTCATTGCATCTGGTTTCTTCTCATTAACCATAGCTTCAGTCACTGGATGTGTGTTCTTTGTCACAAACCACATATGGATCCACCAGTGTCATTGAAATGTGTGTTCTTTTCAGAGACCACATATGGATCCACCAGTGTCATTGCACATGGATCCACCAGAATTCATTTCATGTGTGTTCTTTTCACAATTCACCTATGGATCCATTAGTGATATTGCATGTGTGTTCTTCTCAATAACCATAGCTAGAGTCATTCCATGTGTGTTGTTTTGACAAACCACATATCGAACCACCATTGTCATTGAAATGTGTATTCTTTCATTAACCACATCTAGAGTCATTTCATGTCCATTCTTTTCACAGACCACATATGGATCCACCAGTGTCATTGCATGTGTGTTCTCTTCACAGACCACATATGGATCCACCAGTGTCATTGTAGGTGTGTTTCTTTTTACTAATAACAACTAGAGTCATTGCATGTGTGTTATTTTCACCATCCACATATGGATCCACCACTATCATTGCATTTGTGTTCTTCTCATTAACCACAACTAGAGTCATTGCATGCGTGTTCTTTTCACAAACCACATATGGAACCAGCATTGTCATTGGAATGTATATTCTTTCATTAACCACATCTGGAGTCATTTCATGACTATTCTTTTCACAGACCACATATGGATCCACCAGTGTCATTGCATGTGTGTTCTCTTCAGAGACCACATATGGATCCACCAGTGTCTTTGCATGCGTGTTCTTTTTATTAACAACAACTAGAGTCATTGCATGTGTGTTACTTTCATTAACCACATATGGATCCACTAGTGTCATTGCATGTGTGTTCTTCTCGTTAACAACAACTAGAGTCATTGCGTGTGTGTTATTTTCATTAACCACATATGGATCCACCAGTTTCATGGGATGTGTGTTCTTCTCATTAACCATAGCTAGAGTCACTAGATGTGTGTTTTTTTCACAAACCACATATGGATCCACCAGTGTCATTGAAATGTGTGTTCTTTTCAAATACCACATATGGATCCACCAGTGTCATTGCATATGGATCCACCAGAGTTCATTGCATGTGTGTTCTTTTCACAATCCACCTATGGATCCACCAGTGTCATTGCATGTGTGTTCTTCTCAATAACCACAGCTAGAGTGCTGATTGTGTGTTCTTTTCACAAACCACATATCGAAACGCCATTGTCATTGAAATGTGTATTCTTTCATTAACAACATCTAGAGTCATTTCATGTCTATTCTTTTCACAGACCACATATGGATCCACTAGTGTCATTGCATGTGTGTTCTCTTCACAGACCACATATGGATCCACCAGTGTCATTGGACGTTAGTTCTTTTTACTAACAACAACTAGGGTCATTGCATGTGTGTTATTTTCACAATCCACATATGGATCCACCACTATCATTGCATTTGTGTTCTTCTCATTGGCCACAACTAGAGTCATTGCATGAATGTTCTTTTCACAAACCACATATGGAACCACCATTGTCATTGGAATGTGTATTCTTTCATTAACCACATCTGGAGTCATTTCATGTCTATTCTTTTCACAGACCACATATGGATCCACCAGTGTCATTGCATATGTGTTCTCTTCACAGACCACATATGGATCCACCAGTATTATTGCATGTGTGTTCTTTTTATTAACAACAACTAGAGTCATTGCATGTGTGTTATTTTCATTAACCACATATGTATCCACTAGTGTAATTGCATGTGTGTTCTTCTCCTAAACCACAACAAGAGTCATTGCATGTGTGTTCTTTTTACAAACCACATATGGAACCACCATTGTCATTGAAATGTGTATTATTTCATTAACCACATCTGGAGTCACTGGATGTATATCTTTTCATTAACCACATATGGATCCACCAGTGTCATTGCATGTGTGTTCTTCTCATTAACCACATCTAGAGTCACTAGATGTGTGTTCTTTTCACAAACCAAATATGGAACCACCATTGTCATTGAAGTGTGTGTTCTTTTCAGATACCACACATGGATCCACCAGTATCTTTGCATATGGATCCACCAGAGTTCATTGTATGTGTGTTGTTTTCACAGACCACATATGGATCCACCAGTGTCATTGCATGTGTGTTCTTCTCATGAACAAAACACTCGAGTCATTGCATGTGTAATATTTTCATTAACCACATATAGATCCACCAGTGTCATTGCATCTGGTTTCTTCTCATTAACCATAGCTTCAGTCACTGGATGTGTGTTCTTTGTCACAAACCACATATGGATCCACCAGTGTCATTGAAATGTGTGTTCTTTTCAGAGACCACATATGGATCCACCAATGTCATTGCACATGGATCCACCAGAATTCATTGCATGTGTGTTCTTTTCACAATTCACCTATGGATCCATTAGTGTTATTGCATGTGTGTTCTTCTCAATAACCATAGCTAGAGTCATTGCATGTGTGTTGTTTTGACAAACCACATATCGAACCGCCATTGTCATTGAAATGTGTATTCTTTCATTAACCACATCTAGAGTCATTTCATGTCCATTCTTTTCACAGACCACATATGGATCCACCAGTGTCATTGCATGTGTGTTCTCTTCACAGACCACATATGGATCCACCAGTGTCATTGCATGTGTGTTTCTTTTTACTAACAACAACTAGAGTCATTGCATGTGTGTTATTTTCACAATCCACATATGGATCCACCACTATCATTGCATTTGTGTTCTTCTCATTAACCACAACTAGAGTCATTGCATGCGTGTTCTTTTCACAAACCACATATGGAACCAGCATTGTCATTGGAATGTATATTCTTTCATTAACCACATCTGGAGTCATTTCATGACTATTCTTTTCACAGACCACATATGGATCCACCAGTGTCATTGCATGTGTGTTCTCTTCAGAGACCACATATGGATCCACCAGTGTCTTTGCATGCGTGTTCTTTTTATTAACAACAACTAGAGTCATTGCATGTGTGTTACTTTCATTAACCACATATGGATCCACTAGTGTCATTGCATGTGTGTTCTTCTCGTTAACAACAACTAGAGTCATTGCGTGTGTGTTATTTTAATTAACCACATATGGATCCACCAGTTTCATGGGATGTGTGTTCTTCTCATTAACCATAGCTAGAGTCACTAGATGTGTGTTTTTTTCACAAACCACATATGGATCCACCAGTGTCATTGAAATGTGTGTTCTTTTCAAATACCACATATGGATCAACAGTGTCATTGCATATGGATCCACCAGAGTTCATTGCATGTGTGTTCTTTTCATAATCCACCTATGGATCCACCAGTGTCATTGCATGTGTGTTCTTCTCAATAACCACAGCTAGAGTGCTGATTGTGTGTTCTTTTCACAAACCACATATCGAAACGCCATTGTCATTGAAATGTGTATTCTTTCATTAACCACATCTAGAGTCATTTCATGTCTATTCTTTTCACAGACCACATATGGATCCACTAGTGTCATTGTATGTGTGTTCTCTTCACAGACGACATATGGATCCAACAGTGTCATTGGACGTTAGTTCTTTTTACTAACAACAACTAGGGTCATTGCATGTGTGTTATTTTCACAATCCACATATGGATCCACCACTATCATTGCATTTGTGTTCTTCTCATTAGCCACAACTAGAGTCATTGCATGCATGTTCTTTTCACAAACCACATATGGAACCACCATTGTCATTGGAATGTGTATTCATTCATTAACCACATCTGGAGTCATTTCATGTCTATTCTTTTCACAGACCACATATGGATCCACCAGTGTCATTGCATATGTGTTCTCTTCACAGACCACATATGGATCCACCAGTGTTATTGCATGTGTGTTCTTTTTATTAACAACAACTAGAGTCATTGCATGTGTGTTATTTTCATTAACCACATATGTATCCACTAGTGTAATTGCATGTGTGTTCTTCTCATTAACCACAACAAGAGTCATTGCATGTGTGTTCTTTTTACAAACCACATATGGAACCACCATTGTCATTGAAATGTGTATTATTTCATTAACCACATCTGGAGTCACTGGATGTATATCTTTTCATTAACCACATATGGATCCACCAGTGTCATTGCATGTGTGTTCTTCTCATTAACCACATCTAGAGTCACTAGATGTGTGTTCTTTTCACAAACCAAATATGGAACCACCATTGTCATTGAAGTGTGTGTTCTTTTCAGATACCACACATGGATCCACCAGTATCATTGCATATGGATCCACCAGAGTTCATTGTATGTGTGTTGTTTTCACAGACCACATATGGATCCACCAGTGTCATTGCATGTGTGTTCTTCTCATTAAAAACACACTCGAGTCATTGCATGTGTGTTCTTCTCATTAACAACACACTCGAGTCATTGCATGTGTAATATTTTCATTAACCACATATGGATCCACCAGTGCCATTGCATCTGGTTTCTTCTCATTAACCATAGCTAGAGTCACTGGATGTGTGTTCTTTGTCACAAACCACATATGGATCCACCAGTGTCATTGCATCTGTGTTCTTCTCATTAATAACAGCTAGTCATTGCATGTCTGTTATTTTCATTAACCACATATGGATCCACCAATGTCATTACATGTGTGTTCTTGTCGTTAACCACATCTAGATTCACGGGATGTCTATTCTTTTCACAAACCAAATATGGAACCACAATTATCATTGAAATGTGTGTTCTTTTCAAAGACCACACATGGATCCACCAGTGTCATAGCATATGGATCCACCAGAGTTCATTGTATGTGTGTTCTTTTCACAATCCACCTTTGGATCCACCAGTGTCATTGCATGTGTGTTCTTCTCATTAACCACAGCTAGAGTCATTGCATGTGTGTTCTTTTCACAGACCACATATGGATCCACCACTGTCACTGAAACATGTGTTCTTTTCAGAGACCACATCTAGAGTCATTGCATGTGTATTATTTTTAGAGATCACATATGGATCCACCAATGTCATTGCATGTGTGTTCTTCTCATTAACAACAACTAGAGTCATTGCACGTGTGTTATTTTCATTAACCACATATGGATCCACCAGTGTCATTGCATGTGTGTTGTTCTCATGAACCACATCTAGAGTCACTGGATGTGTGTTCTTTTCACAAACCAAAAATGGAACCACCATTGTCATTGAAATGTGTGTTCTTTTCAGAGACCACACATGGATCCACTAGTGTCATTGCATATGGATCCACCAGAGTTCATTCTATGTGTGTTCTTTTCACAATCCACGCCTATGGATCCACCAGTGTCATTGCATGTGTGTTCTTCTCATTAACCATAACTAGAGTCATTGCATGTGTGTTCTTTTCACAAACCACATATGGAACCACCATTGTCATTGGAATGTGTATTCTTTCATTAACCACATCTAGAGTCATTTCATGACTATCCTTTTCATAGACCACATATGCATCCACCAGTGTCATTGCATGTGTGGTCTCTTCACAGACCACATATGGATCCACCAGTGTTATTGCATGTGTGTTCTTTGTATTAGCAACAACTAGAGTCATTGCATGTGTGTTATTTTCATTAACCACATATGGATCCACTAGTGTCATTGCATGTGTGTTCTTCTCATTAACCACAACTAGAGTCATTGCATGTGTGTTCTTTTTACAAACCACATATGGAACCACCATTGTCATTGAAATGTGTATTATTTCATTAACCACATCTGGAGCCACTGGATGTATATCTTTTCAGTAACCACATATGGATCCACCAGTGTCATTGCATGTGTGTTCTTCTCATGAACAAAACAATCGAGTCATTGCATGTGTAATATTTTCATTAACCACATATAGATCCACCAGTGTCATTGCATCTGGTTTCTTCTCATTAACCATAGCTTCAGTCACTGGATGTGTGTTCTTTGTCACAAACCACATATGGATCCACCAGTGTCATTGAAATGTGTGTTCTTTTCAGAGACCACATATGGATCCACCAGTGTCATTGCACATGGATCCACCAGAATTCATTTCATGTGTGTTCTTTTCACAATTCACCTATGGATCCATTAGTGTTATTGCATGTGTGTTCTTCTCAATAACCATAGCTAGAGTCATTGCATGTGTGTTGTTTTGACAAACCACATATCGAACCACCATTGTCATTGAAATGTGTATTCTTTCATTAACCACATCTAGAGTCATTTCATGTCCATTCTTTTCACAGACCACATATGGATCCACCAGTGTCATTGCATGTGTGTTCTCTTCACAGACCACATATGGATCCACCAGTGTCATTGCATGTGTGTTTCTTTTTACTAATAACAACTAGAGTCATTGCATGTGTGTTATTTTCACCATCCACATATGGATCCACCACTATCATTGCATTTGTGTTCTTCTCATTAACCACAACTAGAGTCATTGCATGCGTGTTCTTTTCACAAACCACATATGGAACCAGCATTGTCATTGGAATGTATATTCTTTCATTAACCACATCTGGAGTCATTTCATGACTATTCTTTTCACAGACCACATATGGATCCACCAGTGTTATTGCATGTGTGTTCTCTTCAGAGACCACATATGGATCCACCAGTGTCTTTGCATGCGTGTTCTTTTTATTAACAACAACTAGAGTCATTGCATGTGTGTTACTTTCATTAACCACATATGGATCCACTAGTGTCATTGCATGTGTGTTCTTCTCGTTAACAACAACTAGAGTCATTGCGTGTGTGTTATTTTCATTAACCACATATGGATCCACCAGTTTCATGGGATGTGTGTTCTTCTCATTAACCATAGCTAGAGTCACTAGATGTGTGTTTTTTTCACAAACCACATATGGATCCACCAGTGTCATTGAAATGTGTGTTCTTTTCAAATACCACATATGGATCCACCAGTGCCATTGCATATGGATCCACCAGAGTTCATTGCATGTGTGTTCTTTTCACAATCCACCTATGGATCCACCAGTGTCATTGCATGTGTGTTCTTCTCAATAACCACAGCTAGAGTGCTGATTGTGTGTTCTTTTCACAAACCACATATCGAAACGCCATTGTCATTGAAATGTGTATTCTTTCATTAACCACATCTAGAGTCATTTCATGTCTATTCTTTTCACAGACCACATATGGATCCACTAGTGTCATTGCATGTGTGTTCTCTTCACAGACCACATATGGATCCACCAGTGTCATTGGACGTTAGTTCTTTTTACTAACAACAACTAGGGTCATTGCATGTGTGTTATTTTCACAATCCACATATGGATCCACCACTATCATTGCATTTGTGTTCTTCTCATTAGCCACAACTAGAGTCATTGCATGCATGTTCTTTTCACAAACCACATATGGAACCAACATTGTCATTGGAATGTGTATTCTTTCATTAACCACATCTGGAGTCATTTCATCTCTATTCTTTTCACAGACCACATATGGATCCACCAGTGTCATTGCATATGTGTTCTCTTCACAGACCACATATGGATCCACCAGTGTTATTGCATGTGTGTTCTTTTTATTAACAACAACTAGAGTCATTGCATGTGTGTTATTTTCATTAACCACATATGTATCCTCTAGTGTAATTGCATGTGTGTTCTTCTCCTAAACCACAACAAGAGTCATTGCATGTGTGTTCTTTTTACAAACCACATATGGAACCACCATTGTCATTGAAATGTGTATTATTTCATTAACCACATCTGGAGTCACTGGAGGTATATCTTTTCATTAACCACATATGGATCCACCAGTGTCATTGCATGTGTGTTCTTCTCATTAACCACATCTAGAGTCACTAGATGTGTGTTCTTTTCACAAACCAAATATGGAACCACCATTGTCATTGAAGTGTGTGTTCTTTTCAGATACCACACATGGATCCACCAGTATCATTGCATATGGATCCACCAGAGTTCATTGTATGTGTGTTGTTTTCACAGACCACATATGGATCCACCAGTGTCATTGCATGTGTGTTCTTCTCATTAACAACACACTCGAGTCATTGCATGTGTGTTCCTCTCATTAACAACACACTCGAGTCATTGCATGTGTAATATTTTTATTAACCACATATGGATCCACCAGTGCCATTGCATCTGGGTTCTTCTCATTAACCATAGCTAGAGTCACTGGATGTGTGTTCTTTGTCACAAACCACATATGGATCCACCAGTGTCATTGCATCTGTGTTCTTCTCATTAATAACAGCTAGTCATTGCATGTCTGTTATTTTCATTAACCACATATGGATCCACCAATGTCATTACATGTGTGTTCTTGTCGTTAACCACATCTAGATTCACGGGATGTCTATTCTTTTCACAAACCAAATATGGAACCACCATTATCATTGAAATGTGTGTTCTTTTCAAAGACCACACATGGATACACCAGTGTCATAGCATATGGATCCACCAGAGTTCATTGTATGTGTGTTCTTTTCACAATCCACCTTTGGATCCACCAGTGTCATTGCATGTGTGTTCTTCTCATTAACCACAGCTAGAGTCATTGCATGTGTGTTCTTTTCACAGACCACATATGGATCCACCAGTGTCACTGAAACATGTGTTCTTTTTAGAGACCACATCTAGAGTCATTGCATGTGTATTATTTTTAGAGATCACATATGGATCCACCAGTGTCATTGCATGTGTGTTCTTCTCATTGACAACAACTAGAGTCATTGAATGTGTGTTATTTTCATTAACCACATATGGATCCACCAGTGTCATTGCATGTGTGTTGTTCTCATTAACCACATCTAGAGTCACTGGATGTGTGTTCTTTTCACAAACCAAATATGGAACAACCATTGTCATTGAAATGTGTATTGTTTTCATAGACCACACATGGATCCACCAGTGTCATTCCATATGGATCCACCAGAGTTCATTGTATGCGTGTTCTTTTAACAATCCACCTATGGATCCACCAGTGTCATTGTATGTGTGTTCTTCTCATTAACCACATCTAGAGTCATTGCATGTGTGTTCTTTTCACAAGCCACATATGGAACCACCATTGTCATTGGAATGTGTATTCTTTTCATTAACCACATCTAGAGTCATTTCATGACAATTCTTTTCATAGACCACATATGGATCCACCAGTGTCATTGCATATGTGTTCTCTTCACATACCACATATGGATCCACCAGTGTCATTGCATGTGTGTTCTTTTTATTAACAACAACTAGAGTCATTGCAGGTGTGTTATTTTCATTAACCACATATGGATGCACTAGTGTCATTGCATGTGTGTTCTTCTCATTAACCACAACTAGAGTCATTGCATGTGTGTTCTTTTTACAAACCACATATGGAACCACCATTGTCATTGAAATGTGTATTATTTCATTAACCACATCTGGAGTCACTGGATGTATATCTTTTCATTAACCACATATGGATCCACCAGTGTCATTGCATGTGTGTTCTTCTCATTAACCACATCTAGAGTCACTAGATGTGTGTTCTTTTCACAAACCAAATATGTAACCACCATTGTCATTGAAATGTGTGTTCTTTTCAGATACCACACATGGATCCACCAGTGTCATTGCATATGGATCCACCAGAGTTCATTGTATGTGTGTTCTTTTCACAATCCACCTATGGATCCACCAGTGTCATTGCATGTGTGTTCTTCTCATTAACCACAACAAGAGTCATTGCATGTGTGTTCTTTTCACAAACCACATATGCATCCACCAGTGTCATTGAAACGTGTGTTCTTTTCAGAGACCACATCTGGAGTCATTGCATGTGTATTCTTTTCATAGACCACATATGGATCAACCAGTGTCATTGCATATGTGTTCTCTTCACAGACCACATATGGTTCCACCAGTATCATTTCATGTGTGTTCTTTTTATTAACAACAACTAGAGTCATTGCATGTGTGTTATTTTCATTAACCACATATGGATCCACTAGTGTCATTGCATGTGTGTTCTTCTCATTAACCACAACTAGAGTCATTGCATGTGTGTTGTTTTTACAAACCACATATGGAACCACCATTATCATTGAAATGTGTATTATTTCATTAACCCCATCTAGAGTCACTGGATGTATATCTTTTCATTAACCACATATGTATCCACTAGTGTAATTGCATGTGTGTTCTTCTCATTAACAACACACTCGAGTCATTGCATGTGTGTTCCTCTCATTAACAACACACTCGAGTCATTGCATGTGCAATATTTTCATTAACCACATATGGATCCACCAGTGCCATTGCATCTGGGTTCTTCTCATTAACCATAGCTAGAGTCACTGGATGTGTGTTCTTTGTCACAAACCACATATGGATCCACCAGTGTCATTGCATCTGTGTTCTTCTCATTAATAACAGCTAGTCATTGCATGTCTGTTATTTTCATTAACCACATATGGATCCACCAATGTCATTACATGTGTGTTCTTGTCGTTAACCACATCTAGATTCACGGGATGTCTATTCTTTTCACAAACCAAATATGGAACCACCATTATAATTGAAATGTGTGTTCTTTTCAAAGACCACACATGGATACACCAGTGTCATAGCATATGGATCCACCAGAGTTCATTGTATGTGTGTTCTTTTCACAATCCACCTTTGGATCCACCAGTGTCATTGCATGTGTGTTCTTCTCATTAACCACAGCTAGAGTCATTGCATGTGTGTTCTTTTCACAGACCACATATGGATCCACCAGTGTCACTGAAACATGTGTTCTTTTTAGAGACCACATCTAGAGTCATTGCATGTGTATTATTTTTAGAGATCACATATGGATCCACCAGTGTCATTGCATGTGTGTTCTTCTCATTGACAACAACTAGAGTCATTGAATGTGTGTTATTTTCATTAACCACATATGGATCCACCAGTGTCATTGCATGTGTGTTATTCTCATTAACCACATCTAGAGTCACTGGATGTGTGTTCTTTTCACAAACCAAATATGGAACAACCATTGTCATTGAAATGTGTATTGTTTTCATAGACCACACATGGATCCACCAGTGTCATTCCATATGGATCCACCAGAGTTCATTGTATGCGTGTTCTTTTAACAATCCACCTATGGATCCACCAGTGTCATTGTATGTGTGTTCTTCTCATTAACCACATCTAGAGTCATTGCATGTGTGTTCTTTTCACAAGCCACATATGGAACCACCATTGTCATTGGAATGTGTATTCTTTTCATTAACCACATCTAGAGTCATTTCATGACAATTCTTTTCATAGACCACATATGGATCCACCAGTGTCATTGCATATGTGTTCTCTTCACATACCACATATCGATCCACCAGTGTCATTGCATGTGTGTTCTTTTTATTAACAACAACTAGAGTCATTGCAGGTGTGTTATTTTCATTAACCACATATGGATGCACTAGTGTCATTGCATGTGTGTTCTTCTCATTAACCACAACTAGAGTCATTGCATGTGTGTTCTTTTTACAAACCACATATGGAACCACCATTGTCATTGAAATGTGTATTATTTCATTAACCACATCTGGAGTCACTGGATGTATATCTTTTCATTAACCACATATGGATCCACCAGTGTCATTGCATGTGTGTTCTTCTCATTAACCACATCTAGAGTCACTAGATGTGTGTTCTTTTCACAAACCAAATATGTAACCACCATTGTCATTGAAATGTGTGTTCTTTTCAGATACCACACATGGATCCACCAGTGTCATTGCATATGGATCCACCAGAGTTCATTGTATGTGTGTTCTTTTCACAATCCACCTATGGATCCACCAGTGTCATTACATGTGTGTTCTTCTCATTAACCACAACAAGAGTCATTGCATGTGTGTTCTTTTCACAAACCACATATGCATCCACCAGTGTCATTGAAACGTGTGTTCTTTTCAGAGACCACATCTGGAGTCATTGCATGTGTATTCTTTTCATAGACCACATATGGATCAACCAGTGTCATTGCATATGTGTTCTCTTCACAGACCACATATGGTTCCACCAGTGTCATTTCATGTGTGTTCTTTTTATTAACAACAACTAGAGTCATTGCATGTGTGTTATTTCCATTAACCACATATGGATCCACTAGTGTCATTGCATGTGTGTTCTTCTCATTAACCACAACTAGAGTCATTGCATGTGTGTTGTTTTTACAAACCACATATGGAACCACCATTATCATTGAAATGTGTATTATTTCATTAACCCCATCTAGAGTCACTGGATGTATATCTTTTCATTAACCACATATGTATCCACTAGTGTAATTGCATGTGTGTTCTTCTCATTAAACACATCTAGAGTCACTAGATGTGTGTTCTTTGTCACAAACCACATATGGATCCACCAGTGTCATTGAAATGTGTGTACTTTTCAGAGACCACGTATGGATCGACCAGTGTGATTGCATGTGTGTTCTTCTCATTAATAACAGCTAGTCATTGCATGTCTGTTATTTTCATTAACCACATATGGATCCACCAGTGTCATTGCATGTGTGTTCTTCCCATTAACCACATCTAGATTCACGGGATGTCTATTCTTTTCACAAACCAAATATGGAACCACCATTATCATTGAAATGTGTGTTCTTTTCAGAGACCACACATGGATCCACCAGTGTCATTGCATATGGATCCACGAGAGTTCATTGTATCTTTGTTCTTTTCACAATCCACCAATGGATCCACCAGTGTCATTGCATGTGTGTTCTTCTCATTAACCACAGCTAGAGTCATTGCATGTGTGTTCTTTTCATAGACCACATATGGATCCACCAGTGTCACTGAAACATGTGTTCTTTTCAGAGACCACATCTAGAGTCATTGCATGTGTATTCTTTTCAGAGACCACATATGGATCCACCAGTGTCATTGCATGTGTGTTCTTCTCATTAACAACAACTATAGTCATTGCATGTGTGTTATTTTCATTAACCACATATGGATCCACCAGTGTCATTGCATGTGTGTTCTTCTCATTAACCACATCTAGAGTCACTGGATGTGTGTTCTTTTTCACAAACCAAATATGGAACCACCATTGTCATTGAAATGTGTGTTCTTTTCAGAGACCACACATGGATCCACCAGTGTCATTGCATATGGATCCACCAGAGTTAATTGTATGTGTGTTCTTTTCACAATCCACCTATGGATCCACCAGTGTCATTGCATGTGTGTTCTTCTCATTAACCTCATCTAGAGTCATTGCATGTGTGTTCTTTTCACAAACCACATATGGAACCACCATTGTCATTGGAATATGTATTCTTTCATTAACCACATCTAGAGTCATTTCATGACTATTCTTTTCATAGACCACATATGGATCAACCAGTGTCATTGCATATGTGTTCTCTTCACAGACCACATATGGATCCACCAGTGTCATTACATGTGTGTTCTTTTTGTTAACAACAACTAGAGTCATTGTAGGTGTGTTATTTTCATTAACCACATATGGATCCACTAGTGTCATTGCATGTGTGTTCTTCTCATTAACCACAACTAGAGTCATTGCATGTGTGTTCTTTTTACAAACCACATATGGAACCACCATTATCATTGAAATGTGTATTATTTCATTAACCCCATCTGGAGTCACTGGATGTATATATTTTCATTAACCACATATGGATCCACCATTGTCATTGCATGTGTGTTCTTCTCATTAACCACATCTAGAGTCACTAGATGTGTGTTCTTTGTCACAAACCACATATCGATCCACCAGTGTCATTGAAATGTGTGTTCTTTTCAGAGACCACATATGGATCGACCAGTGTGATTGCATGTGTGTTCTTCTCATTAATAATAGCTAGTCATTGCATGTCTCTTATTTTCATTAACCACATATGGATCCACCAGTGTCATTGCATGTGTGTTCTTCCCATTAACCACATCTAGATTCACGGGATGTCTATTCTTTTCACAAACCAAATATGGAACCACCATTATCATTGAAATGTGTGTTCTCTTCAGAGACCACACATGGATCCACCAGTGTCATTGCATATGGATCCACCAGAGTTCATTGTATCTGTGTTCTTTTCACAATCCACCAATGGATCCACTTGTGTCATTGCATGTGTGTTCTTCTCATTAACCACATCTAGAGTCATTGCATGTGTGTTCTTTTCATAGACCACATATGGATCCACCAGTGTCACTGAAACATGTGTTCTTTTCAGAGACCACATCTAGAGTCATTGCATGTGTATTCTTTTCAGAGCCCACATATGGATCCACCAGTGTCATTGCATGTGTGTTCTTCTCATTAACAACAACTAGAGTCATTGCATGTGTGTTATTTTCATTAACCACATATGGATCCACCAGTGTCATTGCATGTGTGTTCTTCTCATTAACCACATCTAGAGTCACTGGATGTGTGTTCTTTTTCACAAACCAAATATGGAACCACCATTGTCATTGAAATGTGTGTTCTTTTCAGAGACCACACATGGATCCACCAGTGTCATTGCATATGGATCCACCAGAGTTCATTGTATGTGTGTTCTTTTCACAATCCACCTATGGATCCACCAGTGTCATTGCATGTGTGTTCTTCTCATTAACCACATCTAGAGTCATTGCATGTGTGTTCTTTTCACAAACCACATATGGAACCACCATTGTCATTGGAATATGTATTCTTTCATTAACCACATCTAGAGTCATTTCATGACTATTCTTTTCATAGACCACATATGGATCAACCAGTGTCATTGCATATGTGTTCTCTTCATAGACCACATATGGATCCACCAGTGTCATTGCATGTGTGTTCTTTTTATTAACAACAACTAGACTCATTGCAGGTGTGTTATTTTCATTAACCACATATGGATCCACTAGTGTCATTGCATGTGTGTTCTTCTCATTAACCACAACTAGAGTCATTGCATGTGTGTTCTTTTTACAAACCACATATGGAACCACCATTGTCATTGAAATGTGTATTATTTCATTAACCACATCTGGAGTCACTGGATGTATATCTTTTCATTAACCACATATGGATCCACTAGTCTCATTGCATGTGTGTTCTTCTCATTAACCACATCTAGAGTACCTAGATGTGTGTTCTTTTCACAAACCAAATATGTAACCACCATTGTCATTGAAATGTGTGTTCTTTTCAGATACCACACATGGATCCACCAGTATCATTGCATATGGATCCACGAGAGTTCATTGTATGTATGTTCTTTTCACAGACCACATATGGATCCACCAGTGTCATTGCATGTGTGTTCTTCTCATTAACAAAACACTCGAGTCATTGCATGTGTAATATTTTCATTAACCACATATGGATCCACCAGTGTCATCGCATCTGGGTTCTTCTCATTAACCACAGCTAGAGTCACTGGATGTGTGTTCTTTGTCACAAACCACATATGGATCCACCAGTGTCATTGAAATGTGTGTTCTTTTCAGAGACCACATATGGATCCACTAGTGTCATTGCACATGGATCCACCAGTGTCATTACATGTGTGTTCTTCTCATTAATAACAACTAGTCATTGCATGTCTGTTATTTTCATTAACCACATATGGATCCACCAGTGTCATTGCATGTGTGTTCTTCTCATTAACCACATCTAGATTCACTGGATTTCTATTCGTTTCACAAACCAAATATGGAACCACCATTATCATTGAAATGTGTGTTCTTTTCAGAGACTACACATGGATCCACCAGTGTCAATGCATATGGATCCACCAGAGTTCATTGTATGTGTGTTCTTTTCACAATCCACCTATGGATCCACCAATGTCATTGCATGTGTGTTCTTCTCATTAACCACAACAAGAGTCATTGCATGTGTGTTCTTTTCACAAACCACATATGGATCCACCAGTGTCATTGAAACGTGTGTTCTTTTCGGAGACCACATCTGGAGTCATTGCATGTGTATTCATTTCAGAAACCACAGATGGATACACCAGTGTCATTGCATGTGTGTTCTTCTCATTAACAACAACTAGAGTCATTGCATGTGTGTTATTTTCATTAACCACATATGGATCCACCAATGTCATTGCATGTGTGTTCTTCTCATTAACCACATCTAGAGTCACTGGATATGTGTTCTTTTCACAAACCAAATATGGAACCACCATTGTCATTGAAATGTGTGTTCTTTTCAGAGACCACACATGGATCCATCAGTGTCATTGCATACGGATCCACCAGAGTTCATTGTATGTGTGTTCTTTTCACAACACACCTATGGATCCACCAGTGTCATTGCATGTGTGTTCGTCTCATTAACCACAGCTAGAGTCATTGCATCTGTGTTCTTTTCACAAACCAGATATGGAACCACCATTGTCATTGGAATGTGTATTCTTTCATTAACCACATCTAGAGTCATTTCATCACTATTCTTTTTATTGACCACATATGGATCCACAAGTTTCATTGCATATGTGTTCTCTTCATAGACCACATATGGTTCCACCAGTGTCATTGCATGTGTGTTCTTTTTGGTCACAACAACTAGAGTCATTGCATGTGTGTTATTTTCATTAACCACATATGGATCCCCCAGTGTCATTGCATGTGTGCTCTTCTCATTAACCACAGCTAGAGTCATTGCTTGTGTGTTCTTTTTACAAACCACATATGGAACCACCATTGTCATTGAAATGTGTATTATTTCATTAACCACATCTGGAGTTACTGGATGTATATCTTTTCATTAACCACATATGGGTCAACCAGTGTCATTGCATGTGTGTTCTTCTCATTAACCACATCTAGAGTCACTAGATGTGTGTTCTTTGTCACAAACCACATATGGATCCACCAGTGTCATTGAAATGTGTATTCTTTTGAGAGACCACATATGGATCCGCCAATGTCATTGCATGTGTGTTCTTCTCATTAACAACAACTAGGGTCATTGCATGTGTGTTATTTTCATTAACCACATATGGATCCACCAGTGTGATTGCATGTGTGTTCTTGTCATTAACCACATCTAGAGTCACTGGATGTGTGTTCTTTTCACAAACCAAATATGGAACCACGATTATCATTGAAATGTGTGTTCTTTTCAGAGACCACACATGGATCCACCGGTGTCATTGCATATGGATCCACCAGAGTTCATTGTATCTGTGTTCTTTTCACAATCCACCAATGGATCCAGCAGTGTCATTGCAGGTGTGTTCTTCTCATTAACCACTTCTAGAGTCATTGCATGTGTGTTCTTTTCACAGACCACATATGGATCCACCAGTGTCACTGAAACATGTGTTCTCTTCAGAGACCACATCTAGAGTCATTGCATGTGTATTCTTTTCAAAGACCACATATGGATCCACCAGTGTCATTGCAAGTGTGTTCTTCTCATTAACAACAACTAGAGTCATTGCATGTGTGTTATTTTCATTAAGCACATATGGATCCACCAGTTTCATTGCAAGACCACATATGGATCCAGAAGTGTCATTGCATGTGTGTTCTTCTCATTAACAACAGCTAGAGTCATTGCATGTGTGTTATTTTCATTAACCACATATGGATCCACAAGTGTCGTTGCATGTGTGTTATTTTCATTAACTACATATGGATCCACTAGTGTCATTGCATGTGTGTTCTTCTCATTAACCATAGCTAGATTCATTGCATGTGTATTCTTTTCAGAGACCACATCTGGATCTACTAGTGTCATTGCATGTGTGTTCTTCGCATTAACAATAGCTAGAGTCACTGCATGTGTGTTATTTTCATTGACCACATATGGATCCACCACTGTCATTGCTTGTGTGTTCTTCTCATTAACCAAATCTAGAGTCACTAGATGTTTGTTTTTCACAAACAAAATATGGAAACACCATTGTCATTGAAATGTGTGTTCTTTTCAGAGACCACACATGGATCTACCAGTGTCATTGCATATGGATCCACCAGAGTTCATTGTATGTGTGTTCTTTTCACAATCCACCTATGGATCCACCAGTGTCATTGCATGTGTGTTCTTCTCATTAACCACAGCTAGAGTTATTGCATGTGTGTTCTTTTCACAAACAATATGTGTTGTTTTCAAAGACCACATCTGGAGTCACTGCATGTGTATTCTTTTTAGAGACCACATATGGATCCACCAGTCTAATTGCATGTGTGTTCTTCTCAGAGACCACATCTAGAGTCATTGCATGTGTGTTAGTTTCACTAACCACATACGGATCCACTAGTGTCATTGCATGTGTGTTCTTCTCATTAACCACAACTAGAGTCACTGGTGTGTGTTCTTTTCACAAACCAAATATGGAACCACCATTATCATTGAAATGTGTGTTCTTTTTAGACACCACACATGGATCCACAAGTGTCATTGCATATGGATCCACAAGAGTTCATTTAATGTGTGTTCTTTTCACAATCCACCTATGGATCCACCAGTGTCATTACATGTGTGTTCTTATGATTAACCACAGCTTGAGTCATGGCATGTGTGTTCTTTTCACAAACCACATATGGAACCACGATTGTCATTGGAATGTGTATTCTTTCATTAACCACATCTAGAGTCATTTCATGACTATTCTTTTCACAGACCACATATGGATCCACCAGTGTCATTACATGTGTGGTCTCTTCACAGACCACATATGGATCCACCAGTGTCATTGCATGTGTGTTCTTTTTATTAACAACAACTAGAGTCATTGCATGTGTGTTATTTTCATTAACCACATATGGATCCACCAGTGTCATTGCATGTATGTTCTTCTCATTAACCACAGCTAGAGTCATTGCATGTGTGTTCTTTTCACAAACCACATATGGAACCACCATTGTCATTGAAATGTGTATTCTTTCATTAACCACATTTGGAGTCATTTCATGACTATTCTTTTCGTAGACCACATATGGATCCACCAGTGTCATTGCATGTGTGTTCTCTTCACAGATCACATATGGATCCACCAGTGTCATTGCATGTGTGTTCTTTTTAATAACAACAACTAGAGTCATTGCATGTGTGTTATTTTCATTAACCACATATGGATCCACCAGTGTCATTGCATGTGTGCTCTTCTCACTAACCACATCTAGAGTCATTGCATGTGTATTATTTTCAGAGACCACATATGGATCCAGCAGTGTCATTGCATGTGTGTTCTTCTCATTAACAACAACTAGAGTCATTGCATGTGTGTTATTTTCATTAACCACATATGGAACCACCACTATCATTGCATGTGTGTTCTTCTCATTAACCATATCTAGAATCACTAGATGTGTGTTTTTCACAAACCAAATATGGAACCACCATTGTCATTGAAATGTGTGTTCTTTTCAGAGACCACACATGGATCTACCATTGTCATTGCATATGGATCCACCAGAGTTCATTGTATGTGTGTTCTTTTCACAATCCACCTATGGATCCACCAGTGTCATTGCATGTGTGTTCTTCTCATTAACCACCACAATTATTGCATGTGTGTTCTTTTCACAAACAACATATGGATCCACCAGTGTCATTGAAATGTGTGTTCTTTTCAAAGACCACATCTGGAGTCATTGCATGTGTATTCTTTTTAGAGACCACATATGGATCCACCAGTGTCATTGCATGTGTGTTCTTCTCAGAGACCACATCTAGAGTCATTGCATGTGTGTTAGTTTCACTAACCACATTTGGATCCACCAGTGTCATTGCATGTATGTTCTTCTCATTAACCATATCTAGAGTCACTGGATGTGTGTTCTTTTCGCAAACCAAATATGGAACCACCATTATCATTGAAATGTGTGTTCTTTTTAGAGACCACACATGGATCCACCAGTGTCATTGCATATGGATCCACAAGAGTTCATTGTATGTGTGTTCTTTTCACAATCCACCTATGGATCCACTAGTGACATTGCATGTGTGTTCTTCTCATTAACCACAGCTAGAGTCATTGCATGTGTGTTCTTTTCACAATACACATATGGAACCACCATTTTCATTGGAATGTGTATTCTTTCATTAACCACATCTAGAGTCATTTCATGACTATTCTTTTCACAGACCACATATGGATCCACCAGTGTCATTGCATGTGTGGTCTCTTCACAGACCACATATGGATCCACCACTGTCATTGCATATGTGTTCTTTTTATTAACAACAACTAGAGTCATTGCATGTGTGTTATTTTCATTAACCACATATGGATCCACCAGTGTCATTGCATGTGTGTTCTTCTCATTAACCACAGCTAGAGTCATTGTATGTGTGTTCTTTTCACAATCCACCTATGGATCCACCAGTGTCATTGCATGTGTGTTCTTCTCATTAACCACAGCTAGAGTCATTGCATGTGTGTTCTTTTCACAAACCACATATGGAACCACCATTGTCATTGGAATGTATATTCTTTTTAGAGACAACATCTAGATTCATTTCATGACTATTCTGTTCACAGACCACATATGGATCCACCAGTGTCATTGCATGTGTGTTCTCTTCATAGACCACATACGGATCCACTAGTGTCATTGCATGTGTGTTCTTTTTAATAACAACAACTAGAGTCATTGCATTTGTGTTATTTTCATTAACCACATATGGATCCACCAGTGTCATTGCATGTGTGCTCTTCTCATTAACCACAGCTAGAGTCATTGCTTGTGTATCATTTTCAGAGACCACATATGGATCCACCAGTGTCATTGCATGTGTGTTCTTCTTATTAACAACAACTAGAGTCATTGCATGCGTGTTATTTTCATTAACCACATATGGATCCACCAGTGTCATTGCATATGTGTTCTTCTCATTAACCACATCTAGAGTCACTAGATGTGTGTTTTTCACAAACCAAATATGGAACCACCATTGTCATTGAAATGTGTGTTCTTTTTAGAGACCACACATGGATCCACCTATGTCATTGCATATGGATCCACCAGAGTTCATTGTATGTGTGTTATTTTCACAATCCACCTATGGATCCACCAGTGTAATTGCCTGTGTGTTCTTCTCATTAACCACATCTAGAGTCATTGCATGTGTGTTCTTTTCACAAACCACATATGGATCCACCAGTGTCATTGAAATGCGTGTTCTTTTCAAAGACCACATCTGGAGTTATTGCATGTGTATTCTTTTTAGAGACCACATATAGATCCACGAGTGTAATTGCATGTGTGTTCTTCTCAGAGAGCACATCTAGTGTCATTGCATGTGTGGTAGTTTCATTAACCACATATGGATCCACCAGTGTCATTGCATGTGTGTTCTTCTCATTAACCACATCTAGAGTCACTGGATGTGTGTTCTTTTCACAAGCCAAATATGGAACCACCATTATCATTTAAATGTGCGTTCTTTTCAGAGACCACACATGGATCCACCAGTGTCATTGCATATGGATCCACCAGAGTTCATTGTATGTGTGTTCTTTTCACAATCCACCTATGGATCCACCAGTGTCATTGCATGTGTGTTCTTCTCATTAACCACAGCTAGAGTCATTGCATGTGTGTTCTTTTCACAAACCACATATGCATCCACCATTGTCATTGGAATGTGTATTCTTTCATTAACCACATCTAGAGTCATTTCATGACTATTCTTTTCACAGACCACATATGGATCCACTAGTGTCATTGCATGTGTGGTCTCTTCACAGACCACATATGGATCCACCCTGTCATTGCATGTGTGTTATTTTTATTAACAACAACTAGAGTCAATGCATGTGTGTTATTTTCATTAACCACATATGGATCCACCAGTGTCATTGCATGTGTGTTCTTTTCAGAGACCACACATGGATCCACTAGTGTCATTGCATATGGATCCACCAGAGTTCATTGTATGTGTGTTCTTTTCACAATCCACCTATGGATCCACCAGTGTAATTGCCTGTGTGTTCTTCTCATTAACCACAGCTAGAGTCATTGCATGTGTGTTCTTTTCAAAAACAACATACGGATCCACCAGTGTCATTAAAATGTGTGTTATTTTCAAAGACCACATCTGGAGTCATTGCATGTGTATTCTTTTTAGAGACCACATATGGATCCACGAGTGTCATTGCATGTGTGTTCTTCTCAGAGACCACATCTAGTGTCATTGCATGTGTGTTAGTTTCATTAACCACATATGGATCCACAAGTGTCATTGCATGTGTGTTCTTCTGATTAACCACATCTAGAGTCACTGGATGTGTGTTCTTTTCACAAACCAAATATGGAACCACCATTATCATTTAAATGGGCGTTCTTTGCATAGACCACACATGGATCCACCAGTGTCATTGCATATGGATCCACCAGAGTTCATTGTATGTGTGTTCTTTTCACAATCCACCTATGGATCCACCAGTGTCATTGCATGTGTGTTCTTCTCATTAACCACAGCTAGAGTCATTGCATGTGTGTTCTTTTCACAAACCACATATGGAACCATCATTGTCATTGGAATGTGTATTCTTTCATTAACCACATCTAGAGTCATTTCATGACTATTCTTTTCATAGACCAGATATGGATCCACCAGTGTCATTGCATGTGTGTTCTCTTCACAGACCACATATGGATCCTCAAGTGTCATTGCATGTGTGTTCTTTTTATTAACGACAACTAGAGTCATTGCATTTGTGTTATTTTCATTAACCACATATGGATCCACCAGTGTCATTTCATGTGTGTTCTTCTCATTAACCACAGCTAGAGTGATTGCATGTGTGTTCTTTTCACAAACCACATATGGAACCACCATTGTCATTGAAATGTGTATTCTTTCATTAACCACATCTGGAGTCATTTCATGACTATTCTTTTCGTAGACCACATATGGATCCACCAGTGTCATTGCATGTGTGTTCTCTTCATAGACCACATATGGATCCACAGTGTCATTGCATGTGTGTTGTTTTTACTAACAACAACTAGAGTCATTGCATGTGTGTTATTTTCATTAACCACATATGTATTGTCATTGCATGTGTGTTCTTCTCATTAACCACATCTAGAGTCACTGGATGTGTGTTCTTTTCACAAACCACATATGGATCCACCAGTGTCATTGAAATATGTGTTATTTTTAGAGACCACACATGGATTCACCAGTGTCACTACATGTGTGTTCTTTTCATTAACCACATATGGATCCACCATTGTCATTGAAATGTGTATTATTTTCAACGATAGCCATTGGCCACAAATAATCGGGATGCAGAGCTAACCAGCAATCGCTTCGGGCTTCTAGGTGATAAGGATGCGTGGATGATAAGGATGTCCTTCATGAGGGCGATCCGCGAGAAGTATGTTATGTTAACTGATTGGCAGTGGCAACCACGCTGGGCCTACGTCCTTGCCCTTATCCCATTAACCTCGGGGCCGAAGCTTAGATCGTGTTCCTTCATTGCCATGGAGAGGGAGAGGCCCAAACTCAGCTTGCACGAGGCTCAGATGTTCGCCCACTATGACATACTCGCGCCGCCGTTCGCGAGGCTTCCGGCCGGCTTCGAGCTTAGCTACACCGGGGTTCCTGTCGTGCCGCTCTTATGCGACAACGCGTTGGCGAGGCAGATCGCGGAGCGCCATCGCCAGCTACCAGAGGGGAAGAGGGTAATGGCACGGTACTCGCGCACGAGCGCATACTGGAAAAGTTGTTCAAGAAGGAGCGGGTTGCGTTGATTGAGCTGCGCGGAACCCACCGGCGGGAGATCCACCCAGATCTGCACAACCCCTAAGGGAGGCAGTGCTTCTGGGCAGTGCCTGGGCATACGACCCCCACCGTTATTGATGTGGCATGCCGTGAAGAATCCATGAGGAGGAGGAACGCTACCGGGAACGTCGGCATCGATTCCGACACGGAGGAGGCTGTCATCGATGATGAAGACTGTGGGAGCATCATAGTCGATTAGGTCCACTTAAGCATAGATTAAATCTATGTACGGTATCTTAATGCCCTCTTGGGATCTGGGTCACTTGAGTCATAGTCGATTATCATCATAATCTATATATTTTGGCCATGTTTTAGTTGTCTTTGTCTTTGAAACTAGTCAAAACTCGTCCGATCCTAAAAATAAAGTTCACGCGTTCCTGGCATATCGGATGGGACAATACGTTGACTCTGCTCCTAGCACTTGATGGCACAGCCATAATTTGGAGTGTGCTAGAGGAGAAGGGATCGAGCGTGTTGTAATAGTGTACTACTCCTATCCAGATATAACTGACTTAGTTTTTTTAGATATTTAAATGTATCTATACCCAAAACATGTCTAGATACATGTTTTAGGTTTATCTGTCTTTCAAACTAATCAAAAGTCGTCAAATTCTGAACAAACAAAGTCATTGCATTCACATCTGATGGGACAATACACTGACCCTGGTACTTGATGGCACAACCATAATTCTGGAGTGCGCCAGAGGAGATGGGAATCCAAGGGAGATGGGACTAGTAGCTGCATCCATACGCATGTAAAAAATTAATGTAATAATATTTTAAAAATTGTAATATGGTCCACATGACCCCATCACAGACACGTTGCACGCGCCAGATATAAATAAAGACGACACGACTAGTTTAGTTTCAATGATATAATTCAACATACGACGTTACGGTGCCCGTATCTTTTTGCTCCTCTTATTAGTCTGCTAGCCCACGCTGCATTAAGCAATAGTTGATGAGGATAAAAAAATGATAAAATGGCATATAAAACAATTTTTAAGCTTACCTTTCATCTGGAGAATCGTACAAAGATGAAATTGGCAGGGATTTATTATTTCTCCTGCAGTTCGCCAAAAGATACTCAAGAACATCTTCAATCACCCCTGCAACTTCTTCATATTCTAATACACCTCCATTATTTGCCCTTTCCTCCCCATTCCACTTACCATTTTGTTTCTTTTCACACCCTTTTCTCGCCGGCACCTCCACTTCATAAATTGGCTGCTTCCGTACGTTTTCCTCCGAGTGCTCATCACCGTTTTCCTCCACCTGCTGCACTTCCTCAAGTTCTTCATCTTCGCGCTACTCTTCCTCCAGTTCTGGCTGAGAAGCCTCATTTTCTGCCACCGGGGTGTGAACAGGGACAATATCATGTGTAACTGGGTTTTTGCACAACCTCTTGATATGGCCGAATCTGCCAAAACGTTTGCATTTCCTTTTCCTAGCTCCCAGCCTTGAACCTTTATTGGTGGAGGCTTCGATCCTTAGCTTTTTAGGCCTCCCAGGTGGTCTCCTAAGAACTGGTGGTTGAAGTTTGAACCCTGGATCGACAATCTCCCAATCATTTTCATCAGCCATAGGTGGTACGTTTTCTGCATAAGTTGCAGCAAACTTGTCCATGGAAAAATAGTTATCGACATAGTTCTCTATTTCAGCTCCGCTACCTCTAAGCTTTAAGATGAAGTAAATTGCATGGTGACATGGCAGACCAGTAATCTGCCACTGCCTGCATGAACAAGTATTCTTTCCAATGTCTATAGTGTACCTCCGTTCACTTCAATGCTTGTATTCTGCATAAACCTCAACCAATGTTCTGGAACTACTGAACATCCTCATCTTTATCATTCTCATTGCCCTGGTTCTTGCATTCAGTAACATAACCACCTTTGGAACTATTTTATAGCCTAAAAAATTTCTTGCAGAAATTCTTTGCCTTAAATCTATCTTCACCACTATGCACTGTCTTATTACATCCAACAAAATAACAATTCCAAGTGTCTTCATGCCCGAAATCTTATCATTGAAACTCTCTGCCAAATTATTGCAAAAAAATCCACCTTGCTTAACTCACCAAACTTGCTTCTAGCCCATAGCTTGGTGTGATGTTTTTCAAGGTATTTTTTCACCTTTGGCACTACATACATGTTCTGCAAGTAAGTATCATGCGTGCTTGGGGTGTATGTGTATGCTGATCGCCACAAGTCCTCTTCAAAGATCTTTCCTTTGAATTTCTTCGTGAAGTTAGTAGCGAGGTGCTGCATGCATTCCCTATGCTCAACCCCAGGAAACACAACATCAACAGCATTCTCAAGACCCTTGCATGCACCGGTGTGTATCACCAAGCCTTCAGAGTGAACAATTACTGCCCGTAGTCTCTGCATGAACCATATCCAGCTTTCATTTGATTAACTCTCAAGACCAGCATAAGCTACGGGTAGAAGCCAATTATGCGCGTCCAAAGAACAAGCAAAAGCAACATGTCCCCTGAACTTCCCTGTTAAAGAAGTTGCGCCTATTGCCAAGTATGGCCTGCAGCCGTCTAGGAACCCCTTCCATCATGCCTTCAGGCAGACAAAACATCTCCTGAAGCATATCTTATCCGCCTGCTTATACCTGACCCCCCTTGAGACCTTTTCTCTTCCTTTGACAACCTCGTAATCGATGTCAGCAACACTACTAGGTGATGTTTTCTCTACCCGAGCTTTGAAACTATACAACATGTGAAAACTATCATTCCACTTGCCTTGAATTAAGTCTAGAGCCATCTCCTTCCCATCAAAGACTTTGTGGTAAGGAATCAGAACATTAAACATTTTGCTAATCTTTGCTCTGAGTTCAGCAGGTCTAATGTTATGATCCTGCCTCACCCAGTCAAGTACAGTAGCAGCAATCCACTTGGTAGTCGTTGGTCTAATTTTATCTCTTAAAGAAGTATTTGGGCGGTTGTGTTTCTTCGTGTTTACTTTGATCTGCATTCGATAAGAATCCAAATAATTTAGAGCTAGTTATCGACAGCATAAATATGAGAAAGACTGAAACTAAATGTAGCTATTGCAACCTGAAATGGTTGTCCACCCCGCATTGGAGATGCATGTAATCTTCATTTACACACATTACTTTCCCTACAATGCACCCTAAATCTCTTTTGGTCGCTCTTTTCAATGATAAATTCGAACCAAACTCTGATTGCATAGGTTGCAACTACATATCTGCACTCCTCCACATTCTCAAAGACAGTCCCCTCACCAATTGTAGGATTGTCCCTGTTAAAGTGTATCACTGGCCTGTCCTCGTCTTCATCGTCGTATCTACATTCCATTTCCACATCTTCACATTCCTCTTCCTCATCAGTCCCATAGTCAGGCTCAAAGTTCGAATCAACCAAATATTCCCTACTCTCCATCCTATCAAGGTCAGCAACCACATCTGGATATGCTTTCTCATCATCATCCGCACCGCCACACATTTCAGTGTCTTCATGCTCGCTTGACAAAGCATCATGCTCAAGGACAAGCTGTACAAACGTCCTACGGTTATCAACACATATCCTTGCCATCACCATGGGACTAGAAACGCTAATTGGGGTATCCAGAAAAGGAATCACAGTTCTTACCCTTCAATGTGGACGCACGGCACCTTCTCCGGGCTCCATACCTCCAAAGCTCTGCACCCCTCTTCCTCTTCCCCTGTTTTGTTCCCCTCTGTGCTCTCCAGACTTGAAAGAGATTCCATGCTCTCCAGCCACATAGGACCATTGTCCGTGTTCTCAAGCCTTGCAGGATCCATCTCCGAGTGGGATCCAGATCACCAGCGTTGTTGGGCGCCTAACCCAACGACCGACTCTTGGTTTTCGTTTCCAGACGCGCCTGGGTGGTGGACGGAGGCAAGGAGACATGGCAGGGAGGGGCCGGGAGGGGGCATGAGGGGATGGCAGGGAGGGGAGGGAGGGAGGACGACGACCCAAGGGGACGACGAGAGCGGTGCATGACTGAATGGAGTGGTAGCGGCAGGAGCAAAGGAGCGGAGTGGAGCGGAGATGGTTGCGATGAAACATGGAAAATTTCACAATAATGTGTTGGTGGGCGGCACCAGCCCTCGAACCTGGGACGCGCGCTGTCGAAGGTGGAGGAGGCGGGCCCGCTAGTCAGAAAACATGCCACCTATCAGCGCACTATGCACGGTAGCACTTCACATAATTTTTTAGCCGGTCCCACATGTCAGTCTGTTTGATCAAAACTTGCATGCGGTGCATGGCTAGTTCACGCGCTAGTTCTGAAAAAAAGCCCGTTGATCCAAACTTGAAGTGGCAGTTCCACTTCTTCTCCCTCGTCTCCTCGCAGTGGTAGTTCTGCTTCGCCTCCCTCGTCTGTTCTCCTCTTCTTCTTCTCCTCACAGTGGTAGTTCTTATTTCTTCCTCGATCAAAACATTCCCGCCCGTAAGTCATGGCCAGTAGCCGGATGAAGAGGAACTAGTCCGATCTCTCGGTTGACCCACTTCGCAAGATCGCCGACTACTTGCTGGAGAAAGAGGAGTATGTCGACACCTATGCTGCTTGTCAGGAAGTCTGCACCGATTGGCGTCGCACTTTAAAGGTGCCCGAATTCCATCTCAACAACTGGATCATGATAGATCACACACATCGAGACGTTGGCGACTTCACCTTCCTCAACCTCGCCACTGGTCGTTGCTTCAGGACGAATCTAATGGACGTCCATCGCAGGTTCACATTCACATCCGATATATATATATATATATCATTCATTTATTTGTATTTTCCATTGTAAACATCTTAGTGCTAACTAATGCCCTCTTCTTCCAAAATATTCTACTTCGTCGGCGTTTCTCGTGGCGTCATCATGCTTGCTTAGAGGGTGGAGCCATACCAGATTCTGCTTCTGAACCCAATCACTCATAAGTCTAACATTCAGTTTCAAGCACACATACCATCTGATCTTCTGCAATCTGTCATCATGACGAAGTCCCCGATGATGGTGTTCATTTGCACAGATTATCCAGATTATATTGCATGGGTCGATGAGAGCACCCCAACGGGGCAAATCAATGAATCATGTGGAGAAGGATTGTATTCACCACCTCCTGATATGTTTCTGGTCTGCATGACGACATTCCGAGGGGAAGTATATGCATTACTTGAGAATGGAGATATCATGTCGACCAACATCCAGTTAAAGCAGCGCGCGAGCACTGTCACGATGGCCAAAATAATTTCAGCCCCAGTCTTTGAACAGGTACGCGGAGGCTACAGATTTTACCTAGTTGAGTCAGATGGTGATCTGCTTCTTGTCTTGAACGGGGATTTCGCCAAAGGGCAACCGGTGTTGTACCGGGTGGACACGGAGAACCGCTCTATCGAGGCCGTTGGTGACATTGGAAGTCGTGCCCTCTTGGTTGATTACCATCGGTCTATCTCCATTGACACCAGGTTACACCCCATAGTCAAACCCGGTTGCATATACTACAGGAATTATATCAGACTGTACTATAATGAGGTTCAAGCCTGGGAAGAGGAACCAACAATGACGTATGGCTTAAGTCTAGAACATACACCGAGGCCTTACCCTCTAGACGAAATACTGGCAGCACATTGTAGACAGAGAGAGTTCTCTAAACATGTGTTGTAGCACGCGGGAGCCGCCGACGATAAAAAATATAGGGGAGAATGAATCCTATATTCATCCTAGGTTACTTGCTAGCATTTTCAGGTCTATTTTTCGAAGTAGAAATTTGTACTATATTTATATTATTTCGATTAGCAGTATTCGTATTACCTTTCAGACAAAATTGTAATGTATTTAATTTTAGTACTTTCAGAATTCAAAGTTTTTTATTTTTAGTATCTTCTTTCAGAATTCTCTGTGTTCGACAGCTGGAGCTGGCGGCAGGCATTAGCTCAGCGCCGGAATTCAGGTTCCACATGGAAAATTGCACAATAATGTGTTGGTGGGCGGCACCAGCCCTCGAACCTGGGATGCGCGCCGTCAAAGGTGGAGGAGGCGGACCCGCCAGTCAGAAAACATGCCACGTCGTCATCCCCTATTTCTGATGCCCTTTAAAAAAAGAAAACATGCCACGTCGTCATCCTTGTTTCTAATGGTGCTGCTACAATCGATGGTACATAGTGGCATAGAAATAATATCTGATGGGTTCGTAGCATGGAAAATAAAAAAATTCTACCGCAAGAACGAACAAACCCATATCTAATCTAGATAAAAGCCAAGATCTAATCTATTAGACATGAGCAACGAGATAGATCGGTACTAACCCTCGTAGAACCGAAATTGGTTGATGTAGTCGATCACTTGCCGATCTCAAGATCGTGTGGACGATCCTTCCGGCGCCGTGTTCCGGCAGCGCTTCCGCAGTCGGTCACACATGCGGAGTCGAAGCAAACCTTCCTCTCCTCGTTCCAGCGAGCAGCAGAGGTAGTAGATCTTCTCCACGGAATCCCAGCAGCACGACGGTGTGGTGGTGGTGGTGGAGTAGAGAATTCTGCAGGGCTTCGCCTAAGCCTGAGCAGAGGGAAGGAGGAGGAGAGAGGCGACGGCTAGGGTTTGTTGTTATGGAGGAGTGCTAGGGGGTGGCGCCCCCTCCCTTCTATTTAAAGGAGGGAGGCGCCATGGGAGGGGGAGACCTAGTAGGACTCCCCTCCCTCCTTGGGCCGGCGGATTGGGAGGGGGGAGGAATCCTCCTCCCCCACGAATCCGTGTATTGCCCCACAATGACTCCTTGATCCTTTCTTGGTTTTCAAGCAAACTCCAAGAAATCTCCTAGAACCTTCCAGAACATTCCGAAACCTTCTAGAATCTCCATGCAAACACTACGGAACATTTCCTAACTTAGAAAATAATCCCCGATATATGAATCTTATTCTCCGGACAATTCCGGATCTCCTCGTGATGTCCCGGATTCAATCCGAGACTCCGAACAACATTCGGTCTCCAACGCACATTCCATATCTACTGAAACATGTGTTCTTTTCAGAGACCACATCTAGAGTCATTGCATGTGTATTATTTTCAGAGATCACATATGGATCCACCAGTGTCATTGCATGTGTGTTCTTCTCATTGACAACAACTAGAGTCATTGAATGTGTGTTATTTTCATTAACCAGATATGGATCCACCAGTGTCATTGCATGTGTGTTGTTCTCATTAACCACATCTAGAGTCACTGGATGTGTGTTCTTTTCACAAACCAAATATGGAACCACCATTGTCATTGAAATGTGTATTGTTTTCATAGACCACACATGGATCCACCAGTGTCATTCCATATGGATCCACCAGAGTTCATTGTATGTGTGTTCTTTTCATAATCCACCTATGGATCCACTAGTGTCATTGCATGTGTGTTCTTCTCATTAACCACATCTAGAGTCATTGCATGTGTGTTCTTTTCACAAGCCACATATGGAACCACCATTGTCATTGGAATGTGTATTCTTTTCATTAACCACATCTAGAGTCATTTCATGACAATTCTTTTCATAGACCACATATGGATCCACCAGTGTCATTGCATATGTGTTCTCTTCACAGACCACATATGGATCCACCAGTGTCATTGCATGTGTGTTCTTTTTATTAACAACAACTAGAGTCATTGCAGGTGTGTTATTTTCATTAACCACATATGGATCCACTAGTGTCATTGCATGTGTGTTCTTCTCATTAACCACAACTAGAGTCATTGCATGTGTGTTCTTTTTACAAACCACATATGGAACCACCATTGTCATTGAAATGTGTATTATTTCATTAACCACATCTGGAGTCACTGGATGTACATCTTTTCATTAACCACATATGGATCCACCAGTGTCATTGCATGTGTGTTCTTCTCATTAACCACATCTAGAGTCACTACATGTGTGTTCTTTGTCACAAACCACATATGGATCCACCAGTGTCATTGAAATGTGTGTTCTTTTCAGAGACCACATATGGATCGACCAGTGTGATTGCATGTGTGTTCTTCTCATTAATAACAGCTAGTCATTGCATGTCTGTTATTTTCATTAACCACATATGGATCCACCAGTGTCATTGCATGTGTGTTCTTCCCATTAACCACATCTAGATTCATGGGATGTCTATTCTTTTCACAAACCAAATATGGAACCACCATTATCATTGAAATGTGTGTTCTTTTCAGAGACCACACATGGATCCACCAGTGTCATTGCATATGGATCCACCAGAGATCATTGTATCCGTGTTCTTTTCACAATCCACCAATGGATCCACCAGTGTCATTGCATGTGTGTTCTTCTCATTAACCACAGCTAGAGTCATTGCATGTGTGTTCTTTTCGTAGACCACATATGGATCCACCAGTGTCACTGAAACATGTGTTCTTTTCAGAGACCACATCTAGAGTCATTGCATGTGTATTCTTTTCAGAGGCCACATATGGATCCACTAGTGTCATTGCATGTGTGTTATTTTTATTAACAACAACTAGAGTGATTGCATGTGTGTTATTTTCATTAACCACATATGGATCCACTAGTGTCATTGCATGTGTGTTCTTCTCATTAACCATAGCTGGAGTCATTGCATGTGTGTTCTTTTTACAAAGAACATATGGAACCACCATTTTCATTGAAATGTGTATTATTTCATTAACCACATCTGGAGTCACTAGATGTATGTTCTTTTCATTAACCATATTTGGATCCATCAGTGTCATTGCATGTGTGTTCTTCTCATTAACCACATCTAGAGTCACTAGATGTGTGTTCTTTTCACAAACCAAATATGGAACCACCATTATCATTGAAATGTTTGTTCTTTTCAAAGACCACACATGGAACCACCAGAGTTCATTGTATGTGTGTTCTTTTCACAATCCACCTATGGATCCACTAGTGTCATTGCATGTGTGTTCTTCTCATTAACCACAGCAAGAGTCATTGCATGTGTGTTCTTTTCATTAACCACATATGGATCCACCAGTGTCATTGCATCTAGGTTCTTCTCATTAACCACAGCTAGAGTCACTGGATGTGTGTTCTTTGTCACAAACCACATATGGATCCACCAGTGTCATTGAAATGTGTGTTCTTTTCAGAGACCACATATGGATCCACCAGTGTCATTGCACATGGATCCACTAGAGTTCATTGCATGTGTGTCCTTTTCACAATACACCTATGGATCCATTATTGTTATTGCATGTGTGTTCTTCTCAATAACCGTAGCTAGAGTCATTGCATGTGTGTTGTTTTGACAAACCACATATCGAACCACCATTGTCATTGAAATGTGTATTCTTTCATTAACCACATCTAGAGTCATTTCATGTCCATTCTTTTCACAGACCACATATGGATCCACCAGTGTCATTGCATGTGTGTTCTCTTCACAGACCACATATGGATCCTCCAGTGCCATTACATGTGTGTTTCTTTTTAGTAACAACAACTAGAGTCATTGCATGTGTGTTATTTTCACAATCCACATATGGATCCACCAGTGTCATTGCATTTGTGTTCTTCTCATTAACCTTAGCTAGATTCATTGCATGTGTGTTCTTTTCGCAAACCACATATGGAACCACCATTGTCATTGGAATGTGTATTCTTTAATTAACCACATCTAGAGTCATTTCATGGCTATTCTTTTCACAGACCACATATGGATCCACCAGTGTCATTGCATGTGTGTTCTCTTCAGAGACCACATATGGATCCACCAGTGTCATTGCATGTGTGTTCTCTTTAGAGACCACATATGGATCCACTAGTGTCATTGCATGCGTGTTATTTTTATTAACAACAACTAGAGTCATTGCATGTGTGTTACTTTCATTAACCACATATGGATCCACTAGTGTCATTGCATGTGTGTTCTTCTCATTAACAACAACTAGAGTCATTGCGTGTGTGTTATTTTCATTAACCACATATGGATCCACTAGTTTCATGGCATGTGTGTTCTTCTCATTAACCACAGCTAGAGTCACTAGATGTGTGTTCTTTTTCACAAACCACATATGGATCCACTAGTGTCATTGAAATGTGTGTTCTTTTCAGAGACCACATATGGATCCACCAGTGTCATTGCATATGGATCCACCAGAGTTCATTGCATGTGTGTTCTTTTCACAATCCACCTATGGATCCACCAGTGTCATTGCATGTATGTTCTTCTCAATAACCATAGCTAGAGTCACTCATTGTGTGTTCTTTTCACAAACCACATATGGAAACGCCATTGTCATTGAAATGTGTATTCTTTCATTAACCACATCTAGAGTCATTTCATGTCTATTCTTTTCACAGACCACATATGGATCCACTAGTGTCATTGCATGTGTGTTCTCTTCACAGACCACATATGGATCCACCAGTGTCATTGTACATGTGTTCTTTTTACTAACAACAAGTAGAGTCATTGCATGTGCGTTATTTTCACAATCGACATATAGATCCACCACTATCATTGCATTTGTGTTCTTCTCATTAACCACAACTAGAGTCATTGCATGCATGTTCTTTTCACAAACCACATATGGAACCACCATTGTCATTGGAATGTGTATTCTTTCATTAACCACATCAGTAGTCATTTCAGGTCTATTCTTTTCACAGACCACATATGGATCCACTAGTGTCATTGCATGTGTGTTCTCTTCAGAGACCACATATGGATCCACTAGTTTCATTTTATGGATGTTCTTCCAATTAACAACAACTAGAGTCATTGCATGTGTGTTATTTTCATTAACCACATATGGATACACCACTGTCATAGCATGTGTGTTCTTCTCCTTAACCACAACTAGAGTCACTGGATGTATGTTATTTTCACAAACCACATATGGATCCACCAGTGTCATTGAAATGTGTGTTCTTTCCAGAGACCACATCTGGAGCCATTTCATGTATATTCTGTTCACAGACCACATATGGATCCACCAGTGAAATTGCATGTGTGTTCTCTTCAGAGACCACATATGGATCCACCAGTGTCATTGCATGTGTTTATTTTTAATAACAACAACTAGAGTCATTGCATGTATGTTATTTTCATTAACCACATGTGGATCCACCAGTGTCATTGCATGTGTGTTCTTCTCATTAACCACAACTAGAGTCATTGCATGCGTATTCTTTTTAGAGACCACATATGGATCCACCAGTGTCATTGCATGTGTGTTCTTCTCATTAATAACAGCTAGTCATTGCATGTCTGTTATTTTCATTAACCACATATGGATCCACCAGTGTCATTGCATGTGTGTTCTTCTCATTAACCACATCTAGATTCACTGGATGTCTATTCTTTTCACGAACCAAATATGGAACCACCATTATCATTGAAATGTGTGTTCTTTCCGGAGACCATACATGGATCGACCAGTGCCATTGCATATGGATCCACCAGAGTTCATTGCATATGTGTTCTTTTCACAATCCACCTATGGATCCACCAGTGTCATTGCATGTGTGTTCTTCTCATTAACCACAGCAAGAGTCATTGCATGTGTGTTCTTTTCACAAACCACATATGGATCCACCACTGTCATTGAAACGTGTGTTCTTTTCAGAGACCACATCTGGAGTCATTGCATGTGTATTCTTTTCAGAGACCACATATGGATACACCAGTGTCATTGCATGTGTGTTCTTCTCATTAACAACAACTAGAGTCATTGCACGTGTGTTATTTTCATTAACCACATATGGATCCACCAGTGTCATTGCATGTGTGTTGTTCTCATGAACCGCATCTAGAGTCACTGGATGTGTGTTCTTTTCACAAACCAAAAATGGAACCACCATTGTCATTGAAATGTGTGTTCTTTTGAGAGACCACACATGGATCCACTAGTGTCATTGCATATGGATCCACCAGAGTTCATTCTATGTGTGTTCTTTTCACAATCCACGCCTATGGATCCACCAGTGTCATTGCATATGTGTTCTTCTCATTAACCACAGCTAGAGTCATTGCATGTGTGTTCTTTTCACAAACCACATATGGAACCACCATTGTCATTGGAATGTGTATTCTTTCATTAACCACATCTAGAGTCATTTCATGACTATTCTTTTCATAGACCACATATGGATCCACCAGTGTCATTGCATGTGTGGTCTCTTCACAGACCACATATGGATCCACCAGTGTTATTGCATGTGTGTTCTTTGTATTAGCAACAACTAGAGTCATTGCATGTGTGTTATTTTCATTAACCACATATGGATCCACCAGTTTCATTGCATGTGTGTTCTTCTCATTAACCACAACTAGAGTCATTGCATGTGTGTTCTTTTTACAAACCACATATGGAACCACCATTGTCATTGAAATGTGTATTATTTCATTAACCACATCTGGAGCCACTGGATGTATATCTTTTCATTAACCACATATGGATCCACCAGTGTCATTGCATGTGTGTTCTTCTCATTAACAACAACTAGAGTCATTGCACGTGTGTTATTTTCATTAACCACATATGGATCCACCAGTGTCATTGCATGTGTGTTGTTCTCATGAACCACATCTAGAGTCACTGGATGTGTGTTCTTTTCACAAACCAAAAATGGAACCACCATTGTCATTGAAATGTGTGTTCTTTTCAGAGACCACACATGGATCCACTAGTGTCATTGCATATGGATCCACCAGAGTTCATTCTATGTGTGTTCTTTTCACAATCCACGCCTATGGATCCACCAGTGTCATTGCATGTGTGTTCTTCTCATTAACCACAACTAGAGTCATTGCATGTGTGTTCTTTTCACAAACCACATATGGAACCACCATTGTCATTGGAATGTGTATTCTTTCATTAACCACATCTAGAGTCATTTCATGACTATACTTTTCATAGACCACATATGGATCCACCAGTGTCATTGCATGTGTGGTCTCTTCACAGACCACATATGGATCCACCAGTGTTATTGCATGTGTGTTCTTTGTATTAGCAACAACTAGAGTCATTGCATGTGTGTTATTTTCATTAACCACATATGGATCCACCAGTGTCATTGCATGTGTGTTCTTCTCATTAACCACAACTAGAGTCATTGCATGTGTGTTCTTTTCAAATACCACACATGGATCCACCAGTGTCATAGCATATGGATCCACCAGAGTTCATTGTATGTGTGTTCTTTTCACAATCCACCTTTGGATCCACCAGTGTTATTGCATGTGTGTTCTTCTCATTAACCACAGCTAGAGTCATTGCATGTGTGTTCTTTTCACAGACCACATATGGATCCACCAGTGTCACTGAAACATGTGTTCTTTTCAGAGACCACATCTAGAGTCATTGCATGTGTATTATTTTCAGAGATCACATATGGATCCACCAGTGTCATTGCATGTGTGTTCTTCTCATTAACAACAACTAGAGTCATTGCACATGTGTTATTTTCATTAACCACATATGGATCCACCAGTGTCATTGCATGTGTGTTGTTCTCATGAACCACATCTAGAGTCACTGGATGTGTGTTCTTTTCACAAACCAAAAATGGAACCACCATTGTCATTGAAATGTGTGTTCTTTTCAGAGACCACACATGGATCCACTAGTGTCATTGCATATGGATCCACCAGAGTTCATTCTATGTGTGTTCTTTTCACAATCCACGCCTATGGATCCACCAGTGTCATTGCATGTGTGTTCTTCTCATTAACCATAACTAGAGTCATTGCATGTGTGTTCTTTTCACAAACCACATATGGAACCACCATTGTCATTGGAATGTGTATTCTTTCATTAACCACATCTAGAGTCATTTCATGACTATTCTTTTCATAGACCACATATGCATCCACCAGTGTCATTGCATGTGTGGTCTCTTCACAGACCACATATGGATCCACCAGTGTTATTGCATGTGTGTTCTTTGTATTAGCAACAACTAGAGTCATTGCATGTGTGTTATTTTCATTAACCACATATGGATCCACCAGTGTCATTGCATGTGTGTTGTTCTCATGAACCACATCTAGAGTCACTGGATGTGTGTTCTTTTCACAAACCAAAAATGGAACCACCATTGTCATTGAAATGTGTGTTCTTTTCAGAGACCACACATGGATCCACTAGTGTCATTGCATATGGATCCACCAGAGTTCATTCTATGTGTGTTCTTTTCACAATCCACGCCTATGGATCCACCAGTGTCATTGCATGTGTGTTCTTCTCATTAACCATAACTAGAGTCATTGCATGTGTGTTCTTTTCACAAACCACATATGGAACCACCATTGTCATTGGAATGTGTATTCTTTCATTAACCACATCTAGAGTCATTTCATGACTATTCTTTTCATAGACCACATATGCATCCACCAGTGTCATTGCATGTGTGGTCTCTTCACAGACCACATATGGATCCACCAGTGTTATTGCATGTGTGTTCTTTGTATTAGCAACAACTAGAGTCATTGCATGTGTGTTATTTTCATTAACCACATATGGATCCACTAGTGTCATTGCATGTGTGTTCTTCTCATTAACCACAACTAGAGTCATTGCATGTGTGTTCTTTTTACAAACCACATATGGAACCACCATTGTCATTGAAATGTGTATTATTTCATTAACCACATCTGGAGCCACTGGATGTATATCTTTTCATTAACCACATATGGATCCACCAGTGTCACTGCATGTGTGTTCTTCTCATGAACAAAACACTCGAGTCATTGCATGTGTAATATTTTCATTAACCACATATAGATCCACCAGTGTCATTGCATCTGGTTTCTTCTCATTAACCATAGCTTCAGTCACTGGATGTGTGTTCTTTGTCACAAACCACATATGGATCCACCAGTGTCATTGAAATGTGTGTTCTTTTCAGAGACCACATATGGATCCACCAGTGTCATTGCACATGGATCCACCAGAATTCATTTCATGTGTGTTCTTTTCACAATTCACCTATGGATCCATTAGTGTTATTGCATGTGTGTTCTTCTCAATAACCATAGCTAGAGTCATTGCATGTGTGTTGTTTTGACAAACCACATATCGAACCACCATTGTCATTGAAATGTGTATTCTTTCATTAACCACATCTAGAGTCATTTCATGTCCATTCTTTTCACAGACCACATATGGATCCACCAGTGTCATTGCATGTGTGTTCTCTTCACAGACCACATATGGATCCACCAGTGTCATTGCATGTGTGTTTCTTTTTACTAATAACAACTAGAGTCATTGCATGTGTGTTATTTTCACCATCCGCATATGGATCCACCACTATCATTGCATTTGTGTTCTTCTCATTAACCACAACTAGAGTCATTGCATGCGTGTTCTTTTCACAAACCACATATGGAACCAGCATTGTCATTGGAATGTATATTCTTTCATTAACCACATCTGGAGTCATTTCATGACTATTCTTTTCACAGACCACATATGGATCCACCAGTGTCATTGCATGTGTGTTCTCTTCAGAGACCACATATGGATCCACCAGTGTCTTTGCATGCGTGTTCTTTTTATTAACAACAACTAGAGTCATTGCATGTGTGTTACTTTCATTAACCACATATGGATCCACTAGTGTCATTGCATGTGTGTTCTTCTCGTTAACAACAACTAGAGTCATTGCGTGTGTGTTATTTTCATTAACCACATATGGATCCACCAGTTTCATGGGATGTGTGTTCTTCTCATTAACCATAGCTAGAGTCACTAGATGTGTGTTTTTTTCACAAACCACATATGGATCCACCAGTGTCATTGAAATGTCTGTTCTTTTCAAATACCACATATGGATCCACCAGTGTCATTGCATATGGATCCACCAGAGTTCATTGCATGTGTGTTCTTTTCACAATCCACCTATGGATCCACCAGTGTCATTGCATGTGTGTTCTTCTCAATAACCACAGCTAGAGTGCTGATTGTGTGTTCTTTTCAGAAACCACATATCGAAACGCCATTGTCATTGAAATGTGTATTCTTTCATTAACCACATCTAGAGTCATTTCATGTCTATTCTTTTCACAGACCACATATGGATCCACTAGTGTCATTGCATGTGTGTTCTCTTCACAGACCACATATGGATCCACTAGTGTCATTGGACGTTAGTTCTTTTTACTAACAACAACTAGGGTCATTGCATGTGTGTTATTTTCACAATCCACATATGGATCCACCACTATCATTGCATTTGTGTTCTTCTCATTAGCCACAACTAGAGTCATTGCATGAATGTTCTTTTCACAAACCACATATGGAACCACCATTGTCATTGGAATGTGTATTCTTTCATTAACCACATCTGGAGTCATTTCATGTCTATTCTTTTCACAGACCACATATGGATCCACCAGTGTCATTGCATATGTGTTCTCTTCACAGACCACATATGGATCCACCAGTGTTATTGCATGTGTGTTCTTTTTATTAACAACAACTAGAGTCATTGCATGTGTGTTATTTTCATTAACCACATATGTATCCACTATTGTAATTGCATGTGTGTTCTTCTCCTAAACCACAACAAGAGTCATTGCATGTGTGTTCTTTTTACAAACCACATATGGAACAACCATTGTCATTGAAATGTGTATTATTTCATTAACCACATCTGGAGTCACTGGATGTATATCTTTTCATTAACCACATATGGATCCACCAGTGTCATTGCATGTGTGTTCTTCTCATTAACCACATCTAGAGTCACTAGATGTGTGTTCTTTTCACAAACCATATATGGAACCACCATTGTCATTGAAGTGTGTGTTCTTTTCAGATACCACACATGGATCCACCAGTATCATTGCATATGGATCCACCAGAGTTCATTGTATGTGTGTTGTTTTCACAGACCACATATGGATCCACCAGTGTCATTGCATGTGTGTTCTTCTCATGAACAAAACACTCGAGTCATTGCATGTGTAATATTTTCATTAACCACATATAGATCCACCAGTGTCATTGCATCTGGTTTCTTCTCATTAACCATAGCTTCAGTCACTGGATGTGTGTTCTTTGTCACAAACCACATATGGATCCACCAGTGTCATTGAAATGTGTGTTCTTTTCAGAGACCACATATGGATCCACCAATGTCATTGCACATGGATCCACCAGAATTCATTGCATGTGTGTTCTTTTCACAATTCACCTATGGATCCATTAGTGTTATTGCATGTGTGTTCTTATCAATAACCATAGCTAGAGTCATTGCATGTGTGTTGTTTTGACAAACCACATATCGAACCACCATTGTCATTGAAATGTGTATTCTTTCATTAACCACATCTAGAGTCATTTCATGTCCATTCTTTTCACAGACGACATATGGATCCACCAGTGTCATTGCATGTGTGTTCTCTTCACAGACCACATATGGATCCACCAGTGTTATTGCATGTGTGTTTCTTTTTACTAACAACAACTAGAGTCATTGCATGTGTGTTATTTTCACAATCCACATATGGATCCACCACTATCATTGCATTTGTGTTCTTCTCATTAACCACAACTAGAGTCATTGCATGCGTGTTCTTTTCACAAACCACATATGGAACCAGCATTGTCATTGGAATGTATATTCTTTCATTAACCACATCTGGAGTCATTTCATGACTATTCTTTTCACAGACCACATATGGATCCAACAGTGTCATTGCATGTGTGTTCTCTTCAGAGACCACATATGGATCCACCAGTGTCTTTGCATGCGTGTTCTTTTTATTAACAACAACTAGAGTCATTGCATGTGTGTTACTTTCATTAACCACATATGGATCCACTAGTGTCATTGCATGTGTGTTCTTCTCGTTAATAACAACTAGAGTCATTGCGTGTGTGTTATTTTCATTAACCACATATGGATCCACCAGTTTCATGGGATGTGTGTTCTTCTCGTTAACCAAAGCTAGAGTCACTAGATGTGTGTTTTTTTCACAAACCACATATGGATCCACCAGTGTCATTGAAATGTGTGTTCTTTTCAAATACCACATATGGATCAACAGTGTCATTGCATATGGATCCACCAGAGTTCATTGCATGTGTGTTCTTTTCACAATCCACCTATGGATCCACCAGTGTCATTGCATGTGTGTTCTTCTCAATAACCACAGCTAGAGTGCTGATTGTGTGTTCTTTTCACAAACCACATATCGAAACGCCATTGTCATTGAAATGTGTATTCTTTCATTAACCACATCTAGAGTCATTTCATGTCTATTCTTTTCACAGACCACATATGGATCCACTAGTGTCATTGCATGTGTGTTCTCTTCACAGACCACATATGGATCCACCAGTGTCATTGGACGTTAGTTCTTTTTACTAACAACAACTAGGGTCATTGCATGTGTGTTATTTTCACAATCCACATATGGATCCACCACTATCATTGCATTTGTGTTCTTCTCATTAGCCACAACTAGAGTCATTGCATGCATGTTCTTTTCACAAACCACATATGGAACCACCATTGTCATTGGAATGTGTATTCATTCATTAACCACATCTGGAGTCATTTCATGTCTATTCTTTTCACAGACCACATATGGATCCACCAGTGTCATTGCATATGTGTTCTCTTCACAGACCACATATGGATCCACCAGTGTTATTGCATGTGTGTTCTTTTTATTAACAACAACTAGAGTCATTGCATGTGTGTTATTTTCATTAACCACATATGTATCCACTAGTGTAATTGCATGTGTGTTCTTCTCATTAACCACAACAAGAGTCATTGCATGTGTGTTCTTTTTACAAACCACATATGGAACCACCATTGTCATTGAAATGTGTATTATTTCATTAACCACATCTGGAGTCACTGGATGTATATCTTTTCATTAACCACATATGGATCCACCAGTGTCATTGCATGTGTGTTCTTCTCATTAACCACATCTAGAGTCACTAGATGTGTGTTCTTTTCACAAACCAAATATGTAACCACCATTGTTATTGAAGTGTGTGTTCTTTTCAGATACCACACATGGATCCACCAGTATCATTGCATATGGATCCACCAGAGTTCATTGTATGTGTGTTGTTTTCACAGACCACATATGGATCCACCAGTGTCATTGCATGTGTGTTCTTCTCATTAAAAACACACTCGAGTCATTGCATGTGTGTTCTTCTCATTAACAACACACTCGAGTCATTGCATGTGTAATATTTTCATTAACCACATATGGATCCACCAGTGCCATTGCATCTGGGTTCTTCTCATTAACCATAGCTAGAGTCACTGGATGTGTGTTCTTTGTCACAAACCACATACGGATCCACCAGTGTCATTGCATCTGTGTTCTTCTCATTAATAACAGCTAGTCATTGCATGTCTGTTATTTTGATTAACCACATATGGATCCACCAATGTCATTACATGTGTGTTCTTGTCGTTAACCACATCTAGATTCACGGGATGTCTATTCTTTTCACAAACCAAATATGGAACCACCATTATCATTGAAATGTGTGTTCTTTTCAAAGACCACACATGGATCCACCAGTGTCATAGCATATGGATCCACCAGAGTTCATTGTATGTGTGTTCTTTTCACAATCCACCTTTGGATCCACCAGTGTCATTGCATGTGTGTTCTTCTCATTAACCACAGCTAGAGTCACTGCATGTGTGTTCTTTTCACAGACCACATATGGATCCACCAGTGTCACTGAAACATGTGTTCTTTTCAGAGACCACATCTAGAGTCATTGCATGTGTATTATTTTCAGAGATCACATATGGATCCACCAGTGTCATTGCATGTGTGTTCTTCTCATTAACAACAACTAGAGTCATTGCACGTGTGTTATTTTCATTAACCACATATGGATCCACCAGTGTCATTGCATGTGTGTTGTTCTCATGAACCACATCTAGAGTCACTGGATGTGTGTTCTTTTCACAAACCAAAAATGGAACCACCATTGTCATTGAAATGTGTGTTCTTTTCAGAGACCACACATGGATCCACTAGTGTCATTGCATATGGATCCACCAGAGTTCATTCTATGTGTGTTCTTTTCACAATCCACGCCTATGGATCCACCAGTGTCATTGCATGTGTGTTCTTCTCATTAACCATAATTAGAGTCATTGCATGTGTGTTCTTTTCACAAACCACATATGGAACCACCATTGTCATTGGAATGTGTATTCTTTCATTAACCACATCTAGAGTCATTTCATGACTATTCTTTTCATAGACCACATATGCATCCACCAGTGTCATTGCATGTGTGGTCTCTTCACAGACCACATATGGATCCACCAGTGTTATTGCATGTGTGTTCTTTGTATTAGCAACAACTAGAGTCATTGCATGTGTGTTATTTTCATTAACCACATATGGATCCACTAGTGTCATTGCATGTGTGTTCTTCTCATTAACCACAACTAGAGTCATTGCATGTGTGTTCTTTTTACAAACCACATATGGAACCACCATTGTCATTGAAATGTGTATTATTTCATTAACCATATCTGGAGCCACTGGATGTATATCTTTTCATTAACCACATATGGATCCACCAGTGTCATTGCATGTGTGTTCTTCTCATGAACAAAACACTCGAGTCATTGCATGTGTAATATTTTCATTAACCACATATAGATCCACCAGTGTCATTGCATCTGGTTTCTTCTCATTAACCATAGCTTCAGTCACTGGATGTGTGTTCTTTGTCACAAACCACATATGGATCCACCACTATCATTGCATTTGTGTTCTTCTCATTAACCACAACTAGAGTCATTGCATGCGTGTTCTTTTCACAAACCACATATGGAACCAGCATTGTCATTGGAATGTATATTCTTTCATTAACCACATCTGGAGTCATTTCATGACTATTCTTTTCACAGACCACATATGGATCCACCAGTGTCATTGCATGTGTGTTCTCTTCAGAGACCACATATGGATCCACCAGTGTCTTTGCATGCGTGTTCTTTTTATTAACAACAACTAGAGTCATTGCATGTGTGTTACTTTCATTAACCACATATGGATCCACTAGTGTCATTGCATGTGTGTTCTTCTTGTTAACAACAACTAGAGTCATTGCGTGTGTGTTATTTTCATTAACCACATATGGATCCACCAGTTTCATGGGATGTGTGTTCTTCTCATTAACCATAGCTAGAGTCACTAGATGTGTGTTTTTTTCACAAACCACATATGGATCCACCAGTGTCATTGAAATGTGTGTTCTTTTCAAATACCACATATGGATCAACAGTGTCATCGCATATGGATCCACCAGAGTTCATTGCATGTGTGTTCTTTTCACAATCCACCTATGGATCCACCAGTGTCATTGCATGTGTGTTCTTCTCAATAACCATAGCTAGAGTGCTGATTGTGTGTTCTTTTCACAAACCACATATCGAACCACCATTGTCATTGGAATGTGTATTCTTTCATTAACCACATCTGGAGTCATTTCATGTCTATTCTTTTCACAGACCACATATGGATCCACCAGTGTCATTGCATATGTGTTCTCTTCACAGACCACATATGGATCCACCAGTGTTATTGCATGTGTGTTCTTTTTATTAACAACAACTAGAGTCATTGCATGTGTGTTATTTTCATTAACCACATATGTATCCACTAGTGTAATTGCATGTGTGTTCTTCTCCTAAACCACAACAAGAGTCATTGCATGTGTGTTCTTTTTACAAACCACATATGGAACCACCATTGTCATTGAAATGTGTATTATTTCATTAACCACATCTGGAGTCACTGGATGTATATCTTTTCATTAACCACATATGGATCCACCAGTGTCATTGCATGTGTGTTCTTCTCATTAACCACATCTAGAGTCACTAGATGTGTGTTCTTTTCACAAACCAAATATGGAACCACCATTGTCATTGAAGTGTGTGTTCTTTTCAGATACCACACATGGATCCACCAGTATCATTGCATATGGATCCACCAGAGTTCATTGTATGTGTGTTGTTTTCACAGACCACATATGGATCCACCAGTGTCATTGCATGTGTGTTCTTCTCATTAACAACACACTCGAGTCATTGCATGTGTGTTCTTCTCATTAACAACACACTCGAGTCATTGCATGTGTAATATTTTCATTAACCACATATGGATCCACCAGTGCCATTGCATCTGGGTTCTTCTCATTAACCATAGCTAGAGTCACTGGATGTGTGTTCTTTGTCACAAACCACATATGGATCCACCAGTGTCATTGCATCTGTGTTCTTCTCATTAATAACAGCTAGTCATTGCATGTCTGTTATTTTCATTAACCACATATGGATCCACCAATGTCATTACATGTGTGTTCTTGTCGTTAACCACATCTAGATTCACGGGATGTCTATTCTTTTCACAAACCAAATATGGAACCACCATTATCATTGAAATGTGTGTTCTTTTCAAAGACCACACATGGATCCACCAGTGTCATAGCATATGGATCCACCAGAGTTCATTGTATGTGTGTTCTTTTCACAATCCACCTTTGGATCCACCAGTGTCATTGCATGTGTGTTCTTCTCATTAACCACAGCTAGAGTCACTGCATGTGTGTTCTTTTCACAGACCACATATGGATCCACCAGTGTCACTGAAACATGTGTTCTTTTTAGAGACCACATCTAGAGTCATTGCATGTGTATTATTTCCAGAGATCACATATGGATCCACCAGTGTCATTGCATGTGTGTTCTTCTCATTGACAACAACTAGAGTCATTGAATGTGTGTTCTTTTCATTAACCACATATGGATCCACCAGTGTCATTGCATGTGTGTTGTTCTCATTAACCACATCTAGAGTCACTGGATGTGTGTTCTTTTCACAAACCAAATATGGAACAACCATTGTCATTGAAATGTGTATTGTTTTCATAGACCACACATGGATCCACCAGTGTCATTCCATATGGATCCACCAGAGTTCATTGTATGCGTGTTCTTTTAACAATCCACCTATGGATCCACCAGTGTCATTGTATGTGTGTTCTTCTCATTAACCACATCTAGAGTCATTGCATGTGTGTTCTTTTCACAAGCCACATATGGAACCACCATTGTCATTGGAATGTGTATTCTTTTCATTAACCACATCTAGAGTCATTTCATGAAAATTCTTTTCATAGACCACATATGGATCCACCAGTGTCATTGCATATGTGTTCTCTTCACATACCACATATGGATCCACCAGTGTCTTTGCATGTGTGTTCTTTTTATTAACAACAACTAGAGTCATTGCAGGTGTGTTATTTTCATTAACCACATATGGATGCACTAGTGTCATTGCATGTGTGTTCTTCTCATTAACCACAACTAGAGTCATTGCATGTGTGTTCTTTTTACAAACCACATATGGAACCACCATTGTCATTGAAATGTGTATTATTTCATTAACCACATCTGGAGTCACTGGATGTATATCTTTTCATTAACCACATATGGATCCACCAGTGTCATTGCATGTGTGTTCTTCTCATTAACCACATCTAGAGTCACTAGATGTGTGTTCTTTTCACAAACCAAATATGTAACCACCATTGTCATTGAAATGTGTGTTCTTTTCAGATACCACACATGGATCCACCAGTGTCATTGCATATGGATCCACCAGAGTTCATTGTATGTGTGTTCTTTTCACAATCCACCTATGGATCCACCAGTGTCATTGCATGTGTGTTCTTCTCATTAACCACAACAAGAGTCATTGCATGTGTGTTCTTTTCACAAACCACATATGCATCCACCAGTGTCATTGAAACGTGTGTTCTTTTCAGAGACCACATCTGGAGTCATTGCATGTGTATTCTTTTCATAGACCACATATGGATCAACCAGTGTCATTGCATATGTGTTCTCTTCACAGACCACATATGGTTCCACCAGTGTCATTGCATGTGTGTTCTTTTTATTAACAACAACTAGAGTCATTGCATGTGTGTTATTTTCATTAACCACATATGGATCCACTAGTGTCATTGCATGTGTGTTCTTCTCATTAACCACAACTAGAGTCATTGCATGTGTGTTGTTTTTACAAACCACATATGGAACCACCATTATTATTGAAATGTGTATTATTTCATTAACCCCATCTAGAGTCACTGGATGTATATCTTTTCATTAACCACATATGTATCCACTAGTGTAATTGCATGTGTGTTCTTCTCATTAAACACATCTAGAGTCACTAGATGTGTGTTCTTTGTCACAAACCACATATGGATCCACCAGTGTCATTGAAATGTGTGTACTTTTCAGAGACCACGTATGGATCGACCAGTGTGATTGCATGTGTGTTCTTCTCATTAATAACAGCTAGTCATTGCATATCTGTTATTTTCATTAACCACATATGGATCCACCAGTGTCATTGCATGTGTGTTCTTCCCATTAACCACATCTAGATTCACGGGATGTCTATTCTTTTCACAAACCAAATATGGAACCACCATTATCATTGAAATGTGTGTTCTTTTCAGAGACCACACATGGATCCACCAGTGTCATTGCATATGGATCCACGAGAGTTCATTGTATCTTTGTTCTTTTCACAATCCACCAATGGATCCACCAGTGTCATTGCATGTGTGTTCTTCTCATTAACCACAGGTAGAGTCATTGCATGTGTGTTCTTTTCATAGACCACATATGGATCCACCAGTGTCACTGAAACATGTGTTCTTTTCAGAGACCACATCTAGAGTCATTGCATGTGTATTCTTTTCAGAGACCACATATGGATCCACCAGTGTCATTGCATGTGTGTTCTTCTCATTAACAACAACTATAGTCATTGCATGTGTGTTATTTTCATTAACCACATATGGATCCACTAGTGTCATTGCATGTGTGTTCTTCTCATTAACCACATCTAGAGTCACTGGATGTGTGTTCTTTTTCACAAACCAAATATGGAACCACCATTGTCATTGAAATGTGTGTTCTTTTCAGAGACCACACATGGATCCACCAGTGTCATTGCATATGGATCCACCAGAGTTAATTGTATGTGTGTTCTTTTCATAATCCACCTATGGATCCACCAGTGTCATTGCATGTGTGTTCTTCTCATTAACCTCATCTAGAGTCATTGCATGTGTGTTCTTTTCACGAACCACATATGGAACCACCATTGTCATTGGAATATGTATTCTTTCATTAACCACATCTAGAGTCATTTCATGACTATTCTTTTCATAGACCACATATGGATCAACCAGTGTCATTGCATATGTGTTCTCTTCACAGACCACATATGGATCCACCAGTGTCATTACATGTGTGTTCTTTTTGTTAACAACAACTAGAGTCATTGCAGGTGTGTTATTTTCATTAACCACATATGGATCCACTAGTGTCATTGCATGTGTGTTCTTCTCATTAACCACAACTAGAGTCATTGCATGTGTGTTCTTTTTACAAACCACATATGGAACCACCATTATCATTGAAATGTGTATTATTTCATTAACCCCATCTGGAGTCACTGGATGTATATCTTTTCATTAACCACATATGGATCCACCATTGTCATTGCATGTGTGTTCTTCTCATTAACCACATCTAGAGTCACTAGATGTGTGTTCTTTGTCACAAACCACATATCGATCCACCAGTGTCATTGAAATGTGTGTTCTTTTCAGAGACCACATATGGATCGACCAGTGTGATTGCATGTGTGTTCTTCTCATTAATAACAGCTAGTCATTGCATGTCTCTTATTTTCATTAACCACATATGGATCCACCAGTGTCATTGCATGTGTGTTCTTCCCATTAACCACATCTAGATTCACGGGATGTCTATTCTTTTCACAGACCAAATATGGAACCACCATTATCATTGAAATGTGTGTTCTCTTCAGAGACCACACATGGATCCACCAGTGTCATTGCATATGGATCCACCAGAGTTCATTGTATCTGTGTTCTTTTCACAATCCACCAATGGATCCACCTGTGTCATTGCATGTGTGTTCTTCTCATTAACCACATCTAGAGTCATTGCATGTGTGTTCTTTTCATAGACCACATATGGATCCACCAGTGTCACTGAAACATGTGTTCTTTTCAGAGACCACATCTAGAGTCATTGCATGTGTATTCTTTTCAGAGACCACATATGGATCCACCAGTGTCATTGCATGTGTGTTCTTCTCATTAACAACAACTAGAGTCATTGCATGTGTGTTATTTTCATTAACCACATATGGATCCACCAGTGTCATTGCATGTGTGTTCTTCTCATTAACCACATCTAGAGTCACTGGATGTGTGTTCTTTTTCACAAACCAAATATGGAACCACCATTGTCATTGAAATGTGTGTTCTTTTCAGAGACCACACATGGATCCACCAGTGTCATTGCATATGGATCCACCAGAGTTCATTGTATGTGTGTTCTTTTCACAATCCACCTATGGATCCACCAGTGTCATTGCATGTGTGTTCTTCTCATTAACCACATCTAGAGTCATTGCATGTGTGTTCTTTTCACAAACCACATATGGAACCACCATTGTCATTGGAATATGTATTCTTTCATTAACCACATCTAGAGTCATTTCATGACTATTCTTTTCATAGACCACATATGGATCAACCAGTGTCATTGCATATGTGTTCTCTTCATAGACCACATATGGATCCACCAGTGTCATTACATGTGTGTTCTTTTTGTTAACAACAACTAGAGTTATTGCAGGTGTGTTATTTTCATTAACGACATATGGATCCACTAGTGTCATTGCATGTGTGTTCTTCTCATTAACCACAACTAGAGTCATTGCATGTGTGTTCTTTTTACAAACCACATATGGAACCACCATTGTCATTGAAATGTGTATTATTTCATTAACCACATCTGGAGTCACTGGATGTATATCTTTTCATTAACCACATATGGATCCACTAGTCTCATTGCATGTGTGTTCTTCTCATTAACCACATCTAGAGTCCCTAGATGTGTGTTCTTTTCACAAACCAAATATGTAACCACCATTGTCATTGAAATGTGTGTTCTTTTCAGATACCACACATGGATCCACCAGTATCATTGCATATGGATCCACGAGAGTTCATTGTATGTATGTTCTTTTCACAGACCACATATGGATCCACCAGTGTCATTGCATGTGTGCTCTTCTCATTAACAAAACACTCGAGTCATTGCATGTGTAATATTTTCATTAACCACATATGGATCCACCAGTGTCATCGCATCTGGGTTCTTCTCATTAACCACAGCTAGAGTCACTGGATGTGTGTTCTTTGTCACAAACCACATATGGATCCACCAGTGTCATTGAAATGTGTGTTCTTTTCAGAGACCACATATGGATCCACTAGTGTCATTGCACATGGATCCACTAGTGTCATTACATGTGTGTTCTTCTCATTAATAACAGCTAGAGTCATTGCATGTGTGTTCTTTTCATAGACCACATATGGATCCACCAGTGTCATTGAAACGTGTGTTCTTTTCAGAGACCACATCTGGAGTCATTGCATGTGTATTCATTTCAGAAACCACAGATGGATACACCAGTGTCATTGCATGTGTGTTCTTCTCATTAACAACAACTAGAGTCATTGCATGTGTGTTATTTTCATTAACCACATATGGATCCACCAATGTCATTGCATGTGTGTTCTTCTCATTAACCACATCTAGAGTCACTGGATATGTGTTCTTTTCACAAACCAAATATGGAACCACCATTGTCATTGAAATGTGTGTTCTTTTCAGAGACCACACATGGATCCATCAGTGTCATTGCATACGGATCCACCAGAGTTCATTGTATGTGTGTTCTTTTCACAACCCACCTATGGATCCACCAGTGTCATTGCATGTGTGTTCGTCTCATTAACCACAGCTAGATTCATTGCATCTGTGTTCTTTTCACAAACCAGATATGGAACTACCATTGTCATTGGAATGTGTATTCTTTCATTAACCACATCTAGAGTCATTTCATCACTATTCTTTTTATTGACCACATATGGATCCACAAGTGTCATTGCATATGTGTTCTCTTCATAGACCACATATGGTTCCACCAGTGTCATTGCATGTGTGTTCTTTTTGGTCACAACAACTAGAGTCATTGCATGTGTGTTATTTTCATTAACCACATATGGATCCCCCAGTGTCATTGCATGTGTGCTCTTCTCATTAACCACAGCTAGAGTCATTGCTTGTGTGTTCTTTTTACAAACCACATATGGAACCACCATTGTCATTGAAATGTGTATTATTTCATTAACCACATCTGGAGTTACTGGATGTATATCTTTCCATTAACCACATATGGGTCAACGAGTGTCATTGCATGTGTGTTCTTCTCATTAACCACATCTAGAATCACTAGATGTGTGTTCTTTGTCACAAACCACATATGGATCCACCAGTGTCATTGAAATGTGTATTCTTTTGAGAGACCACATATGGATCCGCCAATGTCATTGCATGTGTGTTCTTCTCATTAACAACAACTAGGGTCATTGCATGTGTGTTATTTTCATTAACCACATATGGATCCACCAGTGTGATTGCATGTGTGTTCTTGTCATTAACCACATCTAGAGTCACTGGATGTGTGTTCTTTTCACAAACCAAATATGGAACCACCATTATCATTGAAATGTGTGTTCCTTTCAGAGACCACACATGGATCCACCGGTGTCATTGCATATGGATCCACCAGAGTTCATTGTATCTGTGTTCTTTTCACAATCCACCAATGGATCCAGCAGTGTCATTGCAGGTGTGTTCTTCTCATTAACCACTTCTAGAGTCATTGCATGTGTGTTCTTTTCACAGACCACATATGGATCCACCAGTGTCACTGAAACATGTGTTCTCTTCAGAGACCACATCTAGAGTCATTGCATGTGTATTCTTTTCAAAGACCACATATGGATCCACCAGTGTCATTGCAAGTGTGTTCTTCTCATTAACAACAACTAGAGTCATTGCATGTGTGTTATTTTCATTAAGCACATATGGATCCACCAGTGTCATTGCAAGACCACATATGGATCCAGAAGTGTCATTGCATGTGTGTTCTTCTCATTAACAACAGCTAGAGTCATTGCATGTGTGTTATTTTCATTAACCACATATGGATCCACAAGTGTCGTTGCATGTGTGTTATTTTCATTAACCACATATGGATCCACTAGTGTCATTGCATGTGTGTTCTTCTCATTAACCATAGCTAGAGTCATTGCATGTGTATTCTTTTCAGAGACCACATCTGGATCTACTAGTGTCATTGCATGTGTGTTCTTCGCATTAACAATAGCTAGAGTCATTGCATGTGTGTTATTTTCATTGACCACATATGGATCCACCACTGTCATTGCTTGTGTGTTCTTCTCATTAACCCAATCTAGAGTCACTAGATGTTTGTTTTTCACAAACAAAATATGGAAACACCATTGTCATTGAAATGTGTGTTCTTTTCAGAGACCACACATGGATCTACCAGTGTCATTGCATATGGATCCACCAGAGTTCATTGTATGTGTGTTCTTTTCACAATCCACCTATGGATCCACCAGTGTCATTGCATGTGTGTTCTTCTCATTAACCACAGCTAGAGTTATTGCATGTGTGTTCTTTTCACAAACAATATATGGATCCACCAGGGTCATTGAAATGTGTGTTGTTTTCAAAGACCACATCTGGAGTCACTGCATGTGTATTCTTTTTAGAGACCACATATGGATCCACCAGTCTAATTGCATGTGTGTTCTTCTCAGAGACCACATCTAGAGTCATTGCATGTGTGTTAGTTTCACTAACCACATACGGATCCACTAGTGTCATTGCATGTGTGTTCTTCTCATTAACCACAGCTAGAGTCACTGGTGTGTGTTCTTTTCACAAACCAAATATGGAACCACCATTATCATTGAAATGTGTGTTCTTTTTAGACACCACACATGGATCCACAAGTGTCATTGCATATGGATCCACAAGAGTTCATTTAATGTGTGTTCTTTTCACAATCCACCTATGGATCCACCAGTGTCATTACATGTGTGTTCTTATGATTAACCACAGCTTGAGTCATGGCATGTGTGTTCTTTTCACAAACCACATATGGAACCACGATTGTCATTGGAATGTGTATTCTTTCATTAACCACATCTAGAGTCATTTCATGACTATTCTTTTCACAGACCACATATGGATCCACCAGTGTCATTACATGTGTGGTCTCTTCACAGACCACATATGGATCCACCAGTGTCATTGCATGTGTGTTCTTTTTATTAACAACAACTAGAGTCATTGCATGTGTGTTATTTTCATTAACCACATATGGATCCACCAGTGTCATTGCATGTATGTTCTTCTCATTAACCACAGCTAGAGTCATTGCATGTGTGTTCTTTTCACAAACCACATATGGAACCACCATTGTCATTGAAATGTGTATTCTTTCATTAACCACATTTGGAGTCATTTCATGACTATTCTTTTCGTAGACCACATATGGATCCACCAGTGTCATTGCATGTGTGTTCTCTTCACAGATCACATATGGATCCACCAGTGTCATTGCATGTGTGTTCTTTTTAATAACAACAACTAGAGTCATTGCATGTGTGTTATTTTCATTAACCACATATGGATCCACTAGTGTCATTGCATGTGTGCTCTTCTCACTAACCACATCTAGCGTCATTGCATGTGTATTATTTTCAGAGACCACATATGGATCCAGCAGTGTCATTGCATGTGTGTTCTTCTCATTAACAACAACTAGAGTCATTGCATGTGTGTTATTTTCATTAACCACATATGGAACCACCACTATCATTGCATGTGTGTTCTTCTCATTAACCATATCTAGAGTCACTAGATGTGTGTTTTTCACAAACCAAATATGGAACCACCATTGTCATTGAAATGTGTGTTCTTTTCAGAGACCACACATGGATCTACCATTGTCATTGCATATGGATCCACCAGAGTTCATTGTATGTGTGTTATTTTCACAATCCACCTATGGATCCACCAGTGTCATTGCATGTGTGTTCTTCTCATTAACCACCACTATTATTGCATGTGTGTTCTTTTCACAAACAACATATGGATCCACCAGTGTCATTGAAATGTGTGTTCTTTTCAAAGACCACATCTAGAGTCATTGCATGTGTATTCTTTTTAGAGACCACATATGGATCCACCAGTGTCATTGCATGTGTGTTCTTCTCAGAGACCACATCTAGAGTCATTGCATGTGTGTTAGTTTCACTAACCACATTTGGATCCACCAGTGTCATTGCATGTATGTTCTTCTCATTAACCATATCTAGAGTCACTGGATGTGTGTTCTTTTCTCAAACCAAATATGGAACCACCATTATCATTGAAATGTGTGTTCTTTTTAGAGACCACACATGGATCCACCAGTGTCATTGCATATGGATCCACAAGAGTTCATTGTATGTGTGTTCTTTTCACAATCCACCTATGGATCCACTAGTGACATTGCATGTGTGTTCTTCTCATTAACCACAGCTAGAGTCATTGCATGTGTGTTCTTTTCACAATACACATATGGAACCACCATTGTCATTGGAATGTGTATTCTTTCATTAACCACATCTAGAGTCATTTCATGACTATTCTTTTCACAGACCACATATGGATCCACCAGTGTCATTGCATGTGTGGTCTCTTCACAGACCACATATGGATCCACCACTGTCATTGCATATGTGTTTTTTTTATTAACAACAACTAGAGTCATTGCATGTGTGTTATTTTCATTAACCACATATGGATCCACCAGTGTCATTGCATGTGTGTTCTTCTCATTAACCACAGCTAGAGTCATTGTATGTGTGTTCTTTTCACAATCCACCTATGGATCCACCAGTGTCATTGCATGTGTGTTCTTCTCATTAACCACAGCTAGAGTCATTGCATGTGTGTTCTTTTCACAAACCACATATGGAACCACCATTGTCATTGGAATGTATATTCTTTTTAGAGACAACATCTAGATTCATTTCATGACTATTCTGTTCACAGACCACATATGGATCCACCAGTGTCATTGCATGTGTGTTCTCTTCATAGACCACATACGGATCCACTAGTGTCATTGCATGTGTGTTCTTTTTAATAACAACAACTAGAGTCATTGCATTTGTGTTATTTTCATTAACCACATATGGATCCACTAGTGTCATTGCATGTGTGCTCTTCTCATTAACCACAGCTAGAGTCATTGCTTGTGTATAATTTTCAGAGACCACATATGGATCCACCAGTGTCATTGCATGTGTGTTCTTCTTATTAACAACAACTAGAGTCATTGCATGCGTGTTATTTTCATTAACCACATATGGATCCACCAGTGTCATTGCATATGTGTTCTTCTCATTAACCACATCTAGAGTCACTAGATGTGTGTTTTTCACAAACCAAATATGGAACCACCATTGTCATTGAAATGTGTGTTCTTTTTAGAGACCACACATGGATCCACCTATGTCATTGCATATGGATCCACCAGAGTTCATTGTATGTGTGTTATTTTCACAATCCACCTATGGATCCACCAGTGTAATTGCCTGTGTGTTCTTCTCATTAACCACATCTAGAGTCATTGCATGTGTGTTCTCTTCACAAACCACATATGGATCCACCAGTGTCATTGAAATGTGTGTTCTTTTCAAAGACCACATCTGGAGTTATTGCATGTGTATTCTTTTTAGAGACCACATATAGATCCACGAGTGTAATTGCATGTGTGTTCTTCTCAGATAGCACATCTAGTGTCATTGCATGTGTGGTAGTTTCATTAACCACATATGGATCCACCAGTGTCATTGCATGTGTGTTCTTCTCATTAACCACATCTAGAGTCACTGGATGTGTGTTCTTTTCACAAACCAAATATGGAACCACCATTATCATTTAAATGTGCGTTCTTTTCAGAGACCACACATGGATCCACCAGTGTCATTGCATATGGATCCACCAGAGTTCATTGTATGTGTGTTCTTTTCACAATCCACCTATGGATCCAGCAGTGTCATTGCATGTGTGTTCTTCTCATTAACCACAGCTAGAGTCATTGCATGTGTGTTCTTTTCACAAACCACATATGGAACCACCATTGTCATTGGAATGTGTATTCTTTCATTAACCACATCTAGAGTCATTTCATGACTATTCTTTTCACAGACCACATATGGATCCACTAGTGTCATTGCATGTGTGGTCTCTTCACAGACCACATATGGATCCACCCTGTCATTGCATGTGTGTTCTTTTTATTAACAACAACTAGAGTCAATGCATGTGTGTTATTTTCATTAACCACATATGGATCCACCAGTGTCATTGCATGTGTGTTCTTTTCAGAGACCACACATGGATCCAGTAGTGTCATTGCATATGGATCCACCAGAGTTCATTGTATGTGTGTTCTTTTCACAATCCACCTATGGATCTACCAGTGTAATTGCCTGTGTGTTCTTCTCATTAACCACAGCTAGAGTCATTGCATGTGTGTTCTTTTCACAAACCACATACGGATCCACCAGTGTCATTAAAATGTGTGTTATTTTCAAAGACCACATCTGGAGTCATTGCATGTGTATTCTTTTTAGAGACCACATATGGATCCACGAGTGTCATTGCATGTGTGTTCTTCTCAGAGACCACATCTAGTGTCATTGCATGTGTGTTAGTTTCATTAACTACATATGGATCCACAAGTGTCATTGCATGTGTGTTCTTCTGATTAACCACATCTAGAGTCACTGGATGTGTGTTCTTTTCACAAACCAAATATGGAACCACCATTATCATTTAAATGGGCGTTCTTTGCATAGACCACACATGGATCCACCAGTGTCATTGCATATGGATCCACCAGAGTTCATTGTATGTGTGTTCTTTTCACAATCCACCTATGGATCCACCAGTGTCATTGCATGTGTGTTCTTCTCATTAACCACAGCTAGAGTCATTGCATGTGTGTTCTTTTCACAAACCACATATGGAACCACCATTGTCATTGGAATGTGTATTCTTTCATTAACCACATCTAGAGTCATTTCATGACTATTCTTTTCATAGACCACATATGGATCCACCAGTGTCATTGCATGTGTGTTCTCTTCACAGACCACATATGGATCCTCAAGTGTCATTGCATGTGTGTTCTTTTTATTAACGACAACTAGAGTCATTGCATTTGTGTTATTTTCATTAACCACATATGGATCCACCAGTGTCATTGCATGTGTGTTCTTCTCATTAACCACAGCTAGAGTGATTGCATGTGTGTTCTTTTCACAAACCACATATGGAACCACCATTGTCATTGAAATGTGTATTCTTTCATTAACCACATCTGGAGTCATTTCATGACTATTCTTTTCGTAGACCACATATGGATCCACCAGTGTCATTGCATGTGTGTTCTCTTCATAGACCACATATGGATCCACAGTGTCATTGCATGTGTGTTGTTTTTACTAACAACAACTAGAGTCATTGCATGTGTGTTATTTTCATTAACCACATATGTATTGTCATTGCATGTGTGTTCTTCTCATTAACCACATCTAGAGTCACTGGATGTGTGTTCTTTTCACAAACCACATATGGATCCACCAGTGTCATTGAAATATGTGTTCTTTTCAGAGACCACATCTAGAGTCATTGCATGTGTATTCTTTTCAGAGACCACATATGGATCCACCAGTGTCATTGCATGTGTGTTCTTCTCATTAACAACAACTAGAGTCATTGCATGTGTGTTATTTTCATTAACCACATATGGATCCACCAGTGTCATTGCATGTGTGTTCTTCTCATTAACCACATCTAGAGTCACTGGATGTGTGTTCTTTTTCACAAACCAAATATGGAACCACCATTGTCATTGAAATGTGTGTTCTTTTCAGAGACCACACATGGATCCACCAGTGTCATTGCATATGGATCCACCAGAGTTCATTGTATGTGTGTTCTTTTCACAATCCACCTATGGATCCACCAGTGTCATTGCATGTGTGTTCTTCTCATTAACCACATCTAGAGTCATTGCATGTGTGTTCTTTTCACAAACCACATATGGAACCACCATTCTCATTGGAATATGTATTCTTTCATTAACCACATCTAGAGTCATTTCATGACTATTCTTTTCATAGACCACATATGGATCAACCAGTGTCATTGCATATGTGTTCTCTTCATAGACCACATATGGATCCACCAGTGTCATTACATGTGTGTTCTTTTTGTTAACAACAACTAGAGTCATTGCAGGTGTGTTATTTTCATTAACCACATATGGATCCACTAGTGTCATTGCATGTGTGTTCTTCTCATTAACCACAACTAGAGTCATTGCATGTGTGTTCTTTTTACAAACCACATATGGAACCACCATTGTCATTGAAATGTGTATTATTTCATTAACCACATCTGGAGTCACTGGATGTATATCTTTTCATTAACCACATATGGATCCACTAGTCTCATTGCATGTGTGTTCTTCTCATTAACCACATCTAGAGTCCCTAGATGTGTGTTCTTTTCACAAACCAAATATGTAACCACCATTGTCATTGAAATGTGTGTTCTTTTCAGATACCACACATGGATCCACCAGTATCATTGCATATGGATCCACGAGAGTTCATTGTATGTATGTTCTTTTCACAGACCACATATGGATCCACCAGTGTCATTGCATGTGTGCTCTTCTCATTAACAAAACACTCGAGTCATTGCATGTGTAATATTTTCATTAACCACATATGGATCCACCAGTGTCATCGCATCTGGGTTCTTCTCATTAACCACAGCTAGAGTCACTGGATGTGTGTTCTTTGTCACAAACCACATATGGATCCACCAGTGTCATTGAAATGTGTGTTCTTTTCAGAGACCACATATGGATCCACTAGTGTCATTGCACATGGATCCACCAGTGTCATTACATGTGTGTTCTTCTCATTAATAACAGCTAGTCATTACATGTCTGTTATTTTCATTAACCACATATGGATCCACCAGTGTCATTGCATGTGTGTTCTTCTCATTAACCACATCTAGATTCACTGGATTTCTATTCGTTTCACAAACCAAATATGGAACCACCATTATCATTGAAATGTATGTTCTTTTCAGAGACTACACATGGATCCACCAGTGTCAATGCATATGGATCCACCAGAGTTCATTGTATGTGTGTTCTTTTCACAATCCACCTATGGATCCACCAATGTCATTGAATGTGTGTTCTTCTCATTAACCACAACAAGAGTCATTGCATGTGTGTTCTTTTCACAAACCACATATGGATCCACCAGTGTCATTGAAACGTGTGTTCTTTTCAGAGACCACATCTGGAGTCATTGCATGTGTATTCATTTCAGAAACCACAGATGGATACACCAGTGTCATTGCATGTGTGTTCTTCTCATTAACAACAACTAGAGTCATTGCATGTGTGTTATTTTCATTAACCACATATGGATCCACCAATGTCATTGCATGTGTGTTCTTCTCATTAACCACATCTAGAGTCACTGGATATGTGTTCTTTTCACAAACCAAATATGGAACCACCATTGTCATTGAAATGTGTGTTCTTTTCAGAGACCACACATGGATCCATCAGTGTCATTGCATACGGATCCACCAGAGTTCATTGTATGTGTGTTCTTTTCACAACCCACCTATGGATCCACCAGTGTCATTGCATGTGTGTTCGTCTCATTAACCACAGCTAGATTCATTGCATCTGTGTTCTTTTCACAAACCAGATATGGAACCACCATTGCCATTGGAATGTTTATTCTTTCATTAACCACATCTAGAGTCATTTCATCACTATTCTTTTTATTGACCACATATGGATCCACAAGTGTCATTGCATATGTGTTCTCTTCATAGACCACATATGGTTCCACCAGTGTCATTGCATGTGTGTTCTTTTTGGTCACAACAACTAGAGTCATTGCATGTGTGTTATTTTCATTAACCACATATGGATCCCCCAGTGTCATTGCATGTGTGCTCTTCTCATTAACCACAGCTAGAGTCATTGCTTGTGTGTTCTTTTTACAAACCACATATGGAACCACCATTGTCATTGAAATGTGTATTATTTCATTAACCACATCTGGAGTTACTGGATGTATATCTTTTCATTAACCACATATGGGTCAACCAGTGTCATTACATGTGTGTTCTTCTCATTAACCACATCTAGAGTCACTAGATGTGTGTTCTTTGTCACAAACCACATATGGATCCACCAGTGTCATTGAAATGTGTATTCTTTTGAGAGACCACATATGGATCCGCCAATGTCATTGCATGTGTGTTCTTCTCATTAACAACAACTAGGGTCATTGCATGTGTGTTATTTTCATTAACCACATATGGATCCACCAGTGTGATTGCATGTGTGTTCTTGTCATTAACCACATCTAGAGTCACTGGATGTGTGTTCTTTTCACAAACCAAATATGGAACCACCATTATCATTGAAATGTGTGTTCCTTTCAGAGACCACACATGGATCCACCGGTGTCATTGCATATGGATCCACCAGAGTTCATTGTATCTGTGTTCTTTTCACAATCCACCAATGGATCCAGCAGTGTCATTGCAGGTGTGTTCTTCTCATTAACCACTTCTAGAGTCATTGCATGTGTGTTCTTTTCACAGACCACATATGGATCCACCAGTGTCACTGAAACAAGTGTTCTCTTCAGAGACCACATCTAGAGTCATTGCATGTGTATTCTTTTCAAAGACCACATATGGATCCACCAGTGTCATTGCAAGTGTGTTCTTCTCATTAACAACAACTAGAGTCATTGCATGTGTGTTATTTTCATTAAGCACATATGGATCCACCAGTGTCATTGCAAGACCACATATGGATCCAGAAGTGTCATTGCATGTGTGTTCTTCTCATTAACAACAGCTAGAGTCATTGCATGTGTGTTATTTTCATTAACCACATATGGATCCACAAGTGTCGTTGCATGTGTGTTATTTTCATTAACCACATATGGATCCACTAGTGTCATTGCATGTGTGTTCTTCTCATTAACCATAGCTAGAGTCATTGCATGTGTATTCTTTTCAGAGACCACATCTGGATCTACTAGTGTCATTGCATGTGTGTTCTTCGCATTAACAATAGCTAGAGTCATTGCATGTGTGTTATTTTCATTGACCACATATGGATCCACCACTGTCATTGCATGTGTGTTCTTCTCATTAACCAAATCTAGAGTCACTAGATGTTTGTTTTTCACAAACAAAATATGGAAACACCATTGTCATTGAAATGTGTGTTCTTTTCAGAGACCACACATGGATCTACCAGTGTCATTGCATATGGATCCACCAGAGTTCATTGTATGTGTGTTCTTTTCACAATCCACCTATGGATCCACCAGTGTCATTGCATGTGTGTTCTTCTCATTAACCACAGCTAGAGTTATTGCATGTGTGTTCTTTTCACAAACAATATATGGATCCACTAGGGTCATTGAAATGTGTGTTGTTTTCAAAGACCACATCTGGAGTCACTGCATGTGTATTCTTTTTAGAGACCACATATGGATCCACCAGTCTAATTGCATGTGTGTTCTTCTCAGAGACCACATCTAGAGTCATTGCATGTGTGTTAGTTTCACTAACCACATACGGATCCACTAGTGTCATTGCATGTGTGTTCTTCTCATTAACCACAGCTAGAGTCACTGGTGTGTGTTCTTTTCACAAACCAAATATGGAACCACCATTATCATTGAAATGTGTGTTCTTTTTAGACACCACACATGGATCCACAAGTGTCATTGCATATGGATCCACAAGAGTTCATTTAATGTGTGTTCTTTTCACAATCCACCTATGGATCCACCAGTGTCATTACATGTGTGTTCTTATGATTAACCACAGCTTGAGTCATGGCATGTGTGTTCTTTTCACAAACCACATATGGAACCACGATTGTCATTGGAATGTGTATTCTTTCATTAACCACATCTAGAGTCATTTCATGACTATTCTTTTCACAGACCACATATGGATCCACCAGTGTCATTACATGTGTGGTCTCTTCACAGACCACATATGGATCCACCAGTGTCATTGCATGTGTGTTCTTTTTATTAACAACAACTAGAGTCATTGCATGTGTGTTATTTTCATTAACCACATATGGATCCACCAGTGTCATTGCATGTATGTTCTTCTCATTAACCACAGCTAGAGTCATTCCATGTGTGTTCTTTTCACAAACCACATATGGAACCACCATTGTCATTGAAATGTGTATTCTTTCATTAACCACATTTGGAGTCATTTCATGACTATTCTTTTCGTAGACCACATATGGATCCACCAGTGTCATTGCATGTGTGTTCTCTTCACAGATCACATATGGATCCACCAGTGTCATTGCATGTGTGTTCTTTTTAATAACAACAACTAGAGTCATTGCATGTGTGTTATTTCATTAACCACATATGGATCCACTAGTGTCATTGCATGTGTGCTCTTCTCACTAACCACATCTAGAGTCATTGCATGTGTATTATTTTCAGAGACCACATATGGATCCAGCAGTGTCATTGCATGTGTGTTCTTCTCATTAACAACAACTAGAGTCATTGCATGTGTGTTATTTTCATTAACCACATATGGAACCACCACTATCATTGCATGTGTGTTCTTCTCATTAACCATATCTAGAGTCACTAGATGTGTGTTTTTCACAAACCAAATATGGAACCACCATTGTCATTGAAATGTGTGTTCTTTTCAGAGACCACACATGGATCTACCATTGTCATTGCATATGGATCCACCAGAGTTCATTGTATGTGTGTTCTTTTCACAATCCACCTATGGATCCACCAGTGTCATTGCATGTGTGTTCTTCTCATTAACCACCACTATTATTGCATGTGTGTTCTTTTCACAAACAACATATGGATCCACCAGTGTCATTGAAATGTGTGTTCTTTTCAAAGACCACATCTAGAGTCATTGCATGTGTATTCTTTTTAGAGACCACATATGGATCCACCAGTGTCATTGCATGTGTGTTCTTCTCAGAGACCACATCTAGAGTCATTGCATGTGTGTTAGTTTCACTAACCACATTTGGATCCACCAGTGTCATTGCATGTATGTTCTTCTCATTAACCATATCTAGAGTCACTGGATGTGTGTTCTTTTCTCAAACCAAATATGGAACCACCATTATCATTGAAATGTGTGTTCTTTTTAGAGACCACACATGGATCCACCAGTGTCATTGCATATGGATCCACAAGAGTTCATTGTATGTGTGTTCTTTTCACAATCCACCTATGGATCCACTAGTGACATTGCATGTGTGTTCTTCTCATTAACCACAGCTAGAGTCATTGCATGTGTGTTCTTTTCACAATACACATATGGAACCACCATTGTCATTGGAATGTGTATTCTTTCATTAACCACATCTAGAGTCATTTCATGACTATTCTTTTCACAGACCACATATGGATCCACCAGTGTCATTGCATGTGTGGTCTCTTCACAGACCACATATGGATCCACCACTGTCATTGCATATGTGTTCTTTTTATTAACAACAACTAGAGTCATTGCATGTGTGTTATTTTCATTAACCACATATGGATCCACCAGTGTCATTGCATGTGTGTTCTTCTCATTAACCACAGCTAGCGTCATTGTATGTGTGTTCTTTTCACAATCCACCTATGGATCCACCAGTGTCATTGCATGTGTGTTCTTCTCATTAACCACAGCTAGAGTCATTGCATGTGTGTTCTTTTCACAAACCACATATGGAACCACCATTGTCATTGGAATGTATATTCTTTTTAGAGACAACATCTAGATTCATTTCATGACTATTCTGTTCACAGACCACATATGGATCCACCAGTGTCATTGCATGTGTGTTCTCTTCATAGACCACATACGGATCCACTAGTGTCATTGCATGTGTGTTCTTTTTAATAACAACAACTAGAGTCATTGCATTTGTGTTATTTTCATTAACCACATATGGATCCACTAGTGTCATTGCATGTGTGCTCTTCTCATTAACCACAGCTAGAGTCATTGCTTGTGTATAATTTTCAGAGACCACATATGGATCCACCAGTGTCATTGCATGTGTGTTCTTGTTATTAACAACAACTAGAGTCATTGCATGCGTGTTATTTTCATTAACCACATATGGATCCACCAGTGTCATTGCATATGTGTTCTTCTCATTAACCACATCTAGAGTCACTAGATGTGTGTTTTTCACAAACCAAATATGGAACCACCATTGTCATTGAAATGTGTGTTCTTTTTAGAGACCACACATGGATCCACCTATGTCATTGCATATGGATCCACCAGAGTTCATTGTATGTGTGTTATTTTCACAATCCACCTATGGATCCACCAGTGTAATTGCCTGTGTGTTCTTCTCATTAACCACATCTAGAGTCATTGCATGTGTGTTCTTTTCACAAACCACATATGGATCCACCAGTGTTATTGAAATGTGTGTTCTTTTCAAAGACCACATCTGGAGTTATTGCATGTGTATTCTTTTTAGAGACCACATATAGATCCACGAGTGTAATTGCATGTGTGTTCTTCTCAGAGAGCACATCTAGTGTCATTGCATGTGTGGTAGTTTCATTAACCACATATGGATCCACCAGTGTCATTGCATGTGTGTTCTTCTCATTAACCACATCTAGAGTCACTGGATGTGTGTTCTTTTCACAAACCAAATATGGAACCACCATTATCATTTAAATGTGCGTTCTTTTCAGAGACCACACATGGATCCACCAGTGTCATTGCATATGGATCCACCAGAGTTCATTGTATGTGTGTTCTTTTCACAATCCACCTATGGATCCAGCAGTGTCATTGCATGTGTGTTCTTCTCATTAACCACAGCTAGAGTCATTGCATGTGTGTTCTTTTCACAAACCACATATGGAACCACCATTGTCATTGGAATGTGTATTCTTTCATTAACCACATCTAGAGTCATTTCATGACTATTCTTTTCACAGACCACATATGGATCCACTAGTGTCATTGCATGTGTGGTCTCTTCACAGACCACATATGGATCCACCCTGTCATTGCATGTGTGTTCTTTTTATTAACAACAACTAGAGTCAATGCATGTGTGTTATTTTCATTAACCACATATGGATCCACCAGTGTCATTGCATGTGTGTTCTTTTCAGAGACCACACATGGATCCACTAGTGTCATTGCATATGGATCCACCAGAGTTCATTGTATGTGTGTTCTTTTCACAATCCACCTATGGATCTACCAGTGTAATTGCCTGTGTGTTCTTCTCATTAACCACAGCTAGAGTCATTGCATGTGTGTTCTTTTCACAAACCACATACGGATCCACCAGTGTCATTAAAATGTGTGTTATTTTCAAAGACCACATCTGGAGTCATTGCATGTGTATTCTTTTTAGAGACCACATATGGATCCACGAGTGTCATTGCATGTGTGTTCTTCTCAGAGACCACATCTAGTGTCATTGCATGTGTGTTAGTTTCATTAACCACATATGGATCCACAAGTGTCATTGCATGTGTGTTCTTCTGATTAACCACATCTAGAGTCACTAGATGTGTGTTCTTTTCACAAACCAAATATGGAACCACCATTATCATTTAAATGGGCGTTCTTTGCATAGACCACACATGGATCCACCAGTGTCATTGCATATGGATCCACCAGAGTTCATTGTATGTGTGTTCTTTTCACAATCCACCTATGGATCCACCAGTGTCATTGCATGTGTGTTCTTCTCATTAACCACAGCTAGAGTCATTGCATGTGTGTTCTTTTCACAAACCACATATGGAACCACCATTGTCATTGGAATGTGTATTCTTTCATTAACCACATCTAGAGTCATTTCATGACTATTCTTTTCATAGACCACATATGGATCCACCAGTGTCATTGCATGTGTGTTCTCTTCACAGACCACATATGGATCCTCAAGTGTCATTGCATGTGTGTTCTTTTTATTAACGACAACTAGAGTCATTGCATTTGTGTTATTTTCATTAACCACATATGGATCCACCAGTGTCATTGCATGTGTGTTCTTCTCATTAACCACAGCTAGAGTGATTGCATGTGTGTTCTTTTCACAAACCACATATGGAACCACCATTGTCATTGAAATGTGTATTCTTTCATTAACCACATCTGGAGTCATTTCATGACTATTCTTTTCGTAGACCACATATGGATCCACCAGTGTCATTGCATGTGTGTTCTCTTCATAGACCACATATGGATCCACAGTGTCATTGCATGTGTGTTGTTTTTACTAACAACAACTAGAGTCATTGCATGTGTGTTATTTTCATTAACCACATATGTATTGTCATTGCATGTGTGTTCTTCTCATTAACCACATCTAGAGTCACTGGATGTGTGTTCTTTTCACAAACCACATATGGATCCACCAGTGTCATTGAAATATGTGTTATTTTCAGAGACCACACATGGATTCACCAGTGTCACTACATGTGTGTTCTTTTCATTAACCACATATGGATCCACCATTGTCATTGAAATGTGTATTATTTTCAACGATAGCCATTGGCCACAAATAATCGGGACGCTGAGCTAACCAGCAATCGCTTCGGGCTTCTAGGTGATAAGGATGCGTGGATGATAAGGATGTCCTTCATGAGGGCGATCCGCGAGAAGTATGTTATGTTAACTGATTGGCAGTGGCAACCACGCTGGGCCTACGTCCTTGCCCTTATCCCATTAACCTCGGGGCCGAAGCTTAGATCGTGTTCCTTCATTGCCATGGAGAGGGAGAGGCCCAAACTCAGCTTGCACGAGGCTCAGATGTTCGCCCACTATGACATACTCGCGCCGCCGTTCGCGAGGCTTCCGGCCGGCTTCGAGCTTAGCTACACCGGGGTTCCTGTCGTGCCGCTCTTATGCGACAACGCGTTGGCGAGGCAGATCGCGGAGCGCCATCGCCAGCTACCAGAGGGGAAGAGGGTAATGGCACGGTACTCGCGCACGAGCGCATACTGGAAAAGTTGGTCAAGAAGGAGCGGGTTGCGTTGATTGAGCTGCGCGGAACCCACCGGCGGGAGATCCACCCAGATCTGCACAACCCCTAAGGGAGGCAGTGCTTCTGGGCAGTGCCTGGGCATACGACCCCCACCGTTATTGATGTGGCATGCCGTGAAGAATCCATGAGGAGGAGGAACGCTACCGGGAACGTCGGCATCGATTCCGACACGGAGGAGGCTGTCATCGATGATGAAGACTGTGGGAGCATCATAGTCGATTAGGTCCACTTAAGCATAGATTAAATCTATGTACGGTATCTTAATGCCCTCTTGGGATCTGGGTCACTTGAGTCATAGTCGATTATCATCATAATCTATATATTTTGGCCATGTTTTAGTTGTCTTTGTCTTTGAAACTAGTCAAAACTCGTCCGATCCTAAAAATAAAGTTCACGCGTTCCTGGCATATCGGATGGGACAATACGTTGACTCTGCTCCTAGCACTTGATGGCACAGCCATAATTTGGAGTGTGCTAGAGGAGAAGGGATCGAGCGTGTTGTAATAGTGTACTACTCCTATCCAGATATAACTGACTTAGTTTTTTTAGATATTTAAATGTATCTATACCCAAAACATGTCTAGATACATGTTTTAGGTTTATCTGTCTTTCAAACTAATCAAAAGTCGTCAAATTCTGAACAAACAAAGTCATTGCATTCACATCTGATGGGACAATACACTGACCCTGGTACTTGATGGCACAACCATAATTCTGGAGTGCGCCAGAGGAGATGGGAATCCAAGGGAGATGGGACTAGTAGCTGCATCCATACGCATGTAAAAAATTAATGTAATAATATTTTAAAAATTGTAATATGGTCCACATGACCCCATCACAGACACGTTGCACGCGCCAGATATAAATAAAGACGACACGACTAGTTTAGTTTCAATGATATAATTCAACATACGACGTTACGGTGCCCGTATCTTTTTGCTCCTCTTATTAGTCTGCTAGCCCACGCTGCATTAAGCAATAGTTGATGAGGATAAAAAAATGATAAAATGGCATATAAAACAATTTTTAAGCTTACCTTTCATCTGGAGAATCGTACAAAGATGAAATTGGCAGGGATTTATTATTTCTCCTGCAGTTCGCCAAAAGATACTCAAGAACATCTTCAATCACCCCTGCAACTTCTTCATATTCTAATACACCTCCATTATTTGCCCTTTCCTCCCCATTCCACTTACCATTTTGTTTCTTTTCACACCCTTTTCTCGCCGGCACCTCCACTTCATAAATTGGCTGCTTCCGTACGTTTTCCTCCGAGTGCTCATCACCGTTTTCCTCCACCTGCTGCACTTCCTCAAGTTCTTCATCTTCGCGCTACTCTTCCTCCAGTTCTGGCTGAGAAGCCTCATTTTCTGCCACCGGGGTGTGAACAGGGACAATATCATGTGTAACTGGGTTTTTGCACAACCTCTTGATATGGCCGAATCTGCCAAAACGTTTGCATTTCCTTTTCCTAGCTCCCAGCCTTGAACCTTTATTGGTGGAGGCTTCGATCCTTAGCTTTCTAGGCCTCCCAGGTGGTCTCCTAAGAACTGGTGGTTGAAGTTTGAACCCTGGATCGACAATCTCCCAATCATTTTCATCAGCCATAGGTGGTACGTTTTCTGCATAAGTTGCAGCAAACTTGTCCATGGAAAAATAGTTATCGACATAGTTCTCTATTTCAGCTCCGCTACCTCTAAGCTTTAAGATGAAGTAAATTGCATGGTGACATGGCAGACCAGTAATCTGCCACTGCCTGCATGAACAAGTATTCTTTCCAATGTCTATAGTGTACCTCCGTTCACTTCAATGCTTGTATTCTGCATAAACCTCAACCAATGTTCTGGAACTACTGAACATCCTCATCTTTATCATTCTCATTGCCCTGGTTCTTGCATTCAGTAACATAACCACCTTTGGAACTATTTTATAGCCTAAAAAATTTCTTGCACAAATTCTTTGCCTTAAATCTATCTTCACCACTATGCACTGTCTTATTACATCCAACAAAATAACAATTCCAAGTGTCTTCATGCCCGAAATCTTATCATTGAAACTCTCTGCCAAATTATTGCAAAAAAATCCACCTTGCTTAACTCACCAAACTTGCTTCTAGCCCATAGCTTGGTGTGATGTTTTTCAAGGTATTTTTTCACCTTTGGCACTACATACATGTTCTGCAAGTAAGTAGCATGCGTGCTTGGGGTGTATGTGTATGTTGATCGCCACAAGTCCTCTTCAAAGATCTTTCCTTTGAATTTCTTCGTGAAGTTAGTAGCGAGGTGCTGCATGCATTCCCTATGCTCAACCCCAGGAAACACAACATCAACAGCATTCTCAAGACCCTTGGATGCACCGGTGTGTATCACCAAGCCTTCAGAGTGAACAATTACTGCCCGTAGTCTCTGCATGAACCATATCCAGCTTTCATTTGATTAACTCTCAAGACCAGCATAAGCTACGGGTAGAAGCCAATTATGCGCGTCCAAAGAACAAGCAAAAGCAACATGTCCCATGAACTTCCCTATTAAAGAAGTTGCGCCTATTGCCAAGTATGGCCTGCAGCCGTCTAGGAACCCCTTCCATCATGCCTTCAGGCAGACAAAACATCTCCTGAAGCATATCTTATCCGCCTGCTTATACCTGACCCCCCTTGAGACCTTTTCTCTTCCTTTGACAACCTCGTAATCGATGTCAGCAACACTACTAGGTGATGTTTTCTCTACCCGAGCTTTGAAACTATACAACATGTGAAAACTATCATTCCACTTGCCTTGAATTAAGTCTAGAGCCATCTCCTTCCCATCAAAGACTTTGTGGTAAGGAATCAGAACATTAAACATTTTGCTAATCTTTGCTCTGAGTTCAGCAGGTCTAATGTTATGATCCTGCCTCACCCAGTCAAGTACAGTAGCAGCAATCCACTTGGTAGTCGTTGGTCTAATTTTATCTCTTAAAGAAGTATTTGGGCGGTTGTGTTTCTTCGTGTTTACTTTGATCTGCATTCGATAAGAATCCAAATAATTTAGAGCTAGTTATCGACAGCATAAATATGAGAAAGACTGAAACTAAATGTAGCTATTGCAACCTGAAATGGTTGTCCACCCCGCATTGGAGATGCATGTAATCTTCATTTACACACATTACTTTCCCTACAATGCACCCTAAATCTCTTTTGGTCGCTCTTTTCAATGATAAATTCGAACCAAACTCTGATTGCATAGGTTGCAACTACATATCTGCACTCCTCCACATTCTCAAAGACAGTCCCCTCACCAATTGTAGGATTGTCCCTGTTAAAGTGTATCACTGGCCTGTCCTCGTCTTCATCGTCGTATCTACATTCCATTTCCACATCTTCACATTCCTCTTCCTCATCAGTCCCATAGTCAGGCTCAAAGTTCGAATCAACCAAATATTCCCTACTCTCCATCCTATCAAGGTCAGCAACCACATCTGGATATGCTTTCTCATCATCATCCGCACCGCCACACATTTCAGTGTCTTCATGCTCGCTTGACAAAGCATCATGCTCAAGGACAAGCTGTACAAACGTCCTACGGTTACCAACACATATCCTTGCCATCACCATGGGACTAGAAACGCTAATTGGGGTATCCAGAAAAGGAATCACAGTTCTTACCCTTCAATGTGGACGCACGGCACCTTCTCCGGGCTCCATACCTCCAAAGCTCTGCACCCCTCTTCCTCTTCCCCTGTTTTGTTCCCCTCTGTGCTCTCCAGACTTGAAAGAGATTCCATGCTCTCCAGCCACATAGGACCATTGTCCGTGTTCTCAAGCCTTGCAGGATCCATCTCCGAGTGGGATCCAGATCACCAGCGTTGTTGGGCGCCTAACCCAACGACCGACTCTTGGTTTTCGTTTCCAGACGCGCCTGGGTGGTGGACGGAGGCAAGGAGACATGGCAGGGAGGGGACGGGAGGGGGCATGAGGGGATGGCAGGGAGGGGAGGGCGGGAGGACGACGACCCAAGGGGACGACGAGAGCGGTGCATGACTGAATGGAGTGGTAGCGGCAGGAGCAAAGGAGCGGAGTGGAGCGGAGATGGTTGCGATGAAACATGGAAAATTTCACAATAATGTGTTGGTGGGCGGCACCAGCCCTCGAACCTGGGACGCGCGCTGTCGAAGGTGGAGGAGGCGGGCCCGCTAGTCAGAAAACATGCCACCTATCAGCGCACTATGCACGGTAGCACTTCACATAATTTTTTAGCCGGTCCCACATGTCAGTATGTTTGATCAAAACTTGCATGCGGTGCATGGCTAGTTCACGCGCTAGTTCTGAAAAAAAGCCCGTTGATCCAAACTTGAAGTGGCATTTCCACTTCTTCTCCCTCGTCTCCTCGCAGTGGTAGTTCTGCTTCGCCTCCCTCGTCTGTTCTCCTCTTCTTCTTCTCCTCGCAGTGGTAGTTCTTATTTCTTCCTCGATCAAAACATTCCCGCCCGTAAGTCATGGCCAGTAGCCGGATGAAGAGGAACTAGTCCGATCTCTCGGTTGACCCACTTCGCAAGATCGCCGACTACTTGCTGGAGAAAGAGGAGTATGTCGACACCTATGCTGCTTGTCAGGAAGTCTGCACCGATTGGCGTCGCACTTTAAAGGTGCCCGAATTCCATCTCAACAACTGGATCATGATAGATCACACACATCGAGACGTTGGCAACTTCACCTTCCTCAACCTCGCCACTGGTCGTTGCTTCAGGACGAATCTAATGGACGTCCATCGCAGGTTCACATTCACATCCGATATATATATATATATCATTCATTTATTTGTATTTTCCATTGTAAACATCTTAGTGCTAACTAATGCCCTCTTCTTCCAAAATATTCTACTTCGTCGGCGTTTCTCGTGGCGTCATCATGCTTGCTTAGAGGGTGGAGCCGTACCAGATTCTTCTTCTGAACCCAATCACTCATAAGTCTAACATTCAGTTTCAAGCACACATACCATCTGATCTTCTGCAATCTGTCATCATGACGAAGTCCCCGATGATGGTGTTCATTTGCACAGATTATCCAGATTATATTGCATGGGTCGATGAGAGCACCCCAACGGGGCAAATCAATGAATCATGTGGAGAAGGATTGTATTCACCACCTCCTGATATGTTTCTGGTCTGCATGACGACATTCCGAGGGGAAGTATATGCATTACTTGAGAATGGAGATATCATGTCGACCAACATCCAGTTAAAGCAGCGCGCGAGCACTGTCACGATGGCCAAAATAATTTCAGCCCCAGTCTTTGAACAGGTACGCGGAGGCTACAGATTTTACCTAGTTGAGTCAGATGGTGATCTGCTTCTTGTCTTGAACGGGGATTTCGCCAAAGGGCAACCGGTGTTGTACCGGGTGGACACGGAGAACCGCTCTATCGAGGCCGTTGGTGACATTGGAAGTCGTGCCCTCTTGGTTGATTACCATCGGTCTATCTCCATTGACACCAGGTTACACCCCATAGTCAAACCCAGTTGCATATACTACAGGAATTATATCAGACTGTACTATAATGAGGTTCAAGCCTGGGAAGAGGAACCAACAATGACGTATGGCTTAAGTCTAGAACATACACCGAGGCCTTACCCTCTAGACGAAATACTGGCAGCACATTGTAGACAGAGAGAGTTCTCTAAACATGTGTTGTAGCACGCGGGAGCCGCCGACGATAAAAAATATAGGGGAGAATGAATCCTATATTCATCCTAGGTTACTTGCTAGCATTTTCAGGTCTATTTTTCGAAGTAGAAATTTGTACTATATTTATATTATTTCTATCAGCAGTATTCGTATTACCTTTCATACAAAATTGTAATGTATTTAATTTTAGTACTTTCAGAATTCAAAGTTTTTTATTTTTAGTATCTTCTTTCAGAATTCTCTGTGTTCGACAGCTGGAGCTGGCGGCAGGCATTAGCTCAGCGCCGGAATTCAGGTTCCACATGGAAAATTGCACAATAATGTGTTGGTGGGCGGCACCAGCCCTCGATCCTGGGATGCGCGCCGTCAAAGGTGGAGGAGGCGGACCCGCCAGTCAGAAAACATGCCACGTCGTCATCCCCTATTTCTGATGCCCTTTAAAAAAAGAAAACATGCCACGTCGTCATCCTTGTTTCTGATGGTGCTGCTACAATCGATGGTACATAGTGGCATAGAAATAATATCTGATGGGTTCGTAGCATGGAAAATAAAAAAATTCTACCGCAAGAACGAACAAACCCAGATCTAATCTAGATAAAAGCCAAGATCTAATCTATTAGACATGAGCAACGAGATAGATCGGTACTAACCCTCGTAGAACCGAAAGCGTTACGAGATTAGATCTCGTGGTTGATGTAGTCGATCACTTGCCGATCTCAAGATCGTGTGGACGATCCTTCCGGCGCCGTGTTCCGGCAGCGCTTCCGCAGTCGGTCACACATGCGGAGTCGAAGCAGACCTTCCTCTCCTCGTTCCAGCGAGCAGCAGAGGTAGTAGATCTTCTCCACGGAATCCCAGCAGCACGACGGTGTGGTGGTGGTGGTGGAGTAGAGAATTCTGCAGGGCTTCGCCTAAGCCTGAGCAGAGGGAAGGAGGAGGAGAGAGGCGACGGCTAGGGTTTGTTGTTATGGAGGAGTGCTAGGGGGTGGCGCCCCCTCCCTTCTATTTAAAGGAGGGAGGCGCCATGGGAGGGGAAGACCTAGTAGGACTCCCCTCCCTCCTTGGGCCGGCGGATTGGGAGGGGGGAGGAATCCTCCTCCCCCACGAATCCGTGTATTGCCCCACAATGACTCCTTGATCCTTTCTTGGTTTTCAAGCAAACTCCAAGAAATCTCCTAGAACCTTCCAGAACATTCTGAAACCTTCTAGAATCTCCATGCAAACACTACGGAACATTTCCTAACTTAGAAAATAATCCCCAATATATGAATCTTATTCTCCGGACAATTCCGGATCTCCTCGTGATGTCCCGGATTCAATCCGAGACTCCGAACAACATTCGGTCTCCAACGCACATTCCATATCTACTTAAAACAACTTCGAACCTTAAGTGTGTCACCCTACGGTTCGTGAATATGCAGACATGACGAAGACACCTCTCCGATCAATAACCATCAGCGGGATCTAGAGATCCATAACGGCTCCCACATACTCAACGATTACTTCGTGATTGATAGAACCATTTAACATACGAAACCAATTCCCTTTTGCACACGATATTCTACTTATCCGAGGTTTGATCGTCGGTATCTCTATACCTAGTTCTACCTCCTTACTGATAAGTACTCTTTACTCGTTCCATGTTATGTCATCCCTTGTGACCTAGTCACATGCTTGCAAGCTAACTAGATGACATTCCACCGAGAGGGCCCAGAGCATATCTATCCGTCATATGGATGGACAAATCCCAATCTTGGTCCATGCGCTACAACACATACTTTTAGAATACCCAATGTCACCTTTATAACCACCCAGTTACGAAGCGGCGTTTGATGTCATCAAAGTACCCATCCGGTGATGGTGATTAACATAACCTCATGGTCGAAGGATTAGGTTACTATGCATTTGAAAGCTTATAGCAATACGAACTTAATGACTTGATCTTATGCTACGCTTACTATGGGTGTGTGTCCATCACATCATTCTCCTAATGATATGATCTTGTTATTAACAACATCCAATGTTCATGATCAGGAAACCATGATCATCCATTAATCAACAAGCTAGTTTAACAAGAGGCTTACTAGGGACTCTTTTATGTTTACAAAACACACATGTGTTAATGTTTCCGGTTAATACAATTATAGCATGGGATGTAAACATTTATCATAAACATAAAGATATAATAATAACCACTTTATTATTGCCTCTTGGGCATATCTCCAACAATATCGTATAAACATAAGGGCACAGTCGTCAACATTTCTAAAATGAAACCCGGTCTCCTACCTGTCCTGTTACATTGCCCGATGAGGTGGATAGCCACGACCGATCTTTTTAATACGTTCGCACTCTTATGCTGAGAAGGGAAATAAAGTTTGAGCGGTTAATGCAACGAGTGTCGAATTATTACCCTCTTAAGGAAATGAGAGATGGTTATTTTCACGCGTGCCCGTAGTCCAAACCTACTGTCAGTCTTTCACTCCCCTTCTCCGACAAACCACAGTTCACCTTGCGCAGCTCCTCCGCACCGCACCACCTAGGGTAATATGGCCCCGCCTAAGAAGCCACTGCCACCGAAACTAGGGTATTTAGCCCCTCTAAGGCAGGCCATGAAGCTCTACTTCAAGGCCGGTCTCCCATTGCCCTGCCAGGCGGATGATTTCACCGAATGTGCCGAATCGGCCATGGCGGCGGCGCCGTCATCGTCGGCGCCGGATGCGGCAAGCAGGGCCAAGAGAGTGATGTGGAGAAATTGTGCGGTGGCATTACGACATGCTCTAGGTAGTGGGAACAAGGTACGTATCAAATCATTCACGATAGCATGCCGCCGAGGGTACACACCCTTGAACAGGGAAGCGCCAAGATCTAGGAACTCTCGCGTCCACGCTTCGGTGCGGGCTACCTAACCATAGTGGGGGAGGCCCGGAAGACGCCATCTGCGGCAAAGATGCTCCATCCAATGCACCGTCAGAGGTCGTACCATGGTGGCAACCAAGCGTCTACACTCAGCATGCTGGATTGTTCGCAGCCAGAGCTGGCGGCGGGCATCAGCTCAGCGCCAAAATTCAGGTTCTAGTTCACACGGACCTACGATCCCAAGAAGAAGATGCCAAATTTCAGTTTCAAAGAAATTGTTACGACGGCGCGGATGGTCCAACTGAACTGGGACTGGCGCACGCAAATCGGTCATGCATGAACGATGCAGATTTCTTATAGTTTGATAGGAAGGCAATAGATCTGTTTGGGTTAAATGATCAAAGAACTTATGTCCTCTCAAGGCAATTGTCCAGCCAACTTTTCTAGTGGAGATCTGTAGTTTCTTCACTATAGAATAGTTAAGTTCAGACTGATGAATGGCTTTTGTAATGAAATGCTGACGAATTGTTCTATAAACTAGTAGGAAGTTTAGCCCACTTTTGTGCAGGTATAATACCCTTTTGTATGGAAGTACTACTGTTGTAAGCAAATACTTTCAAGTATTTATTTCCTTCAATTAATAGTCGTGGTTAAATCCAGTTAATTGGTATTTTTATCCCAGACTACAGATTTTGCGTCTGCTATCTGTGCTGTAAACCATTTTTCCTTTGTCTTGTGTTGTCTGCAAAATGGTCCCGTAATTCAACGTGTTACAAATATAGCTACCTTGTACTTGAAGAGGAGATCGACTACATTTTCCTAGCATCCACAGAATTGACATTACTCATTGCCAGACCACCCTCTTTTTATGAGGTTGTCCTTGGTTATTCACAGAAGTTATAAAGCATGGTGTTCAACTACATCGATTCAAACTATTACACACACTACATCAAATTCATTACCCACACATACTACATCGATTCAAACTATTACACACACATACTACTTCAAATTCATTACCCACACGTACTACATCGATTCAAACAAATACACATTTTTAGTCGATGCTAACTTCCTGCTACGCTCTCCATACTACAAATTCATTAGCCACACATACCACGGAAATTCACTAGAGCTCTGTCTTCACTCAAGGGAAATCAGAACCACCAGCTTGTCCAAGCCCAGTTCCCCCACCGAAACTGTGTGCGCCATCGCGAAATGGTGGTGGTCCTGTGCCATCAACCCTTCTAGGCCAACACTGTAGGCGACAAGGACACTTTATGGCAGCCTCTTCGGGGCCCTAAATGCCATGTACCAATTCCAGAACGTCCTCCAAGTGGATGATGACCGGGTGGTTCTAGCAAAGCTGTCGCCCTGCCCTGCTTAGAATCTACACCTCGTACATCTTAGGAATGGTGTCAGGATCTTTCAGCCACGCCTTTACCTCGATGACCCATCTGTCGCTCGGTGGCACGATTTCCACCAGCTCGCCGCCAAGGCTACTGATGACCTGCTTGAGGGCCTCCAGCTCCCAAGCATCCAATGGGAGGCCGTCAAAGCCGAGTTTGGAGAATAAACAAAGCTACCCCAAGCGATCATCCCACCCACAGGTGCGATGCCAACGCATGAAGCTCGTTTTCTCCCCGTAGCACTCGAAAGCACGGGAAGAATGCAGAACGCGCTCGGTGTCTGAGCTATGCTCGAATCGGACCAAAAAATTGAATGGAGGCGCGCATACCTCAATCTTGACCTCATTTCGTCTGATCCCAAAACGAGACCTAAAAGCCGACAACAACTCTGTCAGCGACACGGCGGGACGGACGCCCAGCATGGTGGCCATGAGAGTGTGGTCGTCGAACTGCTGTGCTAGGGCTACCTTGCCTGGGGTGCGCGACATCACGCAACTGCCCGAGGCCGGTCGCCGGCCAGGATCGCCCAGCAGGACACGCTCCGCCGTGCGAGAAGGACTAGCCAGAGGCGAGATATTAGTCCAGGGACGCGAAGATCCGATACGGCGGACGATGCGACGACGACGGCTGCGAGCTTCGATTAGAGGTGTGGGAGGTTAACCGGACATGGCGGGGATGCAAATTAGAGCAAGTGCGAGCTCCGATCTGAGATGAGCAACCGGAGCTGAGCAAATGTTATAGGGAGGGGAGCAAGGGAGAAGACCAGAGCAGAGCAAAGAAATAGATCTGGTCCACTCAGGGATCTCGTCCACGCAGGGGTAAGCTAGTCCACGATGGCAAAAGATAATGAGGAATACTGACAGGCGGGCCAAGAAGAGTTGACCTAACAACGGTATTTGAGTTCAACCATTTTTCGTCTGGTTCAAATGACCGTTTGGCCGTTAGATTTGTATTCACCCCCATTTGGCCCTCCACGCGATTGATGACAACTCGGGTACCGTGATGCACTCGCCCGGGAAGTTTGGTACCGCAAACAAATAATCCCCCCGGGTTGGTACTAGCGTCTATAAATACATACAATGTGCACAATCACCAAAAAACACTTAATTACTTCTATTTAGCACACAAGGGCTCATACTAGATGATCTAGCATCCTCTCAATCATCACATGTAATAATGGCACATTCTTATTTAACTTATTTGGGAAAGTAATTTCTACTCAATGAAAATACTTAAGATTTAATATTCTCTAATTAAAATATGGGATCATGTGCAAACATGTCATCACCACATATTTCAATACTTGAGAAAGTGATTTGAAGTGGTGGTCATGTATTACAAGATTTAATATTACTATTTACTATTATTAAAGTGACTAGAGGTGCCTATATATCATTCTTTTAATACTAAACCATGTTTAATATCTGTAAAACCAAATCTTTTGACATATTCATGTAGAGCATGGCAAATGTGATTTCTAAGAGTTTGAATCAACTCCAAAGCATTTAGGGTTGATTTTATAAAAAAAATTGAAGTGGTAAAAGTCTCTGTCTTGTTATTTTTAGTATAGATGATCTATAATTTCAAATGGTTTGAATCCAACGGGGGTGATTAGATATTTTTAATACCTTTCTAAAAAAATTGGAATCATGCATTTTGGATCAGTACATCTCTTTGGATTTAATTTTGAATCTACTGATAGAATGGAGTTTTTAACTAACTGCCAAAATTCTATTTGAATCATTGGGCTCTACGCGGGAAAAGAAATGGGCTGGACCAACTTCACAACGCGCGCGCATCGGGCTATTGATAGGTTGCTCCCACACGTCAGTGGCTCTATCTAACCGAAACGGTATCAGCAAATCTCAGTGCTATGATTAGAACAAGATCTACGGCTGAGGTTCATCGTCTATGTCGTAGAGCTGCGGTGAGATTCTCAACCTAGCGGCACTGTGGGGGTCGTCGGAGGCTTACGAGGGCTCCAGCTAGGCCTAGCGATGGGGGAGAACAGGCTGGTCGATGACAACGAGTCGATTGGCGGTCGCAGTGGCTCCTGGGGTGGCTCCAATCGACGACACCCTTCCTACAGGTCGCGCAAGGCATGGCGGATCGCATGGGTCGACGCGGTGGATTGTGGTGATCGTCATGCGCATAGTGGCGCGGCAAGGGGTGGTCTCTGTCGGTCGGGCAACATCGGCACTCTGTTCAGGTAAAGTGGTGTTCATCATCGAGTACGATGGTCACGGGGCGCGCGGCGGTGAATCATCGTGTCTAGGAGGTGGCTGGTGATGTGGCGGGTGCGGGTACGAGCGGAGAGAGTGAGGCATGGCGTGGCTGAGCGAGGCGGCTTCGGTGCTCCGTCGTGCTCTCGGCATGGCAGAGACATAAATGGGCGCGGCTGTTCTAGCTTCTCCACTTCTCGTCGTTGGTCAAGGAGCAGATAGAGAGGGGCGGTGAGGTCACGGCTACTCGCTAGGCATCCTGGGAGATGGCATCACGGTGTTTGGCGTCTTGTCCATTGTCGACCGGCATGACATGCTCGGTATGGTGATGGCACTGGTCAATGTGGCGAGTGAGGTTGCTCCATTGCATGGCCAAGTACTGGGGATGGTCATGGGTGATTTATTGGTTTAATTGCAGTACAAGAATGAGAACAAGTTTGATGTCAAATAGTAGATAGTTGTTGAATTTGTACTCTGTATTCTAAGTGTTCGACTAATTGGCCGCATGAACTTAACCCTGGAATTTTTCCATGATTTTTGGTGGGTGAGCTGGTCACATGCTTGGTAGTCCCTGGTTGCTAGGGATTATCAAATGGTGGAGGTTTGAGTGGTTTTTGAAAAATGATGATCTATGTACCTACACTTGATTCAATTTTGAATTTCCTCTTAAATGGGTTTGAAAATAGTTTCTCTAAGTTTGTAAAGTTTGCTTGGGTTCCTTTTTACTTGGTCTAGCAAGGGGTGAAAAGACCTAGAATTGTTTTTGTTGGAAATATTTTACTAGAGATGCCTAAAGTGGGCTATTGGTTAATTTTGGCCAAAGTGACCATTTGATCATATGCTTCACAATTAATTTTCTTTTTATTTGATTTTGCTTGGAAATGATCTCGATGATGTGATAATCATCTTTAAACTACTCCTTATCATTTATAGCAATCAAACATGGCAAATGCAAACATTCATGCATTAATGGAAATCACACATGCATGCATATGAGTTTAGGAATAAAAGTTTTTGTTAACCCTAAACTTGGGTGATTAGTACTTGATAATCTTGTTTAATATTTTTGAGGTGTTACAAACCTTCCCTCCTTAAACAGAATCTCGTCCCAAGATTTGAGAAAAAACTAGGAACTAAAGAGATTGGGAAACTCTGTCCTAATATGATCTTCTCGCTCCCAAGTGGCTTCTTCTTCGGTATGGTTACTCCACTGGATTTTGAGAAACTTGATACTCCTGGTCCGGGTGGTTCTGAAGGCTTCTTCAAAAATATGGATGGGTACTTCACGGTAGGTTAAATCCTTGTTGATATCTATAGCTTTGTGATCGATGTTCTTGAAAACTTCGGTCTTCTCCGGAACTTCTAGGCATTTGCGAAGTAACAAGATATGGAACACATTATGCACGGATGACATCTCCTCGGGCAATTCCAGTTGATAGGATACTTATCCTCTACGGCTTAAAATCTTGAAGGGTCCAATATATCTGGGGGCAAGCTTCCCTTTCAGTTGAAAACGTTGCATTCCTTTCAAGGGTGATACTTTGAGATACACAAAGTCTCTGATATTGAAAGTCAAGTCTCGACGTCTTTTATCCGCATAACTCTTCTTTCTGGATTGAGCGGTCTTGAGGTGTTCACAGACTTTGTGAACCTTCTCTTTAGCTTCTCATAGGATGTCTAGTCCGAATATCTGACTCTCTCCTACTTGCAACCAATTCAAGAGGGTACGGCACTTTCTTCCATACAAAAACTCAAATGGGGCCATTTGGAAACTGGCTTGATACCTATTGTTGTATGAGAATTCCACGAAAGGTAGAGAATCTTCCCATTTAGATCCATACTCTAACACACAGGGTCTCAGCATATCTTCTAAGATCTGGTTTACTCTTTCCGTTTGTCCATCGGTTTGCGGGTGATAAACTATGCTGAAATTCAGTTTGGTTCCTAATCCTTCTTGGACTTTCTTCCAGAACCTTGAGGTAAACTGTTCCTCGATCCGACACAATGGTCTTGGGGGTTCCATGCAGACTGACTATTCTAGCAATGTACAACTCTGCTAGCTTTGAGCTTTGATAGGTGGTCTTGACAGGTATGAAATGGGCTACCTCGGACAGTCTATCCACTATGACCCAAATAGAATCATTTCCCCTACTAGATGTAGGCAAACTGGTGATGAAATCCATTCCGACAGAATCCCATTTCCATTCTAGAATCTGTAATGGTTGCAAAAGTCCTACGGGTCGCTGATGTTCCGCTTTGACTCTTTGATAGATATCACACTTGGCTATGTAGCTTCCGACTTCTCTCTTCATTTTGGCCACCAAAATTGCTCCTTCAAATCCTGATACATCTAGGTTCCTCCCGGTGAATAGAATAAAGGGTATCATGGGCTTCCTGCATAATGACTTGCTTCAACTCTGAATATATCGATCTCGTTGGGGAACCCCAAGAGGAAGGTATGATGAGCACAACAGCAAGTTTTCCCTCAGTATGAAACCAAGGTTATCAATCCAGTAGGAGCAAGGAAACACCCCAAAGGTGTAGCTAGTTGAACGTTGGCAGGGCGCACTACCGGTGCCAGCAGCAACGTGGAGACCTGCACAACACAACCACAGAACTTTGCCCCAACTTGCGATGAGGTTGTCAATCTCACCGGTTTTGCTGAAAACAAAGGATTAAACGTATCGAATGGAAGGATGTAATAGTTTGCAGAAAGTAAACACAAAGTAGTAAATAGTTTGTAGATTGAATGTAAAAGAAAGGACCGGCGTCCATAGTTCACTAGAGGTGGCTCTCCTTTGACAAGCATCGAGAAAGCATACAAGCATATACTAATCATCTTGACTCCTTTGAGACTTGATTGGGCATTACAACATTATACATAGACCGCCATCCAACTGCATCCATGACTAATAATCCACCTTCAAGTTATCATCCGAACCCCCTCCAGTATTAAGTTGCAAGCAACATATTATTCCTTTACGAATTGTGTGTAAAGTAAACAATACGATTGTTCTATGAACAAAGGGTTGTTGTTTTCTCCCTAGTAGCAACAACACATCTAGTACCTTAGAGATTTCTGTCACTTCCCCAGATTACCAGAGGCATGAACCCACTATCGAGCATAAATACTAACTCTTGGAGTTGCTAGCATCTACTTGGCCAAGATAGCTACTAACAACGGAAAGCATGCAAGATCACAAATAACAAAGGCATGATAGAATCAATAATCAATCTGAAATAGCATCTCAATATCCATCGGATCCCTGCATACACAACATGTATGATTTACAAGTAGATGATCTTGATCATGAATGGAGCTCACAAGATCTAGGCATTAAAGCACAAAGGAGGAGAACCAGCCATATAGCTACTACATGGACACGTAGTCCAGAGATGAACTACTCACGCATCACACCGGAGGCTTGCACGATGATGAAGAAGGCCTCCAGGGTGAAATCCCCTCTCTGACAGGGTGCCGGGAAGAGCTTTAGATCCCTCCCGATCTAGGGACAGAGACGACGGCGGCTATAGACTCTTTCATGGATTTTTTGATCGGGTACTTAGGGTTTCTGTATCAAAGGCAATATATAGGCGGAAGGAGAGGCCGAGGGGGTGCCTAGGGCGGCCAGACCACCCCCTGGCGTGAGCTAGGCCTGGCCGCGTGGCCAGGTGGTGTGGCCAGGCCCCAGCCCCTCTCCGTCTCGTATTCTGGCTCTAGATGTCTTCCAGTAAACTAGGGACTTTGGCTTTTGTCCCATCCAATTCCGAGAATATTCATTTTCTGACTTCCTGGAACCAAAAACAACAGAAAACAGGCAGCTGGCATTGTGGCTCTTGTTAATAGGTTAGTCCAAGAAATCATATGAAAAGTACTCCAAAGTGTGGACAAAACACAAGAAAGTAGATAAAACCAAGCATGGAACATCAAAAATTATAGATACATTTGCAATGTATCAACATCCCCAAGCTTAACTCCTGCTCGTCCTCGAGTAGGTAAGTGATAAAAAGAAAGAATAATTTTTGAGGTGACATGCACCATCATAAACTTGATCAAAGTATTTGTAAAACATTCAAAGCTGGGATCATAGTACTTCAATCATAACATGAAAGACAAAGTTCTAGCAATAAGACAAAAAAACTATGTTGCAACATGAAAAGGCACAAACAAAAGATTCATGAATAACAATGCTTTGCAAGACATTTGTTTGTTTCACATAAAGAAAACATAGCATAATAGCATTCAGCTTGTCCCTCATAGAGTAGCAAATATAAATGCATAGGACACCTTCAAAGTTCATAAGAGTGACTAGATACACATAGTTTAAAGCAAGCAATATCAAGATATGCATCAATCAACTAGGCTTGGGATAATGCATATAGAACTAAGAATGACCACTATGCTCTCAATGTAGGTGCATAAAGATAGAAGGTGAAGACTCAATATATAAGTGGAAGAAAGGCCTTCATAGAAGGAAGTAGGGATTCAAGTCTCATAAAGAGCTTCCAAAAATTATGGTACTTATAGCTTTCAGCTCTCATTGCCCCTATCATAAGCATCTTTAAGTGATTAAGGTTAAAGTGACACAACTAAGAGGATATGCTTGACAAGTTATAAACCGAAATCTCATGCCCCTTACTTATGAAGACCGAACCTAATGCTACTCAACTTTAGTCACGAGTAAGCTCTTGTCATTGTAAGTACATGTGTATCATAAAGAACCGCCAACGGGGTACCCCTTGCACATGATACAGGAGCTATCCCGTAATCAAAATGACAAGGCAAGCAGACAATGAGCATCTCAGTGATCTTTTTATTTGCTATTTGCATAGGTTTTTATTGAGGATGCTTGATAGAGTGCTCATTATGGTGATGCTACAAGTTTCCACCATGATTAGGCATGGCTTAGGCTAGCGGCCCAAGCATTTCTCTAACACACATACAAACTCCATGATCTTACAAGTTCCACTTTTATTTCACACAGTCGGGATCCATAAGCAAAATAACATGATATCAACGGGGTACAAAGTACAGGTGCAATGTTGAAAGCGTTCCCCATGATACATGGTTTTGATAATTTCAACTTATAAAGCACAAGCATATACGCAACAAAGAAGGACCCGATGGTTCAGGTTTATTAAATGCAAAAAGTAAAGTGTGCCATCAAGTTCGTGAGAGCTTTAATCACTAGTTTTCTCATAACAAGTTTAATTTGGAAGGTAAACAAAAACATGAATATACTTGGAATAGCATATGCTAGTAGGTAGGTATGGTGGACTCTTTGGAATAGCTTGGTTTAAGGAGTTGGATGCATGAGTGGAACTCATACTTGGTTGTGGAGGCTAGCAAAAGACTGGGAGCGACAAACTAAGAGAGCAATAATGGCCATAATCATGCAGAGTGACAAAACATCATTGATCAAAGCATAAAGTGATACTACAAGTTGAAAACTAAAGGATCATAAAGGATATGGTGACTTGAGATAGTCATAACATGGTGTGAGCATGCGCCAAGTCAACCCAAATAAAGCATCAAAGGAGAATACCACTATACTATGCTTTAATATGCTAAAACAACACATGATTCATCCAAGGCACATTAAGAAATCTCAATTGTTTATTACAAGTCATGCTACAACAAATAATACTAAGCATAAAGCCAAAACAATATCAAGCATGGCATGACAAAGCATAGGCCACAGTCAAAAACAAGCTCTCTTTACCACTTAAGCATGAACTTTCCTACTGTTTTCCAAACCAAACCAAACCAAACTATTTGAAAACCAATGTATGAAAGAGGGGGTCCAACCAATTTATTTAGCAAACTAAGCAAAAAAAGCAAACAAAGAACCAAAACGAAAATGAAAAAGAAGACGCTCCAAGAAGAACACAACTGTGCATGAAACAATAAAAATGAAGTGTTTGGAAGAAACCTGGGATTTTTATTGATGAAGAGGGGGGTGCCTTGGGCATCCCCAAGCTTTGAAGCTTGTACTTCTTGGATATTTCTTGGGGTGACACGCGTGGCATCCCCAAGCTTGAGATTTAGTCCATCCTTCATCTCATTACTCATTCCTTCCATACACCTAAAATGTTTCCTTCATACAAAACTTCACACAATCTTTATTAGCGACATTAGTACACTCAAGATAATAAGTCTTTAGGTTCAGTTCTAACACCAATAAACTTCCATTAAAACACTAGATACTGTAGCACTTCCCTCAAAAATCTCAATTCCTCAAAAGAACTAAAAAAGGAACCAACAAGAAGCAAATGCAGAAAATGGCAGAAATCTATCAAAACAGACCAGCAGGTAAAGACGAATTTTTTCGAAGACCTTCTGTTGCTCAAATCAAAAAGTGTTGAACTAACGAAAGTTAGATAACAACCTGGGGCAGAAGCAAAAAAATTCATGCCTCAAAAGTACGTACAAATATTTTACACGAATTTTTATGGTGAAGCAAAAAAATCTGTTTCGGGACATTAACTTTCCCAATCATTACTTCTCTCTCATTAGAGGTTACTCTTGGCACAAAAAGCAAATAAAAAGGATAAGCAGTGGTTATTACTGAAGTAATAACGTCCAAGACTCATCTAAAACTTTTGGGTTATCTCCCATTAAGAACTTTTCTTTAACGCCTTTAAGTTAGGCATAAGAAGCAAGAAAAAGAATCAAGTGTTCTCAAATGAAGAAGCATTAAAACCAAATTTCTTGCCCTTACCTCTCTTACTTTTATTCTTAACCTTGGTAAAAATATGATTGTTTGGTGGAGAAGCAAGGTGCATGGTCCCCTTTCCCACATCTATTATTGCTCCACGGAGTTCTAATAGGGACCTTCCAAGTGTAATTTGTCCTTTTCCTGCACATTCAATAACAAGATAATCAGTAGAAATCATTTTCCCAAGGATCTTTGTAAACACCCCTTCAGCTATTCCAATAGGTAATATTGTAGCATTATTAGCAAGAGATATTTCTTTTCCCCCTTCAGAAAGCCCCCAAAGATTCAAAGATTCATAAATATCTTTAGGCATAAGACAAAATTCAGAGATGATATCACAGCGAGCTTTGAAAAGTTTCATTATTTATATCAATCTTTACTGTGGGGATCCACTTTGATGGTTCAGAATTTATTGGAACCTAATTATGATGCTCCCTAAGTGTATTATAGCAATCTTTTAAGCTAGTAGTGCGGGTCTCAAGAGTGTTTAATCTATCAAGTATGCTTGCGAAAGAAATATCAGTTTTTCTAGGCAAGCTGTAAGTAAAGATCAATTTCTTTATAGCATTAATAGCATAATCCTCATTACATTGGAGGAAATCTTCTCCCACAACAGAATCTAAAGCATATCTAAAGCAAAGAGCAATTCCGAGGTAAAAACTGCTAAGGAACAAGCTTTGATTCATTTTAGGCTCAGTTTTTTCATATAGATCAGAGATTCTATACCAAGCTTCCTTGAAGCTTTCCTCAATTCCTTGTTTAAACATGAAAATCATTTCCTCGGGTGACATAGTGATTGGAGCAAGGCTAGACATAAAGGCAACTTAAGATAGGAACTAATTTTTTTGTGTTTTAATAAAGAAAGCAAACTAGTAAAACTATTTTTTTGTGTTTTTGATAAAGAAACAAGCAAACAAAACAAAAAGAAACTAAGCAAAACAAAAATTACAAAGTAAAGAGATTGGTTATGAGGGACTCCCCTTGTGAAGATGTCCTTGACTCGCCGGCAACGGTGCTAGAAAAAGTTGTTGATGGCCCAAAATATATCGAGCTCGTTGGGGAATCCCAGAAGGAAGGTATGATGAGCATAGCAGCAAGTTTTCCCTCAGTATGAAACCAAGGTTATCAATCCAGTAGGAGCAAGGAAACACCCCAAAGGTGTAGCTAGCTGAACGTTGGCAGGACGCACTACCGGTGCCAGCAGCAACGTGGAGACCTGCACAACACAACCACAGAACTTTGCTCCCAACTTGCGATGAGGTTGTCAATCTCACCGGTTTTGCTGAAAACAAAGGATTAAACGTATCGAATGGAAGGAAGTAATAGTTTGCAGAAAGTAAACACAAAGTAGTAAATTGTTTGTAGATTGAATGTAAAAGAAAGGATCGGGGTCCATAGTTCACTAGAGGTGGCTCTCCTTAAGATAGATAACATGCTGGGTGAACAAATGACAGCGGGGCAACTAACAAACATCAAGAAAGCATACAAGCATATACTAATCATCTTGACTCCCTTGAGACTTGATTGGGCATTACAACATTATACATAGACTACCATCCAACTGCATCTATGACTAATAATCCACCTTCAGGTTATCATCCGAACCCCCTCCAGTATTAAGTTGCAAGCAACAGATTATTGCTTTACGAATTGCGTGTAAAGTAAACAATACGATTGTTCTATGAACAAATGATTGTTGTTTTCTCCCTAGTAGCAATAACACATCTAGTACCTTAGAGATTTCTGTCACTTCCCTAGATTACCAGAGGCATGAACCCTCTATCGAGCATAAATACTAACTCTTGGAGTTGGTAGCATCTACTTGGCCAAGATAGCTACTAACAACGGAAAGCATGCAAGATCACAAATAACAAAGACATGATAGAATCTATAATCAATCTAAAATAGCATCTCAATATCCATCGGATCCCCGCAAACACAACATGTATGGATTACAAGTAGATGATCTTGATCATGAACGGAGCTCACAAGATCTAGATATTAAAGCACAAAGGAGGAGAACCAGCCATCTAGCTACTACATGGACCCGTAGTCCAGAGATGAACTACTCATGCATCACACCGGAGGCTTGCATGATGATGAAGAAGGCCTCCACGGTGAACTCCCCTCTCCGGCAGGGTGCCAGGAAGAGCTTCAGATCCCTCCCGATCTAGGGACAGAGACAACGGCGGCTATAGACTCTTTCATGGATTTTTTGATCGAGTACTTAAGGTTTCTGTATCAGAGGCAATATATAGGCGGAAGGAGAGGCCGAGGGGGTGCCTAGGGAGGCCAGACCACCCCCTAGCACGGGCCAGGCCTGGTCGCGCGGCCAGGTGGTGTGGCCAAGCCCCAGCCCCTCTCCGTCTCGTATTCTGGCTCCAGATGTCTTCCGGTAAAATAGCGACTTTGGCTTTTGTCCCATCCAATTCCGAGAATATTCATTTTCTGACTTCCTGGAACCAAAAACAGCAGAAAACAGGCAGTTGGCATTGTGGCTCTTGTTAATAGGTTAGTCCAAGAAATCATATGAAAAGTACTCCAAAGTGTGGACAAAACACAAGAAAGTAGATAAAACCAAGCATGGAACATCAAAAATTATAGATACATTTGCAATGTATCAGTCCTTTGTACCACAAAACTCCTTCTTCATCTTCGGTGAATCCGAGTACCTTCCCCGTACCGATACGACGGTTGATTCCATCAATACTAGTGTTTCCTTTCTGAGCTTCCTTGATATGACTGATCAAAGTGTGTTGAAGTTCAATACTGGCTAGAAATCCTTCGCTAACTAGCTCCATCCTAAAGTTCTCCATCTCCTCATGCAGGCTTGGCTGGGCTTCCTTAATCATGGTGTTTAATCTACACGACAATCTACTAAGAGCATCCGCTACCACATTGGCTTTGCCAGGGTGATAGTGAATGTCCAGGTCATAATCCTTGATTAACTCTATCCATCTCCTTTGCCTCATATTCAGCTCCTTCTGGGTGAAAATATACTTCAAACTCTTGTGATCTGAATAAATCTCATAGCGATTACCCATAAGGTAATAACACCATGTCTTCAAGGCTAAAACTATGGCTTCCAATTCTAAGTCATGGGTGGGATAGTTCTGCTCATGTTGTTTCAGTTTCCAGGACAGATATGATATTACTTTGCCTTCTTGCATCAACACACATCCAAGAACAATCTTGGATGCATCACAATACACATCAAAAGGCTTCTTGATATCAGGCATGATCAAAATTGGGGCTAAAATCAATCTCTTCTTGAGATCCTAAAAACTTTCTTCACATTTGTCTGTCCATTCAAACTTCCTGTCTTTCTTCAATAGCTGGGTCATCGGCCTGGCGATGCTTGAAAATCCTTCAACAAACTTGCAGTAATATCCAGCTAATCCAAGAAATGCACGGACTTTGGTTTGGGTGGTTGGAGCTTTCCATTCTTAAACATCCTTAATCGTGGCAGGATTGACAGCAACTCCTCCTGCCGACAAAATATGGCCTAGAAATCCTACTTCCTTTAACTAGAACTCACATTTGCTAAACTTGGCATACAACGGATGCTCCCTAAGGGTTTCAAGGATGGTTCTTAGGTGTTGTTCATGGTCTTCCTCCGACTTGGAGTAGATCATAATGTCATCGATAAAAACAATGAAAAACTTATCCAAGAAGTTCATAAAAATCTTATTCATGAGGTTCATGAAATAAGCGGGGGCATTGGTTAATCCAAAAGACATGACATTATACTCGTACAATCCATATCTGGTGGTGAAGGCAGTCTTTGGGATATCTGTTGCACGAATCTTCAATTGATGATAACCAGTTCTAAGATCAATCTTAGAAAACACCCTGGCACCAGTTATTTGGTCAAACATATCTTCTATCTTTGGCAGTGGGTACTTGTTTTTGATGGTGACGTCATTCAACTTCTGATAATCCGTACACAAATGGTTGGCACCATCCTTCTTATCCACAAACAAAATAGGTGATCTCCATGGTGAGGCGCTTGGTTGTATCTGGCCTTTTCCCAACATATCATCAAGTTGCTTCTTGAGCTCCACTAATGCAGATGGGTTCATACTATAGGGTCTTTGAGATATGGGTCCAGTTCCAGGAAGTAGTTCAATGATAAACTCGATATCCCGATCTGGGGGCATACCGGGCAATTCATCTGGGAACACATCAGGGTATTCACAGACTACTCTGACTTGGTCAATGGTTAATTTGGCTAAACTCTTGTTGCACTTGAATTGATGGGGCAACGTCTCAGATACATGTTCTAATGATACTCCGGTGCTACTGGTCATGGTTATGGCTTTCTTGGCATAGTCGATTAATCCTTGATGTTTCGACATCCAATCCATTCCTAGCATTACCAAACCTTTGGTTCCAAGTAATATTAGATTGGCATAAAAATCTATTCCATGGATTCTGATAGGTACAGCCTTGCAATTTTTTCTAGCTTTGGTGGTTGAACCAGGAATTTGAACTATCATGACATGCTTCAAATTTGTTGGTTGAATCTTACTAGTGCATGCAAATTCTTCTATAACGCACGAGTGCGATGCTCTAGAATCAAACAACACTCTTGCTAGAACTGAGTTAACAGAGAACATACCTAGCACGAAATCTGGCGCTTCCTGGGCATCTTCAGCATTCATGTGGAATAGACGGCCAGTATGGTTGTCCGGGTTTCCTGGGGCAAATCTCTTTCCAGGCTGGACACGGGGCTGCTGTTGGGAAGGTCTAGTAACATTGGTTGCTGCGGCAAGCTTCTTGGGGCACTCGTTGGAGTAGTGACCCGTGACTCCATATTCAAAACAAGTTATCATTGACTTGTCTTTCCCTGCGACAGGCACATCATTGCTTCCAGTCCTTGGGGCAGTATTGTTGTTGTGGTTGTTGATGTTGTTGTTGTTGGACCTTGGAGGTGCACAGTTGAAATTATTGGGGTTGCCGAGGTTGTTGTTGTGGTTTCCTCCGGGCCTTGGGTTTCCTCCACCACGACTGGGGTAGTTCGGACGGTTCATTGGTGTCCTGTTGTTTCTTGGGCATATCCTGCAGATAGGTTAGGGCGGTACTTTGGGGTATGGTGGGGTCCAGGTTGGTGCATCATAGGATGCTTGCAGTTCTCACTAGCTTGGTTGATCTTTCCTTCCATCTGGATAGCAAAATCCACTAAAGCTTCAAGGTCGTCAAATGGAATATTGACTAGCACTATCTTCATATCATCGTGAAGACCATTCAGGAATCTCTCCTTCTTCTTCGCTTTAGTGTCAATCTCATCAGGGGCATACCTAGCTAGTGATAGAAATTTGTCACAGTACTCAACCACAGTCATCCTTCCCTGCTTTAGCTCCCTGAATTCATACCTAATCCTCTTGATCAAACCTGGGGGCACATGGGTCCTACAGAACTTTAGTTTGAATTCTTCCCAAGTCATCATTTGACCTCCGTTCATTGTATGGGTGTTGTTCCACCATGACCTTGCATATCCGGACAGATAGTGGGTGGCAAAGAGTACCTTCTCATTAGCATCAAATCCAGCAACTTCTAAGTTGTTTTCCATTGTTTGTAGCCAGTCATCAGCATCTAAGGGCTCTTCAGACTTGATAAGCATAGGAGGATTGGTGTTTTGGAAGTTCTTGAGCTTGGATCCATGGTGATCTTGGGTTCCATGGCCTTGATTGTTGTGGGCCATCTGGGCTATCTGTTGAAGAGTGGCTCGGTTGGCTTGACGTTCAGCTCTACCGGTTTCATGATATGAAACTAACATCTGTAGAATCTGAAGCATCGGGTCCTGAGATGAGCTACTTCCTCTCGGTTACTGATGACCCACAAGTATAGGAGGTGTATCGCAGTATTTTCGATAAGTAAGAGTGTCGAACCCAACAAGGAGCAGAAGGTGTTGACGAGTGGCTTGGAGTAGGAATTCTCTGAAAATACTTAGCAAACAGATTTTTAGGGGTTTTTGATAATGCAGGTAAATAAAATACGAGTAAATAAAAGACAATAATAATAAATGCAGCAAGTGGCCCAATCCTTTCTTTAGCAAAAGACAAGCCAGTTGTATTACTTAAGATGAACAAACATTCTTGAGGACACACGGGAATATCATCAAGTGCTTTCGCTTCATATAGTTGATTAATCTTCTTTAGTTTGATAAGTGTTGTGTGGGTGAACCTGTGCTAATGTACCGACCTTCCTAGGACTAATACATACTTGTGATTATACCCCTTGCAAGCATACGCAAGTACAAGAAAGTAATTAAGATAGAAACCTAACCACATCTTTAAACTCTGAGATCCTAAACTCCCTTGTGCAAAGGTTTTCTAACGGGGGTTCAGGTTTCTGTCACTCCGGCAACCCCTACGATTAGTTGCCAAATACACAATGCATTCACCTAGGCCCATAAAGGTGAAGTATCATGTAGTCGACGTTCACATGACACCACTAGAAGAATAACACCACAACTTAAATAACAAACTATTGAATCTTTCTCAACACAATTCCACTACTAACAACATGACTTCTCCCATGTCCTCAAGAACTAAACGAACTACTCACGAGAAATCATATGGATCAAGATCAGAGATCAAATAATGATGAGTAACAATCTGAACATAAACAATAATTCAATGGTTCCACTCAATAGCATCAACTACAACAAGTAATCAACACCGAGAAAGTTTCCCTAAGAACTATGCAAGATTCAACCCAATTGTTACAGTGGTATGGAGTGGTGATGATGGTACTGGTGGAGAAGATGGTGGTGATGATGATGATGATCCCGATGAACTCCAGCTTGATGATGGTGTTGATGGCAACGATCTCCCCTCTCCGGGAAGGAATTTCCCTGGCAGATTTCTGCGTGCCAGAGAGCCCTTTCTCTCTCTGTAGTTTCCACCCCGCAGAGGTGGCATAACCTTTCTGTCGTTGCTCCCTGAGGCTTAGGGTTTCATGGGGATAATATACACCAAAGAGGAGAGCTGGAGGTGGGCCAGGGTGGCCACACCACCTAGTGGCACGGCCAGGGGTGGCCTGCGCCAGGGGGTGGTGTGGGCCCCCTATGGCCCAACTCCGATCCCCCTTCTGGCATCCTTCGTCTTCTGGAAAAATAGAATTTTCCTTGTATTTTCTGAGATTTTCTGATCTTCGCAAATTTTGCCTCCAAACAGTGCCTTTTCCATCAGAATCCTGACTTCAGCGGTCCATCCTGAAAAAGTCATCAACCATGCAAAAACAGATAAAATAACATAAGTATCATCTCTTAATATGAAATATATCAATGAATAATAGTAAATTATGATATAGAATAGTGATGCAAAATGGACGTATCAACTCCTGCAAAGCTTAGACTTCGCTTGTCCCCAAGCGAAAACTGAGCTCAATAAACATGACCTCAGGTTTATGGAGTGAAGAGTCGATAAAAGAATACGGACAAGAAGCATCACATTCATCAATACACAAATAATAATAGAAGACAATTCACTGTTATACAACTTAACTTGCAATAAGTAGAGGAAACACAATAAAGATACACAAGGTAAATCATAATTGGTAATGGCAAACTTTGCTCTTGGTCAAAGGATAGTTGAAAATTTGCAGGAGTTCAAACATAATGGGTTTTTAATGATAGCTTTCAAAGTAATACTCTCTAAGATAAGAGCAATGTGCAAAACAAGGAACATAAGAAACATGATTGAATAAATCATCATATGAATGAATGAAACACAAAACTCAAAATACTTGCTGAGATAGAAGGGAATAGGTTTACTAACTCAACTAAAAAGTAAAAGAAAGGCCCTTCGTAGAGGGAAGTAGGGATTTCAAGTTTCATAAAGAGCTTCCAAAAATTATGGTACTTATTAGCTTTCAGCTCTCATTGCCCCTATCATAAGAATCTTTAGGTGATTAAGGTTAAAGTGAACAAACTACGGAGTATATGCTTGACAAAGTATAAGTTGGCAATCTCATGTCCCTTGAATACGACGGCCGCTCCTCATGCTACTCAAGTTTAGTTACCGATAAGTTCTTGTCAAAGTAAGTACATGTGTATCATAGAGAACCGCCAACGGGGTACCCCTTGCCCGATGATACGGAAGAATCCCCATATCAAAATGACAAGGCAAGCAGACAATAAGCATCTCAGCATCTTCTTATTTACCATGTGAAAATGGTGCTTTTTTCTCTCTTTCCACTTTTCTCATCTTTTTTTCTTTTTTCTCAATCTCTATATATTTTTTATAAGAAGAATGCTTCATAGATTGCTCATTATGGTTACGCTGCAGGTTTCCACCATGATTATGCATGGATTAGACCAGCCGCCCAGGCGTTTTTCTAACACACATACATAACTCCATGGACTTACAAGCTCCCCTTTCATTTCACACCGACGACATCCATAAACAAAAGAGCATGATATCAACTAGATACAATGTACAAGTGCAATGTTGAAAGCGTTCCCCATGACAACATGGTTTTGCTAATCCCAACGTATAAGTGCAAGCATATACAACATAGATGACACAATGGTTCAAGTTTATTAGGGGCAAGAAAAGTAAAGTGTGCCATCAAGTTCGTGAGAGCTTTAAACACTAATTTCCACATAACAAGTTTAATTTGGAAGGTAGATAAAAACATGAATTTACTTGGAATAGCAATAATGCTAATAGGTAGGTATGTTGGACACAAATGGCATAGGTTTTGGTTTAAGGATTGGATGCACGAGAAGCATTCCCTCTCAGTATAGGTTTTTGGCTAGCAAGGCTGGGTAGCAAGCATAAGAGTTGAAGGAAACAAACATACAGGTGATAAAAACAAACATGCAATAATCCTTGGAAGCACAAAAGATCTTAACAAGAGAATACTAATCTTATGAGCCAATCAAGAAAGAAAGATGATGAAATTTTATTTCTTAAGAGTACTTTTATCTTTTTCATTCAATTCTCATAAGAGTGTTGCTACTGACCAAGCCAGGTTTGCCAAAACCAACTAAATTTACTTCATGATCCCAAAGTGGTACCAATACTAATAATAAGATCAATCATATAACAGAAATTGAAAACTAAAATAAGATGTGCAAAAGAGTAAATGATAGAACTTCTCATTAATATTCCAGAATGGCAACTCACACTAAGGGATACATAGATAACTAACGAGAGGGGGGACACTTCCATAATGAAAACCATCCAACGTGATAACTTCTCTATTCATGATATGACTCTACTGAAAAGGTAAAAAGATAGAAGATAGTGATGTGATACCGCGACACTCCCCCAAGCTTGGAACAAACCAAAGGGATGCCAAAACCTGATGATGAATTACTCCTTCGGTGGTGGTGGTGTTCTCTTGATGAGCTTTTCAATCAATTTCCTCAAGTCCTCAATCTCGAAGGTGAGAGTACGAATCAACTCCGAGTTGTGCTCAATGCGGCTCATGATCATGTTGGGCTGTGAATCCCAGCTCATATGATTCTTTCCCCACTCTTCCTCCTTGAAGTCTTCTTTTCCTGCATGGTTAGAATGGGGCATATCCCAATTGTAGGGTAGTTTCTCCTTTGGCATATTCTGGAATTGATGCTCATGTATAAGGGTATGGAAGGGATTCTTGGTGCATGGAGAAGGTGACCGCGAAGCCAAGCAATGACGTGAAGTCTTCCCTCCAGTGGACATCTGTGTAGTCCTTTTGAACCTGATAGGGTTTGCCATCACTCCAATGCTTGCAATGGTGGTCCTGGTGTGCGGGTGCTGGTCTTCCTTTTCCTCCTCTTTGACTTCACTCTCGGTGTCCTCCTCCTGCTCAGAATCTTGGAGATTCTCCTTCGCAGGCTCCTTGCCCTTATCGTTACCGGAGACCATTGTGCTTCTAAACTTTAAGAATAGTTCCTCGCAGAAACAGATCGAAACGAAAACACGACGAGAACACGATATACGAACCTCGAGGGATCCGAGGGATTATATATTACGAAGTTTAACAACAAAAGGAAGGTACTAGGAGAAAACGGGTCAGAGACGGACTCCGGGGTGGCCACACCCCTGGTGGCAGGACCAGGTGGGCCCGCACCACGGGGTGGTGTGATCCACCCTGGCTCCGTTTCCATCCCTCTTTCGCTTTGTTGCTTTCCTTGTTAGATAAAAACTGCAAAACTATAACTTGACAGATTTTTCGTGGACCTTTTCTTACCAGAACTGTTACCTATTCGAAAGAGGACTCTACAGGTCTCTGAACTTGGTATTGAATAAATTCTTCCGGAATCACGGCTTGAATAACATCAATATCTTCATCTTCATACACATATTGCTTGAGTCATTTAACCTTTCACTATCTTATTACACCATTTTCTCCTACAACTTGGAAATTTCTTTCACACAATTCTCATTAGCAACATTACTGCATGCAAGGTAACAAACCTTTTAAGTTAAATTTCGACTGCAATCCATCAAAACATAAGCTACTAAAACAACTCCTTCTGAAAGCCCAAAAGGAATTCAAAAAGGAAATCGATTTAAGAGGCAAATGCAAGAGTGGTAAAAATCTGTCAAAACAGACCAGCAGGTAAAGATCAATTTTTTCGAAAATCTTATGTTGCTCAAATCAAAAAGTGAAAAACTAACGAAAGTTAAATAACAACCTGGGTCAGAAGCACAAAACATTACAGCTCAATCCGACGTACAAAGATTTTTCACGAATTTTTATAGCGAAGCACAAAAATCTGTTTCGGGATAGCAACTTCCCCAAATATTACTTCTCTCTCATTAGAGGTTGATCTTGACACAAAAACCAAACAAAAGGATAAGGAGAGAATATCACCGCAGTAATAACTTCCAAAACTCAAATAACAAAAACAAACTGAAAGCACAAATATATTGGGTTGTCTCCCAAAAAGCTCTTTCTTTACAGCCATTAAGATGGGCATGATAATTTTAATGATGCTCACATAAGAGTAAGAATCGAAGTAAAAGGGAGCATCAAGAAGCAAAAATACACATGTTTAAGTCTAACCCACTTCCTATGCATGGGAAATTTGTAAGCAAACAAAATTTTGAAACCAGGGACTGCTAGCACAGGAAGGCAAAACAAGTGCAACATAAAGATTTTAAGCATAAAGCGAGGAAACTTAATATCGTTGGAATGCACAAGAGGATGTTTCCCTCTCTCCTAATAACTTTCAGTATCGTGCATAAATTTAACGATATAACTATCACAAGAACCATTGTAGCAATGATCACTTATTCTAACAGAAAAAACAGGGACACTAGTTCTTATAACACTACTTTGTGAAACAATATTAGAAGTATCCTTACAGAGGATAGTGTGTCCATCTTCTACATATTTAGTGACAAAGTCTTTCACATTTGCTATCATAGGTTCAATAGCTACTTGTTCATCAGGTTCAACAGCTTTATTTGTACTTTCATTAACCATACTAGCTATCATAGAATGTTCCTTTACCTTGACTGGGAAAGGCATTTTCTCAATGTAAGGTTCGGGTAAAACATGATTATCAGTATAAACTTCAGTATTTCTTGCAGGAACACAATTAACAATATCTTTATAAGGTGCATGATAGTTATTCCACTTCTTTTTAGGAATTTCAATATAAGAAGCAAAAGCTTTAAAATAACTTGCAATAGCTTGAGAGTCTAGACCATAAGCATTACTAATATTCTAAAAGTCATCAGTTCCCATAAAAGATTCATTGCATTCATAATCATAATTTATACCTGACTTTCTTCCTTTATCATTATCCCATGCTTCAGCATTGTCTTGAATATGGTCTAGAATATCCCATTTAGCTCCTTCTTCCATGTGTGTAAATGATCCAGCACAAGAAGCATCCAATAGATCCTTATCATGAAGAGAAAGTCTTGCATAAAAGTTATTGATAATAATATTGTTGGGGAGCTCATGAATAGGACATTTGAGCATTAGTAACTTCAATCTCCCCCAATCTTGAGCTGTACTCTCTCCCTCAAGAGGCCAAAAGTTGTATTTTTGATTCCGATCTTCATGAATCTCACTAGGAGGATAAAATTTTGAATAAAAGAGAGGCACTATTTCCTCCCATTCAAGAGATTGACCATTCTTCAGCAGCTTATACCATTCCTCAGCTCTTCCTTTTAGTGATAATGAGAATAACTTATCCTTAGCTTGATCTGTTGTAATACGTGCACACTTGAACAACCCACATAATTCGTGTATAAAGAGCAAATGATCACTGGGATGGACAGTTCCATCTCCAAAATAGTAGTTATCCATAACACGATCAATAATTCTTGTAGGTATTTTGAAAGTATCATTCTCAGCAGGTGGTGGTTCATCCACTACCTTAGTAGTGACAGTAGCACTACGAAATAGGAAACTAAGTGAATTATCCATATTGAAATAAAGTAACTAATAGAAATAAACAATGCTCACAGTAGAAGTTCCCTTTACCAGTTCCACTCTCCAATAGCGCTTCACTCCCCGGCACCGACGCCATAAAATAGTCTTGATGACCCACAAGTATAGGGGGTGTATCGCAGTATTTTCGATAAGTAAGAGTATCGAACCCAACGAGGAGCAGAAGGTGTCGATGAGTGGCTTGGAGTAGGATTTCTTTGTAAATACTTAGCAAACGGATTTTTAGGGGTTTTTGATAATACAGGTAAATAAAGTACGAGTAAATAAAAGACAATAATAATAAATGCAGCAAGTGTCCCAATCCTTTCTTTAGCAAAGGAAAAGCCGGTTGTATTACTTAAGATGATCAAACATTCTCGAGGACACACGGGAATATCGTCAAGTGCTTTCGCTTCATATAGTTGATTAATCTTCTTTAGTTTGATAAGTGTTGTGTGGGTGAACCTGTGCTAATGTACCGACCTTCGTAGGACTAATACATACTTGTGATTATACCCCTTGCAAGCATCCGCAAGTACAAGAAAGTAATTAAGATAGAAACCTAACCACGGCTTTAAACTCTGAGATCCTAACCTCCCTTGTGCAAAGGTTTCCTAATGGGGGTTCAGGTTTCTGTCACTCTGGCAACCCCTATGATTAGTAGCCAACAATGCATTCCCCTAGGCCCATAAAGGTGAAGTATCATGTAGTCAACGTTCACATGACACCACTAGAAGAATAACACCACAACTTAAATAGCTACTAACAACATGACTTCTCCCATGTCCTCAAGAACTAAACGAACTACTCACGAGACATCATATGGATCAAGATCAGAGATGAAATAACGATAAGTAACAATCTGAACATAAACGATAATTCAATGGTTCCACTCAATAGCATCAACTACAACAAGTAATCAACACCGGGAAAGTTCCCCTAAGAACTATGCAAGATTCAACCCAATTGTTACAGCGGTATGGAGTGGTGATGATGGTGCTGGTGCAGATGATGGTGGTGATGATGATGATGATCCCGATGAAGTCCAGCTTGATGATGATGTTGATGGCGTCGATCTCCCCTCTCTGGGAAGGAATTTCCCTGGCAGGTTTCTGCCTGCCGGAAAGCTCTTTCTCTCTCTGTAGTTTTAGCCCCACAGAACCGGCGGAACCTTTCTGTGGTCGCTCCCCGAGGCTTAGGGTTTCGTGGGGATAATATACGCTAAAGAAGAGAGCTGGAGGTGGGCCAGGGTGTCCACACCACCTGGTGGCGCGACTAGGGGTGGCCCGCGCCAGGGGTGGTGTGGGCCCACTGTGGCCCAACTCCGCTCCCCCTTCTAGCATCCTTCATCTTCTGGAAAAATAGAATTTTCCATGTATTTTCTGGGATTTTCTGATCTTCGCGAATTTCGCCTCCAAAAAGTGCCTTTTCCATCGGAATCCTGACTTCAGCGGTCCATCCTCAAAAATTCATCAACCATGCAAAAACAGATGTAATAACATTAGTATCAACTCTTAATATGAAATATATCAATGAATAACAGTAAATTATGATATAGAACAGTGATGCAAAATGGACGTATCAGTTACCGCGAGTCATCTGAAGATTGAGATAGATAGTAAGACAAGAGGGAAATTTCTATGGTTCAGGGGTTTGTTTCAAAAAGCTTTAAACTTTGAGTATGACTTAGGTTTGCAAACTAGCAACTTATCTCATTCATTTGTTCCAAGCACACAATACAAACACACACGACAACTAGAAAACAAATGGTTTAAGAACCATTCGGTGAAGCTACGATACAGTGGGACCGGATACAACTCACACCTACGATAGTGCTCAGGTGTGACTACTCATCATCGGGGGTGTCGGGCTCCTCATCATCAATGAAGTCAGCATCATGCTCATTAGTGTGGTCCTCCATGGCGGCATCCTCCAGGTAGTCATCGTCATCACTAAGGTAAGAGTGAATATCACCACAGATATCTTCACCTTCCTCCTCCTCCTCTAGCTAGATCTTCTGGTCGTGGATAGTCTCCTCTAGGGTGGCTACCTTCTGACAAAGACGGGTGATGATGCGATCCTTTTTATCGCGCTGGCAACGAAGTGACTTGTGCTCCTTGGTGAGGATGGCGAGGGTTTACTTCCTTTAAACAGCTTTGGCATGATTCTGATTGGCATACGCACGGGTGTTGTCCAAATCCTTCTGAGTCTCATGTAGCATGAAGTCCAAGTGGTCCACGTGATGCCTTAACTCCGGATGTGACGGCATGGCCAAAGGCTGTCTAGTAGATTCACGTCTTGCATAGTGGGTGTAGCGGGTGCCACTGATTTGGTTGATGTTCTGAGCACACAGACGAGCAAGTGCCTCCTACATTGCCCTTGCTAGACCGTCTAACCAGTTGTTCTCCCTGGCGCCGAACTGGATCTTCTCTAAAAGTGGTGGCTCCATTTGGCCTCTCAGGTCGGCAACTATTAGCCACTGCAGTTCCCCTCCAGATTGGTCATTGAGCTATGCTCCAAAGAACTCCGGGTGCGGGCGTCCAAGATACTCCGGGAGCTGGTCCAAATCCCTCTCAAAGATGAGCTCCCCTCCATTGCCCAACTAGTAAAACTTGCTATATTTGACCTCCATATATAAGTAAGGAAGATGAGTAAGTTAGTGGGGTGATCAAGTGTGTCAATTTTTATGTAGAATTGTAAGAGTTTTGAGGAACATGTGAACTCCTTTTTGAGAGAATCTCAAGGGTGAGTGTGAGAATAAGTTTTCATAAATACTCAATTTCTTTGTTTTGAAACTAAGTTTTTTAGACGTCCATTCTAACTAGGGTCTCCTATGGTCAGGATACCAACTTGTCAACACCCGGATTTTTAAGTCTAGATGCCTGTTATGCCGTACATCGCAATCCCAAGATTACTATTTTTGCGAGACATAACAGAATTGGTACCACAGTACATCATCCATTACAAACCATAATAAAGGTCTTACAAGTAATTTCTACTCATTGAAAATACTTAAGATTTAATATTCTCTAATTAAAATATGGGATCATGTGGACACATGTCATCACCACATATTTCAATACTTGAGAAAGTGATTTAAAGTGGTGGTCATGTATTACAAGATTTAATATTACTATTTAATATTATTAAAGTGACTAGAAGTGCCTATATATCATTCTTTTAATACTAAACCATGTTTAATATCTTTAAAACCAAATCTTTTGACATATTCATGTAGAGCATGGCAAATGTGATTTTTGAGAGTTGGAATCAACTCCAAAGCATTTAAGGTTGATTTAATAAAAATATTTGAAGTGGTAAAAGTCTCTGTCTAGTTATTTTTAGTATAGGTGATCTATAATTTCAAATGGTTTGAATCCAACGGGGGTGATTAGATATTATTAATACCTTTCTAACAAAATTGGTATCATGCATTTTGGATCAGTACATCTCTTTGGATTTAATTGTGAATCTACTGACAGAATGGAGTTTTTAACCAATTGACAAAATTCTATTTGAATCGTTGGGCTATGCGCTGGAAAATAAATGGGCTAGCCCAACTGCACAACACGCGTGTAGTAGGATGCTGACAGGTTGGTCCCATGCGTCAGTGGCTCATCTAACTGAAACGGTATCAGCAAATATCAGTGCTACGATTAGAACTAGATCTACGGATGAGGTTCATCGTCTATGTCGTAGAGCTCCGACGAGATTCTAAACCTAGCGGCACAGTGCGGGCTGTCGGAGGCTTACCAGGGCTCCAGCTAGGTCCGGTGATGGCAGTGAATGGGCTGGTCGATGACGACGAGTCGATTGGCGGTCACGGCAGCTCTTGGGGTGGCTCCAATTGACGACGCCCTTCCTTCACTGAAGCGGCGAGCTCCGGTCAAATTCCGGCGGGGTGGTGCTCGCCTTGCTCCGGGAAAGGGTTTGGGGTCTTACTGAGAGAGAGAGAGAGAGGAGTGAAATGGTGTGCCGTTTGAGGTCTGAGGTGGCTCCTATTTATACACCGACATTGGAGGCAGGGCAGCATGGTCGGGCTCATCGGCAATGCTACTACAGGTCACGCTAGGCATGGTGGATGGCATGGGTCGACAGGGTGGACTGCAGCGAACGTCACGCACGTAGTGGCGCGGCAAGGGGCGGTCTTAGTCGGTCGGGCGATGTCGGCGCTCTATTCAGGTATGGTGGTGTTCGTCATCAAGTACGGTGGTCACGAGGCGCGTGGCGGCGAATCATCGTGTCTGGGAGGTGCCTGGTGACACGGCGGGTGCGGGTACGAGTGGAGAGAGCGAGGTACGTCATGGCTGCAGGAGGCGGCTTCGGTGCTCCGTCGTGCTCTCGGCATGGCAGAGACATAAATGGGCGCGACTGTTCTAGCTTCTCCACTTCTCGCCGTTGGTCAAGGGGTGAACAGAGAGGGGCGGTGAGGTCATGGCTACTCGCTAGGCATCGTGGGAGAGGGCGGCGCGGCATGTGGCGTCTTGTCCATGGTCGACCGGCATGACATGCTCGGTACGGTCATGGCACTGGTCAATGTGGCGAGTGAGGTTGTTCCATTGCACGGCCAAGTACTGGGGATGGTCGTGGGTGATTTATAGGGTTGATTGCACTACAAGAATAAGCACAAGTTTGATGTCAAATAGTAGATAGTTGTTGAATTTGTACTCTGTCTGCTAAGTGTTCGACCAAATGGCCGCGTGAACTGAACCTTGGAATTTTTCAATGATTTTTGGTGGGTGAGATGGTCACATGCTTGGTAGTCTCTGGTTGTTAGGGATTGTCAAATGGTGGAGTAATACGTCGTAAACGTATCTATAATTTTTGATGTTCCATGCTTGTTTAGTATCTACTTTCTTATGTTTTGTCCACACTTTGGGGTATTTTTATACATTTTCTGGAACAAACCTATTGACAAGATGCCACAGTGCTAGTTGCCTGTTTTCTGCCGTTTTTGGTTTCAGAAAACCTCGTAAAGAAATATTTTCGGAATTGGATGGGACAAAAGCCAAAGTTCCTATTTTAACAGAAGACTCATGGAGCCAGAAGACAAGACGGAGAGGGGCCACGAGGGGCCCACACCACCTGGTGGCGCGGGCCAGGCCAGGCCGCGCCAGGCGGTGGTGTGGCCGCCTCGGGCTCCCACCGACCTTGCCTCTTTGCCTATAAAAGCCCCCCGGGACGAAAACCCTAAGTAGGAGATCATAATTCTACAAAAAGTTCCGCTACGCCGCCGCCACCGAAGAGGAGATTCGGGGGACAGAAGTCTCTGTTCCGGCACCCTGCCGGGACGGGGAAGTGCCCCCGGAGCCATCTCCATCAACTCCACCGCCATCTCCATCGTTGTTGCTGACTCCCATGATGAGGATGGAGTAGTTCTCTCTCGACGCTAAGGGCTTTACCTATAGCTATGTGTTCATCTCTCTCTCTATGTGTGATCTTATTGAGATCATGATCTTTGTAATCTAGTAGATCTATTCTGCTACTGAAGTGCTTTAATTAATCTCTGCTTATCCCCACGTGTGTGAAGTTCACAGTGTGCACACCGTGTGGCACTTTGGCTAAGGTTACAGAAATACTTATCATGAGTATAATTTAAGTTGGATGTATCTATGAGATTGTAATAACCTCTCCTTATCCTTTTTGTGTGGTTTTTGTGCCAAGAATAAACCTCTAATGAGAGGGAAGTAAGACTTAGGAAAGTTGTTGTCCCGAAACAGATATTTATGCTTCACTATAAAAATTCGTGAAACATCTCTATACGTAGGATTGAGCTGTAATGTTTTGTGCTTCTGCCCCAGGTTATTATCCAATTTTCGTTAGTTTATCACTTTTTGATGTGAGCAACAGAAGGTCTTTGAAAAAATCGGTTTTTACCTGCTGGTCTGTTTTGACAGATTTCTGCCATTATTTGCATTTGCCTCTTTACCTCTTTCTCTTTGAATTCTCTTTGATCATTTGAGCTTTTAGAAGGAATTGCTACAATAGCTTGTGTTTTAATGGAAGTTTTACTTGTGTTGAAACTAAACCCAAAGACTGATTATCTTGAATACACTAATGTTGCTAATGAAGATTGTGTGAAGTTTTGTATGAAGGAAATTTTCAAGTGTAGGGAAGAATAATGTGATGAGATGAAGTATGGACAAAAACTCAAGATTGGGGATGCCACCCATGTCACCCCAAGAAATATTCAAGAAGTACAAGCGTCAAAGCTTGGGGATGCCCAAGGCATCCCCTTCTTCATCAATAAAAATCTCAGGTTTTCTTCCAAACACTTCGTTTTTATTATTTCATGCAAAGTTGTGTTGTTCTTGGAGCATCTTCGTCTTTGTTTTTAGTTTTCTTTTCCTTTCTTTTCCGCAATAAGTTGGTTGGATCCCAGCACACTTCTTTTGGAGAGAGACACACCCCGTTATTCATTGCCTAGAACACTCTAGTTTTCACTCTTATTGTTCTGTGAGTGTTATCCTTTGCTAGCACTGCGTTTAGCTTTAGTTTTCGATTGGTGTTTGAAAAGAGTAGGAAGTTTCATGTTTATAAGTGATACAAAAGGAGTCTTGTTTTGACTGTGGCCTAGACTTTATCATGTCATGTTTTATATTGCTGCGACTTTATGCTTAGTAATTATTACTGTAGCATGACTTGTTCCAAACAATTGAGATTGCTTAATGTGCCTTGAAAGAATCAAGCGTTGTTTTAGCATACAAAAAGCATAACATTGTGGTATTCTCCTTTGATGCTTTATTTGGGTTGACTTGGCGCATGCTCACACCATGTTAAGACTATACCAGTCACCATAGCATCTATGATCATTTAGTTTTCGACTTGTAATATCACTTTATGCTTTAATTAACAATGTTTTGTCGCTTTGCATGATTATGGCCATTATTGCTCTCTTAGTTGGTCGCTCCCTGTATTTTGCTAGCCTCCACATGTACCAAGTATGAGTTCCACTCATGCATCCAACTCCAAATAAAACCAAGTTATTCCAAAGAGTCCACCATACCTACCTATTAGCATTATTGCTATTCCAAGTATATTCATGTTTTTATCTACCTTCCGAATTAAACTTGTTATGTGAAAATTAGTGATTAAAGCTCTCACAAACTTGATGGCACAATTTCATTCTTGCACTTAATAAACTTTGTACCCATCTATCTTGCGTACCCATCTATGTTGATGGCACAATTTTATCTACCTTTGTACCCATCTATGTTGCGTATATGCTTGCGCTTTGTAAGTGTGAATTAGCAGAACCATGTTACCATGGGGAACACTTTCAACATTGCACTTTATGTAGTTGATATCATGTTCTTTTGCTTATGGATCCCGACGGTGTGAAATAAAAGGGGAGCTTGTAAGCTCATGGAGTTTGTATATGTGTTAGAGAAACGCATGGGCGGCTAACCTAAGCCATGCCTAATCATGGTGGAAACTTGCAGCATAACCATAGTGAGCAATCTGTGAAGCATCCTCAATAAAAAAACCTATGCAAATAGCAAATAAAAAGATCATTGAGATGCTCATTGTCTGTTGCCTTGTCATTTTGATATGGGAAAGCTCCTGTATCATGGGGCAAGGGGTACCCCGTTGGCAGTTCTATGATACACATGTACTTACAATGACAAGAACTTACTCGTGACTAAAGTTTAGTAGCATGAGGTTCGGTACTCGTAAGCAAGGGGCATGAGATTTTCAACTTATAACTTGTCAAGCATATCCTCATATTTGTTCACTTTTGTCGTGGTGGTGTCACAGAAGATGCCATGGATAGGATAAAGGTGGGGCCAATATGCACTAGAGGAATCTAGGGAGGGATAGTGTGGTGATTCCACATACAGATGCTTTGTATTCTCAATGTTCACCAAGTCTACAAGTGCTCCTTGAGCTGTATTGGGGAGAGGAGGAAAAGAAGCTCTCTTACTCTCACCACTATCTAGCTCCCAAGGGAACTACTTACTCGCCACCAGCCCACCCCAACTACAGAGGCCCTAGCGCCCCTTATAAAGGGGGGGCTAGGTCTCTAGTTAGGGCATACGTGGAGGCATATTCCAAGGAATATGCCTCTCCCAAAATAGCAAACCGATCGGGTCACCTTTTACCCTCGTAAGCCATGCAGAGGCTACGTAAGCCTCTGCTATGCCAGCGTCATCCGACACAGGCTGCGTCACCCTTGTCGGCCATGCCTCGGTGGTCCTTCCCTCTGTCCGCTTCACTCGCGCTCCTGCGTACAGTGACCACCTTTTGACCAGCGAGATACCTTCCTTCTCTTGCAAGCCTGATATAACCCGGATCAGGTCTGGATAATCCAGCCCCGTGGGTACCTGCAAATGAATGATAAAGATCTTGCTGACATATGATATACGTCGGCCAGGACTTGGTTGGACAGACAACCTCTGGGCTGGGTCACTCCGTAAGTCGGCCTGCCTTGAGGTGATCCGGCCAGCATTCACTTTGACCTTGCCATTCCTCGGCTAACTCGGCCTCTATACCCCGGTGTTACCCTACCCGGGGGTATCCCCCCAACATTAGTCTCTGAAGCTGGTGCGGTCAGTTGCTAAGGCCACGGCAGGTTCAATCTTTTTGCTCCCTTTTCCGAGTTACCTTGTAGCTCGGACCCCGTGGTGTAGCATTCCCTTGGCACATTCCGAGTTATCACTCGCTGGCCGGGCTACCCTTCTATTTTCCGGGTTATCCTTCCTTCTCTTATACGCTTCCCCACATCCCACGTGGAGGGTAATCATTATCTTGCCTCATTTTAAGGGCCTGTGCCAGTTACTGCACTTATTGTCAGGTGTTACTGCTGCAAACGTCGCGTCACAGCTGGCTCCTCGTTAACTGTATCACCATGTCGCCTCATGGGATCCGTTGTGCCCTGTGGTCCTTCTTGTGGCTTGCCTCTGATTGGCTGACCTGGCAGGTACACGGCCACACCGTGTGGCTTCGATGCGCAGCACGATCCCACTACCTATCGCCTGGGCATGGTTAAATAGGGGAGGGGCGCGTCCCTTGGGTGTTTTCCCCTTTTCGCGCCCCTTAGCCTTTCTAAATCTTCTTCTTCCTTGCGACAGCGCTGCCGCCACCGCATCTGCTCCGCAGCACCGTCGCTGCACCATGCTTCTCTGCATTAGCCTCACTGCCGCTCCCACGCTGCTTCAACGTCACGGGTCCGTGCCAATCCAAGCCTCTGCCCCCATCTCCGATCAGGCCGGTGAGGACAGTGATCTGAAGATGACCGAGGAGGAGCTCGCCGTTGCTGAGGAAGAGATGGAGGAGGGGGTGAAACCACGGAGCGTGGCGCCTAGGCCGGTTCTTGGGTGTGCCAAGATGACCTGGATTCCCTCTACCGCACCCGCCGCATCCCCGAGGGTGTGATTTCTCGCCTTGCTTCTGAGGAGCTTGCTCCCTCACCCAATCCGGGTGAGTTCGTCGTATTCCTTTCTCACTTTTAGCGCGGCTTCGGCCTGCTAGTGAGCGATTTCTTCCATGATTTCATCAACATCTACGAACTCCAACCTCACCACCTTCTGGCGAATGCCATCACATCTGTTTCTTCCTTCGCCTCCGCATAGAGGGATACGTCGGCCTATGGCGCACCAAAGAGCTCTGGATCCGGTTCTTCGGTTTGCGAAGGAACGTGGTTCCGGATAAGCTCCATGCCCCGAAGGACAAGCTCTTGACCCAATTTGGTGCCGCTTCCATCTCTCCCTGGAAACAATCTGTCTTTCCCTGAGTCACGGGGCTTGACTCTTGCAAGGGATGGACCCGGACCTTCTTCTATGTGAGGAATGGCACGGATGAGGATCTGATCCGGCTGCGCCCCTTTGCGATGGGTCCTCCTAATCCGGATTTGTGGGACCGGGTTTCCAAGAAACCAACTGCCTTGGTGAACCAAGTCAATAAGCGGTTCTAGGAGCTGAAGGATCTTGGGTTGCGCAACGAGGATGTGATGATCACCTTCGTCCGCAGCCGGATTTCCCCCCTACAGAAGCGCACGCACAAACTTTGCCATATGAGCTGGCGACTTGATCCCAACCGGACCTCCTCCTTCGAGTTAAAAAACACCGAGATCTTCCGCCGGGTCAAGTCCCTTTTTGCGATTGATAAGGACTTCACCTCTGACTAGGAGTGGGGGATGGAGCATTACTACCGGGATAGGCTTCCTCCTGCGGTAAATATCACTTCCCTATCCTTTCCCGAGTTATATCCTATGTCGGAACATGTTGCTTATTTGATCCCTTTGTGTTTTCCTTTTAGTTGTTTCTACAACAGACCCTCAAGGATGGCACCGAGCCTTCCCTCAAATGGGGGAAAGATCGGCTTGTTTCTGACGAGGAAGAGCCGGATCAGGAAATGTTCCTGCCTGCCCCGGACGCAACCAAGCGACCCACTGGTAACTTCCTTTCCTTAAGGGATTGGCCTGGCGATGAAGATGATTCCGATTTTCAGATGTTGGAGGTATATAACTCGACACCTATTTCTTACACATTTCTGGCTTCAGCTAACCTGGCTAGGCAGATCCATGAAGATCCCCCTCTCGCTACAGGTGAGTCGGTTCCTGCCGTGTCCAAGAAACGAGCCGCTACCTCGGCTGCTTCTTCCAAGCCTCCCCAAGCAACCAAGAGGAGGAAGAAGTCTGCTGACAAGACCGCCACCAAGCCTCCGACTAAAGCAATAGTCCGGAGAGCTCGAAAACCCAGGGAGCCTTTGACTTTTGACGAGTAAGTCATTTTTCTCTTTGGCCAATTTACTGCTTCATGCTTTTCTATCTATATGCCTTTCTTTTGTTATAACTTGTTATTCATTGTTTGATTCGGAAGGGCTATGGTGGAGGTTCCCCAAAGCGTCCCCAGTATCTCCTCTTCTCTCCGGCATAGCCCATCTCCCCCTCGTGGTGACGATACATGCCCGCTGAGCCCAATTCAGGAGGGTTCAGCGCCTGCTCCGGGTCACAGCCCACCTCGTCCAGAGGAGGGCAACCTCGGAGCAGGGGGAAGTGGTACGGCCGAGGTTGCAGACGCTCCCAGCTCTTCTTCAGCTCAGCCGCAACCCGTTACCTCCGAGGTACCAACAACACCAACAACACCACCGCCGAGACCAGCACCGGCACAAGCACCAGCGCCAACACCAACAGCAGCACCAGCAGCTACACAAGCACCAGCACCAGCTCCAACTCCTGCCTCGTCCGAGTCTTGCAAGACTCGGCGAGAAGACCCCGCTAGCACCAAGGCTGCAACCAAATCCAAATCTGCAGCACCAGCCTCAACCTCTCAACAGCAAACCAAGGCTAAGAAAGGTATTGGTGTCACCAAGGCGACATCCGCCAAGACAACATCCATCGAGGCTGGACAGCGCACCCTTGTGTCCATGCTGCCAAAGAAAGATGTCTCCTCCGAGTCAGCTGGCAGTAAACAACTTGCATTGCATACTAGCCCTGCTGCCGCCAAAGCTGCGAGGAGAGATGCCCATGTGAAAGGCTTGATCGCGCCCCACATGCTTAGTGGAGAGAGCTATCCTCCAGCTTTGCTTGAATATGTTGATAATTGGAACAAAACGGAGTTCGTCAATCCCAATGATGATCTCCTGGAGAAGTTTGGGCCCGCCGAATTTAGCGCACAAATGAACACAGCAACCAAGGCTATCAACCTTGTCGGCCGGATGATGGAGGTATGCTACTTACGCCGAAATTACCTAATACACACAATTGCTTAGAGACATATCCATTAGTCCCCGAGCCTATAGGGGAGTAACTTGTTACTCGGCCGGATGCTCCTTAGCGAACTAGCGTAGCTCCTTAGTAGCTTAGAATATGAGCCGGGTTAAGTTCCACTTGACCCGGATTTTGTACACTTCGAATATGCACACACCTAGAGCCGGGTTAAGTTCCACTTGGCCCGGATTTTCTACACTTCGAATATGCACACACCTAGAGCCGGGTTAAGTTCCACTTGGCCCGGATTTTGTACACTTCGAATATGCACACACCTAGAGCCGGGTTAAGTTCCACTTGGCCTGGATTTTGTACACTTTGAATATGCACACACCTAGAGCCGGGTTAAGTTCCACTTGGCCCGGATTTTGTACACTTCGAATATACACACACCTAGAGCCGGGTTAAGTTCCACTTGGCCTGTATTTTGTACACTTCGAATATGCACACACCTAGAGCCGGGTTAAGTTCTACCTGGCCCGGATTTTGTACACTTTGAATATGCACACACCTAGAGCCGGGTTAAGTTCCACTTGGCCTGCCTTTTGGACTCACACAAAATGATGTGGTCGAAACATACTACGCTTCTTCCTGAGTTCGAGAAAAGGGGTAAGTTTTCCTCTTTGACTTTTTCCCCATCTCTCTTTGTCTTTTCCCGCCGAACTAATTTCTACTTCTCTTTGCGCAGCCAATGTGGAGGCCGAAAATACACTTATGAGAAAAAATTTGAACGAGATAAAAGGTAACTCGTCTTGGTTACTCAATTTCCGTGCTCTTTCGCCTTGCTTCTTGGCTCGGCAGATATTTACACCCTGGCTCTGCCGGGTCAATAAACTGTTTCAGCATCCCTTGAAGATAGTGTGCCCCTGCCTGATATGATGTTGCATTTTCTTGAACAAGCAGGGAAACATCAGGCTGAGCTCAAGAAGAAGGACGACAAACTCGCCAAACTCGGAGCCAAAGATGATGAACTTGCCAAGCTTAAAGCTGAGATGAAAAAACTCAAAGAGCTCCACAAGATTGAGATGGACAAGGCTGGCCAAGACTTCACCGAGGAGCGAGAGCATCTCAACCTTCAACTTGCAAAAGACCAAGAGCTACAGAAGGAGGCCGACGTCAATCTTGACTCGGCTAATGTTGAACTTGAGCAGCTCCGGAAGAGGCATGTTGATTGCACTAAAGAGCTGACCCGGATCCATAGTCATATCTCCCGTAAGATCTTTTCCTTCCACAAACATGTTTCTCTCTGGGTTAAACTCCTTTTCTTATTTCACTTGTCTTGCTTTCAGACAAATTCCCAGAGGGTAATGTCATTGCATCTGCTGCTATTGCCAAGTTCCACCAACAGAGGGGTACCAACTGGTCCTGGCTCGAAGGGAATTCCCTATGACATGGAGGACCTGCTGGTCAGCTTATCCTTCCGAATTGAGATTATCAAGAATTATGGTTCGGGCCTCTTGGATTCATCCGTCCGGATCTTCCGTGCCCTTTGGCCTGATGAGGATCCTCCGGAGGGGTCCACTGCCCTGATCAACAAATTAATGGATTGTGAGACTCAGCTCGACCTCTAGAGGGAATCCGCTGCTCGGGCCGGAGCTGAAACTGTCCTCCACTTTGTTCTCACTTGGTATGAATAGCTAGATCTGAAGATTCTCGAGCGCTTGTGCACCGGATCAAGGTGGTCGAATTACCCGGATTGGGTAGCCCGGTGTAAGGCTTGCACCCACAACCTCATCTAGTTTGCCCCTGTCCATCAATGGAATGAAGGACCAAGCTTCCTTGGCACTGTTGACGATGAATACATAAAAGATGGTTCGGGCAACGAAGAAGAGGACGAAGCCTCAGATCTTGAAGATACCGAAGATGATGACGAAGCTGAAGCCGGAGTTCCACCTGCTGGCGCCGAGTTGCCTCCTCCTGCTGTTGTCGCTCCTTGAGGGAAAAACACTTTGAAATTTATCAGATCCCCGGTATGCCGGGTGCAGATGTATTAAGTGTATTGATTATGTTTTTGCTACTAAGTTGTTCTCAACGGATTTAACTTGGGCATAGTCCCCGAGTTTCATTTTCTTGTTCCCCCAGTTTCATGGCTCGGCTCGCGTCTACGTTGATTCGGTTTTATGACTTACGAGTCCGAGTTTCAAAAATTGACTTAACAATACTTGGAAACTTTAGGACTAGCTCCAAATAATCCAGCATAGTAAAAACAAGGTAAACATAAAGTTAGTCTGAATAAAAGACGTCGGCTCGATTACATTCTTTTCCTTAGTCGTTTTTCGTGTGCTACGCAATTCCAAACCTGTTCTCTTGCTTGCCATGAAGCCAATTCTTGTTAGACAGCAGCAAGTCGAAGAGTTGAGTTTTTGGTGCTCACACACTACTAATCTGTCTTAGGCAGAAGCAACTTAAGCCAGCCAACATAAAAATAAATAACAAACATAAAAGACAACTAATACTATTAAGGCAGTCCCCGAGTTACTGCTTAAGGTGCCAAGATTTCATTGATAAACTCATTGCCGGCATACATACCGACGTATGAGAGACTCGGATACACACACTTCTTTGTTAAGTGTAGAACGGACGAAGTAGAGCTACATTCCATGGACGCTTAGATTCCTCGCCGGACCTATCCGCCTTGAGATAGTAAGAGTCATTGTGCAATGCTTTGCTCACGATGAATGGCCCTTCCCATGGGGGGATAACTTATGCATGCCAGCAGTACATTGTACCAGCCAGAGTACCAGATCACCTTCCTAGAAGACTCGGGAGTTTACTTTCCGGCTATGATAGCGTCAGAGATTTTGCAGATATATGGCGGATCTGGACAATGCCAATTCTCTCGCTTCTTCTAGCAGATCAACATCATTTTGCCGGGCTTCTCGCACTTCGGCTTCTGTGTATTTGGTGACTCTAGGCGAATCATGCTCTATGTCGGCTGGTAATACAGCTTCTGCCCCATATACCAGAAAGAATGGCGTATAGCCTGTTGATCGATTCGGAGTTGTTCTTAAACTCCACAGTACCGCTGGTAGTTCTTCTATCCAGCACCCCGCTGATCTTTGAAGCGGCTCAATGTGCCGGGGTTTTATCCCGGATAATACCAATTCGTTGGATCTTTCCACTTGTCTGTTTGATGCGGGGTGGGCTACCGAGGCAACGTCCAGCCGGATCTTTTTATCCCGATAGAATCGCGCAAACACTCCTTCAGCAAAATTGGTGCCATGATCTGTTATGATACTGTGAGGATAGCCATATCTTAGAATGATATCTTTGAGAAATGACATGGCTGTAGCTCCATCACATTTTCTTATTGACTTTACTTCAATCCATTTTGTAAACTTGTCCACCATAACCAAGATATGGGTCATGTTTCCTCTTGCCGGCTTAAATGGGACAACCATATCCAAACACCATACAACAAATGGCCAGGTAATTGGTATGGTCTTGAGCTCCGACATTGGCATGTGTGTCTTGGTAGCATACCTCTGACAACCATTGCATTTTCTTACTAGATCCTCTGCTTGTTCCAAGGCACTTGGCCAGTAAAACCCATGCCGGAAAGCTTTTGCCACTAAGGCTCTGGATGAGGCGTGATGCCCACATTCCCCTTGATGTATATCTCGGGGAATGTCAAGCCCTTCTTACGGGTCAACACACCGTTGCAGAACATTCGTGACACTTCTCTTGTATAGCTCAGCATTGATAATCATGTATGCCTTTGCCCATCTCTGAATTTGCCTTGAAAGCACTTCTTCATTGGTCAAAGTTCCATCCTTCAAGAATTGGAAAATGGGTAGTGCCCCAACTGGTATAGCTCGCACCGGAAACACATCCTCATCAATTTCCATTGGATCCACCGACATAACCTCCGCCGGGCTAAACTGCACAGTCCCCAGGTCTTGCGAAGCAGTCCCCAGGTTTCCTGAACCACTTCCCACATCAATGTCCATGGGCACAACTTCCAACTCCGGATTTGTTGGGGTATAAACTGACTCAGATTCTGGGGATGGCCTGATAGATGGTTTTCTGAGGTGCTCTAGTGCTACACCTGGTGGGATTGCTTGTCGGGTTGATCTGAGTTTTGACAGTACGTCGGCAACCTCGTTTTCCAGCCAGGGTACATGATGAAACTCGCATCCCTCGAAGTATCATGATATCTTCTGCACATGAAATCTGTATAATGCCATGTTTGCATCCAAAGCATCCCATTGCCCTGAGACTTGCTGGACTACCAGATCCGAGTCACCAAAGCACTGGATCTGACGTATTCCAATTTCCTTTGCCACTTTGTGCCCATGCACAAGTGCTTCGTACTCTGCAACATTATTTGATGATGTGAAGTGGATCTGCAGCACATACTTCAGCTGGTCTTTCTTGGGCAAGGTAAGCACAACTCCGGCGCCTAACCCGGTTTTTTGTTTTCGATCCGTCAAAATGCATTCTCCAGTAGTTCGGATCTGGTAACGGTGGCTCATATTGCATCTTGGCCCAATCCACGAAAAAGTCGGCCACAACCTAAGACTTGATCGCATCTCTCCTGTCGTATTGTGGCGCATAAGGGGCTAGCTCAATTGCCCACCACTTGCATCCTTGTTTCTCATTATTTTCGATATGGGAGCTTCACATATCACTTTGATGGGGTGTTCTTCAAAATAGTGCTTCAGCTTCTTTGCTGCCATATACACACCATATGCCACCTTCTGATAGTGAGGATAATTTTGTTTTGACGTTGACAATACCTCACTCAGGTAGTAGACTGGCCTTTGCACTGACTTACCCTCTTCGTCGCGCTCTACCACTAATACTGCACTTACAACTCGATTGGTTGCGGCTATGTAGAGCAACATTGGCTCCTTCGATAGTGGAGAGGCTAACGCTAGTGCAATGGCTAACATTTTCTTTAACTGAATGAAGGCTTCATTGGCCTGCGGCGTCCATACGAACTTGTCCGAATTTTTCATTAGTTGATAGAGAGGCAATGCCTTTTCTCCCAACCGACATATAAACCGACTTAAGGATGCCAAACAACCAGTGAACTTCTGTACATCGTTAAGACACTTCGGCATTTCCATCCGCTCTATGGCTCGGATTTTTGTTGGGTTAACTTCGATACCTCGGCTGGAGACAAGGAATCTGAGTAATTTTCTAGCCGGGACACCGAAGGTACATTTCTCTGGGTTGAGCTTCATTCGGAACCTTCTTAAGTTCGCGAACGTTTTCCTGATGTCATCAAGGAGCGTTTTCCTTTCCTTGGTCTTTATAACCACATCATCAACATATACCTGCACATTTCGACCGATTTGATTGTGTAAGCATTTTTGCATACACCTTTGATACATTGCCCCTGCATTACGTAAACCAAAAGGCATAGTGCGATAGCAATAAGCCCCGTACGGGGTGATAAATGCAGTATTTATTTGATCATCTGGGTTCAGTGGTATCTGGTGGAAGCCAGAATATGCATCTATGAATGACAACAGTTCACACCCAGCAGTTGAATCTATGACCTAATCTATCCTTGGCAGTGGGAATGGATCTTTTGGGCACGCCTTATTCAGGTTCGTGTAATCGATGCACATACGCCAAACCATTGCCACATTCGGATCATCTTTCTTCTTTTCCACAAGCACCGGATTAGATAGCCAATCCGGGTAAAACACTTCCATGATGAACCCAGCTGCGAGGAGCCGAGCTATCTCATCCCTAATGACTTTTCTCCTGTCTTTAGCGAAGCGGCGAAGAGGTTGCTTCACCGGCTTTGCTCCGGGTCTCACATTCAAAGAGTGCTCGGCCCACTCCCTCGGAACCCCTTGCAAGTCCTGTGTGGACCAAGCAAAGATATCCCGATTCTCACGGAGGAAGTTGACAAGCTCGCTTTCCTATTTGTCAGTTAACCCGGCACCAATTGTTACGGTGCACTCTGGGAACCGATCATCAATAGGTACTTTCTTTGTATCCTTTGTTGCTTGAAAAGAGACACTTCCATGTGGGTTACTCATTGCCGGCATGTATTGCTGCGCGGACTGAGCCAATGCCGCTACTTCCTGGATCTTTCTTTTTTCTTGTGCAATCACGAGTGACTCGGCTAGGTTAGACCCGGCTGACGCACACTCAATGGAACGTCGGAAATCCCCAGCTATGGTAATTACCCCATTTGGCCCTGGCAATTTCATCTTCAGGTAACTGATGTGAGTACTTGCCATGAATTTGTTCAGGGCTGGCCTGCCAAGTAATGCGTGATACGCACTCTCTAAGTTCACGACCTCAAATTCCAAATTCTCAGTTCGGCAGTTATCTCTTGTGCCGAACAACACGTCAACCCGGACTTTGCCAATGGGCTCACGGGAGATACCAGGCACAATGCCATGGAAAGTTGTCCTCGTAGCTTGGAGCATGTTCTCTGAGATGCCCAACTTGCGCATAGTATCCACATACATGATATTGATGTTGCTGCCATTGTCAATCAGCACCTTTGAGAACCTCACATTGATATTTGGCCCGATGAACGTTGGGTCCAACACTAATGCATACGAACCAGGACTTGGCATAAGCCTGGGATGGTCTTTGATACTCTAGGTAATTTCCTGATCCGACCAAGGCATATACCTCGTCACCGCTGGCATAACTGCATTCACTTCCATATGTCGGCGTTGCAAGCTCTTTCTATCTGTTTCCTCCATGGTAAACACACAATAGCTCTCGTGATGCTCTCTGTATTCATTTCTCCCCTCATTGCCGGGATACCCTTGATCCGGCTGACGCTAGTTTTCCACCTGATGCACTACATCCCTTCTCTCATGGTTCTCATACCTCGGCGGAGGTGGTGGTAACATCAACTGTTGCGTATTTGCTCTGGAGAGCAACTTCTGCCGAGGTTGATCCTTTCGAGGTGCCTGAGCATTCCCCGAGCCACTTTGCTCTATCTTCCTCATCCACTCACACTGCTGAGTTGTATGACCCGCTGGGTTACTCGGATTTGGCATGTGAAATTTGCCCGGCTGATCCAGCATTGCCTCATACGTATACCTCGGCCGGTCCTTCTTTTCTTGCGACTGTTTCTTTTGCTCTGACGTCCAATTTTTCTTGCCATCATTTCTTGGAGTCCACTGTTGCCCTCCAGTTTTCTGACGCTGGTTACTCCCTGCTCCGGGCTGATCTTGATTTACAGCAGCAACTTGTTGCGAACTGTACCTGTAATCCGGTCTATCATCTCTTCTCTTATCCCGGTAATCATTTCGTCAGGATGATCCGGCTCCATCTCGCTGGTAGTACTCCTCATTTGACTCGTTTGACACAAGTCGAGGTTGAGTCGGATCACCCAAAGCATACGAATCAGCAATTCGGATTGTCTCTGCTAGTGTAGTTGGCATATCTATTTGTAACCTTTGCCACAGCATGATTGCATATCTACACCCTTGTGCAAACCAAGCTATGTCCTGTGACTCAATCACGCCCTCGCATGAGTTTTGCACATTGCACCAGTGAGTTAGGAATTCTCTGTCTGTCTCATTCGGTGTCTGCTTACACATTGCTAGGGTATGTGGCCTATTCGGCCTCTGATATGTGCTTGAGAAGTTACTTACCAACATTTCCTCAAAATCCAGCCAGCAGTTGATACTACCAGGTGGCAAGTTGTTTAGCCATACCCTTGCTGGCCCCTCCAACATCTGAGGTACATATCTCACAGCCCATCTCAAGTTGCCTGTAGCAATTTTTACAGCTATGGCGTAGTTAATCAACCAATCCTCCAGCTTTGTGCTGCCGTCATATGTCTTGGTAACTGGAAGTTAGGCACCGGTGGCTCCTTCATGATCCGGGGCCCAAAACACGCTGGACCCAGAGGACCTTGCACCTCAATTTGCTCCGACCTATAGAGCTGATCTAGCTTTAGCCTGGCGTCATCCGGCAGCAAGTTCCTGCTTCCCAATCTTGACCCTATCACTTGATGGTCCTGCCTATGGTATCCTGCATTCACCATTTCTGAATCACCATCGTTGTATCTGTCTTTCTATTGTGGAGCGCATCTCTATTGCATACCTTGGCCGGCACTTCGCTCTTGCCGTGGTATATTCCGCTGCTGCGGTTGCCCTGCACCCGCCGAGTTACGCTGTCCGGCATTGCCGTTTCTAGCGTTTCTCTGACCGGCATTTCCTTGGTCACGGTTACCTCGACCATCTTCACCTCGGCTGACACTTTGTCGATCATCATTTCCTTGCACTGCCTTTCCTTTCCCTACCCTTGCCGGGTCATATGGGACTATCTGTTTGTTTCTCCTTGCCGAGGTTACCACCTCCTCTCTTCTTGGGCCACCATGAGGGGACGATGCTGCCCTAGAGGATTTCTCCGGGTTACCCCCTGCCGAATAAACGACCTTGGAAGCCCCTGCTCTTGCTTGGTTGGCCCTGAGCAACTCCTCATTCTGTCTGTTAGCGATCCGAACTAACTCATTGACCCTCTCTTGCTGTCTTTGCCGGGCTTCACCCGTAAAACCCTCTAGCTCGGATGCAGTTGCATCTGCCGCTCTGAGGTTCTTTGCCGGGGTGCCGTACTTCAGCAACCCCATGGACAAAATGTTCTCTGATTCCTCAATCCTAGTTTCATCCCTTTGTTCATTTCACTAATGAGGTTTCTCCCTTTTACTTTCACAGCATCTACCTTATTTGCTCTTGCGTACTCACGCAGCGTCATGTTCAACGACTGCTGAGTCGCTGCTATCTTTTTCACACCCTCTAGTATTTTCTACCTAGTTTCATCTAACTCAGCATGTGCCTGAGCCGGATCTACCATGGGTGCTATGGGACTTTCCAAGCTATCTATCACCTGCTGCAGCACATTCTCTGGCCTCTCTAGCGAAGGACCTCTACTTTTCCTAGGATCCTTGGGTGTTACCTCCGGATCTGGTGCCGGGTCATTGCTCGTGCTAGCGTCAGGCACGGTCATCATCACCTCAGCGCGGTCCAGGGAGCGAGTGATACGCGCACCATGAGCCGCGCTAAGGGGTGGCTCGCCTCCCTCGACGATGTGTCGCGGGTGAACACAAGACACATCGACGCCGACGTAGATATTGTGGGCACCGAGCTAGATGAAGAGGCCATTGCACGATGGAGGTCGCTTGCGGAAGCTACCAACATTGTCGCTGACGTAGTCCAGCACTCCAAAATGCTGAACGATCCTAGAGACGATGCGCTCGCCGTTGCCGATGATGCTTCACATCTGGATCTTCACTCCTGCTAGCGCCACTAGCCCCACGGTGGGCGCCAACTGTCGTGGTGGTGTCACAGCAGATGCCATGGATAGGCTAAAGGTGGGGCCAATATGCACTAGAGGAATCCAGGGAGGGATAGTGTGGTGATTCCACACACAGATGCTTTGTATTCTCAACGTTCACCAAGTTTACAAGTGCTCCTTGAGCTGTATTGGGGAGAGGAGGAAGAAGAAGCTCTCTTACTCTCACCACTATCTAGCTCCCAAGGTAACTACTTACTCGCCACCAGCCAGCCCCAACTACAGAGGCCCTAGCGCCCCTTATAAAGGGGTGGCTAGGTCTCTAGTAAGGGCATACGTGGAGGCATATTCCAAGGAATATGCCTCTCCCAAAATAGCAAACCGACTGGGTCACGTTTTGCCCTCGTAAGCCATGCAGAGGCTACGTAAGACTCTGCGGTGCCAGCGTCATCCGGCACAGGCTGCGTCACCCTTGTCGGCCACGCCTCGGTGGTCCTTCCCTCTGTCCGCTTCGCTCATGCTCCTGCGTACAGTGACCACCTTTTGACCAGCGAGATACCTTCCTTCTCTTGCAAGCCTGATATAACCCGGATCCGATCTGGATAATCCGGCCCCATGGGAACCTGCAAATGAATGATAAAGATCTTGCCACATATGATATACGTCGGCCAGGACTTGGTTAGACGGACAACCTCCGGGCCGGGTCACTCCGTAAGTCGGCCTGCCTTGAGGTGATCCGGCCAGCATTCGCTTTGACCTTGCCATTCCTCGGCTAACTTGGCCTCTATACCCCGGCGTTACCCTACCCGGGGGTATCCCCCCAACAACATTAACATTAATCACCTAAAGATGCTTATGATAGGGGTAATGAGAGCTGAAAGCTAATAAGTACCATAATTTTTGGAAGCTCTTTATAAAACTTGAATCCATGCTTCCTTCTATGAATGGCCTTTCTTTTTTACTTTTATGTTGAGTCTCCATCTTCTATCTTTATGCACCAATTGAGAGAGCATAGTGACCATTCTTAGTTTAATGTGCATTGATCCAAAACTTGTTGATTGATTCATAACTGTGATATTGCTTGCTCTTAAATTATTTGTATCTAGTCACCCTTATGAACTTTGAAGGTGTCCTATGCATTTATGTTTTGCTATACCATGAGGGACAAGCTGAATACCATTTTCATTATGTTTTCTATATGTGAAACAAACAAACGTATTTCAAAGCATTGTTATTCATGAATCTTTTGTTTGTACCTTTTCATGTCACAACATAGTTGTTATGTCTTATTGTTAGAACTATATCTTTCATGTCTATGTTAAAGTACTATGATCCCAGCTATCAATGTTTTACAAATACCTTGATCAAGATTGTGATGGTGCATGTCACCTCAAAAATTATTCTTTTTGTCACTTACCTACTCGAGGACGAGCAGGAGTTAAGCTTGCGGATGTTGATATGTCGTAAATGTATCTATAATTTTTGATGTTCCATGCTTGTTTAGTATCTACTTTCTTATGTTTTGTCCACACTTTGGGGTATTTTTATACATTTTCTAGAACTAACCTATTGACAAGATGCCGCATTGCTAGTTGCTTGTTTTCTGCTGTTTTTGGTTTTAGAAAAGCTCCTAAAGAAATATTCTCGGAATTGGACGGGACAAAATCAAAAGTTCTTATTTTACCAGAAGACTCACGGAGCCAGAAGATGAGACGGAGGGGGGCCACAAGGGACCCACACCACCTGGTGGCACGGGCCAGGCCAGGCCAGGCCACGCCAGGGGTGGTGTGGCCACCTCGGGAGCCCACCGACCTTGTCGCTTCGCCTATAAAATCCCCCCGGTATGAAAACCCTAAGTAGGAGATCAGAATTCCACGAAAAGTTCTGCAGCGCCGTCGCCATCGAAGAGGAGATTCGGGGGACAGAATTCTCAGTTCCAGCACCCTACCGGGATGGGGAAGTACCCCCGAAGCCATCTCCATTCACTCCACCGCCATCTCCATTGCCGTTGTTGACTCCCATGATGAGGAGGGAGTAGTTCTCTCTCGAGGCTAAGGGCTCTACCGGTAGCTATGTGTTCATCTCTCTCTCTATGCGTGATCTTATGAGATCATGAGCTTTGTAATCTATAGATCTATTCTGCTACTCAAGTGCTTTAATTAATCTCTGCTTATCCCCACGTGTGTGAAGTTGACAGTGTGCACACCATGTGGCACTTTGGCTAAGGTTACAAAAATACTTATCATGAGTATAATTTGAGTTGGATGTCTCTATGAGATTGTGGTGTTTGTTGGCACCATCTAGCGCTCAAGGTGATAGTGAGGGGTTATCTAGATGAGGAATGCAAACTTTAAGGTGTGCGGTTATAGCCCTACATCGTCCAACCGGAGAGTAGTTCAGCGTAGAATAATGAAGAGAAGATATTTATATGAGAGTGTCCACTAGTGAAAGTATGATCCCTAGGCCTTGTTTCTAAGCATTGAAACACCGTTTACAATTAGGCATGTTACATGTTTGCTTGCTGCCACTCTTATTTCAGATTGCAATTACCACTTATAATCATCCATATTACTTGTATTTCACTATCTCTTCACCAAACTAGTGCACCTATACACCTGACAAGTGTATTGGTTGTGTTGGGGACACAAGAGACTTCTTGTATCTTGATTGCAAGGTTGCTTGAGAGGGATACCTTTGACAACTTCCTCCCTGAGTTCGATAAACCTAGGGTGATCCACTTAACGGAAACTTGTTGCTGTTATACAAACCTCTGCACTTGGATGCCCAACACTGTCTACAAGAATAGAAGCGTGCGTAGACATCATGGAGGTTTGAGTGGTTTTTGAAAAATGTTGATCCATGTACCTACACTTGATTCAATTTTGAATTGCCTCTTAAATGGGTTTGAAAATAGTTTCTGTAAGTTTGTAAAGTTTGCTTGGGTTCATTTTTACTTGGTCTAGCAAGGGGTGAAAAGAACTAGAATTATTTCTGTTGGAAATCTTTTACTAGAGATGCCCAAAGTGAGCAAGTGGTTAATTTTGGCCAAAGTGACCATTTTATCATATGCTTCACAATTTATTATCTTTTTATTTGATTTTGCTTGGAAATGATCTAGATGATGTGATAATCATCTTTAAACTACTCCTTATCATTTATAGCAATCAAACATGGCAAATGCAAACATTCATGCATTAATGGAAATCACACATGCACGCATATGAGTTTAGGAATAAAAGATTTTGTTAACCCTAAACTTGGGTGATTAGAACTTGATAATCTTGTTTAATATTTTTGAGGTGTTACAAGTACCAGCCCGTCTCGACTTACCCTTTTGTCCGTCTAATAATGTCGTCTACCTCGCACCACCGCCAAAGTAGCTGCGTGGCGTGAGCACCACCGCTCGCTGGTGTCGAGATCCATGCCATTGTCACCTGGAGGGGATAAGGAGGCCATGACGACGCCCTCACTCGTCTTCATCCTCATTTCCCTCTCTCTCTCTCTCTCTTGGGAGCTCTCTCTCGCCCCGCACAAGAACCTGAAACCCTAGCCCCAGGTCTCGCCGAAGCTCATCGATGCCAACCATCCCACGCTTAGCCAGGGTTCCTAGGAGAACCGCCTCGTTGCATATGTCATCCTCATCGAGTCGTGCAAGCTGGTGATACGTTGCTAACGTATCTATAATTTTTTATGTTCCATGCTTTGTTTTTATCTACTTTCTTATGTTTTGCCCACATTTTGGAGTATTTTTATACACCTTCTTGCACTAACCTATTAACAAGATGCCACAGTGCCAGCTGCCTGTTTTCTGCTATTTTTCGTTCCAGGAAAGTCAGAAAATGAATATTCTCGGAATTGGACGGGACAAGAGCCAAAGTCAGTTTTTCACCGAGGGGGACACGGAGCTAGAATATGAGATGTAGAGGGGCCAGAGGGCCGCCACACCACCTGGCCACGTGGCCAGGCCTGGCCTACGCCACAGGGTGGTGTGGCTGCCCAGGGCACCCCCTCGGCCTCCCCTTTCGCCTATAAGATGCCTCCGATACAGAAACCCTAAGTACCTGATCAAAATTCCATGAAAGAGTCTGTAGCCGCTGTCATCTCCATCCCTAGATCGGGAAGGATCTGGAGCTCTTCCCGGCACCCTGCCGGAGGGGATAATTCACCCTGGAGGCCTTCTTCATCACCATGCAAGCCTCCGGTGTGATGCGTGAGTAGTTCATCCTTGGACTACAGGTCCATGTAGTAGCTAGATGGTTGGTTCTTCTCCCTTGTGCTACCATTTTTAGATCTTGTGAGCTTTGTTCATGATCAAGATCATCTATTTGTAATCTACATGTTGTGTTTGCAGGGATCCGATGGATATTGAGATGCTATTTAAGATTGATTATTGATTCTATCATATCTTTGGTATTTATGATCTTGCATGCTCTCCGTTGTTAGTAGATATCTTGGTCGAGTAGATGCTAGCAACTCCAAGAGGGAGTATTTACGCTCGATAGTGGGTTCATGCCTCTAGTAATCTAGGGGAGTGATAGAAATCTCTAAGGTACTAGATATGCTGTTGCTACTAGGGAGAAAACAACAATCCTTTGTTCATAGAACAATCATATTGTTTACTTTACACGCAATGCGTAATGCAATTATCTCTTGCTTGCAACTTAATATTGGAGGGGTTTGGATGATAACCTGAAGGTGGATTATTAGTCATAGATGTAGTTGGATTATGGTCTATGTATAATGTTGTAATGCCCAATCAAATCTCATAGGAGTCAAGATGATTAGTATATGCATGTATGCTTTCTCGATGTTTGTTAATTACCCCGCTGTAATTTGTTCACCCAACATGTAATCTATCTTAGGGAGAACCGCCACTAGTGAACTATGGACCCCGGTCCTTTCTTTTACCATCAATCTACAATTGTTTACTGCTTTCTGTTTACTTTCTGCAAGATTTTACTTTCTTGCACACAATACATTTAATCCTTTGTTTTCAGAAAAACCGGTGAGATTGACAACCTCACTGTAAGTTGGGGGCAAAGTTCTATGGTTGTGTTGTGCTAGATTCCAAGTTGGAAACAACACCTTGGAGGTGTTTCCTTGCTCCTACTGGTTCTATAACCGTAGTTTCATAATTGAAGAAAACTTGCTACTGTGCTCATCATACCTTCCTCTTGGGGTTCCCCAACAAGCTCGAGATATCTTGGGCCATCAAGCTCTTTTCTGGCGCCGTTGCCAGGGAGTCAAGGACATCTTCACAAGGGGAGTCCCTCATAACCAATCTCTTTACTTTGTTATTTTTGTTTTGCTTAGTTTATTTTTTGCTTTGTTTGCTTGTTCCTTTATAAAAAACACACAAAAAAATAGTTTTACTAGTTTGCTTTCTTTATTAAAAATACAAAAAAATTAAGTCGTTCTATAGTTGTTACCTCTTTTTTAGCTCACCATGTTGATCCCTAAATTCACTTTGAAAGACCTTTCAATAGGTAGTGGCTCTATAATTGGAAAAGATAACATTGAAGAATTCTTTAATCATGTTAGTAAGCATGAGGATATTGAGGATAGACCCCTTTCAGAACTTGATCCAAATTATGAAATTGCTGCAGCTTCTTTGATTCACATGTTGGAAGCTAGGTTTGTTAACCGTAACCCCTTAATGCAAGTAATGTTTCTTAAACTTAAAGATATTGAGGACCCTGAAAAGAGAGTTTTTATTCTGGAAACTTTGCTTAAGGAATTCTATGATGTTGCCAAGGAAGCTAGAAAAGTCTTTGAACATTTTAATATGCTAGGCTCATGTGTAGATGATATTGGTACACAAGAAAATATGGACAAAACCGAACCTAATGGGGAGCAAATTAAGATACCAATACCTTTAAAACTTGAAGCAATGCATGAAGCCATAGAAAAGAATCTTGATTGGATTGTTCTCGAAAACCCGTTTGATAAAAATAGTGAACCCAAGAGCGTTGAGAGAGGATCCTCTAGAACTTATTTGGATGAGATACCTTGCCTTGTTGAAGATATTTTTGGTATCAGTCTTAATGCCTCTTCATTTGAGAATACTTGATCCTTTTTCTTGCTTCTTATGCCTAACTTAAAGGCGTTAAAGAAAGTACTTATTGGGAGATAACCCAAAAGTTTTAGATGAGTCTTGGAAGCAGTAATAACCTCTCATTATCCTTTTTATTTTCTTTTTGTGCCAAGAGTAACCTCTAATGAGAGGGAAGTAATGCTTGGGAAAGTTGTTGTCATGAAACACATTTTTGTGCTTCACCGTAAATATTTGTGTAAAATCTCTATACGTCCTTTTGAGGCGTCAAATTTTGTGCTTCTGCCCCAGTTTGTTATCTAACTTTGGTTAGTTCAACACATTTTGATTTGAGCAACAGAAGGTCTTCAAAAAAATTGTATTTTACCTGCTGGTCTGTTTTGACAGATTTCTGCCATTATTCGCATTTGCTTCTTGTTGGTTCCTTTTTGGGTTCTCTTTGGGGAATTGAGCTTTTTGAGGGAAGTTCTACAGTATCTTGTGTTTTAATGGAATTTTTATTGGTGTTGAAACTGAACCCAAAGATTCATTATCTTGAGTGCACTAATGTTGCTAATAAAGATTGTGTGAAGTTTTGTATGAAGGAAAATTTTCAGGTGTATGGAGAGAATGATGTAATGAGATGAAGAATGGACTAAAGCTCAAGCTTGGGGATGCCACGCGTGTCACCCCAAGAAATATCCAAGAAGTACAAGCGTCAAAGCTTGGGGATGCCCAAGGCATCCCCTTTTTCATCAATAAAAATCCCAGGTTTCTTCCAAACACTTCATTTTTATTGTTTCATGCACAGTTGTGTTGTTCTTGGAGTGTCTTTGTTTTTTTTTTGGTTTTTGTTTGCTTGGTTTTCTTAGATTGCTTGAATAAATTGGTTGGACCCCCTCTTTCATACATTAGTTTTCAAATAGTTTGGTTTGGATTGGAAAAGAGTAGGAGAAGTTCATGCTTAAGTGGTAAAAGGAGCTTGTTTTTGACTATGGCATATGCTTTGTCATATCATGCATGGTATTGTTTTGGATTTATTTTTAGTGATTTTTGCTGTAGCATGACATGTTATAAAAAATTGAGATTGCTTAATGTGCCTTGAAAAAATCATGCGTTGTTTTAGCATAGTATTGTGGTATTCTCCTTTGATGTTTTATTTGGGTTGACTTGGCGCATGCTCACACCATGTTATGAATATCCCAAGTCACCATATCCTTTATTATCCTTTAGTTTTCAACTTGTAATATCACTTAATGCTTTAATTAATGGTGTTTTGTCGCTTTGCATAAATATGGCCATTATTGCTCTCTTAGTTGGTCGCTCCCAGTCTTTTGCTAGCGTCCGTAACCAAGTATGAGTTCCACTCATGCATCCAACTCCTAAAACCAAGTTATTCCAAATAGTCCACCATACCTACCTATTAGCATTTGCTATTCCAAGTATATTCATGTTTTTATCTACCTTCCGAATTAAACTTGTTATGTGAAAACTAGTGATTAAAGCTATCACGAACTTGATGGCACACTTTACCTTTTGTGCACTTAATAAACTTGAACCATTGTTCCCATATTTGTTGCGTATATGCTTGCGCATTATAAGTTGAAGTTAGTAGAACCATGTATCATGGGAAACACTTTCAACATTGCACTTGTACATTGTACCCCGTTGATATCATGATTCTTTTGGTTATGGATCCTGGTGGTGTGAAATAAAAGTGGAACTTGTAAGATCATGGATTTTGTATGTGTGTTAGAGAAACGCCTAGGCTGCTAGCCTAATTCATGCCTAATCATGGTGGAAACTTACAGCATAACCATAATGAGCACTCTATCAAGCAGCCTCAATAAAAACCTATGCAAATAGCAAATAAAAAGATCGTTGAGATGCTCATTGTCTGTTTGCCTTGTCATTTTGATTATGGATAGCTCATGTATCATGTGCAAGGGGTACCTCGTTGGCAGTTCTCTATGATACAGATGTATTTACAATGACAAGAGCTTACTTGTGACTAAAGTTGAGTAGCATGAGGTTTGGTCTTCGTAAGTAAGGGGCATGAGATTTCGGCTTATAACTTGTCAAGCATATCCTCTTAGTTGGGTCACTTTAACCTTAATCACCTAAAGATGCTTATGATAGGGGCAATGAGAGCTGAAAGCTAATAAGTACCATAATTTTTGGAAGCCCTTTATGAAACTTGAATCCCTGCTTCCTTCTATGAAGGCCTTTCTTTTACTTTTATGTTGAGTCTCCACCTTCTATCTTTATGCACCTATTTTGAGAGCATAGTTTCCATTCTTAGTTCTATGTGCATTGTCCCAAGACTTGTTGATTGATGCATAACTTTGATATTCCTTGTTCGTAAACTATTTGTATCTAGTCACCCTTAAAACTTTGAAGGTGTCCTATGCATTTATGTTTGCTACTCTATGAGGGACAAGATGAATGCCACTATGCTATGTTTTGTTTATGTGAAACAAACAAACGTCTTGCAAAGCATTGTTATTCATGAATCTTTTGTTTGTGCTTTTTCATGTTACAACATAGTTGCTATGTCTTATTGTTAGAACTTTGTCTTTCATGCTATGTTGAAGTACTATAATCCAAGCTATCAATGGTTTACAAATACTTTGATCAAGTTTATGATGGTGCATGTCATCTCAAAAATTATTATTTCTTTTTATCACATACCTACTCGAGGACAAGCATGACTTAAGATTGGGGATGTTGATACGTTGCTAACGTATCTATAATTTTTGATGTTCCATGCTTGGTTTTTATCTACTTTCTTACGTTTTGCCCACATTTTGGAGTATTTTAATACACATTCTTGGACTAACCTATTAATAAGATGCCACAGTGCCAGCTGCCTGTTTTCTGCTGTTTTGGTTCCAGGAAAGTCAGAAAATGAATATTCTTGGAATTGGACGGGACAAAAGCCAAAGTCAGTTTTTCACCGAGGGGGACACAGAGCCAGAATACGAGACGGAGAGGGGCCAGAGGGCCACCATACCACCGGGCCGCACGGGCAGGCCTGGCCCGTGCCAGGGGGTGGAGTGGCCGCCCAGGGTACCCCCTCGGCCTCCCCTTTCGCCTATAAGATGACTCCGATACAGAAACCCTAAGTACCCAATCAAAATTCCATGAAAGAGTCTCTAGCCGCCGTCATCTCCATCCCTAGATCGGGAGAGATCTGAAGCTCTTCCTGGCACCCTGCCTGAGGGGAGAATTCACCTTAGAGGCCTTCTTCATCACCATGCAAGCCTCCGATGTGATGCGTGAGTAGTTCATCCTTGGACTACGGGTCCATGTAGTAGCTAGATGGTTGGTTCTTCTCCTTTGTGCTACCATGTTTAGATCTTGTGAGCTCCATTCATGATCAAGATCATCTATTTGTAATCTACATGTTGTGTTTGCAGGGATCTGATGGATATTGAGATGCTATTTCAGATTGATTATTGATTCTATCATGTCTTTGGTATTTGTGATCTTGCACGCTCTCCGTTGTTAGTAGATATCTTGGCCGAGTAGATGCTAGCAACTCCAAGAGGGAGTATTTATGCTCGATAGTGGGTTCATGCCTCTAGTAATCTGGGGAAGTCATAGAAATCTCTAAGGTACTAGATGTGATGTTGCTACTAGGGAGAAAACAGCAATCCTTTATTCATAGAACAATTGTATTGTTTAGTTTACACACAATGCGTAATACAATTATCTATTGCTTGCAACTTAATACTAGAGGGGGTCGGATGATAAACTTAAGGTGGATTATTAGTCATAGATGCAGTTGGATTACGGTCTATGTATAATGTTGTAGTGCCCAATCAAATCTCATAGGAGTCAAGATCATTAGTATATGCATGTATGCTTTCTCGATGTTTGTCAATCGCCCCGCTGTAATTGTTTCATCCAACATCTCATCTATCTTAAGGAGAACCACCACTAGTGAACTATGGACCCCGGTCCTTTCTTCATCAATCTACAACTGTTTACTGCTTTCTGTTTACTTTCTGCAAGCTTTTACTTTCTTCCACACAATACGTTTAATCCTTTGTTTTCAACAAAACCGGTGAGATTGACAACCTCACTGTAACTTGGGGGCAAAGTTTTGTGGTTGTGTTGTGCAGGATTCCAAGTTGGCAACAACACCTTGGAGGTGTTTCCTTGCTCCTACTGGTTCGATAACCGCGGTTTCATAACTAAGGGAAACTTGTTGCTATGCTCATCATACCTTCCTCTTGGGGTTCCCCAACGAGCTCGAGATATCTTGGTCCATCAGCCGGGAACCAACCCACTCGCTGGAATCGAGATCGACTTCACCATCAGCCGCCACAGATGCATCATCGATTCATCATCTCCCAACCTCCTCCTGCTACATCAACCATCTCATCTTGTTCCTGGTGAGCCAATGATTCTTCCAATACCCTCCACGACCTCCCTCTTGCTCTCTGCTTGACCCGTGCTATAGCTCACCATCCACCATCGTCGGACGCCGTCAACGATGATGTTCTGATGTACAATATGGGGTGGTGTGACCACTATTAGACTCCCTAAATTCTTGTATTTCAAACGGCACCAACCGTGCTTGCTAACTCGCGCTAGATTGCCGCCACTGCTCGTCGTCTGACCCTCACCAGCGAGATGACGTCATGATGACGTCATGCTCACGTCGCTCCTGCCTAGTCAGGGAAGTTGGACCAGTCAATGCCCAGGTGGCAACTGACGTGGCCCAAACCCCATTGGTTAGTGACCTGGGTTAGATCCAGTCTTAGTGTAAAAAGAATTCTTCTATTTAGACATATTTTTAGAAAATGAATATATGTTATAAAATTCATATCTTTTGTTTTATTATTTATAAAAATATGTATTATATATAAAAAAAATTAGAAAATTAAAATCTGCAATTTAAATCTATTACCATATATTGTTAAATAATTATTATAATGTTTTACTATTTATGGTTATTTTATAAAGTAACTAAATCTTTTAAAATCAACAATTTGTTATTTAAAATTCATAAAAATAAATATAATATATCAAAATTCTTAGAAAAATAAGATATATAATTATAAACTTTAATCATACTTTTTTATGCCACTTAACTAACTATTTAATATTTATTAGTTCTTTCATAAATTAATAAAACTTATAAAAATCATATCTTATTATTTATAAATCTTAAAAATACTTATAATATACCACAATTATCACAAAAATAATATCTACATATTAAAACTGTGATATCCTAATTTTCAAGCAAATAAAAGCTTAAGGATATAATAAAACTAAGTTAAACTTATTTTCTTTATTCAATAATTCATAAAATACTATATAAAAGTTGCTCATATCTTTGCTATTATTCATATAGCTATAATTATAATAATAATCTTAATTATACCTATATAAACAATAGCTCAAAATGTTTTAAAACCATTTTCTTAGATCATCATATAAAAAAATAGGGTATATTATTTTCCAAAAGGGTTTTATCAAATATAAAATCCTCAATAATAATATTTTTTGACTTAATAAAATATTTTACCATTATTTCCCGGACAAGTTTATAAATTGATTAAAAAACCAAACATCATTCATAAGTAATTTAAGTGATGTTGTTTCCATGTTTATAAATTATAACCACTCATTTGTAAGGAGATAAACAAATTCATTCAATTATAATGTTAAGAAAACACTACTCAACTAAAAGTTTTACCAGTCTTACTTAACCTCTAGGAAGCATTGTAAAGTGCATAAATGATAAAATCATCTCATATCAAGAATAGACAAGTCTCAAGTATAAGTAATCCACTTAACTTAATCAAGGCCATGTTTCTTTCACAATAACTTGAGTTAAGAGAAAACCCTAGGAGTGCCTATTCATCAAGTTAAATGCTTTTACTTTGTAAAGTATTACTTTTCTTAAAAAATTATTTTTTTAAAGTAATTACCAATGTACTCTAGCTATATCTTTAAGTCTCTAAGTGTAAATAGAAAACCTGTATAGAATAAGCTTCTAACCAATTATCAAAACCTTGGGTGTTATACTAATGTGTGCTACTTTATTGTACCTACAAGTTGTTCACACACTCTCACTAGCCTTAATAAGAAGCATAAGTCAGTCTAAAAGGGCAGCACATTCTAAAGAAACCATTTCTAGTATCCAAACCCTAGATCATTGATGTTTATTTCGAGTATTCGAGTTTGTCAAATTGCATTACATTAATTATGCATTATGGCATCTTGCTTCTTTAAACATTAGTCCTTACTAGACAAATGATGTTGTTTTCAGATTTTGGATCTTCTATTATCTTGATGACCGTGATTGCATAATCTTGTAATCACAAAGGCAAGTTCACACTTGCTCATGTACTTTGGTTATTTTTTATCAAGTATTTCCAAATTCAATGTTGTCATCAGCTGCATTTCAAAAAGGTCAGAAAATGCTATTTTCATAATTATATGATTATGATTTATTTACCAAATTGAAATAACCTACTATTACAATTCTGGTGGTAAAGGAACATATTATCTAGGAATTTAACAACAAATGTCATCGGTGATTCTTTCACCGTATAATACACGTTAACCATGAGATGTATATGGGCTCTGGGAAGTCAGTTGGATCTTCTTTCTTTCACATGAACATACGACCTTATCGTGAGGCTATAGATTCCCTGCAGGGACCCAGCACACGGGTGGGACCCCTTAGTTCCCCGTGATATTGGTGTCTAGATTATCCATAAGGGGTTGTCGGAGGTATTATTTCCACTTAGGTGGGGGTTGCGAAGGACATGATCTGCTCACTAGAGTCTCCAAGGGGTTACTAGGGTTATATCTGCCTATATGGGGGTTAGCGGAGGTATTTCTGCTTGGGGAGTCATGTTTCATGTGGGATCATGGAGAAGGGGAGTGATTGGCTTGGATCTTAGTCTGGGCCTCACACCAAGGAAATGTGAATGAGCCTGCAACTCGGATATGCAACAAAGCTAAGGTCTCTCATGGGTAAAACAACACACCTCTGTAGAGTGTAAAAAAGTGTTACATCTTAATCCCTGTTCTAGGAAGGAGCTGTGAATGCTGCAGGAAAGTGCCGGCGCGTGGTTGACGTGGGAGCTTCTTCTTCAGTCCCCGGCAACGGCACCAGAAAAATACTTCCTGACTCGTGTATTAACGAGCTCGTTGGGGAACCCCAAGAGGAAGGTATGATGAGCATAGCGGTAAGTTTCCCTCAGTTATGAAACCAAGGTTATCAATCCAGTAGGAGCAAGGAAACACCCCAAAGGTGTGGCTAGCTGAACGTTGACAGGGCGCACTACCGGTGCCAGCAGCAACGTGGAGACCTGCACAACACAACCATAGAACTCTGTCCCCAACTTGCGATGAGGTTATCAATCTCACCGGTTTTGCTGAAAACAAAGGATTAAACGTATCGAATAGAAGGAAGTAATAGTTTGTAGAAAGTAAACACAAAGCAGTAAACATTTTGTAGATTGGGCATTACAACATTATACATAGACCGTCATCCAACTGCATCTATGACTAATAATCCACCTTCGGGTTATCATCCGAACCCCCTCTAGTATTAAGTTGCAAGCAACAGATTATTGCTTTACGAATTGCGTGTAAAGTAAACAATACGATTGTTCTATGAACAAAGGATTGTTGTTTTCTCCCTAGTAGCAACAGCACATCTAGTACCTTAGAGATTTCTGTCACTTCCCCAGATTACCAGAGGCATGAACCCACTATCGAGCATAAATACTAACTCTTGGAGTTGCTAGCATCTACTTGGCCAAGATAGCTACTAACAACGGAAAGCATGCAAGATCACAAATAACAAAGACATGATAGGATCAATCTGAAATAGCATCTCAATATCCATTGGATCCCTGCAAACACAACACGCAGAATTACAAATAGATGATCTTGATCATGAATGGAGCACACAAGATCTAGACATGAAAGCACAAAGGAGGAGAACCAGCCATCTAGCTACTACATGGACCCGTAGTCCAGAGATGAACTACTCACGCATCACACCGGAGGCTTGCATGATGATGAAGAAGGCCTCCAGGGTGAAATCCCCTCTCTGGCAGGGTGCCGAGAAGAGCTTCAAATCCCTCCTGATCTAGGGTTGGAGACGACGGTGGCTACAGACTCTTTCGTGGATTTTTGATCGGGTACTTAGGGTTTCCGTATCAGAGGCAATATATAGGAGAAAGGAGAGGCGGAGGGGGTGCCTGGGCTGGCCACACCACCCCCTGGCACGGCGAGGCCTGGCCCGCGCGGCCAGGTGGTGTGGCCGCCCCCTAGTGCCTCTCCGTCTCGTATTCTGGCTCCGTGTGTCCCTCGGTGAAATACTGACTTTGGTTTTTGTCCTGTCCAATTCCGAGAATATTCATTTTCTGACTTCCTGGAACCAAAAACAGTAGAAAACAGGCAGCTGGCACTCTGGCTCTTGTTAATAGGTTAGTCCAAGAAATCATATGAAAAGTACTCCAAAGTGTGGACAAAACACAAGAAAGTAGATAAAACCAAGCATTGAACATCAAAAATTATATATACATTTGCAATGTATCAACATCCCCAAGCTTAACTCCTGCTCGTCCTCGAGTAGGTAAGTGATAAAAAGAAAGAATAATTTTTGAGGTGACATGCACCATCATAACCTTGATCAAAGTATTTGTAAAACATTCAAAGCTGGGATCATAGCACTTCAATCATAACATCAAAGATAAGGTTCTAGCAATAAGACAAAGAAACTATGTTGCAACAAGAAAAGGCACAAACAAAATATTCATGAATAACAATGCTTTGCAAGACGTTTGTTTGTTTCATATAAAGAAAACATGGCATAATAGCATTCAGCTTGTCCCTCATATAGTAGCAAATATAAATGCATAGGACACCTTTGATGGCCCAAAATATATCGAGCTCGTTGGGGAACCCCAAGAGGAAGGTATGATGAGCATAGCAGCAAGTTTTCCCTCAGTATGAAACCAAGGTTATCAATCCAGTAGGAGCAAGGAAACACCCCAAAGGTCTAGTAGCTGAATGTTGGCAGGGCGCACTACCGGTGCGAGCAGCAACGTGGAGACCTACACAACACAACCACATAACTTTGCCCCTAACTTGCGATGAGGTTGTCAATCTCACCGGTTTTGCTGAAAACAAAGGATTGAACATATCGAATGGAAGGAAGTAATAGTTTGCAGAAAGTAAACACAAAGCAGTAAACAGTTTGTAGATTGAATGTCAAAGAAAGGACCGGGGTCCATAGTTCACTAGAGGTGGCTCTCCTTAACATAGATAACATGTTGGGTGAACAAATTACAGCGGGGCAATTGACAAACATCGAGAAAGCATACAAGCATATACTAATCATCTTGACTCCTTTGAGACTTGATTGGGCATTACAACATTATACATAGACCACCATCCAACTGCATCTATGACTAATAATCCACCTTCAGGTTATCATCCGAACCCCCTCCAGTATTAAGTTGCAAGCAATAGATTATTGTTTTACGAATTATGTGTAAAGTAAACAATACGATTGTTCTATGAACAAAGGATTGTTGTTTTCTCCCTAGTAGCAACAGCACATCTACTACCTTAGAGATTTCTATCACTTCCCCAGATTACCAGAGGCATGAACCCACTATCGATCATAAATACTAACTCTTGGAGTTGCTAGCACCTACTTGGCCAAGATAGCTACTAACAACGGAAAGCATGTAAGATCACAAATAACAAAGACATGATAGAATCAATAATCAATATGAAATAGCATCTCAATATCCATCGGATCCCCGCAAACACAACATGTATGGATTACAAATAGATGATCTTGATCATGAACGGAGCTCACAAGATCTAGACATGAAAGCACAAAGGAGGAGAACCATCCATCTAGCTACTACATGGACCCGTAGTCCAGAGATGAACTACTCACGCATCACACCGGAGGCTTACATGATGATGAAGAAGGCCTCCAGGGTGAACTTCCCTCACCGGCAGGGTGCCGGGAAGAGCTTCAGATCCCTCCCAATCTAGGGACAGAGACGACGGAGGCTACAGACTCTTTCATGGATTTTTGATCGGGTTCTTAGGGTTTCCGTATCAGAGGCAATATATAGGCAGAAGGAGAGGCTGAGGGGGTGCTGGGGTCGTCCAGACCACCCCCTGGCGTGGGCCAGGCCTGGCCACGTGGCCAGGTGGTGTGGCCAGGCCCCAGCCCCTCTCCGTCTCGTATTCTGGCTCCAGATGTCTTCCGGTAAAATAGCGACTTTGGTTTTTTTCCCGTCCAATGCCGAGAATATTCAATTTCTAACTTCCTGGAACCAAAAACAGCAAAAAACAGGCAGCTGGCACTGTGGCTCTTGTTAATAGGTTAGTCCAAGAAATCATATGAAAAGTACTGCAAAGTGTGGACAAAACACAAGAAAGTAGATAAAACCAAGCATGCAACATCAAAAATTATAGATACATTTGCAATGTATCAACCTTCAAAGTTCATAAGAGTGACTAGATACAAATAGTTTAAAACAAGCAATATCAAGTTATGCATCAATCAACTAGTCTCGGTACAATGCACATAGAACTAAGAATGGCCACTATGCTCTCAAAGTAAGTGCATAAAGATAGAAGGTGGAGACTCAATATATAAGTGGAAGAAAGGCCTTCATAGAAGGAAGCAGAGATTCAAGTTTCATAAAGAGCTTCCAAAAATTATGGTACTTATAGCTTTCAGCTCTCATTGCCCCTATCATAAGCATCTTGAAGTGATTAAGGTTAAAGTGAACAAACTATGGTGTACATGCTTGACGAAGTATAAGTTAGAAATCTCATGTCCCTTAAATACGAGGGTCGCTCCTCATGCTACTCAAGTTTAGTCACCGGTAAGTTGTTGTCATTGTAAGTACATGTGTATCATAGAGAACCGCCAACGGGGTACCCCTTGCCCGATGATACAGAAGAATCCCCATATCAAAATGACAAGGCAAGAAGACAACGAGCATCTCAGCAATCTTCTTATTTACCATGGGAATATGGTGCTTTTTCTCTCTTTCCTCTATTCATAATCTCTTTTTTTTATTTTTCTCTTTTTTTCTCAATATAGGACTCTCTTTTTTATAAGAAGAATGCTTCATAGACAGCTCATTATGGTACGCTGCAGGTTTCCACTATGTCAGCATGGATTAGACTAGTGGCCCAGGCGTTTCTCTAACACATATACATAACTCCATGGACTTACAAGCTCCCCTTTCATTTCACACCGACGACATCCATAGACAAAAGTGCATGATATCAACTAGGTACAAAGTACCAGTGCAATGTTGAAAGTGTTCCCCATGATAGCATGGTTCTGCTAATTCCCAACAAATAAGTGCAAGCATATACAACATAGACGACACAATGGTTCAAGTTTATTAAGGGCAAGAAAAGTAAAGTGTGCCATCAAGTTCGTGAGAGCTTTAATCACTAGTTTCTCATAACAAGTTTAATTCGGATGGTAAACAAAAAACATGAATATAATTGGAATAACATATGCTAATAGGTAGGTATAGTGGACTCTTTGGAATAACTTGGTTTAAGGAGTTGGATGCATGAGTGGAACTCATACTTGGTTGCGGAGGCTAGCAAAAGACTGGGAGCGACAAACTAAGAGAGCAATAATGGCCATAATCATGTAGAGCGACAAAACATCATTGATCAAAGCATAAAGTGATACTACAAGTTGAAAACTAAAGTATCATAAAGGCTTATGGTGACTTGAGATAGTCATAACATGGTGTGAGCGTGCGCCAAGTCAACCCAAATAAAGCATCAAAGGAGAATACCACAATACTATGCTTTAATATGCTAAAACAACGCATGATTCATCCAAGGCACATTAAGCAATCTCAATTGTTTATAACAAGTCATGCTACAACAAAGAATACTAAGCATAAAGCCAAAACAATACCAAGCATGGCATGACAAAGCATAGGCCACAGTCAAAAACAAACTCTCTTTGCCACTTAAGCATGAGCTTTCCTACTCTTTTCCAATCCAAACCAAACTATTTGAAAACCATTGTATGAAAGAGGGGGTCCAACCAATTTATTCAGCAAAATAAGAAAACCAAGCAAACTAAAAACCAAAACAAAAACATAAAAGAAGACGCTCCAAGAACAACACAACTATGCATGAAACAATAAAAATGAAGCGTTTGGAAGAAACCTGGGATTTTTATTGATGAAGAAGGGGATGCCTTGGGCATCCCCAAGCTTTGACGCTTGTACTTCTTGGATATTTCTTGGGGTGACATGTGTGGCATCCCTAAGCTTGAGCTTTAGTCCATCCTTCATCTCATTGCTCATTCCTTCCATACACCTGGAATTTTTCCTTCATACAAAACTTCACACACTCTTTATTAGCATCATTAGTGCACTCAAGATAATAAGTCTTTAGGTTCAGTTCTAACACCAATAAAACTTCCATTAAGACACTAGCTACTGTAGCACTTCCCTCAAAACGCTCAATTCCCCAAAAGAACTCAAAAAGGAACCAACAAGAAGCAAATGTAGAAAATGGTAGAAATCTGTCAAAACAGACCAGCAGGTAAAGACGAATTTTATCGAAGATCTTATGTTTCTCAAATCAAAAAGTGTTGAACTAACGGAAGTTAGATAACAACCTGGGGCAGAAGCACAAAACTTCACGCCTCAAAAGGACGTATAGAGATTTTACACAAATTTTTACAGTGAAGCATAGAAATCTGTTTCGGGACAGCAACTTTCCCAATCATTACTTCTCTCTCATTATAGGTTATTCTTGGCACAAAAAGCAAATAAAAAGGATAAGGAGCGATTATTACTGAAGTAATAACTTCCAAGACTCAACTAAAACTTTTGGGTTATCTCCTAATAAGTACTTTTCTTTAACGCCTTTAAGTTATGCATAAGAAGCAAGAAAAAGAATCAAGTGTTCTCAAATGAAGAAGCATTAAGACAATATTTCTTGCTCTTACCTCTCTTACTTTTATTCTTAACCTTGGGGAAAATATGATTGTTTGGTGGAGAAGCAAGGTGCATGGTCCCCTTTCCCACATCTATTATTTCTCCAAGGAGTTCTAATAGGGACCTTCCAAGCGTAATTTGTTCTTTTCCTGCACATTCAATAATAAGATAATCAGTAGAAATCATTTTCCCAAAGATCTTTGTAAACACTCCTTCAGCTATTCCAATAGGTAATATTGTGGCATTATTAGCAAGAGATGTTTCTTTACCTCCTTCAGAAAGCCCCCAAAGATTCAAAGATTCATAGACATCTTTGGGCATAAGACAAAATTCAGACATGATATCACAGCGAGCTTGAGAGAGCTTGAAAAGTTTCATTATTTATATCAATCTTTACTATGGGAAGCCACTTGGATGGTTCAGAAATTATTGGAACATAATTATGATGCTCTCTAAGCGTGTTATAGCAATCCTTTAAGCTAGTAGTGCGGGTCTCAAGAGTGTTCAATCTAGCAAATATGTTTGTGAAAGAAATATCTGTTTTGCTAGGCAAGTTGTAAGTAAAGACCAATTTCTTTATAGGATTAACAGCATCATCCTCATTGCATTGGAGGAAATCTCCTCCCACAACAGCATCTAAAGCATATCTATAGCAAAGAGCAATTCCAAGGTAAAAACTGCTAAGGAACAAGCTTTGAGTCATTTTAGGCTCAGTTTTTTCATGTAGATCAGAGATTCTAGACCAAGCTTCCTTGAAGCTCTCCTCAATTCCTTGTTTAAAGTGAAAATCATTTCCTCAGGTGACATAGTGATTGGAGCAAGGCTAGACATAATGGCAACTTAAGATAGAGACTAATTTTTTGTGTGTTTTCAATAAATAAATCAAACTTGTGAAACTAATTGTTTTGTGTTTTTGATAAAGAAACAAGTAAACAAAACAAAAGTAAACTAAGCAAAACAAAAATAACAAAGTAAAGAGATTGGTTATGAGGGACTCCCCTTGTGAAGATTTCCTTGACTCCCTGGCAACGATGCCAGAAAAATACTTGCTAGCGCGTGGTTGACATGGGAGCTTCTTCTTCTTCAGTCCCCGACTACGGCGCCAGAAAAATACTTGCTGACTCGTGTATTAAGGAGCTCGTTGGGGAACCCCAAGAGGAAGGTATGATGAGCACAGCAGTAATTTTCCCTCAGTGATGAAACCAAGGTTATCAATCTAGTAGGAGCAAGGAAACGCCCCAAAGGTGTAGCTAGCTGAACGTTGGCAGGGCGCACTACCGGTGCCAGCAGCAACGTGGAGACCTGCACAACACAACCACAGAACTCTGTCCCCAACTTGCGATGAGGTTGTCAATCTCACCGGTTTTGCTGAAAAAAAAGGATTAAACGTATCGAATGGAAGGAAGTAATAGTTTGCAGAAAGTAAACACAAAGCAGTAAACAGTTTGTAGATTGTATGTAAAAGAAAGGACTGGGGTCCACAGTTCACTAGAGGTGGCTCTCCTTAAGATAGATAACATGTTGCGTGAACAAATTACAGCGGAGCAATTGACAAACATCGAGAAAGCATACAAGCATATACTAATCGTCTTGACTCCTTTGAGATTCGATTGGGTATTACAACATTATACATAGACCGTCATCCAACTGCATCTATGACTAATAATCCACCTTTAGGTTATCATCTAAACCCCCTCAAGTATTAAGTTGCAAGCAACAGATTATTGATTTTCGAATTGCGTGTAAATTAAACAATACAATTGTTCTATGAACAAAGGATTGTTGTTTTCTCCCTAGTAGCAACAACACATCTAGTACCTTAGCGATTTCTTTCACTTCCCTAGATTACCAGAGGCATGAACCCACTATCGAGCATAAATACTAACTCTTGGAGTTGCTAGCATCTACTTGGCCAAGATGGCTACTAACAACGGAAAGCATGCAAGATCACAAATAACAAAGACATGATAGAATCAATAATAAATCTAAAATAGCATCTCAATATCCATCGGATCCCCGCAAACACAACATGCAGAATTACAAATAGATGATCTTGATCATGAGAGGAGCTCACAAGATCTAGACATGAAAGCACAAAGGAGGATAACCATCCATCTAGCTACTACATGGACCCGTAGTCCAGAGATGAACTACTCACGCATCACACCGGAGGCTTGCATGATGATGAAGAAGGCCTCCAGGGTGAAATCCCCTCTCCGGTAGGGTGCCGGGAAGAGCTTCAGATCCCTCCCGATCTAGGGATGGAGACGACGGCGGCTACATACTCTTTCGTGGATTTTTGATAGGGTACTTAGGGTTTCCGTATCAGAGGCAATATATAGGCGGAAGGAGAGGCCGAGGGGGTGCCTTGGCTAGCCACACCACCCCCTGGCGTGGCTAGGCCTGGCCCGCGTGGCCAGGTGGTGTGGCTACCCCCTGGCACCTCTTTGTCTCGTATTCTGGCTCCATGTGTCCCTCGGTGAAATACTGACTTTAGCTTTTGTCCCGTCCAATTCCAAGAATTTTCATTTTCTGACTTCCTGGAACCAAAAACAACAGAAAACAAGCAGCTGGCACTATGGCTCTTGTTAATAGGTTAGTCCAAGAAATCATATGAAAAGTACTCCAAAGTGTGGACAAAACACAAGAAAGTAGATAAAACCAAGCATGGAACATCAAAAATTATAGATACATTTGCAATGTATCAGAAAGGAACTCCACAAAGTTCTAATCAACATGTAAATACTGACAAACATAGCTTTTCAGAATAAAAGCAACCTTTGAAGAATTTTTTTTGAAAACCTGCATAGTCTATGACCTTTGGTCTGTGGCTGTAGATATATCATCAAACATTCCTTTTTAGTGAACTTGCCGAGTAAGTCAATGAAGACGTCGTCAACACCAATCTATGCTCAAGGAATCAACATCAAAAGCCCAAGTTCTTCAATGAAGTTAATTGGAGTCAAGATATACATCAGTTGAAGGGAAGATGAAGTGCCTGATTAGATAGGAGTATAATCTCTAGCCATAGAACCTACTTCTATAGAGCAATCCAATAGTAGCATTTGCAAACCAGATAGTTTAGATGCTAGTATATTAGTTTGATATTTATGAGTTGTTATTTTTGGTTCTTCTTTGTAAGAAGTTTCTTTCTCTCTCTATAACCTAGAGTGTTCTCTCAATCTTTTGAAAAGAGTCGAGTTGTAACCTATAGTCATCTCTTGGGCCTGCTATGTTTCTGTTGTACCACTCTGAGGGATGTAATACTAGTGGAATGGTTTTTCATTGGTGTTATATCAAAGACTATAGTGTACTACATCATGCAGTGGTATGCTGGGTCATCGCAATGTACATGACACTATCCAAAGGTTTTTGTTAATTCGAAGGGTGCTAAAATATATGCAAACTTCAATGGTTGAAGTAAGCACCGAGGAGTTGAAATCTTCAACATGATGAATCTGTTAAAGAGTTTAATTTCATCAGAAATAATGAAGATGCTTGTGTTTACAAGAAAGTGAGTGGGAGAGTTAAGACATACCTCCAATTCTTTATGTGAAATACATTTTGTCGATTGGAAGTGATGTATCTTTATTTTAACGTGAATTAAAAATTTCACTAAAATTGGATTTTGATGAAAGACCTAGGAAAAATGGAATATTAGACATCAAAGTCTATACAGATAGATTGAAATGCTAATATAGTTATGCCGAGGTACATAGATGAAATATTTATTTAGTTCAATATAATGGCATATTTGAGTGGGAGCTAGACAAGAAAAGCCACATGGTAGCAAGATCAATTGTATTGACAATTGGTAAGTGAAACCTCATGAATGATTTGATCAATCATGAATGCCACAATATGTACTTATCTAGATGAGTCATATTCTCTAAGTGTTAGGAGCATATACCAGAGTGATTCGTAAGATGATCATTGGAGAATAGTAATGATATTCTTGTGTACTTTGGAAGAAACAAGAATATGTGATTTATGCAGAAGTGACAAAATAGTTTAATGCAATGTGTTACATTAATGCAAGTTTTTGTCACATATACAAATAAAGTTTATCTCAATTTAGGCTACGTGTTAAGAAAGAAGGTGGCACAGTGAAATGGAAGAAGGTTCCATGATGGATTTGGACTAGTTCCAAAGGTCTAACATTGAGATGGATACTACAACGACGACTGAGTATATGTCTGCTTTAGCAGCATAAAGAGGGTTTTTGTCAAATAGTTTGTTATCAAACTAGGTGTAGTTCCAAGTGGGATACACTATGAAGATCTATTGTACGACAATAGTGTAACCATAGTTTTGGCTAAGGAATTGAGGTCTCACAAGAAGTTTAAATTTACACAATACCATCTCATTAGAGAATGTGTGATGCATAGAGACGCATATACATGCAAATATGCACAGAGCTGAAAGTGTCAGTTCTAGAGATTAGGTTTACCACAAGCAACACGTGTGGACAACACCATAATGACATAGGTGTGAGAAACACAAGAATGACATAAGTGTTAAATATGCGATGTAATAACTTGATTATTGGCTCTAGTTCAAGTGGGAGACTATTGGAGATATGTCCTAGAGACAAATAATAAAGACGTTTTTATTGACATATCTCATTAATTCGTAATAAGTTTCATACCATGATATAACTGTATTAAGCGGAAACATCAATACACGTATGGTATGTAAACAAACCAAGTCCCTAGTATACTCTAGTCAACTATTTTCTTGGGCAATCAATGATCGAGGTTTCCCGATCTTGGACATTTATGCCAACTAACAACAAGGTCACTTCACTAGATGAATGACGTGATGGTCACACACCCAAACATAGTATTGCAATGAGATACAGTCACAAAGTTCAACATTGCGATATCTAGTAAAGCATAGTAGCTCACTCTTTTGACTATGAGATCATATTTTCTCACTTCCAGTCGTGGCTTCTTTGACTGTATCAACTGTCACACCGTAATAGGGTGATCATAAAGGTGTCTATCAGGTATTCCAAAGAGGTATGTTGAGGCGTATGCATCGAGATCAGGATTTTCCCATCTGAGTGACAAATAGATACCCTGGACCCAGTCGGTGATATTACATCGTCTACAAAGTTTGCAAACATGTGACTAGGTCATGGGAATGTAATATCATGGGAATGGTTAAATGTGTTTGTGGGTAACAAGATCAAACTTGGTATAAAGATACCGAAGATCAAGTCTTAGACAAACTAGGTATCGTGTCGATAAAGGGAATGAAACTCGACATTTAAGGTTCAAGCAATCAAGTTAATTCGTGGAATGCATGGGGCATCATGGATTTACAGATCCCCTTGTTGGTCATTGATTGGAGAGATGTCTTGATCATGTCTGTGCATTCCTGAACCGTAGGTTGTCAGTCTTAAGGCTGGATAATGCTTATGGATTGATTCATGATCGTAGGAGAAAAGAGAGAGAACACCAGAATAGTTCTGGGATGATATTAGAAGTGTTCTGAGGATATCCGATGATGGTCGGAGGGATCTGAAAGTTGTTTCAGAATAATAGGAATTAAATAATATATATTTCATATTTATTAAATTAAATAATATTAAAAATATTTTTTTAATTGGATTTATGGGGCAGCCCACCTAATTGGGCCTTTCCAAGAGGGAAAGGCCCGTATGCGGGAGGCACCCCAAGGAGGGTCAAAAGGGGCCGACCGGTTGGGCCATGGCTGCCCGCATGGGGCCCACCTAGGGTCAGTTGGTGGGATTAGTCCCACACTTCCCACCCCTTGGTGTTGGTCCCTCCTCCTCCACCACCTATATAAAGAGGGGAACCCCTCCCCTCAAAGCATCCCATCAACTGGATTTTGCCTTTTCTCTCTCCCACTCTCTTTCTACATCACATGTGGTTCCCAAGTAGGAACGTGCATACAAGGGTTGGGATTTATCCACCATATGCATGCCGGCGTGCTGCTAGAATCTCGGTCTGGATCAATCTTCTTCTGCTACTTCGCTGGACCGGAGCCCAGGGAATGTCCCTACGCCGGATGCGTGAACTGCGGAGGCACCGCCAGTTGTGGTGCAAATCACTTGGAGCTTGGATCTAGTACACCTACTTGACCTTGAGGTCGGCTACACTATACGACTACATCATCCATGTTTCTCATGAAATGTTAAATGCTTTCGGTCTTCAAAGGTATGAATGTGGTCCCCCTGGATTAATCCTCTGAGAATCCCTATTATGCTTACACCATGATCCCATGATCAGTCAGTCGTGGAACATCGACAAGTATCAAAGTAAACAACCATTACGTAAGAGGATACATGCCATACCTTATTTGCCATGATGGCTACATCAATCAACATCAACGGAACTTTTTCAAGCGTAGAGCTCGCGCCATGCCTTAACCTACAGGTAGCTGACTGGGAGAACTGAAGGGTTCCGTAGCAGAAAACAAAAAATTTCTATCTACTCGAACACTAATACTAGGATCTATACTATGTAGACATAAGTAACGGAGAAGGAATACAGTATTCATACCTTTGCAGACAGAGGCACGACTTACGCAGGAAGGCGTATATTGATGAAGACGATCATCACCTCAAGTGTGGTGCCTCCGGAGTTCGTCACACGTCCGGTGTAGGAGACGTCAACCGGACTCCGATCCAGCCGAGCAGCGGAAGAAGTAGATGCAGGATCACCGAAGACACAACGGTGGTGTGAAGGTGGAGAACTCAACCACGAGGTCCTCCCCAATATTACGGAGAAGTCCTCAGCGGATGAGAGAGAGAATGAGAGGAATGGGTGATTCCAAAGGGGGAGGGGGACCCCTTTATATAGTGGGAGGGGGTACCTCCTAGGGGCCACGCGATGTGGGACTAATCCCCACACCCGCCAGCCACCTAGGGGCAGCCGCCGGCCTTAGGTGGGCCCCACTGGGGCGGCCCACCAGCCCTAGGCCTGTCGGCCCCCACTCCCTAGGCGCCTTGCCCTATTGGGCCTCCCTTCGGGTGAGGCCCATTAGCAATAGGGAGCCTTTAAAAATAAAATAAAATAAAATATATATTTAATATTAATTCTCCAATTAACATCCAAATACACATCTTATATTATTCCTTCACTCCGGAACACCTTCCGGACCCCTTCCGATCTCCATCGGATGTTACCGAAACTATTCCGGTTTCTCTCTCTCTATTTCTCATACGATACCTCATCTACCCTAAGGGTCCCAACCCTTATGCGTGAGATCCTTCGGTTCGGAAACACTTCGGACATGATCAAGACCACTCTCATATCAATGATCAACAGAGGGACCTAGATGGCCATGTGACCCCCGTGCGTTTCACGAATACAATCACTCGAACCGTGAGATAGTCGTTCCATGTTCCCTTTGTCATTCGATACCTAATTCATCCGAGACTTGATCTTCGGTATCTCTATACCTTAGTTTAATCTCGTTACCGATGAACTTGTTCTCTCGTTCTCATGTCGTTGCATTCCATGACCTAGTCACATGCTTGCAAGCTTTATCAATGCAACGCCACCGAGATGGCCACATGTATCTGTCTGTTACATGGACTAGACAAATCCTGGTCTTGATATGTACTCCTCTAGGCATCCCTTCGGAAAACCTGAGTGGCACCTTTTTGATCACCCTGTTACGAGATGATTCTTGATAACCATCTAAGCTTCTTCCGGAATGGTGATTTGCATTACCTCACAGTCAAAGGATCAAGTTGCGAGGTTCTCTGTGTTTTATCATCAATGGTGAACTTTGTAACTAGATCTCATTAAGATATAACGGTCGGATGTTTGTCTATCATGTTATTCAACTAATAACATGACCTCATTGTCAGTTGGCATAAATGCCCATGGTCTTGAAACATAGACCATCCTCGTGACCAATGAACTAGTTCACTAGAGGTAACTAGAGACACGGTTTGTTTACATACCACACGTGTATTAATGTTTCGTATTAACACAGTTATAGCACAGTATGAAACGTATTATGAACATACAGGAGATATATCAAATAATACACTTTATTATTTGCCTCTAGGGCATAACTCCTTCAGTCTCCCACTTGCACTAGAGTATAAACAAAACTAGTTTACAATAGGCAGGAACCTAACACCAATGGAATCTCGGCGTTGTTCGTGCTTTTCTAGATGGAGAGCTTTAGTCAAAGGATCTGCTACATTTAGTTCTGTATCTACTTTGCAAATCTTGACTTCACCTTCATCAACGTTCTGTCGGATGACGTGAAATCTAAGCTTGATGTGTTTGGCCATGGAATGAGTCCTTGGTTCCCTTGCGTTTGCAATAGAACCCGTGTTATCACAATAGATCGTCACAGGGTCTTGCGCATTGGGAAAGACTCCCAGTTTGATGACGAAATTCCTTAGCCAAACAGCTTCATTTGTTGCCGCAGCAATATATTCAGACTCCATTGAAGATTGTGCCACCACCGGCTGCTTCTTGCTCTTCCAGCTTACCGCCCCACCATTCACCAAGAAAACAAACCCCGTCTAAGACTTCGAGTCATCATGATCTGAATTCCAGCTCGCATCTATGTAACCCGTTATTTTAGAGCTTCATCATTTCCTCCATAGATTAGGAACATATCCTTTGTTCTTCTCCGATACTTTAGGATATTTTTCACAGCTGTCTAGTGATCCGGTCCTAGATTACTTTGATATCGGCTCGTCAAACTAAGAGCCAATGCCACATCAGGTCGTGTACTCAACATTGCATACATGATAGATCCTATGGCTGAAGCATAGGGGATGTAAGACATCTTCTCTCTATCATCATCCATCATAGGACATTGAGTCATACTCATTTTGCAATTCTTCATCATAGGTGTAAAACCCCTTTTGGTGTTTTCCATTTTGAACCTCTTCAAAATCTTCTCTATATAAGTACTTTGACTCAATGCTATTAGGTGCCTCGATCTATCTCTATAGATCTTGATTCCTAATATATATGCAGCTTCACCTAGATCCTTCATGGAAAATTGGTTACTCAAATATGCTTTCACGCTTTTCATAAGATCCACATCGTTTCCCATGAGTAATATGTCGTCCACATATACTACTACGAAAACAACCAAGCTCCCACTCGCTTTCTTGTAAACACAGAACTCTTGTTGATTTTGGACAAATCCAAAACTCTTGATCAAAACGTTGGTTCCAGCTCCGAGATGCTTGCTTCAATCCATAAATGGACTGTTGAAGCTTGCATACCTTTCCAGCATCCTTAGGATCAACAAAACCTTCCGGTTGCATCATATACAACTCTTCATCAATGTGACCATTGAGGAATGCGGTCTTGACATCCATCTGCCAAATTTCATAGTCGAAATGTGCAGCAATTGCTATTAAAATCCTAACAGCCTTAAGCATCACTACGGGAGAGTAAGTCTCATCGTAGTCAACTTCTTGAATTTGTCGAAAACCCTTTGCGACAAGTCGAGCTTTGTGAATGGTTACATTACCATTCGCATCTGTCTTTTTCTTAAAGATCCATTTATTTTCCACAGCCTTGCGGCCTTCTAGAAGATCCACCAAGGTCCAAACTTGGTTTTCATGCATAGATCCTATTTCGGATTTCATGGCTTCTAGCCATTTCTCGGAGTCAGCATTATCCATAGCTTCTTTGTAGTTTGCAGGTTCTTCCTGTTCATCCAGGATGACAGACATCACAAGGCTGTTGTACCAATCAGTAGTGGCACGGACCCTTGTAGACTTGCAAACCTCGGGAGTTTCAATGTTATTGTTTAGATCATCATCAATGGGATCTTCCTCCATATTAGAGAGCGGTTTTGGAACATCTTCCATTGTGCTACTCGGAATTTGAAGAGAAGGGTCAACAATTTCATCTAACTCAATTTTCCTTCCACTCACTCCTTTTGCAAGAAACTCTTTCTTGAGAAAGGTGCCGGTTTTTGCGACAAACGTTTTGCCCTCGGCTTGGTTGTAGAAAGTATACCCAATGGTTTCCCTTGGGTATCCCACAAAGATACATTTTTTTGATTTGGGTTCGAGTTTGTCAGGCTGCAGTTTCTTAACGTAAGCCTCACAACCCCAAACTTTCAGAAATGACAATAATGGCTTCTTGCCATGCCATATCTCATATGGAGTTGTCTCCATGGATTTGGATGGTGCTCGGTTTAAAATAAAAGTGGTGGTTTGTAACGCGTATCCCCAAAAAGACATAGACAAATCAGTTAAAGACATCATGGACCGCACACTATCCAATAGGGTTCGGTTACGATGTTCTGACACACCATTACGCTGTGGTGTTCTGGCTAGCGTAAGCTGCGGGATAATCCCACAGTCCTTCAAGTGCATGTTAAACTCATAACTCAAATACTCGCCTCCTCGATCTGATCGAAGGTGCTTGATTTTCTTGTTAAGTTGATTCTCTACCTCTTTCTGAAATTCCTTGATCTTTTCAAAGGTTTTAGACTTGTGCTTCATCAAGTAGGTATATCCATATCTGCTTAAGTCATCAGTAAAGGTAACAAAGTAACGATAACAATTTCGTGTTGAGACACTCATTGGTCCACATACATCCGTATGTATGATCCCAAGTAGGTCTTCAGCTCTCTCCACTATTCCGGAGAATGGTGTCCTAGTCATCTTGCCCATGAGGCATGGCTCACAAGTATCAAGGGATTCGAAATCCAATGATCCAAGAAGCCCTTCTGAATGAAGCTTCTTCATGCGCTTTACGCCAATATGACCAAGATGGCAATGCCATATGAACATGGAATTATCGTCACTATGCTTACAACGTTTAGCATCAACACTATGGATGTGTGTATCACAATCAAGATCAAGTAAGAATAAACCATCACATACAGGAGCATGAACATAGAAAACATCATTCATATAAATTGAACAACCATTTGTTCCTGATTTAAACGAATAACAGTCTTGCAACAAGCAAGACCCACTCACAATATTCATACTCAATGCGGGTACATAATAGAATTTATTCAAAACCAACAATAATCCTGACGGTAGACGGAGATGCAGGGTGCCGACGGCCATCACTTCGACTCTCGAGCCATTGCCGACTCGCATCGTCACCTCGTCCTTCCTCAGGCGCCTCCTACTCTGCAGATCCTGCTAAGAGTTACAAATGTGAGCAACAGATCCGGTATCAAATACCCAGGTGTTACTCCTAGCGCTTGTAAGGAATACATCAATAACATGTATATCACATATACCTTTGTTCGGAGTGGCTATCTTGCCAGCTCTCTTGTCTTCAAGGTACTTGGGGCAGTTGCGTTTCCAGTGCCCATCCCCTTTGCAATAGAAGCACGAAGTGCCGGGCTTAGGGCCAGGCTTGGCAGTCTTTGAGGTGCTGGGAGCGAACCTGCCATCCCTCTTAGACTTCTTACCCTTGCCTTTTCCCTTTTGCCCTGGCTTCTTAAAGTTGGCGGTTTTGTTGACCATCAACATCGTGTGCTCCTTCTTGATTTCAACCTCAGCAGTTTTGAGCATGGAGAACACCTCAGCAAGGGTTTTAGTCATCCCTTGCATGTTGTAGTTCACCACAAAACTCTTATAGCTAGGGGGTAGCGAGTGCAGCACCCTATCTATAGCGATCTCCTCCGGGATCTTGCAATCCAGGGCGTTTAAGCGCTTAACGTAGCTAGACATTTTGACCACGTGCTCACTAATACTGCTGTGCTCTTCCATTTTAGCAGAGAAGAAGAGCTCGGATGCATCATACCTCTCTACACGAGCATGTGGAGCAAAGACAGCCTTGGGATCCTCAATGATCTCAAAAGCATTCATCTTCTCAAAACGCTTTTGAAGCTCCGGCTCCATGGCATAGAGCATTCCACTCTGGATGAGGGAGAAATCGTCCGCCTTGGACTGCTAGACATTCTTTTCATCCTGGGAGGCAGAATCTGCAGGCTTAGCCAGAAGCTCAGCCTCGATGATATAAGTCAACTTGTAGGGGACTAGGAGGATCCTAAGATTGCGAAACCATGCGGTGAAGTTGGTTCCATCGGTTTTCAGCTTGTCCTTCTCGAGGAAAGTGCTAAGGTTGAAGGTGGGTGGGCGAGACATCTACAAAGGATTTGCAAAGTGTTTAGACTATGTTTATAATAATGAGTTCAAGTATTATTTAAAGGAACTCCTACTTAAACGAACATCCCTCTACTCATTTAGTGATCACATGATCCCAATCCCCTACACCTCCCCCGATCGTCACGGCCATCAGTGCAGTATCAAAGGTGGACATTCCCTAATGTCGATCACATCAACCATGTGATTCATGCTCGATCTTTCGGTATCTTGTATTCCGAGGCCATGTCTGCACATGCTAGGCTTGCCAGTTCTAACTCGTGTGTATTCGTAGTGCAACATGGCTTACACCCACTGTATGCGAACGTAGATATGTCTGACACCCGGGCCTATAACCCTGGATCGCCTCATACCGAAGAACTTTCTTGGTGGTGCACACACAAGGGGAATATGATAACTGGAATACTACGAGGGATTATCTTATTATGCTACTATCTAGTAAGTATACTAGCATAATAAGTAGTACTTCAAAAGTAAAGTGTTATGACATGGTTGTAGCTTTTGTGATCATTATCAACAGCTCTAATGAGAGTTTTGCAAACTCGTCATTGCCATGTTATAATACTTTCCCTTATGCAATAATGAAGATAGACGCTTCTATATTAACTATTGCATGTTTTACGCGGCTTTAGGGCTTTCGCAGTAGAACCCCTTCCCACCTACGAACATCGAGCCACAACATGGATTCAATGATTACCATTCTTCTTCCCTTTTTAGGTCCCTCCAATGTCAATGCCATATCAACTACTGTAGAGAGACAGACACCCCCCATAAGCCACTTTTTATACGTGGACCAGTCTCGTGAATCACCACGTGAGGTCGGTTGGGGGCTGCTTCATCAAACAGTGTCGCAATATGAACAATAACATTAAAGAGGGTAGCAACTAGAGAATCAATGCCCACATATTGCTATGTGTTCTATACGTACGACATGTCTACCCATACACCCACTCTGATACCACTGAAGGGTTCCATAGCAGAAAACAAAAAAATTCTATCTACTCGAACACTAATACCAGGATCTATACTATGTAGACAAAAGTAATGGAGAAGGAATACAATATTCATACCTTTGTAGACAGAGGCACGCCTTACGCAGGAAGGCGTATATTAATGAAGACGAGGAGCACCCCAAGTGTGGTGCCTCCAGAGTTTGTAACACGTCCGGTGTAGGAGACGTCAACCGGACTCCGATACAGCTGAGCAGCGGAAGAAGTAGATGCCGGATAGCCGATCACACGACGGTGGTGTGAAGGTGGAGAACTCAACCACGAGGTCCTCCCCAATATTACGGAGAAGTCCTCAGCGGATGAGAGAGAGAATGAGAGGAATGGGTGATTCCAAAGGGGGAGGGGGACCCCATTATATAGTGGGAGGGGGTACCTCCTAGGGGCCAGGCGGTGTGGGACTGATACATTGCAAATGTATCTATAATTTTTGATGTTCCATGCTTGGTTTTATCTACTTTCTTGTGTTTTTCCACACTTTGGAGTACTTTTCATATGATTTCTTGGACTAAACTATTAACAAGATGCCACAATGCCAGTTGCCTGTTTTCTACTGTTTTTGGTTCCAGGAAAGTCAGAAAATGAATATTCTTGGAATTGGACGGGACAAAAGCCAAAGGCGCTATTTTACCAGAAGTCATCTGGAGCCAGAATACGATACGGAGAGGAGCCAGGGGGCCACCACACCACCTGGCCGTGCGGGCCAGGCCTGGCCACGCCAGGGGGTGGTGTGGCCAGCCCAGGCACCCCCTCGGCCTCTCCTTCCGCCTATATATTGCCCTCAGGACCAAAACCCTAAGTACCTGGTCAAAAATCCACGAAAGATTCTGTAGCCGCCGTCGTCTCCATCCCTAGATCGGGAGGGATCTAAAGCTCTTCCCGGCACCCTACCGGAGAGGGGATTTCACACTGGAGGCCTCCTTCATCATCATGTAAGCCTCCGGTGTGATGCATGAGTAGTTCATCTCTGGACTACGGGTCCATGTAGTAGCTAGATGGCTGGTTCTCCTCCTTTGTGCTTTCATGTTTAGATCTTGTGACCTCCATTCATGATCAAGATCACCTATTTGTAATTCTACATGTTGTGTTTGCGGGGATCCGATGGATATTGAGATGCTATTTCAGATTGATTATTGATTCTATCATGTCTTTGTTATTTGTGATCTTGCATGCTTTCCATTGTTAGTAGCTATCTTGGCCAAGTAGATGCTAGCAACTCCAAGAGTTAGTATTTATGCTCGATAGTGGGTTCATGCCTCTGGTAATCTGGGGAAGTGACAGAAATCTCTAAGGTACTAGATGTGTTGTTGCTACTAGGGAGAAAACAAAAATCCTTTGTTCATAGAACAATCGTATTGTTTACTTTACACGCAATTCGTAAAGCAATAATCTGTTGCTTGCAACTTAATACTGGAGGGGGTTCAGATGATAACCTGAAGGTGGATTATTAGTCATAGATGCAGTTGGATGGCGGTCTATGTATAATGTTGTAATGCCCAATCGAATCTCAAAGGAGTCAAGATGATTAGTATATGCTTATATGCTTTCTCGATGTTTGTCAATTGCCCCGCTGTAATTTGTTCACCCAGCATGTTATCTATCTTAAGGAGAGCCACCTCTAGTGAACTATGGACCCGGTCCTGTCTTTTACATATAATCTACAAACTGTTTAATGCTTTGTGTTTACTTTCTGCAAACTGTTACTTCCTTCCATTTGATACGTTTAATCCTTTGTTTTCAGCAAAACCGGTGAGATTGACAACCTCATTGCAAGTTGGGGACAGAGTTCTGTGGTTGTGTTGTGTAGGTCTCCACGTTGCTACTAGCACCATAGTGCGCCCTGCCAAGGCTCAGCTAGCAACACCTTTGGGGTGTTTCCTTGCTCCTACTGGTTTGATAACCTTGGTTTCATAACTGAGGGAAACTTACTTCTATGCTCATCATACCTTCCTCTTGGGGTTCCCTAACGAGCTCATCAACCACGAGCCATCAAAGTATTTTTCTAGCGCCATTTCTGGGGAATAAAGAAGAAGAAGCTCCCACGTGAACAACGCACCATCAAAACTATTTTTCTGGCACCGTTGCCGGGGAGTCAAGGACATCTTCACAAGGGGAGTCCCTCATAACCAATCTCTTTACTTTGTTATTTTTGTTTTGCTTAGTTTATTTTTGTTTTGTTTGCTTGTCTTTCTCAAAAACACACAAAAATTAGCTTTACTAGTTTGCTTTCTTTATCAAAAACACAAAAAAAGACTACTCTGGAAAACACTAAGTTGTGTGACTTCAGTAGCACCAACAACAATGATTTTATGAGCACACCTATTGCTCCACCTGTGCCTGAAGCTACTTTCTTTGAGATAAAACCTGCTTTACTCAATCTTGTTATGAGAGAACAATTTTCTGGTATTGGTAATGAAGATGTTGCTGCCCATCTAAATAACTTTGTTGAACTTTGTGAGATGCAAAAGCATAGGGATATAGATGGTGATATTATTAAGCTGAAATTGTTTCCTTTCTCTTTGAGAGGAAAAGCTAAAGAATGGTTGAATTCCTTAACTAGGAATAGTATTGATTCTTGGACTAAGTGCAAACATGCTTTCATTGGAAAGTACTATCCTCCTGCTAAGATTATATCTATGAGAAGTGAAATAATGAAGTTTAAACAATTTGATAATGAACATGTTGCCCAAGCTTGGGAAAGAATGAAATCTTTGGTTAAGAATTGTCCCACTCATGGACTGACTGCTTGGATGATCATCCAAACTTTTTATGCAGGATTGAACTACTCTTCAAGGAACCTATTGGATTCTGTTGCTGGAGGTACCTTTATGACTATTACTTTGGGTGCTGCAACAAAGCTTCTGGATAATATGATGGTTAACTATTCTGAATGGCATACTGAAAGAGCTCCACAAGGTAAGAAGGTAAATTCTATTGAGGAAACCTCCTCCTTAAGTGATAAGATTGATATTATTATGTCTATGCTTGTTAATGGGAAAGCCCATATTGATCCAAATAATGTTCCTTTAGCCTCTTTGGTTGCTCAAGAAGAGCAAGTGGATGTGAACTTCATAAGAAGTAACAATTTTGGCAATAATGCTTATAGGAATAATTTTGGTAACAACAATTATAAGCCATATCCTCCCAATAATGGTAATGCTTATGGAAATTATTACAACAATAATAGGAGTGCTTCCTCTAAACTTGAATTTATGCTTAATGACTTTATTAGTAATCAAACTGCTTTCAATAAAACTATTGAGGAAAAACTCTCTAATGCTGAAAGAAATATAGCATCTTTGGCTGAAGCTCAATCTTCTTTGAATAAAATGGCTGCTAAACCTGAAACTAATGATAATCCCTTTGCAGCTACTAATGCTATACAAGTAAGAATTGATGAAAATGTTAGACTATTAGCTGAATTACATGCTAAGTGGAAAAGAGAAGATGAAATTGCTAGAAACATTAGTGTTTCTACTATCACCACCACTATTGTTGAGGCTAGTAATAGTTCTACTACTTTAGATGATTATTTTGATTTTGATCTTGATGGTTGCAATATCTCTGAAGTTATTAAGTTCCTACAAAAGCTTGCTAAAAGTCCTAATGCTAGTGCTATGAATATGGCCTTTACAAAACACATTACTGATGCTCTCATAAAGATTAAAGAAGAAAAGATGAAACATAAAGCTTCTATTCCTAAAAACAGGAAGATGGTTGGGAACCCATCATTAATATGAAAGTGAATGACTTTGATTTCAAAGCTTTATGTGATCTTGATAGTAGTGTTTCTATTATGCCTAGAAGGATTTATGATATGCTTGATTTGCCTCCACTTGAAGATTGTTATTTGAATGTCCCACTTGATGATAATGCTAAAGAGAAACTCATGGGGAGTATTAATGATGTCCTTATTATGGTTAACAATGCCTATGTCCCCATTGATTTCTATGTTTTGGCTGTTGAATACAATGCTTCTTGTCCTATTACTTTGGGAAGACCTTTTCTTAGAACTGTTGGTGCCATTATTGATATGAAAGAAGGCACCATTAAATATCAAATCCCACTCAAAAAGGTATAGAACACTTCCCTAAGAAGAGAGAAAAGATTTCTTTTGACTCTCCTATGAAAACAAAATTTGGTTTTGATGCTTCTTCATTCGAGAACACTTGATTCTTTTTCTTGCTTCTTATGCCTAACTTAAAGGCGTTAAAGAAAAGTACTTATTGGGAGATAACCCAAAAGTTTTAGATGAGTCTTCGAAGTTATTACCTCTATAATAATTTCTACCTCTGTAATAACCACTCCTTATCCTTTTTATTTGCTTTTTGTGCCAAGAGTAACCTCTAATGAGAGAGAAGTAATGATTGGGAAAGTTGCTGTCCCGAAATAGATTTATGTGCTTCACCATAAAAATTCGTGTAAAATCTCTGAACGTCCTTTTGAGGCGTGAAATTTATTGCTTCTGCCCCAGGTTGTTATATAACTTTATTTAGTTCAACACTTTTTGATTTGAGCAACATAAGGTCTCCGAAAAAATTCGTATTTACCTGCTGGTCTGTTTTGACAGATTTCTGCCATTTTCTGCATTTGCTTCTTGTTCGTTCCTTTTTGAGTTCTTTTGGGGAATTGAGATTTTTGAGGGAAGTGCTACAGTAGCTAGTGTTCTAATGGAAGTTTATTTGGTGTTAGAACTGAACCTTAAGACCTATTATCTTGATTGCACTAATGTTGCTAATAAAGATTGTGTGAAGTTTTGTATGAAGGGAAAATTTCAGGTGTATGGAAAGAATGAGTAATGAGATGAAGGATGGACTAAAGCTCAAGCTTGGGGATGCCACGTGTGTCACCCCAAGAAATATCCAATAAGTACAAGCGTCAAAGCTTGGGGACGCCCAAGGCATCCCCCTCTTCATCAATAAAAATCCTAGGTTTCTTCCAAACGCTTTATTTTTATTGTTTCATGCACAGTTGTGTTGTTCTTGGAGCGTCTTCTTTTTCGTTTTCGTTTTGGTTTTTCATTTTCTTTTGTTTGCTTAGTTTGCTGAATAAATTGGTTGGACCCCCTCTTTCATACATTGGTTTTCAAATAGTTTGGTTTGGTTTGGAAAAGAGTAGGAAAGCTCATCTTAAGTGCTAAAGAGAGCTTGTTTTTGACTATGGCATATGCTTTGTCATGCCATGCTTGGTATTGTTTTGGCTTTATGCTTAGTATTCTTTGTTGTAGCATGACTTGTTATAAACAATTGAGATGGCTTAATGTGCCTTGGATGAATCATGCGTTGTTTTAGCATATTAAAGCATAGTATAGTGGTATTCTCCTTTGATGCTTTATTTGGGTTGACTTGGCGCATGCTCACACCATGTTATGAATATCTCAAGTCACCATAAGCCTTTATGATCCTTTAGTTTTCAACTTGTAGTATCACTTTATGCTTTGATCAATGATGTTTTGTCGCTCTACATGATTATGGCCATTATTGCTCTCTTAGTTTGTCGCTCCCAGTCTTTTGCTACCCTCTACAACCAAGTATGAGTTCCACTCATGCATCCAACTCCCTAAACCAAGTTATTCCAAAGATTCCACCATACCTACCTACTAGCTTATGCTATTCCAAGTATATTCATGTTTTTGTCTACCTTCCAAATTAAACTTGTTATGAGAAAACTAGTGATTAAAGCTCTCATGAACTTGATGGCACACTTTACTTTTCTTGCCCTTAATAAACTTGAACCATTGGGTCCTTCTTTGTTGCGTATATGCTTGCGCTTTATAAGTTGAAGTTAGCAGAACTATTTATCATGGGGAACGCTTTCAACATTGCACTTGTACTTTGTACCACGTTGATATCATGTTCTTTTGCTTATGGATCCCAATGGTGTGAAATAAAAGTGGAACTTGTAAGATTATGGAGTTTGTATGTGTGTTAGAGAAACGCCTGGGCCGCTAGCCTAAGCCATGCCTAATCATTGTGGAAACTTGCAGCATCACCATAATGAGCATTCTATGAAGCATCCTCAATAAAAACCTATGCAAATAGAAAATAAAAAGATCGCTGAGATGCTCATTGTCTGCTTGCCTTGTCATTTTGATTATGGGATAGCTCCTGTATCATGTGCAAGGGGTACCCCGTTGGCGGTTCTTAATGATACACATGTACTTACAATGACAAGAGCTTACTCGTGACTAAAGTTGAGTAGCATGAGGTTTGGTCTTTGTAAGTAAGGGGCATGAGATTTCGGTTTATAACTTGTCAAGCATATCCTCTTAGTTGTGTCACTTTAACCTTAATCACCTTCAAGATGCTTATGATAGGGGCAATGAGAGATGAAAGCTAATAAGTACCATAATTTTTGGAAGCTCTTTATGAGACTTGAATCCCTACTTCCTTCTATGAAGGCCTTTCTTCCACCATTACATAGAGTCTCCACCTTCTATCTTTATGCACCTATTTTGAGAGCATAGTGGCTATTCTTAGTTCTATGTGCATTGTCCCAAGACTAGTTGATTGATGCATAACTTGATATTGTTTGTTTTAAACTATGTGTATCTAGTCACTCTTATGAATTTTGAAGGTGTCCTATGCATTTATATTTGCTACTCTATGAGGGACAAGCTGAATACTATTATGCTATGTTTTCTTTATGTGAAACAAACAAACGTCTTGCAAAGCATTGTTATTCATGAATCTTTTGTTTGTGCCTTTTCAAGTTGCAACATAGTTTCTTTGCTTATTGCTAGAACTTTGTCTTTCATGTTATGATTGAAGTACTATGATCCCAACTTTGAATGTTTTACAAATACTTTGATCAAGTTTATGATGGTGCATGTCACCTCAAAAATTATTCTTTCTTTTTATCACTTACCTACTCGAGGACGAGTAGGAGTTAAGCTTGGGGATGTTGATACATTGCAAATGTATCTATAATTTTTGATGTTCCATGCTTGGTTTTATCTACTTTCTTGTGTTTTGTCCACACTTTGGAGTACTTTTCATATGATTTCTTGGACTAACCTATTAACAAGATGCCACAGTGCCAGTTGCTTGTTTTCTGCTGTTTTTGGTTCCAGGAAAGTCAGAAAATGAATATTCTCGGAATTGGACGGGACAAAAGCCAAAGTCGCTATTTTACCAGAAGTCATCTGGAGCCAGAATACGAGACGGAGAGGAGCCAGGGGGCCACCACACCACCTGGCCGCACAGGCCAGGCCTGGCCGCGCCAGGGGGTGGTGTGGCCAGCCCAGGCACCCCCTCGGCCTCTCCTTCCGCCTATATATTACCCTCGGGACCAAGAATCTAAGTTCATCTCTGGACTACGGGTCCATGTAGTAGCTAGATGGTTGGTTCTCCTCCTTTGTGCTTTCATGTTTAGATCTTGTGAGCTCCGTTCATGATCAAGATCATCTATTTGTAATTCTGCATGTTGTGTTTACGGGGATCCGATGGATATTGAGATGCTATTTCAGATTGATTATTGATTCTATCATGTCTTTGTTGTCATCGGATTGATGACAAGTACGCCATGAGGGGGTCCTCGAGGCGTGCGGAAGAGAGGGGTGTGAGGCATACGGTATTCCGGGACGGTGAGCACACAAGTTTACCCAGGTTCGAATCCGTCGGCTTTGGACGGATCCTACTCCTGCTAGCAATCCAGTAATACGGCAGAGTCAGAATATGGGTTACAAGGTTTCGCCTATGCGAGTTGAGATTGTAGACTATTGAGTGTACCATAAAGGCTCTCCCTAGGACGGCTTATATAGATATCCGGCCTAGGGTTTACAGGAAAGATCTACCCGAATACGACTAAGAGTTGGTTACAGAGTACATCTTGAACTACAAGTAACACTATGGGCTTAAGTCGGTAAGTCTTCTGGGCCTTCCCATAGCCGGATTGGACTCCGTCTTTCTCCCTGACTAGGTCGCCCGTAAAGCAAAGCTCTAACCCGAAGTGGGTCACCCTGGTCAGTGAGGAACTGTGAGGATACCCGGAAAGTATATCCCCAACAGCAGCCCCCAGAAGTCTCCAAGATCCAAAGTTGGATTCATCATCGTCTAGCTTGATCTTCGGCTTGTAGAATCTTGAAGGGTTCCTGAAACTTCACAACAAAAAATACGATCCGGGTCTTAAAAATAAGTCGGACCTATCAACATGTTACTCGGATTTTCTAGCTTGATTTTCAAACTTAAGCCGGAACTTGGTCTCTAACGCCACCTGACACCAGTCATGGTCAAGTCACGTCATCTGACAAACATCCTGTCAGCACGACCGTTGGTGGGTCCGTCGTTCGCGGAACCGAGGCGCCATTTCAATGCGTACGTGGAGATCAAGGCGACGTAATCATCACGTGGGTCCTTCCCAGTTCCTTCCACAACGCGTGACGGTTATACAGTGTCATTTGCACGAATCTTGGCACGGTTAGGTGGTTATAAGGGGTGAGGATTCCTCTTCCCTCATCTTCTTCACCTGTTCCATCGTTGTTTCCTTCTCCTTCACATCTCCCTCGTGCACAGAGCTCCTCTGCTTTCCCCAAAAACTCCCAGCGCCGCCCATCTTAGGTCACCGGCACACCAGAGAAATGGCTTCCTCATCCTCTTCTAGTTTGGCGGCGGCAGTGGCGGCGGAGAAGGAAAGCTACCGCGGGGTTTGGATCCCCTACGTGCTTGACAACGAGAGGCTCCGCGGCATGGAGACAGAAGGGCTCCTCCATGCCGGCAACTGGCGGAGTGGCGTCGGGAGACTATCCCCAACCCGCGCGCCGGCGAGCGGGTACACTTCGGCACCCACCTCGACAAAGGTTTGTCCTTTCCTCCCTCAGAATTCTTTTCCGAGGTGATAGATCACTATGGTGTCCAACTCCACCATCTTCGCCCGAACTCCATCTTAGAGATGAGTTCTTACGCAGCCTTGTGCGAGGGATATCTCGGCATTAGGCCGAGTCTCACCTTATTTCGTTTCTACTTCCATGTCCATAGAAACTCTATCACTGCCGGTAATCCCTACATTACCGGTACCATTAGCCTTTCTCTTAGACGTGAGCGCAGTTATCCTCGAATTTCTGCCAGTGACTCGGTCAAACAATGGACAGCCACTTTCTTCTATCATAAGGACATTTCGGCTCCTGACAAAGATACTGCTTTGCCGATTTTTGTCGACAGAGCTGCCACGGCCGAACCGTCTTGGGACGAGGCCCCTCCGGTTCTCAGTGATGATCTGATCCTTGCTAAAAGGCGGATCGAATATCTAATAAAGCACAAAGGACTGAAGGGATCTAACTTGGTCCAATGCTGGGTGTCACGTCGGATCCAGCCTCTCCAGTACCACGGCGGCCGTCTGATGCACTCCATCATGTCGTACAAAAAGGATTCCCTCCGCATCAGCCCCAAAGCCTATACCTCGCAAGGTTATATAAGCCAGATTAAATGGTTGATTAAGGAGCGGATTGAGAGGAGGATCCCGGAGATTTCTTTGGATATGCACACAGCAAAAAAAACCGTTGTGCCGGTAAGCTTCTAACAATAAACCTTTTTAGGTGTTACACCTTTAAATTGTTTCGCAACACTGAGATTTTATCTTCTTTTCAGCTTGACGACATCCCTGAGTCGGAACTGGCTCCTATCGAGGGATATCCTCCGGAGTTCTCTCAGGAGGAAGAAGTAGTCCCATTGTCGAACATTGTGCCGAGAAAGCACAAAGCTCCGACAGTGGCTGTTGGCACAAAGGAGGTGCCAGTCGTGAAGAGGTAATTTTCAACACAACTTCCGCCTTTGTTCCTTACTCGAATTTTACTTCCGAGATGTAATGCTTTCCATTCTTATTACATTCTCAGAGCTAATCAGCTCATCAAGGGCAAGGGGAAGGTAACTTCTTCGAAGCCCCTGCGACAGACGAAGCTTACCATAGCTTCTCCTGCCGTGGCTCCTCCGACTCCTGCCCCTCAACCTTTCGCAACGCCGATGATCACTCCTTCGCCAGCTATCGCAGAAGATCTGGCTCCTTCAATGGAGCCTGCGATCCATGAATCACAAACCGACGTCACCATGAGTGAGTCAGGTATAGATAAGGGTGAACCCTCTTCGGGTAATGATCCCTCGGTAGAAACCTTTGCATAAAACCTTCTCAGCAATCCGGGACTTGCCAAGTTTGGCCTATCTCGGAAATCTGTGGAAGAGATTCAGCGGCTGGCCAGGCAATGCCTAGAGAAAAGTAATCTATCTGCCGAAGAAGAAGCACAAGAGGCATAGGACATCAAGCACTCTGACCTTCTTGAACAAGGGCGTCTTCGCAACGAGAGGATAAGGTCCGGTGAGCTTCCAATTGCACCAGTGACTCCTCTGACTCTCGCCGAGAAGGTTGCTATTGAAGTGAATGCGAGTTTGGATCAACTTACTCGCGAACAATATGTAAGTCAGAATTCTAACTACTATTTTTCCTTTATTTCATATCATATCCTCTAGCCCCCAAGCATGAAGTAGGATATATAATCTAGGTTTATGCTTCCTTAGGATGCCAAAGAATGAACTAGTGTAGCCCCCAAGGCTCATGCTGATATTAGTAAAAATATTAGCCCGAGTCTTTAGTAGACTTCTAACTTTGGGTATTCTGACTTACAGAAAGTATATTCATAGAACCAGGATTTGTTGAAAAATGTCTGCAACAAGCGGAGAGAGATCAAAGCTCTCCGACTTAAGAATGTTGAGCTTAAGGTCTCCAAGGATGAGGCCGAAGGTAAACATTCCGAGACTCAAACCTTGTCTTTCATGTTTTCATAGTCGAATTTTTACTGTACTGTTGTTCTTTTTGACTTACAGCACTGGTAAAACAGTCCTGCGCTATGATTGAAGAGGCTGAGAACCTCAAAACCTTGGTGGTGGAGAACAAAGAGCTTTGCCAAGAGCTGGATAAGCTCAAGGTGGATCATGAGAAGAGCATAGCTCAGGTTCTCGAGTCCTCCTCATGGTTATTGATGAGCGTGACCGTAAGATTGCCGCTCAGGATCAGAAAATCTCGGACCTCAATAATGAGCTGTGTAGAGAGAAGGACCTTTGCGAGGCGCTCCATGCTGAACTCTGGAGTCTTCGGGAAGAGAAGACCAAAGTTGACGACGTCATCTTCGGTATGTTCCATCTGTCTGACTTGTCTATTTTCTTCGACTTCTTTCAATGTCAGATTTTCTTAATTGTTTTTGTGTATAGGTCCTCTGAACTTGACGGATTCCACCTCCGCCGAGCCTCGCACCCACCATCTTACATAAGTCGGTGACCTGCTTCATGACTTCCGCCAATCCCTTGAGGATATTGGCGAAGCTCTCAAGATTCCGGTCATGCATAACATGTCGCATTTTCAGGTGCGGGATAAAGCGAAGGATATGCCGCAAGTCGTTCAGGATTGGAACATGTCCTACACGCGACCCACAGCGCAGAACGCTCTCACCATGGTCATGAGCCACCATGGAACCATGAAATCTGGCAAGTGACCAGAGGGTACTGCAAGGTGGACGAAGATGGACAGGAGCAAGATATCAAGGCAATCATGGACTCTTGCGCCGGATATGGGTGCCATGTAGCTGATCTAACCAGCTACCACACTCCCTTCTTCACCCGCGTGGACACGCCGCCTCCACCTCCCGAGGAATCAGCAGAAGTTTCTGATAATGACCACACCGTATCGGATGTGGACATCTCGGAACGATATCAAGGCGATATATCCAGCGAGCCGGCAGCTCCTTCCTCTCCTCCCACATCATAGATTGCCAGAAACAATTGTATTATTCTGAAAAAACATGATGGGTATGTAAATATGCAGTACTATAATTTTGCTAGTGCTAAGCTTTTGATCTATTCAGCACTTTTGGTTTTAAATTTTTGTGTGCCTGAAATGTTTGCATAAGCACTTATACTTTTTTGTCTATACTTATCGTTTATCTGGCTTTCCGCCTCGTCCCTTTCGTGAGCCGGCTAAACCTTCTGCATGGAAACTTTGTCGAGCAACTGAGCTCAACTGCTAAACCTGTTTAAACTCGGAAACAAAGCTGGCTTCCAGTACCAACAATTCACTACTCGGAAAATACCCGCATCCGGCAATCAGACAAATAACCAAAGTAGGGACTAGAAACTTTAGGGTTATACCCGAAGGTAGCATTTTTAGAATCGAAAGTCTAAACCAGAACGAACATGAGCATAAAGTACTTTCAAGCATTCTGGGATTTTCGACTGTGACATGATCATTCGGAAATAAGATGGTAAAAACTTCTCAAAAAAACTTGAGGCAACCAAGACTTTTATTTCTCACAGAACATGTACACATATATGATTACAAAGAATAATAAACTAAGAATAAAAGGGAAGTAGCTGAGCAATATTCCATGGTCTGTCTAACTCATCCGGATTTGTACTGCCTCTAGCTCTCTTTCTCTTCTTAGTAGCAGGTCTTTCTTTGATTGGCCTCATGTCAGTCAAGTAGTACGAACCATTGTGCAATACTCGACTAACTAAAAAAGGTCCTTCCCATACTAGGGAAAGTTTGTGCTTTCTTTGTTGCACAAGCCGGAGAACCAAATCGCCTTTATTGAAAGATCTATTTTGGACTCTCTGGCTATGATACTTGCGTAACTTCTGCTGATAGGCTATTGATCTCATTTCAGCAACGACACGAACTTCTTCGATTAAGTCAAGATCATTATGTCGAGAAATCTCGGCATCTTCTTCAATATACGCGGCCACTCTAGGAGAAGTGTGAATCAGATCACTAGGAAGAACTGCTTCTGCGCCATAGACCAAGAAGAAAGGTGTGTATCCAGTTGACCTGTTCGGAGTTGTTCGTAAACTCCATATTACAGAGGGTAATTCCTCTGCCCAAGCCCCCGTAGCACGTCGTAGTGGTTCTTCGAGTCTCGGTTTTAGGCCTTGTAAGATTAAACCATTTGCTCTTTCAACTTGTCCATTAGCCTGTGGATGTGCGACTGACGCAATGTCAAGCCGGATATTTTGTTCATCGCAGAATTCGGCCAATTCTACCATAGAGAAATTACTCCCGTTGTCCATGATAATTCTATGCGGATAACCATAACGGATTATAACATCCTCGACAAATCTTTTGGCTGTTGCTCCATCACAACTAGTAACGGGTTTTGCCTCGATCCATTTGGTGAACTTATCCACCATCACTAAGAGGTGAGTAAATCCTACTTGGAGCTCGTTTAAATGGTCCTACCATATCAAGCCCCCAGACTGCAAACGGCCATGTTATAGGTATTGTTCGCAGCTGATCAGCCGTAACGTGAGCTTGTTTGGCATACTTTTGGCATCCTTTGCACATCTTAACCAGCCGTTCGGCATCTGCCTTGGCTGTAAGCCAGAAAAAACCGTGTTGAAAAGTTTTTGCAACTAAAGATTTGGCTGTAGCGTGGTGACCACACTCGCCTTCGTGGATTTCTCTTAGGATTTCCACTCCTTCTTCCGGACATACGCAGTGCTGAAAAACCCTAGAAACACTCCGCTTATAGAGCTCTCCACTGATCATAGTATAGGATTTTGCTCGTCGGATTATCTGCCGGCTCAGAACTTTGTCCTCGGGTAATTTGCCATCTACCAAATAATCGAGGTAGGGTTGAGTCCAGCTGGGAATTACAGCCAGAAATGCTATCAAGGGTGAGTTGGATTTGGTCGGATATTCCTTGTCTACTCCCTTTATTGAGGGAACTTTGAGGTGCTCTAAACAAGCGCCATCCGGGACCTCTTTCCGTGCAGAGCCTATCCGAGATAGTGCATCTGCTTCCTCGTTTTCTGCTCGAGGGATGTGTTGAACCTCAAAACCTTCGAACGATTTAGATAAATCATCCACGATAGCTTTATATGCTGCCATGTGTTTATTTGCATTACAAATATCCGACACTTGCTGAGCAACAAGATCTGAATCTCCGTAACACATCATACGTCGGATGCCAATATCCTTAGCAATCCGGAATCCATGCAGCAGCGCTTCATACTCGGCAATATTATTTATCGCTGTGAAGTGGATCTACAACACGTATAAAAGTTTATATCCTTGGGGTGATTTGAGCACCACGCCAGCCCCCGAGCCCCCTCGAGCCTTAGACCCGTCAAAATATAGAGTCCAATATTCCGACTTAGGGAGAGTCATATTCTCCTTGGTCTCTGTCCAATCAGCAACAAAGTCGGCAAGGATTTGGGATTTGATTGCTGTCCGGGGTTTATACTCAATATCAAAAGCTGAAAGCTCTATGCCCCATTAGGCGACACGTCCTGTGGCGGCACTATTGTTGATTATATCTCGCATGGGAGTTGTGCTCACCACGGTAATTGGATGCTCCTGAAAATAGTGTCGTAGCTTACGTGATGCTAGAAAAACACCGTAAGCCAACTTTTGATAGTGCGGATACCGCTGTTTTGATTCTGTCAGGACCTCGCTGACAAAGTAAGTTGGACGTTGCACCAGGTGTTCCTGATTTTCCTCTGGTCTCTCCACCACCATGACGATACTAACGACCTTGTTTGTCGCAGCAAGATAGAGCAACATCGGTTCCTGTGGTTCCAGCGCAGCAAGGATAGGAGCAGATGAGAGTACTTTTTTCAGGTCTTGTAGTGCAGCATCAGCTTCGTCGGTCCAAACAAAATCCTTGGTCTTTTTCAGGAGTTTGTATAATGGTGCGGCTCTTTCACCAAGCCGGCTTACAAACCGACTGACTGCAGCGATGCAACCAGTTAGTCTTTGTACGTCCTTTAGGCGAGTTGGCATGGAAATATTGATTATAGCCTTGATTTTGTCTCGGTTAACCTCTATGCCTCTTTGAGACACGATGAAACCTAACAATTTTCCGGCTAGGATTCCAAAGAAACACTTCTTCGGATTAAGCATTATGTTGTATTTTCGTAGATTGGCGAACGTTTCCTCCAAGTCGGAAATTAATGTTTCCTTCTTTTTGGACATCACCGCAATATCATCCACATATGCATGTACATTGCGTCCGATTTGATCATGGAGGCAACGCTGTATTGTGCGCTGGTACGTAGCTCCTGCGTTCTTCAACCCAAAGGGCATCGTAACAAAGCAGAAGGTTCCGAAAGGGGTTATGAATGAAGTTTTGATTTTGACCGGAATATGCGTCGAGAAAACAGAGGAGTTTCGAGCCTGCCATAGAATCGAAAACTTGATCGATCCTAGGCAAAGCGAACGGATCTTTGGGACAAGCCTTGTTCAAGGCAGTATAATCAACACACATCCTTAAATCAGTGGTGTCCTTTTTAGGGACCATTACAGGATTGGCCGACCAATCAGTATGGATGACCTCTTCTGTGAATCCGGCTAACTCGAGCCGTGCTAGTTCCTTAGCTATTGCCTTACGCTTTACATCGCCGAACCGTCGCAAGGACTGTTTGACAAGTTTAGCGTTCAGGTTTACATTTAGAGAGTGCTCGGCAAGTTCCCTAGATACTCCGGTCATGTCAGATGGCTGCCATGCGAAGATATCTTGATTTGCTTGGAGGAACTTGACGAGCGCGCTTTCCTATGCGCTACCTAGGCCTACACCTATCTGGGTCACCTTGGAGGGGTCATCATCCTTCAACAACATCTTCTTCGTCTCTTCTAACGCCCTGAACTCCAGGTTCGGCTTTGTCACCTCCTTCTTCGTTGCGGGCATCTTGGACGGATCTATGCTCTTCTTGATTTCCTGGTACTCCTGGGCGTGCAGCATGGCTTCAGCAAAGGCGGCATTTCCATCCTCCCACTCTCGCGCTTTCTTCGGGTCTCCCCTGATGGTGATCACGCCGTTGGGACCTGGAATTTTCATCATATTGTAAATGTAACACGGACGAGCCATGAAAGCCCAGTAAGCCGGACGTCCGAATATAGCGTGGTATGCGCTCTTGAACGGGACCACTTCTAAGGAAAGTGCTTCCGTCTGAAAGTTCTTTGAAGTTCCAAAAGTAACATCCAAAGTAATCTCTCATAGGGAATTTGCTTGTCTTCCTGGGACAACTCCGTGAAAGATCACAGAGCTATGGTTCAGCTGGATCTCTGAGATCTTCATCTGGCATAGCGTTTCGACATAGAGAATATTGATACTGCTGCCACCATCCATGAGGGTCTTGGAGAAACCATAACCGTTAATAAGTGGATTGACGATTAAGGCGTATTTTCCTTGCCTATGTAGCTTAGGCGGATGATCGGCGCGGTCAAATGTGATTGCCACTTCCGACCAGTCCAGGTATTGGGGGACAGCCGGAATTGTTGCATTGAGCTCGTGTAGAACTGCTTTCTTGACCTTTGCTTGCTGAGATCCGAGGAAGGTGACGTAAGTGTCTTTCTTGGTCGGAAATTTTTTCTTCCCTTCCGGCTTGGGATTTGAAGCATCATCCTCCTCCATGTCGGAATCTTCCTTGGTCTCTTTATCTTTTTCGGGATTCTTCTTTCCCTTCTTCCGCTTAGCTTTGTAGCCAGCGGTGTCATCTCTTTTGATGTCGTCATTGAAACGACATTTGGCGTTGGCGTGGGACGAGCCCCCATTGGCATCCAAGTGATGTACACATGGGTTATTTGCAATGTCGGCCCAAGAGTAGGTTTTGCCTGGTTGCTGGTCTCCTCTACCTTGAACTCTCGAAGTCCCACGGCCACGCCCGCGGCCTCCGCCGCGTCCTCCTCATCCTCTAGACCCGAAAGTAGCAGTGACTACTGCCGTTTCCATGTTGGGTTTCTCTTCCGAGGTATTCTTGCGCTTCTAAGCTTGTTGCTTTGGTTGTTTTGCCGACTGTGGCACAACTAGGGCGTTGAGTAACCCCTCTGCATCGTCGTCAGCATCTGCATACTTGCTCGTTGTTTCTATCATCTCTCCCAAATTAGTGACCTTGTCACACTTCAAGCGATGACGTAGTAGACCAATTGGGAGACCTGCAATGAAAGCTTCAATCGCAGTTTGATCATTTACTCCTTCACAGGAGTTCTTGGTGTCGATCCATCATCCGAGGTAATCTCGGCAAGTTTCTCCGGCCTTCTGGGTGCAACGCTGTAGGTCTCTGACCGTACAGGGCCTCCGGTATGTGCCTTCGAAATTCCGAAAGAACGCGCTTTGCATGTCGTACCAGTTATGGATGGTGTTCTCTAGAAGTTCATTAAGCCATGATCGTGCCGTCTTCCGCAACATGAGTGGGAGATATCGGGTTGAGACCAGGTTGTTTCCGCCTTTGGCGATGCAGCAAGCTTGGAAGAAGTCCTGTAGCCAGGTATCTGGCCAAGCAATGCCGTCGTAGGCTTGGATATGTCTTGAGATAGCAAATCCTTCCGAGAATCTTGTAGCTCTGATGCGTGGTCCGAAGCACTTGGGGCCCGCGTAGATATCATCGTTTTTGTAGCGCCGCGCCTCTATGTTGGAGTTGATCCTGTGCCTTGCGTCATTCGGGGATAGAGATCGTCCTGAATGTCGGCTATGGCTGCGGTGCCTTCGAGCCAGACTCCGACTTCTACCACCACCTCCTTTGCCACATCGTCCTCCTTGTCCCCTTTGAGATCCGTTGTGATGACTGCTTGGTGGAGAGGATGGGGTAGCTGGATTGTTTCTGGCTGTTCACCGGCCTCTGTCCGGAGCATCGTTATTCCGGTTTTGGCGAGGGTCTTCACTATGACGAGCCCCCTGCCGGCTTGTCTCGGCATGGTTTCCGTCGTTCCTTTGTCCGTCAGTCCCACAACAGTGAGGCTTAGTCGGATGGCTTGCATGTCTAGGAGGTGGCATTTTTTGACAATCTTCCTCCCGACGTTTCTCCTTATCTTCTCCCCTTCGATCGTTCGACTCTCGTCGGGGAGGATTCCTCGGATACAGTGCAGCAATGGCCTCTTGCTCGGCCACTGGAGCGACGTTGCGCTAGTCACGTGCAGATCGGTGATGCTGTCCTGATGATCTGGTTCTAGAGTAATTGTCTTCCCGTCGGTCAGAACGGTGATGCTATTCCAGCACACGCTGGGGCCTTATATCATTCCAGGCCAAGTCCGTGTGACATTGGTTGGATTTGGAGACCAGCTTTCCACTTTCGGATTTCGCAGCCATTTGTTGCTCCAGACCCTTGGTGAGTAGCTTGATGCCCAATCGAACCTGTTCTAGGCCTGGGTTATTCGACAGGATATCCCGAGCTGCGACAGTGTTCTGTACCGGTGTTGGGTACACCAGATCTCCTTTCCTGTCGAGACGAGGCATCCCTGGATCTCCTTCAAAGAGAACCTTGTTCACTTCCGGAAATTGACCATCACGTGTGTAACATTTCCGTGTCTTTTGGTGCAACCGAGAGATGTAATTCTCCTTAGTTTCCATGCGTTTCTTCTCCTCCTCGATGTTTTTGGCTTCATCTAGGAGTTGTTGACGACACGCTTCTAGGGCTTGGGCCCTTTCATCCAGCTCTTCAGCAGTAAGCTCTACAACTGTAGGGATAGGTGTGGTTAATGCAGCATCGATGAGTTTACGCGCACCTTCAGTGATCACGTGTCCATCCACTGATTCTTCTTTTTTCGGCTCTTCTGGGATAAGTGCTCCATCCGAGTCTTCCTCGTATTCCTCGGCAATCACCTCCTCTGTCAGAGGGTCTTTTGCCGGGGTCTTGTTCTTCTTGTTCTTCTTCTTTGCCCTCTTGGCACCGCCAGTAGAAAAGACGGCTTTGGGTCCGTTTCCTAGAGTCAAGCTCTGATCGGTACTTTCAGACCTCTGGATCTCGGGATTATCTCCGATTTCCATGTTATCCTGCGCTTTGGGAGAGTGTTCCCCGGATCCTTCATCCATGGCTTCTCCTTCTTCTGCAGCTTTGGAGTTGTACTCCTCTTCATATTCTGCGGAGAACTTTCGGAAATCTGCTGACATCATCGATTCATCCGAGGATGCGGGTATGTCGGTGTTTGTTCCAATTACCTCCAGCATAGAGTCGGTGTTGTCTCCAGCATCGGCAGAGCCGGATCCGGATCCCACATATCCGACAAAGTGTGATGCCTGCTTCCTGAGGTACCTATGGCTCTTACGGTCAACTTCGTCGAAACTTTTGATGGTCTCGAGAATTGCATTTGCGCTTGAGTTTTGCATTATCATACGTCGCAGTGTGTACCATAGAAAAGGCTTGTCTGTCCTAGCGTCGTCAGAGCCGGAATCAGTGTCGTTGATATGCTCCTCCTGGATTTCGACTTCCATGGGTGGGTCGATCTGGGATTCAGCCTCTCCGAGGAGATCCACTCTAGATTCAACTTGGGCCGCTTGGTCTTCTTCAGGTTCAGATTTCTCCACTATCTTCGCAACTGGTGTGGGCTGGGTGGGATTAGGGTTTTCTGAGATCTGGAACTTTCCCGCCTCCACGGACAAAGGGGACCCATAAGATTCTTCTGCCTCTATCATCACTGCTGGGGTGGGTGGGGCAGGTTCAGCAAAACCGATGTAAACATCGATCTCGCCAAAAGACATGATGGTGTAGGCAGTCACAACCTCCCTAGCCGGAATCCAGGTCTCGTCGAGAATCATGAGAGGGACGTCACTGGCGTAGAGGATGCGACCGATGGCGATAGTCTTGCCGATTCCAATTCTAGCCGATTCTGCTCGGAACGCAGATGTGAAGCTCACTTGCCCCATAGTGGGCGCCAACTGTCGTCGGATTGATTACAAGTACGCCATGAGGGGGTCCTCGAGGCGTGCGGAAGAGAGGGGTGTGAGGCGTACGGTATTCCGGGACGGTGAGCAAACAAGTTTACCCAGGTTCGAATCCGCTGGCTTTGGACGGATCCTACTCCTACTAGCAATCCAGTAATACGGCAGAGCCGGAATATGGGTTATAAGGTTTCGCCTGTGCGAGTTGAGATTGTAGACTATTGAGGGTGCCCTAAAGGCTCTCCCTAGGACGTGTTATATAGATATCCGGCCTAGGGTTTACAGGAAAGATCTATCCGGCTATGACTAAGAGTTGGTTACAGAGTACATCTTGAACTACAAGTAACACTATGGGCCTAAGTCGGTAAGTCTTCTAGGCCTTCCCGTAGCCGGATTGGACTCCGTCTTTCTCCCTGACTAGGCCGCTTGTGAAGCAAATCTCTAACCCAAAGGAGGACACCCTGGTCAGTGAGGAACTATGAGGATACCCGGAAAGTATATCCCCAACATTTGTTATTTGTGATCTTGCATGCTTTCCGTTGTTAGTAGCTATCTTGGCCAAGTAGATGCTAGCAACTCCAAGAGTTAGTATTTATGCTCGATAGTGGGTTCATGCCTCTGGTAATCTGGGGAAGTGATAGAAATCTCTAAGGTACTAGATGTGCTGTTGCTACTAGGGAGAAAACAACAATCCTTTGTTCAAAGAACAATCGTATTGTTTACTTACACGCAATTTGTAAAGCAATAATCTATTGCTTGCAACTTAATACTGGAGGGGGTTCAGATGATAACCTGAAGGTGGATTATTAGTCATAGATGCAGTTGGATGGCGGTCTATGTATAATGTTGTAATGCCCAATCGAATCTCAAAGGAGTCAAGATGATTAGTATATGCTTGTATGCTTTCTCGATGTTTGTGAAATTCCCCGCTGTAATTTGTTCACCCAGCATGTTATCTATCTTAAGGAGAGCCACCTCTAGTGAACTATGGACCTCGGTCCTTTCTTTTACATACAATCTACAAATTGTTTACTGCTTTGTGTTTACTTTCTGTAAACTATTACTTCCTTCCATTCGATATGTTGAATCCTTTGTTTTCAGCAAAACCGGTGAGATTGACAACCTCATCGCAAGTTGGGGACAGAGTTCTGTGGTTGTGTTGTGCAGGTCTCCATGTTACTACTAGCACCGGTAGTGCGCCCTGCCAAGGCTCAGCTAGCAACACCTTTGGGGTGTTTCCTTGCTCCTACTGGTTCGATAACCTTGGTTTCATAACTGAGGGAAACTTACTTTTGTGCTCATCATACCTTCCTCTTGGGGTTCCCCAATGAGCTCATCAACCACGAGCCATCAGGGACTAATCCCCACACCCGCCGGCCACCTAGGGGCAGCCGCCGGCCCTATGTGGACCCCACTAGGGCGGCCCACCATCCCTAGGCCGGCCGGCCCCCACTCCCTAGGCGCCTTGCCCTATTGGGCCTCCTTTGAGTGAGGCCCATTGGCAATAGGGAGCCTTTAAAAATAAAATAAAATATATATTTAATATTAATTCTCCAATTAACATTCAAGTACACATATTATATTATTCCTTCACTCCGGAACACCTTCCGGACCCCTTCCGATCTCCATCGGATGTTACCGAAACTATTCCGTTTTCTCTCTCTCTATTTCTCATACGATACCTCATCTACCCTAAGCGTCCCTACCCTTAAGCGTGACATCCTTCGGTTCGGAAACACTCCGGACATGATCGAGACCACTCTCATATCAATGATCAACAGAGGGACCTGGATGGCCATGTGACCCCCTTGCATTTCACGAATACAATCGCTCGAACCATGAGATAGTCGTTCCCCGTTCCCTTTGTCATTCGATACCTAATTCATCCGAGACTTGATATTCGGTATCTCTATACCTTAGTTCGATCTCGTTACCAATGAACCTGTTCTCTCGTTCTCATGTTGTTGCATTCCGTGACCTAGTCACATGCTTCCAAGCTTTATCAATGCAACGCCACCGAGATGGCCACATGTATCTGTCCGTTACATGGACTAGACAAATCCTGGTCTTGATATGTACTCCTCTACGCATCCCTTTGGAAAACCTGAGTGGCACCTTTTTGATCATCCTGTTACGAGATGATTCTTGATAACCATCTAAGCTTCTTCTGGAATGGTGATTTGCATTACCTCACAGTCAAAGGATCAGGTTGCGAGGTTCTCTGTGTTTTATCATCAATGATGAACTTTGTAACTAGATCTCATTAAGATATAATGGGCAGATGTTTGTCTATCATGTTATTCAACTAATAACATGACCTCATTGTCAGTTGGCATAAATGCCCATGGTCTTAAAACATAGACCATCCTTGTGACCAATGAACTAGGTCACTAGAGGTAACTAGAGACACGGTTTGTTTACATACCACACGTGTATTAACGTTTCGTATTAACACAGTTATAGCATAGCATGAAACGTATTATGAACATACAGGAGATATATCAAATAATACACTTTATTATTTGCCTCTAGGGCATAACTCCTTCAAGAACATCCTAACTCGCATAGTCGTTAACATCACCTTCTTCTTCACTTTACTTCTCAAATCTGACCAAGGTAATAGCCAGGGACAATGCCAGTGAGTACTTTGAATGTACTCGCAAACCACCTCAAGATAATAACAAATGGAGGATATACAATATGGTTGTGGTTGTAAGAGGGCTCCATGAGAGGTTCTTTTCTAAAATAATTTCTCTTATAGATATAGCATTTACATATCTTTGTTGAAAACTTTTGTAAAACCTTTTAAAAACATTTTGAAGAGTTTTGAAGACACTAGGATTGGGTCACCCATTTATCATCTCACGGTCATCATTTGACTGGCTTTTCATCTCCCGTGATCTCTCGAGATCACCTCACTTCCTCCATGGTCACGCTAGACCACCCTTTTTAGAAATCACTTTCTTCTTCGAAATCCTTTTTGAAAACAAAACCAGCCTCATGCTAGAGGAACCTTCCCAACCTTCCAAGACCATGGACATGGCTATTCGAATAGATTTACACTCTGTAGAGGTTGTACACTTCACCCACCCCATCTGGGTACCCTGCCCTGATCCCTTATGGATCGTGGGTCGAGTAACCGATGAAGACCCTCAGGATGCCCACTCTAGTACAAGCGCCTACCATATGAGTCATTCCGCTCAACACCGGGATGTCGGGTATCGAGGACCAACCGGAGCGCCTTTTCCACTGCACAAAGCGTGTGCTTTCAATGAGAGGCTCATAGTAACGCCTAGTGGCCCATAGACCGTTTGTTTATTCTCCGGATTGATGCTTGAAATGGACCCTTACAGGACAAGACCCATTCTCCAGAGATCGAAATCTCATGTAGTAGTTACGAGGCAACCTATACTAGTGTAAGCAAACTTCGAGTCTAGCCCCTTCCCATATAGGAGTAATGTGGTTGCATGGGTTAATTGTTCTAGCAAACTGCAAAGAATCGGGTGCATATTTGCAAACATTTTTTCCATTTCTTTCATCATTTTATAAAACAAAACCTTTTTATTGTCTCAAACTTCTTTTGGTAGGTTAAACCTCACTAAGGTTTTACCATAAACCATTTTTGTAAAACTTTTCCAGGGTCTTCCCATCCTATAGTTTTGCTTCGGCTCAAATGGTATCTCCAAAGGGGTATGGTGTTATACACCATCTACCATACTAGGGACAAGTAGGTGTCATCAAGGGGGTGTACTTAGTAGTACACATGTGTAATGGTTTGGAGGAGCCAAGCCACTACCAGGTATAGATCCTCTTATAATAAAATAATGTAGTTTTTGTAAACAGTAGGTAAAACATGCATAAGACAGACAGTAGGACAAGCTTATAAGCAAGAAGGTGGCTTGCCTGATATCAGCAATATGGAAATATGTCCCTATACTTCTTTTTATAAAACCATAATAATAACCAATATTAATCATCTTCATCTGGTCTTCGATATAATCGCAATCTATCATCGTTAGGGATATCACATGCAAGCAAACAAAGCCACAATCAACACAAGGCATACAAGCACCAATACAATACAACATATGAACATACAACAAATTATTCACTTCATTAGGTTTTGAGGGATTGAGTTCATAGCATTTGGAATTGCTTTAATTGTATTTGGGGAATTGTTGGTTTTATGAATTACTTATCAAATAACACCTAAAGAAGGGGTTTTGAACTAAGGCTTGGGTCTGTATGATATTAATATGCAAAAATGATACCAACAGATACTTATTGAAATAACAATGCCAACAAAAGTGGTTTCATCATTTTATCACTTTTGTTTAATTAGATGTGAATTTTATAGTGGATATAACCCTAGTTTTAGGTGAATAATTCTCCAGAAAGGATACGGAGCTCAGTTAAAATTTTCCTCAGAGGGTTTTGTATATATTTGGGTTTGTGATTTTTGAGAGTTGGAATAACCTCAAAATAATTACCAAAATTCCCTTGGGAAAATCGCAAATTCAATTATGTCATCAATTTGTCTTTTTCACTAGATTTAAAATACCTAAGCTTTTGATAAGAATCCAAGAAAACATGATAGGTAAATCAAATACCTATCTGTATAAATTGTATTTATCATTTTTAGAGTTGTAGAACTCCTATAGTGATTTATCTACTTAATTAACCATAGATAGAGAGGTTTAATTCACCATAAATGAATAGAGGCTCCATAAATAGTGATCTCCTAGTTTTTGATTGGTATAGATATACTTCATCAATGGGAGTGGGAAATATGCCCAGACATTTCATGGTTTGATCTAGAGAAATTTCTAAACTTAAATATGAATTGTTTTTGTTATTTTTGATAAAGGAAAACCAGGGCTCCACTTGGCATGGGGCCAAGTCCAGTGGATAGGCACCATAATTAACTTCCAGAGAGAGTTGGATTTATTTCATTTGGATAAGTAGAACTCTTTAGGAATTCATTTACTGAAATAGATACATTTTAATAGATTAAATCCCAGAAAATAATAAAATTATTTTGGACCTGGGGCTGGTTCTGCATGTTAGAGAAAACATGTGGTTACATGTGTAAATTTTGATCTGGGCATAATATGGCATTTTTTCATTTTAATTGGGATTTAAAACTAGTAGTAGATTTTTTAGATTTGGAAGAAAAATTTATTAAATGACCAAGGGGAAGCTGGGCCGATTTCAACCTAATCGAACTGCGTAGTGGCAGGCTAGCCCAACATCTCTCCTCGTGGTAGCGGGAGATCCCAAGTTCAAAATGTCACCAGCGGGCCCGCAGCTCAGTGACAGGGGATGGTCGGAGGGGTATGAGGCGACACGGGTCATCGGATCTAGACCAGATCGATTGTTCTCAGTCATGTCCCACCTCTCACCAGTAGAACAGGCGGGGGAAACCTTAGCAGGATGAGTGGGGGTCGAGGTGCCCACCTAGAGGGCTTCCCGGCGACAAAGGATTGGTGGAGGTGGAGTGGTGCTCGACATTGGCCTCGGCGAGGGGCAGGAAATGTGGTACCGGTGCAGATCTCGTGCAATGAAGGTGACGGAAATGGAGCATGTTTGGGTGCTCTCCGACGGCAGCTCCAGGGGTGGTCCTAGGCATAGAAGGGAGCAGGGTTAGATAGCTCGAGGTTGGGAGATTAACATGCATGCACAAAGACAGGGAAATATGGTCTGTGGCCATAGCATACTCGACCTTTTGAGGAAAACTGAGAGGATGAGATCTCCTTATCTAGAGACCTATAGAGCCAGGGCTCGGTGATGGAGAGGAAAGGGGCTCAAGGTGGAGCTGGGGAGGTGAAATTAGACTACAGAGTCGTGTTGGGGTGGCCTCTACATGTTTATACCCGAGAGTGTGGGTTCATCGTGGATTAGGCTCATGGAGGAGCTTGAGAAAATAGGGCCAGTCATTGGGCCATAGGGGCAGTGGAGGTGTCGTGGAGAAGATCAAGAAGGACAGGAGAGTGGTAGAGGTGCGTTGCAAGGCAACTTGCCGCCCTCACATGCATGCAAACATCCAAGGGATAAATAATGGAGGAGGGTGTAGGGATAGCTTGGGTGGCTGTCCCAGGGCACAAAGGGTGGTGGGTGTGTCTCTAGTCGTGCAGAGGGCCATAGAGGGAGTAGGGTTGCTGCTATGAGAGTTTTGAAGGAAAGGATTTGATGTAGCTTTGGTATCCTTCCATCCAAGCATATGATACAAAAGGGAGAGGGTGGTGTCTACTGTAGTGCTACAATCAGTGGTGACTAGAGGGGTTTATGAGTGCTATGGTGGTAAAGTTTGGGGTTGGTGAAGGTTTGATGTGGTGTTTGCTCAAGATTTGCCACATGTGCCAATTTGGCCATATTTGATGATTATGAAGAAATTCTTGAATTTTGATCTTGTCAAGATGGGGAATTGATACTGGTGGATAGATATGGTTAAGATACACCCACACAAATTATTTGGGATTTTTCTAGTGATGTTTTGTCCACTTTGTAGCAATTAATCAAAAAGTGATGAATCTATTTTATTGGGTTCATTTGAGATTTTTGAAATGGAAAAGTTGATTTTTTGATGTGAGATGGTCCCAAATATGAATTCACACTTTGGAGAATTTTCCCAAGATTTATTGAAGCAGAAAAGTATTTAAAACATTTATTTTCTTGTTTCTGCCATTTAAAGAAATAGGCAAAAAGAATTATTAAATAGGGTATTATGTATAGGCCTGAAATGTGCTAAAATTTGGAGAAGTTTTTGGAGTAAAACATAGTTTCCTTTATAGGAGTTTTGAAGTTATTGTCAAATAAAAGGATTAAATAGTTTTTGGCCAAAATAATATATATAAAACCTTTGATAAATTTATATCTCCAAGGTAGATGATGTCCATATGATGTATAAATCATTTGCAACCTTAGGGTTTGGAAAAACAAGCTTGATTTTGAAGGAGAACATGTGATAAAGGATCTTATGCATTATTAGTTTTATACCTTCAAAACCTGGTTGGATCTTGGAGCTCAGAGCTCCCTTGGGTCATGGGCTATATGGATAGATAGACCAAGTTAAGTAGATCACCATGGTACAGGAAGTTAAGGTTGATCATGATTGAGCTCTCCAAGAATTGATGCCAAACTAAGAATAAAATAAGGGTGCCAAAACAGATGATCAAATAGCCTCCAAAACCATGTGGATTTTAGAAGCACAAAGCTCCAATTGGAACAAGTGAAGTAGGGATTGATAGCCTTCATAGGTAGAGCACAATCATGCAAAGAGTTGGTCTAAGGAAGTTAACATGGAGATGTGAGCTTCTGCTAAAATAGGCATGTTGGGAAGATTTGTAGGAAAGATTAATTTGTTGCCTGCCAAACCATCAAGAACAAGTGGGTTAAAGGATGGTCTAGCCAAGGGAAACAATGGTCCTTGGAAGTATTTAAGATGGTTTACAAGATGGTTCAAGTGCATTTCCAAAAATTCACAAGGGTTGAGAAATAGGGAATCTCAAAGATGTGATATTGATAACAGTTTTCCAGACTTGGTCATTTTTGGCAGATTTAGGGTTTTTGACTAGAATTCAAGTGGGGATGAATTTGAGAGGATGAAAGGTTCCAAACTCATCATCAAGTGGATGATATTGATGGGTAGATTGAGTAGAAGGGATCCATGATTGGAGTTGGTCTTTATTGACTTGGAAGCTTCTAGAAGGGATAATTTCAGAAGTGATCTAGTTAAGAGTTTTAGATGATCACCTAGTGGTTAGAGATCAGATCAAGCTTGGTTAAATTTTTTAGGGTTAGTATTCTTATATTATCTAGATACTAGAGGATGATCTCCTAGGGTAGCTCATACTACTTTCTAAGCAAACAAGTCAAGCAACATATGAAGGCAATTCATCATACAAGTCAAAGCAAGATGCTACTAGGGCTACCATCAAGCCTAGCTTGAGGTAAGGATGGGTATTTTGAAGAGGTTGGAGTATTTGAATAAGATAAGGTCCTTGGTACTCCTCACTCATGGGCTTCTATCATCATATTCCGTCAGCACGATACTCCCTCTACTCCATGATATCGATGCGCTTCTCCGTACTCCTCGTCCCGGTGAAGGATGAGTACGAGGAGTGCCCGCCGCCGCAATCACGCAGACACTCAGGCGGCGCCGTCGTCATCAGGTGCCGCCATGCGCCTTCCCCTTCCCGTGCCCGCGTCCGCCTCACCAGGCCCCAACGCCAAGTGAAAAAGGAGTAGACGATGCCGCCGGAGTATAAGGCAGCCGCCCTCCAACTGAAGATCGAGAAAGACCCGGAGGAGTTTCCGGGCCAGCACGTCGCCGAACGTGTCTCCTTCGAGGCCGTGCCACCAGCGACGAACGCGTTCGTCGAGACTTGGTCAGCAGCGGAGTACCGACGTGAGCAGGCTGAAGGCGCCACCTCAGCCTATTCATCGACCTGGAGGGCGACGATGATGGCCCCTCGAGCTAGAGCGGTGATAATGGTGATCCGGGTCAGGGTTGTAGCACCATGCCACCGCCGAAGCAGGAGCCCAGCGACGACGATGGTGAGTACGACTACGTTTTGATGATGTACTGCTGCCTTGGCCTGGGCAGGCGTGGTCACGGCCAGAGTTTAGGTTTTTTCTTGTTTGCTAAAATTTTGTGTAAACATGCTTGAACTGTCTATAAAATCGCGATAATTTTGTATTTACACGAATTTGAAAAGTATTTGAAATGTTTGGAATTTTTGAAGAGGTACACGACTCAAAGCTAGCGCCCCCAAGTATTTTATCTATCTGGCATGCCAACCAAACGGCAACAAGGAGTCACGAGTGGAGACGCTCTAGGCAAAGTGGGTATCGTAAGTATTTTTATTGGTTTGATGGAGCCATAGCCATGCAATGGACGGAGGATCATGGGCTTGTGTCATCGTATTGACGTCACGGGGAAGGATGGGTGGCATGTAGGCAGCCAGCCAATAGAACGCGAGCACACACTACCAAAAGTATAAAAAAAGAGCCCACTAACACTAGAAAGTAGAAAAGTGCCTACCGGCAGGACTGAGTTTCAGCATAAAAAAACGAGGAAGGAAAGATGTCAAGTCTTCTTCTGAAGAGAAAGGAAAACTCTGCATAGAATCGTCTACAAGCAGCTGTCGGAAGGGAAAAAAAGAAAGAGAACACCGTCCGCTTGCATATGTTCACACTGGCACCACAAGATTGACTTGCATCATCGATTGATCCGCCCCCCGCTGATGGCCCTCGTCTCCATGGATCTTGTGTTGGAGGAAGCTCTGAGGGCCATGGCGCGCGCGGTGGAGCGGTTCCGTAGCCTGGGCGAGATGCAGAGGAGGTGTCTGCTGCTGGGCGCCGGCGCCCATGTCAGCGGCAAGCTGCGGGACCTGGCGACCCAGCTGGAGCAGATCCGCGACCTGGTGTGGGGCGCGCAGCTCGCCGAGGAAGGGTGGAGCTCTCCGGCCAAGGAGACCTTGTGCGGCATCGAGGACCTGCTCGACGAGATGGAGTACCACAAGCTCAAGTTCCAGGTTGAAACCACCTCCTCCAAGGCAAAGGTTAGCAGCAATCCTCTGGCTTCTGCTCTCAAGATGGGCAGGCGATTCGTCGGCGGCAGCAGCAGCGATGAGGGCTCCAGCTCCCGTTTCCGCAAAGATCTCGACTCCGTCGCAAGCACTTTGGGCGCTCTGCTCAAGGAAGCCCGAGGATCCAATCTGCAGCTTGCCCTTTTTGACTCTACTGCCGCCACCACCGCGCCTCACCGAGATCACAAGCTGTTTGGGCGCAACAAGGAGGTGAATGACATTGTGCAAATGCTGACTGAGCCGCTGCCGTCCCCTTCCCCTGCCATAGAGGTTATCCCCATCGTTGGCATGGGTGGTTTGGGAAAGACCACGCTCGCCCACTCGATCTACAACGAAGTCAGAGTTAAGCGCCACTTTGATCTCAGAATATGGGTACTTGTCTCCGCCAGGTTCGACAAAGTGCAACTCGTAAAAGATATCTTGCTTTCAGCCAACCCAGCCTACCATGGATCTGTCGAGAAGGATGTCACCTTTGAGGCTCTTCAACTCAAGCTCACTCGATTTCTGGCATCCAAGAGAGTCCTCATTGCTCTCGATGATATCTGGTATGAGGCCCAAGATACCTGGCAGCAACTCCTTATTACTTTTATATCTGCGGAAAGCGGGAGTAGAATTGTCGTGACCACCCGAACACCAAAGGTTGCTGACATGCTCGGTACATCGCTGACCTACCACCTGAATCCACTGGGCATTGAGGATTCTTGGTCCTTGTTCCACCGATATGCTTTCGGCAGCCGGAGCACACATGATTCCAGTGATGAACTGGAACAGATTGGGAGGATGATTGTTGCTAAAGCCAACGGACTGCCTTTGGCTGTCAAGGTGCTAGGAGGACTGCTTGGAGCTACAAAGAGCACAGTGGACTGGCGTATCATCTTGGAAAAAGAATTTTCAAGAGATGTTACTCTCTCCTCTCTGCAGTTGAGCTACAATTACCTGCCAGGACGACTCAAGCAGTGCTTTCTGTTCTGCGGTATATTTCCCAAGAACTGGAAGTTCGATCAAACAAGCTTGATCCACTTTTGGATTGCCAACGGTTTTATACAGCCACAAAATGGCACTGGTAAAAGGATGGAAGATGCGGGAACAGATTATTTCAACACTCTCCTGTCACGGTCCTTCTTCCAAACTCTTAGAGAAGGCTCTCGCACACACTATATGATGCACGACTTGATCCATGATCTGGCAGTGTCAATTTCAGCCAATGAATGCCGGCGAATTGAACTTGGTATGACCTGTCCTATCCCTCCAACGGTGCGCCATCTGTCGGTCACTATGGATGCTGAAAAAGATATCAGTGCTGCCATGAACTTGCTCCCGAAAAACCTGCGGACCTTTTTAGTCCTGAAAACTCGTTTGTTCTCGTCAAATTGTCTTCAAGATGACTTCATTGGGAAGTTCAAGACTGTGCGGGTGCTTCATCTCCGCCACTCTGGCTTGACTGAATTGCCCCGAGCCATTTCCCGCTTGTCCCATCTCCGTTACCTGTCCCTGGGCCCTACCGTCCGTAGTCTACCAGACTCGATATGCAAGCTGTTCCATCTTGAAACTTTGGACTTGCAAACAGACAAGTCTTCCATTGGTAAGCTTCCAGCAGGAATAAGTAACCTTGCAAAGTTGCGGCACCTTGAAATCGACATGAGGTACATCGCACGGGTACCAGGGTTTGGACGGCTCGTTAACCTACAGGGATCAGTTGAGTTGTGTGTTAAAAAGGGGGGAGGGCATACCTTGCAAGAGCTGAATGGCATGAACTGTCTCCGCGGCCAACTAAAAATCAAAGGCCTTGACAATGTTTTGAGCAAGGACGAAGCCTCCAAGACCAACATGAGAAGTAAAGAGAATCTCATGGCGCTGACACTTGAATGGAGTTCAGCTAGTAGAGTTCTCAACCCTGTGTCTGATTGTGAAGTACTGGAAAACCTCCAGCCACATCAAAACATAAAGGAACTTCATATTGTAAGGTATCTTGGTGCTACAGCTCCCAGTTGGTTACAGTTGGCGTCGCTGAGGGAGCTGCAGTCTTTGCACCTTGTTAACTGCAGGAGCTTGGGCGTTCTACCTCCACTGGGCCTCCTGCCGTCACTCAAACAATTGCGTATGAAGGAGCTGTGCACGGTTAAACGAATTGGACGTGAGTTCTATGGTACTGATGACACGGCATTTCCATCCCTAAAGGTTCTCGTCTTTGACGAATTTCCCAGCTTGGTTGAGTGGTCTGAAGCGAGGGCAAACCCATTTCCTTGTCTAGAGAGGCTAGAGATTCTAGACTGCCCAAAGTTGATTCAAGTTCCGTCATTTCCCCCTTCCGTCTTTGATCTTAAAGTGGAGCGTACACTGTTGATATCCAATATGAGGCTTGGTCCATATTCTTCATCAAGATTAGAGATGCTCACACTGGACATCTCCACAACTAGTGTACTTTGCAGGGGACTATTCCATCAAAGCCATCTAGAAGCTATCATAGTTCTGAACATAAACGCTGGCAACAAGCAGCTTGTAGATGCAGAGGGACTGCAGTCCTTTACGTCTCTCCAGAAGCTTCAGCTGTGCCACTCTGACATATCAGATCAAAGTTTGGGAAGTCTTCTTCAAGTGCTGCCCTCATTGTACTCGTTTGTGATAATGGATCTGCCCAACATGACATCCCTTCTGGTGCCAGGAAAAACTAGTTTGTGCACAGCAGTCACGGAGTTGCAAATATCCAACTGCCCACTGCTCTCATCTCTAGTCTCTCTGGATACTTTCATTTCACTGAAGCGCCTGGTGATTGAGAAATGCCCCAAGCTGACGGCAGCATCCTTCCCGATAAATTTTTGGAGACTCACAGCCCTCAAGGTTCTGAGCATATCAGACTGTGCAGAGCTCCAGTCGTTTCCTGCTTGTGGTCTGCCAACCTCAATAGAGGCAGTTCATCTCGTTGGGTGTCACCCAAAGTTGCACGAGAAGTCAAGCAACAGGACTGTCAATTACTGAGAGAAGGTTCAAAAAATGATCCAGTAACAAGACGCATTTCGTATGTATTTTTGGGTCTCATGTTTCTTTCATCCTTTCTTCCACAAGGTATATTTGTCAGGTTTATTCAGATATTGTGCCGCTATTTGTTAGCTGTAAATATTGTTCTGTGGTCTGGATTGTGATAATTTGTTCTAGTTCGGTGCAGACTACAGCTCGCTCTTATAGCTTTATCAAGATGTAATCTTGCTTCCATCATTGTTTTTGATTTTTTTTTCACAAATACTTCAGATTAGCTACGATTTGTTTCTTCATTGTATCTTCTCTCCAAGGGTAAACATATTAGTTATAGGAGGATATGGTGTTACTTTTGTGAAAGAAGAGCATGCTGGGACTTTATTATGTGATCATGACTAATACGAGTCACTTGTGCGGCATTTGGCGTTGAAATGGATTATGATAATCCATCTTTTGGCTACGTTTTGTTTGGCTAACTAACAATTTACTGCTTTCGTGCCTATTTTTTCCGGCAATTTCCAACATAAGTCTAAGGGCATCCCAATGGCGGCCTGCAAATCGGACACCAAGTCGGTCTGTTTGCGGGTTTGCGGGTCAGGGAGGACAAAGTGTCCTTGGCCCTGCGGTGGGCTCTCTACCCAACGGGCTGCCCTATTTGTGCGCTCCGCTGCCCGGGGAGCAGCTTAGTCGATCGTCTAAGAGCTGCCATTAGCGTTAATGACGGTCGGCGCGCATCCCACTGTCCCTGTGTGTTTCTCCCGCTCATGCCTATTTTGGAGTTGTTTCCCGCCCGCTGGCCGCGTCATCTCCCGCCTATCCGCTCCCTTCCGCCGTTGTTTCCCGTCGAGGGGCGGCCCGACCTATAAAAAGGAAGGCCGTCGGGGACGGAGAGTACCACTGTCACCATGTCGCCTAGACGCCTCCCAGTCACCTGGGGCGACCTCAGCAAGTACGCCCTTGCCGCATACCCGCCCTCCTCGCCGCGGCGAGCAAGCCTGGTTTGTGGAGGAGGAGGAGGTGGTAGAGGAGGACGAGGTGGAGGATGTCGAGGGGTAGGAGGCCGAAGAGGAGGAAGAGGACATGGAGGAGTGGGAGGACAGCGGCGACGGAGGCCCGACCCACAGAAGGCCAACCTCAACTCAATTGAGACGGCCTGAGAGGACGTGGCTTGTGGTGCCCTCTACGCTGCCATTCAGGTCGTCGAGGCACGTGGTGGAGCTATCCTGGGCATCGGTGGCGGCGATGGCCTCCGCCCGTCAGCAGATGGTCGTTGTGTCCTTGGCAAGGGAGGAGGAGGCGGCGGCTGAGGCTACTTTGGCTAGCGAGGAGGCCGCCCAACGTGCCGCTAGCTGTGATGCAGGCGACAGCGGAGGCCAATGCCAACGACGCCTTCCGGGCCAACCGTTACTGCGACATGGAGGATAACTCCAGTACCTTCGCCGACCGGCAGGCCGAAGCCATGCCGTACCATGCGGAGATGGCGGCCTCGGTCAAACGGGACGCACAGGCGGCGCGAAACCGTCAAGCGGCGACGACGGTGAGGGAGAGGGGAAGGATTTCCCTTGATAGGATGCAGACGAGGAACGAGACGGCCCGATGCCACCGCCAGGTGAAGGAGGCCAATGTGGCCAGGTGGGCCAAGGGGAAAGGAGACAAGGACAGGCTACCACGTAGTTTAGACTAATCAAGTTTCATATTGTATTAATCTTTTTCGATAATCAATTCATGAAAATCCCCTACTTTTTGACTTTACTATGTATGACGCGCGGGCTGTCCTTCCATGCAAACCTGGTCCAATTTTAGATCAGGAATGCGTTGAAACGAGACCGGTCCGGTGCTGGTGCTCCGTTTGTGTGTGGGCGTTGGACCTTAGGACATCTCCATGGGCACAACCCAAAGGTCTGATTCTGTTCGGATGGGTCGGGCCGTGGGGGATTTGGGTTGTGATTTGACCTGTTCGGCCAGTCGCGTCCAGCAGCGCGACGCATCTGTCCGCGTTGGCCAAAATTTTCACATTTTAGCATAAAGTACATGGATAAATATACAATTTAACAAGGAAATAAACTAATTAGGTAATCAAATTAAAATAGTGTTCATATATGAATAGTTCAAACTCACATGGTTCGATAAAAACAACCAAATGTCATTCAAATTGAAAAAAGAAGAAGAGATTAACAGTTTTGGTTTCCCGCACGAGCCCATATATGCTCATTTAAATCTAGTTGAAGCCGGTCATGGGTGTGTCTGTGACGCAATTTTTCATGCACTTACATGAAATCTTTCCAAGACGCTAGACCTGGCTCTGGCTCAATCAACTCACCTTGAAAATCCTAGCCTTGGTCGAAGATGTTGTCATCACGCTCATCCTCGACGATCATGTTGTGCATGATTCACACAAACAGTCATCACATCCCACATCCTCTCCGTGCTCTAGGTTCTACCAGGGTATCGAACAATAGCTCACCTTGACTGAAGCACATCAAATGCTCGCTCCACATCCTTCCTAGTGGCCTCTTGCTTTTTCGCAAACCTCTTGCATTTCTCATCTCCAGGGTTGCGAATTGTTTTAACAAAGGTGGACCAGGAGGGATATATACCGTCATCTAGATAGTAACCCATTTCATAAGGATTGCCATTGATCTCATAGGAAATCTATGGGGCATTGCCTTCTGCCAGCCTAGGAAACATTAGAGACCGCTGCAGCATATTGATATCATTGTTTGATCCAGCCATAACAAAAAAAGAGTGTCAAATCCAGAGATCCTGTGATGCAACAACCTCTAATATGACGGTGCACCCCTCGCATGCCCTTTGAGCTGCCCTTGCCAACCAAAAGAATAGTTCTTCCACTACCAAAGCATGCAGTCGATGCTGTCAAGCATCCCAGGAAACCCCCTACTCTCGTTGATGGACAAAAGGCGGGAAGTGTCTTCGGTGTTTTTTGCTCTCTCAGGTAAACTTTACCAAACACCGCAATAATTGCTCTGTAAAACCGGTACATGGCCTCATGGCATGTGGACTCGCTCATGCGCATGTAGTCGTCGAGGAGATCATGGGGCACTCCACATGCAAGCTGCCGAAGGGCAGCAAAATATTTCTAGTAAGAGGAGAAGTCAATATTACCGGTACAATCGTACTTGGCCTCCAAGTAGTCATCGTACTCCCTCACCCGTTGAGAATGTCCAAGAATAGGTTCCTGGACATCCGATAGTAGCGACGAAAAGCCTTCTCTTTGAAGACCGGATCAATTGGATGGAAGTAGTCCTTATAAAAGCGTAGGTGGCCAACTTCTCGGTCACATTCATGGTTGGCTTCGCGCCGCTTTGCCGAGCCACCTCTATGCGGTGGCAGGAGGTACTAGCCGTGCACCATCTGTGCAGCGGTCAACAGAACTTTGGTCTCACCGTCGGACTCCTCTTTGAACGATGACTCGATGAAATTCTTATAGAATAACTCGATTGCCTTTCGACTCTACCTATTTGTTAAAGTATATAGCCATCAATAGCCATGGCAACTCCCGTAGGGACTAGATAACCTAGAAATGGCCGGCGAACGTAACTTAAGAGCGGTCAGACTGTGCAGAGCTCCAGTCGTTTCCTGCTTGTGGTCTGCCAACCTCAGTAGAGGCAGTTCATCTCGTTGGGGGTCACCCAAAGTTGCACGAGAAGTCAAGCAACAGGACTGTCAATTACTGAGAGAAGGTTCAAAAAATGATCCAGTAACAAGGCGCATTTCGTATGTATTTTTGGGTCTCATGTTTCTTTCATCCTTTCTTCCACAAGGTATATTTGTCAGGTTTATTCAGATATTGTGCCCCTATTTGTTAGCTGTAAATATTGTTCTGTGGTTTGGATTGTGATAATTTGTTCTAGTTCCGTGCAGACTACAGCTCGCTCTTATAGCTTTGTCAAGATGTGATCTTGCTTCCATCATTGTTTTTGATTTTTTTTTCTCAAATACTTCAGATTAGCTACGATTTGTTTCTTCATTGTATCTTCTCTCCAAGGGTAAACATATTAGTTATAAGAGGATATGGTGTTACTTTTGTGAAAGAAGAGCATGCTGGGACTTTATTATGTGATCATGACTAATACGTGTCACTTGTGCGACATTTGGCGTTGAAATGGATTATGATAATCCATCTTTTGGCTACGTTTTGTTTGGCTAACTAATAATTTACTGCTATCGTGCCTATTTTTTCCCGGCAATTTCCAACATAAGTCTAAGGACATCCCAATGGCGGCCTGCAAATCGGACACCGAGTCTAACAATTGACTGCTTTCGTGTCTATTTTTTCCGGCAATTTCCAACATAAGGTAAGGACATCCCAATGGCGGCCTGCAAATCGGACACCGAGTCGGTCTGTTTGTGGGTCAGGAAGGACAAAGTGTCCTCGGCCCTGCGGTGGGCTCTCTACCCAACGGGCTGCCCTATTTGCGGGCTTTGCTGTCCGGGGAGCAGCTTAGTCGATTCTCAGCCCTATTTGTGGGCTCTGCTGTCTGGGGAGCAGCTCAGTCGATTCTCAGCCCTATTTGTGGGCTCTGCTGTCCGGGGAGCAGCTTAGTCGATTGTCTAAGAGCTGCCATTAGCGTTAATGGCGGTCGGCACGCATCTCGTTGTCCCCTTGTGTTTCTCCCGCCCGTGCCTATTTTGGCGCCGTTTCCTGCCCGCTGGCCGCGCCATCTCCCTCTTATTATTTTTTAAAGGATACCTATTAAAACGGTTAGTGCCAAACGGAGTGAATGGAAAAAGGATTAACACATCACAAGCAATTCATAATATTATGTGATATGGTATAGCCCCTCTTCCTCCTTGCGTTGAACTCCTTTCTTCGCGCGCTTGCATGATCAAATCGAGGTCCTTTGATGCTTGATCGTCATCTTCATATGGATGCATAAATAAAATTATTGCTATCTCTATAGCTAAAGAATTGCATTTATATCACATGAATATGGATACGCAGATCCCGCATGACAATCATGTGGCTCCGACCATCATGTCTTAAATTACAAACGTATAGCATCTCATACAATAACTTTGAATGGCGAAGTGTGTACATTCGTCCTTTGCAAGTTTCATATGGCTTCTAGTGTTTCCCTGATGAACGGGATACTACCTAAGCAACAAACTAAGCATGATCTATCCTGTGCTAGATTAACTTGCAGGGTGATAGAGACATGAGACTCCGTGAGAAATCTCAAGCCTCTATCTAGACTTAGTCGAGTACACGTGACCCTTGTGCGGATCTCGTCCACATTGCCCCATCTTGTTTACAAAGTGCATATCTTTTTTCACTATAGAGAGACCCATTGTAATGAAGCACATCATTGATCAAACAAACCGGATATGCTCAGGAGCAACCGGATGGGTCACGGGAAGCCAAAATGCTGTAAAATCTCACTATGCCGTGAAGATCAATGATTGCAAACTCAAGGGAGGCATATGATCATCGGTTGTTCAACACCTGCGCGAAATATTCGTGCAATTCCCGTCCATCTCATGTACTCTAGACCAACGTGATATACGCATAAATAGCTCTGATACCACTATTGAGGTTCGCATTGGGAATTTAAAAAAATTCGGAACTACGAACATGCCAAGATCATCTATGCCAGAACACAAGAGTTTGGATCTAGATGCTCACCAGCGTTGCAGCAGAAGTTCGTATGCTTGACGAAGAGTTGTTGCAGTACTTCGGTGTAGGATCAAAGCCTTGATCCCTCCAACGATATCCATGTGTTCGGTGACTTCGTTCGCGTGGAGTTTCGTCGTCCATGGGTCGGCAGCGCGGAGTAGCGGAACTTGGCACGTATGTGGAGACTGGAGAACTTCGAAGGAAGGGAGTGGTTGTGTCACCTCAAGGATGGGATGAGGAGAGGCTGCCCATCCCTCCACCTTATATAGGAGGAGGGAAGAGGGGCTGGCGCGCCAGGGTTCCTCCCTGGCCGTCACCTCCCCCAGATCCTCCTAGATCTCCTCAGTTTAATGCCCCCAATCTCCCATTATGATTAATATCACCCCCTTCCATAAATAACAGACATGTGATAAGTGCATATTTGCATCATATTTTATATTATTATTTTGCATTGTAGATGTAGGATTTTGGTATTTTACGGTGTTCGCGTGCATATTTTATGTCTGTTTTCACCAGGATCAGGACAAATGATGGATCCAATAGATACAATTATTGAAGCAGTTGCTCTGAGGAGAAAATGAGTCAAAAACAACGTAAATCGCTTATTTGGGAAATATTAATAATACGAGAAGAAAACCTGAAGTGAACAGAGGAGACAAAGAGCATAACGACCAACTATACGGGCGGAAGAAATATTCCCGCCATATAGCTCCAGCCATATAGCTGGCGCCGCCTCCGTCTCGTCAAATAGTTTCACCCCGTGCAATTGGTTCAGAGAGACGACATCGAGAACATCTAGACTTCCTCACCTCCGGAAGGCATCTGAAGGGGGAACTCATACACAAGGGATCCATCTTCGCCCTACGCAGATCCAGCAAGCTAAGGCATCGATCTTCATCATCCACCACTGCATCACCACCATCTCTATCCATCCCATCTACATCTCGTCTAGATCTTGTTGTAGTTTCTATACTCGTTGTGGATTTATACAAGTACTATTCATCTATGATTGTTCCCATTACCATTGCCATGATGTTGATTGCCTCCATGTCTGAGTAGATCTTTAGTTCTTGGAGATATGGAGAAACCCTAGCATATGACTGAGATGAGATAGAGATTATTATGTTATACATCATTATGCGTACGTGTTAATCATCTTCATCTTGATATTAAGGAGAAGTGCACCTTCTTAATATTTGTCTCTTATGGGGACTCGATGAAGGGGATTACTTGTTAGTAGACGGAAGGATGATAGCGCTTGCTGTGACTATAAAGCTGTTGTCAGCCTTTTACGTACTAACTTGGGGAACCAAGGAGAACTCATCAAGCCATTTTCATGCCACGGGAGAAATCCCTTAATAGTGTGGTAATGCGATGGTTGTCGGTTACTGTCTGCTGTGGTTATGAGGACAATATGTGCAACGGTTGCTGGCAGATCGTCCATAGATGGAGCTCCTCCCACATACATCCACACTATGAGGATATTCGTTATAATACTCTAGATTACTTAGTCTAAATTGCTAGTGGTGTATCCGCTACTCCCTGAGAATGCCTTTTCCCTATTGGAGTTCCAAAGTTCTATTACACACGCGATTCTTACTTTCTGCATTAAGTTTTTCTTTACTTTAAATTACCTTGTTCAACCCAAAAACCCAAAACAACTCTATTTATCTTGCATCCTAAAGTTATTTCTTAAGTACTTCGTTTAGTTATAGTTAAAAGCATTTTAGTCTTTCGCCTACTGCTCCATGTGGGATTGATATCTTTATTTCGGAACTAGCTACAAACAATATGTGCACTTGCAGTCATCAATATGGTATCTTGTTATAATGGACAAATCATTAACTACTTGGAATAAGAGAGATGGTATCTTACATAATGATTTAGATCTAATCAAATCACTAAGAAAGATATGACAGATACTTTTCATAAATAGGTCATACCATTTTAGGAAAGTGGCATGCACGCATGGGGGAGCCATGTGCCACCCTGGGGTGGCCATGCTGCCCCATGCGCCACATAGGGTGGCCATGCGCCAACCTAGTGTCGCCGGATTGATGACAAGTACGCCATGAGGGGGTCCTCGGACGTGTGGAAGAGAGGGGTGTGAGACGTACGGTGTTCCGGAACAGTGAGCATATAAGTTTACCCAGGTTCGAATCCGCTGGCTTTGGACGGATCCTACTCCTACTAGCAATCCAGTAATACGGCAGAGCCGGAATATGGGTTACAAGGGTTTCGCCTGTGCGAGTTGAGATTGTAGACTATTGTGTGAGTGCCCTAAAGGCTCTCCCTAGGACAGCTTATATATATATATATCCAGCCTAGGGTTTACAGGAGATATCTATCCGGCTACGACTAAGAGTCGGTTACAAAGTATATCTTAAACTACAAGTAACACTACGGGCATATGTCGGTAAGTCTTCTAGGCCTTCGCGTAGCCAGATTGGACTCCGTCTCTTCTACTTGACTGAGCCGCCCGTGAAGCAAAGCTCTAACCCTAAGTGGGCCACTCTGGTCAGTGAGGCACAGTGAGGATACCCGGAAAGTATATCCCCAATAGCAGCCCCCGGAAGCCTCCATGATCCAAAATCGGATTTCATCATCGGCTAGCTTGATCTTTGGCTTGCAGAATCATGAAGGGTTCCTGAAACTTCAAAAAAGAAAGGATAGGATTCGAGTCTCAAATGAGCCGGACCTATGAATATGTTATTCGGGTTTCTAGCTCGAAATTCATACTAAGCCAGAACTTGGTCTCTGACGTAACCTGACACTAGTCATGGTTAAGTCACGCCGCTGACAGACATTTCTTGTCAGCACGACCATTGGTGGGGCCGCCTTTTGCGGAACCCAGGCGCCATTTAAATGCGTGCGTGGAGATCGAGGCGGCGTAATTATTGCGCGGGGGTTACCCAGTTCTTTCCACGATGCGTGGCACGTTCACTGTAGCGTTTACACGAACCTTGACTTGGCCGGGGGATATAAGTGATGAGGATCCTTTTCCCCATCTTCTTCACCAGCACTTGCGCCGTTTCCTTCTCCCCAACGCCTTCCCACGAACCTAGAGCTCCTCTGCTCCCCAGAAACCTCCAGCGCCGCCCATCCAAGGTCACCGGCACACAGGAAAAATGGCTTCAACATCATCTTCTGGCACAGCGGCGATGGCAGCAACGGCAGTAGCGGCGGAGAAGGAGAGCAACCGCGGGGTCTGGATCTCGTGCGTCCTTGACGACGCCAAGCTCCATGTCGTGGAGGACGAAGGGCTCCTCCATGCCTGTGACTGGCGGAGCAGCTTCGGTGAAACCGTCTCCACCCCCCGCGACGGCGAGCGAGTGCACTTCGGCACCCACCTCGACAGAGGTTTGAGCTTCCCTCTCTCAGATTTCTTTCCTGAGGTTATAGATCACTACGGAGTTCAACTCCATCATCTTCCCCCAAGCTCTCTCTTAGAGATGAGCGCGTATGCATCATTATGTAAGGGGCATCTCGGCATTAGGCCGAGCCTTACTCTTTTCCGGTTCTATTTTCATGTCCGGAGAAATTCCATCACTGCCGGTAATCCTTATATTACCGGTACTATTAGTTTTTCTGTTAGAAGAGAGCGCGTCTATCCTCAGATTATGGCCAGTGAGTCGGTCAAGCAATGGCCGTCCACTTTATTTTATCACAGGGATATTCCTACTCCCGACAAAGCTACTGCTTTGCCGGCTTTCGTCGATGGTGCCGCCACGCCCCAAGAGTCCTGGGACGCAGATGCGCCGGCTCTCAGTGACGATCTGCTTCTTGCCAAGAGGCGGATCGAGTTTTTGATGAAGCACAAGGGCCTGAAAGGGTTCGACTTAGTTCACTGTTGGGTGGCACGCCAGATCCAGCCTCTTCAACATCATCATGGAGACCGACTGATGCACTCCATCACGTCGTCCAAGAAAGATTCCCTCTGAATCTGCCCCAAGGCCTACTCGGCAAAAGATTACGTATGTCAAATCAAGTGGCTGATAAGGGAGCAGATTGAGAGGAAGATTTCGGAGTTGTCCTTGGACATGCATACGGTAGAAGATCCCGTGGTCCTGGTAAGCTTCCAGCAGCAACTCGTATTATGTGCTCATCTTTATATTATTTTGCAATATTGAGATATCTCTTCTTTTCAGCTTGCCGACCTCCCCGAGTTGGAGCTTGCTCCTATCGAGGGATATCCTCCTGAGTTTTCTCAGGATGAGGGAGAGTTGGTTCCAATGCCGGACATAGTTCCTTGGAAGCGTAAAGCTCCAACAGTGGCTATTGGCACAAAGGAAGTGCCTGTTGTGAAGAGGTAATCTTTCCTCACAAGGTCTTTGTATTATACGTCTTAATTCTTTCTGAGATGTAATGTTCTTTGTTCTATTACCTTCTCAGAGCTAAACAACTCACCAAGGGAAAAGGGAAGGGAGTTGCCTCGAAGCCCCTACACCAGTCGAAGCTGAACTTGGCTTCTCCTGCCATAGCTCCTCCGACTCCTGCCCCTCAGCCTTCTGCAGCGCCGGAGATTACTCCATCTATGACCGTTGTAGAAGATCGGGCTCAATCAGCTGAGCCAGTGATCCTCGGATCGCAGACTGACGTCACCATGGGTGACTCAGGTTTTGATAAGGGTGAACCCTCTTTGGGTAATAATCCCTCGGCAGAGGTCTTTGCTGACAATCTCCTTAGCAATCTAGTTCTTGCCAAACTTGGCCTTCCTCGGAAATCTGTAGAGGAGATCCAACGGCTGGCCCGGCAATGCCTAGAGAGCCGTACTATCTCTATCAAAGAAGAAGCACAAGAAGCGGAGGACGTCAAGTACTATGAACTTCTTGAACAAGTTTGCCTTCACGACAAGAGGCTGAGAACCGGCTAGCTTCCAGCACCACCTATGATCCCTCTCACCCTCGCCGAGAAGGTTACCACCGAAGTGAACATGAGTTTGAGAAAACTCACTCATGAACAACATGTAAGTTGGAATTCCAACTCACTTTTTACTTTATTCCATATGATATCCTCTAGCCCCCAAGCATGAAGTTGGATAGACAATCCGGATTTATGCTTCCTTAGGATGCCAAAGAATGAACTAGTGTAGCCCCCAAGGCTCGTGCTGATATTAGTAAAAATATTAGCCCGAGTCTTTAGTAGACTTCTGACTCTGGGTATTCTGACTTACAGAAAGTTAATTCATATAACCAAGAATTATTGAAGAATATCTGTAACAAGCGGAGAGAAATCAGAGCTCTTTGACTTGAAAATGCTCAACTAAAAGTATCCAGGGATGAGGCTGAAGGTAATCATTTCAGTACTCAAACCTTGCCTTTTATTTATAGTCGAACTTTTGTTCAACTGTTGTTCTTTTAACCTCAGCACTGGTAAAGCAGTCATGTGCTATGATTGAGGAGGCCGAGAATCTAAAAACGCTGGAGGTGGAAAACAAGGACCTCCTCCAAGAGCTGAATAAGCTAAAGGCAGATCATGAGAAGAGCATTGCTCAAGTTCTCGAATCCTCCTCCATGGCCACCGAGGAGCGCGATTGTAAGATTGCACTCCAGGATAAGAAAATCTCGGATCTCAACAATGAATTGTTTAGAGAGAAGGATATTATCGAGGCACTCTGGGCTGAACTCTAGAGTCTTCGGGAGGAGAAGACCAAAGTCGACGATGTCATCTTCAACACGTTTCCTTCTTTCTGACTTTTCTGCATTTTTTCAACTCTTTCGATGTCAGTTTTATTTTATTAACCGTTTTGCATTACATGCACAGATCCTCTGAATTTACTGGACTCAGCCTCTGCCGAATCTCGCACTAGTTGGCTTACACAAGTCGGTGATTTGCTTCATGACTTCCGCCAATCCATTGAAGATATTGGCGAGGTTCTCAAGGTTCCAAACATGCATAGCATGTCCGGCTTTGAAGTGTGAGACAAAGCCAAGGAGATGCCCTAGCTCATCCAGGACTAGAACATGTCCTACGCGCGGACCGCGGCGCAAAACGCTCTCACCATGGTTATGAGCCACCATGGAAACATGGAAATATGGCAAGTAACCAGAGGGTACTGTAAAGTGGATGAAGACGGTCAGGAGAAGGACATCAAATCCATTATGGACTCCTGTGCTAGATATGGGTGCCATGTAGCTGACTTGACCAGCTACGACACCCCCTTCTTCACTCGCGTAGAGACGCCACCTCCGCCCGCCGAAGAAACTGGTGAAGCTTCTGACGACGAGCAAACCATCTCAGATTTGAACGTCTCGGAAAGATATCGTGGCGAGGCTGATGTATCTAGTGAGCCCGTAACTCCTTATTCTTCCCCTGCATCGTAGAGCATCAGAACAGACAATGTATTATTCTGAAAACAATTCGGGTTGTAAATCATTAGTATGCTACTTTTGCTAGTGCTAAGTTTTATTTTATCTATTCAGCACTTTTGGATTTATAATTTTCGTGCCTGAAATGTTTACATAAGTGATATGTTGCAAATGTATCTATAATTTTTGATGTTCCATGCTTGTTTAGTATCTACTTTCTTATGTTTTGTTCCAACTTTGGAGTACTTTTTATACTCTTTCTTGGACTAACCTATTAACAAGATGCCACAGTGCCAGCTTACTAACCTATTAAGTCAGAAAATGAATATTCTCGGAATTGGATGTGACAAAAGCCAAAGTTGATATTTTACCGGAAGACTCACGGAGCCAGAAGACGAGACGGAGAGGGGGCACAGGGAGGCCACACCCATGTGGTGGCACGGGCTAGCCCTGGCCGCGCCACCAGGTGGTCTGGGCCCCCTGGCCACCCACCGACCTTGCCTCTTCGCCTATAAGATGCCTCCCGATGCGAAAAACCTAAGTCGTCAAGCCTCCAGCCACGAAAAGTTCCGCAGTGCCGCCGCCACCGAAGAGGAGATTCGAGGGACAGAAAGTCTCTGTTCCGGCACCCTGCCGAGACGGGGAAGTGCCCCCGGAGCCATCTCCATCGATCTCCACCACCATCTCCATCGCCATTGCTGATTCCCATGATGAGGAGGGAGTAGTTCTCTCTCGAGGCTAAGGGTTCTACCGGTAGCTATGTGTTCATCTCTCTCTATGCATGACCATATTATGATCATGAGCTTTGTAATCAAGTAGATCTACCATGATACTCAAGTGCTTTAATAGATCTCTGCTCTCCCCATGTGTGTGAAGTGACAACATGCACACCATGGTGGCACTTAGGCTAGAGATTACAAATACTTGTTATGAGTTATATTTGGAGTTGGATGTTTCTATGAAATTGTGGTGTTTGTTGGAACCATCTAGTGCTCAAGGTGACAGTGCGGGGTTATCTAGATGGGAAAGGCTTACTTTGAGGTGTGCTGTTATAGCCCTACCATGGATTAGAGTCTCCAACCGGAGAGTAGTTCAGAGTAGTATCATGAAGAGAAGATATTTATATGAGAGTGTTCACTAGATAAAGTATGATCCCTAGGCCTTGTTTCTAAGCATTGAAACACCGTTTGCAACTAGATCTGTTACATGTTTCCTTGCTTCCATCTTTATTTCAGATTGCCTTTAGTCTCTTCCACGCCATCAAAGTATTTTCTGGCACCGTTGTCTTATATCCATACCACTTGTATTTCACTATATCTTCACCGAACTAGTGCACCTATACACCTGACAAGTGTATTAGGTGTGTTGGGGACACAAGAGACTTCTTGTATTTTGATTGCAGGTTTGCTTGAGAGGGAATACCTTTGACCACGCCTCCCTGAGTTCAATAAACCTTGGGTAATCCACTTAAAGGAAAACTTGCTGTTGTTCTACAAACCTCTACACTTGGAGGCCCAACAACTATCTACAAGAATAGAAGTGCGAAGACATCAAGCTATTTTCTGGCGCCGTTGCCGGGGAGGTAAGGTAAAAGGTACTCACATCCTCCGGTGTGAGTGCTCGAAGTTATTTCCTTTAGATTCTGCAATTTTGTCCTTTTGTTTCTTGTTTTCACTAGTTAGACTTAATAGAAAACAACAAAAAAATTAGAGAGCATTACAATATTTATCTTGAGTTAGGACATGAAGTGTTTGAAGATAAAATTAAAAAACCTATGGAACTTTATTTGCATGCTAATGGCAATGTTGTTAGTATGAATTCTTTGGACACCATTATTGCTAATGTTATGGAAAAGTCTAAGATTGGGGAATCTAGTTATTATGAAAATGGTCTTTTTAGTTCCCCAGCTTTGGAAGATAGCTATTCTATTTCTTATGATGATACCAAACCTCCAATATATGATGATTACAATGATGAATATGATATTTTCAGTCCACCTACTATTGAGGAGAAAATTAATTATGATTACAATAGGCCTCCTATATTTGATGATTATGGTGATGAGAATAATAATGATAGCTATTTTGTTGAATTTGCTCCCACTACGATTAATAAGAATGACAATGCTTATGTGGAGAGTAATAATCATTTTATGCATGTGGATCATGATAAGAATGTTTTATGTGATAGTTATATTGTTAATTTTATTCATGATGCTACTGAAAGTTATTATGAGAGAGGGAAACATAGTTTTATGCATCTCAATAATATTAAGTTTCCCCTCTTTATGTTGAAAGTCTTGAAGTTGCACTTGTTTTGCTTTCCTATGCTTGTTGCTTTGTGATTTCATGACTTGTTTCTTTACAAGATTCCTATGCATAGGAAGTGGGTTAGACTTAAATGTCTTTTGAATTTTCTTCTTGATGCCCTCTTTTACTTCACTTCATATTTCCTATGTGAGCATCTTCTCAAACTATCATGCCTAACTTAAAGGCGTTAAAGAAAAGTACTTATTGGGAGATAAACCAAAAGTTTTAGTTGAGTCTTGGAAGTTATTTCTTCAGTAATAACCTCTCCTTTTCATTTTTGTGTGGATTTTGTGCCAAGAGTAACCTCTAATGAGAGAGAAGTAATGCTTGGGAAAGTTGCTGTCCCGAAACAGATTTTTGTGCTTCGCTATAAAAATTCGTGTAAAATCTCTGTACGTCATTTTGAGGCGCGAATTTTTGTGCTTCTGACCCAGGTTGTTATCCAACTTTCGTTAGTTAAACACTTTTCAATTTGAGCAACAGAAGGTCTTCTAAAAAATTGGCTTTTACCTGCTGGTCTGTTTTCACAGATTTCTGCCATTATTTGCATTTGCTTCTTATTGATTCCTTTTTGGGTTCTTTTTTGGGGAATTGAGCTTTTTAAGGGAAGTGCTACAGTAGCTTGTGTTTTAATGGAAGTTTATTGGTGTTGAAACTGAACCCAAAGGTTTATTATCTTTTAAATGCACTAATGTTGCTAATGAAGATTGTGTGAAGTTTTGTATAAAGGAAATTTTCAGGTGTAGGGAAAGAATGATGTAATGAGATGAAGAATGGACAAAAGCTCAAGCTTGGGGATACCACCCGTGTCACCCCAAGAAATATCCAAGAAGTACAAGCGTCAAAGCTTGGGGATGCCCAAGTCATCCCCTTCTTCATCAATAAAAATCTCAGGTCTTTCTAAACACTTTGTTTTTATTATTTCATGCACTGTTGTGTTGTTCTTGGAGCGTATTTGTTTTTATTTTTAGTTTTATTTTGCTTTCTTTTCTGTAATAAATTGGTTGGACCCCCTCTTTCATGCATTGGTTTTAAAATAGTTTGGTTTGGATTGGAAAAGAGTAGGAAAGTTCATGCTTAAGTGGTAAATGGAGCTAGTTTTTGACTGTGGCCTATTCTTTGTCATGTTATGCTTGATATTGTTTTGGCTTTATGCCTAGTGATTTTTGCTATAGCATTACATGTTATAAATAATTGAGATTTCTTAATGTTCCTTTGAAGAATCATGCGTTGTTTTAGCATATTAAAGCATAGTATTGTGGTATTCTCCTTTGATGCTTTATTTGGGTTGACTTGGCGCATGCTCACACCATGTTATGACTATCCCAAGTCACCATAGCTTGTATGATCCTTTAGTTTTCAACTTGTAGTATCACTTTATGCTTTGATTAATGATGTTTTGTCGCTCTGCATTATTATGGCTATTATTGCTCTCTTAGTTGGTCGCCCCCAGTCTTTTGCTAGCCTCCACAACCAAGTATGAGTTCCACTCATGCATCCAACTCCTAAAACCAAGTTATTCCAAAGAGTCCACCATACCTACCTATTAGCATATGCTATTCCAAGTATATTCATGTTTTTATCTACCTTCCGAATTAAACTTGTTATGAGAAAACTAGTGATTAAAGCTCTCACGAACATGATGGCACACTTTACTTTTCTTGCCCTTAATAAACTTGAACCATTGTGTCGTCTATGTTGTATATGCTTGCACTTATATGTTGGGGATTAGCAGAACCATGCTATCATGGGGAACACTTTCAACATTGCACTTGTACTTTGTACCTAGTTGATATCATGCTCTTTTGTCTATGGATGTCGTCGGTGTGAAATGACAGGGGAGCTTGTAAGTCCATGGAGTTATGTATATGTGTTATAGAAACACCTAGGCCGCCGGTCTAATCCATGCTGTCATGGTGGAAACCTGCAGCGTAACCATAACGAGCTATCTATGAAGCATTCTTCTTATAAAAAAGAGTCAGATATTGAGAAAAAAAGAGAAAAATAAAAAAAAAATATGAGAAAAGAGGAAAGAGAGAAAAAAAGCACCATTTTCCCATGGTAAATAAGAAGATTGCTGAGATGCTGGTTGTCTGCTTGCCTTGTCATTTTGATATGGGGATTCTTCTGTATCATCGGGCAAGGGGTACCCCATTGGCGATTCTCTATGATACACATGTACTTACTATGACAAGAACTTACCAGTGACTAAACTTGAGTAGCATGAGGAGCGGCCCTTGTATTCAAGGGACATGAGATTTCCAACTTATACTTTGTCAAGCATATACTCCATAGTTTGTTCACTATAACCTTAATCACTTCAAGATGCTTATGATAGGGGCAATGAGAGCTGAAAGCTAACAAGTACCATAATTTTTGGAAGCTCTTTATGAAACTTGAATCTCTACTTCCTTCTATGAAGGCCTTTCTTTTACTTTTATGTTGAGTCTCCACCTTCTATCTTTATGCACCTACTTTGAGAGCATAGTGGCCATTCTTAGTTATATGTGCATTGTCCCAAGACTTGTTGATTGATGCATAACTTGATATTGCTTGTTTTTAAACTATCTGTATCTAGTCACTCTTATGAACTTTGAAGGTGTCCTATGCAATTATGTTTGCTACTCTATGAGGGACAAGCTGAATGCCACTATGCTATGTTTTCTTTATGTGAAACAAACAAACGTCTTGCAAAGCATTGTTATTCATGAATCTTTTGTTTGTGCCTTTTCATGTTGCAACATAGTTGCTATGTCTTATTGCTAGAACTTTATCTTTCATGCTATGTTGAAGTACTATGATCCCAGCTATCAATGTTTTACAAATACTTTGATCAAGTTTATGATGGTGCATGTCACCTCAAAAATTATTCTTTCTTTTTTATCACTTACCTACTCGGGGACGAGCAGGAGTTAAGCTTGGGGATGTTGATATGTTGCAAACGTATCTATAATTTTTGATGTTCCATGCTTGTTTAGTATCTACTTTCTTATGTTTTGTTCCAACTTTGGAGTACTTTTTATACACTTTCTTGGACTAACCTATTAACAAGATGCCACAGTGCCAACTGCCTATTTTCTACTATTTTTGGTTCCAGGAAAGTTAGAAAATGAATATTCTCAGAATTGGATGGGACAAAATCCAAAGTTGATATTTTACCGGAAGACTCACGGAGCCAGAAGACGAGACAGAGAGGGGACACAGGGCGGCCACACCATGTGGTGGTGCAGGCTAGCCCTGGCCGCCCACCGACCTTGCCTCTTCGCCTATAAGATGCCTTCCGACGTGAAAACCCTAAGTCGTCAAGCCTCCAGCCACGAAAAGTTCTGCAGTGCCGCCGCCACCGAAGGGGAGATTCGGGGGATAGAAAGTCTCTGTTCCGGCACCCTGCCGGGACGGGGAAGTGCCCCCGAAGCCATCTCCATCGATCTCCACCACCATCTCCATCGCCATTGCTGATTCCCATGATGAGGTGGGAGTAGTTCTCTCGAGGCTAAGGGTTCTACCAGTAGCTATGTGTTCATCTCTCGCTCTATGCATGACCATATTGTGATCATGAGCTTTGTAATCAAGCAGATCTACCTTGCTACTCAAGTGCTTTAATAGATCTCTGCTCTCCCCATGTGTGTGAAAGTGACAACATGCACACCATGGTGGCACCTAGGCTAGAGATTACAAATACTTGTTATGAGTTATATTTGGAGTTGGATGTTTCTATGAAATTGTGGTGTTTGTTGGAACCATTTAGTGCTCAAGGTGACAGTGCGGGGTTATCTAGATGGGAAAGGCTTACTTTGAGGTGTGCTGTTATAGCCCTACCAGGGATTAGAGTCTCCAACCGGAGAGTAGTTCAGAGTAGTATCATGAAGAGAAGATATTTATATGAGAGTGTTCACTAGCTAAAGTATGATCCCTAGGCCTTGTTTCTAAGCATTGAAACACCGTTTGCAACTAGATCTGTTACATGTTTCCTTGCTTCCATCTTTATTTCAGATTGCCTTTAGTCTCTTCCACGCCATCAAAGTATTTTCTGGCACCATTGTCTTATATCCATACCACTTGTATTTCACTATCTCTTCATCGAACTAGTGCACCTATACACCTAACAAGTGTATTGGGTGTGTTGGGGACACAAGAGACTTCTTCTATCTTGATTGCAGGGTTGCTTGAGAGGGAATACCTTTGACCACTTCCTCCCTGAGTTCGATAAACCTTGGGTAATCCACTTAAGGGAAAACTTGCTGCTGTTCTACAAACCTCTGCACTTGGAGGCCCAACAACTATCTACAAGAATAGAAGTGTGTAGACGTTAATAAGCACTTTATGTTTTTTGTCTGTACTTATCGTTTATCTGGCTTTCCGCCTCGTCCCTTTCGTGATCCGGACAACCTTTAGCACGGAAACTTTGCCGAGCAACGGAGCTTAATTGCTAAACCAGTTTAAACTCGGAAATAAGCCGGCTTCCAGTGCCAACAATCCACTACTCGGAAAATGCCCGCATCTGGCAATCAGACAAATAACCAAAGCACATACTATAAAATTTAGATTTATACCCGAAGGTAGCAATTTGAGAATCGGAAATCTAAACCAGAACAAACATGAGCATAAACTACTTTCAAGTATTCTGGGATTTTCGACTGTTACATGATCATTCGGAAATAAGATGGTAAAAAACTTCTTAGAAAAATTTGAGGCAACCAATACTTTATTTCTCATTTGAACATGTACACCTATATGATTACAAAGAAAGATAAACTAAGAATAAAAGGGACGTAGCTAAGCAATATTCCATGGTCTGTCTAATTCTCCGGGTTTGTACTGCCTCTAGCTCTCTTTCTTTTCTTAGTAGCAGGTCTTTCTTTGACTGGCCGCATATCAGTTAGATAGTAAGAACCATTGTGTAATACTCGACTAACTAAAAAAGGCCCTTCCCATATTGGGGAAAGTTTGTGTTTTCTTTTCTGCACAAGCCGGAGAACCAAATCGCCCTTATTGAAAGACCGGTTTCTGACTCTCTGGCTATGATACTTGCATAACTTCTGCTGATAGGCTGTTGATCTCATCTCAGCAACGACGCAAACTTCTTCGACTAAGTCGAGATCATTTTGTCGAGAATTTTCAGCATCCTCTTCAATATATGCGGCAACCCTAGGAGAAGTGTGAATTAAATCACTAGGAAGAACTGCTTCTGCGCCATAGACCAAGAAGAAAGGTGTGTATCCGGTTGACCTATTCGGAGTTATTCGTAAGCTCCATATTACAGAGGGTAATTCCTCTGCCCAAGCCCCCGCAGCATGTCGTAGTGGTGCTTCGAGTCTTGGTTTTAGGCCTTGTAGGATTAAACCATATGCCCTTTCGACTTGTCCATTAGCTTGTGGCTGTGCGACTGACGCAATGTCAAGCCGGATATTTTGTTTGTTGCAAAATTCGGCAAGCTCTCCCATGGAGAAATTACTCCCGTTGTCCGTGATAATGTTATGCGGATAACCGTATTGGATTATAACATCATCGACAAATCTTCTGGCTGTTGCTCCATCACAACTAGTGACAGGTTTAGCCTCAATCCATTTTATGAATTTATCCACCATCACTAAGAGATGAGTAAATCCACTTGGAGCCCGTTTAAACGGTCCTACCATGTTAAGCCCCCAGACCGTGAAAGGCCATGTTATAGGTATTGTTCGCGGCTGATCAGCTGGAATGTGAGCTTGTTTGGCGTATTTTTGGTAGCCCTTGCACGTCTTGACCAGCCGTTCGACATCTGCCTTGGCTGTAAGCTAGAAAAAAATATGTCGGAAAGCTTTTGCCACTAGAGATTTGGCTGCAGCGTGGTGACCACACTCGCCTTCGTGGATCTCTCGTAAGATTTCCACTCCTTCCAGAGATACACATCGCTGGAAGACCCCAGATGCACTCCGCTTATAGAGCTCACCACTAATTATAGCGTAGGCTTTTGCTCGTCGGACGATCTGTCGGCTCAGAACTTCTTCTTCGGGTAATTTTCTGTCTACCAAGTAATCAAGGTAGGGTTGAGTCCAGCTGAGAATCACGGCTAGAACTGCTACTAAAGGTGAGTCGGATTTGGTCGGATATTCCTTGTCTACTCCCTTTATAGGGGGAACTTTGAGGTGCTCCAAAAAAGCACCATCCGGGACCTTTTTCTGTGCAGAGCCTATTCGAGATAGTGCATCTGCTTCCTCATTTTCTGTTCGAGGGATGTGTTGAACTTCAAACCTGACAGCCCTATATACTGCCATGTGCTTGTTCGCATTACAGATATCTGACACTTGTTGGGCAACAATATCTGAATCTCCATAACACATTAAACGTCGGATGCCGATATCCCTAGCAATCCGGATTCCATGCAGTAGTGCTTCATACTTGGCAATGTTATTCATCGCCGTGAAGTGGATTTGCAATACATAGAAAAGTTTTTCTCCTTGGGGTGATTTGAGTACCACGCCAGCCCTCGAGCACTTTAGACCCGTCAAAATGCAAGGTCCAGTACTCTGACTCTGGTAGGGTCATATTCTCCGTTGCTTCTGTCCAATCAGCGACAAAGTCAGCGAGGATTTGGGATTTGATTGCTATACGAGGTTGTACTCAATGTCAAAAGCTTAAAGCTCTATGCCCCATTTGGCAACGCGTCCTGTGGCGTCACTATTGTTGATTATGTCTCTCATGGGAGCTGTGATCACCACGGTAATTGGATGTTCCTGAAAATAATGTCGTAACTTATGAGATGCTAAGAACACACCATGAGCTAGCTTTTGATAGTGTGGATACCGCTGCTTTGATTCAGTTAAGACCTCGCTGAGATAGTAAGTTGGACGCTGCACCAGGTGTTCCTGATTTTCCTCTGGTCTCTCCACCACCAAGACGATACTGACGACCCTATTTGTCGCAGCAAGATAGAGCAACATCGGTTCCTTTGGTTCCAGTGCTGCAAGGATGGGAGCAGATGAGAGTAATGCTTTCAGGTCTTGTAGTGCAGCTTCAGCTTCGTCGGCCCAAAGGAACTTTTTAGTCTTCTTCAGGAGCTTGTATAGTGGTGCAGCTCTTTCACTAAGCGGGCTTACAAACCGACTGACTGCAGCAATGCAACCAGTTACTCTTTGAACGTCCTTCAGGCGAGTTGGCCTGGAAATATTGAGTATATCCTTGATCTTGTCCCGGTTTACCTCTATGCCTCTTTGAGACACAATAAAACCTAACAATTTTCCGCCTGGTATTCCAAAGAAGCATTTCTTCGGGTTAAGCATTATGTTGTATTTTTGTAGATTGGCGATCTCCTCCAAGTCGAAAATTAAGGTTTCCTTCTTTTTGGACATCACCGCAATGTCGTCCACATATGCATGTACATTGCGTCCGATTTGGTCGTGGAGGCAACGCTGCATAGTGCGTTGGTACGTAGCTCCTGCGTTCTTGAGCCCAAAGGGCATCATAACGAAACAGAAGGTTCCGGAAGGGGTTATGAATGAAGTTTTGACTTTGTCAGATTCCTTCATCCGGATTTGGTGATAACCGGAATACGCGTCGAGAAAACATAGGAGTTCCGAGCCTGCCGTAGAATCGATAACTTGATCAATCCTAGGCAGAGCGAACGGATCTTTGGGACAACCCTTGTTCAAGGCAGTATAATCAACACACATCCTTAAATCAGTGGTGTCCTTTTTAGGGACCATTACAGGATTGGCCAACCACTCAGTGTGGATGACCTCTTCTATGAATCCGGCTAACTCGAGTCGGGCTAGTTCCTTAGCTATTGCCTTACACTTTTCATCGCCAAAACATCGTAGGGACTGTTTGACAGGTTTAGCATTTGGGTTTACATTTAGAGAGTGCTCGGCAAGTTCCCTAGGTAGTCCGATCATGTCAGATGGCTGCCATGCGAAGATATCTTGATTTGCTTGGAGGAACTTGACGAGCACGCTTTACTATGCACTATCTAGGCCTACGCCTATCTGGGTCACCTTGGAGGGGTCATCATCCTTCAACGGCGTCTTCTTCGTCTCTTCTGATGCCTTGAACTCCAGATTCATCTTTGTCACCTCCTTCTTTGTTGCAGGCATCTCGGACGGATCAATGGTCTTCTTGATCTACTGGTACTCCTGGGCATGCAGCACGGCTTCAGCAAAGGCGACATTTCCATCATCGCACTCTCGCGCCTTCTTCAGGTCTCCCTTGATGGTGATCACGCCATTGGGACCTGAAATTTTCATCATTTGTAAATGTAACACGGACGAGCCATAAAAGCCCAGTAAGCCGAACGTCCAAATATAGCGTGGTACATGCTCTTGAACGAGACCAGTTCGAAGGAAAGTGCTTCCGTTCGATAGTTCTTTGGAGTTCCAAAGGTAACATCCAAAGTGATTTCTCCTAGGGAATTTGCTTGTCTTCCTGGGACAACTCCGTGAAAGATCATAGAGCTATAATTCAGTTGGGTCTCCGAGATTCGCATCCGGCGTAGTGTTTCGACATACATGATGTTAATGCTGCTGCCACCGTCCATGAGAGTCTTGGAGAAACCATAGCCATCAACAAGTGGATTGATGACTAAGGCGTATTTTCCTTGCCTGTGCAACTTAGGAGGATGATCAGCACAGTCAAAGGTGATTGCTACTTCCGACCAGTCAAGGAATTGAGGGGCAGCCGGAACTATTGCGTTGAGCTCATGCAGAACTGCTTTCTTGACCTTAGCTGGTTGAGATCTGAGGAAGGTGACGTAAGTGTCTTTGTTGGGAAGTTTTTATTCCCCTCCATCTTGGGATTTGAAGGATCAACTTCCTCCATGTCGGAATCTTCCTTGGTCTCTTTATCTTTTTCGGGATTCTTCTTTCCCTTCTTCCACTTAGCCCTGTAGCCAGCAATATCGTTTTTCTTGATGTTGTCATTAAAACGACACTCAGCGTTTGTGTGAGATGAGCCCCCATTGACATCTAAGTGATGCACACATGGGTTATTGGCAATGTCAGCCCAGGAGTAGGTTTTGCCAGGTTGCTGGTCTCCTCTACCCTGGACTCTTGATGTCCCACGACCGCGTCCGCGGCCGCCACCACGTCCTCCTCGTCCTCTAGACCCGAAACTAGCAGTGACCACTACTATTTCCGTGTTGGGTTTTTCTTTCGAGATATTCTTGTGCTTCTGAGCTTGCTGCTTTGGTTGTTTTGCTGACTGTGGCACAACTAGGGCATTCAGTAATCCCTCTGCATCGTCATCAACATCTGCATACTTTCTCATTGTTTCTATCATCTCTCCCAAATCAGTGACTTTGTCGCACTTCAAGCGTTGACGTAGTAAACCAATTGGGAGTCTTGCAATGAAAGCTTCAATCGCAGTTTGATCGTTTACTCCCTCACAGGAGTTCTTAGTGTCGATCCATCATCCAAGATAATCTCGACAAGTTTCTCCGGCTTTCTGGGTGCAACGCTATAGGTCTCCTACCGTACAGGGCCTTCGATATGTGCCTTTGAAATTCTAAAAGAACGCGCTTTGCATGTCATACCAGTTGTGGATGGTGTTCTCCGGAAGTTCATTGAGCCATGATCGTGCCGTCTTCCGAAACATAAGTGGGAGATATCGTGTCGTGACCAGGCTGTTTCCACCTTTGGCGATGCAGCAAGCTTGGAAGAAATCCTGGAGCCAAGTATCTGGCCGAGCTACACCATCGTAGGGCTGGATATGTCTTGAGATAGCAAATCCTTCCAGGAATCTTGTCGCACTTAGACGTCGTCCGAAGCATTTTGGGACCACGTATATATCATCATTTTCGTAGCGCCGCGCCTCTATGTTGGAGTTAATCCGGTGTCCCGCGTAACTTGGGCACAAAGATCACTGTCTTGATTGATGGCTATGGTGGCGGTGCCTTGGAACCGGACTTCAGCTGCTGCCACCACCTCCTCTGCCACAACGCCCTCCTTGGCCTCCTTGAGAGCCGTTGTGATGGCTACTTGGTGGAGAGGGTGGAGCAGCTGGATTGTTTCCGGCTGATCGCCGGTGTCTGTCCGGAGCGTCATTATTCTGGTTCTAGGGAGGGTCTTCATTATGACGAGCCCCCTGCCGGCTTGACTCCACACGGTGTCCGTCGTTCCTTCGTCCGTCATTCCCAGCACAGTGGGAATTAGCCGGACGGCTTGTGTGTCTAGGAGGTGGCATTCTTTGTCGATCCTCCTCCCGACGCTTCTCTTTGTCTTCTTCCCTGCGATCGTTCGACTCTCGCCGGGGAGGATTTCTCGGATACAGTGCAACGATCAACTCTTGCTCGGTGGCTTGAGTAACGTTGCACCAGTCACGTGCAGCTCTGTGGTGCTGTCCTGAAGATTTGGTTCTTGGGTGATTGTCTTCCTGACGGTCGGCACGGTGATGTTGTTCTGGAACCCATTGGGGTATTATGTCGTTCCAGGCCAGATCCGTGCGACATTGGTCAGATTGGGAGACCAGTTTTCCGCTTCTAGATTTCGCGACCTTCTGTTGCTCTAGACCCTTGGTGAGTAGCGTAATGCCCAATCGAACCTGTTCCGGGCCTGGGTTATTCGCCAGGATATCTCGGGATACAGTGGTGTTTTGCACTAGTGTTGGATACACCAGATCTCCATTGCTATCAAGCCAAGGCATCCCTGGATCTCCCTCAGAGAGAACCTTGCGTACTTCCAGAAATTGATTGTCACGTGTGTGTCGTTTCCGGTTCTTCTGATGTTGCAGAGAGATGAGCATCTCCGCCTTGGCCATGCGCTTCTTCTCTTCCTCGATGTTCTTGGCTTCATCCAGGAGTACTTGGCGATGCGCTTCTAGGGCTTGGGCCCTTTCGTCCAATTCTGCAGCAGTAAGTTCTGCTGCAGTAGGGATAGGTGTGGTTAATGAAGTGTCGATGATTTTACGGGCACCTGTGGTGACCACGTGTCCATCCGAGTCTTCTTTGGGCTCGTCTAGGATAAGTGCTCCATCCGAGTCTTCCTTGTATTCCTCGGCAATCACCTCCTCTGCTAGAAGTTCTTTTGCCGGGGTCTTGTTCTTCTTGTTCCTCTTCTTTGCCTTCTTGGTAGCACCGGTAGCAAAGACGGCTTTGGGTCCGTTTCCCGGAGTCAAGCTTTGATTGGTACTTTCGGACATCTGGACCTTGGGATTATTTATGATATCCATGTCATCCTGTGCTTTGGGAGAGTTTTCTCCGGATCCTTCATCCATGGCTTCTCCTTCTTCTGCAGCTTTGGAGTTGTACTACTCTTCATATTCCATGGAGAACTTTCGGAAATCCGCCGACGTCATCGAGTCATCCGAGGATGCGGGTAAGTCGGTGTTTGTTCCAATCGCCTCCAGCACTGAGTCAACATTGTCTCTAGCATTGGCAGAGCCGGATCCGGATCCAACATATCCGAGAAAGTGCGATGTGTGGGTCCTGAGGTACTTGCGGCTCTCCTCGTGGTCTTCCTCGAAGATCTTGATGGTGTTGAGAACCTCATCCACGTTTGTGCCTTGCAGCATCATGCGTCTCAACGTATGCCTCAGGAAAGGTTGGTCTGTTCCGGTGTTGGCAGAGCCGGAACCAAGGTTGTTGTTGTGCTCCTCCTGGATTTCGACCTCGGTGGGTGGATCGATCTAGGATTCGGCCTTGCTAGGGAGATCCACTCCAGATTCGACTTGAATCGCAAGATCTGCTTCAGGTTCGGCCTTCTCCACTGTCTCTGCAATGGGTGCGGGCTGGGTGGGATTAGGTTTTTTTGAGATCCGGAACTCTGCCGCCTCCGCGGACAAAGGGGACCCAGAAATTTCTTCTGCCTCTTTCATCACTGCTAGGGTGGGTGGGGCAGGTTCAGCGAATCTGATGTACACATCGATCTCGCCGAAAGACATGATGGTGTAGGTGGTCACGGCTTCCCAAGCCGGAATCCAGGTCTCGTCGAGAACGATGAGAGGGACGTCACTTGCATAGAGGATGCGACCGACGTCAATAGTCTCGCTGATTTCGATTCTTGCAGATTCCGCTCGGAACGCAGATCCGAAGCTCACCCCCACAGTGGGCGCCAACTGTCGTCGGATTGATGACAAGTACGCCATGAGGGGGTCCTCGGGGCGTGTGGAAGAGAGGGGTGTGAGACGTACGGTGTTCCAGGACGGTGAGCACACAAGTTTACCCAGGTTCGAATCCACCGGCTTTGGATAGATCCTACTCCTGCTAGCAATCCAATAATATGGCAGAGCCGAAATATGGGTTACAAGGGTTTCGCCTGCGTGAGTTGAGATTGTAGACTATTGTGTGAGTGCCCTAATGGCTCTCCCTAGGACGGCTTATATAGATATCCGGCCTAGGGTTTACAGGAGAGATCTATTCGGCTACGACTAAGAGTCGGTTATAGAGTACATCTTGAACTACAAGTAACACTACGACCCTATGTCGGTAAGTCTTCTGGGCCTTCTGAAGCTGGATTGGACTCCGTCTCTTCTCCCTGACTGGGCCGCCCGTGAAGCAAAGCTCTAACCCTAAGTGGGCCACCCTGGTCAGTGAGGCACAGTGAGGATACCCGGAAAGTATATCCCCAACACCTAGGGTGGCCATGCATCTCGGCATCGATTCTCTCACGAAACACTTCCATGACTCCAGAAGTCTTCTGGTTTTCTCCTGGGATTTCTCCTAGTGAACCATTCTAGAACATCTCTCACATACATACAAGCTCTGCATACTCTTCAGAACAAAGTCTTCAGTATTATGTGGAAATGACGGCAGATACAATAATCCATAGCAGGATCTGGACACCCATATTGACTCCCACATAAACACGAAGTAATCGAGCGAACCTATTATGTGGTGTATTATACTTTCGCATCATGATACATTTCAAACCTGAGGCAAGATAATGTGGTATTCTCGTAATACCATGTTGACCTTGTTACCGGTTTAACTTATTGTCCCGTTCACATATTCCTATATATTGTGATCATATCGCCCTGTGTATAGACAAACTATTAGTGAATCCATAATATTGAGATGGGCCCAAGAGTATCTCTCCATCGTCGGAGTTGCGAATCCCACTGTCGGACTGTCTTGTACCCATACACATGTTTCCAACATATGTGACCGTCCACCATTATGATCAGTGGCAGATGCAGCACCCCTCCAGCCCGGGCATGACTGTGTCTAGACAGACTATTAGTCAATCCATAATATCGAGATGGGCCCAAGAGTATCTCTCCATCGTCGAAGTTGAAAATCCCACTGTCGGACTATCTGGTACCCATACGCACGTTTCCAACATATGTGACCGACCGCCATTATGATCAGTGGCTGACGCAGCGCCCCTCCATCCCGGGAACATGGTCGGGCTTCCGACCGGCCGGCAAAGCCCATTTTCCTCGAAATTTGACCAAAAAATGTATTTTAGGCCTTAATTTTTACTATTTTCCCAGGCTTTAAAATATTATTGGATCCTCTACTAGTTATGGTCACCCGGTGAAAGGTAACATCGGGTGACGATCAACACATATCTTCCAATACGATGGACAAATTATATCCTCATGGTCAAAGGATAAAGTGACACAACAATAATAACGTTATACCAACAATAATAAGACGATGATTATCTTAAAGTAGATCGTTTGTCTTGGGTCAGTTTAGCATCCTTGTACAACCGACAATATGCTCTTATTGTAAAATGGTACGGACATACCATGATCAGGGAATATGATCCTTTGATAATAAGCTAGTCACGTCCACAAGACTAGGAAACTTGGTGTTTATCACTTTACACGTGCTTCCGAGATTCACCTTTGATTATCATAATCAAGACATAGATGCATTTGTAGCATAAAGAATAAACTCTAATCATGAACAAACATAATATCAAATAATAATATATTATTTGACTCTAGGGCATACATTGCCATCATCAACGACTGCCCAAGATCTCATTCCCCGCAATCATACCGGAGCCGCTTCACCGATGTCCACCACACTGGATCTAGTTCATCGAGTTCCAAGTCCACCGTAGCAGACCAGCTCTTGCATCGTCGCCATGCACTACATTGGATCTACCTCACCGACACTCTTGCCCACTCCACTAAAGCCAGCATCGACCGTCCAAGATCTGCTTCCCTGATGCCAACCGCCATAGGAACCGCAACACCCTTGGTGACGTAAATGCCACCCGCATGGACACGGATGTTGTTTAGACGCCGCCCTGACCTAGGTAACCAACCCCTTTTTTTGTTTTGTCAACATTTTAGCAGATTCAAGCTTGTCGTAGTGAACTCATTTCCGTATTCGTGCTACTTACCAGGTCACTAGGCATGCTTATTCCTTGTGCTAGTACATACATGGTCACTAAACTTGTTGGTTTGCATTCCCTTCTCTACAAATTTTAGGTCATGTACATATTTGTTATTTTGTTAGCATTGTATGCCCTACAAGTTGACAAATTACGTGGTTACAATTTCTATCTGCTTCATGCTTTCATACAACGGTAATTGTCTGGTATTGTGTAGTTCATGGAAAATATAATTTGTTGGAAATGTTAGTTTGCATTCTCTGCTCTTCAATTGATGACTTGTACCTGGTTAGTCTTGAGGTACTTCCTGCTATTATTTCTACCATGGAATCATTCAGCGATCATTTAGTACCCGCTTAAGCTCTTCGTACTAAATCAGATATAATATTGCGTGACATCTTGTTCTTCAAAAGAGGCAACACTAAATATTTTATCTGTCTTTGCATAGAGCTCAAACATGGAGCACTGAACATGTTGGTTTGCGTTGATTATTCTATAGGTTCACAAGCCATGCCACTAAATTTTGTACACCCTCTGGTCCATATTAATTGTCGCTAAATCATATGTATCTAGCACTAGAACATGTCTAGATACATCCAACTATGCGACAATTAATATGGATTGGAGGAAGTATTTGGTTATGTTTCGTCCTAAGCTAATTATCCTCTACTGTATAGTTCACCCGTGGCTTTCTTTTTCTACTCTACAAGTCCACGTATGATGCTAGAGCCATTTCTATCTAGTTCATCCTGAGGTACAAGAGTAACTGCCTACCGTGTAATTCACTGCAAATTCTCAGCCCCTCAACATGTTTCTTGCATTCCAGACTATACAATTGCTTACATATTTCCTAAAATGACATGACTAGTTTATATTTGTTGAAATTGTAAAGCACAAAATATTTGATTGCTCATTTTATTGTAGGCACACTTGTTTAATGCTTACTTATCTTGTTTATTTTACGTCTTGGTCAATAATTTAACCATGGACATGTAGTGAACGCCAGCTGATAGCTCTTGTTATCAGTCAAATGATTAGTTTCAAATTCTTTGACAATGAACATGGTCATTTATTTTCCTTGTTTGCTAGAGTAACTTGTTATTGATTTGTTTCAAACTACAAAAATTAATATCACCACCGAAGTGAGGGATGCAAGAAGATCAGTTTTCAATGTAGCTGTCACTCTCCAACTGCAAAATTCTGTTATTTGTGGGCTCAATCTCGATGCACAACTAAAATGTTGGATTTTCTTACCCTTGAGTTTGTCGATAATATGTAATCATTTTAGAAGTTTGTAGATGATGCAATATTACGTAGGTAAATTGCATAAGCTATATACACATTTTATCGTTGTTGTCCCTACCTGGAAGTACCAATATTGGGCCTGCCAGGTTGAAAAACGGAACAATACTGGTCGTATTTAGTGACCCGTTTCCTAATAGTCGAAATGAATCTTTCGATTTGTTGCGTACATGATATGGGTCGTCAAAATGCCAAAACAGTAACACGCGGAACATGCCCAACAACAAAAGGCATGTGTAGTAAAAGACATGTAGAGTAGCAAGGCAGTATAGTAACATGCCTGTGCTATAACATGCCGTATGTAAAAATGTCGTATAGTAAAAGGCCTTACACAGGGCCAGAATAGTAACAGATCAAAATAGTAACAGGGCAACACAATAAAAGATCAGAGTTGTGCCAAGCTAGAACAGTAACATGGCCAAGCATTAACGGGTCGTTCTTGGTCATGCATTAATGTATTCTTGTAATATTCATGGGTCTATAGCAGGCCTAAATATTAATGGGCCTTAAACCAGAAGACCGTAAATGGGCTATAGTCTATGCGCTCGGATGAACAGTTGAAAGAACATTTCATGATTTTCTATGTTTTGTGTGTTAGATAACAATACCGTGGAATCTCTAATGTGTACTAAGTGTTGTAAGAAAGTTTTGAGAGTTTGGGGGCGAATTATCCGCCCCCATCATGGGCCGGATAATCCGGCCAGACCACCTTGGCCAGGGCTAGCTCTGCGCAATTCTCTGTCTGGGGGCGGAATTTTCCCCTGGAAAATTCTGGCTCCGGGGCGGATTTTCTCCCTGGACCAGATAATCCGGCCCTCATGTTGGGGCGGATAATCCGGCCCCAGGGGAATCGCCCAAGTGAGCACCTGTGCAAGCTTCTGTCTGGGGGCGGAATTTCCCCCGGATATTCCGTGGCTGGGGCGGATTTTTCCTCCAGCTGGATAATCTGGCCCTCTCCTAGGGCCGGATAATCCGGTCCCCAGGAGAAGGTGTTAAGGGCAAGTCTGCGTAAGCTTCTATCTGCAGACGGTTTTTCTGCCGGATAATCCGCGTCTGGGGCGGAGTTTTCCCCAGGCCGGATAATCCGGCCCTCACTTGGGCCGGATAATCCAGCCCCCAAAGGCTCCAACGGCTTGGTTTGGAAGTGGGTATAAATATCCCTTCTCCCCCAACGAGCAGAACTCTTGATTCATTCGAAAAACATCATACCCTTTGCAAGAGCTCCCTCGCTAGATCTCCCACTTCAACCACCCGAAGGCTTCATACTTTGGGGGAATTGAAGGAGAAGAAAATCGTCATCGTCATCACGAATCAAGCGCATCAACTCCTCTCCATTCATTTGGAGAAATCCCTGATCTAGTATTCTTGTCAATATCTAGATCTTGTTCTTTGTTATTGATAACTTGTTCTCAGACAAGTAGATTGTGGAGTTGTGCCCTGCTAGTTGTGTAAAGGCTCTGGTACCCGCCTCGAAGGGTTCCTATAGTGGAAAGGTGGATCAGGCCTTTGGTGGCGGGATCCATCGGAGAACAGGGTGAGACCTATTGTGGCGTGGTGGTCTTAGTACCACCCACCCCTCCAACGCAGACGTACTTCCCTTAACAAGGAAGGAACTGCGGTAAAACAAATCATGTGTCTCCGCGTCCTTCACTATGATTCACTCGTTCCTCTTTCACTCGCCCTTTACTCGCTAGTAGATAGGTTTGCATATAGGAAAATTCCACCTAATAGTTTATCTAGAGAATTTACCCTTTGTGTTAAGCCTAAAATTGAAAAGCATTAAAATTTGATGTAGCACCTATTCACCCCCCTCTAGATTCCCATACGATCCATTTCAACAATGTCAGGCCTTATGCATGCTGGAATAATATCGAGCATGAATTGTGCAGGATGTAAATGGGTTGCACTGTGATTGACACAACAAGGCCTTACGTAGGCCCAAATAGTAATATACTGGAAAGTTAAAAGGTCATAGCTCGGCCGCAAGTTGATGGGCTCCAAGAGTAGGAGCAGACCCAATGCAGGAGGAAACAGTAATCGGTCATCTTCTTATTGGGCTTCTCTGTTGGGCTAGCCCACTTAATATTTAGTAGGCATTAGCTAGGCCTGACATCTACCACGAATTTATGATGAGTTGATGACGGTAATTACCCATTAATAGCATTTTCCACATGTTTGTTGGAATGGCGTCAGCAGTCAACGGAGCAGGCGAAACACATCTACCACGTTTTGAATTTTCGTGATATATGGGTTACATCCACCACGGTTTCCAAAAAATCATGGTAGAACATTTTATGATGCGTCTTTAACCACGGTGCCTATCCATGGTAGTATACCTTCACTACTAAGAAACTTCTTATCCATGTGATTGATACCCAGTGGCGCATGGCGTAGGTGATGCACCACTGATAAATACATGTGGTGCACCGTTGTGTCATGCGACACTGATAACCCATCTATCAGTAGCGCATCCAGGAGGCATGCGCCACGGATAAGCCTAGGGCATCCATATGTGGCATGTATGGATGGTGCCTAACATATCTATGGCGCATGCGTTTATGGTACGCCACAAATAGTTGGGTTATCAATGGTGCACCACAGAGACATGCGCCACAGATACGTCAGGCACCATCCATATATTCGACATATAGATGACACTTCACTATCAGTACGTATCAGATTTTGGTGCACCACAGATAAGTTTTCAAAAATTCTGATCCCATCCAACACCCCTCCCCCTTGTGGATCACCTTTTTATCTTGCAAAAAATAAAAGAAAATAAAATACACTTCAAATTTTAAAATCCTTTGACATGAAGGTAGGTAATATGGTCTACTTTGTAGCAAAATTAACAAACATGATTTTCGATTTTTTTTTGCAAAAAAAGGTCATGGCATGGTAAAACGACCATAACGTTTGCATATGACGTTGGAAAAAAATCTTTAATATATCGAAATGACGAGCACAAAATTCTACATTTGATCGCAACCCCATATAGGTCATTTAGCGATTTTTTAGAATCTCAAAATTTGATAAATATAAAAAGTTATGGCAAAAAGAAGTTTTTTCCTGTACTAAAAATGGAGCCCACTTATATGTGGCGCACCCTATTGTGGTGCGCCACGGATAAGCGTGGCTCGTTTTAAAATCTGACGGGTCCCCTCCCCTTCTCCTTCTCCTTCTCCTTCTCCCTGTCCTTCTCTCCTTATGTCCTTCTCCTTCTCCTCCCCTTCGTCTCTCCTTATCCTTCTCAATCTCCTTCTCTCCTTCTCTCCTTCTCCTTCTCCTTCTCCTGCTTCTACTATCCTTCTCCTCCCCTTCTTCTCTCCTTCTCCTCATCCTTCTTCTCCTCTCCTTCTCCTCTCCTTCTTCTCTCCTTCCCCTTCTCTCATTCTCCTTTCCTCCTCTCCTTCTCCTATCCTCCTCCCCTTATTCCTCATCTCTACTTCTCCTTCTCCTCCACCTCTACTTCTCCACTCTCTGGCCACCGCGCCGTCCTCGAGCTCCTCCCCGCTCACATTGGAGTCACCCTCGAGCTCCTCCCCGATCAATGCGGTGCCGTCCTCAAGCTCCTCATCCTCATGCCCAACCCCGAATGCTTCCTACCAGTGCGACCACGGTCTCCCACACCTCCCTCTTTGTCAACACCTGGATTTTTAATCCCAGATGCCTGTTATGCCATACATCGCAATCCCAGGATTACCATTTTTGCGAGACATAATAAATTGGATATCACAGTACATCATCCATTACAAACCATAATAAAGTTTTACACAAATAAAGGATCGCATGATCCAGTCTTAATACAATCAACCAGCAGAATAATAAGCATAGTAGTGGGCTCCATCTTTAGGGTCACATGCAATGCTGACGATGGGAGATGATCCTAGTTGTCGTAGCCGTCCTGCTGTCCATCTTCCTGATAGTCCTCCTCATAGTCTGGTCACGGGAATAGCCAGGGACAAAGCCATGAGTACTCTTTAAGTACTCGCAAACTATCACTAACAAGTAAGGTAGTTCTAATAGGAACCTTAAGCTCTAGGTTTGTTTGCAAAAATCCAGGTTTATCTAAACTGAGTTTAGAAGTAAAGAAAACTAAGTTAATGTTCTAAATCACTTAAGTGGGAACCTAGTTTTCATATTCACAACCCTGTTGTGGTCAAGTCAAAGTCATAGTTCAATTCACAAGTCATTTTGAAAACATCCGACGACGGAACAGTATGGCCACTCCAACTGTCCATGACCGTGGACGCGGCTATTCGAATAGTTTGACACTCTGCAGAGGTGGTACACTTTCACCACAAAATTCGATACATCCGTCAGGGATAACCCTGAATCATCATACTTAGTATACGGATAATCAATCATAACCTTTCAATTACACACTCTAGTATAGGCACCTCCCCTATGAGCTTGGCCTCCTAGCCATGGCCATCTGCCATCTTGGGCACTACATAGGTGGACATCATCAAGAGGTAGCCTCAGCTCAAACCTCTTCCGCCAGGGAACCCATACTAATGCATATAAACTTCTGGCTAAGCCCTACCCAATTCAAATATTGTGGTTATATGGTAAAATTGGAATGGTATCACATCCGAACCCAACCATCAGTTTTTATAAAGGGCTAAGGCTCATGCCTCAACATTTTCATCCTCAATTCCTTTATGTTTCTCAACACATGTCAAAACATCTCAATAGAATGAGTCATCATTCCAAGGTTTTCATAATCCTTTTCACCAAGTATTCCCATCTAAAGTGATCAAGTTTTATGCTTAGCACTATCCACTAAGTTAAGAATGTTCACTAATGAGGGGTGCTAATCTTCAATCTCATGCCATAGAATGACATCTAGTATAGGCCTAGTTTTATACTCTTTAAGCTATCTATACTAAGTATAGTAAAGCTTGCTAGTAAAACTTGGGATTGGTACAAATCAATGGTATATAACCAAAGCATGCCTAATGCATATTGCTTAGGTTAATACTTGCAGTGTGATGGCTTGCAAGTAATAGCTTGCCAATAATAGCTTGCTTAGTATTGATGGCTTGCATGGTTAACTTGTATAATTCTAGCTTGCCTTGATTGGTGTAGTGATTGAAGTTTTCTTCGTCTTCTTGGTAGTACTCCTCCTCCTCCTCGTATCCTTGGTCGGTACTATCGTCTATAAATAAATACGGGGTACACAATCACCAAATAATACTTAACTAAGTCTATTTAGCACACTAAGGCTCACACTTGATGATCTAGCATCATCACAATCATCACATGAAATAATAATTAGTTTTATTTATCTTATTTGAGAAAAGTAACTTCTACTCATTGAATATAATTAGGATTTAATATTCTCCAATTTAAAATATGGGATCATGTGGACACATGTCATCACCACATATTCTAATACATAGAAATGTTATTTAAAGGGTTGGTCAAATTTTATTAAGTTTAAGATTATTGTTTAATAGATTTAAAGTGACTAGAGATGCCTATATTGCATTATTTTGGTACTAGTGCAAAGTCACTGCATGCAAAACTAGATATTTTTACATATTCAGATAGGCATTATCAAATGCTATTTTTGAGAGTTGGAATCAACTCAAAAGCTATTATGGTTGATTTTTGAAAAATGTTTGAAGTTGCAAAAGTCTCTATCTTGTTATTTTTACTATTGGTTATCTCTAACCCCAAATGATTTCAATCCAACGGGCTTGGATAGATATTTTAATTATATTTCTAACAAAATTTGAAGCATGCAATTTGGTTTGGTGAAACTCTCTGGATTGATTTTTGAATCTAGGTACAGAATAGGGTTTTAACTAAAATGGAAAATCAATATTTGAATTTCCTGGGCTGCGCGGGATAGCTAAATGGGCCGGCCCAACTGCACTGCTTATCGCAGCGGGCTGCTGACAGATGGGGTCCACCAGTCAACGACTCAGTTTCACCAAAACAATATCTTTCAACCAGAGCCCTACGATTAGAATCTAATCTAACGGCTATTGTTCATCATCAGCGATGAACTACTCTGGCGAGGAATCAACCCTAACGCGGCGGTTGGGGTCTGGCTAGGCTCACCTGGGCTCAAGCTAGGGTCTGCGATGGGGGCGATCGATGTGGTAGACAACGACGAGTCGAGGCGCGGTCACGGCAGGGCTTGGGGTGGTCGAAATCGACGACGCCCTTCTCCTCCAGCAGCGGCGGGCTCCGGTGAAATTCGGGCACGGTGGTGCTCGCCTTGCTCCGGGGAGAAGTGTGGGAGGTCAGAGAGAGGTGGTGAGGGTGTTGGTGTTGAGAAATGGGGCAAGGGTGGCCTCCTTTTATACTGCGGCGAGGGGACCGAATGGTGCGGGCATGAGCTCGTCGGTGAGAAGGCTATAGGTGGCTATCGGCATGGTGGAGGTAGGTGGATGGTGCGTGCTTCCCTGGCGGTTCTCACGGGCGTAATGGCGAGGCGTGGTTCGGTCGGGAGCGTGCGGCGCTCCGCGTGGGCGCATAGGTGTTTGCTGCGGCGTGCGGCAGCTGCGGGTCACGCGGCGGCGAATGGGGTTGTCTGCTGGGTTTCTGTGATCATGGCAGGCTTGAGCGTGCACGGCGAAGGCAAGGCGCGGTCTGGGCGAGCTGGCGCGCTGTAGTGACCCAGCATACCACTGCATGTGTAGTACACTATAGTCGTTGACATGACATTCACATAACACCGTTCCGTATATATCACATCCCTCAGAGTGGTACAACAGAAACATTGCGGGTCCATATTACAAACATACACACTTCATTATTACAAACCAAGAGTTCCCAAACTTCAAGCCTTATGAAATTACAAAACAAACTTAAGTAATTTCAGCGGAAGATATAAAATCCAAACTCATACTTCGAATTGAACTCAAGAACTTATTCTATATAGTTCCTGCTGCTCGGCTCAATTGGTTTACTAATAACTAAAGCAACTACTCGGACACGTTGCCCTCCACTCCATAGCGTATCTCGTAGTCCACCCCTTCAACTCCTCTAGACAAGTCTGGTTCTTCATAGCAGACATCCTCTTGTCCATCAACTACATACATCGAAGTGTCTTCTGGATTCTCAGAGTCTAAGCAGGGGTTCAAAGGAAAGAGTGAGTAACAGCGTTACCCAGCAAGTTCATTATATGCAAGGTGGGAAGTTTGATGCTCTATCTACCACCTCAGACAACATGTCCTTGGTACTATGCAAATTTTTATAAACATTTCTTCAAATATTGATTTTATTATCAAAAACTATGCCCATCAGCCTTCATAGGTTGACCAGAACTTCATGGAGTTCCTTTCCTGCCGCGTTCGTAGCTCCTTCCTGGAACAGGGAGTAACATGTCACAATTCTTACACTCTGCAGAGGTGCGTTGCTTTACCCATGAGAGACCAACTCCTTGTTGCACAACCGGGCGTACTTTCTTGTCCACAATTCCATGATGTGGGGCCCAGTAGGTGATCCAAGCCAATCACTGCCCTCTTCGCGACCCCATATGTCTGCACGATCCTCCGGGGCTACTACACCTCCGTTAAGCCTCCAACTAGGGAAAGCTATAACCCTGGTGAGTTCCCGAAGACTCTATGAGTTGGTGATGCCCCTCGCAAGCTCCCTAAAAGGTCCGACTATACCTCCGGCAGCCACTCATAAATAATCTAGATACCAAAACCGTGGGGCCTAAGGGTGCCTACCCATATGTTGGATCCATACCAGGAATCCCAACGTCACGATAAGGTCATCTTACCTCCATATGAAAGGAAGAATATGCAGCTGACTTCTCTGTCCCATTCCAAATCTCATGGTTAACGCGTAATATACGGCGCTAGAATCACTGATGTCATGGGTTATTAATCCTATGGTGTCTTATGCACCTGGAACCCTAAGTTCCATTGCTCATCTTTATCATCACTTAGGATGATAACTATATCTTATTTTATTAAAGAAGACAATATTTTCTTCCACCAAATCATAGGTGATAACAAACAATTTGCAATATCTTTGATAAAGACTCTTCAAAGGACATGATCAAGTTATGAACTTGCCTTGTGACTGCAAGGTAGTGAAGTCGGATGCTTCCACCTGACCTTGAGCTCCGGTTTCTACAAAGAACCATTATTGCCCGGTAAGGACAATATTTAAAGAAACAATATGGAATGCATAGTAATGTCATGCAATGATTTATTATCTGATTCTTTGCATGTTTACCTTCTTAGTAAAAGTTTACTATTTTATTTAATATCATTCTAAGAGTTAAAAATATAAATTTATTTAATTTTATTACTCTTTTAAATATTTTTTGAATTTTCTTTAAGGAAATAAGATTTATTTTTATCACACCAAATTTACTTTTCAAAAATACAAATTAGTATTTTTCTATAATAATATATTCATTTAGGATCTTAAAAATGAACTTTATTCAATTTTAAGTGTTTCATCTATTTTTATAAAATTCAAAAGTAATTGACACAAAATTAATAATGGACCTAATTTTTAGTTACCAAAAATTCTATTGATTATTTTTACTCAATAGAGAATATTTTATGAGTTCATAGATATATTATTTATATTTTAAGATTTTTATTTATCTTTCTAGAGTTATTTTTGTTTCAGGGGCATATTTGTAATTATTTCTTTTTAAACAACCCCTTTTAACATACGGGCCTGACCCACTGGGCTAGCCCGGCCCAACCTGACCAGGCCTACTCGGCCCGGTTAAGTCCACTAGGGTAGTACTGGGCTGCCCACAGGCCCAGTACCCCCACGCACTCACACTCCTCTCCCTTCTCTCTCTCTCTCTCTCTCTCTCTCTCTCTCTCTCTCTCTCTCTCTCGCTCGCTCGCTCACGCGGTCACCTCCTCTGCGTGCTGCCGCCGCCGCGCATGATTCCGGCCTGGTCCGGCCGCCGTTGCCACCGCCATGGTGCAAGTTGGCTAAGTCGATGATGCCGCTCCATTCTATCCGAGCAGATTCGCCGATGATGCTCTCTCCTGGCCGCGCTGAGCCCTGCCCGAATCTAGGGTTAGGGTTTGGCCGCCCTGGAGCTTCAGCGATGATGCACCGGGGTTTTCACGGTGTGCTTCCCTCCATCTCCGGCGGGTTTTGACGGGCTACAGGCGAGGGTTGCAGTGCCCCTTCGGGGTGCTCCCCGTGCCACCCTTCTGCATCGCCACCGACCATTCCTCTGCTTCCTCTTCAATTACCTTTGCGAGGACCTCGAGTAAGTTTAGTTCTTCCCCTCTATGCTCCTCTCTTGTGCTCTAGCTATCCTTCCTTGGCAGGATTACAGGTTGGCCCCTGTCTAGGATTCATCCCTGAACCCTAGGGTTCATCCCTGAACCGTAGGGTTCATACCCTGTGCAGTGATGATGAGTTAGTTGCTCTGGTTCATCCTACTAGTGATATCCTTCTAGAGTTTATTATGCTAGTGGTACCCATGGCACGCTACTGGTTCTAACCAATTACTCTACTTTCTGTCAGTTGGTACTCTACTGAATGTTAGTTACCACCTTGTTCTCTATCAAAGAACCCTTTGTGAATGTATACTGAACCTTATGTGGTTACTCTTGTTGCATCTGTGATGGTTCATTATATAGGATGGAGACTCACTGTTATGCTAGAGTTGGAATGCTCTCTGTTGATAGTCCTTTTGTGAAAAAATGATTTCCAATAAATGTATTGGAAAGATTATTAACTGTTAGCTGACCTGGATTATGTAATCCTTGGGTACACTTTGCTTGGTTAAAAAAAATCCTAGTGACACCTCCTAGGAATGGTACACAGGATTAGTTCTAGTACTAGACTTGGTTTACAAATGTTCTAGAATTGTCTAGATACTTAATTGCTCTGAAAATCCTTGTTGTATAAGTTGGCTGATGATATTCCTTAATTATTTTATGCCTATGATGTTGGTCTGAGGCATAGTAATAGTTTTCCTAACTTGCTATCTCTAATAGATTCTGGTATTGATACCAACTACTCATCTTGGATTCAGTAGATCTATAGATTCTAGGGTGCTACTCCTTTAAGAGATCTGCCCAGAATCCATATTTTGGGCTAATTTAATATGGAATATAGCTTTTATCTAGGATCAGTGAGGCTGGTCTAAGATCCTGGTGTTATTTGCACTAATGTATTGCTTGGCTTTAACTCTGATTTCCTCTATGATGGATACACCCCACTTGGGTGATTTTTGAGAGGCTTAGTATAAAACAACACATGATTTCTTATCTGGATATGATAGTTGGATCATGTGAAGATTTTATAATACTTACCACAAAAGTGAAGTGGTTGGTGTTGTTGCTAGTGGATCTGGTTTCTTGATCTTGCTGGCTTGCTCTGCTGGTTAGATCTTGGCCTGCACCTCCTATCTCCTGTGATCCGGAAGTTTTCCTTGCTATCCTTCTTCACCACCCCCTCCTTATGTCACCATGTTATGGTGAACTAGAGATTAATCTGGTATAGTGGCTGGTGATTTTGTGGATGCTTTGATGAGCTCGATGAAGTCTGAGCGTGTGCTTGAGAAAGAAAGTGATGCTGGATATGGATGAGCTTTGGCTGAGTGCTTTGCTAGAGTGCTAGTACTGCTGCTGCTGCTTGTGTTGGGGATATACTTTCCGGGTATCCTCAATGTTCCTCGCTGACCAGGGTGGCCCACTTCGGGTTAGAGCTTTGCTTCACGGGTGGCCCAGTCAGGGAGAAAGACAGAGTCCAATCCGGCTACGGGAAGGCCCAGAAGACTTACCGACATAGGCCCATGGTGTTACCTGTAGTTCAAGATGTACTCTGTAACCAACTCTTAGTCGTAGCCAGATAGATCTCTCCTGTAAACCCTAGGCTGGATGTCTATATAAGCCGTCCTAGGGAGGGCCTTTAGGGCACCCTCAATAGTCTACAATCTCAACTCGCACAGGCGAAACCCTTGTAACCCATATTCCGGCTCTGCCGTATTACTGGATTGCTAGCAAGAGTAGGATCCGTCCAAAGCCGGCGGATTTGAACCTGGGTAAACTTGTGTGCTCACCGTCCCGGAATACCGTACGACTCACACCCCTCTCTTCTGCACGCCTCGAGGACCCTCTCATGGCATATTTGTCATCAATCCGACGATAGTTGGCGCCCACCGTGGGGCAAGTGAGCTTCAGATCTGCGTTCCGAGCGGAATCTGCAAGAATCGGAATCGGCGAGACCATCGCCGTCGGTCGCGTCCTCTACGCCAGCGATGTCCCTCTCATCGTTCTCGACGAGACCTGGATTCCGGCTAAGGAGGCTGTGACTGCCTACACCATCATGTATTTTGGCGAGATCGATGTTTACATCGGTTTCGCTGAACCTGTCCCACCCACCCCAGCGGATCCCCTTTGTCCGTGGAGGGGCAGAGTTCCGGATCTCAGAAAACCCTAATCCCACCCAGCCCGCACTAGTTGCAGAGATAGTGGAGAAACCCGAACCTGAAGAAAATCTGGAGTGGATCTCCTCGGAGAGACTGAATCCCAGATCGACCCACCCGCGGAAGTCAAAATCCAGGAGGAGCATATCAGCGACATTGATTCCGGCTCTGACAACACCGAGACAGACATGCCTTTTCTAAAGTACACACTGCAACGTATGATAATGCAAAACTCAATCGCAGATGCAATTCTCGAAACCATCAAAAGTTTAGACGAAGCTCATCGCGAGTGCCGCAGGTACCTTAGGAGGCATGAATCGCACTTCGTCGGATATGTGGGATCCGGATCCGGCTTTACCGATGCTGGAGACAACACCGACTCTGTGTTGGAGGCAATTGGAACAAACACCGACATACCCGCATCCTCGGATGATTCGATGACGTCGGCAGATTTCCAAAAGTTCTCCGTGAAATATGAAGAGGAGTATAACTCCAAAGCTGCAGAGGAAGGAGAAGCCATGGATGAAGGATCCAGGGAACACTCTCCCAAAGTGCAGGATGACATGGAAATCAGAGACAATCCCGAGATCCAGAGGTCTGAAAGTACCGATCAGAGTTTAACTCCAGGAAACAGACCCAAAGCCATCTTTGCTACCGGCGCTGCTAAGAAGGCATAAAAGAAGAACAAGAAGAACAAGACCCCGGCAAAAGACCCTATGACAGAGGAGGTGATTGCCGAGGAATACGAGGAAGACTCGGATGGAGCACTTATCCCAGACGAGCCCAAAAAATAAGAACCGGTGGATGGACACGTAATCACAACAGGTGCACGTAAATTCATCGATGCTGCATTAACCACACCTATTCCCACAGCTGCAGAACTTACTGCTAAAGAGCCGGACGAAAGGGCCCAAGCCCTAGAAGCGCGTCATCAACAACTCCTGGATGAAGCAAAAACATCGAGGAGGAGAAGAAACACATGGCAGCTAGGGAAAATTACATCTCTCAGTTACATCAGAAGACTCGGAAACGTTACACACGTGACGGTCAATTTCCGGAAGTAAACAAGGTTCTCTTTGAAGGAGATCCAGGGATGCCTCATCTCGACAGCAAAGGAGAACTGGTGTATTCAACACCGGTACAGAACACTGTCGCAGCTCGGGATATCCTGGCGAATAACCCAGGCTCAGAATAGGTTCGACTGGGCATCAAGCTACTCACCAAGGGTCTGGAGCAACAAAATGCTGCGATATCTGGAAGCGGAAAACTGGTCTCCAAATCTGACCAATATCGCACGGACTCAGCCTGGAAAGATATAAGGCCCCGACGTGTTCCGGAACAGCATCACCGTTCCGACCGACGGGAAGACAACTACTCCAGAACCAGATCATCAGGACAGCACCACAAAACAGCAGGCGATTGGCGCAACATCGCTCCAGCTGCCGAGCAAGAGGCCATTGCTGCGCTGTATCCGAGGAATCCTCCCCGACAAGAGTCGAACGATCGAAGGGGAGAAGATAAAGAGAAACGTCGGGAGGAGGATCGTCAAAAAATGCCGCCTCCTAGACATACAAGCCGTCTGGCTGAGCCTCACCGTGGTGGGAACGACGGATGAAGGAACGACGGAAACCATGTCGGGACAAGTCGGCAGGGGGCTCGTCGTAGTAAAGACCCTCCCCGGAGTCGGAATAATAACGCTCCGGACGGAGGCCGGAGATCAGCCGGAAACAACCCAGCTTCTCCGCCCTCTCCGCCAAGTAGCCATCACAGCGGCTCCCATGGGGGTCAGGGAGGGCATCATGGTGGAGGAGGTGGTGGCAGAATCCGGAGTCCGGCTCCAAGGCACCACAGCCACAACCGACATTCGGGACGATCTCTATCCCCGAACGACGCAAGGCACAAGATCAACTCCAACATAGAGACGCGGCGCTACGAAAACGATGATATCTACGTGGGCCCAAAGTGCTTCGGACCATGCATCAAAGCTACAAGATTCCCGGAAGGATTTGTTATCTCAAGACATATCCAAGCATATGACGGCATTGCTCGGCCAGATACCTGGCTACAGGATTTTTTCCAAGCTTGCTGCATCACCAAAGGCGGAAACAGCCTGGTCGCAACCCGATATCTCCCACTCATGTTGCGGAAGACGACACGATCATGGCTTAATGAACTTCTGGAGAACACCATCCACAACTGGTATGACATGCAAAGCGCGTTCTTTCGGAATTTCGAAGGCACATATCGGAGGCCCTGTACGGTCGGAGACCTACAGCGTTGCACCCAGAAAGCCGGAGAAACTTGTCGGGATTACCTCGGACGATGGATCGACACCCAGAACTCCTGTGAAGGAGTAAATGATCAAACTACGATTGAAGCTTTCATCGCTGGTCTCCCAATTGGTTTACTGCGCCATCGCTTGAAGTGTGACAAGGTCACTGATTTGGGAGAAATGATAGAAACAGCGAGCAAATATGCAGATGCTGACGACGATGCAGAGGGATTACTCAATGCCCTAGCTGTACCACAGTCGGCAAAACAACCAAAGCAACAAGCTCAGAAGCGCAAAAACACCTTGGAAGAAAAACCCGACGCGGAAACGGCAGTGGTCACTTCTACTTTTGGGTCTGGAGGACGAGGAGGACGCGGCGGAGGCCGCGGGCATGGACGTGGAACTTAAAAGTCCAAGGTAGAGGAGACCAACAACCAGGCAAAACCTACTCCTGGGCTGACATTGCCAATAACCCATGTGTTCATCACCTAGACGCCAATGGGGCCTCGTCCCACACCAACGCTGAATGTCGTTTCAATGACGACATCAAAAGAGATGACACCGCTGCTACAAAGCTAAGTGAAAGAAGGGAAAGAAGAATCCCGAAAAAGATAAAGAGACCAAGGAAGATTCCGACATGGAGGAAGCTGACACTTCAAATCCAAAGCCGGAAGGGAAGAAAAGTTTTCTGACCAAGAAAGACACTTATGTCACCTTCCTCGGATCTCAACCAGCAAAGGTCAAGAAAGCAGTTCTACATGAGCTCAATGCAATAGTTCCGGCTGTCCCCCAATACCTGGATTGGTCGGAAGTGGCAATCACATTTGACAACGCTGATCATCCGCCTAAGCTACATAGGCGAGGAAAATATGCCTTAATCGTCAATCCACTTATTGACGGTTATGGTTTCTCCAAGACCCTCATGGACGGTGGCAGCAGCATTAACATCTTGTATGTCAAAACGCTACGCCGGATGAAGATCTCGGAGACCCAGCTGAATCACAGCTCTGTGATTTTTCACGGAGTTGTCCCAGGAAGACAAGCTAATTCCCTGGGAGAAATCACTTTGGATGTTACCTTTGGAACTCCAAAGAACTATCAGACCGAGGCACTTTCCTTCGAAGAGATCCCGTTCAAGAGCGCGTACCACGCTTTATTCGGACGTCCGGCTTACTGGGCTTTTATGGCTCGTCCGTATTACATTTACAATATGATGAAAATTCCAGGTCCCAACAACGTGATCACCATCAGGGGAGACCCGAAGAAAGCGCGAGAGTGCAAGGATGGAAATGCCGCCTTTGCTGAAGCCGTGATGCACGCCTAGGAATACCAGGAGATCAAGAAGAGCATAGATCCGTCCGAGATGCCCACAACAAAGAAGGAGGTGACAAAGCCAAATCCGGAGTTCAAGGCATCAAAAGAGACGAAGACGACGCCATTGAAGGATGATGACCCCTCCAAGGTGACCCAGATAGGCGTGGGCCTAGGTAGTGCATAGGAAAACGCGCTCGTCAGGTTCCTCCAAGAAAATCAAGATATCTTCGCATGGCAGCCATCTGACATGACCGGAGTACCTAGGGAACCCGTCAAACAGTCCTTGCGACAGTTCGGCGATGTAAAGCTTAAGGCAATAGCTAAGGAACTAGCACGGCTAGAGTTCACCGGATTCATAGAAGAGGTCATCCATACTGATTGGTCGGCCAATCCTGTAATGGTCCCTAAAAAGGACACCACTGATTTAAGGACGTGTGTTGATTATACTGCCTTGAACAAGGCTTGTCCCAAAGATCCGTTTGCTCTGCCTAGGATTGATCAAGTTATGATTCTACGGCAGGCTCGGAACTCCTCTGTTTTTCTTGACGCATATTCCGTTTATCACCAAATTCGGATGAAGGAATCTGACAAAATCAAAACTTCATTCATAACCCCTTTCGGAACCTTCTGCTTTGTTACGATGCCCTTTGGGTTGAAGAACACAGGAGCTACGTACCAGGGCATAATGCAACGTTGCCTCCATGATCAAATTGGATGCAATGTACATGCATATGTGGATGATATTGCGGTGATGTCCAAAAAGAAGGAAACGTTAATTTCTAACTTGGAGGAAACGTTTGCCAATCTACGAAAGTATAACATAATGCTTAATTCAAAGAAGTGTTTCTTTGGAATCCCAGCCGGAAAATTGTTAGGTTTCATCGTGTCACAAAGAGGCATAGAGGTGAACCGAGACAAAATTAAGGCTATAATCAATATTTCTAGGCCAACTTGCCTCACGGATGGACAAAGACTAACTGGTTGCATCGCTGTAGTCAGTCGGTTTGTAAGACGGCTTGGTGAAAGAGCCACACCATTATATAAACTCCTGAAAAAGACCAAGGATTTTGTTTGGACCGACGAAGTTGAAGCTGCACTACAAGACTTGAAGAAAGTACTCTCATCTGCTCCTATCCTTGCTGCTCCAGAACCACGAGAACCGATGTTGCTCTATCTTGCTACGACAAACAAGGTCGTTAGTATCGTCATGGTGGTAGAGAGACCAGAGGAAAATCAGGAACACCTGGTGCAGCGTCCGACTTACTTTGTCAGCGAGGTCCTGACATAATCAAAACAGCGATATCGGCACTACCAAAAGTTGGCTTACGGTGTTTTTCTAGCGTCACATAAGTTACGACACTATTTTTAGGAGCATCCAATTACCGTGGTGTGCACAACTCCCATGAGAGATATAATCAACAATAGTGACGCCACAGGACGTGTCGCCAAATGGGGCATAGAGCTTTCAGCTTTCGATATTGAGTATAAACCTCGGACAACAATCAAATCCCAAATCCTTGCTGACTTTGTTGCTGATTGGACTAAGACGAAGGAAAACATGATCCTCCCTGAGTCGGAATATTGGACCCTCTACTTTGATGGGTCTAAGGCTCGAGGGGGATCGGGGGCTGGCGTGGTGCTCAAATCACCCCAAGGTGATAAACTTCTATACGTGTTGCAGATCCACTTCACAACGACAAATAATATTGCCGAGTATGAAGCACTGCTGCATGGAATCCGGATTGCCAAGGATATTGGCATCCGACGTTTGATGTGTTACGGAGATTCAGATCTTGTTGCTCAACAAGTGTCGGATATTTGTAATGCAAATAAACACATCGCAGGTTATAAAACTGTCGTGGATGATTTATCTAAATCGTTCGAAGGGTTTGAGGTTCAACACATCCCTCGAGCAGAAAACGAGGAAGCAGATGCACTATCCCGGATAGGTTCTGCGCGGAAAGAGGTCCTGGATGGTGTTTTTCTAGAGCACCTCAAAGTTCCCTCAATAAAGGGAGTGGACGAGGAATATCCGACCAAATCCGACTCACCTCTAATAGCAGTCCTGGCTATAATTCCTAGCTGGACCCAACCCTACCTTGATTATCTGGTAGATGGCAAATTACTCGAAGACGAAGTTCTGAGCCGGCAGATAATCCGACGAGCAAAATCCTATACTGTGATCAGTGGAGAGCTCTATAAGCGGAGTGTTTCTGGGGTTTTTCAGTGCTGCGTATCTCCGGAAGAAGGAGTGGAAATCCTAAGAGAAATCCACGAAGGCGAGTGTGGTCACCACGCTGCAGCCAAATCTTTAGTGGCAAAAGCTTTTCGACACGGTTTTTTCTGGCTCACAGCCAAGGCAGATGCCGAACGGCTGGTCAAGACGTGCAAAGACTGCCAAAAGTACGCCAAACAAGCTCACGTTCCGGCTGATCAGCTGCGAACAATACCTATAACATGGCCGTTCACGGTCTAGGGGCTTGATATGGTAGGGCCATTTAAACGAGCTCCAAGTGGATTTACTCACCTCTTAGTGATGGTGGATAAGTTCACCAAATGGATTGAGGCTAAACCTGTCACTAGTTGTGATGGAGCAACAGCCAAAAGATTTGTCGAGGATGTTATAATCCGGTATGGTTATCTGCATAGCATTATCACGGACAACGGGGGTAACTTTTCTATGGGAGAATTGGCCGAATTCTGCAATGAACAAAATATCCGGCTTGACATTGTGTCAGTCGCACATCCACAGGCTAATGGACAAGTTGAAAGAGCAAATGGCTTAATCTTACAAGGCCTAAAACCGAGACTCGAAGCACCACTACGTCGTGCTGCGGGGGCTTGGTCAGAGGAATTACCTTCTATGATATGGAGTTTACGAACAACTCCAAATAGGTCAACTGGTTACACACCTTTCTTCTTGGTCTATGGTGCAGAAGCAGTTCTTCCTAGTGATCTGATTCACACTTCTCCTAGAGTGGCCACGTATATCGAAGAGGATGCCGAGATTTCTCGACAAAATGATCTCAACTTGGTCGAAGAAGTTCGCATCATTGCTGAAATGAGATCAACAGCTTATCAGCAGAAGTTACGCAAGTATCATAGCCAGAGAGTCCGAAATAGATCTTTCAATAAAGGCGATTTGGTTCTCTGGCTTGTGCAACAAAGAAAGCACAAACTTTCCCCAGTATGGGAAGGGCCCTTCTTAGTCAGTCGAGTATTGCACAATGGTTCACACTACTTAACTGACATGAGGCCAATCAAAGAAAGACCTGCTACTAAGAAGAGAAAGAGAACTAGAGGCAGTACAAATCTGGATGAGTTAGACAGACCATGGAATATTGCTCAGCTATGTCCCTTTTATTCTTAGTATATTTTTCTTTGTAATCATATATGTGTACATGTTCTGTGAGAAATAAAAGTTTTGGTTGCCTCAAGTTTTTCTGAGAAGTTCTTACCATCTTATTTCCGAATGATCATGTCACAGTCGAAAATCCCAGAATGCTTAAAAGTACTTTATGCTCATGCTTGTTCTGGTTTAGATTTCCGATTCTAAAATTGCTACCCTCGGGTATAACTCTAAAGTTTCTAGTCTATACTTTGGTTATTTGTCTGATTGCCGGATGCGGGAATTTTCCGAGTAGTGAATTGTTGGTACTGGAAGCCGGCTTTGTTTCCGAGTTTAAACTGGTTTAGCAATTGAGCTCTGTTGCTCGGCAAAGTTTCCACGCATAAGGTTTAGCCGGCTCACGGAAGGGACGAAGCAAAAAGCCAGATAAACGATGAGTATAGACAAAAAAAGTATAAGTACTTATGAAAATATTTTAGGCACACAAAAATTTAAAGCCAAAAGTGCTGAGTAGATCAAAAGCTTAGCACTAGAAAAATTATAGTACTGCATATTTACAGACCCATAATGTTTCTCGGAATAATACATTTGTTTCTGATAATCTATGATGTAGGAGTTGCCGTCTCGCTGGACACATCGCCTTGATACCGTTCCGAGATATCCACATCCGAAGTGGTGTGGTCATCGTCGGAAACCTCAGATGCTTCTTCGAGAGGCGGAGGTGGCGTGTCCATGCGGGTGAAGAAAGGAGTGTCGTAGCTGGTTAAGTCAGCTACATGGCACCCATATCCGGCGCAGGAGTCCGTGATGGCCTTGATGTCTTGCTCCTGTCCGTCTTCATCCACTGTAGAGTACCCTCTGGTCACTTGCCATATCTCCATGCTTCCATGGTGGCTCTTGACCATGGTGAGAGCGTTCTGTGCAGCGGATCGCGTTAGGACATATTCCAATCCTGGACAAGCTGCGACATCTCCTTCGCTTTGTCCCGCACCTGAAAATCCGACATGTTATGCATGTCCAGAATCTTGAGAGCTTCGCCAATATCCTCAAGGGATTGGCGGCGGTCATGAAGCAGGTCACCGACTTGGGTAAGCCGGTGGGTACGGGGCTCGGCGGAGGTGGAGTCCGTCAAGTTTAAAGGACCTATACACAAAACAGTTAAGAAAATCTGACATTGAAAAAAGTCGAAGAAAATGGAAAAGTCAGACAGATGGAACGTACCGAAAATGACGTCGTCAATTTTGGTCTTCTATTCCTGAAGACTCCGAAGTTCAGCCCGAAGCGCCTCGGAAAGGTCCTTCTCTCTGCATAGCTCGTTATTGAGGTCCGAGATTTTCTGATCTTGAGCAGCAATCTTGAGATCACGCTCATCAGTAGCCATGGAGGACTCGAGAATCTGAGTGATGCTCTTCTCATGATCCGCTTTGAGCTTATCCAGCTCTTCACGAAGTTCCTTGTTCTCCACCACTAAAGTTTTGAGGTTCTCGGCCTCTTCAATCATAGCGCAGGATTGTTTTACCAGTGCTGTAAGTCAAAAAGAACAACAGTTCAGTAAAAATTCGACTATGAAAACATGAAAGACAAGGTTTGAGTCTTGGAATGTTTACCTTCGGCCTCATCCTTTGAAACCTTGAGCTCAACATTCTTAAGTCGGAGAGTTTTGATCTCTCTCTGCTTGTTGCAGACATTTTTCAACAAATCCTGGTTATATGAATATACTTTCTATAAGTCAGGATACCCAAAGTTAGAAGTCTACTAAAGACTGTGGCTAATATTTTTACTAATATCAGCACGAGCCTTGGGGACTACACTAGATCATTCTTTGGCATCCTAAGGAAGCATAAACCCGTATTATATATCCTACTTCATGCTTGGGGGCTAGAGGATATGATATGAAATAAAGGAAAAATAGGAGTTAGAATTCCAACTTACATATTGTTCACTGGAGCAGTTGGAAGCTCACCCGACCTTATCTTCTCGTCGCGAAGACGCACTTGTTCAAGAAGGTCAGAGTGCTTGATGTCCTCTGCCTCTTGTGCTTCTTCTTTGGCAGAAAGGTTTCTTTTCTCTTCCACAGATTTCCGAGATAGGCCAAACTTGGCAAGTCCTGGATTGTTGAGAAGGTTTTCGGCAAAGGTTTCTGCCGAGGGATTATTACCCGAAGAGGGTTCACCCTTATCTAAACCTGACTCACTCATGGTGATGTCAGTCTATGATTCGAGGATCACTGGCCCCGTCGAAGGAGCCGGATCTTCTGTGACAACTGCTGATGGAATAACCACCTGCATTGCAGAAGGTTGAGGGGCAGGAGTCGGAGGAGCCACAGCAGGAGAAGCTATGGTCAGCTTTGTCTGCCGCAAGGGCTTCGAAGAAGTTCCCTTCCCCTTACCCTTGATGAGCTGCTTAGCTCTGAGAATGTAATAGAGTCGAAAACATTACATCTCGGAAGAAAATTCGAGTAAGGTACAAAGGCGGAAGTTGTGTTGAAAGTTACCTCTTCACAACTGGCACTTCCTTTGTGCCAGCAGCCAATGTCGAAGCTTTGCGCTTTCTCAGCACAATGTCCAACAATGGGACTACTTCCTCCTCCTGGGAAAACTCCGGAGGATATCCTTCGATAGGAGCCAATTCCGACTCAGGGAGATCAGCAAGCTGAATAGAAGAAAACATATCAATATTACAATATAACCTAAAGAATGAAACACATAAAAGGTTTATTGTTAGAATCTTACCGGCACAACAGGGTCTTCTGATGTGTGCATGTCCAGAGAGATTTCTACGATCTTCCTCTCGATCCGCTCCTTTATCAGCCATTTAATCTGGCTTATATATCCTTGTGATGTGTAGGCTTTGGAGCTGATGCGGAGGTAGTCATTTTTGGACGACGTGATGGAATGCATCAGTCGGTTTCCGTGGTGCTAGAGGGGTTGGATCCGACGTGATACCCAACAGTGGACCAAGTCGGATCCCCTCAGTCCTTTGTTGATATAGTCTTTTGGAAAACAATTTCATATTCCTATCTTCCAAATCTTAAATATTTTCAAATTGATTTAAATTTCAAATTTGAATTCATAATAATTTCCCCAAAACCTAATAGTTCCTAAAGATCATGTCAGAATTCATAACAACCACTAGCAAGAGCTATTCCTACCTCTAGTTAGCAAAAGAAACTCTGATCCCTTTAGGTTTTTTGTTTGGCAAAAAATTTACCCTGGTTTTACAGATGCATGCATGCACAAACTTAGATTCTTATTTCTACCCTTCATTGGATCCTAATGCTAGGATGTTACAGGCGCTCTGGACAAGGTGCAGAGGCACGGTACGCGGCGTAGCTAGGGTGGTCCAGGGCTCGGATGGGGTCGAGGCTTGGGCAGGGGGTGGCAGTGGAGTGTGGCGTGCTTCCTGGACATCATGGTTGGCTGCGGCGGTGTCTGCTATGAGCTGGCCGTGGTAGACTAGCAATGACCACAAACGGGCGGCGCTCCACTGTGCAAACGACAAAGGGGGGACTTGGTCTGGGGCTTGGTTAGACCCAGGGAGACAGGGAGTGAAGTGGAGACCAAATGGTCGACTAATTACTGTGGAAATAGTGAAGTTAGGCAGAGGTTAAATTAGTGTAAGCAAGGTGTTTGTGAAAATGGCTGCATGAAACTTGCTTTGGAAATTTTTATTCAAATATTTTGAGTGATCTTAAGTTAAGCTTGAGAGTCTATGTTTGGTTGGAGAGGTCAAGGGGAATTGATTTGATAGGTTTTTGAAAAATGGGATCTTAATATATGAACTAGATTCAATTTTCAATTGTCCATTAAATTGCTTTGAAAGATGTTTTTGTAAGTTTGTAAAGTGGGCCTTGATACACTTTTACTTGGCCTAGAAAGGGGTGAAAAGAAGTAGAATTGTTTCTGTTAAAATTTCTCTTCCGGGAACACACAAATTGATCTAGTGGTTGATTTTTGTCAAAATGACCATTTGCTTTATTTATTTATATTTGATTTCTTTTTCTTTTGAATTTGTTTGTAATTGGTCTAGATGATGTAATATTCATCCTTAAACCATTTCACATCATTTGTAACAATCAAGCATGGCATAAACACTCAATTCTACACTAATGCAAACACACATGCATTCATATTCATTTTATTAATAAAAGTTTTTGTTAACCCTAAACTTGGGTGATTAGAACTGGATAATCTTGATTAATATTTTTGGGGTGTTACACTCTAGTGGTAGGTTGTGGCCACGGTGAGGCGACGACGACGAGGCGATGACGACGACGATGAAGACATGATCCAGATCCTGCTTTTTTTTAAATTTGAAAAATTTATCAGTGGCGCACCAAACCAACATGTGCCACTAAAAATTCGGCTTATCCATGGCGCACGGGATACATGCAACACTTATAAAAAATATCAATGGCGTGATGACAGTGGCGCACGGCCCGTGCACCATTAACCTCATATTCCGTGCACCACATTTAGGCTTTTATGTAGTAGTGCTTTAACCACGAAAAAAATGGCCTTCTACCATGAAAGTCGGTCATGGTAGATGGCAACTTTTCTTGTAGTGAGAAGGAGATGGAACTAAGGTACAAGTTACCACATGATCTCCACCCATCTTAAACAAAATGAAGTAAGTCTAGCTATACGAATATAAAGAAAGCCGCTTTTAGGGAGGCAACCTAGTTGTTTTTAATTTTGCACTCCTTTTGTAGTAAGAGAAGTTTTATTTTAGTTTAATTTTGATATTTTTAAATAAAGTACCAAGTTTTACCCATTTGGATGAATCAAAGTTAATAGAACTATTAGGAGTTGCAAATTTCTGCATGCTCATGTTCATGAAAAATTCTCTACCTTTTTCTGTAACTCAGGTTAAGCTCAATTTTATACTGTAGTTAAACTTTTCGTCCTCTATATGAACACAAATAAGAAAATATTGCTGAAATTTCTAAGTAAGCAAATTAATTGTGTTTTGTTGCTGCTGTTTTTGTAGACATATTCTGTCTTTAGTTGATTGAACCATTGTTTAAAGTTTCAACTTGATTCTTCTTGAATATTTTGATATTTAATGAATGTTGGAAACTTAATATACTCACTGGACACTTCAAACCAAATTTTATTTAGAGGCTTTATGGCAGCTAGGGTTCTATCTTTAAGTCCACTAACGTTACCCCCATAGAAAAGAAATGGGAAGAGTTTTGTGGTGAAGTGTTTTTCGCAACGAAGAAAGGATGAAAAAACAAGGAGTCATTCAAGTAATGGTGGAAAACATAAGCTTGGGATGCCCATAGAACCCCACTAGAACAATCAAACTCTCAGTTTTCACACCTTCTAACTTTGTTTTTCGAGCACGATTCTAATTTTGCATAAACTCGGAGGGTCAGTATCTAGTTTTATGTTTACCTCTGGAATAAAAATACCCCCATATATGAAGATGTGTTTAATGAATATGAAAGAGCTACCAGAATAAAATGAAAGTTAAAGTTGGATGCTAATAAAGAAAGACGAAAGGGAAAAAATAGTTGCATTACAATTTATGCATGTTGTCATACCTTGTTGTTCGATTCATTTGTTTTCATGAGAGACAATTTGCAAGTGTCTTATTTAGTGCTAGCTTTTATTCAGCATATATGGTTAACCGTAAGTTAATATTGTCGATCAGTACTATGGACACTTTGCATGCTTGTAGATGCTCAAATATCTCCCTCTTTCTAGCGCAAGTAATTAAGCAAGCAAATATTTTTGCATCCATAATTCCTTAAAACCAAGTCATTCCAGTAGTGTCCACCATACCTACTGATGGGTGCATATTTTCATCATGTTTTATATTATTATTTTGCATGGTAGATGTAGGATCTTGGTATTTTACGGCGTCCATGCACACGTTTTATGTCTATTTTCACCAGGACCAGGACAGATGATGGATCCAATGGACACAATTCTTGGAGCAGCTGTATTAGGGAGAAAATGTGTCAAAAACAACGTAAATCGCCTTTTTGGGAAATATCAATAACACCAGAAGAAATCCCGAAGCAATCAAGGCATACAGACGGTTCAACGACTAACTATATGACCGGAATACTTTTTCCGGACGTATAGTTCCGGTCGTATAGTTGGCGCCGCCACTGCCTCCTCAAATAGTTTCACCCCGTGCAACTGGATCGGAGAGAGGACATACAGAACAACCAGAAATCACCGAAACATCACCTCTGGAAGGCAGCTGGAGGGGGAACTTGCCCAAGGGATTCATCTTCGCCCTCAGCAGATCTGGGAGGCCAAGGCATCGATCTCCATCTTCATCAACCGCTGCACCACCACCATCTCCATCCATCCCATCTTCGCCTCATCTAGATCTTCTTGTAATTTCCGTACTCGTTGTGAATTTAAACAAGAACTATTGATTTACAATTGTTTCCATTACCATTGCCATGATATTCATTGCCCCCATGTCTGATTAGATCTCTAGTTCTTAGGGAGATGGAGAAACCCTAGCATATGATTGAGATGAGAGAGATTATTATGTTATACATCATTATGTGTATGTGTTAATTGTCTTCATATTGATGTTGGGAGTTGTGCACCTCCTTAATATTTGCCTCCTTGGGGGACTCGATGAAGGGGATTATTTGTTGGTAGACAGAGGGATGATAACACTTATTGTGACTATAAAGCTGTTGTCATTCTTTACGTACAAACTTGGAGAATCAAGGAGAACTCATAAAGCCATGTCCATGCCATGGGAGAAATCCCTTAATAGCGGGATAATACAATTGATGTCATTTATCTGCCAGCTATGGTTATGAAGGATGATGTGAGAAGTGGTTGCTGCCTATTTTTCCATATATGGAGCTCCTCCCATATACATACAAATCATGAGAATATTTTTTATAATAATATTGATTGTTTAGTCTAAATTGCTAGCGGTGTATCCACTACACCCCGAGAATGCCTTTTTCCCTATTGCAGTTCCAAAGTTCTTTTACACACACGATTCTTACTTTCTGCATTAAGTTTTACCTTACTTTATATTGCCTCGTTCAACCAAAAACCAAAAAACAACTCTACTCTTCTTGCATCTTAAAGTTATTCTTTAAGTACTTTGTTTAGTTGTATTTAAAAGCATTTTAGTCATTTGGCTACTGCTCCCTGTGGGATCGATATCTTTATTTGAAAACTAGCTACAAACGATCTGTGCACTTGCAGTCATCATGCTATTTTCTGGCGCCGTTTCTGGGGATCTTAGCGCTATAAGTCACTTTACTTTTAGTTATTTACTTTTGTTGTACTAAATTTTATTTAAGTTGCAGGACTGCAACAATGGACAACACTCAACATTTAAACCAGCTTGAGGCAGTAAGGAAAATGGGTTTGCCCATGGACGCTTTTATAACTGTCAATAAAAGCATAAATCTGGATGGAATTGAGATCCACCCTTTATTATTTAAACTACCGCACTCTAAGAAATTTGCAGGAACCAATGAAGAGAGTCCATATGGACACTTACAATTCTTTGAAGACGTTCTCAGTTCCTTTATATTCTATGATTGTTATCTTGATATGGTTAAAACCCAGTTGTTTAGAGAAACTCTCTCTAATAATGTTTGCGACTGGTACATATCTTTTTGTGCAGAAGCACTGAGGACTTTGAAGGAATTGACAACCAATTTCTTATCAAAATATTACTCAGAAAGCAAAGCTCACCGAATGAGAGGTATTATTATCAGTTTCAAAAATAGGTGAGGGTTTGTATGAAGAATATCTAAGGTGCAAAAGCTACCTCGATAATTGCCCCCATCATCGTTTGCCTGATTGGTTAATCACTCACAATTTTTTATGGAGGGCTTAATATTGAAAATAGAATGAATCTAGACATTGCTTCTAATGGCAGTTTTCTATCTTATACCTATGATGAAGCTTGGAATCAAATAATAAAAATGAGGGAGGCAACCGAAAATCTTAAAAATGAGGAGAACATTACAAATAGTTTTCCTAATTATGCTTGTGTTAATGATTTCCTTGCAAATGAAAGGACTGGTGCAATGATTAAAACCCTCGGTATTGATTCTTACTCAGTAAAGAAAATTATTGAGAATTATGCAGGGCATTTGCAAGTACCTACAGAATGGGAACCCCATAAACCCCTCGAAGAAAAGAAGCACACAAGAGCACTAATGGAAGAGTTCTCCTCAACACCTATTCAAGAGATCATCAAGAAAAGGCAAAAGAGGAAGAACAAATAAAGAAGAGACCGAAGAAACTAGAAAAAACCCCAAAGCTACCTATATAAATAATGTTATATTAAAGGATCTTACAGAAGCATGAATAGCGGACAATGAAGTGGTTATGCTAGACCTTGAAACCTCAGAGTTCATAGAAGGTAAGGTACGAGGTAACAAAACTTTTAAACCTATGACTCCTATATATTGTGGAGAAACTTTCTTATACGGAATTTGTGAGCCGATTTCCACTATAAATATTATGCCTTCATCACTTTATGAAGAACTTCACTACAATTTAAATAATCCAGATGTGGAACCGGTAGACACTACCATTAAGTTGTCTAATAGGACCAATATAAAACAGGAAGGTGTAATCATAAATATCTATGTCTTTATTGGATCACTCATGTACCCCCTTGATTTTCACATTGTTGACATGCCTCGAGATTATTTTTGTCTTATTCTTTTAGGCAGGCCTTTTGTTTCCATAACCAAAGCTCGAGTTGATAATAAGAAGGAGACTATTTCACTGATGTTTGGAGAAGAGGAAATGACATTCCACTTTGCCAAACTAAAGAAGAGGCCATATGAAGTGGAAGATATCAAGGAAGAGAAAATGATTGCCAAGCTGGCCACAATTCATTTCAGTACTCCACAAGATGAATTAGAGAGGAGCCTAATTAATTAGGAGGAAGCACTAGATGATGAGGAGAGAGAAGACATGGATGATTACCTTGATTCAGTTTCGGAAGAACAAAATCCACATGACTATGAAGAATTGGTAAGAAAAGGAGATGAAGAGCCTCCACCAATTGAATTGAAACAACTTCCAGACGATATGAGGTACGAGTTTTCAGATAATGAAAATAAATGTCATGTTATTATTAGCACAAATTTATCAGAGAATGAAACAAATAAACTCATTTCGGTCTTGGTTAAGCATTGTAAAGCCTTTGGATATACTCTAAGTGATATTAAAGGAATAGATCCATCTATTGTAACATATAAGATTACCATGCTTGATGATGTTGAACCTATAGTGGATACACAAATAAGGCTTAATCCAAAAATAAAGGAAGTAGTAAGAAAAGAGGTTTTATGCTTATTAGATGCTGACATAATATACCCTATTTCTGATAGTAAGTGGGTTGGCCTAGCTCATTGCATACCAAGACAAGGTGGTCTTGATGCTACTATGAATGAGGATGGTGAGCTATTCCTGTAAGGCCTATTACTGGATATCGTATGTGCATTGATTTTAGGAAGATAAACCACGAGACACAAAAAAATCATAAACCTATACCATTCATGGATAAAATTTTAGAAAGACTTAGTAATAATTCTTATTTCTATTTTCTTGATGGTTATTTTGGATATTCTCAAATTGCCGTACAACCGGAAGATCAAGATAAAACAACTTTCACTTGCCCTTATGGCACATATGCTTATAGATTAATTATGTTTGGCTTATGTAACGCAACAACAACTTTTCAACATTGTTTTCTAAAGATCTTTGATGATTTTGTTGTGAAGACTATGGAAGTTCTAACAAATTATTTTGTTGTTTATCGAACAAGCTTTGATAATTGCCTCTACAATCTAACCAAAGTCTTGTAGAGACGCAGGAAATCAAATTTGGTTTTGAATTGGGAACAATGTCATTTCATGGAAAGAGAAGGTAAAGTTTTTGGGTATAAGGTTTCAGAGAAGGGAATAGAAATTTATAAAACTAATATAAATGCTATAGAAAATCTTCCAATACCTCAGGACATTAAAAACTTAAAAATGTTTTTGGGACATGCATGTTTTTATAAGCGTTTTATAAAAGATTTTGCAGAAATAGCTATGCCTCTCACCAACCTTCTTGATAAAGAAACTCCATTTTACTTAGATCATAACTACATTGCAGCTTTTGAGAACCTTAAAAACAAATTAGTTTTAGCACCTATCATGCAATCTCCAAAATGGGATGAACCTTTCGAAATCATGTGTGATGCTAGTGACTATGCTTTAGGGGTTGCGTTAGGACAACAAGACGGAAAGAATTTAAATGTTATTTATTGCGCTAGTAGACCTCTTAATAATATTCAGAAAAATTATGCTACTATAGAAAAAGCGTTCCTAGATATAATTTTTGCTTGTGACAAATTTAGATCTTACATCATTAATTCTAAGGTAATAGTTTATACGGATCATCAAGCTTTGCGTCACCTCCTTGTGAAAAAGGATATGAAGCCTAGGTTGATTAGGTGGGTTTTATTACTACAAGAATACAATTTGCAAATAGTAGATAGGAGGGTTAAGGATAATCCGGTAGCAGATCATCTCTCTAGGATGGAGGGAATAATTACTACTATAGAAAAAGAGTTCCTAGATATAATTTTTGCTTGCGACAAATTTGGATCTTACATCATTAATTCTAAGGTAATAGTTCATACGGATCATCAAGCTTTGCGTCACCTCCTTGTGAAAAAGGAAGTGAAGCCCAGGTTGATTAGGTGGGTTTTATTACTACAAGAATACAATTTGCAAATAGTAGATAGGAGGGGTAAGGATAATCCGGTAGCAGATCATCTCTCTAGGATGGAGGGAATAATTCTCGGAATTGGACCGGACAAAAGCAAAAGTCAATATTTTACCGGAAGACTCACAGAGCCAGAAGACGAGACGGAGAGGGGCCAGGGGCTGGCCACACCATGTGGTGGCGCGGGTCCCCCTGGTCGCGCCACTAGGTGCTGTGGGCCTCTGGTCCACCCTCCGACATCGCCCTTTCGCCTATAAAAAGCCTCCGATGCAGAAACCTTAAAGAATCTAGCCTCCAGCCACGAAAAGTTCCGTAGCGGCGCCACCACCGAAGGGGAGATTCGAGGGACAAAAAGTCTCTGTTCCGGCACCCTGTCGGGATGGGGAAGTGCCCTAGGAGCCATCTCCATCGATCTCCACCACCATCTCCATCACCGTTGCTGATTCACATGATGATGAGGGAGTAGTTCTTCCTCGAGGCTATGGGTTCTACCGGTAGCTATGTGTTCATCTCTCTCTCTCTATGCATGATCATATTGTGATCATGAGCTTTGTAATCAAGTAGATCTACCTTGCTACTCAAGTGCTTTAATAGATCTCTGCTCTCCCCATGTGTGTGAAAGTGACAGCGTGCACACCATGGTTGCACGTAGGCTAGAGATTACAAATACTTGTTGTGAGTTATATTTGGAGTTGGATGTTTCTATGAAATTGTGGTGTTTGTTGGAACCATCTAGCGCTCAAGGTGACAGTGTGGGGTTATCTAGATGGGGAAAGCAAACTTTGAGGAGTGTTGTTATAGCCCTACCATGGATTAGAGTGTCCAACCAGAGAGTAGTTAAGAGTAGTATCATAAAGAGATGATATTTATATGAGAGTGTTCACTAGTGAAAGTATGATCCCTAGGCCTTATTTCTAAGCATTGAAACACCATTTGCAACTAGATCTGTTACATGTTTGCTTGCTTCCATCTTTATTTCAGTTTGCCTTTAGTCTCTTCCACGCCATCAAGCTATTTTCTGGCACTGTTACCACTTATAATTATCCATACCACTTGTATTTCACTATCTCTTTGCTGAACTAGTGCACATATACACCTGACAAGTGTATTGGGTGTGTTGGGGACACAAGAGACTTCTTGTATCTTGATTGCAGGGTTGCTTGAGAGGGATACCTTTGACCACTTCCTCCATGAGTTCGATAAACCTTGGGTAATCCACTTAAGGGAAACTTCCTGCTGTTCTACAAACCTCTGCACTTGGAGGCCCAACAACTATCTACAAGAATAGAAGTGCGTAGACATCAAGACATTTTTCTGGTGCCGTTGCCGGGGAGGTAAGGTAAAAGGTACTCACATCCTCCAATGTGAGTGCTCGAAGTTATTTCCTTTAGATTCTGCAATTTTGTCTTTTTGTTTCTTGTTTTCACTATTTAGGCTTAATGGAAAACAACAACAAAATTAGAGAGCTTTATAGTATTTATCTTGAGTTAGGACATGAAGTGTTTGAAGAGAAAATTAAAAAACCTATGGAACTTTATTTGCATGCTAATAGCAATGTTGTTAGTATGAATTCTTTGGACACCATTATTGCTAATGCTATGGAAAAGTCTAAACTTGGGGAAGCTAGTTTTTTATGAAAATGATCTTTTTAGTTCCCCAGCTTTGGAAGATAGCTATTCTATTGCTTATGATGATACCAAACCTCCAATATATGATGATTACACTGATGAATATGATATTTTTAGTCCACCTACTATTGTGGAGAAAATTAATGATTACAATATGCCTCCTATATTTGATGATTATGGTGATGAGAATAATAATGATAGCTATTTTGTTGAATTTGCTCCCACTATAATTAATAAGAATAACTATGCTTATATGGAGATCAATAATGATTATATGCATGTGTCCGATGATAAGAATGTTTTATGTGATAGTTATATTGTTAATTTATTTATGATGCTACTAAAAATTATTATGAGAGAGGAAAATATGGTTGTGTACTGAAACACCTCTCTATTTGCTGAAAGTTTTGAAGTTACTCTCGTTTTATCTTCCTATGCCTGTCACTTTGTTCTTTGTGAATTTATTTGCATACAAGATTCCTATGCATAGGAAGTGGGTTAGACTTAAATGTGTTTTTAATTTTCTTCTTGATGCTCTCTTTTACTCTAAATTCATATTTATTATGTGAGCATCATTGAAATTATCATGCCTAACTTAAAGGCGTTAAATAAAAGTACTTATTGGGAGATAACCCAAAAGTTTTAGTTGAGTCTTGGAAGTTATTACCTCTATAATAACCTCTCCTTATCATTTTTGTGTGATTTTTGTGCCAAGAATAACCTCTAATGAGAGAGAAGTAATGCTTGGGAAAGTTGCTGTCCCGAAACAGATATGTGTGCTTCGCTGTAAAAATTCTTGAAAAATCTCTGTACGTTGTTTTGAGCTGTAATTTTTTGTGCTTCTGCCCCAGGTTGTTATCTAACTTTCATTAGCTCAACACGTGTCGATTTGAGCAATAGAAGGTCTTCGAAAAAATCGGTTTTTACCTTTTGGTCTGTTTTGACAGATTTCTGCCATTATTTGCATTTGCCTCTTAATCTCTTTGTCTTTGAGTTCTCTTTGATCACTTGAACTTTTTTAAAGTAAGTGCTACAGTAGCTTGTGTTTTAATGGAAGTTTTACTTGTGTTTGAAACTGAACCAAAAGACTTATTATCTTGAGTACACTAATGTTGCTAATGAAGATTGTGTGAAGTTTTGTATGAAGGAAATTTTAAGTGTAGGGAAAGAATGATGTAATGAGATGAAGAATGGACAAAAGCTCAAGCTTGGGGATGCCACCCCGTGTCACCCCAAGAAATATTCAAGAGGTACAAGCGTCAAAGCCTGGGGATGCCCAAGGCATCCCTTTCTTCATCTATAAAAATCTCAGGTTTCTTCCAAACACTTTATTTTTATTGTTTCATGCACTGTTGTGTTGTTCTTGGAGCGTATTTGTTTTTTCTTTTAGTTTTCTTTTGTTTGGTTTGCTTAGATAAATTGGTTGGACCCCCTCATTCATACATTAGTTTTCAAATAAGTTTGGTTTGGATTGGAAAAGAGTAGGAGAAGTTCATGCTTAAGTGGTAAATGGAGCTAGTTTTTGACTGTGGCCTATTCTTTGTCATGTTATGCTTGATATTGTTTTGGCTTTATGCCTAGTGATTTTTGCTATAGCATGACATGTTATAAACAATTGAGATTGCTTAATGTGCCTTGAAAGAATCATGCGTTGTTTTAGCATATTAAAGCATAGTATTGTTGTATTCTCCTTTGATGCTTTATTTGGGTTGACTTGGCGCATGCTCACACCATGTTATGACTATACCAAGTCACCATAGCCTCTATGATAATTTAGTTTTCGACCTGTAATATCACTCTATGCTTTAATTAATGATGTTTTGTCGCTTTGCATGATTATGGCCATTATTGCTCTCTTAGTTGGTCGCTCCCAATCTTTTGCTAGCCTCCATAACCAAGTATGAGTTCCACTCATGCATCCAACTCCAAATAAAACCAAGTTATTCCAAAGAGTCCACCATACCTACCTATGAGCATTTTCTATTCCAAGTATATTCATGTTTTTATCTACCTTCCGAATTAAACTTGTTATGTGAAAATTAGTGATTAAAGCTCTCATGAACTTGATGGCACACTTTACTTTTCTTGCACTTAATAAAATTGAACCATTGTGTCATCTATGTTGTATATGCTTGAACTTAAAGTTGGGAGTTAGTAGAACCATGTTGTTATGGGGAACGCTTTCAACATTGTACCCAGTTGATATCATGCTCTTTTGTTTATGGATGTCGTCGGTGTGAAATGAAAGGGGAGCTTGTAAGTCCATGGAGTTATGTATGTGTGTTAGAGAAATGCCTGGGTGGATGGTCTAATCCATGCCTAATCATGGTGGAAACCTGCAGCGTAACCATAATGAGCAATCTATGAAGCATTCTTCTTATAAAAAAGAGGTAGAGATTGAGAAAAAAAGGAAAAAAATGAGAAAAGAGGAAAGAGAGAAAAAGCACCATTTTCCCATGGTAAATAAGAAGATGTTGATATGCTTCTTGTCTGCTTGCCATGTCATTTTGATATGGGGATTCTTCCGTATCATTGGGCAAGGGGTACCCCATTGGCGGTTCTCTATGATACATATGTACTTACGATAACAAAAACTTACCGGTCAGTAAATTTGAGTAGCATGAGGAGCAGCCCTCGTATTCACGGGACATGAGATTGCCAACTTATACTTTGTCAAGCATATACTCCATAGTTTGTTCACTTTAACCTTATTCACTTCAAGATGCTTATGATAGGGGCAATGAGAGCTGAAAGCTAATAAGTACCATAATTTTTGGAAGCTCTTTATGAGACTTGAATCCCTGCTTCCTTCTATGAAGGCCTTTCTTTTACTTTTATATTGAGTCTCCACCTCCTATCCTTAGGCACCAATTAAGAGAGCATAGTTGTCATTCTTAGTTCTATGTGCATTGTCACAAAACATATTGATTGATTCATAATGTTGATATTGCTTGTTCTTGAACTATTTGTATCTAGTCACCCTTATGAACTTTGAAGGTGTCCTAGGAATCTATGTTTTGCTACTCCATAAGGGATAAGCTGAATGCCAATATGTTCTATATGTGAAACAAACAAACGTCTTTCAATGCATTGTTATTCATGATCTTTTTTTGTATCCTTTCATGTTGCATGCATAGTCACTATGTCTTATTGTTAGAACTATATCTTTCATGCTATGCTAAAGTACTATGATCCCAGCTATCAATGTTTTATAAATGCCTTGATCAAGATTGTGATGGTGCATGTCACCTCAAAAATTATTATTTTCTTTTTATCACTTACCTACTCGAGGACGAGCAGGAGTTAAGCTTGGGTATGTTGATACGTTGCAAACGTATCTATATTTTTTGATGTTTCATGCTTGTTTTATATCTACTTTCTTATGTTTTGTCCACACTTTGGAGTACTTTTACACATTTTCTGGAACTAACCTATTAACAAGATGCCCTAGTGCCAGTTGCCTGTTTTCTTCTATTTTTGGTTCCCGAAAAGCCAGAAAATGAATATTCTCGGAATTGGACCGGACAAATGCCAAAGTCGATATTTTACTAAAAGACTCACGGAGCCAGAAGACGAGACGGAGAGGGGCCAGGGGCTGGCCACACCATGTGGTGGCGCGGGTCCCCCTGGTCGCGCCACCAGGTGGTGTGGGCCCCTGGTCCATCCTCTGACATCGCCCTTTCGCCTATAAGAAGCCTCCGATGTAGAAACCCTAAAGAATCCAGCCTCTAGCCACGAAAAGTTCCGTAGCGCCGCCGCCACCGAAGGGGAGATTCGGGGGACAGAAAGTCTCTGTTCCGGCACCCTTCCGGTACGGGGAAGTGCCACTGGAGCCATCTCCATCGATATCCACCACCATCTCCATCGTCGTTGTTGATTCCCATGTGATGAGGGAGTAGTTCTTCCTCGAGGCTAAGGGTTCTACCGGTAGCTATGTGTTCATCTCTCTCTATGCATGATCATATTGTGATCATGAGCTTTGTAATCAAGTAGATCTACCTTGCTACTCAAGTTCTTTAATAGATCTTTGCTCTCCCCATGTGTGTGAAAGTGACATCGTGCACACCATGGTGGCACTTAGGCTAGATATTACAAATACTTGTTATGAGTTATATTTGGAGTTGGATGTTTCTATGAAATTGTGGTGTTTGTTGGAACCATCTAGCGCTCAAGGTGACAGTGTGGGGTTATCTAGATGGGGAAAGCGAACTTTGAGGAGTGTTGTTATAGCCCTACCATGGATTAGAGTGTCCAACCGGAGAGTAGTTAAGAGTAGTATCATAAAGAGATGATATTTATATGAGAGTGCTCACTAGTGAAATTATGATCCCTAGCCCTTATTTCTAAGCATTGAAACACCGTTTGCAACTAGATCTGTTACATGTTTGCTTGCTTCCATCTTTATTTCAGTTTGCCTTTAGTCTCTTCCACGCCATCAAGCTATTTTCTGGCACCGTTACCATTTATAATTATCCATACCACTTGTATTTCACTATCTCTTCGCCGAACTAGTGCACCTATACACCTGACAAGTGTATTGGGTGTGTTGGGGACACAAGAGACCTCTTGTATGTTGATTGCAGGGTTGCTTGAGAGGGATACCTTTGACCACTTCCTCCCTGAGTTTGATAAACCTTGGATAATCCACTTAACGGAAACTTGTTGTTGTTCTACAAACCTCTGCACTTGGAGGCCCAACAACTCTCTCTACAAGAATAGAAGTGCGTAGACATCAGACATCATGCAGGTAAGCAAACTGCAGTGAAGGTACTTCAATCTGGATTCTATTGGCCCACCTTTCTCAAGGACGCACACAAGTATGTTGAATATTGCGATGCTTGCCAAAGAAGAGGTAATATAGGTAGGAGACAAGAAATTGCAATGAATTATAGACTCATAATTGAACCTTTTGATGTATGGGGAATGGATTACATGGGACCTTTTATAGAATCAAATGGTTATACTCATATTCTTGTTGTTGTTGATTATGTTACGAAATGGGTTGAAGCTATTCCAACATGTCATGCAGATGCAGCCACCTCTGTGAACATGATCAAGGATGTCATATTCCCCAGGTTTGGAGTTCCTAGATTTTTAATCACTAACGGTGGTTCTCATTTTATGAAAGTATTTTTTAGGAAAATCCTCAGCAAATATGGAGTAACTCACTGTGTTGCTTCACCATATCATCCTCAAACAAGTGGTCAAGTGGAACTCACTAATAGAGAATTAAAGACCATACTAGAGAAGACGATGGACACATCAAGAAAAGATTGGTCATACAAGTTAAATGACACTCTATGGGCATACTGTACTGCATTTAAAAATCCAATGGGTATGACACCTTATAAGATGGTGTACGGCAAGGCATGCATTTACCTTTAGAATTGGAACACAAAGCTTTTTGGGCAATCAAGAACTTAAATTATGATCTTAAAGCAGCAGGAGAAAAATGTTTATTAGATATTCATGCTTTAGATGAGTTTAGAAGTGAGGCATTTGATAATGCTAGGTTGTTTAAGGAAAAAGTGAAAAGATGACATGATAGAAAAATAGAGAATAAGACCTTCAAAAGTAGAGACAAAGTGTTTCTCTATAATTCTCGTCTTAAGTTGTTTCCAGGGAAGCTCAGATCAAAGTGGGAAGGCCCATATATAGTTGAAGAAGCTTATTCATCGAGAGTAATGAATCTTCAAGGAAAAACACTCTCTCTTTCATGGGTGGTAAATGGACAACGCTTGAAGCATTATCGAGTAAAAGAAGATATAAGTGTAGTCACCGTAGAAGTGATCACCCCAGAAGAAGTGATTAAGCAAAGATACATAAGGAATGGCAACTACAAGAAGAATGGACTCGAGATGAAATAAGCAACACTACGGTCAAGCTATTGACCATAAAAGAGCACTTCATGGGAGGCAACCCATGCAAATTAAAGGTTCGAGTAAATTTTTAATTTTTAGCATTGTGTTAAATAAGGAACATTTGATGCTCTAGCAAAGAAGAAGGAAGATTGAGAATGCTAAAATTGGTCGAAAAGTTAAGCTGTCATTTTTCTTTCAAAACTTGATATTTCGTTAAGTTTTAGATTAATAAAGAATCCTTGGAGAAGCAAGAAATTTTTGGTGGACACAGAAGGTTTAACGACCAAATATATGGCGGGAATAAAAATTCTGGCCATATAGCTGCGGCCGTATAGTTGTTTCGACATCACCCCTTCTGTCCACGAAAGGTACTGATAATTTAACGACCAACTATACTGCCAGAATTAAATTTCCGCCCGTATAATTGTCATCGTATAGATATCGATGCCATTGACAAAACTCTTTTCTGGGTACTGATAGTTTAACAACCAACTATACGGCGGGAATGAAAATTTTGCCCATATTATTGCAGTCGTATAGATATCAGCCCATCTCCAAAAAAATTATTCGGAATACAGAGAGTTTAACGACCAACTATATGGCGGGAATAAAAATTCCCGCTCGTATAGTTCTGGCCGTATAAGTTAGTTCCACCGTAGAAGAAATTCTATAGTCGGTTCATAACTATACGGCGGGACCTACATACGGGCCGCGCCCATATAGTTGCTCATTACGAAAGGCGGCTAGGGTTTTTGACCTCCCCTTTTAAAGATGATCGCATCTAACCTTTTTTATTAAGATTTTGCAGAGCTACAACCTCCAGCCTCGAAAAATCCTCGTCCTACCTATACAAGCCCCTCTAACAACATACGTGCAACGAAGCCATGCAGCCCTTCCATGTTAACAAGATTTGGAGGAAGAAAGAAGATAAGCCCGTGAAGAGGATCGAATAAGTAGAACCTAAAGGATCATCGTCATCATCCATCTCGGAGATCAAGCCTCTCCCAAATTGGGAGGATTCAAAGGTTGGAGATGATGAGGCAAGCTGAGCAAGGAAATAACAAGGATGAGTATCTCCCTAATCCCTATCGTCACAACATAGGATCCTATTATAAACCTCCTCTTGGTCCATCACCTCTTAAACCTAAGAAGGTGCGGCATGATGAGATTCATGATAAGATCTATGAATTGGAAAAAGGTTAGAAGGCATGTGTTGAAACAATTGGAGAAGGGATTGACTCCTACTGAATGATGAGCAAATACCTTGAGAAAAAGGTCGATGACATTGATGGTAGAGTTGGTTTCTTGATTAAAACTGTCTTTGATTTGATAGATGAGAAGAAATTCCTCTAGAAGAAAATGTTGAAGCTTCAATATGACATGGCCGAGCTTACCATCCGCTTTGCAATCATAGTTAAAGATGGCAATACAAAAGAAGAGGGCAACACTCTTCCTACCCAGGAGGAGGAATAGGTACCAACAAGTTGTTGTTTGATCCTGCCTGGCTTGATTCCAAGCTGGGGGAGATCTTTAAGACCTTGTAATCTATCTTATAAGTTTTATATCGCTATTTTACTTTTGCATTAGTTTGGGTTTAGAAATAAAATTTCCATCATATAAAATCCCTTAAGGAATAGTCGACCCCATTTGTGAAATTCCGAGTTTATTATCATATATGAAGCATTATTGAGTTTGTGCTTGTCTTATCGGATATATTAATGGCTTGAGTATAATTTTACTTGCACTTGACAATAGCAATATGAGTCTTTGATAACGTATCTATAATTTTTGATGTTCCATGCTTGTCTTATATCTACTTTCTTATGTTTTGTCCACACTTTGGAGTATTTTTATACACTTTCTTGGACTAACCTATTAACAAGATGCCACAATGCCAGCTGCCTATTTTTTGCTATTTTTGGTTCCAAGAAAGTCAGAAAATGAATATTCTCAGAATTGGACGGGACAAAAGCCAAAGTCAATATTTTACCGGAAGACACATGGAGTCTGAAGGAGAGACGAAGGGGGGCCACAGGGCGGCCAAACCACCCCTTGGTGCAGGCAGCCCTAGGCCACGCCAGGGCATGGTGTGGGCCCCCTGGCCGGCCACCGACCTTGCCCCTTCGCCTATAAGAAGCCTCCAATGCAAAAACCCTAAATCAACCAGCCTCCATCCACAAAAAGTTCCACAGCGCCGCCGCCACCGAAGGAGAGATTGGGGGACAGAAAGTCTCTATTCCGGCACCCTGCTGGGATGGGGAATTGCCCCTGGAGCCATCTCCATCGATCTCCACCACCATCTCCATCGCCGTTGTTGACTCCCATGATGAGGAGGGAGTAGTTCTTCCTCGAGGCTAAGGGTTCTACCGGTAGCTATGTGTCCATCTCTCTCTATGCATGATCATATTGTGATCATGAGCTTTGTAATCAAGTAGATCTACCTTGATACTCAAGTGCTTTAATAGATCTCTGCTCTCCCCATGTGTGTGAAAGTGACAGCGTGCACACCATGGTGGCACTTAGGCTAGAGATTACAAATACTTGTCGTGAGTTATAGCTGTAGTTGGATGTCTCTATGAAATTGTGGTGTTTGTTGGAACCATCTAGTGCTCAAGGTGACAGTGTGGGGTTATTTAGATGAGGAAAGCAAACTTTGAGGAGTGCTGTTATAGCCCTACCATGGATTAGAGTGTCCAACCGGAGAGTAGTTCCGAGTAGTATCATGAAGAGAAGATATATATATATGAGAGTGTTCACTAGTGAAAGTATGATCCCTAGGCCTTGTTTCTAAGCATTGAAACACCGTTTGCAACTAGATCTGTTACATGTTTGCTTGTTGCCATCTTTATTTCAGATTGCCTTTAGTCTGTTCCACACCATCAAGCTCTTTTTGGCACCGTTGTCTTATATCTATACCACTTGTATTTTACTATCTCTTCACCGAACTAGTGCACCTATACACCTGACAAGTGTATTGGGTGTGTTGGGGACACAAGAGACTTCTTGTATCTTGATTCCAGGGTTGTTTGAGAGGGATACCTTTGACCACTTCCTCCCTGAGTTCGATAAACCTTGGGTAATTCAGTTAAGGGAAACTTCCTGCTATTCTACAAACCTCTGCACTTGGAGGCCCAACAAATGTCTACAAGAATAGAAGTGCGTAGACATCTGTCTTCCACAGCATTGATATTAATGGAACGAATAAAGACAATTCAGTCAATATGTTGTAAATCTACAGTTTGATTTACAAAGAAAAATTATCTATGCAGTTAAGTTAAAAAGGAAACCTTGAACAAAGGAAAATAAAGAGCGCTATCAAAACAATTGGAGAAGGGATTGACTCCTATGGGATGATGAGCAAAGATCTTGAGAAAAAGGTCGATGACATTGATGTTAGAATTAGTTTCTTGACTAAAACTGTCTTTGAGTTGACAGATGAGAAGAAATTCCTCTAGAAGAAAATGCTGATGCTTCAACATGACAAGGTGATACCTTCGATCCAGATTACGGATGTAGTATAGCTCTTTTTCCCTAGTAGACCTAGGTTATTGAATCCACCGGAAGCGAATGTGTAGTGAAGTTACTTTAATGGAACTTCGGGAGTTTTAGAAATCCTTTTGTGTTTTTACCGGACCAGTAGCTTGCGTATTTTTGTTGTTGTCGATGATGGAGAGAGAGGGCCTAGGGCATTCGGTTTCACCTGTAGCTGTGCAAAACATCTGATGGGAATAAAAGATAGAAATAAAGTATGTGTTTACTTGTTAGAGCAAGATAAATTATATGTGGGCAGTGCATCCATAATTGCTATTGCCTCCACAACCGCTTATAGCAATAACCTACTAGTCTCATCCATAGAAGAAAGAGAACTAATGATATGCATCATGATGTCACCGTTAATCCCAAGCAAATCCCTCACATACAACCGTACTACCCCTTCTATCACTGGGGTTCCCAACCTGCAGACCAGTCATCACTCATACTCCCTATACCTAGCTCAACCCTCGGGGTCTTGGGTACCTGACAAGTCGTTAGATTGAGGCAAGATAGGATACAATAATCATCATGTCATACAAACTATTACACAATCCCATCTATGATAAATGACATGCAGAATTGCTACATGGCTAGGCCGAAGCCCTTAGCCCAAGGAGAATTACTCACACATAGAGATGAGATCAACAATCACAAACATTGTAATGAAAATCATAAGATTGATAGCAATAGTCTTACAATATCGCCAATCGAAGAAGAGATCTACTATTACAAGTGGTGGAGTATAGCTATGGAGATGGTGAAGGGTTTGGAGATCTGAGGCGGCTTTTTGGCGGAGTTTGCCTTCTTTGGGGTGGATCAAGAGATGTTTTCCCATTGCCTGAGGATTCTTTATATAGGGGTACCTTCACGAAAGTTGTTCTGTTTGACCTAACGGTGGTGGCGCCAACTATACGACCGGAGCTATATGATCGGAATTTTAGCTTCGGCCGTATAGTTGGTCGTTACGGCGTCTGCCTTTGTTGGACGGCTCCTGGTTTCTTCTAGTTGAAGGAAATATCGTATCTTTGAATTTAATGTAGTGATTCCCTCCTTTAAACGATATTATCTGCGTAGGAAAAATACAAAAGAAAGGATTACACACCCATCTGAATATTAGCATTAGTGGCAGGGTTTAGAGAGATATTTCACCAAGAATATGACTAATATCCAGTTTAAATGTTAACGTTAGATGGCTATATTTCAGAGCCATCACTTGGCCGAGCTCAGCATCCGCTTCACAAAAGAAGAGGGCAACACTCTTCCTACCCAGGAGGAGGAATAGGTACCAACAATGAGTTATTTGATCCCGCCTGGCTTGATTCCAAGCTTGGGGAGATCTTTAAGACCTTGTAATCTATCTTATAAGTTTTATATCGCTATTTTAGTTTTGCATTAGTTCGAGTTTAGAAATAAAATATGCACCATATAAAATCCCTTCAGGAATAGTCGATCCCATTTGTGAAATTCCGAGTTTATTATCATATATGAAGCATTATTGAGTTTCTGCTTGTCTTATCGGATATATGAATGGCTTGAGTATAATTTTACTTGCACTTGATGATATCAATATGAGTCTTCCACACCATTGATATTAATGAAACGAATAAAGATAATTCGATCAATATGTTTGATACGTTGCAAACGTATCTATAATTTTTGATGTTCCATGCTTGGTTTTATCTACTTTCTTATGTTTTGTCCACACTTTGGAGTACTTTCTATACACTTTCTTGGACTAACCTATTAACAAGATGCCACAGTGCCAGCTGCCTGTTTTCTGCTATTTTTGGTTCCAGGAAAGTCAGAAAATGAATATTCTCGGAATTGGACAGGACAAGCTAAAGTTCATATTTTACCGGAAGACTCACGGAGCCAGAAGACGAGACAGATAGGGGCCACAGGGTGGCCACACCACCCCTAGGCGCGGGTCCCCCTGGTCGCGCCAGGGCATGGTGTAGGCCCCCTGGCCGGCCATCGACCTTGCCTCTTTCGCCTATATATCTACCCTCATGCAAAAACCCTAAGTCGTCAATCAGAAATCCACGAAAAGTTCTGCAGCGCTGCCGCCACCGAAGAGGAGATTCGGGGGACAGAAAGTCTCTGTTCCGGCACCCTGCCGGGATGGGGAAGTGCCCCCGGAGCCATCTCCATCGATCTCTACCACCATCTCCATCGCCATTGCTGATTCCCATGATGAGGTGGGAGTAGTTCTCCCTCGAGGCTAAGGGTTCTACAGGTAGTTATGTGTACATATCTCTCTCTCTATGCATGATCATATTGTGATCATGAGCTTTGTAATCAAGTAGATCTACCTTGCTACTCAAGTGCTTTAATAGATCTCTACTCTCCCCATGTGTGTGAAAGTGACAGCGTGCACACCATGGTGGCACTTAGGCTAGAGATTACAAATACTTGTTATGAGTTATATTTGGAGTTGGATGTCTCTATGAGATTGTGGTGTTGGTTGGAACCATCTAGAGCTCAAGGTGACAGTGTGGGGTTATCTAGATGGGAAAGGATTACTTTGAGGTGTGCTGTTATAGCCCTACCATGGATTAGAGTGTCCAACCAGAGAGTAGTTCAGAGTAGTATCATAAAAAGAAGATATTTATATGAGAGTGTTCACTAATGAAAGTATGATCCCAAGGCCTTGTTCCTTAGCATTGAAATACCGTTTGCAATTAGATCTGTTACATGTTTGCTTGCTTCCATCTTTATTTCAGTTTGCCTTTAGTCTCTTCCACGCCATTAAAGCTATTTTCTGGCACCGTTACCACTTATAATTATCCATACCACTTGTATTTCACTATCTCTTCGCTGAACTAGTGCACCTGACAAGTGTATTGTGTGTGTCCAACCAGAGAGTAGTTCAGAGTAGCTCAAGGTGAATTTTGTCTTTTTGTTTCTTGTTTTCACTATTAGGCTTAATGGAAAACAACAAAAAAAAAGAGCTTTATAGTATTTATCTTGAGTTAGGACATGAAGTGTTTGAAGAGAAAATTAAAAACCTATGGAACTTTATTTGCGTGTTAATAGCAATGTTATTAGTATGAATTCTTTGAACACCATTATTGCTAATGCTATGGAAAACTATAAGCTTGGGGAAGCTGGTTTTGATGAGCATGATATTTTTAGTCCCCCAAGCACGGAGGAGAAAATTTACTTTGACGATACCATTCCTCCGATATATGATGATTACAATGATGAGTATGATATTTTTAGTCCACCTACTATTGAGGAGGAAATTAATTATGACTACAATATGCCTCCTATATTTGATGATTATGGTGATGAGAATAATAATGATAGCTATTTCGTTGAATTTGCTCCCACTACAATTAATAAGAATGATTATGCTTATGTGGAGAGTAATAATGATTTTATGCAGATGGCTCATGATAAGAATGTTTTATGTGATAGTTATATTGTTAATTTTATTCATGATACTACTGAGAGTTATTATGAGAGAGGGAAACATTGTTTTATGCATCTCAATAATATTAAGTTTCCCCTCTTTATGTTGAAAGTCTTGAAGTTGCACTTGTTTTGCTTTACTATGCTTGTTGCTTTGTGCTTTCATGACTTGTTTATTTACAAAATTCCTATGCATAGTAAGTGGGTTAGACTTAAATGTGCTTTGAATTTGCTTCTTGATGCTCTCTTTTACTTCAATTCATATTTCTTATGTGAGCATCTTCTCAAACTATCATGCCTAACTTAAATGCGTTCAAGAAAAGTACTTATTGGGAGATAATCCAAAAGTTTTAGATGAGTCTTGGAAGTTATTACCTCTGTAATAACTTCTCCTTATCCTTTTTATTTGTTTTTTGTGCCAAGAGTAACCTCTAATGAGAGAGAAGTAATGCTTGGGAAAGTTGCTGTCCCGAAACAGATTTTTGTGCTTCGCTGTAAACATTCGTGTAATATCTCTGCATGTCCTTTTGAAGCGTGAATTTTTGTGCTTCTACCCCAGGTTGTTATCTAACTTTCATTACATCAACACTTTTTGATTTGAGCAACAGAAGGTCTTTGAAAAAATTGGTTTTTACCTGCTGGTCTGTTTTGACAGATTTCTGCCATTATTTCCATTTGCTTCTTGTTGGTTCCTTTTAGAGTTCTTTTGGGAAATTGAGCTTTTTGAGGGAAGTGCTATAGTAGCTTGTGTTTTAATGGAAGATTTATTGGTCTTGACACTGAACCCAAAGACTTATTATCTTGACTGCACTAATGTTGCTCATAAAGATTGTGTGAAGTTTTGTATGAAGGAAAAATTTCAGGTGTATGGAAGGAACGAGTAATGAGATGAAGAATGGACTAAAGCTCAAGCTTGGGGATGCTACGCGTGTCACCCCAAGAAATATCCAAGAAGTACAAGCGTCAAAGCTTGGGGATGCCCAAGGCATCCCCCTCTTCATCAATAAAAATCCCAGGTTTCTTCCAAACGCTTCATTTTTATTGTTTCATGCACAGTTGTGTTGTTCTTGGAGCGTCTTCTTTTTAGTTTTCGTTTTGGTTTTTCGTTTGCTTGGTTTTCTTAGTTTGCTGACTAAATTTGTTGGACCCCCTCTTTCATGCATTGGTTTTCAAATAGTTTGGTTTGGATTGGAAAAGAGTAGGAAAGCTCATGCTTAAGTGGTAAAGAGAGCTTGTTTTTGACTGTGGCCTATGCTTTGTCATGCCATGCTTGATATTGTTTTGGCTTCATGCTTAGTATTCTTTGATGTAGCATCACATGTTATAAACAATTGAGATTGCTTAATGTGCCTTGGAAGAATCATGTGTTGTTTTAGCATATTAAAAGGATAGTATTGTGGTATTCTCCTTTGATGCTTTATTTGGGTTGACTTGGCACATGATCACACCATGTTATGACTATCCCAAGTCACCATAGCCTTTATGATCCTTTAGTTTTCAACTTGTAGTATCACTTTATGTTTTGATTAATGATGTTTTGTCGCTTTGCAAGATTATGGACATTATTGCTCTCTTAGTTGGTTGCTCCCGGTCTTTTGCTAGCCTCCGTAACCAAGTATGAGTTCCACTCATGCATCCAATTCCTTAAACCAAGTTATTCCAAAGAGTCCACCATATCTACCTACTAGCATATGCTATTCCAAGTATATTCATGTTTTTTTTTACCTTCCGAATTAAACTTGTTATGAGAAAACTAGTGATTAAAGCTCTCACTTTATATTCATGTTCTTGCCCTTAATAAAATTGAACCATTGTGTCGTCTATGTTGTATATGCTTGCACTTATATGTTGGGGATTAGCAGAACCATGATGTCATGGGGAACGCTTTCAACATTGCACTTGTACTTTGTACCTAGTTGATATCATGCTCTTTTGTCTATGGATGTCGTCGGTGTGAAATGAAAGGGGAGCTTGTAAGTCCATGGAGTTATGTATATGTGTTAGAGAAACGCCTGGGTCACTGGTCTAATCCATGCTATCATGGTGGAAACCTGCAGTGTAACCATAATGAGCTGTCTATGAAGCATTCTTCTTATAAAAAAAGAGACAGATATTGATAAAAAAAAGAGAAAGAAAAAAAGATATGAGAAAAGAGGAAAGAGAGAAAAAAGCACCATTTTCCCATGGTAAATAAGAAGATTGCTGAGGTGCTCGTTGTCTTCTTGCCTTGTCATTTTGATATGGGGATTCTTTCGTATCATTGGGCAAGGGGTACCCCGTTGGCGGTTCTCTATGATACACATGTACTTACGATGACAAGAACTTACCGGTGACTAAACTTGAGTAGCATGACAAGCGGCCCTCGTATTCAAGGGACATGAGATTTCCAACTTATACTTTGTCAAGCATATACTCCATAGTTTGTTCACTTTAACCTTAATCACTTCAAGATGCTTATGATAGGGGCAATGAGAGCTGAAAGCTAAAAAGTACCATAATTTTTAGTTCTATGTGCATTGTCCCAAGACTTATTGATTGATGCATAGCTTGATATTGCTTGTTTTAAACTATTTGTATCTAGTCACCCTTATAGACTTTGAAGGTGTCCTATGCATTTATATTTGCTACTCTATGAGGGACAAGCTGAATGCCACTATGCTATGTTTTCTTTATGTGAAACAAACAAACGTCTTGCAAAGCATTGTTATTCATGAATCTTTTGTTTGTGCCTTTTCATGTTGCAACATAGTTGCTATGTCTTATTGCTAGAACTTTATCTTTCATGCTATGTTGAAGTACTATGATCCCAGCTATCAATGTTTTACAAATACTTTGATCAAGTTTATGATGGTGCATGTCACCTCAAAAATTATTCTTTCTTTTTTATCACTTACCTGCTCGAGGACGAGCAGGAGTTAAGCTTGGGGATGTTGATACGTTGCAAACGTATCTATAATTTTTGATGTTCCATGCTTGTTTAGTATCTACTTTCTTATGTTTTGTTCCAACTTTGGAGTACTTTTTATACACTTTCTTGGACTAACCTATTAACAAGATGCCACAGTGCCAACTGCCTATTTTCTACTATTTTTGGTTCCAGGAAAGTCAGAAAATGAATATTCTCAGAATTGGACGGGACAAAAGCCAAAGTTGATATTTTACCGGAAGACTCACGTAGCCAGAAGACGAGACGGAGAGGGGACATAGGGTGGCCACACCACCCCTAGGCACAGGTCCCCCTGGTCACGCTAGGGATGGGTGTAGGCCCCCTGGCTAGCCACCGACCTTGCCTCTTTCGCCTATATATCTCCCCCGATGCAAAAACCCTAAGTCGTCAATCAGAAATCCACGAAAAGTTCCGCATCGCCGCCGCCACCGAAGGGGAGATTCGGGGGACAGAAAGTCTCTGTTCCGGCACCCTGCCGGGATGGGGAAATGCCCCCGGAGCCATATCCATCGATCTCCACCACCATCTCCATCGTTATTGCTGATTCCCATGATGAGGGGGGAGTAGTTCTCTCTCGAGGCTAAGGGTTCTACCGGTAGGTATGTGTTCATCTCTCTCTATGCATGATCATATCGTGATCATGAGCTTTGTAATCAAGTAGATCTACCTTGCTACTCAAGTGCTTTAATAGATCTCTGCTCTCCCCATGTGTGTGAAAGTGACAGCGTGCACACAATGGTGGCACTTAGCCTAGATATTACAAATACTTGTTATGAGTTATATTTGGAGTTGGATGTCTCTATGAAATTGTGGTGTTTGTTGGAACCATCTAGAGCTCAAGGTGACAGTGTGGGGTTATCTAGATGGGAAAGGATTACTTTGAGGTGTGTTGTTATAGCCCTACCATGGATTAGAGTGTCCAACCAGAGAGTAGTTCAGAGTAGTATCATAAAGAGAAGATATTTATATGAGAGTGTTCACTAGTGAAAGTATGATCCCTAGGCCTTGTTCCTTAGCATTGAAACACCGTTTGCAATTAGATCTGTTACATGTCTGCTTGCTTCCATCTTTATTCAGTTTGCCTTTAGTCTCTTCCACGCCATCAAAGCTATTTTCTGGCACCGTTACCACTTATAATTATCCATACCACTTGTATTTCACTATCTTTTTGCAGAACTAGTGCACCTATACACCTGACAAGTGTATTGGGTGTGTTGGGGACACAAGAGACTTCTTGTATCTTGATTGTAGGGTTGCTTGAGAGGGGATACCTTTGACCACTTCCTCCCTGAGTTCGATAAACCTTGGGTAATCCACTTAAGGGAAAACTTGCTGCTATTCTACAAACCTCTGCACTTGGAGGCCCAACAACTGTCTACAAGAATAGAAGTGCGTAGACATCAATGTTGTAAGTCTACGGTTTGATTTACAAAGAATAAATATCTATGCAGTTAAGTTAAAAAGGAAACCTTGAACAAAGAAAAATAAAGAGCTCTATCAAAATAGAGTGAGAACAAGTCGAGGTAGAATCTTCAAGTCATAAGAATGCTTCATATACAATTGGAATTTGATAATTGAGATCGTTAAACTTTGAATTCCTACATGAAGTGGAATGTATGTCTATCTCCTTTGCACAACACTTAAACAAAAGTGTGAGCGTATACACAAAAGAGAAGAAAAGAAGAAAAAGAGCGAGTGTGCAAAGAGCAATTAGGCGTACACCACTATATTGTAGTATGACAAAGAGACGCTTTGATATTTTGAATCCAAAGTTATTATGTTAATCCTAAAACACTTGGGACTGCCTCGCTAACTCATTCGGTTGAACTGAATACATTTACATCATATTGAGGATGATCTTTTGTGAATTGTTAAATGCTAAGGTGTGGAAGCCTGCTAGTATTATTCAGATGGTTCGAGTAAGGTACTATTCATGAACTTATTCCTATGTATCATATATGATGAACACATGCTGCAACTGCCTCATTTATTTTATTGATTCAGCTTCATGAATATGAGGATCACATCCATTAAGCTAAACTTTCTCGGGACGAGCAAGATTCTAAGCTTGGGGAAGTTGATGAGTGCATATTTGCATCATGTTTTATACTATTATTTTGCATTGTAGATGTAGGATATTGGTATTTTATGGTGTTCGCATGCATGTTTTATGTCTATTTTCACCAGGATCAGGACAGATGATGGATCCAATGGACACAATTCTTGGAGTTGTTGTATTGGGGAGAAAAGGAGTCAAAAACAACGTATATCACTTATTTGGGAAATATCAATAACACTAGAAGAAAGCCCGAAGCAATCAAGGCATACAGACGGTTCAATGACCAACTATACAACTGGAATACTTTTTCCGGCCGTATAGCTCTAGTCGTATAGTTGGCGCCACCACCGCCTCCTCAAATAGTTTCACCTCGTGCAACTGGATCAGATAGACGACATATAGAACACCCACAAATCGCCGAAACCTCACCTCCGGAAGGCATCTGGAGGGGGAACTTGCCCAAGGGATCCATCTTCGCCCTACGCAGATCTGGGAGGCAAAGGCATCGATCTCCATCTTCATCAACCGCTGCACCACCACCATCTCCATCCATCCCATCTTCGCATCATCTAGATATTGTCGTAATTTCCGTACTCGTTGTGAATTTATACAAGAACTATTCATTTACAATTGTTTCCATTACCATTTCCATGATGTTGATTGCCTCCATGTCTGATTAGATCTCTAGTTCTTGGGGAGATGGAGAAACCCTAGCATAGATTGAGATGAGATAGAAATTATTATGTTATACATCATTATGTGTATGTGTTAATTGTCTTCATCTTGATGTTGGGAGTTGTGCACCTCCTTAATATTTGCCTCCTTGGGGGACTCGATGAAGGGGATTACTTGTTGGTAGACGGAGGGATGATAGCACTTACTGTGCCTATAAAGTTGTTGTCATTCTTTACATACTAACTTGGAGAATCAAGGATAAATCATAAAGCCATGGTCATGCCACGGGAGAAATCCCTATATAGCGGGATAATACGATTGATGTCATTTATCTGTCAGCTGTGGTTATGAAGGATGATGTGAGAAGTGGTTGCTGCCTATTTGTCCATATATGGAGCTCCTCCCATATACATACATATCATGAGAATATTTGTTATAATAATCTTGATTGTTTAGTCTAAATTTCTAGCGGTGTATCCACTACTCCTCGAGAATGCCTTTTTCCAATTGCACTTCCAAAGTTCGTTTTCACACATGATTCTTACTTTCTACATTAAGTTTTACCTTATTTTATATTGCCTCATTCAAACAAAAACCCAAAAACAACTCTACTCTTCTTGCATCTTAAAGTTATTCCTTAAGTACTTCGTTTAGTTGTAGTTAAAAGCATTTTAGTCTTTCGCCTACTGCTCCCAGTGGGATCGATATCTTTATTTCGAAACTAGCTACAAACGATCTGTGCACTTCCAGTCATCACCTACCTATATCGAAAATTCTATTCCAAGTATATTATATGTGTTGTATCTTTGAATATTTCAAAATCATCCCTTTTGTGTAGTTTAAAGCTCATAGGAAAGTAATATGTGGGGTGTACCCAAAAGTGCACAACTGCTACATACCAATGCATAATAATAATTAAAATTTATCTATTATGTATGGAAGTATGTTAGTTGTATGCATGACATGGTAAGGTTCAGTGTTAGCAGAACCATGTATCATGGGGAACGTTTTCAACTCGGGCAACATCTTTTGATACCATGTATCTTTTGCTTGTGGCTTTCAGGAAATGTGAAATAAGGTGGATATAGTCCAAGTTTTTTGGAATATGCATATGTGTCATAGGAATCATAGATCCGCTAACCTAAGCCATGCTACATCATGGTGGAAATTTAAATCATGGTCATTCAATGAGGTGTTTTAAATAAAAAGCTATGAAAATGGTAAAAAACGCCAAGGGCTCCCATTGTCATTTGTATTGTCATCTGAGTATGGATAGTCCCAAAAGACTCCTCGTACAATGGGGTAAGAGGTGCCTGGGTTGGCAGCAGAAAACAATAATTTTTCTAATTAGCGTATGCCAACTTCCAATATCTATCTAGGAGTAATGTTGTAACGAGAAGTTTTGGTGACACACCTTTGTAGACCAAAAGCATTAACGTTCACGATGAATATAGATGATGTAGTTGAACAACGTATCCAACCTCAAGGTCTTTTTGATCCTCGCATGATGACCAGGTGCCACAATTGGTAGCACCTCCATGGTTTCACACACGTACCATGCTCAACAACGACTCCTAGTTCTCTAATCTAGGAGAGAATGCAAAAGTAGATCTTTTGGATCCGGGATCCAACAGCAGGATGAAGTGCTGATGGTGAAGTCGTCTCCCACGTCCGCAATTCTTCTTGGAACTATGAGCGTGAAAGCCAACGAGGTAGAGGGAGAGAAAATCCATAGGGGGAGAATACCTCTAGGCTTATGGGATGGTGTGCCTCCCCTCCCCATGTGTCCCCTCCTTATATAGGAGGAGGGGTGCCTCCCAAGAGGTGGGGCCAACCATCTAGGGCAGGGGACGAGCAGATAGGTGGAGGTGGTAGTAGTAGGGGTGGGCCCCATCCCACACGCCTCAAAATATTTGGCGCCCCTCCCTTTGCCTTATCCACAAGGGGGTTGTGGTCCCTTCATGGGCCTCCCCTGCGGGAGGGGCACATTTAGGTGGGCTAGCCCTAAAATATTAAATAAAACATATTTTTAATATTAATTCCATTAATTGATAATATATATTATTTAATTCCCTATGATACAAAAAACCTTTCGGATCACTCCAAACACCCTTCGGATTCACATGGACAATTTCCGGTCTCTTCTCTTTTCTTCGGTGATCCCGATGATTCCAAAACTATCTCTAAGCATCATAGAACCCTTAAATGTGTTACCCTATGGTTCGGGAACACTGAAGACATGATCAAGATGTTTCTCTAACAAATGATCATCAATGGGACCTAGATGCCCATAATGACCCCTACGCATTCGACGAATATATATGTCATTGAACCGTAAGTGTCGAGTCATATTCCTTTTGTTACTTTGATACTTGAATTATCCAAGATCTGATCATTGTTATCATCCTACCTATTTCAATCTCGTTACCTACAAGCGCTACTTAACTCATTCCCGTGATATTCCATCCTCATGACCTAGTAGTCATCACCGAGTGGGCCGAGTGTATTTTACCATCATGCGGGAGAACAAATCCTGATCTTGATACATACGCCTCAACCTATCCCTTCGGAATACTTGATATACACCTTTATGATCACCCTATGACGGTGTGATGGTTGATGCAGTCAAGGCAGCCTGATAGTGATTAGATATGATCTCACGGTCTAAGGACTAGGTTACTATGTTTTCCTAATTATCGCAACAATGAACTTTGTGACTTGATCTTGTTGCAATACTTATATTGGGTAGGTGTGTCCATCACATCATTCACCTAATGACATGACATCAATGGCAATTGGCATAAATTCCCATGATCAGGGAACCTTGATATCAGTTGACCAATGAACTAGTTGAATAGGGGCTACTCGGGACTTGGTTTTTTACATACCACATGTGTACCAATGTTTCCGACTGATACAATTATAGCATGGCATAAAACCTATTATGAACCAATGAGATATTGATAATAAACATTCTTTATTATTTGCCTCTAGGACATATCTCCAATAGTACCTCAGTGCACCTCGTTTGGAACTGTATGCATATAATACAAAGTTCTTTGTGGTCCTAAGTTGAGTAGCATGAGAACTTGGAAATTATGGTTAACGGGCATGAGACACTTAACTTGGAACATGTCAAGCATATAAAAAGTATATTTACTTTCACTTTAATTGTAACCACAAAAGATGCCTAGAGCCAAAATCTTATGATTACCGTTCATATGAGCTACATATCCTAAAATAACAATATTTTTATTCTCTTATGCTTATTTTATTTTATCAAAGGTTTAGCACATATATTTCCCTACTTACTTTCTATTACTTCAAATAGTTCATACGAATAATAATTCTGAGACCAAAGTAGGACAATACATAATGCACTTTCACTTGCACTTTGCATGCTTGATTTCCCATAGTACTTTATGCATTTGTTTTCATACAAGATTGATATATTTTTAAGCATAGATGATGTTTATAAGAGATATCACTCTATAAGTTATTTGCTTGTTCTCATTCTTTAAAAAGATGAACTATTTAACTTTGCGTAGCAATGATCATGACTTGAGATGTTCAACAAAACAAAAAAAATCCAAAGTCCATGTTTAATTTTATCACCTTCATACTCGAGGACGAGCATAAATTAAGATTGGGGATGTTGATGCATGTAAAATGCATAAATAAACTTTGCAATTTATTGTCACATAGTACCATATATTTGCATCATATACATAGTCATATCCATGTTTTACACAGATTTATGAGGATTTACCAATGACACCCCTTAATTTGGGTTATAACTCTATAGGATAGGAAAACCCAATTTTGCATATTTTTAACTTTCAGGGACCTAAATGGATTCAAACAGATCTAGGATTTTTAGAGGATTATTTTTTGCAAAGACAATGAGCTAGAGTACTTCGATCACCCCTTGGACACGCCTCCCATGTTTGTTCCCTCCTCGAGCATCTGCAGTCATCCTTCTTCAACACTATCTCAAAGTATTGACATAAAAATGCTTGTAAAAAGTTCTCCTAACACGATCTTAGAGAGGAGGTGTAAAAAACAAGGAAACACCAAAATAGAGCCAGAACCAGCAATGATTGGAGGGGAAACACCACCGGAGCCATCCCCGATTGGATCACCCTCTCCAACATCATCAACACCATCTCCAGGATGAACAATGAGTATTCCACCTCTATACTATGGGTTTGTGGCAGTACGTTGATCTATATCTCCCTCATGATATCATTGTTTAGTACCATATAAGCTGCCTACATGATTATGGTCATCTATGTAATTTCTATGTGGTGGATCTTTGTTTTATGAGATCATATATGATATTGGATTTCTGTCATGTGTAACATGTATTGATAGATGAATATTATGTACCTCATTCTTAAGTACTTGTTTTGATCATGCTTGTATGAAAAAGTATGTGTGGGGGGAACGTGTGCATTAGTTGGAGTAACATTGTGGTGGTAATTGGATAGTGACATAAAATTTTAGTTCCATTATGGGTTTTATCTTTGTTTTGCTACCTCACTAGGGATAAAGTGAATGCATGTGTTACAATCATATTTACATAGCTAAGATGATCTTGTTCGCTCAAGGTAGCACATTTGTTATCCAAACATCATGTCAAATTACCTAAGGCTATACTCTATTTATTCTCAATTCTAGATTGCATGGACTTTTCTCTTTCTAGAGGAGTATAAGTAAGATGGGTTGCATCATCTTTATATCAGTACGTGATGCCCATATGAATGCTAATCAAACACATAATGAAGTTCCAAGTAATATTATATCATTTGTAAGTAGTTATATGTCCACCACACTTTATGAGAGAGTAGACAAGTGAATCCATGAACCCCGGTCCACTTTTACTATAAGAAGCGACTTTTACTTGTTTTTACTATCCTTTACATTTCATGCAAGAATTAATTTTGAAAATATAAAAAACTTTTAATTTCTGCAAAAACAAACAAAAACCCAAGAAGAAACTTTACTTTATTGTTTTATACTTTCTTGTCTAGTTATAGATTGTTTTTTACTATTTATTTATTTTATACATTTATTTCAGTGTTACTAATATGCAAACTTGTGTGTGACAACCACGCAGTGGAGCTGGCAACACAAGGCAAAAACTTTATTTTGCGGGTTGCTAGAAGATAAAAATAAGAGGCTGCCTCAATTCCCCGAGAGTTCGATATAAACCCTCGAGTAAGCCTTATGGGGAAAATACACTTACTACAACACTATGCACTTGTAGTCCCAATGAATTGGTACACACATAGTTGTTGCCATCAACATGCAATTTCTTAGCAAGAAGTTGCATTTTAAAAGGTTTTAAGGAAATTCTATTTCCATGTCCTTGGTTTCTTAGTTGTCCTCACTTTTCCCCATTCGTGTATATTTTGCTCACTTTTCCCCTCAGATTTCGTGCTTTTTAGGGGGAAATGTGAGCAAAATAGACACGTGTGGGGAAAAGTGAGCACAACTAAGGAACCAGGGGCATGAAAATAGAATCATCTATCTGTTTTTAGAGAGGTCATTTCTGACTTATATTCTATGGAAGTAAAATATGATACGAGGATGTAGCTCTTTTACTTTTATGCTTACTGCCTAGTTCCTATGCGAATTTCTGAGATACTATTTTATTGATCCATGATGAACTAAATCTTGCTGAAGTCTAAGAGGCCTTCTCAAACAAAGGGAAAAAATGAAAACTATAATGCAGGCAGATGGGTCGTCATCCAAGGCTGAAGTTCTATAGCTCCATGGTAGGATCGAGCAGAGGAATAACAACTACGACAACAAAGATAAGAGCAAGGACGGTAAACGTCGTTCAAATTCCAAGGGAAAGGACAAGTTTTGCAGGTATTGTAAGAAAACTGTCACATCCCAAAATTTTCCAAATTTTGAAATGTGAAAAAATTTAAACAAAATGAAAAACCAAGTTCTTCAAAATTTAGAGGGACCAAAACCTTTTGATTATTTAATATAACTTCTCCTAAAACCCAAGATAAGTAAATGATTCTTGATTGAAGTGGTGTGCAAGTTTTCAGAATTTTCAAAATCATAAGCATGCATGAGCATCTTGTATTGTTTGCATTTTTTTTAAACCTAAGAGAAGTACAACACAAAACTATGGATGCATTCGATACAAAAATTAAGCAAAATTATTCTAAAATGATCTATAACTATAAGGACCGTTTATAATCAACTATAGAAATTGGATTCACCCTTGTCGAAGTATAAAATCGAAAGATATGATTATTATAAGATAAAGAAAAGAAAATATATAAAAATATACGAGCCTTTGTGACATATTCAAATTTTAATTAAATTATTTTGTATAATGATAAAGTAATCTATTTTGAATAATTTATCTACTGGTATTTTGTTCTAACTTTCCCGAAGAGATTTAGATCAAATTTGAATCAATACAAAAAAACAAATTAAAAACTAGAAAATAAAAACAAAAAGAATAAAAAAACGAACCGACTCAACTTGGCCGACTCAGCCAATTCGGCCCAATCCTAGCTCACATGTAGCCCATAGTCTTCACCTCTATTGTTTTTCTCTTTGCTTTATATATTTTTCTTGGGTGCCTAGCTGACCGAGCGATCCCGGTCGAGTCGTCTTCTCCAGGGTTCACATACAGAACGGACACGAGTTCATGGCAGTATATTTTCCCTCCTCCTATAGGACATTATAGAGACTGAAACGGCTCTCGACTTAAACACGAGATTTATTGAAAAATCAATGGGGATATCGTTCAGGGTATTAGTTTTCCACTTTATTATGTTAATTGTCAAAATCAAACCGGTGATCCAAATGCCACTAGTCGGCATGCCCTCCCGATCTCCCTCCTCTGTCCATACCTCACTTCGTGCGTCACCAGACTTATCTGAGTGCGTCACTTCGTGCGCCTAGAGATCCTCCCTCACTTCCATTCTCAAACCTTCTCTAGAGGATCCCTATGTAGTCCACACTATCAACGTCTTGCGCGAGTTTTTGGTGAGTTCATAGGACGATTACGTCGCATAACAGATTTTCTCCATTACTTTTAACAGTAGACTCGTCGCACCATCGACTACCTCCAGGACATGGAGGTGCATCATCTCGTCACTGTTGGGCACGCCGCCGTCGCTCCGTCCGCTCGCCGTCGTTCCTAGATGCCCTGACGAGTAGCACCAAGATCTTCATCATTCTTATGCATATTCTCCAACCCCAGAAGTCTCCCCAGCGACAATTAAGGTCGACGCCAAGTCATCATCGCCACAGTTGGTTTTTGGAGCGAGTTCATCTTTTTCCTGTATGTGAGGTACTCTTTTTTTTCTGTTTTCTCTCTCTCTTTCTTGTTCCTTAGCCTGAACCACACAATTCAGATAGTACGGTCAAGATATAATCACTTATATGAAGGGGTAGTGGCCTATTAGAATCAGCCAGTTCTTTTTCATTTTCGCTCAATTAGACAGATTTACATTGAAACTTCAAAAAAATCATATCTTGAGTTCTATGTATCCAAATTTAGCAAATGAGATATCCCCGGAATCGCTGAAACATGAAGAACACGTTCAGATCATTATTTGGCTATAGTTCCTAGTTTACAATTAACTGAATTGCAGAAACTTATTTAGAGTATTTTGACTATAGAAATTGTTCTATCAATTATTCTTGGGTAATTCCTTTTGCTTTAAACTGTATTTGAAACCCTCAGTAGGATCAGACCAGAACCAAATTTTAGTTGTGTACATATTATACTGTAGAAACTATTTAGTAAGAAATGCCTTTATTCGTAATAGAAGATGTTTTAAATAATCTCCTTGCACTAAAATTGTTGTATCTATTATCATCCATGTATAAAATGACTAGAAAGTATTGGTAATGACCAGAACACAAATAAATTAAATTTTTATAATAAAAGTGGCATATTATATTCTTGCATACCTTGCGTTGTTTTTGTGTTGTTTGTGATATTGAGAGTGTGCGTATTGTATGATTGTGATGTTGTAGATTTTGCGGAGTGTGATGTTCGAGAATTCAAGAAGTGTATGTAATTATACTACTTTCAAGGCAAGTGATACTTTTCATGATGTCCCATTATTTTTTATACATGTAGTAGGTTTTGGTAGAAATGCATGTGTAGGAAAATATTGTACTATATACTGTCCTATGCTATATCCTATTTAGGATATACTTTGTGTCTTGCTTAGTTAAAAAATCATAAGAGTAGTATGCCATTCTATTTAGATACCGTGGGTGGAAATCGTGTTGTGATATTGATACGAAAATGTGCGATATGATGGAAATGACTTTGTAAATAGATTGTCTCGATGGATGAGTAGTTAGACTTTGAAGCGAGGATTTAGAAGGGTGCGCCAGGGAAGTACTAGTGTGACCATGTTGGGTGTAGGGTACAGTGGGGATGTACTAGTGGTACCATTGAGTTAGAGGCACACTAGGGATGTACTAGTGTGGTCATTTTGTGTTAGCGGGACACTAGGGATGTACTAGTGGGGCCATTTTATGTTAACGGTACACTAGGGATGTACTAGTATTACCATTGAGTTAGAGACACACTAGGGAAATACTAGTGTGGCCATGTTAAGTTGGAGGTATACTAGGGAAATACTAGTGTTATTGCGGTATATGATATATCGTTTAAGTTTCACTTGCCAATACATTCAACGTGTTGACCCTTGTGGCTGTAACTTATCATGTTGCAGGATTACTTGATGATAGTGATGTTTGATGAGTAGGGATTACGAGTCTACACCCAACATGCTTGCATGTGGCACATGAAGATGAACGACTCCATGCTTTATAGTTATATCCACTACTTTGTAATAAGATAGCCATATGAGCTATGTAAGTTGCAATGATCTATTTTTATTCCTGGATATGCGATGTAATATGACCTTTGTTTCTTGATGTTACATCTTAAACTGTGGGTACTAGCTATTTGATCTAGGGACTAGTGCTATAAACACAGGGACATGTACCTTATAGGGTTAGGGTCATTACAAAAACTAATCATGTTATTATTGATGATTGCTGGAAGCTGTAGAATAAGGAGAAAATGAGTGATGCTTACTAACCAAAAGTTAAGTCTAATGGTGATGCATGTAAAATGCATACATGAACTTTGTAGTTTGTTGACATGATTATCCACATGTTTGCATCATATATGATGTTATATACATGTTTTACATTGATTTTTAGGGATTTAGCAATGATCCCCTTTATTTTGGTTATAACCCTGCAGGCTAGAAAACCATGTTTTCTATGTTTTTGATGTTTCAAGACCTATACGGAGTCAAATGGACCTGAGGTTTTGGGGATGTCAATATTTTACCGCGAGAAGCATCTGGAGCGCAAGAACATTGGGAAAAGGGCCATGAGGCTCAAAAGATCCCAGAGGGCGTGCCTAGCCTAGGTGGGCATGCTTCCTGTCGTATTTTCCTCCTCGTCCATCTGATTGCCTTGATTCTTTCACCCACGAAGTTCTCTTGACCTAAAAACCTCTATATAAGGACCCCCGAGAGTCCTCAAGATGGAGAACACTAGAGAAGAAAACACCACCAAACAGAGTCAGATTAAGAAAGATTGGAGGGGGAAACTCCACCGGATCCGCCTCAAGGGGGATCTCCACCTTCTACAACATCCCTAGCATCATCACCATGATGAAGAGGGAGTACTACACTGCCTAGACTTTGGGTTTATGGTGGTAACTTGATCTAATATCTCCATGTATGATCATTGTTGAAGTCCATATGATGTGCCTTCCATGAGTATGGATCTATCTATGTAATTCCTATGGTGGATATTGTGTTATGAGATAGTACTTGTTATTCATTTACCATTGTGTTGGATCTTGTATGGTTTGTCATACTTTGGGAATATTCTATGATGCATGTAATGGTTTAGATCTATATATAATGCCTTGTTTATCCATATAATGAGGTGATTGACACCACCAAGTGGGGGTAGATGAGAGAGATGTGATAATACTCACAACATATGAATCATTGAACTAGTGTTTAGAATGTTTTCTATTAAGAAGTATGATGTATGTAGGTAATGGGTGGCCGAGTGACAACAACATATCTATTGAGTGACAGCAATGCAGCACAACATCCTTTATCTGGGGGTAAAAATGGAGAACTATGATGTGTGGTGTGACATAAACCAAATGCTAGCCTTATTGCAAGGGTGACATAGCAACACAAAGGAGTACTTCTTTCACCTATGTGTTTTACGACATTTAGCCACCATAAAAGTACCATTAAAACATTGCAATTGTGTGTACCTTTACTATCTATAACATGATAATCACCATAGATGGAGAAGAGAGGATTAAGTGAACCCATGAACCCATGTCCATTGTTCCCATAATAGAAAACCCTTGTCTTGCCCTCTTGCATTGAAGAGGATTGGGACACTTTTACATTCTTGTTTTGTTATATTAAATTTGCATATATTAAATCAACCACCTTAACTTGTTTAAAAGTGCATAATCAACTAAAACTTGTGACACTTTAGTTGTAAAGAATATATTGCTTTTCCTTCTTGCTCCTGTGGATTGATACCTTACTTCCACATTGAGAGGTACTACGGTGATCCCCTGCACTTGGGGGTTATCAAGATACTTTTCTGGCACCGTTGCTGTGGAGCATAGCACTTAAGTTTCTATTCTTGTGTGCACTAGACTTTAGATTTGTTTTAGTTTGTTTTATATCTTGCAATCATCTAATCTTGGGGAGGTTTCTTTAACTTGTTTGGTTGTGAGTTTCTCATTAGATTTACTTTCAGTTATGTATCAGTTTTTACTCTCCTTATTTGAAAAACACAAAGAAAATAGTTCATTTGTTATGTTCATCGAATGTATGAATCACGTACTTATGTAACCCCCTATGGTTGAATCAATTAATGTTGATCAAACAAAGTTAGTAATAGAAGCATTGAATGAATTGGCCATGAATTATGTGATAGGTATAATTTATCTTGTTGCATAGATCAATATCCTAAGCATCTAAATTTCCAATGCAAGCTTTCGAGTATTCCTGTAATTGCTTTCTACCATAATAATGAATTCATGAACACTAATATGAAGGCAGCTAAAGAATTTACTACTCCCTCTGATCAAATTAATGACTAGAATTTGTCTAGATTCGGATGTATCTAGACATTTTTTAGTGCTAGATACATCCGAATCTAGAAAAATCCAAGTCAATTAATTTGGATCAGAGGGAGTATTGTAATGGGATTTCTTGAGATAGTTATGTTGGTAGCAAATGAAACTCATAGCCTCACACCAAAACTTGCTACAACGCTTGAACAACTCTTGAAACTTTTTTTTGTAAGAATACCTATATCCTTGAATATTATAACAATCTTGTTGCTATCAAGGAGAGATATAATGGCTTGCAGGAACAAGAAGAAGAATATATAGAAGGGGAAAAGGTATTATAGGATCCTCTATATTTCACTCGCCATGCTCTTTTGATTCTGATGATGATCAACACATGCAAAATGATATTATTATTGATAATAGCTTTGAAAGTGATGATGAATATGGATTGGGCATGATGTTTGATAAAGCTTTGGATAACCCTCCATGTGTAACAATAATACCTGTGGCATGGGCTGATAAATTATTATTTCAAGTAACGATGATCTCTATGATGAAAACCCTATACTTGATGATTCTATTGATTTACATGCTTTTTATGATGACTCATATGATAGTTGGGTAGAAAGAATTCTTGGTAAAGATGAATCTAGTGGTGTTATTGCCTCCATAGAACATGAGCCATTGTAAGATAGTACTCAAGATAATGATCATAATTGTGAAACCATGATCCCCGCGAATGTATTTGCATGTTATAATGATAACCATCATGAAGTTGAAAGTGCCACAGAAAGCACTCATACTTTGCAGAAACAAGATGATAAAATCCCAAGCTTGGGGATGTCCATGCACCACAAGGGAGAGAAGAATGAAGAAGAAAAATATATGGTCCAACCTAAGCTTGCGGATGTAGGGGAACCTCTCATAGATGATAAAGGAGATGGCACCAAGCTACCACATGATCTCCACATCACTTGAATCAAGTAAGTAAAGCCTAGCTATATGGCTATAAAGAAAGCGCTTTTCAGGAGGAAATCCAGTCATTTATTTTTGTACATGATTTTTGTAGTTAAAGTGTCCTTTTTAGTGTCTTTGATGTAGTTTAGTAATAAAGTACCAAGTGGAACCCATTTTGGATGTTAAAAAGTTGTTAAATATATGGAGTAGCAAATTCCTGCAGAACAGTTTTTAGAAATTCTCTGATTTTGTATGTAACTCTCTTTGCACTCATATTTACACATGATTTACAACTTTTCATACTCTGTATGCACAAAAATTGTCTAAAATTCCTAACATGTTTAAGTGGCTGAAATAAATTCATTTTGCTATTGCTGAAAATCTGGACAAATTCTGCCATGTTTCGTTTTAACCATTTCAAAGTGTCCCAAAATGATTACTATGAGCCATATTATATTCTAGGGATGTGTAGAAACATTATATTCTTGCTGGAACATTTATAAAGAATTGTGTCTCTGATATATATGCAGCAACTATTATGCTTTTGTGCCACTAATGTCACCACTCTGTAAAGAGACGGGGGAAAAGTGTGGTGTTGAAGTTTTTTGAGAGGAAATAGAGGAACACCACACCAAGAGAATCCCAAGAATGGTGAAAACCATAAGCTTCGGGATGACCAAGGTACCCCACTGGACCTATTAAAATCTCGGTTTGCAAACCTCTAAACTTTTTTTTCGATAAACATAAGACTATCATAGAAACTTGGAGCGTCTGTTTTATTTACTTTACTTTTTTTGCAATAAAAGAACCACCATCATGAATTATTATGCATGTTTATGATTAAGCTACTGAAAAATATACTTTCCATGATGATATTGAAACTAAATATAAATGCCTTGAAATAAAAGAAAAGGGGGATAAAAGCAAAAGGCTAAAATTCATGTTATGCCTAGTTACTAAGCTCAAATACTTTACATGAAGTATGATTTGTTTGTGCCTATTAAATTGTACCCTTTTCTCATGTATATCTATGTTCAACCATAAGGAGCAAGGTGAGAAAATAAATGTTGGCATTATGAACTAGATGGCACACACTTTAGATCTCTTTTTGCTAAGCCTTCACAATGCAAGCTAAGACTTGTTACAAACCCCTTAAACTAGATTAGGCATATACACCTATTTGTGGCAAAATCTAGTTCCAAGTATAATATGCATGTTGATCCTCCAAAATATTCAAAATCATCTCTTTTGTGTAATTTAAAACTCATAAGAAAGTAAGGCTTGGGGTAATAACACTATGGAATTTTATGTGCTTTACATTTTATAAGTTGTTTGTTGGCCAAATCATGTTGTCATGGCACAAGCTTACAATATCCGTTATTGAAATATCATGTTTGTTCTTGCTTTGTCCTTCACTACACACTAGAGTAAGCATAAGGAAAGAGAAAATGCTTCTAGACCGCTAGCCAAACCCATGCATGACATGGTGGAAACTTACAACATGACAATCAATGATGCTCTTTTCAAAAGAAATTTACCGAGAGGACACATATGTCTGTTTGTCTTGTCTTCTAAAATGTGGAGATATGCCCCTTAATTATGAAAATAATGCAAAAGAAGCATGCTTCCTAGCTACCAAACGTATGTTGGGGTATAGTCACACAAGGGCAAGACGTACCTTAGTGATGCAATTTTTATGACTACCTATTCTATCCAATGACAGGTTGTAGTGTTAGTTCATTGGTAAAGGTGCATGAGACATTCAACTTGTAAAATGTTTAACACATGAACCATATGCAACATTTGAAACAAAAGCTACTTGGAACCCCATCCTTATTAGTATTGTTGACATGAACTACATAGCTCAAAACTTCATTTTACATTCTTTATGGAGGGTTAACATATGTATTCAATTCTTACTTTCGGTACGAGATGCAAAAAATCTCAAGGGAAGGCATGAAACTAAGAAGTGAGTCTTCTAGTCAGGCATTGAACTAAGAAGTGGGCCCAAAAATATAAGTAGAGGCATAAAACACCAATGCCGATGATAGGAAGAGTCTCTTATTCTATAAGTTCATCAAAGTGTGCTTGTAGGTTTGTTTTGTTTCTCATTTGTTTTAGCACACCATTACTTATTGTTTAACATGTTTATAGATGTGCAAAAGATACAACTTGATAGTACACTTGCGTATCATGTTTCCTTGAAAAGATTTGAACCAATGAACTTTGTATGATAATGAAAGAAGCAAAGTAACAAACTCCAAAGTCTATGTTTCTTTTTATCACCTTTATGCTCGAGGACAAGCATAGGTTAAGCTTGGGGATGTTGATCCATGTAAAATGCATACATGAACTTTGTAGTTTGTTGACATGATTACCCACATATTTTCATCATATATAATGTTATATCCATGTTTTACATTGGATTTTGGGGATTTACCAATGATCCCCTTTATTGTGGTTATAACCCTACAGGGCAGAAAATCCTATTTTCTATGTTTTTGATGTTTCAGGACCTATACGGAGTCAAATGGACCTGAGCTCTTGGGGATGTCAATATTTTACCATGAGAAGCATCTAGAGCGCAAGAACCTCGGGAGAAGGTCCAGGAGGCCCAAAAGAGCATAGAGGTCACGCCCAGCCCAGGTGGGCATGCCCCTGTCCTCTTTTCCTCCTCGGTCGTGCAATTACCTTGATTCTTTCGCCCACAGAGTTCTCTTGACCTAAGAACCCCTATATAAGGACACCTGGGGAGTCCTCGAGATGGAGCACACCAGAGACGAAAACACCACCAAACAGATCAGATTCAGTGAAGATTGGAGGGGGAAACTCTGCCGGAGCCGCCTCTAGAGGGATCTCCACCTTCTCCAACATCATCACCATGATGAAGAGGGAGTATTCCACCCCCTGGACTTTGGGTTTATGGTGGTAACTTGATCTAATATCTCCATGTATGATCATTGTTGAAGTCCATATGATGTGCCTGGCATGAGTATGGATCTATCTATGTAATTCATATGGTGGATATTGTGTTATGAGATAGTACTTTTTATTCATTTACCATTGTGTTGGATCTTGTATGGTTTGTCATACTTTGGGAATATTCTATGATGAATGTAATGGTTTAGATCTATACATAATGCCTTGTTTATCCATATCATGAGGTGATTGACACCACCAAGTGGGGGTAGATGAGAGAGACGTGATAATACTCACAACACATCACAACATATGAATCATTTCACTAGTGTTTAGAATGTTTTCCATTAAGAAGTATGATGTGTGTAGGTAATGGGTGGCCGCGTGACATCGGCATATACATTGAGTGACAGCAATGCAGCCCTACATCCTTTATCTAGGGTAAAAAGGGAGAAGTATGACATGCGGTGTGACACAAACCAAATTCTAGCCTTATTGCAAGGGTGACCTAGCAACACAAATGAGTACTTCTTTCACCTATGTGTTTTACGACATGTAGCCACCATAAAAGTACCATTAAAATATTGCAATTGTGTGTACCTTTACTATCTATAACATGATAATCACCATAGATGGGGAAGTTAGGATTAAGTGAACCCATGAACCCATGTCCAATTTTTCCCATAATAGAAAACCCTTGTCTTGTCCTCTTGCATTTAATAGGATTGGACACTTTTACATTCTTGTTTTGTTACATTAAATTTGCATATATTAAATCAACCATCTTGTTCCTTAACTTGTTTAGTGCATAAACAACTAAAACTTGTGACACTTTAGTTGTAAAGAATAGATAGATTTTCCTTCTTGCTCCTGTGGATCGATACCCTACTTCCACATTGAGCGGTACTACAGTGATCCCCTGCACTTTGGCGTTATCAGATGGTACTGGTAAGGCTTCTGTTGTTTCTGGTGAGAGTTCTGATACATTGCAAATGTATCTATACTTTTTGATGTTCCATGCTTGGTTTTATCTACTTTCTTGTGTTTTGTCCACACTTTGGAGTAATTTTCATATGATTTCTTGGACTAACCTATTAACAAGAGCCACAGTGCCAGCTGCCTGTTTTCTGCTGTTTTTGGTTCCAGGAAAGTCAGAAAATGAATATTCTCGGAATTGGACGGGACAAAAGCCAAAGTGCCTTTTTTTCTGGAAGACATCTAATGCCAGAATACGAGACGGAGAAGGGCTAGGGGCGCCCACACCACCTGGCCATGCGACCAGGCCTGGCCCGCGCTAGGGGGTGGTCTGGCCGACCCCAGCACCCCCTCGGCCTCTCCTTCCGCCTATAAGATGCCCTTGGGACAAAAACCCTAAGTACCCGATAAAAAAATCCACGAAAGAGTCTGTAGCCGCCGTCGTCTCTATCCCTAGATCGGGAGGGATCTGAAGCTCTTCCCGGCACCCTGCCAGAGAGGGGAATTCACCCTGGAGGCCTTCTTCATCATCATGCAAGCCTCCGGTGTGATGCGTGAGTAGTTCATCTCTGGACTACGGGTCCATGTAGTAGCTATATGGCTGGTTCTCCTCCTTTGTGCTTTCATGTCTAGATCTTGTGAGCTCCGTTCATGATCAAGATCATCTATTTGTAATTCTACATGTTGTGTTTGCGGGGATCCGATGGATATTGAGATGCTATTTCAGATTGATTATTGATTCTATCATGTCTTTGTTATTTGTGATCTTGCATGCTTTTCGTTGTTAGTAGCTATCTTGGCCAAGTAGATGCTAGCAACTCCAAGAGTTAGTATTTATGCTCGATAGTGGGTTCATGCCTCTGGTAATCTGGGGAAGTGACAGAAATCTCTAAGGTACTAGATGTGCTATTGCTACTAGGGAGAAAACAACAATCCTTTGTTCATAGAACAATCGTATTGTTTACTTTACACGCAGTTCGTAAAGCAATAATCTGTTGCTTGCAACTTAATACTGGAGGGGGTTCGGATGATAACCTGAAGGTGGATTATTAGTCATAGATGCAGTTGGATGACGGTCTATGTATAATGTTGTAATGCCCAATCAAATCTCAAATGAGTCAAGATGATTAGTATATGCATGTATTGCTTTCTCGATGTTTGTCAATTTCCCCGTTGTAATTTGTTCACCCAGCATGTTATCTATCTTATGGAGAGACACCTCTAGTGAACTATGGACCCCGGTCCTTTCTTTTACATTCAATCTAGAAACTGTTTACTGCTTTGTGTTTACTTTCTGCAAACTATTACTTCCTTCCATTCGATATGTTTAATCCTTTGTTTTCAGCAAAACCATTGAGATTGACAACCTCATCGCAAGTTGGGGGCAAAGTTCTGTGGTTGTGTTGTGTAGGTCTCCATGTTGCTGCTGGCACCGGTAGTGCGCCCTACCAACGTTCAGGTAGCAACACCTTTGGGGTGTTTCCTTGCTCCTACTGGATTGATAACCTTGGTTTCGTACTGAGGGAAAACTTTTTGCTGTGCTCATCATACCTTCCTCTTGGGGTTCCCCAACAAGCTTGATATATTTTGGGCCATCAAGCCTATTTTCTGGCGCCGTTGCCGGGGAATCAAGGACATCTTCACAAGGGGAGTCCCTCATAACCAATCTCTTTACTTTGTTATTTTTCTTTTGCTTAGTTTCTTTTTGTTTTGTTTGCTTGTTTCTTTATCAAAAACACACAAAAAATTAGTTCCTACTATAGTGGTTATTTTCATTGATCTGTTATTGTCTTGCTTTATCATGCTTTCTATCAATGATTGGTTTCTTTGAAACTGAATCTTATTGGCAAGGTGGGTTCACGGAAGAACAAAAATATTATATAAGGAACACCGCCTGTCACAAAAAGGGAAACACTTATGGGAAACAAATTAATAAATTGGATACCATTGCTAGAAATGTGTGCTCTACTTATAATTTTACTTATTTCTTTGATAAATCTTGTTGCTGTAGGAGGTATAAACACCTCCCTTTTCAATGTGAGTATAATGATAATGTTACCATATCTTCTTATGTTAAGGTAAATTATGACTTTTATGATGTGGAACAAATTGAAGAATTTATTGCTTGGAAGGGTGCATTTGAACTAGCTTATTTGCTTGAAAATACAAATGATGCACTTTATAAGTATGAGGTTTATGATATACTTAAATTTTGCTTTGATAATTACAAGGAAGAAAATGGCTATATTCTTGAATATCTTAATACATGCTCTCCACCAGCGAAAGAGACTAATGCTTTGCAGGAGCCTATGGAAGAAGAAATTGCTGAAACTGAAAGCTCCTTGGATGAAAAAGAGGAGGAGAGTGATGATCAAGAGGAAGAAGAATGGATCTACCCATTCCTACCTTCTAATGAGAGTAACTCTTTACCCCTTACAATATTTGATCGTCCCCCAAGCTTACTAAAGGAGGATGAATGTTATGTTCCTGAGGATTCTTTTGAAAATGTTTATAATAAAGCTCTAGTGTTTGTAGATCATGAAAAGCATGCTTTATGTGATAGTTGTATTGTTGAGGTCATTCATGAGGCTACTGAAAATTATTATGAGAGAGGAAAATATGGTTGTAGAAGTTTTCATGGTACTGAAACACCTCTCTATGTGCTGAAAGTTTTGAAGTCACTCTTGTTTTATCTTCCTATGTCTGTCACTTTGTTCTTTGTGAATTTATTTGCATACAAGATTCCTATGCATAGGAAGTGGGTTAGACTTAAATGTGTTTTGAATTTGCTTCTTGATGTTCTCTTTTACTTCAATTTATATTGCTTATGTGAGCATCTTCTCAAACTATCATGCCTAACTTAAAGGCGTTAAAGAGAAGTACTTATTGGGAGATAACCCAAAAGTTTTAGATGAGTCTTGGAAGTTATTACCTCAGTAATAACCGCTCCTTATCCTTTTTATTTGCTTTTTGTGCCAAGAATAACCTCTAATGAGAGAGAAGTAATGATTGGGAAAGTTGCTGTCCCGAAACAGATTTATGTGCTTCACCGTAAACATTCATGTAAAATCTCGGAACGTCCTTTTGAGGCGTGAATTTTTGTGCTTCTGCCACAGGTTGTTATCTAACTTTCGTTAGTTCAACACTTTTTGATTTGAGGAACAGAAAGTCTTTGAAATAATTCGTCTTTACATGCTGGTCTGTTTTGACAGATTTCTGCCATTTTCTGCATTTGCTTCTTGTTCGTTCATTTTTGAGTTCTTTTGGGGAATTGAGCTTTTTGAGGGAAGTGCTTCAGTATCTAGTGTTCTAATGGAAGTTTATTTGATGTTAGAACTGAACCTTAAGACTTATTATCTTGAGTGCACTAATGTTGCTAATAAAGATTGTGTGAAGTTTTGTATGAAGGAAAAAATTTAGGTGTATGGAAGGAATGAGTAATGAGATGAAGGATGGACTAAAGCTCAAGCTTGGGGATGCCACGAGTGTCACCCCAAGAAATATCCAAGAAGTACAAGCGTCAAAGCTTGGGGATGCCCAAGGCACCCCCTTCTTCATCAATAAAAATCCTAGGTTTCTTTCAAACGCTTCATTTTTATTGTTTCATGCATAGTTGTGTTGTTCTTGGAGCGTCTTATTTTTCGTTTTTGTTTTGGTTTTTCATTTGCTTGGTTTGCTTAGTTTTCTGAATAAATTGGTTGGACCCCCTCTTTCATACATTGGTTTTCAAATAGTTTGGTTTGGGTTGGAAAAGAGTAGGAAAGCTCATGCTTAAGTGGTAAAAGGAGCTTGTTTTTGACTGTGGCCTATGCTTTGTCATGCCATGCTTGATATTGTTTTGGCTTTATGATTAGTATTCTTTGATGTAGCATGACTTGTTATAAACAATTGAGATTGCTTAATGTGCTTTGGATGAATCATGCATTGTTTTAGCATATTAAAGCATAGTATAGTGGTATTCTCCTTTGATGCTTTATTTGGGTTGACTTGGCGCATGATCACACCATGTTATGACTATCCAAAGTCACCATAGACTTTATGATCCTTTAGTTTTCAACTTGTAGTATCACTTTATGCTTTGATCAATGATGTTTTGTCGCTCTGCATGACTATGGCCATTATTGCTCTCTTAGTTTGTCGCTTCCAGTCTTTTGCTAGCCTCCACAACCAAGTATGAGTTCCACTCATGCATCCAACTCCCTAAACCAAGTTATTCCAAAGAGTCCACCATACCTATCTATTAGCTTATGCTATTCCAAGTATATTCATGCTTTTGATTACCTTCCAAATTAAACTTGTTATGAGAAAACTAGTGATTAAAGCTCTCACCAACTTGATGGCACACTTTACTTTTATTGCCCTTAATAAACTTGAACCATTGTGTCATCTATGTTGTATATGCTTGCACTTATTTGTTGGGGATTAGCAGAACCATGTTGTCATGGGGAACGCTTTCAACATTGCCCTTGGTACTTGTACCTAGTTGATATCATGCTCTTTTGTCTATGGATGTCGTCGGTGTGAAATGAAAGGGGAGCTTGTAAGTCCATGGAGTTATGTATATGTGTTAGAGAAACGCCTGGGCTGCTGGTCTAATCCATGCTAACATGGTGGAAACCTACAGCGTAACCATAATGAGCTGTCTATGAAGCATTCTTATAAAAAAAAGTGTCCTACATTGAGAAAAAAGAGAAAAAGAAAAAAAAGAGATATTATGAAAAGAGGAAAGAGAGAAAAAAGCACCATATTCCCATGGTAAATAAGAAGATTGTTGAGATGCTCGTTGTCTGCTTGCCTTGTCATTTTGATATGGGGATTCTTCCATATCATCGGGCAAGGGGTACCCCGTTGGCGGTTCTCTATGATACACATGTACTTACGATGACAAGAACTTACCGGTGACTAAACTTGAGTAGCATGAGGAGCGACCCTCGTATTCAAGAGACATGAGATTTCTAACTTATACTTCGTCAAGCATGTACACCATAGCTTGTTCACTTTAACCTTAATCACTTCAAGATGCTTATGATAGGGGCAATGAGAGCTGAAAGCTATAAGTACCATAATTTTTGGAAGCTCTTTATGAAACTCGAATCCCTACTTCCTTCTATGAAGGCCTTTCTTCCACTTATATATTGAGTCTCCACCTTCTACCTTTATGCACCTACTTTGAGAGCATAGTGGCCATTCTTAGTTCTATGTGCATTGTCCCAAGACTAGTTGATTGATGCATATCTTGATATTGCTTGTTTTAAACTATTTGTATCTAGTCACTCTTATGAACTTTGAAGGTGTCCTATGCAATTATATTTGCTACTCTATGAAGGACAAGCTGAATGCTATTATGCTATGTTTTCTTTATGCGAAACAAACAAACGTCTTGCAAAGCTTTGTTATTCATGAATCTTTTGTTTGTGCCTTTTCATGTTGCGTCATAGTTTCTTTGTCTTATTGTTAGAACTTTGTCTTTCATGTTATGATTGAAGTACTATGATCCCAGCCTTGAATGTTTTACAAATACTTTGATCAAGTTTATGATGGTGCATGTCACCTCAAAAATTATTCTTTCTTTTTATCACTTGCCTACTCGAGGACGAGCAGGAGTTAAGCTTGGGGATGTTGATACATTGCAAATGTATCTATAATTTTTGATGTTCCATGCTTGGTTTTATCTACTTTCTTGTGTTTTGTCCACACTTTGGAGTACTTTTCATATGATTTCTTGGACTAACCTATGAACAAAAGGCATAGTGGCAGCTGCCTGTTTTCTGCTGTTTTTGGTTCCAGGAAAGTCAGAAAATGAATATTCTCGGAATTGGACGGGACAAAAGCCAAAGTGCCTATTTTTTCGGAAGACGTCTGATGCCAGAATACGAGACAGAGAAGGGCTGGGGGCCGGCCACACCACCTGGCTGCGCGGCCAGGCCTAGCCCGCGCTAGGGGGTGGTCTGGCTGACCCCAGCACCCCCTCGGCCTCTCCTTCTGCCTATAAGATGCCCTTAGGACAAAAACCCTAAGTACCCGATAAAAAAATCCATGAAAGAGTCTGTAGCCGCCGTCGTCTCTATCCCTAGATCGGGAGGGATCTGAAGCTCTTCCCGGCACCCTGCCGGAGAGGGGAATTCACCCGGGAGGCCTTCTTCATCACCATGCAAGCCTCCAGTGTGATGCGTGAGTAGTTCATCTCTGGACTACGGGTCCATGTAGTAGCTAGATGGCTGGTTCTCCTCCTTTGTGCTATCATGTTTAGATCTTGTGAGCTCCGTTCATGATCAAGATCATCTATTTGTAATTCTACATGTTGTGTTTGCGGGGATCCGATGGATATTGAGATGCTATTTCAGATTGATTATTGATTCTATCATGTCTTTGTTATTTGTGATCTTGCATGCATTCCGTTGTTAGTAGTGATCTTGGCCAAGTAGATTCTAGCAACTCCAAGAGTTAGTATTTATGCTCGATACTGGGTTCATGCCTTTTGTAATCTGGGGAAGTGACAGAAATCTCTAAGGTACTAGATGTGTTTTTGCTACTAGGGAGAAAACAACAATCCTTTGTTCATAGAACAATCGTATTGTTTACTTTACACGCAGTTCGTAAAGCAATAATCTGTTGCTTGCAACTTAATACTGGAGGGGATTCGGATGATAACCCGAAGGTGGATTATTAGTCATAGACGCAGTTGAATGACGGTCTATATATAATGTTGTAATGCCCAATCGAATCTCAAAGGAGTCAAGATGATTAGTATATGCATGTATTGCTTTCTCGATGTTTGTCAATTGCCCCGCTGTAATTTGTTCACCCAGCATGTTATCTATCTTAAGGAGAGCCACCTCTAGTGAACTATGGACCCCGGTCATTTCTTTTACATTCAATCTACAAACTGTTTACTGCTTTGTCTTTACTTTCTGCAAACTATTACTTCCTTCCATTTGATACGTTTAATCCTTTATTTTTAGCAAAACCGGTGAGATTGACAACCTCATCGCAAGTTGGGGGCAAAGTTCTGTGGTTGTGTTGTGCAGGTCTCCATGTTGCTGTTGGCACCGGTAGTGCGCCCTGCCAACGTTTAGCTAGTAACACCTTTGGGGTGTTTCCTTGCTCCTACTGGATTGATAACCTTGGTTTCATACTGAGGGAAAACTTGCTGCTGTGCTCATCATACCTTCCTCTTGGGGTTCCCCAACAAGCTCGATATATTTTGGGCCATCAAGTTCTAATGGTGAATGTCTAGACATTTTTCCTACTTGTTCTTCACATGATGATGAATGTATACTTGATACTGCATATCCATTTCATATTTGTTTTAACAAAGTTTGTGTGGGGAATGAAAACCCTTGTCATATTGTTGCTACCATTGGATCTATCAAGACCAGGACACATGGTAGTGTGACACACACGTTGACTGAGGTGAATCACATACCAAGCATGGCCAGAAAATTAATCTCACTAATACCCTTGATGTTGATAGGTACAAATACGCCGGTGGTCATAGACTTCTGTAGGTATCAAAAGTTTCCTCTCATTCACATCATAGGTGATATGAATTCTGCAAAATTAGATGTGCTTAGATGTAGCACTTTGTGTGGTATTTCTATTGTTATTACTTCTAATGATACTAAGTTTATGTGGTAAAACTAATATGTGGTAGATGCGCCTTGGGCATATGAGTGAACATGGCATCGCAGAACTGGTCAAAAGAGAGCTGCCTAATGGTTGCAACTTGAGTAAGTCTGAGTTCTGTGAGCAATGTATTTTTGGTAATCACAAAAGAGTAAAATTTAATGCTTATGTTCATACCAGCAAAGGCATATTAGATTATGTGCATGTTGATGTATGGTGAACTTCCCGTAAAACTTTTACTGGTGATTCTAGCATGCTTACTAGCGTATATGATTACTTAACAAAAGTGTGGACTTATTTTCTGAAACATAAATCTAATATTTTGATGCTTTTAAGAAGTGTAAAGTTATGGTAGAAAAGCCAACTAAAAGGAACATAAAAGTACTACATACTAACAATGGTATGAAATACTGTTCTAATGTTTTTGAGGATTTTTGTAGCAACGATGGTATGATAAGGCACCACACCATCCCCTATACCCCTCAGCAAAATGGTGTGGCTGAGCGCCTGAACATAACCATTGATGGCCTACAAGTGCATAGGTTCGTCAGAGCATGTTTTCACGGAAGTATTAATTCTAGTTTTTATATCAATCCCAATGAGGAGCCTAGGTAAGTGTTTTTATGCGGTGTTTCTTTCGCACTCAAGGTGTCAGTGGTATTGAGTGAATTGACTGCATGTTGAAGGTGGAAGGTGGGTGAGTGAAAAATAGAGGAAACTTGCGTAAAGGAAAATGCGAGAATTAAATAACATAAAAGTAAAGACGATAAAGGTGTTCGAGGTTCCTGTAGATGAGAAATTAGCTGCGGAGAGAAATGGTTCATGGTAATAATGAAAGTGCCAGATGAATAAGGTGGAATAACTGATTGTGATATTTCTTATTTATAAGTGAGTAGGCAAGCAACACATATACTGACTGGGAGTCCTCATGGCCAATTATCCCCAGTCCCAATGATCTGTCTGCCTATTACCACGGCAATGATCAGCACATTAATTAAGGTCTTTCGACCAGATCAATGCTTTAATATTGATGGTTCCTTGTTATCCTCGAGTAATACTAGCTCCTCATTGATATCGACTGTGTCACTCGGGGGTCGCCAAATCACAAGCATACAAGTTCATATCTATCAGGTCTCTAGATCATGTTACCCGGGCCCTTAAATTAGATAACAAGCATTAGGCAAACATAGATATTCATTCTCACAATTTAATAAACACTACAACAATCACAAATGGATGGAATTAAAGAAGGCACAACACATTTACTCAGACATGAGAGGAAGATAAATAAAAGGCATAATTGTATTGCAAATGTAAATCATCTCAAAATTTATCGTAGCAAGCCACAATACCAGTTGAAGATCGAATCAAATACAAAGCAAGGTAGATCAAAGTATCAAACCCTAATCTTAAAAGTGCCAATCTCTCTCTCTATGTACCACTGGGAATGATGGTGGAGTGAATGGTTTAGAGGCTAGAGATCATCAAATAATAAGACGATGTTCTTCTCCTTCTCCAGATATGATCTCTCCCCTTCTGGATGAGTTTGTGGCGGCTGTGTTCTATTTTTCGTCATCTCCCTTCATGAAAGTTTGTTGTATTGATATAATGGAGCTGGCGGCAGGTAGTACGGGCGCACCCAACCATACCAGTGGTTGTTATGCACTCTGAAAGCCTCCAATGAAAGAGGCTTCAATTGGGGATTTGATTCTTTAGGTGTAATTAGCCCATAAATGCTATTAGATCTTCAAAAAATGTTCATTGCCTAAAAACCATCAAAAGAAACCAAGGATTTGCTAATTGTGATGTTAACATTAGTAGAAAGGGTAAACTTGAGTGAAATTCGGCAATAAACAAGAGGAAAAACAATGATAAAAAAGCGTTGAAATTTGGAGCTATTAACTTCCCGAAGCTTTGCTATTACTAGCCATCAAGTGACAAAGCTATAATGAGTAATAGCAAGAAACTGACTCAATAGGAAAGACTCACAAGTTCGAGGTTGTATCATATTCCATTGTCTCAAATCCTGCAACCTTGAACATGAGCATAATATATCTAAACAATTGCACTTAAGTTCTATTCCTAACTGCAAGTAACTCGCTAGCTAATAGTTCTTAAAACTGAAAAGAGATTGTCAAAAATTTGGCTAGGATTGCAAATCAATTCTTTTCAGTGCCCCTGTTTTATGAGAGTAAAAATAATTTCAAGCGAGGATGCTTTTAGTCAAAATTAAGGATGCACAAGTAAATGTCAAAAGAAGGATAAACTTAGAGATTTTCATTAACACCTGATGTCTACGCACTTCTATTCTTGTAGACAATTGTTGGTCCTCCAAGTGTAGAGGTTTGTAGAACAGCAACAAGTTTCCCTTAAGTGGATTACCCAAGGTTTATCGAACTCAGGGAGGAAGTGGTCAAAGGTATCCCTCTCAAGCAACCCTGCAATCAAGATACAAGAAGTCTCTTGTGTCCCCAACACACCCAATACACTTGTCAGTAGTATAGGTGCACTAGTTCGGCGAAGAGATAGTGAAATACAAGTGGTATAGATAATTATGAGTGGTAACGGTGCCAGAAAAGAGCTTGATGGGTAGGAAGAGACTAAAGGAAATCTGAAATAAAGATGGAAGCAAGAAAACATGTAACAAATCTAGTAGCAAATGGTGTTTCAATGCTTAGAAACAAGGCCTAGGTATCATACTTTCACTAGTGAACACTCTCATATAAATATCATCTCTTTATGATACTACTCTGAACTACTCTCCGGTTGGACACTCTAATCCATGGTAGGGCTATAACAGCACTCCTCAAAGTTTGCTTTCCCCATCTAGATAACCCCACACTGTCACCTTGAGCACTAGATTGTTCCAACAAACACCACAATTTCATAGAGACATCCAACTCCAAATATAACTCATAACAAGTATTTGTAATCTCTAGCCTAAGTGCCACCATGGTGTGCATGCTATCACTTTCACACACATGGGGAGAGCAGAGATCTATTAAATCACTTGAGTAGCAAGGTAGATCTACTTGATTACAAAGCTCATGGTCACAATATGATCATGCATAGAGAGAGATATGAACACATAGCTACCGGTAGAATCCTTAGCCTCGAGGAAGAACTACTCCCTCATCATCATGGGAATGAGCAACAGCGATGGAGATGGTGGTGGAGATCGATGGAGATGGCTTCGTGGGCACTTCCCCATTCCGGCAGGGTGCCGGAACAGAGACTTTCTGTCCCCCGAATCTCCCCTTTGGTGGTGGCAGTGCTGCGGAACTTTTCGTGGATGGAGGCTCATCGATCTAGGGTTTTCTAATCGGGAGCTTCTTATAGGCGAAAGGGCAAGGTCGATGGAGGCCGGAGGGGCCCACACCACCCCCTAGCATGGCTTGGCCTAGCCCGCACCACTAGGTGGTGTGGCCAGCCCCTGGCCCCTCTCCGTCTCGTCTTCTGGCTCCGTGAGTCTTCTGGTAAAATATCAACTTTGGCTTTTTTCCGGTCCAATTCCGAGAATATTCATTTTCTAGCTTTTCTGGAACCAAAAACAGAAGAAAACAGGCAACTAGCACTGTGGCATCTTGTTAATAGGTTAGTTCTAGAAAATTTGTAAAAGTACTCCAAGGTGTGGATAAAACATAAGAAAGTAGATATAAAACAAGCATGGAACATCAAAAATTATAGATACGCTACCATCATATCAAAATCCCCAGGCTTAACTCCTTCTTGTCCTCGAGTAGGTAAGTGATAAAAAGAAAGAATAATTTTTGAGGTGACATGCACCATCATAAACTTGATCAAAGCATTTGCAAGCATTGAAAGCTGGGATCAAAGTACTCTAAACATGAGCATGAAAGATGAAGTTCTAACAATAAGAAATAGTAACTATGCATGCAATGTGAAAGGATACAAACAAAGATCATGAATAACAATGCATTGAAAGACGTTTGTTTGTTTCACATATAGAAAACATAGCATAGTGGCATTTAGCTTGTCCCTCATGGAGTAGCAAAACATAAATGCATAGGACACCTTCAAAGTTCATAAGGGTGACTAGATACAAATAGTTCAAGAACAAGTAATATCAACATTATGAATCAATAAGTTTTGGGACAATGCACATAGAACTAAGAATGACAATTATGCTCTCTTAATTGGTGCCTAAGGATAGAAGGTGGAGACTCAATATAAAAGTGGAAGAAAGTCCCTTCATAAAGGGAAGCAGGGATTCAAGTCTCATAAAGATCTTCCAAACATTATGATACTTATTAGCTTTAAGCTCTCATTTCACCTATCATAAGCATCATAGGTTAAAGTGAACAAACTATGGAGTATATGCTTGACAAAGTATAAGTTGGCAATCTCATGTCCCTTGAATATGAGGGCCGCTCCTCATGCTACTCAAGTTTAGTTACCGGTAAGTTCTTGTCATAGTAAGTACATGTGTATCATAGAGAACCGTGAACGGGGTACCCCTTGCCCAATGATACGGAAGAATCCCCATATCAAAATGACAAGGTAAGCAGACAACAAGCATCTCAGCAATCTTCTTATTTACCATGGGAAATGGTGCTTTTTTCTCTCTTTCCTCTTTTCTCATATTTTTTTCTTTTTCTCAATCTCTATCTCTTTTTTTATAAGAAGAATGCTTCATAGATTGCTCATTATGGTTACGCTGCAGGTTTCCACCATGATTAGGTATGGATTAGACCAGTGGCCCAAGCGTTTCTCTAACACACATACATAACTCCATGGACTTACAAGCTCCCCTTTCATTTCACACCGACGACATCCATAGACAAAAGAGCATGATATCAACCAGGTACAATGTACAAGTGCAATGTTGAAAGCGTTCCCCATGACAGCATGGTTCTGCTAATCCCCAACATATAAGTGCAAGCAAATACAACATAGATGACACAACAGTTACAGTTTATTAGGGGCAAGAAAAGTAAAGTGTGCCATCAAGTTCGTGAGAGCTTTAATCACTAATTTTCACATAACAACTTTAATTCAGAAGGTAGATAAAAACATGAATATACTTGGAATAGCAAATGCTAATAGGTAGGTATGGTGGAGTCTTTGGAATAACTTGGTTTTATTTGGAGTTGGATGCATGAGTGGAACTCATACTTGGTTATGGAGGCTAGCAAAAGACTGGGAGCGACCAACTAAGAGAGCAATAATGGCCATAATCATGCAAAGCGAAAAAACATCATTAATTAAAGCATAAAGTGATATTACAAGTCGAAAACTAAAGGATCGTCGAGGCTATGGTGACTTGGGATAGTCCTAACATGGTGTGAGCATGTGCCAAGTCAACCCAAATAAAGCATCAAAGGAGAATACCACAATACTATGCTTTACTATGGTAAAACAACGCATGATTCTTTCAAGGCACATTAAGCAATCTCAATTGTTTGTAACAAGTCATGCTACAGCAATAATCACTAAGCATAAAGCCAAAACAATATCAAGAATGACATGACAAAGCATAGGCCACAGTCAAAAACAAGCTCCTTTTTATACCACTTAAGCATGAACTTTCCTACTCTTTTCCAATCCAAATCAACCTATTTGAAAGAACTCACAAAGATAATAATAAATAAAGATCAGTGAGATTGTCTCACAAATCCAAAAAGAAGAACTAAAAAGTTCTAAGCTAAAAGCAGAAGAAAACTAAGGCTAAACATAGTGCTAGCAAAAGAGAACACTTACAAAACAATAAGAATGAAAACTAGAGTGTTCTAGGCAATGAATAACGGGGTGTGTCTCTCTCCAAAAGAAGTGTATTGGGATCCAACCAACTTATTTAAGCAAACCAAACAAAAGAAAACTAAAAACAAAAACAAAGACGCTCCAAGAACAACACAACAGTGCATGAAACAATAAAAACGAAGTGTCTAGAAAGACCTAAACTTTTTATTGATGAAGAAGGGGATGCCTTGGGCATCCCCAAGCTTTGATGCTTGTACTTCTTGGATATTTCTTGGGGTGACATGGGTGGAATCCCCAAGCTTGATCTTTTGTCCATTCTTCATCTCATTACATCATTCCTTCCCTACACCTAAAAATTTCCTTCATACAAAACTTCACACAATCTTCATTAGCAACATTAGTGCATTCAAAAGATAATAAACCTTTGGTTCAGTTTCAACACAAGTAAAACTTCCATTAAAACACAAGATACTGTAGCACTTCCTTTAAAAAGTTCAAGTGATCAAAGAGAACTCAAAGAGAAAGAGATTAAGAGGCAAATGCAAATAATGGCAGAAATCAGTCAAAACAGACCACAAGGTAAAAACCAATTTTTTAGAAGACCTTATGTTGTTAAAATCGAAAAGTGTTGAACTAACGAACGTTAGATAACAACCTAGGGCAGAAGCACAAAAAATTACAGCTCAAACCGACGTACAGAGATTTTTCACGAATTTTTATATTGAAGCACAAAAATCTGTTTCGGGACAGCAGCTTTTCCAAGCATTACTTCTCTCTCATTAGAGGTTACTCTTGGCACAAAAACCACACAAAAATGATAAGGAGCGGTTATTACAGAGGTAATAACTTCCAAGACTCAACTAAAACTTTTGGGTTATCTCCCAATAAGTACTTTTCTTTAACGCCTTTAAGTTAGGCATGATAGTTTGAGAAGATGCTCACATAAGAAATATGAATTGAAGTAAAAGAGAGCATCAAGAAGAAAATTCAAAGCACGTTTAAGTCTAACCCACTTCCTATAAAACATAATCTTGTAAAGAAACAAATCATGAAAGCACAAAGCAACAAGCATAGGAAAGCAAAACAAGTGCAACTTCAAAATTTTCAACATAATAAAGAGGGGAAACTTAATATTGTTGTGATGCATAAAACCATGTTTACCTCTCTCATAATAACTTTCAGTAGCATCATGAATAAAATTAACAATATAACTATCACATAAAACATTCTTATCATGAGCCACCTGCATAAAATAATTATTACTCTCCCTATAAGCATAGTCATTCTTATTAATCATAGTGGGAGCAAATTCAACAAAATAGCTATCATTATTATTCTCATCACCATAATCATCAAATATAGGAGGCATATTGTAATCATAATCAATTTTCTCCTCAATAGTAGGTGGACTGAAAATATCATATTCATCATTGTAATCATCATATATTGGAGGTTTGGTATCATCATAAGCAATAGAATAGCTATCTTCTAAAGCTGGGGAACTAAAAAGATCATTTTCATAAAAACTAGTTTCCCCAAGCTTAGACTTTTCCATAGCATTAGCAATAATGGTGTCCAAAGAATTCATACTAACGAATGATATTAGCATGCAAATAAAGTTCCATAGGTTTTTTAATTTTCTCTTCAAACACTTCATGTCCTAACTCAAGATAAATACTATAAAGTTCTCTAATTTTGTTGTTGTTTTCCATTAAGCCTAACTAGTCAAAACAAGAAACAAAAAGACAAAATGAAAGAATCTAAAGGAAATAACTTCGAGCACTCACACCGAAGGATGTGAGTACCTTTTACCTTACCTCCCTGGCAACGGCGCCAGAAAATAGCTTGATGTCTACGCACTTATATTTTTGTAAATAGTTGTTGGGCCTCCAAGTGCACAGGTTTGTAGAACAGCAGCAAGTTTCACTTAAGTGGATTACCCAAGGATTATCGAACTCAGGGAGGAAGTGGTCAAAGGTAACCCTCTCAAGCAACCCTGCAATCAAGATACAAGAAGTCTCTTGTGTCCCCAACACATTCAATACACTTGTCAGGTGTATAGGTGCACTAGTTCAACAAAGAGATAGTGAAATACAAGTGGTATAGATAATTATAAGTGGTAACGGTGCCAGAAAAGAGCTTGACGGGTAGGAAGAGACTAAAGGCAATCTGAAATAAAGATGGAAGCAAGCAAACAGTAACAGATCTAGTAGCAAACGGTGTTTCAATGCTTAGAAACAAGGCCTGGCGATCATACTTTCACTAGTGAACACTCTCATATAAATATCATCTCTTTATGATACTACTCTGAACTACTCTCCTGTTGGACACTCTAATCCATGGTAGGGCTATAACAGCACTCCTCAAAGTTCGCTTTCCCCATCTGGATAACCTCACACTGTCACCTTGAGCACTAGATGGTTCCAACAAACACCACAATTTCATAGAGACATCTAACTCCAAATATAACTCATAACAAGTATTTGTAATCTCTAGCCTAAGTACCACCATGGTGTGCATGCTATCACTTTCACACACGTGGGGAGAGCAGAGATTTATTAAAGCACTTGAGTAGCAAGGTAGATCTACTTGATTACAAAGCTCATGATCACATTATGATCATGCAAAGAGAGAGAGGTGAACACATAGCTACTGGTAGAACCCTTAGCCTCGAGGAAGAACTACACCCTCATCATCATGGGAATCAGCCACAGTGATGGAGATGGTGGTGGAGATCGATGGAGATGGCTCCGGGGGCACTTGCCCGTCCTGGCAGGGTGCCGGAACAGAGACTTTCTGTCCCCCAAATCTCCCCTTCGGTGGTGGAGGTGATGCGGAACTTTTCGTGGCTGGAGGCTCGTCGATTTAGGGTTTTCTCATCGGGAGCTTCTTATAGGCGAAAGGGAAAGGTCGATGGAGGCCGAAGGGGCCCACACCACCCCCTGGCGCGGCTTGGCCTGGCCCGCGTCACCAGGTGGACTGGCCAGCCCCTGGCCCCTCTCCGTCTCGTCTTCTGGCTCCATTAGACTTCCGATAAAATATCGACTTTGGCTTTTGTCCGGTCCAATTCCGAGAATATTCATTTTCTGGCTTTTCTGGAACCAAAAACAGAAGAAAACAGGAAACTGGCACTGTGGCATCTTTAATAGGTTAGTTCCAGAAAATGTGTAAAAGTACTCCAAGGTGTGGATAAAACATAAGAAAGTAGATATAAAACAAGCATGGAACATCAAAAATTATAGATACGTTAGCAACGTATCAACACCGAGTTTGATAATCGCGACTATCAAACACCCCATCTCTTCCTTGTTTTTCAAGAACTCAAGTTTCTTCATTTTGGGTGGTGAGATGATACCAATGCTCTCATAAGTATTCAATATTTTTAGCTCATATCTCGATGGAAATTCTCTTTTTTTCACTCGAGTACTTGGCCTATGGAACTAAAATTTTGTCAACACTCGGATTTTTAATCCCAGATGCCTGTTATGCCATACCTCGCAATCCCAGGATTACCATTTTTGTGAGACATAATAGATTGGATATCATAGTACATCATCCATTACAAACCATAAATAAGGACTTACACAAATAAGGATCTCATGATCCAGTCTTAATACAATCAAGCAGCAGAATAAATATTAACCGTAGCGGTGGGGTCCATATTTAGGGGCAGAGGCAATGCTGACGAAGGCAGATAGTCCTAGTTATCGTAGACGTCCGGCTGTCCTTCCTCTTGGTAGTCTCCTTCATAGTCTGGCCATGAGAATAGCCAGGGACAAAGCCATGAGTACTCTTTAAGTACTCGCAAACTATCACTAACAGGTAAGGTAGTGCTAGTAGGAATGCTAACTCTAAGTTTATCTATAAAGTTAAGTGTGAAACCTAAGATGAGTTTAGAGACAAAGAAAGATAAAATAAAGTTCTAGAATCACTTAAGTGGGAACTTAATTGTCATAGTCACAACTCTGTTATGGTCAAGTCAAGATTCATCAGTCATCTCATAAGTCATTTTGAAAATATCTGACAACGAAACAGTATGCCCACTCCAACTGTCCATAACCGCGGACGCGGCTATTCGAATAGTTTGAAACTCTGCAGAGGTGGTACACTTTCACCACAAGATTCGATACATCTGTCAGGGATAACCCTGAATCATCATACTTAGTATGCAGATAATCAAACATAACCTTTCAATTACACACCCTAGTATATAAGCACCTCTCCTATGAGTATGGCCTCCCAACCATGACCATTTGTCATCTTGGGCACTGCATAGGTGGACAACATTGAGAGGTAGCCTCATCTCAAACCTCTCCTGCGAGGGAACTAATACTAATGCATATAAACTTCCGGCTAAGCCTTACCCAATTTAGGTATTGTGGTTGTACGGTAAAATTGGAATGGTATCGCATTCGAATCCAACCATCAGTTTTGTAAAAGGGTTAAGGCTCATGCGTCAACATTTTCATCACCATAAATCATTTGTGTTTCTCAACACATGTCAAAACATCCCAATAGAATGACTCATCATTCCAAGGTTTTCATAATTCATTTTCACCAAGTGTTCCCATCTAAAGTGACTCAAGCTTTTATCTAGCTCTAACCTACTAGGTTAAGAGTGCTCACTAAGGTGGAAAGATAAGATCAATCTCATGCCATAGAATGACATCTAAGGTTATCTAGATAGGTCAAGTTTTATACTTTTTATGCTACCTTCAAAAAAAGTAAGGGACTGGGTAAAATAAGGAAAGTAGAAGCTTGAAAGTAAACTTGGAAATAGGTACTAGTCAAAGTGGTATAACCAAAGCATGCCTAATGCATCTTTGCTCAAACCATCTAGCTTAATTCTAGCTTGCTAAGCATTATACTTGCAAGTGTTAACTTGCTAACAATAGCTTGCTCAGTTTACTTGAAGTGCTAGGCTTGCAAGTAAACTTGCAAAGGTTAACTTGTATAGTGCTAGCTTGCCTTGAGTAGTGCAGTGGTTGAAGTTTTCTTCCTCTTCCTCCGGGTAGAACTCCTCCTCCTTGTATGCTTGGTCGGTACTATCGTCTATAAATACAGACGGAGTACACAATCACCAAACAATGCTTAACTATGCTACTTAGCATACTAAGGCACACAATTTATGATCTATTATCATCACAAGCATCACAAGATTTACTTAACTAATTCATTCTTTTTATTTGAGAAAAGTAATTTCTACTCATTAAAATTAACTAAGATTTAATATTCTCCAAGTAAAATATGGGATCATGTGGGCACATGTCATCACCACATATTCTAACATATGGGAATGTGATTTAAAGGTGGGTTCATATTTTAATAAGTTTAAGTTTAATAATTAATGATTTAAAGTGACTAGAAATACCTATATAGCATTATTTTGGTACTAGTCAAAAGTCACTGCATGCAAACCTAGATATTATTACATATTCAGATAGGTATGGTTAAATGTGATTTTTGAGAGTTGGAATCAACTCAAAAGCTATCATGGTTGATTTTTGAAAAATGTTTGAATGTGCAAATGCTTCTGTCTTGTTATTTTTACTAGGAGAGATCTCTAACTCTAAATGAATTAAAACCAACGGGCTTGCATAGATCTTTTCAGTAGCTTTCTAACAAAATTGGAATCACTCCATTTGGATTTGTAAATCTCTCTGAATTGATTTTTAAAGTAAGGGACATAACTAAGTTCAATCTAAATTAGAAAAATCTAAGTTTCAATTACTGGGCTAGCGCGGGAAGGAAAATGGGCCGGTCCAGTGGCACTCCGCGGCACAGAGAACAACTGACAGGGGGTCCCACATGTCAGCGGCTCTTTAAACGCGAAGCGGTACGGGGCAATGTGGACCGTGCGATTAAAAGGAAGATCTAAGCTGAGGATAGTCGTCTCCGGCGAACAGGTCGCCGACGAGGACTAACCCTAGCGGCTCGGTGGGGGTGCACAGGGGACATACCAGGGCTCCAGCTACTGCGGTGATGGGGGCGATCGAACGTGCTGTCGACGGCAGACTCAGGGGTGGTCGCGGCAGCTCCTGGGATGGACAAAATCGACGACGCCTCTGTAGGGGTTCGTAGCATGGAAAACAAAAATTTTCTATCGCATACAAACAAACAAGCCAAGATCTATCTACTAGATTGTAGCAACGAGTCGATGGTGGAACTCACCCTCGAAGATTCCAAAGCGGTTAACGAGAGCAGATTCTCGTGGGTGATGTAGTCGTACTCTTTCCGATCTCAAGATCGCGTAGACGATCCTTCCGGCGCCGCGTTCCCGCAGCGCTCCCGCAGTCGGTCACACGTTCGGTACTCGACGAAGACCTTCCTCTCCCTTGTTCCAGCAGGCAGCGGAGGTTGTAGCACTCTCCTCGCGATTCCGGCAGCACAACGGCGTGGTACCGAAAGTAGAGGGGAGATCCCGCAGGGCTTCGCCTTAAGCCGGTGCGAGTATGGTGGAGCTTATGAGAGAGGCTATTAGTGGTCTAGTAATTAGACACACCAATTAGAGGGCTCTAAACCAATTAGAAGGCTCTAAACCGAAACAGCTCTAAACCGGGGTCTAGGTCTAGTTTCTAGTTTAGAGGATAGGAACTTGTGTGTCTTGTGTTGTGTTGGGAGGGGAGCCCTGCCCCTCCCTTTATAGGTGGGAGGGCTGGCGCGCTAGGGGAGGGAGGGAGTCCCTCCCCAACTCGGCCTAGGGCTGGCCGCCGGCTTGGGGAGGAGGACTCCTCCCCCAATTCGGTTTCCTCCTCTCCTCCCACTTCCCAAAAACTGCCGTTTGACTTTCAAACTAGCCGTTTGACTTTTTCAATTTAGGATTCAATTTAATCCTTTATTTGGGACAGCAAGAACACTTAGTACATGATGCAATCATTCCAACATGCAATGACACATTCATGTACCCCTTCCCCTCCGGAGTGCCGGACATTCCGGGACCTTCTAGAATGTTCCCGATGAAAACACCGGAACCATTCCCCAACTCCAAAACGGGACTTTCCTTATATGAATCTTATTCTCCGGACCATTCCGGATCACCTCGTGATATCCCGGATCCCATCCGAGACTCCGAACAACATTCGGTCTCTTTCTCATAATACCATAACTACTCAAACAACGTCGAATCCTTAAGTGTGTCTCCCTACGGTTCGTGAATTATGCGGACATGATCGAGACACTTCTCCGAACAATAACCAATAGAGGAATCTGGAAATTCATATGGCTCCCACATATTTCTACGATTACTTTGCGATCGAATGAACCATTTACATACGATACCAATTTCCCTTTGTCTCACGATATGTTACTTATCCGAGGTTATGATCGTCGGTATCTCTGCATACCTAGTTCAACCTCGTTACTGATAAGTACTCTTTTCTCGTTCCCGTGATATGTGATCCCTTGTGACCAAGTCACATGCTTGCAAGCTAATTGGATGACATTTCACCGAGAGGGCCCAGAGAATATCTATCCGTCATGTGGATGGACAAATCCCACTCTTGATCCATGTGTTTCAACCAATACTTTCTGAACACCCAATGCCACTTTTATAGCCACCCTGTTACGGTGTGGTGTTTGATGACATCAAAGCATCCATCCAGTAAAGGCAATATGCATGATCTCATGGTCGAAGGAATTAGGTTACTATGTATCAGAAAGCATATAGCAATTGAACTATTGAAATGACTTGATCTTTATGCTACGCTTATCTATAGGAGTATGTCCATCACATCATTCTCCTAATGATATGATCCTGTTGTTAATAACATCTCTATGTTCATGATCAGGAAACCATGACCATATATTAACCAACAAGCTAGTTTAACAAGAGGCTTTACTAGGGACTCTTATTTTAGTTTACAAATCACACAAGTATTAATGTTTCCGGTTAATACAATTATAGCATGGTATGTAAACATTTATCATAAGTGTGAAGATATGATAATAACCACTTTATTATTGCCTCTTGGGCATATCTCCAACAGTCTCCCACTTGCACTAGAGTCAATAATCTAGTTTCGAACCTTTGTGTATTCAACACCTATGGCTTTACGGTGTTGTATGTACACGATTGCTAGTGGTCAACTGATCTCCGGATCTGACACTTCCAGGTCCGTGTGTAATTGCATGTCTTTGCGTCTCTACGCATCACTCATTCTCTAATGAGATGGCTTTGTATAAATTTGGTCTTTCGGTGTGACCTTTAGTTCTTTAGGGTTAAAACATGTTGACAATATTGTCGTACAATATATCTTCATAGTATTATCCCGCTGTGAACTACACCTAGTTTGATAACAAACTACTTGACACAAATGCCCTCTTTTGCTGCTATAATAGCAGTCATATACTTAGCCTTTTGTTGTAGTATCTGTCACAATGTCTTAACTTTGGAAATCATCCAAATCCATTATGGAACTCACTTTCCATTATATTGTGCCACCCTTAGTTTTAGATTGAGATAAACTTAATTTGTACTTTGTGACAAAGCTAGTATCAATGTAGTACTTTTACAATGAACTAACCATCTATTAGTCACTTCTACAAATAATATATTCTTAGTTCTTTCAAAAGATCATAAGAATATCCTTACTATCGTCCAATGATCATTTTACGAATCATTCTGGTATATGCTCTCAACATTTAGAGCATAGGACATATCTGGATTTGTACATATCACAGTATGATTGATATAAATACTCTTTGTGATTTCATACATCAAGTATCAATCTATACTTGATTATTTGTTTCACTTTACCAAATGTCAATACACTTGAATATATCATCAACATTGAACTCATTCAATCCTTTCTGTGCGACAAGAGCCTCTCTTGTAGTTTCTATATTGAACTCATTCAATATCTTGTCTATGTACTTCTGGCACAACCATATTAGCGTCTATTGAAGCCAAATATTTGGGTTTTGCCTAAGTCTTTCATCGGGATGAAATTCTTAATATGTGTTAATAAAATATACATTATTTCCAATCAACAATATGTCTTCCACATAATGTATTAGAAACATGTCTTAGCGCTCCCACTTAATTTCTTGCAAACGCAAGCATCTCCATCGTCTCTGATGAACTTTTAAACTCCTTTAACAGTTTCATCACAGTGAAGATTCCAACTCCGCTATGCTTACTTCAACCATTGAAATTTGCATATGCTTTTTAGCATCCTTTGAATTAACAAAACCCTATGGACCGTGTTATGCACATGTCCTAGGTAACGATTCTATTAGAAGAACTTGTTTTGTTTATTCAACTACCATATAACAAATTATATGTAGTGGTTGCTACATTAATCCGTCTAGACTAAATATCACTATGAAAGATCAAATCTTGTCATAGTCAACCTTTGAACATTGTTGTGAACTCTTTCCCAACATGTCGACTAGATGTGAAACATCCATGTCTATTTCTTTATAGATCCAGACACAACTATAAGGTCTTACACCTTTCTCGAGGGTCCTTCAAGTTCAAAACTTGATTTCTCGTGTATGGAACTATCACGGATTTTATGGCTTCAAGCCATTTTACGGAGTCAGGGCCCATCATCGCTTCTCTGCATGTAGTCGGTTCATTATTCTCAAATAATGATTCAACCCTCAAATCTTGGTATTTGATTGTTCATCCGACCTACTTGTTTCAATAGGAACTTGGATCTCCGTGACCACAACCTTTGAGGTACGTGAACCATGAGCATTGTTGCTGCCTCCGAAACACTTTTCGGCGCTGCGCAACTTTGCACATACAGCTAAGGTTCTTTTAACCTTATCAAAGTTTCTATTGTCCTCCCACTTAACTTTTCACGAAAAATTCCTTCTCAAAGAAACTTGACGTTTTAAGTGACAAACACTTTTGTCTCCGGTGTTTTATGGAGGAACAGTTTATACAAAGACAGGTTCATCCGACTTTGGTTGCACACATCTTTCTTATGCATAGCATACCAATGTTTAAGAAAGGACAACTTGGGTTTTATCCCAAACCATAACTTTATATGGTGTCATTTCAACGGATTATGATGGAGCTCTTTTCAGTGGAAAAACGGTAATCTCTAAAGCTTTTAATCTTTAAAATATAATGGCAGTTTTATAAATTATACCTTTGATCTTACCATGTCAAACAAGGTTTAATTACATATCTCGAACGCTCCATACACTTATGGTGTTTCGGGAAAATGCAAATCCACGGAACGATTCCTTAAATCTTAGGTATTATGCTAAACTTGTAATTCAAATATCTTCCTTTATGATCTTTATCATAAACTATTCATATTCTTGTTACAATGATTTTGCACTTCATCTTGAAAGTCTTTGAACTTTTCAAATGTTTCATACTTCATCCTTATTAAGTAAATATTCATATATTCACTCAAATTTTCGGAGAAAGCATATGAAGTTGAAATCCATCGCTCTTGACTACACATAACGGACTTCGTACAACAATATGTACAAGTTCCAATAAGCTAGTCATTCGTTCCCTTTTGGCCTATGAACGAAGTTTTAATTATCTCTAGGAAAGTTTCACAAGCGTCATATGATCAAAAATCAGAAGACTCCAAAATTCCATCAACATGGAGTTTCTTCATGTTTTCTTTCCAATATAATTCAAACGGCGATGTCACTTCCTAAGTGATCTTTCAATCAATTTGTCTTTCGACATTTTTAGCACTAGTTTTATGGATGTGATGTCTCCAACGAGATTTGCGAATCATCCATCTTTTATGGATTACGGCAATTATTTGAACAACCCTTTTGTTCTCATAATACCTGATAAAACAAATCTTGAAGGCAAGCTTTGATGTTTTAACGAGCAACATAATAACCCTTTATTTGTTCTCGATGAACATCATCACATATTCTTTTGCTAGTTACTTAGGCCATTGTAGTTCATGAATTCTGTTGTTTCGTATGACGATTCATACCAACAAATTCAGTATCAAATACTTAAGAACCACATTGTTTAACAAGCAAAGAATATAGCCATAACATGTATATCATCTATATACTTAAACTGAACGATTCTAGTCTTTTCTTTTCTGCCATATATTTATGAGATTCTCTTTCAGTATTTCCTTTTCAGTTTGAAAGAATCTATCAACATCAATAGTGGAGTCATACATATGACATCTAGTCCAAAGCGTGTATAATTAAATACCAATGTCTTTGGACTTGCACTTTGAAGTAGATCACCATCATCAAATATTTGGTGTTCTTTCAAATTCCTTTCTTTAGTAATCTCTTGGTGTAGTAAACATTTTACCTACATCAAATATTCACCCTTATCATGGAATCGTCCATGATCAAGCTACTTTTAGCTTATAACGATGAATTATGAGTATAATGTTGCTAACCAAAACCTTTTGGAGGATTAGGACAACAAGTGTCTCCAACCCTTTTGCAAATTCTCATCAAATATGAGAACATGACTTTTGCCATATTATACTCTATCATGTTGCAACCAAAACTTCGTTTCAGATATCACAATATCTTCCACACATCATGGTTTCTGAAACAACTCTTTCAGATCCTAGATAATCTTGATATTAAGGGAATCCTTTGAATATCAAGAATCATGGATACAAACATGATACTTATATACTAACACTTGGAATTGTTACTCTTGTTTTAATACCAATTATTAAACTTCATGGAGTAACCGGAACTTACTGAAAGTTTGCAATAGGACTTTTAAACTTTAGATTAACACTTAAAACAATACGATACCAGTTCGTAAAGTAACTAACCAGAATTCTATAGTTCTATTATCTCAATTATAACTAAGCGCAAGGTGGTAAACGGATGCCAATGACTACAACAACTATGCAAATTCACTTTGATTTAGTTTATGATAAATTGAGTTCTAATTAATAATTAAATTAATCTAGGTGAACTCCCACTCAAAACAATATCCCTCACATTGTTTTAGTGATCACACGAACCAAATCCACCACATCAAAACCGATCATCACGAGAGTTGATATAGTTTCAATGGCGAACAATCGACATGTTCATCATATCTACTATATGATTCATGCTTTACCTTTCGGCGATCCGTGTTCCTGAGGCCATGTCTGTACATGCTAGGCTCGTCAAGACAAACCTTAGCTTCCGCATAAGCAAATCTGGCTTGCTTACGTTGTAGTCACCCGCGGAATCAAAGACACCCGATCATCACGTGGTGTTTCGAAGCAGCAAGCTTTGGCAACGGTGCATACTAAGGGTGAACACTTTAGAACTTGAAATTTATGTGTATGAGGGATCATCTTATAATGCTACCGTTGTCTACTAAGCAATACAAGATGCATAAAGGATTAACATCACATGCAATTCATAATATGTGATATGATATGGCCTTTCTTCTTTGTGCTTCCGATCTCCATCTTCAAGCACGAACATGATCTCCATCATCACCGGCATAGCATCAAGGTCAATGACGCTTCTTCATGGTTGTCGTCCACCAGCTTCAACTATTACAACTATTTTGAATAGACACGCAGGTCTTAACAGAAATTAAAGACAACCATATGGCTCCTGCCGGTTGCCAACTTACAATAAGGAACATTGCATACATCAAATATAATCACAATCATGGCCATATCACATCACTGCACACCCCTGCAAAACAAAGTTAGACGCCTCTACTTTCTTTGCATATTTTACGTGGCTTGGGGCTTTCAATAAGTGTCGTTCTAACTTACGAACAAGAACCACAACATTGATACTAGCATTGTTGATTACCCGTTGTAAATTGGATCTTAACTATGCTAGGAGAAACAGGCACCCGCAAAGCCACTTATGCAATACAAGTTGCATGTCAAACGTGGAGCAAGTCTCATGAACGATGTCATGTAAGGTTAGCCCGGGCCGCTTCATCCCAACATACCGCAAGATGCAAAGTACACAAAAAGCAATCTACAATAAAAGCATCAACGCCCACAATGACCATTGTGTTCTACTCGTGCAACAGATCTACATATAGACACGGCTCTGATACCACTGTAGGGGTTCGTAGCATGGAAAACAAAAATTTTCTATCGCATACAAACAAACAAGCCAAGATCTATCTACTAGATTGTAGCAACGAGTCGATGGTGGAACTCACCCTCGAAGATTCCAAAGCGGTTAACGAGAGCAGATTCTCGTGGGTGATGTAGTCGTACTCTTTCCGATCTCAAGATCGCGTAGACGATCCTTCCGGCGCCGCGTTCCCGCAGCGCTCCCGCAGTCGGTCACACGTTCGGTACTCGACGAAGACCTTCCTCTCCCTTGTTCCAGCAGGCAGCGGAGGTTGTAGCACTCTCCTCGCGATTCCGGCAGCACAACGGCGTGGTACCGAAAGTAGAGGGGAGATCCCGCAGGGCTTCGCCTTAAGCCGGTGCGAGTATGGTGGAGCTTATGAGAGAGGCTATTAGTGGTCTAGTAATTAGACACACCAATTAGAGGGCTCTAAACCAATTAGAAGGCTCTAAACCGAAACAGCTCTAAACCGGGGTCTAGGTCTAGTTTCTAGTTTAGAGGATAGGAACTTGTGTGTCTTGTGTTGTGTTGGGAGGGGAGCCCTGCCCCTCCCTTTATAGGTGGGAGGGCTGGCGCGCTAGGGGAGGGAGGGAGTCCCTCCCCAACTCGGCCTAGGGCTGGCCGCCGGCTTGGGGAGGAGGACTCCTCCCCCAATTCGGTTTCCTCCTCTCCTCCCACTTCCCAAAAACTGCCGTTTGACTTTCAAACTAGCCGTTTGACTTTTTCAATTTAGGATTCAATTTAATCCTTTATTTGGGACAGCAAGAACACTTAGTACATGATGCAATCATTCCAACATGCAATGACACATTCATGTACCCCTTCCCCTCCGGAGTGCCGGACATTCCGGGACCTTCTAGAATGTTCCCGATGAAAACACCGGAACCATTCCCCAACTCCAAAACGGGACTTTCCTTATATGAATCTTATTCTCCGGACCATTCCGGATCACCTCGTGATATCCCGGATCCCATCCGAGACTCCGAACAACATTCGGTCTCTTTCTCATAATACCATAACTACTCAAACAACGTCGAATCCTTAAGTGTGTCTCCCTACGGTTCGTGAATTATGCGGACATGATCGAGACACTTCTCCGAACAATAACCAATAGAGGAATCTGGAAATTCATATGGCTCCCACATATTTCTACGATTACTTTGCGATCGAATGAACCATTTACATACGATACCAATTTCCCTTTGTCTCACGATATGTTACTTATCCGAGGTTATGATCGTCGGTATCTCTGCATACCTAGTTCAACCTCGTTACTGATAAGTACTCTTTTCTCGTTCCCGTGATATGTGATCCCTTGTGACCAAGTCACATGCTTGCAAGCTAATTGGATGACATTTCACCGAGAGGGCCCAGAGAATATCTATCCGTCATGTGGATGGACAAATCCCACTCTTGATCCATGTGTTTCAACCAATACTTTCTGAACACCCAATGCCACTTTTATAGCCACCCTGTTACGGTGTGGTGTTTGATGACATCAAAGCATCCATCCAGTAAAGGCAATATGCATGATCTCATGGTCGAAGGAATTAGGTTACTATGTATCAGAAAGCATATAGCAATTGAACTATTGAAATGACTTGATCTTTATGCTACGCTTATCTATAGGAGTATGTCCATCACATCATTCTCCTAATGATATGATCCTGTTGTTAATAACATCTCTATGTTCATGATCAGGAAACCATGACCATATATTAACCAACAAGCTAGTTTAACAAGAGGCTTTACTAGGGACTCTTATTTTAGTTTACAAATCACACAAGTATTAATGTTTCCGGTTAATACAATTATAGCATGGTATGTAAACATTTATCATAAGTGTGAAGATATGATAATAACCACTTTATTATTGCCTCTTGGGCATATCTCCAACAGCCTCTCCTCCTCTACTGCGGAAAGTTCCGGCTAAATTCCGGCGAACGGCAGCCCGCCTTGCTCCGGGGATGGGGTGGAAGGATCAGTGGAGAGAGGGGAGTGAGATGGTGTGAGTCGTTTCTGCTGGGGTGGCCTCCTTTTATAGGGCGACAAAGCGACCGAACGGGATGGGCTGGCGACTCCAGTGAGGGATGCACGGCGTTCTAGCGTCGTGGCTGGAGGTAGGGGCGGTGGCCTGCCTCCTGGCGGTGCTCTACGGCTTCAATGCGCGGCTAGGGGCGGTGGCATTTGGTCTGGGGAAGCTGATGCTCTGCGCGGCAGAGGAGGCATTCGACGCGGCGCATGGGGGCTGCGGGTCAAGCGGCGGCGAACGGGCATGTACGGGCGGTTTCCTGGGTCGTGGCAACGCGGTGTGCGCGGGCTACGGTCGAGGCGCGATGTGTGCATGCTTGTCGGGCGCAGCGCTATGGCGCGTGCTCGGCATGGTGCAGACGTCCTGGGCGCGCTGCTCTGTGAGTGGTCCACGGCTTGGATCTGCTCGGGGAGGGGACAGAGGGCGGTGTTGTGGTCTGGTCTAGCTCCTAGACATGGCGAAAGAGAGAGAGAGATGGTCGGCTGCGAGCTGTCCATGCTCGACCGGCGAGCATGGTGCTCAGGTGGCGCGGCACTGCTCCAAACGGCTACGGGGTAGCTTCTTGATGGCTGGGTTGGTTCTGGGGGAGACGAGGGCATCTACTAGGGTTCAAATGGTTTGACAAAAATCGATCAAAAACAATATAAGTTAGGCCAGTTTGATTCTGTATGCAAGGTGTTCGACACAATGGCCGCAAGAGAAAAACATTTGAATTTTTGGATGACTTTTGGTGGAGTTGCTAGGTACATGCTTAAGTCTCTGTGGTTGCTTGGGTTTTGAAAATGGAAGTCATTTGAGTGGTTTTTGAATAAGTGGGATCTTCTCATATGAACTACATTCAATTTTCAAGTGCCATTTAAAATTAGTGTTTGAAAGTTTTTGGCAGATCACAAAGTAGGTCTTGGTACCTCACTACATGTACTAGCTAGGGGTGTAAAGAGCCACATTTGTTTATCTTAGGTTTTGAGTTCTAGGAATAGCCAAAGTAGGCATGTTGATTAAAATGTCAGAAATGACCATTTAGTTAATTTATTCATTTTGATTTGTTTTTATTTGAGATTTGTTTGGGAATGATTTAGATGATGTTTCTTTCACCTAAGAATCATTTTACAAGCAATGGATCACTTATTCATGGCAATTCAAATCAACTCCTATTTAAATGCACACATATGAATGCTTTAATATTTTTGATTGGAAAAGTTTTTGTTAACCCTAAATTTGATGATTTGGATCTTGATCACTTGGATTAGAGTTTTGGGATGTTACAAACCTTTCCCCCTTAAACAAAATCTTGTCCCGAGATTTACGAAAGAAAACTAGGAACTAAAGAGATCTAGAAACTCTGTCTGAATGTAATCTTCTCGCTCCCAAGTGGCTTCTTCTTCAGTATGGTTGCTCCATTGGATCTTGAGAAACTTGATACTCCTGGTCCTGGTGGTTCTGTAAGCTTCCTCTAAGATACGGATGGGTACTTCATGATATCTCAGGTCCTTGTTGATCTCTACAACTCGGTGATCGATGTTCTTGAAAACTTCAGTCTTCTCTGGCACTTCCAGGCATTTGCGAAGTAACGAGATATGGAACACATTGTGGATGGCTGACATCTTTTCTGGCAGTTCCAGTTGATATGATACTTCCCCTCGACGATTCAGAATCTTGAAGGGTCCGATATATCTGTGGGCTAACTTTCCTTTCAGACTAAAGCGTTGGGTTCCCTTCAATGGCAAAACATTGAGATATACAAAATCTCCGACATTGAAAGTCAGGTCTCTCCTTCTCTTGTCAGCATAACTCTTCTGTTTGGATTGAGCGGTCTTGAGGTGCTCACGGACTTTGTGAACTTTTTCTTCAGCGTCTCGGAGAATGTTGGGTCCAAAGATCTGGCTCTCTCCTACTTGCGACCAATTCAAAGGGGTACGACATTTTCTTCCGTATAGGAATTCAAATGGTGCCATTTGCAAACTAGCTTGATAACTGTTGTTGTATGAGAATTCGGCGAAAGGCAGGCAGTCTTCCCATTTTGATCCGTATTCCAACACACAAGCTCTTAACATATCCTCTAGGATTTGGTTGACTCTCTCAGTTTGTCCTTCAGTTTGCGGGTGATAAGCGGTGCTGAAGTTTAACTTGGTTCCTAATCCTTCTTGGACTTTCTGCCAAAATCTCGAGGTAAACTGGGTTCCTCGGTCTGATACTATGGTCTTGGGGGTTCCATGCAGACTAACAATCCTAGCAATGTATAGTTCTGCTAGCTTCGAACTCTGGTAAGTTGTCTTGACGGGTATAAAGTGAGCTACCTTGGACAGTCTATCAATGATGACCCAGATTGAGTCATTTCCCCTACTAGAAGTAGGTAAACCGGTGATAAAGTCCATTCCGACGAAATCCCATTTCCATTCCGGAATCTGCAATGGTTGTAACAGTCCTGCGGGCCTCTGATGCTCTCCTTTGACTCTTTGACAGATGTCACATTTGGCGATGTAGCTTCCGACTTCTCTCTTCATCTTGTGCCACCAAAACTACTCTTTCAAATCCTGATACATCTCCGTTCCTCCAGGGTGGATAGAATAAAGAGTATCATGAGCTTCTTTCATGATAACTTGCTTCAGCTCCGAATCTGCTGGCACGCAGATACGTCCTTTGTACCACAGAACTCCTTATTCGTCTTCAGTGAGTCCAGGTACCTTTCCTGTACCAATACGATGTTTGATTCCGTCGATACTTTCATTTCCCTTCTGGTCTTCCTTGATTTGGATGATTAATGTGGGTTGTAGTTTGATGCTAGTTAAGAATCTTTTGCTAACTAGCTCAGTTCTAAACTGCTCCAACTCCTCATACAAACTTGGTTGCTTCTCCTTGATCATGGTGTTTAGCCTACATGGCAATCTGCTAAGAGCATCTGCTACCACATTGGATTTGCCGGGGTGATAGTGAATGTCAAGGTCGTAATCCTTGATTAACTCTATCCATCTTCTTTGCCTCATATTCAGCTCCTTCTGAGTGAAAATATATTTCAAGCTCTTGTGATCGAAATAAATCTCACAACGATTACCCATAAGATAATGGCGCCATGTCTTCAATGCCAAAACTATGGCTGCTAATTCAAGATCATGGGTCGGATAGTTCTGCTCATGCTGCTTTAGCTGTCAAGACAGATATGTGATAACTTTTCCTTCTTGCATCAATACACATCTGAGACCAATCTTGGATGCATCACAATACACATCAAATGGCTTCTTGATATCTGGCATGATCAATATTAGGGCCGATATCAATCTCTTCTTCAGTTCCTAGAAACTGGCTTCACACTTGTCGGTCCATTCGAACTTCTTGTCCTTCTTCAGCAATTGGGTCATGGGTCTGGCGATGCTCGAAAATCCTTCTACAAACTTACGGTAATATCTCGCTAATCCGAGAAATGCACGGACTTGGGTTTGAGTGGTGGGGGCTTCCCATTCTTTGACATCTTTGATCTTGGCGGGATCAACAGAGACTCCTCCAGCAGACACAATATGTCCTAGGAATCCTACTTCTTTCAACCAAAACTCACATTTGCTGAACTTGGCATATAATCGATGCTCTCTCAGGGTTTCTAGGATGATCCTCAGGTGTTACTCATGCTCTTCTTCTGACTTGGAGTAGATAAGGATATCGTCGATAAACACAACGACAAACTTATCAAAGAAATTCATAAAGATCTTATTCATGAGATTCATGAAATAAGCAGGGGCATTGGTTAATCCAAAAGACATGACCGTATACTCGTACAATCCGTAGCGAGTAGTAAAGGCGGTCTTCGGAATATCCGTTGCACGAATCTTAAGTTGGTAATAACCAGTTCTAAGATCAATCTTTGAGAATACCTGGGCTCCAGTCAACTGGTCAAATAGATCCTCTATCTTTGGCAAGGGGTACTTGTTCTTGATGGTGATGTCATTCAGTTTTCTGTAATCTGTGCACAAACGGTTGCCTCCATCTTTCTTGTCAACGAATAACACTGGTGATCTCCATGGCGATGCGCTTGTTTGAATCAAGCATGTTGCTAACATGGCATCCAACTGCTTCTTCAACTCTACTAACTCTGAGGGGTTCATGCTATAGGGTCTCTGGGCAATAGGTCCGGTTTCGGGGATTAATTCAATAATGAATTCAATATCCCTATCCGGGGGCATACCTGGCAATTCATCTAGGAATACGTCGGGATATTCACAGACTACTCGGACTTGGTCTATGATGGGCAGGGCTAGACTCTTGTTGCACTTGAATTGACGAGGTAAGGTTTCAGAGATATGCTCTACTGTGACTCCATGGCTACTGGTCATGGTGATGGCTTTCTTAGCACAGTCTATTAGTCCCTTATGCCTTGACATCCAATCCATACCTACTACTACTTCCAAACCTTTGGTTCCAAGTACTATTAGATTGGCATAAAAATCTATCCCATGTATCCTAATAGGCACAGATTTGCAAATTTTTCTAGCTTTTGTAGTTGAACCGGGGATTTGAACTATCATGACATGCTTAAAATTGGTTGGTTGAATCTTACTAGTGCATGCAAATTCTTCGGTGACAAATGAGTGCGATGCTCCAGAATCAAACAACACTCTTGCTAAACTGAGTTGACAGAGAACATACCCAGTACGACATCTGGCGCTTCTTGGGCTTCCTCGATGTTCATGTGGAAGAGACGGCCGTTGCGGTTGTGAGGGTTCCCTGGGGCAAACCTTCTCCCTGGTTGAACACGACGCTGCTGTTGAGCTGGGGCATTCATGTTGGCAGTGATGGCAGTCTTCTTGGGACACTCATTGGAATAGTGACCCTTCACTCCACACTCGAAACAAGTTATCTGAGACTTGTCTTTTGCTACGACAGGCACAGCATTGCTTCCAGTTCTCGGTGCAGTGTTGTTGTTGTTGCTCTTGGGAGGGGCACGGTTGAAATTGTTCGTGTTGCCGGGGTTGTTGTTCTTTCCTTCGGACTTCACATTGCCTCCGCTACGGTTGGGGTAGCTTGGGCGAGACATTGGGGGTCGGTTGGTTCTTGGTGCATATCCAGGTGAGGGGTTGGGACGGTACTTCTGGTGACTGCTAGATCCATCTTGGTGCATCATACGACGTTTGCGGTTGTCGTTTGCCTGGTTAATCTTCCCTTCCATCTGAATGGAAGAGTCGACTAGCTCTTCGAGATCCTCGAAACGGATGTTGACGAGGACAGTCTGCATCTCATCATGCAGTCTGTTCAAGAATCTCTCCTTCTTCTTTGCTTCCGTGTTGATCTCATCAGGTGCGTACCTGGCAAGCGACAGGAATCTGTCACGGTACTCCACCACAGTCATTCTGCCCTGCTCCAACTCTCTAAATTCATCCCTCATTCGGGTGACTAGACCTTGTGGCACGTGAGAGCGGCTGAATTTGACCTTGAAGGCCTCCCATGTCATCACTTGACCATGGTTCATCAGGCAAATGTTGTTCCACCAAGCTCTTGCATCTCCTACCAAGTAGTGGGTGGCAAAGAGGACCTTCTCGTTGGCATCCACTCCTGCTACTTCTAAGTTGTTTTCCATTGTCTGCAACCAGTCATCAGCATCTAATGGGTTATCTGAAGTGCTAAAGATTGGGGGATTAGTATTCTGGAAGTTCTTCAGCTTGGATCCTTGATGATCCTGATTTCCATGCCCTTGGTTGTTTTGGGCCATCTGGGCAATCTGCTACAGTGTTGCTAAGTTGGCTTGGTGCTCTGTCCTGCTTGCTTCACGGTCTGCAACTAGCATTTGCATAAGCTGCAGCATTGGGTCCTGCGATGAGCTACTCCCTTCGGGGTTTCCACGAGTCATCTGAAGATTGAGGTAGATAAAGGGGTAAGAGGGAAAGTTCTAAGGTTCATGGTTTTGGTTTCAAAGCTAAAACTTTGAGTTTGACTCAGGTTTTAGTAACTAATTTCATTTCATTCATGCAAACAAAGCACACAATACAAATGCACACACACCACAACAAAGAAAACAGATGGTTTTAAGAACCATTCTTCCAGCTACGATACAGTGGGACCGCTACATCTCATGCTACGACAGTGCTCTAGTGCATCTACTCATCGTCGATGAAGTCGGAGTCCTCATCGTCAGTGTAAAAGTCCACAGCATCCTCCTCCAGAAAGTCATCATCATTGCTGAGGTGAGAATCCATATCTCCCTGGATGTCTTCACCCTCCTCTTCTTCCTCCTTTGCTGCAAGCTGAGCTTCTTGCTCCTTGACGGTCTTCTCGAGGTCGGCCACCTTCTTGCGAAGACGGTCGATGGTGCGATCCTTCTTTGCACGCTGGCGGCAAAGAGACTGACGATCCTGGACGAGCAGTGCGAATGTCTGGGCCTTCTAGGCGGCAATGGCAAGGTTCTGGTTGGCTAACTCTCTAGCATTATCCAGTTCCTGCTGTTTGTCGTGCAGCAAGAAGTCAAGATTCTCCACTTGACGCCCCAATTCCGGGTGAGTTGGCATCTCCATGGGCATTCCTGAAGTAACGTCTTGCATAGTAGGCAAAGCGGGTTCCTTGGATTTGGTTGACACTTAGGGCACATAGACGTGCGAGAGCTTCATGCATTGCCCTGGCTAATCCATCTTGCCAGTTGTTCTCTGGGATGGAGAACTGGATTCTCCCGGACGTTGGTGCTTCAATGCTTCCTCGAAGATCAGCGGTGACGAGACACTTCAAATCTCCTCCTGGGGATCCTGGAAGTTGAGCTCCAAGAAACTCCGGATGTGGGCGTCCCAGTAACTCAGACAGTGCGTCAGATCCCTTTCGAAGATCAGCTGACCTCTGTTTCCCAACTGGTAAAACTTGCTGAACTAAGACTCCATCTACAAGAATTAAGGGTGAGTAAGTTAGTTAAGTGATCAAGTGTGTCAAGTTTTATGTAGTAATTGTAAGAATTTGAAGGAACATGAATTTTTTTGAGAGAAGAATGAATTCTAAAGGGTAAGAGAGGAAATAGTTTTTCATAAATACTCACTTTATTTTTGAAACTAAGTTTTTGGTTTAGACATCCAATCTAACTAGGGTCTCCTATGGTTAGGATGGCTCTGATACCAACTTGTCAACAGCCAGATTTTTAATCCCAGATGCCTGTTATGCCATACCTCGCAATCCCAGGATTACCATTTTTGTGAGACATATCAGATTGGATATCATAGTACATCATCCATTACAAACCATAAATAAGGTCTTACACAAATAAGGATCTCATGATCCAGTCTTAATACAATCAAGCAGCGGAATAAATATTAAGCATAGCAGTGGGGTCCATCTTCAGGGGCACAGGCAATGCTGACAAAGGCAGATAGTCCTAGTTATCATAGACGTCATGTTGTCCTTCCTCTTGGTAGTCTCCTTCATAGTCTGGCCATGAGAATAGCCAGGGACAAAGCCATGAGTACTCTTTAAGTACTCGCAAACTATCACTAACAGGTAAGGTAGTGCTAGTAGGAATTCTAACTCTAAGTTTATCTAGAAAGTTAAGTGTGAAACCTAAGCTGAGTTCAGAGACAAAGAAAGTTAAAATAAAGTTCTAGAATCACTTAAGTGGGAAGTTAATTCTCATAGTCACAACTCTGTTGTGGTCAAGTCAAGATTCATCAGTCATCTCATAAGTCATTCTGAAAATATCTGACAACAAAATAGTATGGCCACTCCAACTGTCCATAACCACGGACGCGGCTATTCGAATAGTTTGACACTCTGCAAAGGTGGTACACTTTCACCACAAGATTCGATACATCTGTCAGGGATAACCCTGAATCATCATACTTAGTATGTAGATAATCAAACATAACCTTTAATTTACACACCCTAGTATAAGCACCTCTCATATGAGTATGGCCTCCCAACCATGACCATCTGTCATCTTGGGCACTGCATAGGTGGACAACATTGAGAGGTAGCCTCATCTCAAACCTCTCCCACGAGGGAACTAATACTAATGCATATAAACTTCTGGATAAGCCTTACCCAATTCAGGTATTGTGGTTGTACGGTAAAATTGGAATGGTATCGCATCCGAATCCAACCATCAGTTTTGTAAAAGGGTTAAGGCTCATTCCTCAACATTTTCATCACAATAAACCATTTGTGTTTCTCAACACATGTCAAAACATCCCAATATAATGACTCATCATTCCAAGGTTTTCATAATTCATTTTCACCAAGTGTTCCCATCTAAAGTGACTCAAGCTTTTATCTAGCTCTAACCTACTAGGTTAAGAGTGTTCACTAAGGTGGAAAGATAAGATCAATCTCATGCCATAGAATGACATCTAAGGTTATCTAGACAGGTCAAGTTTTATACTTTTTATGCTACCTTCAAAACAAGTAAGGGACTGGGTAAAATAAGGAAAGTAGAAGCTTGAAAGTAAACTTGGAAATAGGTACTAGTCAAAGTGGTATAACCAAAGCATGCCTAATGCATCTTTGCTCAAACCATCTAGCTTAATTCTAGCTAGCTAAGCATTATACTTGCAAGTGTCAACTTGCTAACAATAGCTTGCTTAGTTTACTTGAACTGCTAGGCTTGCAAGTAAACTTGCAAAGGTTAACTTGTATAGTGCTAGCTTGCCTTGAGTAGTGCAGTGGTTGAAGTTTTCTTCCTCTTCCTCCGGGTAGAACTCCTCCTCCTCATATGCTTGGTCGGTACTATCGTCTATAAATACATACGGAGTACACAATCACCAAACAATGCTTAACTATGCTACTTAGCATACTAAGGCACACAATTGATGATCTATTATCATCACAAGCATCACAAGATTTACTTAACAAATTCATTCTTTTTATTTGAGAAAAGTAATTTCTACTCATTAAAATTAACTAAGGTTTAATATTCTCCAAGTAAAATATGGGATCATGTGGACACATATCATCACCACATATTCTAACATATGGGAATGTGATTTAAAGGTTGGATCATATTTTAATAAGTTTAAGTTTAATAATTAATGATTTAAAGTGACTAGAAATGCCTATATAGCATTATTTTGGTACTAGTCCAAAGTCACTGCATGCAAACCTAGATATTATTACATATTCAGATAGGTATGGTTAAATGTGATTTTTGAGAGTTGGAATAAACTCAAAAGCTATCATGGTTGATTTTTGAAAAATGTTTGAATGTGCAAATGCTTCTGTCTTGTTATTTTTACTAGGAGAGATCTCTAGCCCTAAATGAATTAAAACCAACGGGCTTGGAGAGATCTTTTCAGTAGCTTTCTAACAAAATTGGAATCACTCCATTTGGATTTGTAAATCTCTCTGAATTGATTTTTAAACTAAGGGACAGAACTAAGTTCAATCCAAATTAGAAAAATCTAAGTTTGAATTACTGGGCTGGCGCGGGCAGGAAAATGGGCCGGCCCAGTGGCGCTCCGCGGCGCAGAGAACAGCTGACAGGGGGTCCCACATGTCAGCGGCTCTTTAAACGCGAAGCGGTACGGGGCAATGTGGACCGTGCGATTAAAAGGGAGATCTAAGGTTGAGGATTGTCGTCTCCAGCGAACTGATCGCCGGCGAGGACTAACCCTAGCGGCTCGGTGGGGGTGCACAGGGGGCATACCAGGGCTCCAGCTACTGTGGTGATGGGGGCTATCGAACATGCTGTCGACGGTGGACTCAGGGGTGGTCGCGGCAGCTCCTGGGGTGGACAAAATCGACGGCGCCTCTCCTCCTCTATTGCGGCAAGTTCTGGCTAAATTCTGGCGAATGGCGGCCCGCCTTGCTCCAGGGATGGGGTGGAAGGATCAGTGGAGAGAGGGGAGTGACATGGTGTGAGTCGTTTGTGCTGGGGCGACGAAGCGACCGAATGGGATGGGTTGGCGACTCCGGCGAGGGCTGTATAGCGTGCTAGCATCATGTTTAGAGGTAGGGGCGGTGGCCTGCCTCCTGGCGATGCTCTACGGCTTCAATGCGCGGCTAGGGGCGGTGGCGTTTGGTCTGGGGAAGCTGATGCTCTGCACGGTAGAGGCGGCGTTCGACACGGCGCATGGGGGCTGCGAGTCAAGCGGCAGCGAACGGGCATGTCCGGGCGGTTCCCTGGGTCATGGCGACGTGGTGCTCCTGGGCTGCCGTCGAGGCGCAGCGTGTGCACGCTTGTCGGGCGCGGCGCTCTGGCGCGTCCTCGGCATGGTGCAGACGTCCTGGGCGCGGTGCTCTGCGAGTGGTCCACGGCTTGGCTCTGCTCAGGGAGGGGACATAGGGCGGTGATGTGGTCTGGTCTAGCTCCTAGACATGGCGAGAGAGAGAGATGGTCGGCTGCGAGCTATCCATGCTCGACCGGCGAGCATGGTGCTCAGGTGGCGCGGCACTGCTCCAAACGGCTATGGGGTAGCTTCTTGATGGCTGGGTTAGTTCTAGGGGAGACAAGGGCATCTACTAGGGTTCAAATGGTTTGACAAAAATCGATCAAAAACAATATAAGTTAGGCCAGTTTGATTCTGTATGCAAGGTGTTCGACACAATGGCCGCAAGAGAAAAACATTTGAATTTTTGGATGATTTTTGGTGGAGTTGCTAGGTACATGCTTAAGTCTCTGTGGTTGCTTGGGTTTTGAAAATGGAAGCCATTTGGGTGGTTTTTGAATAAGTGGGATCTTCTCATATGAACTACATTCAAGTTTCAAGTGCCATTTGAAATTAGTGTTTGAATGTTTTTGGCAGATCACAAAGTGGGCCTTGGTACCTCACTACATGTACTAGCAAGGGGTGCAAAGATCCACATTTGTTTATGTTAGGTTTTGAGTTCTAGGAATAGCCAAAGTAGGCATGTTGATTAAAATGGCACAAATGACCATTTAGTTATTTTATTCATTTTGATTTGTTTTTCTTTGAGATTTGTTTGGGAATGATTTAGATGATGTTTATTTCACCTAAGAATCATTTTACAAGAAATGGATCACTTATTCATGGCAATTCAAATCAACTCCTATTTAAATGCACACACATATGAATGCTTTAATATTTTTGATTGGAAAAGTTTTTGTTAACCCTAAATTTGATGATTTGGATCTTGATCACTTGGATTAGAGTTTTGGGATGTTACAAATTTTTCCCATCTCAGCAATGATGTCAATGTCTAACCAACTCGTAACCAAAATCTGAGATGAACCCAAGATCGTTCGTAGGCCATAGGAGTTGTTAGTTCCATGAAGTTTGGGTACTCTTATAATTATTTTTCTCATGAAGTATCTCCTTTCAGCTAATTAAAACTAGTTTGGCATCTCCCTCAACCACCGTAAAAAGTTTGTTCCATCAAATAATTCTTTTTCTAAAGGTATTATCAAGTGAATGATTAGTATGTGGGGTTGAGGTCTACTAAGATTAAGCCCTTAAGACAAAAACATGGCACCAAAGTTGTCAACAGACACTTTCTCTTGTTCTCAAAAGTTTGGAACTTAATCCAAAGGGTTGTTATTCTAACCAATAGTAATTGTTGTAAGTCTCAACCAAAGTAGTGATAATAACCTTTGAGCTCAAGTCCTAAAAGATAACGAGCTAAGCATGGAGTAGAACTCAAGTGCAACTGAATAGACACAAAATGTTCATGAATAAACTTATAGTAAGAGGGAAAATAGGAATGTGGTACCTCCTCTTGCTTGCTCATCTCCCACTTGGGTCAACTCCTCGCATCCCTTTCCATAGCTAAATCACTAGAAGTGAATAACCTATAGAAAAATCAACGAGAGCCGAGAGAACTTTGCACAATCAAAATAAAAGCTAGTCTAATATTTTTGGGTTTTCTTTTATCAATGTAAACTGAAAGTAAACATGCACTAGAATGAAAATAAAATAAATCAAAATAAGAACAAAAAATATGAATGCAAAAGGTGGGAGGAGTTCAACCTCCCCGAGCTTAGGCTCTTGGACTATCTAGAATCAAAAGTTGTCGTCATCACCGGGCGGCGGCTACTAGTATGGGAAGTTCGGATAGCAGTTTGGAAAGTTAATCATAAAGGAGGTGAAGTCTTGGGTGAGGTTCACTATGTTGGCGTTTACATCATGCAACATATTCTCTATGTTGTTGATGCGATGCACCACCTGGTCAAAATCACTTCTCGGGACATAGTTGAATCCCGGCTGAGGTGGAGGCATACCTTGCTGCTGGTACTGAGGGAAAGGTTGTTGGTGATGATGCTACTAACCGTAGTCATCCCAGCCTACTGCGTTCCAGTCCTCTCCACCTTGCTCCTCCTGCTGATGGCCAGCAGATGCGTCCTCCTAGCTGGGATGACCTTCCGGCGGTGTAATCCTCCCCGAGGTGATCAATGCCTACTGGAATTCTTCCTTGTTGAGGACCCAACTCTATTTACCTGGCAAACCAAAAGCTTGGACAAAAGGAAGCACAACTAGGTGGAGATCACCATTAGGCTCAAAATAAAATTGATAAGAATAGAGGGAGCGTTGGGGTCTATAGTCCCCATGAATTTGGTGCTAGCCATGTGAATATCATCCAAAATCTTACTGCCATCCACAACTCTTTCCTGGGGTATGACAAACTCTCTTGCATAGGCGATTTGTGTGATCAAGCCACCACAGCGGATGTCACCCGAGGAAGCCGACCTTTGGTGACGGAAGTGCTGGATGAGAAAAGCACCCAAGTTTACCTTGTGCTCCATCTTAGGATGCAAAGCCATATGAATTGCACTCATCTCGGGGCCTACCATTGCCCCGACATCTCCCTTTCCAACACTACAACAGAAATGGTATTTTTTGGCAGACCCCTTTTGTCACTTAATATCCGTATTTTGTCAATGATTATATGTTGTTGACAAAAATGGGTTGTCACTAATTTTGTCATAAAAGCCACGTCATAAAAAATCCATAACCACGGTTTGTATTTTTTTGTCATTGTATAACTTATATTAGTTGATGATGTTAGTTTTGTCAACAATCATGTGCAATCGGTGACTGAAATATTTGTCATGATATATATGAAAAGTTTGTCATCGTAAATTAGAAGGGAGCGTACGACAGGTCATCATTACAGACATGGAATTTTGTTAATTTATCACAATTTACTGACGTGGCATTATGACCAGTGGGACCTAGTGGTTCTTACAGTGGACCAATGGCGGGTCCAAGACGGCTCGGACAGGTGGGACCCGGAGGGTTCGGATAGGTGGGACCCATAGGGTTCGGAGAGGTGGGACCAAGACGCTTCGGACAGGTGGGACCCAGATGGTTCTGACACGTGGGTCCACGTGTTGATGATAGTGTCAGTAATTTCGCCACGTTAATAATTATGCAGAAAATGAAAAAAATATCATACAAACAAATAAAATTTAGAACCAACATCTAAAATAGCAGCGATAAAATTTTGTGCAATAGTTTAAACATGAAGATACAACTAAGTAAATCACATTGATGAACAATTTCATCAAGATGGAGGTGTTGTTGAGTTGTTGCCATGTCCTTGCCGTTGTGATGTCCTTAAGATGAAAATAAGTGTGGCTTCCAATTCTTGTTGCTTCTTTTCAGTTGGTCTGTTTTTCTCTTCATGTGCCTTCATCCTGCATGGTCCTCTTCTTGTTTCTTTTTTATTTCTTCAAATCTTTTATCCTGGGCTTCCATCCTTTCCTGCATCTCTTGTTTGTACCTTTCTGCTGCAAGGACTGATTGTTCCTCCTGTTTAGCAAGCTTGTTTTCTAGTTCTTGGATGCGTTCTGTAGACACAGAGCTCTTCCTTGTGATTGATCCAACTCCCAAATTTGAGAGGAACGTGTATGTGCTTGAGCTCGTTGTACTCTTCTCCTTCAAGACTTCTTCAATAATCTGCAAATCTGTTTCTTCAGTCTCATCTTGTACGCATGGTATATTTTTCATGGTCATCATTGAATCCTGCAAATAAGTTCAAATGAAAGCATAAGAAATATTGAAGTAGAAAGCTTATTCATTACAAAGTATTAGCAGTATTAAAAATGTCTTACATAAGCATATTTGGCTTCAGTAGTCATGATTCCTTTCTTGTTAGTGTGTGTAAGTCTATAGAATTCAATTGGAGATGTTAGCTCCTCCAAGTTCTTCGAGTTCTACAGAAAAATTGGAATTACGGACATGAGTTTGTAAAATTTATACAGAGTTTGGTAGAACAATTGTTTCATATGAACTTAAAAACGTACAAGAGCTTCATAGTATGCAAGGAAGCATCCGATATGTCCATTTTGCATCACTATACTATATCATAATTTACTGTTATTCATTGATATATTTAATATTAAGAGATGGTACTTATGTTATTTCATCTATTTTTGCATGCTTGATGACTTTTGGAGGATGGACCACTGAAGTCAGGATTCTGATGGAAAAGGAACTGTTTGGACGCGAAATTCGCGAAGATCAGAAAATCCCGGAAAATATATGGAAAATCCTATTTTTCCAGAAGATGAAGGAAGCCAGAAGGGGAAGTGGAGATGGGCCGCAGGGGGCCCACACCACCCCCTGGCGCGGGCCAACCCTGGTCGCTCCACTAGGTGGTGTGGCCGCCCTGGCCCACCTCTAGCATCGCCCTGACGCATATAATCCCCTCGAAACCCTAAGAATGGGGGGCGACCACAGAAAGGTTCCGCCATCTCTGTGGGGCGGAAACTAGAGAGAGAGAAAGAGCTCTCCGGTAGGCAGCAATCTGCCGGGGAAATTCCTTCCCGGAGAGGGGAGATCGTCGCCATCAACACCGTCATCAAGTTAGACTTCATCAGGATCATCATCATCATCATACCCACCATCATCATCACCAGCACCATCACCACCACTCCGTACCGCTGTAACAATTGGGTTGAATCTTGCATAGTTCTTAGGGGAAACTTTCCCGGTGTTGATTACTTGTTGTAGTTGATGGTATTGAGTGGAACCATTGAATTATTGTTCATGTTTAGATTGTTACTTATCATTATTTCATCTTTGATCTTGATCCATATGATGTCTCGTGAGTAGTTCATTTAGTTCTTGAGGACATAGGAGAAGTCATGTTGTTAGTAGTAGAATTATGTTGAGAAAGATTCACTGGTTTGATATTTAAGTTGTGGTGTTATTCTTCTAGTGGTGTCATGTGAACGTTGACTACATGGTACTTCACCTTTATGGGCCTAGGGGAATGCATTGTGTATTTGGCTACTAATCGCGGGGTTGTCAGAGTGACAGAAACCTGAAACCCCGTTAGGAAACCTTTGCACAAGAGAGTGTAGGATCTCAAAGTTTAAGGCTATGGTTAGGTTTTATCTTAATTACTTTCTTGTAGTTGCGGATGCTTGCAAGGAGTATAATCACAAGTATGTATTAGTCCTAGGAAGGTCAGTACATTAGCATAGGTTCACCCACACAACACTTATCCAACCAAAGAAGATTAATCAACTATATGAAGCAAAAGCACGTGACAATATTCCCATGTGTCCTCGAGAACGTTTGGTCATCTTAAGTAATACAACCAGCTTGTCCTTTGCTAAAGAAAGGATTGGGCCACTTGCTGCAATTAATAGTATTGTCTTTTATTTACTCGCACTTTATTTATCTGCTTTATCAAAAAACCCTAAATATCTGTTTACTAAGTATTTATAGAGAATTCCTGATCCATACCACTTGTCAACACCTTCTACTCCTCGTTGGGTTCGACACTCTTACTTATCGAAAATACTACGATACACCCCCTATACTTGTGGGTCATCAAGACTATTTTCTAGCACCGTTGTCGTGGAGTGAAGCACTATTGGAGAGTGGAACTGGTAAAGGAAACTTCTACTGTGAGTATTGTTTATTTCTATTAGTTACTTTATCTCAATATGGATAATTCACTTAGTTTATTATTTCGTAATGCTACTACCACTGCTAAGGTAGTAGATGAACCTCCACCTACTGAAAATGATAATTTTAAGATACATATAAGAATTGTTGATCGTGTTATGGATAACTACTATTTTGGAGATGGAATTGTCCATCCCGGTGATCATTTGCTCTTTATACACGAATTATGCGGGTTGTTCAAGTGTGCAGGTATTACAACTGATCAAGTTAAGAATAAGTTATTCTCATTATCACTGAAAAGAAGAGCTGAGGAATGGTATAAGCTGCTGAAGAATGGTCAATCTCTTAAATGGGAGGAAATTTTACCTCTCTTTTATTCCAAATTTTATCCTCCTAGTGAGATTTATAAAGATTGGAATCAAATATACAATTTTTGGCCTCGTGATGGAGAGAGTACAGCTCAAGCTTGGGGCATATTGGAATCACTAATGCTCAAATGTCCTATTCATGAGCTCCCTGACAATATTATTATCAATAACTTTTATGCAAAGCTTTCTCTTCATGATAAGGATCTATTGGATGCTCTTGCTCTGGATCATTTACACGTATGAAAGAAGAAGCTAAATGGGAACTTCTAGACCGTATTCAAGACAATGCTGAAGCATGGGAGAATGACAAAGAAAGAAAGTCAGGTATAAATTATAATTACGAATCATTAAATATTTTATGGGAACTGATGACTTTTATAATATTAGTAATGCTTATGGTCTTGATTCTCAATTTATTGTAAATTATTTTAAGGCTTTTGCCTCTTATATTGAAATTTCTAAAAAGAAATGGAACAAATATCATGAGCCATATAAAGATATTGTTAATTATGTTCATGCTATAAATAATGAAGTTTATACTATGGATCATATTTTACCTGAACCTTATATCGAGAAAATATCTTTCCCGGTTAAAGTAAAGGAACATTTTATGACAACTAGTATGGTTAACGAAAGTACAAAGAAAGATGTAGAACCTAATAAAAAATAGATGTTGAACCTGCAATAGCAAATATGAAAAACTTTGTCACTAAAAATGAGTTCACGCTGCGTGTATTTCATGATTTTAGGGCACCCCAAATGGTGGACCGTAAACGGACGTAGGCGGTCCACTCCTGTCCGACCAGACCGAGGGCACGATTCAACCCTACCTATAAACGAAGCCCTAGTCCCGGACCGGTCTTGTTTCGGCACATTCCTAGTCCAAAATTGGACGGGGTTTGCAGGGGAGGGGGCCGGGCATGCCACGCATGTGAGTCTATTCCCCCACGGGTTCGCGCGCCATATATGCAGTAAACTCAGAGAATCGGTGACTCTGATTGACAGTTCATTAAAAATATTAATACAATATAAAAGTTGATTAGTCTAAACTACATGGTAGCCCCGTACTCTCCGCCATTTCCCTTGGCTCGCCGCCATGATGGCCTCCTTCGCTCGGCGACACCGCTAGGCCGCTTCGTTCCTCCTTCGCATCCTGGCGAGGGACATCCTTTCTCTCTCCCTTGGCATCGTCGCTTCTCGACGGTTCCATGCTGCCTGTGTATCCCGTTCGACCGAGGCCGCCATCACCGCATGGTACGCCACGACTCCGGCTTGCTGGTCACCAAAGGTACTGGGGGTGTCCTCCCTGCCACGGTACCGGTTGGCTAGGAAGGCATCTATGGTGTTGGCCTTCGTTGTCGTCTACGTCGCGGCGCATTAGGTCGGGCCTCCTCGGCGGCCAGAGTATCCTTTGTCGCCTCCGCCTCTCTCACCAAGGCCACAACAGACATCTACTGACGGGTGGAGGCCTCCACTGCCGCCAATGCTCGGGACAGCTCCATCACGTGGGCCTCAACAGCCTGATTGGCGGCGTAGTGGGAGCCGTGAGCCATGTCCTCCCGGGCCGTCTCAATGGAGTCGAGGATGGCCTTCTACTGGTCCGGGCCTCCCTCGCCGATATCCTCCCACTCATCCATGTCCTCTTCCTCCTTGTCAGCCTCCCACTCCTCGAAATTCTGCACCTCCTCCTTCTCCCCCATAAACCGGGCTTTGCTCACCGTCTTGCGGCGGGGAGGGCGGGTACACAGTGAGGGCGTACTTGCTGAGGTCACCCTACGTGACTAGGAGGCATTTAGGCAGGATGTTGACGGTGGTACTCCCCGTCGGGATGGGAACAGGCTGACCCGGCCCTGGCCTTGGCCCTGGCTCCGTCGGCCTCAAAGTCAATTTGGAGAGCCATGGATCGACCCATCTCTAAAAAGTTAGCAGCCTCATTGGCCTAATGGGTATCTCGGGTCGACCCATAAGTTCTAACTTATATACATTTTTTGCTTATGTCTATACGATGACTTCCTCTAAAATCTAACGGAGCAGTAGTTCATTCCTTGCCTAGGTTCCACGGCAAGGGACCCTTCCATTGTATAGCCACTGTAACATATTTCATCCAGCCCGGGGAGCAATATAATCAGAGACATGTATGACGTAGCAATATTAGCCTTGGGGCGGTCTGAGCCTAGGTAAAATCCTTGTGTGTTCTTGTGTTCTGGTATTCTTGACGAGGAGGAGAAATCTTGTATGTGCTTGCCATCCCACTGCCAAACAAATAAAGGGGGTATGCAGTCCGTGTTCCCGCACACGACAAGAATCTAGATGCTACATCTTGTATGGTCGTGTCGAGTCGAGATGATCCCATGGAGTACTCGCAGTGGATTGGAAGAGATATGTGAACATTTAGCGCTTTGTGGCAGTGTTCTACGAGTCTCTGATTGCTTTGGCGGGTCTTTTTTGTTTTCTTTATTTTTTTTTTGCTCTGTGTATCTTTAATGTCTATACTTGCTCTAGTTATTATATTGTTACAAAGACCAAATGTAATTGATATTATCTTAGTATTAATATATTCTTGTTATAAAAAAATAAGTTTAAGCATGCTTTTGTTCACAAAAGTAACACCAAATACTTTTACAAGTAATGACTTTAATTGGATCATACGAGTTTCTACATATAACTTTTTCCACAAGTGGGTTAGATAAACATAATTAATTCGTGTGTCTGGCAGATCTCTTGGGACCTGTTCGGGTTTCGTGTTCGTGGTGTGTTTTTAAGTCAGTCTCTTCCGATCTACGGATATCATCATTTGTGATGGTTCCTGCTCTAGTGCATTGGTTCTTTGGAGTCTTATCACGATAACTTCCCGTCTGTCTACTATAACAAGGTCTACTACGACAAGCTTTGTCCGGCTCTTGTGTTGGAGGATCGAGAACGGCGGCGCGCCTTCAGCTAGCGCTAGTGTTTATAGTCGTCGCTAGGTGGTTCTTTGATCTATTTGTAACTTTTATTATTTTTATGCCTTTTTTACTACTGTTGATGATTATTAACAGATCGGAGGATTTTTCACAAAAATATAAACTTAATTAATAATTTGATAGTAATTTTTTTCACTTTTTTGGACTATGTACACCTGTGAGCATACATTACTTGTATCTATAACTATAGCAATAAAAATATGGTACACATACAAGCAACAGAAAACAAATAGTTGGACAACTGCAAATCGTCCTCGCCGCAACTATTAAGAACCCAAATCCTCCGCCGTTACCAGAGAAGAAAAAGGTCACAGCAGCTGGTCCACACTTTGGCACTGAAGAAACCCCTAGCCATGAAGCGTTAATGCGCAGCAATAACCACCAGCCCGTAAGACTGGATCTAGCCCACTACTAAGGAACATTGGTCGGAGTAGCCCTCCGAGCAACTTCAACCCCGGATTCGGCGCCTACGCCACCCCGCCTATCAAGCGGTTGGATCCGTCATCATCCACCACAACCCAACAGCAATCCGCACCGCCGCACTCCAAGTCCGCCAAGACCAGATCGGTGACGAGATCAACACCACACAAAATCGGAGCACATGTCCGGGGAAGACCATATCCCATAGGCTTCTCGACGCCATAAACATCGCCGAGATGGGGTTGAAGTCGAGACACCATTATTCGATGTAGCGCATCCACCATCATCTGAGTTGCGCCACCACGATACCACAAAAACGCCAACTTTAGGGACCTTAATGAATGTCGAGCATAGGTCATGGGTCCCAACCCCTCCCGCCTGCGTGAGCGGAAGCGGAGGGGGCGAGGACCCGTCGATCGCCGCCAGGGGAGGAGGCGGCGGCTGTATTTTTTAACTTTTTAGTGAGGGGTACGGGACAATATCAATTGTTTTTGTGTTTAAGGTTTTTATTGGATGGCCGTTTTTTATTTAAGGTTTTTATTGGGTGTACCGAAGCGGTTACTGCAAGAAGACAACCTGATTCTGCGATTACTTGAGCTAACGCGTCAGGCTTTGGCGACGAGTTCATGCTATGTGCATTTCAAGATTTTAGGCATCCCAAATTGCGGACCGGAAATGGACGCGGGTGGTCACACTAGTGGAAAAAGGGCCTATAGTCCCGGTTCATAAGGGCTATTGGTCCCGGTTCTCGGGACTAATGCTGGTCCCGATTCGGGCACGAACCGGGACCAATGGGTCTCAACGTGGACGCGCACGCAACGAGGGGGTATGGATCATTGGTCCGGATTCGTGGCACAAACCGGGATCAATGGGTCTCCACGTGGACACGCGCGCAACGAGGCGGTGTGGATCATTGGTTCCGGTTCGTGGCACGAACCGGGATAGTTGGTCTCTGCATTTCGGGCTATTTTTTAACCGCGGCAGGGTTTTGTTTTTTTTCATTTATTTATTTGGTGTTTTATATTCAATTTAATGGTACTACATATATACACAATAATGAAACCACGATATATATATATATATTACACATCATGGTCACGAATATATTATACACCGTCTCATCCGTCGTGCTTGGTCGAAACATAATTACAAACGGTACTCACACGAATTTGATCTAATTTACATCTTCTTTTTTACACTTCACCCTTCCAAATGAACCGGGTAATAGTATTCTCCTTTCGGATATATGACTTCTTCTAATAAGAATCTGGCAATTTCCTCTTGAATTGCTTGCACGCGTTCTTGTGATAGAAGACCATCCCGCATCCGTTCGATCTAATTTAAAGAAGGGGATCAATATATATGAATAAAACTAAACACAATTGGTGGTAATAAAATAAAGTTGTGATTATTGTTTATCGTACTTTAATTTTTTTGATATTCCGGTCTGTGCCCTTCTCTTTGGTCATCTGGCGAATAAACTCGCAGACATAGTATCCACATAAGTTATTCCCGGCTTCCTGCCTCAAGCACTTTACGAGAACGGAGTTCAATCAAAATAATAATCAAGCATGATAATAGGGGTATTGAAACTAGAATCAAAGAGATGCGTCGATCTAGCAAGTAGTACTTACAGTCAATGGTCGAAATGTAAACTCTGGCTTCCAAACACCCCTAGTGTTGGTGGTGAACCGTTTCCAAGCCTTCTGGAGGCATTCCTGCATGTTCGCCCACTTTTCTAAAGGTGTGTGTTTCGAGTCCATGACTTTTACTACTCCTTGGTCAACAACAATGATTAACAGAATATAGTGGAAGCTGAACACACTAATAAAATATAACACGAGTCAATTATACGCTTAACATCGAGTAAGCGAAAATAGAATGTGTACAAGACAGTAACACTCACCCAGCGTTGTAAAGAAATAGTATTTTCCTTCTGTTGCTGAAATACGTCAACGCTTGTACCAAGTTATCCTCTATCTCTTTGGGTTTTGTTTTTACAGTAACTTCATGAAAAAAATTGCAGTCAACAAACCCAAGGTCATAGATTTGTCCTTTGTTGCATTCGAGAATCTTCATTCTGCATATATAATTAGTATAGTGATGATTAAGATTATACAAGCAACAAATAAGCTGAGCTAGAAATACTTAATTACAGAAATTAATAATACTTACAAACAATAGGCACTGACGATAGTTTTGTCGAGGGCGTCTCGTTGGTAAAACTGAAATAATTCTGAAAATTCAATAAGTAGGAAGCCATCTCCATGACCGTAATGGCGGTGTTTATATCCAGCATAGATCCAGTTTTTGGATTCAGCAGAGGCTTGCATGTACCAGTTATGCAATCTTCGCATTTTTGTTGGTAGATCTTTGACTAACTCGGGTTTGATGAGAGGAGGCCCGTGCCGGTATACGTATGTTATTTGTTGGTACCCCTCGAACTCATCCATACGGCTCATGTACTTAGTAATAGATAGTCCATATAATTCGGCCTTTTCTCCGTACAGTTGAATAAACTCCGGATCAATGTTCGGATCATGCCGCTCCTGGGCTCTCCACTCATTGGTATCGTACACTTTGAACGGTTCGATCGATTGATTTTTCTGTTGTCCGAGCTGGGAAACTTCTTTCCCGACTCTCCGCTCTTTTGCCTCACCCGACTTGGTAATAGAGCGATTATAGGCTGATGTGAGCGCTATGGGTTGGTGAAGCTAAATCTTAAGCGCGGCTGCTTTGGCTTTATCTTCTGCGGTGACCGGGAAGAATGGCTCTATCGGCTTTTTCTTGTTAGCCATGTTAATCTTCCACTTTTCATAATGGGCAGCTGCAGCCGCAGCAATTTCCTCATTTGTCTTCTCGCAAGGTAGCTTCTTCATATTCTTATGAGGTACTTTTGGGAGGGGCCATAGCTTACGTTTCGGGATTGGAACGTGCTCTTGCTGCTGCTGGTGGTGATGCCCCTCTTAGTATACATCCGCTTTTGTCTCTGAGGCTCAGGGGACGGAGAATGCTGACGCGGCGGCGGAGACGGCTGGCGCGGCGATGTAGACGGCTACGCTGAGTGGTGAGGCGGTGAAGTCGACGGTTGCGCTGGAGAATGGTGAGGTGGCGGCGAAGGTGGATTGCTGCTCTAAGGAGTGGGTGGCCTTGGCGGCACATAATTTGGAAGCACGATGTGCTCCTTTGGCCATACAATAGTCCCCCCTTTGGCTTCTCCTAGTCCAATCAGCTCCATATCTTCCCCTGCAGGGTGGTCCAGCTTCAGCTCCTCAAAATCTTGCTTCACATCATCCACCGTGACAACAGCGTACCCTTTTGGAACCGGTCTGCAATGCCAAGTTGGGTCAGGCGCAATTGGTACGGCCATGCCGACCACCGCCGTCACCCTTAAGTTCATAACTTGCACTTTAGCTCACAAGTTGTTCTCTCTATGATATCATCCACTAGGTAGCGTTTAGGAGGAGCCGTCTTCGGTGCATCATCATCAACATCATGGAGCTGCGTGGAAGCGATGCTGCTTTTCTTATTCGATAGGGCGCCGGTACCATCGAATGCAGCTTCTACCACGTGCCGCTGAGATTGGCTGCTAATACCTTGCTGGCTAAGTCTGTCGAGTTGATCCTGGTGCCGCTTTAATGCTTCTTCGACATTATGCAGCCGGTCTGCAGTAGCCGCTTTCTCAGCTTCCTCCCTTTCCTTTCTCCTCTGATGGCTTTTATCGGGATATCTCTTCATTTCCGCGGGAAAGGCAACATTCCACGACTTGGAGCCTGGTGTGCCTCATGCTCGTCCTTCGTGTTCAGGATTTTTAAGGGCGCGTGTGAGCTCGTCGTTCTCTCTATCGGGGACAAACCATCCCGCTGCAACATCATCTACTGCATTTCTAATATCGTTGATGGGCAGTAGGGGATGATCTTTATGTTTCTGATTATGTATTGCCCTCCCTTCTTCGTCCAACATGCCCCCATGGCTGTAAAACCAGTTTCTCGCTCGTGGTGTCCATGTTGTGGGCTCTGGTATGATCCCGGCAGCAATGTAATTGACCTCAAGTGCATCCCACTTAGGCATGCAACCGGCATAGCCAGCAGGCCCCATATTATGATGGTACACTTTCTTAGCAGTGTTCGCCGTATTTATTCTAGACCTTTCCAAAGCTTTCTCCGATGTCTTGTACTTCACAAAATCAGCCCACTGGTGTCTTAACTTAGCATAGCCGCCTTGATTGAAATCCGGAGTCTTCTCTACCTTGACAAAGTTATTGTACAGTTTCTTCTTCTAGTTCTTGAATGCATCGGCCATCTTGATGAGAGCAAACTTCTTGACTCTTTGCACAAGCTCCATTTTTTCTCTCTCCTCCTCGTCTGGATTCACATCTGGCCTCGACGGGAGGAAATTAATCACGAGCTTGTCAAAAAGCTTATCTTTGGCATTGTCGCCGACATACGGGACTCCACCGCCGCTTGGCCGATTCCATTCTTGAACGGTGATCGGGATATAGTCCCTCACAAGAACTCTGCATTGCTTGACAAATTTTCTTGCGACATCGACGGGAGCTTGCGGTTCGCCGTCTACACCGACCACTTCGATCCTATACCTCATAGTGTCATCCAGCTTTTTTGTTGGGACTCATTTCATTCTTACAGAAGAAGTTCTCGATCCGGAGGGCTAAAAGAAGAAAGAGTGTTAATATATGCATGTATATATATAGACAGCAGCATTTTAATTACAAAAATACATATATACACCTCACCGGAGTTTGCAAGATTTAAGGTTCCGCCAGAGTCGTCGCCTTCTCCCTCATCGGCTTCTCCCCTGTCCCAGGCTTTGGATTATACCTCACCGGAGCCATCTCCTCAGTTGAGAGACTCATATCCCTTACCGGAATCGTTCAGAAACTTCCTAGTGACATCGATATCGATATCTTCATTTTCGCAGATCATTCCATGGAGGATGTTTTCCTGATGTTCTAGATTAATAGTATCTTGGTGTGTTGGATCCATAGTATCTGCAAATTAAGATTTGCAAGTTACAATAATGCAAATAATACAAAACACTATGCACTTATTTTCTAAATGGGTTCGGAATGCCCTAGGTGGACAAACCATCGAACCCATAGTACTTAGGGGGTGTCGGTGTTCCTCTATGTAAAGTGAGGTTCAATGTTGTATTAATATGAATGCTTACATTTTTAAATGGTAGAGCTCATTTTTATGAACATTTTGATATATTATACACATTTTTCTGATTTAAAATGAATTAGTTATGATTTTTCCCAATTTTAATCCATTTTTAAATCATTTTTATAGAAATAAACATTTTTGGAATTATTAAAATTATTTTCCATCTGGCCCCACATGTCAGACTTTTATTAATTTCAGAATACATTTCCAAAAAAAATAAAAACCTGACTTGTTGGACCCACCTGTTAGCATTTTCAATTAATAAAACAATTATAGAAAAGATTAACTAAAAGAAAAAAGAGAGCCGGGGGAGGGGGAGGCTTACCGGCTGGCGGTGGCCGTCGGTGTGTGCGGTCGGAGGCGGTGGGCTCGGGCGGCGTGGTCGGAGGCGGAGCGACGGGATCGGGCGGCGCTGTCGGAGGCGGAGCGACGCGGGCTCGGGCGGCGCCGTCGACGGCGGCAGGCTCGGGCGGCGCGGTCGGGGGCGGCATGGGTAGGGGCAGGTGCAGGGGCGACGGCATCGGCGTCGGAGGTGGAGCGGCGCGGGCTCGGGCAGCGCGGTCGACGGCGAAGAGGGCGACGACGGCTCGAAAATCCGGCAGCTTGACGGCGTCGTTCTGCTCCGCGCGTGATTTTCCTTAGGCGTTTTGCGAGTGAAGTGGATGGGGAAGAAGTAGGAGGGGCAACAGTTATGTACTACAAGCCTTTCGTCCCGGTTCATCGCACCAACCGGGACCGTTGACCCTTTGGTCCCGGTTGGTGGTACGAACCGGGACCAAAGGTCTGGGCGGGGAGCGTTGCTGGGCCGCCACGTGCAGCGCGTGCACCCAGGCCTTTGGTCCCGGTTCATCGCACCAACCGGGACCGTTGAGCCTTTGGTCCCGGTACGTCCCACCAACCGGGACCACAGGTCTGGGAGGGGAGTGTTGCTAGGCCGCCATGTGCAGCGCGCGCACCTAGGGTCATCGGTCTCGGTTCGTGTGAGGAACCGGGATCTTTGACCCGTTTTTTAGATTTTGGCCAAACTTTTGGTCTTCCCGCCATTTTTAAATTTGGTTTCTTCTTTAATTAATAAGATGTTTCAATTTAAGATCACTATTTATTTGGAATTTTAAAAAACTTTTAACAGGAAAAGTGCTTCATTTTAAACTAATCAAAAACCATTTTCTGTTTTCAAATATTTTTATTTTAACTATACAATTTTATTATTTTCAATTAAAATTGCATTAACAAATATTTATTGCATAATTTGGAATTTGAAAAAACTTTCAACGGGAAAATTGCTTCAATTTAAATAACTAATCAAAAACCATTTTCTGTTTTCAAATATTTTTATTTTAAATATACTATTTTCAATTAAAATTGCGTTAACAAATATTTATTACATAATTTGGAATTTGAAAAAACATTCAACAGGAAAAGTGCTTCAATTTAAATAACTAATCAAAAACCATTTTCTGTTTTCAAATATTTTTATTTTAATTATACAATTTTACTATTTTCAATTAAAATTGCATTACCAAATATTTATTGCATAATTTGGAAAACTGGGTGTTCAAAACCTTTTTCTGAATTATAGAAGAATTATTCCACCTATTCAAATTATTAACATTTATGCCATTTTCAATTAAAAAATCATTAACTAATTTTTCTGCATATTTCATTAACTAAGAAGCTGGGCTAGGAATCTTCATCCCCGCCGTTTTGAATATGGTTTCAATCGGGCGTAACAAATTCAAAAACGATCCAAACAACGTGAAACCTTCACAAAATGACCTATCATAGTTGCAAGGAAAAATATTGAACTTGAAAAATTGCAAATATCATAAAAAAATTCTTCACAAAATGACCTATCATGTTCGAGGTTTCATGGCATCTAGGTCAAACCACCAATGTTATGGCTAGAATCAGGGCATAGTTTGTGATAATATGCCCATATTGTGCACACATGTGCATCTTGGGATGGCTTACGATATTGCAGGAGGAAGTTTTCCTTTTCGACGCACGAAAAAGCCAATTTCCATTTTTGAGGTGCCGAAATCGGGGTGTTCTGTGCAGCAACTACCAAATTAAAGTTTGGCATTGGTACCAACCCATTTTCCAAAAATCCTAGACCACCTTAGATGGACAATTTCCCAACCGGTGTATCTGGAATCTTTTCGTCCATCCCTCATGAAAAAGACAAATTACTACCGAATCGGTAGGAGGTTGCCTAGATTTGAACTACAAGTACATGATATAATGCTTGTGAACCGGGATCTTTGACCCGTTTTCAGATTTTGGCCAAACTTTTAGCAGGAAAAGTGCTTCAATTTAAATAACTAATCAAAAACCATTTTCTGTCTCCAACCGGGACTAAAGATAAACCTGTAGTCTAGGTTGGAGACACCATCCGAGACTAAATGTGGGTGGCGACACTATGCCAGTGAGTGTCGACACTATTTCTTGAGTGGCAACACTATGCCAGTGAGTGTTGACACTATTCCATGAGGGACGACACTATTTCAGTGGGTTGCGGCATTATGACAGTGGTGAGTGTCGACATTATGTCATGACTGTCGACACTATGTCATGCTGCTTAATCTATAAATAGGCATCCTGTAAAGTTATCAACTGCAAACACGATGGTCTACGAGAGTAGGGACAACACTACGGCCAACTTCAGGGAGATGCCTAAGGATCCAGTCCTCAGGCATCTCTCTGAAACTGGCCATAGAGCCACTAACTAATATGTGAAATTAGTTAGCTCCCCGACATATTGATCTAGCTAGAGAAGTTATGAACTACAAGAGCAGGGACAACACTACGACCAACTTAAGGGAGATGCCACCAGAGCCCAGTCCTGTGGCATCTCCAACAAGTTGGCCATAGATGTACTCCCTAATATGTGAAATTAGTTAGCTCCACGACAACACTACGGCCAGCTTCAGGGAGAAGTTATGAACTACAAGATGGTGTGTGAGAGCAGGGACAACACTACGGCCAGCTTCAGGGAGATACTGGAGGATCCAGTCCTCAGGCATCTCTCTGAAGCTAGCCATAGAGGCACTCCCTAATATGTGAAAATAAATAGAATAGAACAACATCTTCATATATAGTTCAGGAAAGTTGAAGAGAGACCAACACTAGTAGAAACGATATATTAGTCCCGGTTTCCTAACTGGATTATGGAATCGGGACTAAAGGCCCCCTTTATTCCCGCCGGTCCAGCCACAAACCGGGACTAACACTCAAGACATTTATTATTATTAAAAAACTGGGACTAAGGAATTGGGACTAAAGGCCCCCCTTTATCCCCGCCGGTCCATCCACAAACCGACATAATGGAATCGGGACTAATGGAATCCGGATGGCTTACGATGTTGCAGGAGGAAGTTTTCCTTTTCAAAGCATGAAAAAGCCAATTTCCATTTTTGAGGTGCCAAAATCGGGGTGTTCTGTGAAGCAACCACCAAATTAAAGTTTGGCATTGGTACCAAAAAATCCTTCACAAAATTACCTATCATGTTCTAGGTTCTCATATAAAGTTTTCATACATCACATAAAGTTTCCATACATTACATAGATTTATATAGGGTTTAGGGTTTAGGGTATGAATCCTTCGTCGCGTATGTCGATCCCTTGCCTATGATCGCTTCTTAGGCCGTAACCATGGAGCATCTTCTTTGCTTAACGGGATGCTTGGGTCAGTTTTCATGGTGAAGGGCGGAATTTCATCAAACTTATCATAATCTACTGACATGTCTGTCTTGTCCTTAACTCCCGCGATGTTTCTTTTCCCTGAAAGAACTATGTGATGCCTGGGCTCATCGTCTGATGTATTCGTTTCCTTATTTCTTTTTGTTTTTTCAGTCTAGAGGACATGTCCTTCACATAAAAAACATGTGCCACATCATTGGCTAGGACGAATGGTTCGTCTCTGTAACCAAGATTCTTGAGATCCATTGTTGTCATTCCGTACAGCTGGTCTACCTTTATCCCTTCTCTATTCATGTTGACCCAACTGCACCGAAACAAAGGAACCTTAAAAGTAGGTCCATAGTCAAGTTCCCATATCTCCTCTATGTAACCATAGTATGTGTCCTTTTTCCCATTCTCGCATGTTGCATCAAAGCGAACACCACTATTTTGGTTGGTGCTCTTTTTATCATGGGCAATCGTGTAAAATGTATTCCCATTTATCTCGTACCCTTGGAAAGTCAATATAGTCACAGATAGTGTCGCGACCAACAAGTAGAGCCGATACCCAATAGTGGTGTCATTCATGAGATGTAATTGCAACCAAGTGCCGAAAGTCTCCATGTGATTTTCTTTAATCCAGTAGTCATCCTTCCCCGGGAACTTGGAGCGTCCAACATTCATGTGTTCCTCAATATATGGAGCCACGAAGGTAGAACTGTGTAGTGTGCTTGATTTAAAGAATGCCCGTCTCTAAATATCATTGCTTTCTTTCCTAGCGTGCCTTTTCCACTCAGTCTCCCCTCATACCGTGATTCAGGAACACCAATCGGCTTAAGGTCAGGAAGAAAGTCTACACAGAACCCAATGACCTCCTCTGTTCCATAGCCCTTGGAGATGCTTCCTTCTAGCCTAGCATGGTTACGAACATATTTCTTTAAGACTCCCGTGAACCTCTCAAAGGGGAACATATTGTGCAAAAATACAGGACCGAGACTGGAAATCTCTTCGACTAGGTGAACTAAGAGATGCGTCATAATATTGAAGAAGGACGAGGGGAACACCAACTCAAAACTGACAAGACGTTGGACCACATCCTTCTGTAGCCTTTCTAGACTTTCTCGATCGATTACCTTCTGAGATATTGCATTGAGGAATGCACATAGCTTCACAATGGCTACTCGAACATTTTCCGGTAGAAGCCCCCTCGATGCAACCGGAAGCAACTGCGTCATAATCACGTGGCAATCATGAGACTTCGGGTTCTGGAATTTTTTCTCTGCCATATTTATTATTCCCTTTATATTTGACGAGAAGCCAGCCGGGACCTTGATACTGTAAAGGACTTCAAAAAAGATTTCCTTCTCTGCTTTGGTAAGAGCGTAGCTGCTTAAGTATTCATGGCCTTTATCAGTATGCTTGTTGTATGGGTCTTTGATACGTTGCTGGTCCTCCCGTGCTTCTGGTGTATCTTTTGTCTTCCCATACACGTTCAGGAAGCCTAGCAGGTTTACGCAAAGATTCTTCGTCACGTGCATCACGTCGATTGAAAAACGGACCTCTAGGTCTTTCCAATACTCAAGCTCCCAAAATATAGATTTCTTCTTCCACATGGCCGTGTGTCCGGTAATGGGGTCTTTCGGAACAGATTGACCGCCAGGACCCTTTCCAAAGATTACTTCTAGGTCCTTCACCATACCAAATACATCAGCACCTTTAGGGAGCTTAGGCTTCTTCCGGTAATCTGCCTCACCGTTGAAATTCTTGCCTTTCTTTCTTACTTGATGATTGGTCGGAAGAAATTTATGACACTCCAGGTACACAACCTTCTTACATTTAACCAAATATGTACCGTTGAAAAACCTAGCATCCACCTCCCACACAAAAATTCAGAAAAAATAAGTGGATGGGCGGGGCTTATTTATAGCCAGGGGAGGGTTTTTGGTCCCAGTTCATGCCACGAACCGGGATCAATGCTCTGCAGAGCGCCACGTGTGCGTCGGGGGAGGGCCATCCAAAAAAAACTCACCCAAGTCATTGGTCCCGGTTGATGGCATGAACCGGGACCAATGACCTGGGTGGGGGGCGTTGCTGGGCCGCCACGTGTCGCGGGGAGGGGCTTTGGTTCCGGTTCGTGGCATGAATCGGGACCAATGCCCAGCGCCGTCGCTTCGTCGTCCTCGTGTACAAATAGGATGCCACAGCGCGTCTCTTCGCCATCTGCAATCTCTCCACCGCGTCGTACGTCGCTTCGCCACATCCCTCTGCAATCTCTCCACCGTGTTGTCGCTTCGTCGTCCATCCTTCCCTCCCTCTCCAATCTCCACCGCGCCGCCATGGAGATGCCCGCGCTGAACTTCTACGAGGCGGTGATGTTCGCGCACTTCGACATCCTCACGCCGCCGGGCACGACGGTGCCCCACGGATGGCGCATCAGCTATGCGGGTGTGTTGGTGGCTCCGCTCGGTGTCCCCGGTGGAGCCGAGATGGAGAGCAAAATCGCGGCGCGCTGCCACCAGCTGCCCGCGTGGAAGAGGGTGCTGCCCCGGTACGCGGTGGCCAGCCCATACTGGCCGGCGCTGTTCAAGAAGGAGTGGAAGGCCAAGATTGGCAACCGCATCGTTTACGGGCGCGTGGTGCACCGGGATCTCCGCAACCAAGAAGGGCGGGAGAGGTTCTGGTCCGTCCCTGGACGGACCAAGTACACTGTCATCGCCGCCGCTCGCTGCGAAGAGGTGCTCCCTCTCGCGAACAATGCGGAAATCGTGGAGGTTCTGTCCGACGTCGACGAGGAAGCCGGCGGCTCCGAGGACAGCGGCAGTAGCGAAAGTGAAATTGTTGACTAGGAAGAATTTGTGAAATCGCACCTTTGTTTAGGAAGAATTTGTGGTTGAATTAATGAAATGCCTCGATTTAGATCTCTGTCTCGATTAATTTGTGGAAGAATTTGTGATTTAGATCAATTTCTGCCTCGATTTAGATCTCTGTCCCGGATGGGGAACGTGACCGTCAAGTGACCGTCAAGGGGTTTTTGGTCCCGGTTCGTGGCATGAACCGGGACCAATGCTCCGCAGAGCGCCACGTGTGCGTCGCAGGAAGGGGTGTTTGGTCCCGGTTCGTGGCATGAATCGGGACCAATGCGCCGCAGAGCGCCACGTGTGCGTCGTGGGGGCATTGGTCCCGGTTCATGCCACAAATCGGGACCATAGCTTAGAGACAAACTAGGACCAATGCCCAGGCGGCATGAACCGGGACCAATGCCTGGCATTGGTCCCGATTGCGGAACCGAACCGGGACCAATGGCATTTGGGTGCTGGACCAAAGACCCTTTTTGTACCAGTGTCAGTTCCTGTCCGACTGGACCGAGGGTATCTCAACCGGCACGATCCAACCCGTTTGAACGCGTCCGCGTAGACTGGCGGATAGCTACGCGCTGGCCCAGTGGGACGACCCATCCGGACCGACCTATCCATGCACTAAATTTGGGCCACAGTTGCATCGGCCCGGACAGCGCGCTTGTCCTCCTGCTTCCTCTCCTAATCTGCCCGGGACCTCTCGCCAGTGGCATAAGAGGCACTCTCCTTTCCTAAACCCTCGCCCTTCATATCTACGGCCAGAGCAGGCACGGCGGTTGCCACCGCCACTGCCCACTGCCACCGTCACCCCCGCAATATCGAGCAAGACCACAGGCCGTGCGCATTGCCAGAGTTGAGCATGTCCATCCCGCCGCCCGGCCACCGCCTGTTTACTGGGCACGCGACAGCCTCTAGGGTACGTCGCGCACAACATGCTCGGTCGTTTGCCTAACCGCTCTTAAGGTACGTTTGCCGGCCATTTCTAGGTTATCTGGTCCCTACGGGAGTTGCCATGGCCATTGATGGCTATATACTTTAACAGATGGGTAGAGTCGAAAGGCAATCGAGTTATTCTATAAGAACTTCATCGAGTCATCGTCCAAAGAGGAGTCCGACGGCGAGACCAAAGTTCCGCTGACCGCTGCACGGATGGTGCACGGCCAGTACCTCCTGCCACCACATAGAGGTGGCTTGGCAAAGCGGCGTGAAGCCAACCATGAATGTGACCGAGAAGCTGGACACCTGCGCTTTTACAAGGACTACTTCCATCCAATTGATCCGGTCTTCAAAGAGAAGGCATTCCGTCGCTGCTATTGGATATCCAGGAACCTGTTCTTGGACATTCTCAACAGGGTGAGGGAGTACGATGACTACTTGGAGGCCAAGTACAATTGTACCGGTAATATTGACTTCTCCTCTTACTAGAAATATTCTGCTGCCCTTCAGCAGCTTGCATGTGGAGTGCCCCGTGATCTCCTCGACGACTACATGCACATGAGCGAGTCCACATGCCGTGAGGCCATGTACCGGTTTTCCAGAGCAATTATTGCGGTGTTTGGTAAAGTTTACCTGAGAGAGCAAAAAACACTGAAGACACTTCCCGCCTTTTGTCCATCAACGATAGTAGGGGGTTTCCTGGGATGCTTGACAGCATCGACTGCATGCTTTGGTAGTGGAAGAACTATCCTTTTGGTTGGCAAGGGCAGCTCAAAGGGAATGTGGAGGGGTACACCGTCATATTAGAGGTTGTTGCATCACAAGATCTCTGGATTTTACACTCCTTTTTTGTTATGGCTGGATCAAACAGTGATATCAATATGCCGCAGCGGTCTCTAGTGTTTTCTAGGCTGGCAGAAGGCAATGCCCCATAGATTTCCTATGAGATCAATGGCAATCCTTATGAAATGGGTTACTATCTAGATGACGGTATATATCCCTCCTAGTCCACCTTTGTTAAAACAATTCGCAACCCTGGAGATGAGAAATGCAAGAGGTTTGCGAAAAAGCAAGAGGCCACTAGGAAGGATGTGGAGCGAGCATTTGATGTGCTTCAGTCAAGATGAGATATTGTTCGATACCCTGGTAGAATCTAGAGCACGGAGAGGATGTGGGATGTGATGACTGCTTGTGTGATCATGCACAACATGATCGTCGAGGACGAGCGTGATGACAACATCTGCGACCAAGGCTAGGATTTTCAAGGTGAGTTGATTGAGCCAGAGCCAGGTCTAGCGTCTTGGAAAGATTTCATGCAAGTGCATGAAAAATTGCGTCACAGGCACATCCATGACCGGCTTTAACTAGATTTGAATGAGCATATATGGGCTCGTGCCGGAAACCAAAACTGTTAATCTCTTTTTTTTTAATTTGAATGACATTTGGTTGTTTTTATCGAACCATATGAGTTTAAACTATTCATATATGAGCACTATTTTAATTTGATTACCTAATTAATTTATTTCCTTGTCAAATTGTATATTTATCCATGTACTTTGTGCTAAAATGTGAAAAATTTGGCCAGTTCAGACAGAAGCGTCATGCCGCTGGACGCGGCTGGCCGGACATGTTAGACCACGACCCAAATCCCCCACGGCCCGACCCATCCGGGCAGAATTAGACCTCTGGGTCGTGCCGGTGAAGATGCCCTGAGGCCCAACGCCCATACGCAAACGGAGCACCAGCGCCGGACTGGTCTCGTTTCAACGCATTCCTGACCTAAAATTTGACCAGGTTTGCATGGAAGGACAGCCGAAGTCAAAAAGTAGGGGATTTTTTTATGGATAGATTATTGAAAAATATTAATACAATATGAAACTTGATTAGTCTAAACTACGTGGTAGCCCGTCCTCGTCACCGTTCCCCTTGGCCCACCTGGCCACAGTGGCCTCCTTCACCTGGCGGTGGCACCGGGCCGCCTTGTTTCTCGTCTGCATCCTATCGAGGGAAATCCTTCCCCTCTCCCTCACCGCCGTCGCCGCTCGACGGTTTCGTGCCGCCTGTGCGTCCTGTTTGACCGAGCCCGCCATCTCCGCATGGTACGACATGGCTTCGGCCTGCCAGTCGGCGAAGGTACTGGAGTTATCCTCCATGTCGCAATAATGGTTGGCCCGGAAGGCGTCGTTGGTGTTGGCCTCCGTTGTCGCCTACATCACAGCTAGCGGCACGTTGGGCGGCCTCCTCGCTAGCCAAAGTAGCCTCAGCCGCCGCCTCCTCCTCCCTTGCCAAGGCCATCGCCGCCGCCGATGCCCAGGATAGCTCCACCACGTGCCTCGACGGCCTAAATGGCAACGTAGAGGGCACCACGAGCCACGTCCTCTCAGGCCGTCTCAATTGAGTTGAGGTTGGCCTTCTGCGGGTCGGGCCTCCCTCGCTGCTGTCCTCCCACTCCTCCATGTCCTCTTCCTCCTCTTCGGCCTCCCATCCCTCGACATCCTCCACCTCCTCCTCCTCCTCCTCCACAAACCAGGCTTGCTCGCCGCGGCAAGGAGGGCGGGTACGCGGCAAGGGCGTACTTGCTGAGGTCGCCCCGGGTGACTGGGAGGCGTCTAGGCGGCATGGTGACAGTGGTACTCCCCGTCCCCGACGGCCTTCCTTTTTATAGGTCGGGCAGCCCCTCGACAGGAAACAACGGCGGAAGGGAGCGGATAGGCGGGAGATGGCGCGGCCAGCAGGCGGGAAACAACTCCAAAATAGGCACGGGCGGGAGAAACACACGGGGGACAGTGGGATGCGCGCCGACCGTCATTAACGCTAATGGCAGCTCTTAGACGATCGACTAAGCTGCTCTCGGGGCAGCGGAGCGCACGAATAGGGCAGCCCGTTGGGTAGAGAGCCCACCGCAGGGCCAAGGACACTTTTTGTCCTTCTTGACCCGCAAACCCGCGGTGTCCGATTTGCAGGCGCCATTGGGATGCCCTTAGACTTATGTTGGAAATTGCCGGAAAAAATAGGCACGAAAGCAGTAAATTGTTAGTTAGCCAAACAAAACGTAGCCAAAAGATGGATTATCATAATCCATTTCAACGCCAAATGCCGCACAAGTGACTCGTATTAGTCATGATCACATAATAAAGTCCCAGCATGCTCTTCTTTCACAAAAGTAACACCATATCCTCTTATAACTAATATGTTTACCCTTGGAGAGAAGATACAATGAAGAAACAAATCGTAGCTAATCTGAAGTATTTGTGAAAAAAAAATCAAAAACAATGATGGAAGCAAGATTACATCTTGATAAAGCTATAAGAGCGAGCTGTAGTCTGCACCGAACTAGAACAAATTATCACAATCCAGACCACAGAACAATATTTACAGCTAACAAATAGCGGCACAATATCTGAATAAACCTGACAAATATACCTTGTGGAAGAAAGGATGAAAGAAACATGAGACCCAAAAATACATACGAAATGCGTCTTGTTACTGGATCATTTTTTGAACCTTCTCTCAGTAATTGACAGTCCTGTTGCTTGACTTCTCGTGCAACTTTGGGTGACACCCAACGAGATGAACTGCCTCTATTGAGGTTGGCAGACCACAAGCAGGAAACGACTGGAGCTCTGCACAGTCTGATATGCTCAGAACCTTGAGGGCTGTGAGTCTCCAAAAATTTATCGGGAAGGATGCTGCCGTCAGCTTGGGGCATTTCTCAATCACCAGGCGCTTCAGTGAAATGAAAGTATCCAGAGAGACTAGAGATGAGAGCAGTGGGCAGTTGGATATTTGCAACTCCGTGACTGCTGTGCACAAACTAGTTTTTCCTGGCACCAGAAGGGATGTCATGTTGGGCAGATCCATTATCACAAACGAGTACAATGAGGGCAGCACTTGAAGAAGACTTCCCAAACTTTGATCTGATATGTCAGAGTGGCACAGCTGAAGCTTCTGGAGAGACGTAAAGGACTGCAGTCCCTCTGCATCTACAAGCTGCTTGTTGCCAGCGTTTATGTTCAGAACTATGATAGCTTCTAGATGGCTTTGATGGAATAGTCCCCTGCAAAGTACACTAGTTGTGGAGATGTCCAGTGTGAGCATCTCTAATCTTGATGAAGAATATGGACCAAGCCTCATATTGGATATCAACAGTGTACGCTCCACTTTAAGATCAAAGACGGAAGGGGGAAATGACGGAACTTGAATCAACTTTGGGCAGTCTAGAATCTCTAGCCTCTCTAGACAAGGAAATGGGTTTGCCCTCGCTTCAGACCACTCAACCAAGCTGGGAAATTCGTCAAAGACGAGAACCTTTAGGGATGGAAATGCCGTGTCATCAGTACCATAGAACTCACGTCCAATTCGTTTAACCGTGCACAGCTCCTTCATACGCAATTGTTTGAGTGACGGCAGGAGGCCCAGTGGAGGTAGAACGCCCAAGCTCCTGCAGTTAACAAGGTGCAAAGACTGCAGCTCCCTCAGCGACGCCAACTGTAACCAACTGGGAGCTGTAGCACCAAGATACCTTACAATATGAAGTTCCTTTATGTTTTGATGTGGCTGGAGGTTTTCCAGTACTTCACAATCAGACACAGGGTTGAGAACTCTACTAGCTGAACTCCATTCAAGTGTCAGCGCCATGAGATTCTCTTTACTTCTCATGTTGGTCTTGGAGGCTTCGTCCTTGCTCAAAACATTGTCAAGGCCTTTGATTTTTAGTTGGCCGCGGAGACAGTTCATGCCATTCAGCTCTTGCAAGGTATGCCCTCCCCCCTTTTTAACACACAACTCAACTGATCCCTGTAGGTTAACGAGCCGTCCAAACCCTGGTACCCGTGCGATGTACCTCATGTCGATTTCAAGGTGCCGCAACTTTGCAAGGTTACTTATTCCTGCTGGAAGCTTACCAATGGAAGACTTGTCTGTTTGCAAGTCCAAAGTTTCAAGATGGAACAGCTTGCATATCGAGTCTGGTAGACTACGGACGGTAGGGCCCAGGGACAGGTAACGGAGATGGGACAAGCGGGAAATGGCTCGGGGCAATTCAGTCAAGCCAGAGTGGCGAAGATGAAGCACCCGCACAGTCTTGAACTTCCCAATGAAGTCATCTTGAAGACAATTTGACGAGAACGAACGAGTTTTCAGGACTAAAAAGGTCCGCAGGTTTTTCGGGAGCAAGTTCATGGCAGCACTGATATCTTTTTCAGCATCCATAGTGACCGACAGATGGCGCACCGTTGGAGGGATAGGACAGGTCATACCAAGTTCAATTCGCCAGCATTCATTGGCTGAAATTGACACTGCCAGATCATGGATCAAGTCGTGCATCATATAGTGTGTGCGAGAGCCTTCTCTAAGAGTTTGGAAGAAGGACCGTGACAGGAGAGTGTTGAAATAATCTGTTCCCGCATCTTCCATCCTTTTACCAGTGCCATTTTGTGGCTGTATAAAACCGTTGGCAATCCAAAAGTGGATCAAGCTTGTTTGATCGAACTTCCAGTTCTTGGGAAATATACCGCAGAACAGAAAGCACTGCTTGAGTCGTCCTGGCAGGTAATTGTAGCTCAACTGCAGAGAGGAGAGAGTAACATCTCTTGAAAATTCTTTTTCCAAGATGATACGCCAGTCCACTGTGCTCTTTGTAGCTCCAAGCAGTCCTCCTAGCACCTTGACAGCCAAAGGCAGTCCGTTGGCTTTAGCAACAATCATCCTCCCAATCTGTTCCAGTTCATCACTGGAATCATGTGTGCTCCGGCTGCCGAAAGCATATCGGTGGAACAAGGACCAAGAATCCTCAATGCCCAGTGGATTCAGGTGGTAGGTCAGCGATGTACCGAGCATGTCAGCAACCTTTGGTGTTCGGGTGGTCACGACAATTCTACTCCCGCTTTCCGCAGATTTAAAAGTAATAAGGAGTTGCTGCCAGGTATCTTGGGCCTCATACCAGATATCATCGAGAGCAATGAGGACTCTCTTGGATGCCAGAAATCGAGTGAGCTTGAGTTGAAGAGCCTCAAAGGTGACATCCTTCTCGACAGATCCATGGTAGGCTGGGTTGGCTGAAAGCAAGATATCTTTTACGAGTTGCACTTTGTCGAACCTGGCGGAGACAAGTACCCATATTCTGAGATCAAAGTGGCGCTTAACTCTGACTTCGTTGTAGATCGAGTGGGCGAGCGTGGTCTTTCCCAAACCACCCATGCCAACGATGGGGATAACCTCTATGGCAGGGGAAGGGGACGGCAGCGGCTCAGTCAGCATTTGCACAATGTCATTCACCTCCTTGTTGCGCCCAAACAGCTTGTGATCTCGGTGAGGCGCGGTGGTGGCGGCAGTAGAGTCAAAAAGGGCAAGCTGCAGATTGGATCCTCGGGCTTCCTTGAGCAGAGCGCCCAAAGTGCTTGCGACGGAGTCGAGATCTTTGCGGAAACGGGAGCTGGAGCCCTCATCGCTGCTGCTGCCGCCGACGAATCGCCTGCCCATCTTGAGAGCAGAAGCCAGAGGATTGCTGCTAACCTTTGCCTTGGAGGAGGTGGTTTCAACCTGGAACTTGAGCTTGTGGTACTCCATCTCGTCGAGCAGGTCCTCGATGCCGCACAAGGTCTCCTTGGCCGGAGAGCTCCACCCTTCCTCGGCGAGCTGCGCGCCCCACACCAGGTCGCGGATCTGCTCCAGCTGGGTCGCCAGGTCCCGCAGCTTGCCGCTTACATGGTCGCCGGCGCCCAGCAGCAGACACCTCATCTGCATCTCGCCCAGGCTACGGAACCGCTCCACCGCGCGCGCCATGGCCCGCAGAGCTTCCTCCAATACAAGATCCGTGGAGACGAGGGCCATCGGCGGCGGCGGATCAATCGATGATGCAAGTCAATCTTGGGGTGTCAGTGTGAACCTAGATATATGCTAGTACTATGAGCAAGCCGGCGGTGCTCTCTTTCTTTTTCCTTGTGTAGACAGCTGCTTGCAGACGATTCTACGCAGAGTTTTCCTCTCTCTTCAGGAGAAGACTTGACCTCTCCTACGCTTTACCGTGTACTAGAGTGTATGGTGGTGGGCAGTTTTCTACTTTCCGGTGCTAGTGGGCTCTTTTTTTTATTTTCTTTATTAACTCCGGTGCTAGTCTTGCGTTCTATTGACTTGCTGCGTACACGCCGGCCATTCTTCCCGTGATGTCACTACGATGACGAAGCCCATGACCGTCGGGGTCCAATGCACGGATATCTCTCCATCAAACCAATAAATCTTCTACTTGGCCATTTTATGATATCCACCTTGCTTAGCCACGTCATGCATGTGAACATATAGCACAGATGACAAAGCAGGATATATGATGCCACCATACATGACGTCAGCGTAAACAATGCAAACACACATCAAGCAAGTTTATGTCAACATTGCAAAACAGGTCTCCTTTGATCCGCAGTACACGTGGGCACCGCCTCATAAGATGCATGCCTGCATTTATTAAACGATGCACATGCCAGGGTCTTATTACCAACTTTTTAGAAAATACTAATCCATATTAGTTGACTTAATTTTGTCGGATGTATCTAGACTAGATAATTAACTAGATATATATGAATCTAGATAAAGTAGAGTCAAATAATATGGGTCGGAGACAGTAGTAAAAGTTACACATGTATTCAACGATTAATTTAACAATAAAGAAGAGGAGATGTTATGCCTAGAAAATCCCAATGGTAGCATGGTAAATATTATACTCCTGTTTCTGGCTAGTTTCACTCGCTAAAGGAAGGACTCAGAGTGCTCAAGGAAGGACTCAGAGAGAGGGCCTCCAGGTCCCAATGTTAACTCAACTATCTAGGGCTTGTTTGATTCATAGAAATTGCATAGGAATTGTGTAGGATTTAAATCCTATGGGAATTTTTCCTATGTTATTGTTTGATTCATAGGAACACATTCTATAAGAATTAATGCTATAGGAATCTTGTAGTGCAATTCCTATAGGAAATAAACATTAGATCATACCTTATAGAAAAATTCCTTTGCAACATCAAACATAATTCCTCTTTCCATAGGATTCAAATTGGCATGACATCTCAATCCTATGTTTTTCCTATTCTCATATTTTTCCTATCCTATGAATCAAACAAGCCCCTATGTGTTGAAACCACAATTCAGTTGCCTATGGATTATAAATAAGCTTAGCTGCGCACCTTGTGTAAACTGTATTTCAATCTCATACACATTGTAACTGTAATTCAGTTGCATATGTGTTCTTCAGCTCAACATAGCCTATAAGTGCGTCTAAGTTGCACACCATGTCATCTTTAAAATAGGAAGATGTGCTCTGACTTGAAACTTGATATATCATTAGACGGTAGACTCAAGACGAGCCCGGCTTTAAATTAATGAAGCCAACACAGACAGAGTACATCCAGCCAAACAACAACAAATCTACACAGGAGGGCATAGCACCTCACAACACCGCCGCCAACCGGCACACGGGAACAACACAACACGGGCGCCCCCACGCACACCTACACCAGACACACTCGGATACAAAGGGGAAAGTGGTGCCTCCCCCACTAGGGCTGGACATCACGAAGGTTGCTCTGAAGTTGGCGAATCCTCCCAATCGTCAACTCCACCATGTCGCGGTCTTGTCTTCTAGCCACTGGTCTCCACGCCTGCATGAAAGAGGACATTTTGTACAGAACGTCAGTCGGCTGGGTCGGAAAGATTCCCTCGATGGAGAATTTGTTCCTAATGATCCAAAGTGACCAAAGCAAAGCCGCACAGCAAAACCAAAGAACCCACTTAGCCTACCCCGACTGGGCTTGCATAAGGCGGAACACGTCCGCAAAGGATTGGGGGTTCCACGAGCAGGAGAGCAGTTCCCTAACTGCGCTCCACGAAAACATCGCCAAGGGGCAGGCAAAGAAAATGTGGTCCTCATCCTAAAAATCCCCGCAAAGCGCACACCGCCCGTTGGATGGCCCCTTGCGATGTTTAATGTTCATGTTGGACGGCAGCCTGTTGCGGGCGAGCTGCCAGAGGAAGACCCGAATCTTCAGGGGCACCTGGATGCGCCAGATGTCGCTAAAGTGTTTCCTCGGGGTGCCTCTACACGGCTTCCCGATACAAGGATCGGACCGAGAAACGCCCCAACGCTTCCAGGTCCCAGCTGATTCGGTCTTGCCCAACACCCAGCTGCACACCCTCTAGTTCCCTCGGGAGGTTGGTACAGGCAATTCGGTCTGAACCACTCATGGTACGCCTAAACACCGCGCGCCATCCCCCAGCGGTGCGCATCTGGGCCACCAACGCCTCTGGCTCCGCAGCGATGGCCCAAAGGTCTGGGAATCTAGCATGGAGGGGTCCCGACCCCTGCCACCAGTCCAGCCAGAATGAGGTGGACTTCCCATCGACCACCTCATGCCTCGCTACCAAGCGGAATAGATGTTTCACCTTCTGTAGCGATTTCTAGAACGGCGATCCCAACGGGTGGTCATCTAACAGTAAGTCTTTATTGCGAAGGTATTTATTCCTGAGGATCTCCACCCAGAGCCCCTACTCCTGCTCCCCCAAATAGATCTTCCAGATCCATTTGATCAAGAGGCAAGCATTCATCAGCCTCGTGTCCAAAATGCCCAGGCCTCCCAAGGCCTTAGGCTTACAGAGGTTCTCCCATCTGACCCAATGATACTTCTTCTTGGGGCCATTTGCCTCCCAGAAGAAACAGGAGAGCGGCATGTCCAGGTCTTTGTGGACACCCTCTCCCAGCAGGTAGACTCCCATGGAGTGCATAGGCAGGCTGGAAACACACGCATTAATAAGCGTGAGGCGCGCGGCTGACGACATGAATTTCCCCATCCATGTGTCAGCCTGCGAAGCGATCTTCAAAACCAGCGAAGCCCAACCAGCCGCCGTCAGCGTCCGATATCCAATCGGGAGGCCCAGGTATGTAAAGAGGAAGGATCCCCGTCTGTAGTTAAGCATGTTCGCGATCCTAGAGGCCTCCTCTTTAGAGGTGCTAAGAACCATGACCTCGCTCTTGAGAAAGTTGATTTTAAGGCCTGACATACACTCGAAGCAAAGGAGAATGAACTTGAGATTAGCAATCGCCAGCTCCCTTGGTTCAAACATGATAATGGTGTCGTCCATGTACTGTAGGTGCGACACCTCCCTGGACCAGATGCGGAATCAGGCCAGAGAAGTGCCCAGCGCTACTCGTTGCCTCTAGGATGGCAGCCAACGCCTCGACGATGAAGTCAAACAAGAGCGACAAGAGCAGGTCCCCCTGACGCACTCCTCGGCCATTATGGAAGAAGTTCCTAACCTCCCCGTTGATAGATATCGCCGTCTGGCCCCCCATGACCAAACTCATGGCCCGGTGCACCCAACTCGGCTCAAAACCCTTTCTGAGCAGGACCTCCTGGAGGAAGGTCCAATTGACCCGGTCATAAGCTTTCTCGAAGTATAGCTTCAGAAAAACACCCCTATGTTTCTTGACCTTCGTCTCGTGCACGATCTCTTCGAGGGATATAACCCCCTCATGAATAAGTCTACCCTTGATGAACACCGACTGTGTCCGGCTGATGGTCTGGTGCACGATGGGGGAGAGGCGGAGTGCGTATGCTTTCGCCACGAACTTGAAGATCACGTTGATCAATGCAATGGGTTTGAACTGCCTAATGTCCTCCGCCCCCTGCACCTTAGGGATGAGGGGCAACACCTCGAAGTTGAGACGTGAAATGTCCACCCTCCCAAGGGCAAACCCGTTCACGATCGCCAGACCAAGCGGCCTGGTCAGGGCCTAGAAACGTTTGAAAAACAAGACCGGGAAGCCGTCCATCCCCGGCACGGTGTCGGATTTCATGCTGGATAGCACCCTATCCATCTCCCCCGTGAAGGTTAACATGAGGGATGTGTTCTCTCCTCCTCCGAAACCCTTCTCGGGCCCGAGAACAAATCAGAGACCAGGTGGACGCCCCCAAGTCCCACCTCCGCACACAACAGAACTCTATAGAAGTCATAAATGTGAGCTTGAAGGTCCCGAGGCTCAGAGAGGATCCCCCTCTCTAAGACCAACCGCGGGATGTTGCACTTGCGCCTCCTACCATTCGCAATTGCGTGGAAGTAGGTTGTGTTAGCGTCCCCTTTCAACATCCACTACAGGTGGCTGCGATGTCGCCAATACTCCTCCTCCACCCTGTCAAGGTGGGTAAGCTGCCCTTCTAGGTGGTACCTCAAGGCCTACACCTCGTCAGATAGTCCCTCGGTGTTCGCCTTCATGTCCAGGGCCTGTACTTGGTGCAGGATATCTTCCTTCAAGTCCCTGTCAGCTTTGCCCAGATTGGCCCCCTAGCCCTTGAGAAATTGGCGTAGCCCGGCCGAGATCGATTGCATGCCTCAATCGGGTCCCCATGGACCTCCGGCATCCAACAGTGCCTTCCACTTGTCCTTAATAAGGACCCTAAAATCCGGTTGTTCCAATCACCCGTTCTCGAAGAAGAAACAGGAACTCCGCTTCTTAAGCTCCTCCCCGGAGCTAAGAATAAGCGGGGAGTGGCCTGAGCCGAGGCAGGTCTCTGTCGTGAGAGTGCAAAGGAGGAATAGAGCTTCCCACTCCGGGGACATGAAGACCCTATCCAATACACATCTCACCGAGTTCAGCTCCTTGTTGGTCCAGGTATATCTCGCGTCACTCCAGCGGATCTCGTGCAGAGCCAGTGCGGCTAAGCAGTCGTTAAACTTATGGACCCTAGGCCAGTTGATGTTATCATTGTTCTTATCCTGAGCCCATAAATAAGGTTAAAGTCCCCCTTCCCACGACCAGGGGGCGAGTGCAGGCTCCCACCGCCGCTGCGAGCTCCTCGAGGAACTACTAGGTGCATATATGATCTGTCGGTCCGTAGACCACGAACATCGACCAGCGTCGAGAGCAGTCCAGTTAAAGCACGTCGGCATGGACAAAGAAGGAGCCCCTACTCCACTCCTCGACCTCGAAGTGGTCTTCGTTGACCCCCATGAGGATACCACCCGAGTGCCCTTGAGCCGGGAGCGAGTGCCACACATATCTCCTCCCTGGGTCTATGCTGCTCAGCTCGGCCGGGGAAAAGAGGATTTGATGGTCTCCTACAGGCCCACGAAGTCAAGTCTCTCTCGGGCTATGAAATCCTTAATGTGGACACGGAGGCCCGGTTTGCCGAATCCCCGGATGTTGTAGGAACCCGCTCGCATCAGGCACGGGTTCCTTTTCTCCGTCCGTGACGGGATGCCAACAGACCTGACGCGGATCCCTTGGCATTGGCCTAAGGGGCGGTCTGAATCTGAACATCAACTAAGGTCGTCTGACCCTCCTCGCCCTCCGGGTTCCTGTCCCCAGACGAACCTACGTTGGCAGGAGTGGAGGACTCCGCTCCCCCGGTGAGGTGGAACTCCCGCCGAAAAGCTGCTTGAGCAAGAGAAGCTTGAGCAGCCTCCTTCGCTCTGACTCACGAAAGGATCTCGATCCCCGGCTTTTCTGAACACACAAAAGCGAGACCGGCATCGTGTGCAACCATGGCCAAGTGAGCGTCGGACAAACTAGGAAGAATAGCAAAATCAGAAGAGATCGTACCTGACTCGAGGTTCCTCTCCGTCATGCGAGCCTGGGCCTGCTGCAGCACTGGCGTGCTCGCCACCACCCCCTGCACCCGGGAACTCTTGTGTGGCGGGCCCATCACGACCGCGACCATCTTGGTGCGATGCCCCCGCGGGACCGAGGCGTCACCCTAGGTGGCGTCCATGGCATTCTCGCAGCCGTTGCCGATGACCATCGAGCGGTCCTTGTCCTCCTCCAGCTCCAACGCTCCCTCCTGAAGCGTCGGCACCAGCACATCTCCCTGCTCTCCACCAACCGCACCATCCTGCCTGACCTTCTTCGCGCGCCCTTCTAGGGGCGTCTCCGCCTCCGCCCCCTTCCCCGTAGGAGAGGAACGAGACCTCCGACAGAGTAGAGGGGGAGGGCCTAGGGGGAGAAGGTCACAAGCGGGTCGGTAGAGTAGAGGGTCCCGCGGGGTCCCACACCAGCTCGCGCCTTCTCTAGGGTAGCCAGGGAGATCGGCCACCCCCTGGAGGACCCCAGGTTTGATTCGTACTGATCAAAGACCTAGCCACCCATGCCACCCATCCCGCGAGGAGCCGACAGTGCACTCCTAGCATGAGGGGAGAAGTCCCACGCCACCACATGATACGTCGTAAACGTATCTATAATTTTTGATGTTCCATGCTTGTTTAGTACTCCCTCCGTTTCAAGGCTTAAGGCCTATAATGTTTTTGAAAAGTCAAGCTATGGAAAGTTTGACCAAACTTTTTGATAAAATTATCAAGAACTAGGATATTATATAGATACCACGTGAAAATATGGTTCATGATGTATCCAAGGGTATATATTTCATATTGTAAATATTAATATTTTTTTCTAAAAACTTGGTCAAACTTTACATAGTTTGACTTTTTCAAAAAATTATAGGCCTTAAGCCTTGGGATGGAGGTAGTATCTACTTTCTTATGTTTTGTTCACACTTTGAGGTATTTTTATACATTTTCTGGGACTAACCTATTAACAAGATGCCACAGTGTCAGTTGCCTGTTTTCTGCTGTTATTGGTTTCAGAAAAGCTAGTAAAGAAATATTCTCGAAATTAGACGGGACAAAAGCCAAAGTCAATATTTTACCCGAAGCAATACGGAGTCCGGAGGGGAGACGAAGTGGCACACCAGGGCGGCCACGCCTGGTGGTTGCGCGGCCTAGGGGCGCGCCACTAGGGGTGTGGGCCCCCGGGTGCTCCACCGACCTCGCCCCTTCGCCTATAAAAGCCTCCCGGGACGAAAACCCTAAGTACTCGATCAAAAATCCACGAAAGAGTTTGTAGTCTCCGCCATCTCCATGCCTAGATCAGGGGGATCTAAAGCTCTTCCCGACACCCTGCCGGAGGGGAGAGATCACCCTGGAGGCCTTCTTCATCACCATGCAAGCCTCCGGTGTGATGCGTGAATAGTTCACACTTGGACTACGGGTCCATGTAGTAGCTAGATGGTTGGTTCTCCTCCTTTGTGCTATCATGTTTAGATCTTGTGAGCTCCGTTCATGATGAAGGTCATCTATTTGTAATCTTAAATGTTGTGTTTGCGGGGATCCTATGGATATTGAGATGCTATTTCAGATTGATTATTGATTCTATCATGTCTATGTTATTTGTGATCTTGCATGCTCTTCGTCGTTAGTAGCTATCTTGGCCAAGTAAATACTAGCAACTCCAAGAGGGAGTATTTATGCTCGATAGTGTGTTCATGCCTCTAGTAATCGGGGGAAGTGACAGAAATCTCTAAGGTTGTAAATGTGTTGTTGCTACTATGGAGAAAACAATAATCCTTTGTCCATGGGGCAATCATATTGTTTACTTTACACACTTTGCTTAATGCAATTATCTGTTGCTTGCAACTTAATACTGAAAGGGGTTTGGATGATAACCTAAAGGTGGATTATTAGTCATAGATGCAATTGGATTACGGTCTATGTATGATGTTGTAATGCCCAATCAAATCTCATAGGAGTCAAGATGTCTAGTATATGCACTGTTATGCTTTCTCAAATCTGTCAATTGCCCCGCTGTAATTTGTTCACCCAACATGTTATCTATCTTAAGTAGAAACACCTCTAGTGAACTATGGACCCTGGTCCATGCTTTTATCATTCATATACCATCTACTGTTTACCGTTTATTGTTTACTTTCTGCAAGCAATTACTATCTTCCACGCTATACATTTAATCCTTTGTGTTCAGCAAAACCGGTGAGATTGACAACCTCACTGTAAGTTGGGGCAAAGTTATGTGGTTGTGTTGTGCAGGATTCCAAGTTGTTAGAAACACCTTGCAGTTGTTTCCTTACTCCTACTGGTTCGATAACCTTGGTTTCATAACTGAGGGAAAACTTGTTGATGTGCTCATCATACCTTTCTCTTGGGGTTCCCAACGAGCTCGAATATATTTTGAGCCATCAAGCCTTTTTTTCTAGCGCCGTTGCAGGGGAGTTAAGGACAACTTCACAAGGGGAGTCTCTCACAACCAATCTCTTTACTTTGTTTTTTTTCTTAGTTTATTTCTGCTTTGTTTGCTTGTTTCTTTTATCAAAAACACACAAAAAATTGTACTAGTTTGCTTCCTTTATCAAAAACACAAAAAATGACTACACTTGAAAACACTAAGTTGTGTGACTTCACTAGCACAAACAACAATGATTTCGTGTGTACACCCATTGCTCCACCTGTTCCTGAAGCTACTTTCTTTGAAATTAAACCTGCTTTGCTTAATCTTGTTATGAAAGAACAAATCTCTGGTGCTAGTACTGATGATGTTGCTGCTCACCTTAATAACTTTGTTGAACTTTGTGAGATGCAAAAACATAGGGATATAGATGGAGATTTTATTAAGCTTAAATTGTTTCCTTTCTCTTTGAGAGGAAAAGCTAAAGAATGGTTGCTATCCCTACCTAGAAATAGTATTGATTCTTGGATTAAATAAAAATATGCTTTCATTGGAAAATACTATCCTCCTGCTAAGATTATATCTATGAGAAGTGAAATAATGAAATTTAAACAATTTGATAATGAACATGTTTCTCAAGCTTGCGAAAGAATGAAATCTTTGGTAAAGAATTGTCCCACTCATGGAATGACTGCTTGGATGATTATCCAAACCTTTTATGCAGGACTGAATTATTCTTCAAGAAATCTATTGGATTCTGCTGCTAGAGGAACCTTTATGACCATTACTTTGGGTGCTGCAACAAAGCTCCTTGATAATATGATGGTTAACTATTCTGAATGGCACACTGAGAGGAGAATATTATTTTGCGGTCCGAAATGGGGTGTACAGGCAACGCGGTACCCAAGTTCCTTGAAATTAGCCGGGATGACTACAGTTGGTGTGCGAAATACTCAGAGGGTCTTTTTCGGCATGAATTCAACTTTACGTTTCAATACAAAAAATCAGGCTAACGGTCGTCAAGTTGGCCCCCCCTATCAGTTCTCGTAGTTATGTCGCTCTCGTCGCTTAGGCGGGGTGGCTGTCACGTAGGCTTGCAGCGTTGGCACAGTGGATAGGACAACACCCCCTACCCACCCCCTACCTAGTGTATTAACGTGACAAAACAGGGCACATGTATCGGTGTTATAATTATTTTTTGTTTACTCAGAAGCTAGAACGGCCACCGCCATGCGTCTCTCCTTGGACTTCCGTCCCAATCATTAACCACTACCTTAAAAGCGCATTGACGGTTCCACCGTTCCCCTGCATCGCAGAAACCACTCTTCTTCTTCCTGTCATCTATCTTCTTCCCGTCTTCTCCTTGCCGACATGGAAGATCTACGCACTCTAGAGACAAGCTTCACTACCCATGACAATAAGAAGATAGACATTGTCTACACCAACGAGGAGGAGATAGTGGTGCGTGTCCTGAGGATGTATGAGGGTTGGCTTGGGATAGACGAGGACAAGTTTGTGGGATTGGACCTCGATTACACCCCGGAGCACCCATATGAAGGGAGTGAAGTCGTCGTTGTTTCAATTGGCCATGCGGAAACACGTCCTTGTCTACCACCTCTCCTGGTTTGTAGATTCGCTCTCTGTAGCTAACCTCTTTTAGGGTTTTCTCCTCTTGTTCTTTATCCACTTGCTCATCTTGCAACTACTGGATTTTATTTAGGACCAAATAAATTAGGGTTTTCCTATGTCTCAATCGACTGAGATTTTCTTTAGTCTCAATCACCTAAGAAAAGTGCAACTGTAGTTAAAACAAATGTGCAACTCGTTCAGTCGACTGAGAAATAGCAAAACTGAATAAATTATGACAATACAATGTTGAGAGTCTTGATCTTGCATTTACTAAACTTTTCAAAATTATATTGAGATGATGATCTTGCATTGACAAAATATTTGTAGTTACAAATTTTGGTGATGACAAACTACATACTTTCAGGACTGACAGGAAATGTCCGGCGCTGCGCCAGTTCCTTGTAGAAAACGGAATTGTTTTCTACACTGTCGACACAACAAATGATTTTTTGAAATTTTATCAAGAGGAAATTATAATTCCTACGCACAACTGGATCGATATTCAGAGTCTTGTCAAGATCCTAGGGGGCTCGAGGAAGGATGGAATGGCATCACTCGCAACTAGAATCCTCGATGAGTCGTACGACAAAATGAAGGAAGATTTCCCTACGGATAGGCACGATTTCTGGGATGAGTGGTCGTTGTCTGATATAAACCTGAAGTATGCAGCCATAGATGCTTACGTGACCTACCAGCTGTACAAGAAGATCCATTTTTTCTACGTTACCTCGTGCTTTGCCCTATTTGCAAGAGGGAATACGAGCTTAGGGGAGCCCTTTGTAGAAAATGCAGAATAGCTGAGTTTGAAGCTGCATATGCAAAGAAAATGGTTGCATCTGAAGCAACTGATAGAGAGGCTGCAGAAGCAGCTGAAGTAGAAGCAGCTGATAGAGAGGATACAACTGAAGCAGTAAACAGAGAGGCAGCATCTTCTAGCCGCAACAATCAGGCCTGTGATGCACCGCTAATTGTGCCGCAGAACGCTGAAGATAGGGAAGCCAAGTCAGATCCCAGGTGGGACGGAGCATTTCATGAGCTGTGGAGTACCTGGAATGGTCGCAGTTTGTCGCCTAGGAACGATGGCAAGCGCCTCAAGTAGTCTGATGAGAAGTGAATTAAATTTTACTTGTCAGTGTTATGTTTCTGTTTTGTGGAACTTAGTTAGCTTGTCAAGATATCTAGCGCCTCAAGTGATACTAGTAAAATAAATTTAACCCTCGTTGTGTTATGTTTATGTATGTGTCTTGCAGCTTGTCAAGATGGTAGCTTGTTAACTGGCAGTTTGAAAGAGTGCCCTTTTCGTCTCTCGCTAAACAGATATGTTTCATTTTGCCCAAAATGGTAGCAAATCTAGAGAAGATTCTCACTTCGATAATTTGTTCCCTTTTGGACCTCTTTTTGCCTCCGATCAGGTAGCAAATCTAGAATAGCAAATCACACCAGGTAGAATACATTCATTCAAAAAACAAAACAAATGTAGATATAGTTGTGCGCAGCTAAATAGGATATAGCGATAGAAAGTAGGTTGCTTAATGAGGTTCGATGCATTCAGCCAGAAATAGGATATTGCTAGAAAGAAGCTGCTTAGTAGCAGCAGCAGCCGCAGGTGCAGGCACATCCTGCAAGCGCTCGCGCCTCCGCCTCCTCCCTCTAGCGCTTCCTCGACTTCTTGCTACCCAGTCGCTTGCTCTTGGGGGCCTTGGGCCTGATTGGAGGCATGCGACCCTCTTTGATGGCCACCCGCTGGAGGTTTCGGAGGTGAATGCAAAGAGCCTGGTGTTTAGCGATGTAGGCGTTGATGTTCACGGTCTCTAGCTTGCCGCCTTTGTGGATGCCGGAGCCTGTGGCCTCTGCATGCTTCAGTAAGGTGTTCAAGTCAATGCCACCAACACGACTCGTCAAGCAGTAGGCGATCCCCTTGCGGAAGGGGAAGCTGTAGTAGGGGCCCCTGAAGAAGGCATCGTACTGGCCGGCCCGCAGCCTCCTCAGCACCTGACGAGCCTTGGTGTGAATGGACTCGTCATCGCTGCAGATGTCACTGTCGGAAACCTATTGGAAGAAAAGGAAAATGGGGGAGTAGATGATGTAAGAAGATCGAGCAATCGAAATGCTAACAAGCGAATCCTAATAAACTAAGATCTAGCATCCAACGATGGGAACGGTAGAAGAACCAGGGGAGGGGAGCAAACCCTAGTTACCTCCAACCATGGGTCGTCGATGTCAGTGTCGTAGGGGTTCAGCGGAGCGATCTACTTATCTAGATCGTAGGTGCCCAAGAAGTGTGTGATCTGCTTGTGACCGGCGGGGGCCTCCTTGCCGGCGGGGGGCTCCTCTTCAGCGGCTCTGTCGGTAGCAGGGACGAGGGCCTAGACGGGAACGGCGGCTGCCAATGATGCCTCGACTGGGGCCTGGACAGGGACGGCAGCTGCTTTCAACGTGTCGAGGGGGACCGGCGAGGAGACGGGGGCCTCCTCGCCGGTGGCTACGGAGGCGACGATGGCCACCTTATCCTCCTCGTCCATCACCGGTGCGGACGGGGTATTCTCGGGAGTTTGCGGGTGCTGGTGGGACAGTGGACAGGGTTGCGTGAGGACAGTGAGCGAGAGTGACAGTGGGTGTGCGGAGAGGGGCTCTATAGTTAAGGTGGATGGAAGCAAGGCTCATTTCGTTGCACCATCGTGCAACGCGCCGCGTAGTCTACTGCATCGTGCACCGCAACACGCGCACGGTACGTCACGTTTTTTTTCCAGGGCATTCATGGCAGTTCAGTATTGAGCCGCATGCAAAGGGCGCACACACAATTTCTATGTACGAAGTTTGACATGGCCCTAAAATTGGCGATAGTTAAAAGTGGAAATGTAGAGGGGAAGGTAGGTGCCTGTACGGCGAGATTTGTGGGGTTGTGATAGATTCGGTAAAGGGATGTGTTGATGGCTGCGAGTGACTCGATGAAGCCGGAGACGTTAGGTCTTGTCGAGCTCAGCTGTTCGGCCTCTGGCAAGCGCGTGCAAACTTCTTACGGTGGGCCCCAGTTGGAAGTGAGATTGAGAGCCGCTGCGTAAAAAATGGGATGTGTCTTATTAAAATCAAGTGGCAATAAATTGCAGTTGTCCATCGACGATCGTTCACTCGATGATGCATGTGTTGTGGCATAGTAGTAGCAGTAGTAGGCTTTTCAGACTTGATTAAACGTGACATGACCGCTCGACGACTTTTTCCATGGACGGCATCGTGTTCCTTCTTGTAGAGGGAGACGTCAAGATGGGGCCTCATCAAGATGGTAGCTCGTTAACTGGTAGTTTTAAAGAGTACCCTTTTCCTCTCTCGCTAAACAGATATGTTTCATTTTGCCCAAATTGTTAGCAAATCTAGAGAAGATTCTCTCTTCGATAATTCATTCCCTTTTGGACCTCTTTTTGCCTCCGATCAGGTAGCAAATCTAGAGCAGCAAATCACACCAGGCAGAATACATTCATTCAGAAAACAAAACAAATGTAGATATAGCTGTGCGCAGCTAAATAGGATATAGCGATAGAAAGTAGGTTGCTTAACGAGGTTCGATGCATTCAGCCAGAAATAGGATGCAAGCAAAATATAGAAAATCAAAAGAAGCTGCTTAGCAGCAGCAGCCGCCGCAGATGCAGATACATCCAAGTTGACATCCAACCGGTTCATTCGCCAGTGCCTCCACCTCCCTCCGATGCCTCTGCCACTTCTTGCTGCCTAGTCCCTTGATCTTGGGGGCCTTGGGCCTGATTGGAGGCATGCGACCCTCTTTGATGGCCACCCGCTGGAGGTTTCGGAGGTGAATGCCGAGAGCCCGGTGTTCTTCGATGTAGCCGTTGATGTTCACGATCTCGCGCTTGCCGCCTTTGTGGATGCTGGAGCCCGTGGCCTCTGCATGCTTCAGTAAGGTGTTGAAGTCGGTGCCACCGGCATGACTCACCCAGCAGTAGGCGATCCCCTTGCAGAAGGGGAAGCTGTACTTGCTGCGCCTGAGGAAGTCGTCGTACTGGCCGGCCCGTAGCCTCCTCAGCACCTAGCGAGCCTTGGTGTGAATGGACTCATCATCGCTGCAGACGTCGCTGCCGGAAACCTATTGGAAGAAAATGAAAATGGGGGAGTAGATGATGTAAGAAGATCGAGCAATCGAAATGCGAACAAGCGAATCCTAATAAACCAAGATCTAGCATCCAACAATGGGAATGGTAGAAGAACCAGGGGAAGGGAGCAAACCCTAGTTAACTCTGACCATGGGTCATCAATGCCGGTGTCGTAGGGGTTCAGTGGAGCGATGTACTTATCTGGATCGTAGGTGCCCAAGAAGTGCGTGATCTGCTTGTGACCGGCGGGGGCCTCCTCGCTGGCGGGAGGCTCCTCTTCGGCGGCTCCATCGGTAGTGGGGACGGGGGCCTAGACGGGAACGACGGTTGCCATCGATGCCTCGACCGGGGCCTGGACAGGGACAGCGGCTTCTTTCAACGCGTCGAGGGGGACCGGTGAGGAGACGGGGGCCTCCTCGCCGGCGGCCATGGAGGCGACGACGGCCACCTTATCCTCCTCGACCATCACCGGCGCGGACGGGGTATTCTTGGGAGTTTGCGGGTGCTAGTGGGACAGTGGAGAGGGTTGCGTGGGGATAGTGAGCGAGAGTGAGAGTAGGTGTGTGGAGAGGGGCTCTATAGTTAAGGTGGATGGAAGCAAGGCAAGTTTCGTTGCACCACCATGCAACGCGACGCGCAGTCTACTGCACCGTGCACCGCGACACGCGCATGATACGTCACGTTTTTTTCCCGGGCCATGCATGGCAGTTCAGTATTGAGCCGCATGCAAAGGGCGCATACACAATTTCTATGTACAAAGTTTGACACGGCCCTGAAATTGGCGATTGAGAGCCGCTACATAAAAAATGGGATATGTCTTATTAAAATCAAGTGGCAATAAATTGCAGTTGTCCATCGACGACCGTGCACTCGATGACGCATGCATTGTGGCGTAGTAGTAGTAGTAGGCTTTTCAGACTTGATTAAACATGACATGACCACTCAACGACTTTTTCCATGGACGACATCATGTTCCTTCTTGTAGAAGTCTCGCTGAGGGAGACGTCCATGCTGTCTCACGTTGTACTATGAAGGGCACGACGTGTGTAACGATCATCGTTGGATCGCACAGAATCAACGGTTGGTGCGCACGATCCGCGTGACAACTATGACAACCAATCAGGGAGTAGCAGACAGGGTGAGCACAGGTTTGTGCTTCTACGAAAGATAGAGAGGGGGGCAAAACTGAGTAGTACCACATAAAACCAAGGGCAAAACTAAGTAGTACAAAAATGGAAAGTGAGTGTCTTGTACAATGAAATACATTGTGGCATACATCAAATTATGCCAAGATAGATCCACTAGAGTTCATTGGATGTGTGTTCTTCCCATAAACCACATGGACCCACTAGAGTTCATTGCATGTGTGTTCTTCTCATTAACCACACATGGATCCACCAGTGTCATTGCATGTCTGCTCTTTTCATGAACCGCGGTTAGAGTTATTGCATGTCTGTTCTTTTCACAAACCACATATCACTAGTGTCATTGCATGTATGTTCTTCCCATGGACCACACATGGATCCACCAGTGTCATTGCATGTGTTTTCTTCTCAAAAAGCATATCATGAACCACACCCAGTGTAATTGCATGTGTGTTCTTTTCACAGACCACATATCACCAGTGTCATTGCATGTGTGTTCTTCTCACAAACCACGTAAGGATCCACCGGTGTCATTGGATGTGTGTTCCTCTCATAGACCTCACATGGATCCACCGGTATCATCGCATGTCTGCTCTTTTCATGAACCACATCTAGAGTCATTGCATGTGTGTTCTTCCCACAGACCACACATGGATCCACCAGTGTCATTGTATGTGTGTGCTTCTCACAAACCACATATGCATCCACCAGTGTCATTGGATGTGTGTTCCTCCCACAGACCACACATGGATCCACCGGTGTCACTTCATGTCTGCTCTTTTCATGAACCACGGTTAGATTCATTGCATGTGTGATCCTCTCACAGACCACACATGGATCCGCCAGTGTCATTGGATGTGTGTTCTTCTCATGAACCACAGCTAGAGTCATTGGATGTGTGTTCTTTCCATGAACCACAGCTAGAGTCCTTGCATGTCTGCTCTTCTCATGAACCACATAAGGATACACCAGACACATTGCATGTGTGTTCTTCCCATGAACCACAGCTAGAGTCATTGCATGTGTGTTCTTCTCACAAACCATATCATGAACCACACCCAGTGTCATTGCATGTGTGTTCTTCTCATTAACCACACATGGATCCACCAGTGTCATTCCATGTCTGCTCTTTTCATGAACCATGGTTAGAGTCATTGCATGTCTGTTCTTTTCACAAACACATATCACCAGCGTCATTGCATGTGTGTTCTTCCCATGAACCACACATGGATCCACCAGTGTCATTGCATGTGTGTTCTTCTCACAAACCATATCATGAACCACACCCAGTGTCATTGCATGTGTGTTCTTTTCACAGACCAAATATCACCAGTGTCATTGCATGTGTGTTCTTATCACAAACCACGTAAGGATCCACCGGTGTCATTGGATGTGTGTTCCTCTCATAGACCACACATGGATCCACCGGTGTCATCGCATGTCTGCTCTTTTCATGAACCACATCTAGAGTCATTGCATATGTGTTCTTCCCACAGACCACACATGGATCCACCAGTGTCATTACATGTGTGTTCTTCTCACAAACCACATATGGATCCACCAGCGTCATTGGATGTGTGTTCCTCCCACAGACCACACATGGATCCACCGGTGTCACTACATGTCTGCTCTTTTCATGAACCACAGTTACATTCATTGCATGTGTGATCCTCTCACAGACCACACATGGATCCACCAGTGTGATTGGATGTGTGTTCTTCTCATGAACCATAGCTAGAGTCACTGGATGTGTGTTCTTTCCATGAACCACAGCTAGAGTCCTTGCATGTCTGCTCTTCTCAGGAACCACATAAGGATACACCAGACTCATTGCATGTGTGTTCTTCCCATGAACCATAGCTAGAGTCATTGCATGTGTGTTCTTCTCACAAACCATATCATGAACCACACCTAGTGTCATTGCATGTGTGTTCTTCTCATTAACCACACATGGATCCACCAGTGTCATTGCATGTCTGCTCTTTTCATGAACCACGGTTAGAGTCATTGCATGTCTGTTGTTTTCACAAACCACATATCACCAGTGTCATTGCATGTGTGTTCTTCCCATGAACCACACATGGATCCACCAGTGTCATTGCATGTGTGTTCTTCTCAAAAACCATATCATGAACCACACCTAGTGTCATTGCATGTGTGTTCTTTTCACAGACCACATATCACCAGTGTCATTGCATGTGTGTTCTTCTCACAAACCACGTAAGGATCCACAGGTGTCATTGGATGTGTGTTCCTCTCATAGACCTCACATGGATCCACCGGTGTCATCGCATGTCTGCTCTTTTCATGAACCACATCTAGAGTCATTGCATGTGTGTTCTTCCCACAGACCACACATGGATCCACCTGTGTCATTACATGTGTGTTCTTCTCACAAACCACATATGGATCCACCAGTGTCATTGGATGTGTGTTCCTCCCATAGACCACACATGGATCCACCATCACTGCATGTCTACTCTTTTCATGAACCACAGTTAGATTCATTCCATGTGTGATCCTCTCACAAACCACACATGGATCCACCAGTGTCATTGGATGTGTGTTCTTCTCAAGAACCACAGCTAGAGTCATTGGATGTGTGTTCTTTCCATGAACCACAGCTATAGTCCTTGCATGTTTGCTCTTCTCATGAACCACATAAAGATACACCAGACTCATTGCATGTGTGTTCTTTCCATGAACCACAGCTAGAGTCATTGCATGTGTGTTCTTCTCACAAACCATATCATGAACCACACCTAGTGTCATTGCATGTGTGTTCTTCTCATTAACCACACATGGATCCACCAGTGTCATTGCATGTCTGCTCTTTTCATGAACCATGGTTAGAGTCATTGCATTACTGTTCTTTTCACAAACCACATATCACCAGTGTCATTGCATGTGTGTTCTTCCCATGAACCACGCATCGATCCACCAGTGTCATTACATGTGTGTTCTTCTCACAAACCATATCATGAACCACACCCAGTGTCATTGCTTGTGTGTTCTTTTCACAGACCACATATCACCAGTGTCATTGCATGTGTGTTCTTCTCACAAACCACGTAAGGATCCACCGGTGTCATTGGATGTGTGTTCCTCTCATAGACCTCACATGGATCCACCGGTGTCATCGCATGTCTGCTCTTTTCATGAACCACATCTAGAGTCATTGCATGTGTGTTCTTCCCACAGACCACACATGGATCCACCCGTGTCATTACATGTGTGTTCTTCTCACAAACCACATATGGATCCACTAGTGTCATTGGATGTGTGTTCCTCCCATAGACCACACATGGATCCACCATCACTGCATGTCTACTCTTTTCATGAACCACAGTTAGATTCATTCCATGTGTGATCCTCTCACAAACCACACATGGATCCACCGGTGTCATTGGATGTGTGTTCTTCTCAAGAACCACAGCTAGAGTCATTGGATGTGTGTTCTTTCCATGAACCACAGCTAGAGTCCTTGCATGTTTGCTCTTCTCATGAACCACATAAAGATACACCAGACTCATTGCATGTGTGTTCTTTCCATGAACCACAACTAGAGTCATTGCATGTGTGTTCTTCTCACAAACCATATCATGAACCACACCTAGTGTCATTGCATGTTTGTTCTTCTCATTAACCACACATGGATCCACCAGTGTCATTGCATGTCTGCTCTTTTCATGAACCACGGTTAGAGTCATTGCATTACTGTTCTTTTCACAAACCACATATCACCAGTGTCATTGCATGTGTGTTCTTCCCATGAACCACGCATCGATCCACCAGTGTCATTACATGTGTGTTCTTCTCACAAACTATATCATGAACCACACCCAGTGTCATTGCTTGTGTGTTCTTTTCACAGACCACATATCACCAGTGTCATTGCATGTGTGTTCTTCTCACAAACCACGCAAGGATCCACCGGTGTCATTGGATGTGTGTTCCTCTCATAGACCACACATGGATCCACCGGTGTCATCGCATGTCTGCTCTTTTCATGAACCACATGTAGAGTCATTGCATGTGTGTTCTTCCCACAGACCACACATGGATCCACCAGTGTCGTTGCATGTGTGTTCTTCTCACAAACCACGCAAGGATCCACCGGTGTCATTGGATGTGTGTTCCTCTCATAGACCACACATGGATCCACCGGTGTCATTGCATGTCTGCTCTTTTCATGAACCACATCTAGAGTCATTGCATGTGTGTTCTTCCCACAGACCACACATGGATCCACCAGTGTCATTGCATGTGTGTTCTTCTCACAAACCACATATGGATCCACCAGTGTCATTGGATGTGTGTTCGTCCCATAGACCACACATGGATCCACTGGTGTCACTGCATGTCTACTCTTTTCATGAACCACAGTTAGATTCTTTGCATGTGTGATCCTCTCACAGACCACACATGGATCCACCAGTGTCATTGGATGTGTGTTCTTCTCATGAACCACAGCTAGAGTCATTGGGTGTGTGTTCTTTCCATGAACCAGAGCTAGAGTCCTCTCATGTCTGCTCTTCTCATGAACCACATAAGGATACACCAGACTCATTGCATGTGTGTTCTTCCCATGAACCACAGCTAGAGTCATTGCATGTGTGTTCTTCTCAAAAATCATATCATGAACTACACCCAGTGTCATTGCATGTGTGTTCTTGTCATTAACCACACATGGATCCACTAGTGTCATTGCATGTCTGCTCTTTTCATGAACCACGGTTAGAGTCATTGCATGTATGTTCTTTTCACAAACCACATATCACCAGTGTCATTGCATGTCTGTTCTTCCCATGAACCACACATGGATCCACCAGTGTCATTTCATGTGTGTCCTTCTCACAAACCACATATGGATCCACCAGTGTCATTGCATGTGTGTTCTTTTCACAGTCCACATATCACTAGTGTAATTGCATGTGTGTTATTCTCACAAACCACGTAAGGATCCACCGGTGTCATTGGATGTGTGTTCCTCTCATAGACCACACATGGATCCACCGGTGTCATCGCATGTCTGCTCTTTTCATGAACCACGTCTAGAGTCATTGCATGTGTGTTATTCCCACAGACCACACATGGATCCACCAGTGTCATTGCATGTGTGTGCTTCTCACAAACCACATATGGATCCTCTAGTGTCATTGGATGTGTGTTCCTCCCACAGACCACACATGGATCCACCGGTGTCACTGCATGTCTGCTCTTTTCATGAACCACAGTTAGATTCCTTGCATGTGTGATCCTCTCAAAGACCACACATGGATCCACCAGTGTCATTGGATGTGTGTTCTTCTCATGAACCACAGCTAGAGTCATTGGATGTGTGTTCTTTCCATGAACCACAGCTAGAGCCCTTGCATGTCTGCTCTTCTCATGAACCACAACTATAGTCATTGCATGTGTGTTCTTCTCACAAACCATATCATGAACCACACCCAGTGTCATTGCATGTGTGTTCTTCTCATCAACCACACATGGATCCACCAGTGTCATTACATGTCTGCTCTTTTCATTAACCACAGTTAGAGTCATTACATGTCTGTTCTTTTCACAGACCACATATCACCAGTGTCATTGCATGTGTGTTCTTCTCAGAAACCACATAAGGATACACCGGTATCATTGCATGTGTGTTCTTCTCATGAACCACAGCTAGAGTCATTGCATGTGTGTTCTTCTCACAAACCATATCATGAACCACACCCAGTGTCATTGCATGTGTGTTCTTCTCATTAACCACACATGGATCCACCAGTGTCATTGCATGTGTGGTATTCCCATGAACCACACCTAGTGTCATTGCATGTCTGTTCTTTTCACAAACCACATATCACCAGTGGGATTGCATGTGTGTTCCTCTCATAAACCACACATGGATCCACCAGTGCCATTGCATGTGTGTGCTTCTCACAAACCACATATGGATCCACCAGTGTCATTGGATGCGTGTTCTTTTCATAAACCACATATGGATCCTAATTAACCTGAGGAGAGCCCTAACCTTAGCGTTAGACCGAGTCTTCTAGAAGGCATGCCCTAACATAGTTGTTCTGCTTGACGATTGTTACATACCGTTCGATCGGGGCGCTTGGACGATTGGGATGGTTTTCATGAGATCAATCTGCGAGTAGTCTGTTTTGTGGCATGATTGGCCACGCTTGCTCTGGACAAACTGGCAACACTGGGGGCTCCCCTGTTGCGAGTGTCACGACTCACGAGTTGAGTGGGCCATATCCCAGTGTCACATCCCCATTACTTCTGTTCCTCCCCGTACTTCTCTTCCTCCCCCTTGAAGCCACTTTTCCCACTTCACTCCCATCCCGCCGTAGCCACAAGCCGATGGCGCCTCCATCCCAATCCCCTCTCCGGCAGCCACCCCCTCCCATCTCGCCATGGGTTCAAGGGGCGACGGCGAGGAAATGCGTCGTGACGACAGGGATGGTGATTTCGATGTGAGTCGTCTCATCTCTATCTCTATCATCCGTGGCCAGTTATCTATTTTTTGAGCCAGATCTACTCTGTTTACTCATGCGCGTATGATGTGTTAGGCTAACCAGACGATGTATGACGTCGACTATCACGCCAACTATCCCCTCGCCCTCTCCAATCTCCACCGCGCAGTCGCTTCATCGTACACCCCCTCGCTCCCTCTCCAATCTCCATCGCGCCACCATGGAGATGCCCTCACTGAACTTCTACGAGGCGGTCATGTTCGTGCACTTCGACATCCTCACGCTGCCGGCCGCGATGGTGCCCCACGGATGGCGCATCAGCTATGCGGGGGTGCCGGTGGCTCCGCTCCTCGTCCCCGACGGAGCCGTGATGGAGAGCGAAATCGCGGCGCGCCGCCGCTAGATGCCCGCGTGGAAGAGGGCGCTGCCCCGGTACGCGGCGGCCAGCCCGTACTGGCCGGCGCTGTTCAAGAAGGAGCGAAAGGCCAAGATTGGCAATCGCATCGTTTATGGGCGCGTGGTGCACTAGGATCTCCGCAACCGAGAAGGGCGGGAGAGGTTCTGGTACGTCCCTAGATGGACCAAGTACACCGTCATTGCCACCGCTCGCGAACAATGCGGAAATCGTGGAGGTTCCGTCCGATGACGACGAGGAAGCCAGCGGCTCGGAGGACAGCGGCAGCAGAAGTGAAATTGTTGACTAGTGGTTAAATTAATGTAGGATGTGAAATCGCACCTTTGTTTCGAAGAATTTGTGGTTGAAGTAATGAAATGCCTCGATTTAGATCTCTATCTCGATTAATTTGTGAAAGAATTTATGATTTAGATCAATTTCTGCCTCGATTTAGATCTCTGTCCCGGATTGGGAACGTGACCGTGGACCAAAGACACCTTTTCTACTAGTGTATTCTGACATTGGTGGTTTGTTTAAATATAATCTACGTGGATTGTGCCGCATGCAAATGGCACAACCACAATTTATAAAGTGGAAGCACGTACACCCGGTTACTGGAGATCCGGGAGCTTCGCCAGATGCAGGGGATGTAGGAGCAGAGAGGCGGTGAGATAGACGAGCTCAAGATTAGGCCAGAAAGTGGTACCGATTTCCTCCTCATCTGGGCATTATCAGTGAGAACATTGTTGTTTATGTTGCCACGTTGTTGCGCAGCATCTGAAATAAGTTGCTGCTTCATGGAGTGTGGCAGCTTAAATAATTTATTTCTGTGCCACTTACATTTCGTCGTATTTGGAGACCTCCTGCCCCTCAGCAATCGTGGAACCGGTGGATCCTTGTTTTCTGATAGCAGTGGCACAATCACAATTTCGGATTCAACTACTGACTTGGGCATTTCCAAACCTTAAGTCGCGGTACATTTTACTCAGAGAACGTGGGTAGATTGTTTCGTCTAGCAACGTGCCACACACAGAGCTCCAGAATTTAACAGAATTACATATATAGGTTCAAGTTCAACATATTACTATGCATCTTCATTGCCAGCAGCCTTCTTCCGCAGCCTGGGTGCCAAGCCTTCACGTCCACTGGCTTCTTCATTTCCCGCCTTCTTCCTCTTCCTCGGTGCCAATTTTCTTAGCTTCACGTACTCTGCATCGCCGGGACAATGGGCACCGAAATCGTGTCTAACATCATCTTTCCACTCGTTTTTAATTTCTTCGGGCAGCAAAATGACTGACCCGGCAGTCATGTTTCTACCCTTGCAGCGCTTCCTGTCAAAGAAACAAGACTGTTGCATAACTGCCCAATATCTACAGAGTAAATAAAACAAAAATTACAATTCAGCACAAACATGCAAACCCCAAGCGACCTTTGCTTACCAGGAGCTAATTGGGTTCAGCAACCACCCTGTCCAAGAATAGAAGGGCGACTCCCAATTGCAGCAGCTTCCACATCTAGTACATCACATTTCAGCTCAAACATGGCAGCCGAAGCATACCTTTTCATCAACCCAATTAGCTGACTGTCACACGTTATAGGAACCATGATGCCACGTTCATCCATGTAGCTGAACTTTGCTGTCTGCTTTGGCCATAATTCATCATGATTACGCAGAGCAGCAACCATACCCGATATAGTTCTGATCTGTGCAGGCGCTTCTTCCATCATGAAACAATGGTGTCCATACCACTTGCCCTTATAGTCGTACCTGTAGAGGACTATCGTAACCAGGTAAGGGTGTCCGCGAAGATCCCACTTGACAGAAAATTGTGGACAAAATATGTTTGTCAGCGTTGGGCTAACAAACAATTTGAGTTTCAATAGCCAGCTAGCAGTTATAATTAGTGTGAATAGCAAAGAGAAGGATAGCTCACCTGCTTGTAGCCAGAACTTCTTCTTCCTTGATAGTAGGATCTGCCATCCTCCAAACTGCTCGGCTCGTCGGCGGCGGAGGCGGGCTAGAGCCTCGCAACGGCGGCTACGGCATGCGCCATTAGAGCTCGGTATCAGCGACTGGGCACAGCAACTTGGCCCCGGAAGTCAAATGTTCGAAGGGATCGTCTTGCCTGGAGGGTGGATTCCAACGCCGCCGGTGCTAGTGGAAAGCTAGGAATGGATTTGTGAAATTTGTCAACGCATCCAATCCACTTAGCTGCTCAATTTTCCTAAGAGGTTGCTGCGTTGGTGCCCGCGTCACGGACAGATGACCGACATGAGGGTCCCGACCATCTACTTCACGGGGCGGTTTAACGGAATGTTTGAATTTAGCAGGGGTGAGATGAGTTTGCCTCGAAATGGCCCCTCTCAGTAGTTGGCGGCCCAACTTTTCAAAACGCGGTAATTTCAGGAAACTTAGGTACCGCCATGCGCTGGCCTGCGAACTTTGGTACCGCAGACGAACAGGCCCCACTGAGAGAGCTCCACAAGGTAAGAAGGTAAATTCTGTTGAAGAAACCTCCTCCTTGAGTGATAAAATTGATGTTATTATGTCTATGCTTGTTAATGGAAAGGCTCATATTGATCCAAATCATGTTCCCTTAGCCTCTTTGGTTGCTCAAGAAGAGCAAGTTGATGTAAACTCCATTAGAAGTAATAATTTTAGCAACAATGCCTATAGGAACAATTTTGGTAGTAATAATTATAGGCCATATCCTCCCAATAATGGTAATGCTTATGGAAATTCCTACAACAACAATAGAAGTGTACCCTCTGAACTTGAAGTCATGCTTAAGGATTTTATTAGTAAACAAACTGCTTTCAATAGAACTGTTGAGGAAAAACTTTTGAATGCTGAAAAAATATCATCTTTGTCTAAAGCACAATCCTCTTTGATTAATAAAATGGCTGCTAAACCTGAAACTATGGAAAACCCCTTCGCTGCTACTAATGCCATACAAGTTAGAATTGATGAAAATGTTAGATTGTTAGCTGAACTGCATGCTAAGTGGGAAAGGGAAGATGAAATTGCTAGAAATAGTAGTATTTGTACTATCACCACCACTAATGTTGATGCTAGCAAACCACACGAAGTCCCCATTAATATGGGAAACAATAGTTCTACTACCTTGGATGGTAATGTTGATTTTGATCTTGATGGTTGCAATATTTCTGAAGTAATTATGTTCCTACAAAAGCTTGCTAATAGTCCTAATGCTAGTGCTATGAATATGGCCTTTACAAAGCACATTACATATGCTCTCATAAAAATTAAAGAAGAAAAATTGAAACATAAAGCTTCTATTTCTAGGAAATTAGAAGATGGTTGGGAACCCATCATTAATATGAAAGTGAATGATTTTGATCTCAAAGCTTTATGTGATCTTGGTACTGGTGTCTCTATTATGCCTAGAAAGATTTATCAAATGCTTGATTTGCCACCATTGGAAGATTGCTATTTAGATGTCCAACTTGATGATAATGCTAGAAAGAAACTCATGGGGAGTATTAATGATGTTCTTATTATGGTTAACAATACCTATGTACCCGTTGATTTCTATGTTTTGGATGTTAAATGCAATGCTTCTTGTCCTATTATTTTGGGAAGACCTTTTCTTAGAACTGTTGGTGCCATTATTGATATGAAAGAAGGTACCATTAAATATCAATTCCCATTCAAGAAAGGTATAGAACACTTCCCTAAGAACAGAGAAAATATACCTTTTGCCTCTCCTATTAAAAAAATTTTGATCTTAATGCTTCTTCATTTGAGAATACCTTAATCTTGCTTCCTATGCCTAGCTCAAAGGCATTAAAGAAAAACACTATTGGGAGATAACCCAAATTTTTATTCCGTATGTTTTTCTTTTGTTGGGTCTTGGAAGTAATTGCTTTAGTAATAACCTCTCCTTATCCTTTTGTGTGGTTTTTGTGCCAAGAATAACCTCTAATGAGAGAGAAGTAAGACTTGGGAAAGTTGCTGTCCTAAAACAAATTTTTTGTGCTTCATTGTAAAAAATCGTGAAAAATCCTTGTACGTGGGATTGAGCTTTAATGTTTTGTGCTTATGCCCCAGGTTATTATCTAACTTTTGTTAGTTTGTCACTTTTCGATTTGAGCAACAGAAGCTCTTCGAAAAAATCGGTTCTTACCTGTTGGTCCGTTTTAACAGATTTCTGCCGTTATTTACATTTGCCTCTTAAAATCTCTTTCTCCTTGAGTTCTCGCCAATCACTTGAGCTTTTAGAAGGAATTGCTACAGTAGCTTGTGTTTTAATGGAAGTTTTACTTGTGTTGAAACTGAACCCAAAGACTTCTTATCTTGAATACAATAATGTTGCTAATGAAGATTGTGTGAAGTTTTGTATGAAGGAAATTTTAAAGTGTAGGGAAGAACAATGCGATGAGATGAAGTATGGACAAAATCTCAAGCTTGGGGATGCCACCCGTGTCATACCAAGAAATATTCAAGAAGTACAAGCGTCAAAGCTTGGGGATGCCCAAGGCATCCCTTCTTCATCAATAAAAATCTCAGGTTTCTTTCAAACACTTCATTTTTATTGTCTAATGCACAATTGTGTTGTTCTTGGAGCGTCTTCATTTTCGTTTTAGTTTTCTTTAGTTTGGTTTGCTTAAATAAGTTGGTTGGACCCCCGCATTCATATGTGGTTTCAAATAAGTTGATGGGTAACTGGAAAAGAGTAGGAAGTTTCATGCTTATAAGTGATACAAATGGAGCTTGTTTAGACTGTGGCCTTGATACGTCCATAACATATCTATAATTTTTGATGGTTTTATGCTAATAATATGCGTTTGACACTTCTTTTTGTATAAAGTTTATGATTTATTTGGACTAACCAACTAATAGTTGCAAAAGTGCACAATATTCTTGTTTTACACTTTGATGTGTAGGAATTACCAAGAATACAAGTGGAAACCTTGTTGGGGTCAAATTGGGATTTTTCCAGAAATCTGTCTCAGAACTCTTTTTGAAGATGGTCACGTTTCGGGTCGAATACGGCGTCAAACGGAAAACTCTTTAACTACAAAGTTGTTGGAAATTTCGCGAAAAACGTTCTGCATATAAAATTTAGCTGATTCCGAGTCCGGATGGGTCCGCTAGGCCCGATTTACTACAGCCCAAGATGGGGTGACGGGAATCCGAGAAGCTATATAAAGGGAGAAAACCTAATTCGCCCAGGGCACCTCCACCCACGAATTTGCAGCCGCCAAAGCCACATTTTTGCCTCCCCCATGGATCCCATCTCGATGGGGTAGGGCTCCCAAGAATCCATGAAGGAAGAGGGCTAAGGGGCGGTGCTCCCCCATGATAACGCCACCGCCCTCTTCACCATCTTCACCGTCATCTCCATCACCTAATCCTCCTAGTATGCAGTGGTTCATCCTCCCACACACGTCTATACCATCCTATGTAAACATGGTGTGATGCTATAAGTTATAATCCTATGATCTATGTCATGTTTGTGTAGTTTCTTTGTTCTTAGATTAAATGGTTGAACGTCTTTGGTTCATTAGAGTTGCATGTTGATATGGTACAGTCCTTTTGGTGTCCATTATATTTGTGCGGGCATGGATTAAACATCATAGGGTTTGTAGTATGTGTAAAAGGAAGGGGGGAGTTCTGCCGGAGTGACAGAAATCTGAGGACGCGAACCGGAACGTTGCACGTATGGGAGTAAGAGGACTATTAAACTTAAGGCTATGGTTGCGGAAACCTTAATGCATTGTTAGTAGTTATGGATGTTTGCTAACAATCCAATCATATAGTACATGTAATTCTAAGTAGTGAAGCGCATGTATATTTAGCCTCTCCCATATAGAAAACTGCATCGAAGACAATGAACCTGATCTATTCGCTATTTAAACTTGGACAAAGCCACCACTATTCCATACTCATGGTTCTATTAGTTTAGTGTATTTTATTTCTGCAGCAACTAACTTTACTTTCTTGTTATTTATTATCATGCAAAGCTATCTCTAGTACTCGTATTGTTGCTCTAGTTTTATTTCATAGATAATGCAAACGTTTCGTGTGCGTAGAGTTGTATTATTGATTGATAGAACTTGAGAGAATATTTATCCTACCTTTAGCTTCTCGTTGCGTTCGACACTCTTACTTATCAAAATGGCTACACACGACCCCCTATACTTGTGGGATATCAAGACCTTTTCTGGCGCCGTTGCTGGGAAGCAATAGCGTGTGGGTGAATATTCTTGTGTGCACTTGTTTGCTTTATCTCTAAGTAGTTTTTACTTTCAGTTTTAAGTTGTTCCCTATCTTAGTATGGATAGGGAATATGAATTACAAAAAAATAGTTGTACTTGTTACCTAAAAATGTTTTCAAAAAGGAAAGTGATTGGAAAGATGAGTAATGGTTAAGTGGGGGTCGACCTTGAACACTTGTGTTCATGCCTATGAAACCAAAACAAAACTTCCCATGGAAGCTTTTCAGTTAAAAACCACAGAAAAGAATGAGAAAGTTTTTGTGTTGAAGTTTTTTCACAGAGAATAAGGAACACCAAACAGAGAAATTGAAGAATGGTCAAAAGTTTCTTCAACAACCCCTCGGTTTGCAAACCTTTAAACTTTATTTTTTGAGCAGCATAGAAACTTGAATAAATTTGGAGTGTTTGTATATTTTTATTTATTTGTCTTAGCATCAAACACCAGTTATATTTGTTTTCTTTGAGTCTTGGAAGTTGCTACCTCTGTAGCAACCGCTCCTTATCCTTTTATTTTTGTTTTTGTGCCAAGTATAACCTCTAATGAGAGAGAAGTAAGACTTGGGAAAGTTGCTGTCCCGAAACATAATTTTGTGATTCACTGTAAAAAACCATGAAAAATCTCTATACATCGGATTGAGCTGTACTTTTCTGTGCTTATGCCCCAGGTTTTTATCTAACTTTCGTTAGTTTAACACTTTTTTATTTGAGCAGCATAAGGTCTTCGAAAAAATCAGTTTTTACCTGCTGGTCTGTTTTGACAGATTTCTGCCATCATTTGTATTTGCCTCTTAAATCACTTTTTCTTTGAGTCCTTGCCAATTACCTGAACTTTTAAATTTTTTTGCTACAGTAGCTTTTGTTTTAATGGAAGTTTTACTTGTGTTGAAACAGAACCTAAAGACTTGTTATCTTGAATACACTAATATTGCTAATGAAGATTGTGTGAAGTTTTGTATGAAGGAAATTTTAAAGTGTAGGGAAGAACAATGCGATGAGATGAAGTACGGACAAAATCTCAAGCTTGGGGATGCCACCCGTGTCATCCCAAGAAATATTCATGAAGTACAAGCGTCAAAGTTTGGGGATGCCCAAGGCATCCCCTTCTTCATCAATAAAAATCTCAGATTTCTTCCAAACACTTTATTTTTATTGTTTCATGCACAATTATGTTGTTCTTGGAGCGTCTTCGTTTTTGTTTTTAGTTTTTGTTTGCTTAATTTTCTTGAATAAATTGATGGACCCTGATACGTTGCTAACGTATCGATAAATTTTGATGTTCCATGCTTGGTTTTATCTACTTTCTTATGTTTTGTCCATACTTCTGAGTACTTTCTATACACTTTCTTGGACTAACCTATTAACAAGAGCCACGGTGCCAGCTGCCTGTTTTCTACTATTTTTGGTTCCAGGAAAGTCAGAATATGAATATTCTCGAAATTGGACGGGACAAAAGCCAAAGTCAGTTTTCACCGAGGGACACACGGAGCCAGAATACGAGACGGAGAGGGGCCAGGGGGCCGCCACACCACCTAGCCGTGCGGCCAAGCCTGTCCTGCACCAGGGGGTGGTCTGGTCGCCTCGGGCACCCCCTCGGCCTCCCCTTTCGCCTATAAGATGCCTCCAATACAGAAACCCTAAGTACCCGATCAAAAATCGACGAAAGAGTCTGTAGCCGCCGTCATCTCCATCCCTAGATTAGGAGGGATCTGAAGCTCTTCTCGGCACCCTGCCGGAGAGGGGAATTCACCCTGCAGGCCTTCTTCATCACCATGCAAGCCTCCGGTGTGATGCGTGAGTAGTTCATCTCTGGACTACGGGTCCATGTAGTAGCTAGATGGATGGTTCTCCTCCTTTGTGCTATCATGTTTAGATCTTGTGAGCTCCGTTCATGATCAAGATCATCTATTTGTAATTCTACATGTTGTGTTTGCGGGGATCCGATGGATATTGAGATGCTATTTCAGATTGATTATTGATTCTATCATGTCTTTGTTATTTGTGATCTTGCATGCTTTCCGTTGTTAGTAGCTATCTTGGCCAAGTAGATTCTAGCAACTCCAAGAGTTAGTATTTATGCTCGATACTGGGTTCATGCCTTTAGTAATCTGGAGAAGTGACAGAAATCTCTAAGGTACTAGATGTGTTGTTGCTACTAGGGAGAAAACAACAATCCTTTGTTCATAGAACAATCGTATTGTGTACTTTACACGCAGTGCGTAATGCAATTATCCGTTGCTTGCAACTTAATACTGGAGGGGGTTCGGATGATAACCTGAAGGTGGATTATTAGTCATAGATACAGTTGGATTACGGTCTATGTATAATGTTGTAATGCCCAATCAAGTCTCAAAGGAGTCAAGATGAGTAGTATATGCATGTATTGCTTTCTCGATGTTTGTCAATTGCCCCGCTGTAATTTGTTCACCCAACATGTCACCCATCTTAAGGAGAGCCACCACTAGTGAACTATGGACCCCGGTCCTTTCTTTTATCATCAATCTACAATCAACTGTTTACTGCTTTCTTTTTACTTTCTGCAAACTATTACTTTCTTACACTCGATACGTTTAATCCTTTGTTTTCAGCAAAACCGGTGAGATTGACAACCTCATGGCAAGTTGGGGGCAAAGTTCTATGGTTGTGTTGTGCAGGTCTCCACGTTGTTGCTGGCACCGGTAGTGCGCCCTACCAAAGTCTAGCTAGCAACACCTTTGAGGTGTTTCCTTTCTCCTACTGGATTGATAACCTTGGTTTCATAACTGAGGGAAAACTTGCTGATGTGCTCATCATACCTTCCTCTTGGGGTTCCCCAACGGGCTCGATATATTTTAGGCTAAGCAACTGATTTTCTGGCGCCGTTGCTGGGGAGTCAAGGACATCTTCACAAGGGTAGTCCCTCATAACCAATCTCTTTACTTTGTTATTTTTCTTTTTCTTAGTTTATTTCTGCTTCGTTTGCTTGTTTATTTATCAAAAACATAAAAAAATTACAAGTTTGTTTTCTTTAAAAAAACACAAAAAAATTGAGTCTTTCTATAGTTGTTACCTCTTTCTTAGCTCACCATATTGATCCCTAAATTCACCCTTAAAGACCTTTCAATAGGTAGTGGTTCTATAATTGGAAAAGATAATATTGAAGAATTCTTTAATCATGTTAGTAAACATGAGGATATTCAGGATAGATCCCTTGCAAAACTTGCTCCAAACTATGAAATTGCTGCAGCTTATTTAGTTCACGTGTTGGAAGCTAGGTTTGTTAACCTTAACCCCTTAATGCAAGTAATGTTTCTTAAACTTAAAGAAATTGAGGACCCTGAAAAGAGGGATTTTATTCTGGAAACTTTGCTTAAGGAATTCTATGATGTTGCCAAGGAAGCTAGAAAAGTCTTTGAACGTTTTAATATGCTAGGCTCATGTGTAGATGTTGTTCGTACACGAGAAAAGATGAACAAAACCGAACCTAATGGGGAGGAAATTAAGATACCAATACCTTTTAAACTTGTAGCAATGCATGAAGCCATAGAAAAGAATCTTGATTGGATTGTTCCTGAAAACCCATTTGATGAAAATAGTGAACCCAAGAGTGTTGAGAGAGGATCCTCTAGAACTTATTTGGATGAGATACCTTGCCTTATTGAAGATATTTATGGTATTAATCTTAATGCTTCTTCATTTGAGAACACTTGATTCTTTTTCTTGCTTCTTATGCCTAACTTAAAGGCGTTAAAGAAAAATACTTATTGGGACATAACCCAAAAGTTTTAGATGAATCTTGGAAGTTATTACTTCTGTAATAACCGCTCCTTATCCTTTTTATTTGCTTGTTGTGCCAAGAGTAACCTCTAATGAGAGAGAAGTAATGATTGGGAAAGTTGTTGTCCCGAAACAGATTTCTGTGCTTCACCGTCAAAATTCGTGTAAAATCTCTGTACGTCCTTTTAAGGCGTGATTTTTTGTTCTTCTGCCCCAGGTTGTTATATAACTTTTGTTAGTTCAAAACTTTTCGATTTGAGCAACAGAAGGTCTTCAAAAAAATCATCTTTACCTGCTGGTCTGTCTTGTCGGATTTCTGCCATTATTTGCATTTGCTTCTTGTTGGTTCCTTTTTGAGTTCTTTTAGGGAATTGAGCTTTTTGAGGGAAGTGCTACATTAGCTTGTGTTTTAATGGAAGTTTTATTGGTGTTGGAACTGAACTAAAGACTTATTATCTTGAGTGCACTAATGTTGCTAATAAAGATTGTGTGAAGTTTTGTATGAAAGAAAATTTTCAGGTGTATGGAAGGAATGAGTAATGAGATGAAGGATGGACTAAAGCTCAAGCTTGGGGATGACACGCATGTCACCCCAAGAAATATCCAAGAAGTACAAGAGTCAAAGCTTGGGGATGCCCAAGGCATCCCCTTGTCCATCAATAAAACTCCCAGGTTTCTTCCAAATGCTTCATTTTTATTATTTCACGCACAGTTGTGTTGTTCTTCGAGCGTCTTCTTTTTCATTTTCGTTTTTGGTATTTCGTTTTCTTGGTTTTCTTAGTTTGCTGAATAAATTGGTTGGACCCCCTCTTTCATGCCTTGGTTTTCAAATAGTTTGGTTTGGATTGGAAAAAAGTAGGAAAGTTCATGCTTAAGTGGTAAAGAGAGCTTGTTTTTGACTATGGCCTATGCTTTGGCATACCATGCTTGATATTGTTTTAGATTTATGCTTTGTATTCTTTGCTATAGCATGACTTTTTATAAACAATTGAGATTGCTTAATGTGCCTTGGAAGAATAATGCGTTGTTTTTGCATATTAAAGCATAGTATTGTGGTATTCTCCTTTGATGTTTTATTTGGGTTGACTTAGCACATGCTCACACCATGTTATGACTATCCCAAGTCACCATAAGCCTTTATGATCCTTTAGTTTTCAACTTGTAGTATCATTTTATGCTTTGATTAATGATGTTTTGTCGCTCTGCATGATTATGGCCATTATTGCTCTCTTAGTTGGTCGCTCCCAGTCTTTTGCTAGCCCCCATAACCAAGTATGAGTTCCACTCATGCATCCAACTCCTAAAACCAAGTTATTCCAAAGAGTCCACCATACCTACCTATTAGCATATGCTATTCCAAGTATATTCATGTTTTTGTCTACCTTCCGAATTAAACTTGTTATGAGAAAACTAGTGATTAAAGCTCTCACGAACTTGATGGCACACTTTACTTTCTTGCATTTAATAAACTTGAACCATTGCGTCCATGTTTGTTGTGTATATGCTTGCGCTTTATAAGTTGAAGTTAGCAGAACTATGTATCATGGGGAACGCTTTCAACATTGCACCTGTACTTTGTACCCCGTTGATATCATGTTCTTCTGCTTATGGATCCCGGTGGTGTGAAATAAAAGGGGAACTTGTAAGATCATGTAGTTTGTATTTGTGTTAGAGAAACGCCTGGGCTGCTAGCCTAAGCCATGCCTAATCATGGTGGAAACTTGCAGCATAACCATAATGAGCACTCTATGAAGCATCCTCAATAAAAACCTATGCAAATAGCAAATAAAAAGATTGCTGAGATGCTCATTGTCTGCTTGCCTTGTCATTTTGATTATGGGGTAGATCCTGTATCATGTGCAAGGGGTACCCTGTTGGCGGTTCTCTATGATACATATGTACTTACAATGACAAGAGCTTACTTGTGACTAAAGTTGAGTAGCATGAGGTTCGGTCTTCGTAAGTAAGGGGCATGAGATTTCAGATTATAACTTGGCAAGCATATCCTCTTAGTTGTGTCATTTTAACCTTAATCACCTTCAAGATGCTTATGATAGGGGCAATGAGAGTTGAAAGCTAATAAGTACCATAATTTTTGGAAGCTCTTTATGAAACTTGAATCCCTACTTCCTTCTATGGAGTCCTTTCTTTTACTTTTATGTTGAGCCTCCACCTTCTATCTTTATGCACCTACTTTGAGAGCATAGTGTCCATTCTTGGTTCTATGTGCATTGTCCCAAGACTTGTTGATTGATGCATAGCTTCGATATTGCTTGTTTTTTGTATCTAGTCACTCTTATGAACTTTGAAGGTGTCCTATGCATTTATGTTTGCTACTCTATGAGGGACAAGCTGAATGCCATTATGCTATGTTTTCTTTATGTGAAACAAACAAACGTCTTGCAAAGCATTGTTATTCATGAATCTTTTGTTTGTGCCTTTTCATGTTGCGACTTAGTTGCTTTGCCTTATTGTTAGAACTTTGTCTTTCATGTTATGATTGAAGTACTATGATCCCAGCTATCATTGTTTTACAAATACTTTGATCAAGTTTATGATGGTGCATGTCACCTCAAAAAATATTATTTCTTTTTATCACTTACCTACTCGAGGACGAGCAGGAGTTAAGCTTGGGGATGTTGATACGTTGCTAACATATCCATAATTTTTGATGTTCCATGCTTGTTTTATCTACTTTCTTACGTTTTGTCCACACTTTGGAGTACTTTCTATACAATTTCTTGGACTAACCTATTAACAAGAGCCACAGTGCCAGCTGCCTGTTTTTTGTTGTTTTTGGTTCCAGGAAAGTCAGAAAATGAATATTCTCGGAATTGGACGGGACAAAAGCCAAAGTCAGTTTTTCACCGAGGGACACACGGAGCCAGAATACGAGACGGAGAGGGGCCAGGGGGCCGCCACACCACCTGGTCGCGCGGCCAAGCCTGGCCCATGCCAGGGGGTGGTCTGGCCGCCTCGGGCACCCTCTCGGCCTCCCCTTTCGCCTATAAGATGCCTCCGATACAGAAACCCTAAGTACCCAATCAAAAATCCACGAAAGAGTCTATAGCCACCGTCATCTCCATCCCTAGATCGGGAGGGATCTGAAGCTCTTCCCGGAACCCTGCCGGAGAGGGGAATTCACCCGGGAGGCCTTCTTCATCACCATGCAAGCCTCCAGTGTGATGCGTGAGTAGTTCATCTCTGGACTACGGGTCCATGTAGTAGCTAGATGGCTGGTTCTCCTCCTCTGTGCTATCATGTTTAGATCTTGTGAGCTCCGTTCATGATCAAGATCATCTATTTGTAATTCTACATTTTGTGTTTGCGGGGATTCGATGGATATTGAAATGCTATTTCAGATTGATTATTGATTCTATCATGTCTTTGTTATTTGTGGTCTTGCATGCTTTCCATTGTTACTAGCTATCTTGGCCAAGTAGATTCTAGCAACTCCAAGAGTTAGTATTTATGCTCGATACTGGGTTCATGCCCTTAGTAATCTGGGGAAGTGACAGAAATCTCAAGGTACTAGATGTGGTGTTGCTACTAGGAAGAAAACAACAATCCTTTGTTCATAGAACAATCATATTGTTTACTTTACACGCAATGCGTAATGCAATTATCCGTTGCTTGCAACTTAATACTGGAGGGGGTTCGGATGATAACCTGAAGGTGGATTATTAGTCATAGATACAGTTGGATTATGGTCTATGTATAATGTTGTAATTCCCAATCAAGTCTCAAAGGAGTCAAGATGAGTAGTATATGCATGTATTGCTTTCTCGATGTTTGTCAATTGCCCCGCTGTAATTTGTTCACCCAACATGTCATCCATCTTAAGGAGAGCCACCACTAGTGAACTATGGACCCCGGTCCTTTCTTTTATCATCAATCTATAATCAACTGTTTACTGCTTTCTGTTTACTTTCTGCAAACTATTACTTTCTTCCACTCGATACGTTTAATCATTTGTTTTCAGCAAAACCGGTGAGATTGACAACCTCATCGCAAGTTGGGGCAAAGTTATGTGGTTGTGTTATGCAGGTCTCCACGTTGCTGCTGGCACCGGTAGTGCCCCTGCCAAAGTCCAGCTAGCAACACCTTTGAGGTGTTTCCTTTCTCCTACTAGATTGATAACCTTGGTTTCATAACTAAGGGAAAACTTGTTGCTGTGCTCATCATACCTTCCTCTTGGGGCTCCCCAACAGGCTCGATACATTTTGGGCTAAGCAGACCCCCGCATTCATACATAGTTTCAAATAAGTTGATTTGGATTGGAAAAGAGTAGGAAAGTTCATGCTTAAGTGGTATAAAAGGAGCTTGTTTTTGACTATGACTTGGACTTTATCATGTCATGCTTGATATTGTTTTGCATTTATGCTTAGTGATTATTGTTGTAGCATGACTTGTTACAAATAATTGAGATTGCTTAATGTGCCTTGAAAGAATCATGCGTTGTTTTAGCATATAAAAGCATAATATTGTGGTATTCTCCTTTAATGCTTTATTTGGGTTGACTTGGAACATGCTCACAACATGTTAAGACTATACCAAGTCACCATAGCCTCTATGATCATTTAGTTTTTGTCTTGTAATATCACTTTATGCTTTAATTAATAATGTTTTGTCGCTTTGCATGATTATGGCCATTATTGCTCTCTTAGTTGGTCGCTCCCAGTCTTTTGCTAGCCTCCATACCAAGTATGAGTACCACTCATGCACCCAACTCCAAATAAAACCAAGTTATTCCAAAAGGTCCACCATACCTATCTATTAGCATTTGCTATTCCAAGTATATTCATGTTTTTATCTACCTTCCGAATTAAACTTGTTATGTGAAAATTAGTGATTAAAGCTCTCACGAACTTGATGGCACACTTTATTTTTCTTGCACTTAATAAACTTGAACCATTATGCCTATCTATGTTGCGTATATGCTTGCGCTTTGTAAGTTGTGAATTAGCAGAACCATGTTATCATGGGGAACGCTTTCAACATTGCACTTTATTTAGTTGATATCATGTTCTTTTGCTTATGGATCCCGACGGTGTGAAATGAAAGGGGAGCTTGTAAGGCTCATGGAGTTCGTATATGTGTTAGAGAAACGTCTGGGCGGCTGGTCTAAGCCATACCTAATCATGGTGGAAACCTGCAGCATAACCATAGTGAGCAATCTATGAAGCATCCTCTATAAAAAAACCTATGCAAATAGGAAAGAAAAAAGGAAGAGAAAAAAGAAAAAAAAGCCTATGCAAATAGGAAATAAAAGGATCGCTGAGATGCTCATTGTCTGCTTGCCTCGTCATTTTGATATGGGGAATCTTCCATATCATCGGGCAAGGGGTACCCCGTTGGCGGTTCTCTATGATACACATGTACTTACAATGACAATAACCTACATGTGACTAAAGTTGAGTAGCATGAGGAACGGTACTCGTAAGTAAGGGGCATGAGATTTTCAGTTTATAACTTGTCAAGCATATCCTCATATTTGCACACTTTAACCTTAATCACCTAAAGATGCTTATGATAGGGGCAATGAGAGATGAAAGCTAATAAGTACCATAATTTTTATGCACCTATGGAGAGAGCATAGTGTCCATTCTTAGTTTAATGTGCATTGTCCCAAAACTTGTTGATTGATTCATAACTTTGATATTGCTTGTTCTTAAATTATTTGTATCTAGTCACCCTTATGAACTTTGAAGGTGTCTTATGCATTTATGTTTTGCTATACCATGAGGGACAAGCTGAATACCACTCTTATTATGTTTTCTATATGTGAAACAAACAAATGTCTTTCAATGCATTGTTATTCATGATCTTTTGTTTGTACCTTTTCATATTACAACATAGTTGATATGTCTTATTGTTAGAACTATGTCTTTCATGTTCATGTTTAGAGTACCTTGATCCCAACTATCAACACTTTTACAATAATGATGATCAAGATTGTGTTGTCTGCATGTCACCTAAAAAATTATATTCTTTTTATCGTTTACCTACTCGAGGACAAGCAAGAACTAAGCTTGGGGATGTTGATACGTCCATAACATATCTATAATTTTTTATGGTTTTATGCTAATAATATGCTTTTGACACTTCTTTTTGTATAAAGTTTATGATTTATTTGGACTAACCTACTAATAGTTGAGAAAGTGCACAATGTTCTTGTTTTACACTTTGATATGTAGGAATTACCAAGAATACAAGTGGAAACCTTGTTGGAGTCAAATTGGGATTTTTCCAGAAATCTGTCTCAGAACCTTTTTGAAGATGGTCACGTTTCAGGTCGAATACGGCGTCAAATGGAAAACTCTTCAACTACATAGTTGTTGGAAATTTTGCGAAAAACGTTCTAGACATAAAATTTAGCTGATTCCGAGTCCGGACGGGCCCGCTAGGCCCGATTTGCTGCAGCCTAAGATGGGGTGACGGGAATCCAAGAAGCTATATAAAGGGAGGAAACCTAATTCGCTGAGAGCACCTCCACCCACGAATTTGTAGCTGCCAAAGCCACGTTTTTTCCTCCCCCATGGATCCCATCTCCATGGGGTAGGGTGATGACCCACAAGTATAGGGGGTGTATCGCAGTATTTTCGATAAGTAAGAGTATCGAACCCAACGAGGAGCAGAAGGTGTTGACGAGTGGCTTGGAGCAGGAATTATCTGTAAATACTTAGCAAACGGATTTTTAGGGGTTTTTGATAATGCAGATAAATAAAGTACGAGTAAATAAAAGACAATAATAATAGATTTAGCAAGTGGTCCAATCCTTTCTTTAGCAAAGGATAAGCCGGTTGTATTACTTATGATGACCAAACGTTCTCGGGGACACACGGGAATATCGTTAAGTGCTTTCGCTTCATATAGTTGATTAATCTTCTTTAGTTTGCTAAGTGTTGTGTGGGTGAACCTGTGCTAATGTACCGACCTTCCTATGACTAATACATACTTGTGATTATACCCCGTGCAAGCATCCGCAAGTACAAGAAAGTAATTAAGGTAGAAACCTAACCACAGCTTTAAACTCTAAGACCTTGACGTTCCTTGTGCAAAGGTTTCCTAACGGGGGTTCAGATTTCTGTCACTCCGGCAACCCCTACGATTAGTAGCCAAATACACAATGCATTCCCCCTAGGCCCATAAAGGTAAAGTGTCATGTAGTCGACGTTCACATGACACCACTAGAAGAAATACACCACAACTTAAATATCAAACCATTGAATCTTTCTCAACACAATTCCACTACTAACAACATGACTTCTCTCATGTCCTCAAGAACTAAACGAACTACTCACAAGACATCATATGGATCAAGACCAGAGATGATATAATGATAAGTAACAATCTGAACATAACAATAATTCAATGGTTCCACTCAATAGCATCAACTACAAGGAGTAATCAACACCAGGAAAGTTTCCCCTAAGAACTATGCAAGATTCAACCCAATTGTTACAGCGGTATGAAGTGGTGATGATGGTGCTGGTGGAGATGATGGTGATGATGATCCTGATGAAGTCTAGCTTGATGGTGGTGTTGATGGCAATGATCTCCCCTCTCCAGGAAGGAGTTCCCCCGGCAGAAATTTGTCTACCGGAGAGATCTTTCTCTCTTTGTAGTTTTCCGCCCTGCAGAGATGGCAGAATCTCTCTGTGGTCGCCCCCCAGGCTTAGGGTTTCATAGGGATAATATATGCCAAACGGGAGAGCCTGGAGTGGGCCAGGATGGCCACACCACCTGCTGGCGCGGCCTAGGGCTGCCCACGCTAGGGGTGGTGTGGCCCCCTATGGCCCATCTCCACTCCCCCTTATGGCAATCTACGTCTTCTAGAAGAATAGAATTTTCCATGTATTTTCTTGGATTTTCTGATCTTCCCGAATTTCGCCTCCAAACAGCACCTTTTCCATCAGAATCCTGACTGCAGCGGTCCATGCTCCAAAATTCATCAACCATGCAAAATCATATGAAATAACATAAGTATCATCTCTTAATATGAAATATATCAATAAATAATAGTAAATTATGATATAGAATAGTGATGCAAAATGGACATATCAGAGGGCTCCCAAGAAGCCATGAAGGAAGAGGGCTAAGGGGCGGTGCTCCCCCATGATACCGGCAGCGGGGAAGGAGTCCCCCGTGCCGCCGACGGCGCCGCCGCCGCCCTCTTCACCATCTTCACCGCCATCTCCATCACCTAATCCTCCTAGTATGCAGTGGTTCATCCTCCCACACACCTCTGTACCATCCTATGTAAACATGGTGTTTGATGCTATAAGTTATAATCCTATGATCTATGTCATGTTTGTGTAGTTTCTTTTTTCTTAGATTGAATGGTTGAACGTCTTTGGTTCATTAGAGTTGCATGTTGATATGGTACAGTCCTTTGGTGTCCATTATATTTGTGCGTGCATGGATTAAACATCATAGGGTTTGTAGTATGTGTAAAAGGAAGGGGGAGTTATGCCGGAGTGACAGAAATCTGAGGACGCGAACCGGAACATTGCACGTATGGGAGTAAGAGGACCATTAAACTTAAGGATATGGTTGGGGAAACCTTAATGCAGTGTTAGTAGTTATGGATGTTTGCTAACAATCCAATCATATAGTACATGTAATTCCAAGTAGTGAAGCGCATGTATATTTAGCCTCTCCCACATAGAAAACTGCATCGAAGACAATGAACCTGATCTATTCGCTATTTAAACTTGGACAAAGCCACCACAATTACCACCACTATTCCATACTCATGGTTCTATTAGTTTAGTGTATTTTATTTCTGCAGCAACTAACTTTACTTTCTTGTTATTTATTATCATGCAAAGCTATCTCTAGTACTCGTATTGTTGCTCTAGTTTTATTTCATAGATAATGCAAACGTTTCGTGTGCGTAGAGTTATATCAGTGGTTGATAGAACTTGAGAGAATATTTATCCTACATTTAGCTCCTCGTTGGGTTCGACACTCTTACTTATCAAAAAGGGTACACACGATCCCCTATACTTGTGGGATATCAGGCCTAGACTTTATCATGTCATGTTTGATATTGCTTTGGCTTTATGCTTAGTGATTATTTCCATAGCATGATTTTTTCCAAACAATTGAGATTGCTTAATGTGCCTTGAAAGAATCATGCATTGTTTTAGCATTCAAAAAAGCATAATATTGTGGTATTCTCCTTTGATGCTTTATTTGGGTTGACTTGGCACATGCTTACACTATGTTAAGACTATGAACAAGTCAGCTTAGCCTCTATGATCATTTAGTTTATGACTTGTAATATCAATTTATGCTTTAATTAATAATGTTTTGTCACTTTGCATGTTCTACTCATGCATCCAACTCCCAATGAAACCAAGTTATTCCAAAGAGTCCACTATAAATTCCTATGCATGGTATGTTACACCATTCCAAGTATATTCATACTTTTATCTACCTTCCGAATTAAACTTGTTATGTGAAAATCAGTGATTAAAGCTCTCACAAACTAGATGGCACACTTTACTTTCTTGCACTTAATAAACTTGAACCAGTGTGTCCATCTATGTTGTGTATATGCTTGCGCTTTATAAGTTGTGAATTAGCAGAACCATGTTGTCATGGGGAACGCTTTCAACATTACACTTATTATTCAGTTGATATCATGATATTTTGCTTACGGATCCCAGCGGTGTGAAATAAAAGTGGAGCTTGTAAGCTCATGAAGTTTGTATGTGTGTTAGAGAAACACCTGGGCAGCTAGCCTAAGCCATGCCTAATCATGGTGGAAACTTGCGGCATAACCATGGTGAGCATTCTATGAATCATCCTCAATAAAAACCTATGCAAATAGCAAATAAAAAGATTGCTGAGATGCTCATTATCTGTTGCCTTGTCATTTTGGTATGGGATAGCTCTTGTAATATGGGGCAAGGGATACCCCGTTGGCGGTTCTCCATGATACACATGTACTTACAATGACAAGAACTTACTTGCGACTAAAGTAGAGTAGCATGAGGTTCGGTATTCGTAAGCACGGGGCATGAGATTTTCAACTTATAACTTGTCAAGCATATCCTAATAGTTGTGTCACTTTAACCTTAATCACCTCAAGATGCTTATGATAGGGGCAATGAGATCTGAAATCTAATAAGTACCATAATTTTTGGTAGCTCTTTATGAAACTTGAATCTCTGCTTCCCTTTGAAGGGCCTTTCTTTTTACTTTTATGTTGAGTCTCCATCTTCTATCTTTATGCACCTACTGAGAGAGCATAGTGGTCATTCTTAGTTTAATGTGCATTGTCCCAAAACTTGTTGATTGATTCATAACTTTGATATTGCTTGCTCTTGAATTATTTGTATCTAGTCACCCTTATGAGCTTTGAAGGTGTCCTATGCATTTATGTTTTACTATACCATGAGGGATAAGCTAAATACCACTCTTATTATGCTTTATGTATGTGAAACGAACAAACATCTTTCAATGCACTGTTATTCATTATCTTTTGTTTGTACCTTTTCATGTTACAACATAGTTGCTATGTCTTATTGTTAGAACTCTATCTTTCATGCTTATGTTTAGAGTACTTTGTGTTGGAAATATTCCCTAGAGACAAATACTTATAAGGACTATTATCATATTTCATATAGTTTATGATTAAGTTTTGTATAATGCTATAACTGTATTGAGTGGAAACATCTATACACGTGTGATGTACAAACAACCAGGGGTTCCCAGTGAAACTCTAGTCACTAGTTCATTGGTCAACAGATGATCATGTTTCCTGATCATGTGGCATTTATGCCAGTTGGAAATGGAGTCATCTCATTCCGAGAATGAGACGATGAACCAATACCCAACCTAAACATCGTGACCCGATCATGTCACGAAGTTCAAGTTACGATGATTAGAAATGGATCCTTGTAGACTATTCCTTATACCGTGAGGCTATATAATTCACTGCCTCCCGAGAGTGCTTAGATAGCATCAAGCGCCACTTGGTAATACAGTGGTTATAAAGGTGTGTTCGGGTACTCGGAGGAAACCGTAGAGGCAATATATGTCAAGAGCGGGATTTGTCCGTCCATGTGACGGGAAGATACTCAAGGGCCCACTCGGAGAAGTTATATCCAATAGATGCGCAGCGTGTGGTTTGATCACGAGGATATCACTTGTCGGAACGAGTCAAGTAGCATTGTTCGGTAACGAGATTGAACACGACATGGTGATGTCATTGATCAGATCTCGGGCAATGGAAGTATCGAGAGACAAAGGGAATAAGACACGACTGTCCCGGTTCAAACGACGAAAGATCTTCATGGAACGCATAGGGGTCACATGGCCATCCAGGTCCCTCTGTTGATCATTGGTGCAGGAGTGTCCCGACCATGTCTGGAGTGTTCCCGAACTGTGGGGTATCACGCTTAAGGGCTTGATGATGCTTAGAGAGTGTTTATAGGATCGGTAGAATCACCGAAGAATAGTAGAGAGATAACCGAAAGGGTTTCGGTAAGTCTGGAGGATGTCCGGAGTGGAGGTGGAAGTGTTCCATAGCCACGGAGGTTAAATAATATGTGAATGAATGTTAAATATTGATTTAATCATTTATTCATAACTATTTAGTAAAGAGAAAATTCAATTTAAATGGTCAAAGGCTTAATGGGCCAATTCCCAAGGGGAGAGGGCCCATTAGGGAAAGGAGAGAGGGAGAAGGGGGCCAAGGGGGTGGTCGGCTAGGCCTAGCCCCCCCGCGAGGGGCCCACTAGGGTGGGTGGCGGCTGCCCCTCTCCTTTAGTCCCACCCAGGGACTTTGAGGGAGGTAGTACCTCCCCTCCCCCTATATATAGTGGGGGTATTTGGCCAAATAAAATACACTAATAATCAATAAAGGTCTTCTCACTTTTGGGAGGACCTCTAATTGATATTTTCTCTCTCCCCTCTCTCTCTCATGAGCATGGTCCCAAGTCTGGACTATGCGAACGAGAGACATCTTCACCGCGGAGCGCCGACGCGCTGCGGGATTCGGATCCGGGAGCTCTACTTCCGCAACTGCTGCTGGATCGGGGAAGCGGGAGTCATCATCAGGCACCGGACGTGTGTAAGTCACCGCAAGGTGTCGCACTTGAGGCACTCAAGTTGTTGGAGCCAAGGGAGCACCAGGACTTCATCACGACCTTGTGGTCGGCTTCGGCTCATTTACATCAACCACGCTCTCCTGAGCATTGACAACGCTTTTCGGTCTTCAAGGGTAAGTTCACAAAAATCCCCTCCCATTACTGTATTACTAATAGATAGGTCCTAGCAGCTTCAGGGGTTCAGGGGCGTAGGGTAAAATTTTATTGTTTTCATACGCGGAACCCTTAAAGTGGTATTAGAGCTAGATCTATGCGTAGTAATGCTGGTACGGGTATAACACACGAGATGTAGCGTGTGGGCGTTGATCTTTTAGTTGTTACTCTCCCACGTGTACTTGTGTATACCGCAGTAATGCTTGATAAAGCGGCCCCCAACCGACTTTACGTGTTCATTCGTGAGACTGGTCCACGCTTGACATACGGCTTGTACCGTATAAAGTGGCTTAGGGGGGTATTTGTCTCTCTCGCATTAGTTGGTATACCATTTGCAACGGAGGGCCCCGAAAGGGGTGTAGTAGATACAACTACTTGATCAACGTTGTGCTGAAAGTTCATAGGTAAGAATGGTTCTTGTGTGAAAGCCCATTCAGCCACGTAAAACATGCAAAGATAAAGTAGAGGCGTCTAACTTTGTTTCACAGGGGGCATTGCTTTGTGATATGGTTGTGGCAAAGGTAAAGTGATTACATTTTGTTACGTAGTAGTAGATAGTCACGGAGGTGACAGACTACCACGCCGGAATGACACCGGTACCCTGGTGTCTACAGCGCCGGAACCCTGGCGCCGGAATCTGGTGACGACGGATGGAGATCATGACGTGAAGGACCATATCACATCGCATTTACATTCAATGTTATTGTTTGTATATCTTATTGTGTGCTAGTATTAGATACTCGACAATAACCTAATAAGATGATCCCTATTAAAATTACCAACGATTGTGTTCCCCCTTAGTGTGCACCACCAAGAAAGTTCTTCGGTATGAGGCGATCCATGGTACAGGAATGGGTGTCAGACATATCTACGTTTGCATACATTGGGTGTAAGCCATGTTGCACAGTGAATACACTAAGGTTGAGTTGGCGAGCCTAGCATGTGCAGACATGGCCTCGGAACGTGGATGGTCGAAAGATCGAGCACGAGTCACATGAATGATGTGACCGATGTTTAGCGTCCACCCTTGAACCCACATTGATGGCCGTGATGATCGGGGGAGATGTGGCTGATAGGGGTCGTGTTATCACTAGGAACCCTTATGGGGATAGGTGTTTCTGAGTGGAGTTATTATTAACTCGTTTAATTATAAACTTAGTCTAAATTCCTTTTGCAATTATAAATGTAGAAAAGTTCTCCCCGATGCCACCTTTCCTGTTGATGATTGATTGATTAGAAGGAGAGAAGATCAAATTAGATGGATCAAACTTCTCCATATGGGTTGCGCGTCTCCACGTTCTCCTTAGCGAGAATGACATGGTCGACTACATACTCGACGGGATGGATTTGGATCAGCCCATTGACCTAGAGACCCCAGAGCAGCGGGAAGACCACTATCTCCGTTAGGAGATGGCCTTCTTCATTTCAGTTACAATGTGTTTCAGAATGGTGGACGAGCTGTGGCCTTTCATGGGTGATATCGACCCTCGTACGGTAATGCTACAGCTTAGGACACATTACGTGGAACAAGCACGCATATGGGAGCATGAGCTGATGGGAGACTTCCTCTCCATTAAGATGGAGGAGAACTCATCACTGGACGACCACTTGGAGTGCATGCATGATGTGTACATGAGGCCTGCATACTTCCTGGATAGCTGGATGGCGGGCTCTTTTGCAAACAGCATTGTGATGCAGTCGCTGCCACCAAGCTACCAAGCACAAGTCAGGACTTGCATTACGAGGGGCGGCGCGGAATCAATGGAGTTCCACCGGTTCGTGACACATCTCAGGAATGTGTTGGTTGAACCAGATGTCGCTCAGGTCATCGATGACAAAGGTATATATTTGATATAAAATTTAATAAATGTTATAATCTTGCAAACACATTTGCAATGTTAAGTATATTTGATACTTGTTCTGTTTTGCTAAAAACATGTCCTTCTACATGAGAGGTGCTTGCTGGAGTGGAGGTGACGCTACGTGTTGATGGCGAGCATGATGATGATGGACGACGACACTCTCCCTCAACATTTATCATTTAATTTATGTTTAGGATAATTATTGTAATCAAAAGATTGTTAACTTCTTTAGTGTGTCTCACACTTTGTGAGACGATTATTCATATCAGTTTGTAACAAACAGTTGTTCTAATTTTATGAATGATTTCTATTCGTGTTCATATCTTGTTTGATTATACGTGAATTATCCTTGTTGTTTGAAACTAATTGATAATGCGTGAACATTTGTAAAATATCGTAATGCCTTAAAAATACCCAATTTAATGATATTTCATTAATGAATGAAACCATTGTTTAAATTCAAAGTTATGTGATAATATGTGAAAGTCATTCGATTTCTTGACACATATAAATCATGCCTAAGTTTGGCAAAATAACTTGAACACCGTGTATTGCTTGAATACAAAGTGTTTAATGAATTGTTGAAAATAAATACATATTCGATGTATTGTGTTTTAATGAAAATGGTAATTATCATTAAATGATTGTTTAAATACGTAAAGAAGTTTACCAAAGGAAACATGAATATGAAACTATTTGATTTGATCAAAGTGTTTCATCAACAAAGGGTATAAAGATAAAAGAGAATCTAATTACTATGATTTGATCAATAGTAATGAAATTCGACTTTATAAGAATGACATAAAAGAAATTGTGGAATGCAAAGCGTTTTGAAACGTCAAAACGCAAACCATCACAATGTGATATTAGATATCAAAGTGGGTGAATAAAAGGCACCAAATAAATCGTTGTAGTGTAGATGTAAAGACCATTAGTCAAGAAATAGTTAGCACTCAATTAGAATGTAGTGAACCATTTGAATTCGTGAAAGTTTTGGGGTTATTCGATATAACCAAAACAATAGCGAATAAGTCCTTGTAGAGTATTCATTGGAAACTTTGAATACAAAATCCATAGATAAAACCAAAAGGGAAGCAAAACTAGTATTGCTTGGATTTTGGTGCATTCTTGAGAAAGCTCACTTTTAGTGATATTTCTCGATTATGGAGCAAATGGAAGATAGTGAAAAACACGATGAGGATTCAAAACCCTGCATCAGAGTGTTGAGAAGCGCAACGGACAATGTTCCTGAATGATTCTCTTCACGAAGGAAAGAATCAATGATAATGATCATTGTGTTTTCCTCACAGGTGTTTTCACTACATGAAGTAGGATTCAAAATGTAACCCATATCTTGTATGGAGACATTTGTGAATCATTTTTCATGATTATTGGAATATGACATACCTACGAACTACTAAGGAAATAATGGTAAACTAGAACTACGAGAAATCCTAAAAGCAAAATTCTCACTTGAGATTAGAAAGCAATTCGTTGTTGAATCTCACAAGTAAAAGGGGTTACTTGAATTTTCCCAAATGACTGCAAAGCCATAGTGGAAAAGGGGGTGAATGACAAAAGCACAATTTGTCAAGTATTGGACAAATTCAAATGAATTTGATTCAAGTGTGCTGAATGTCTAGAGGATTTAACACTAGTAATAGTACTAGTATCTCATAGTAAAACTCCAAGTTTGATATTTGATCAAAGGATTTTGAAGTTATTCAAAATAGTGAGTGGATATGCAATTTGCATAAAATTGAGTGGGAGCTATGAAAGTCTTCCTAAAACAATATGTGAATGACATATTTTTGAGTCGGAGCTTATACAGTGATTCTTAAGTGTGTTAAGAATAAAAGCACAAATACTTATAAATAATGATTTATAAGGTGTAGAAGGTGTATTACGATATTATGTAGTATTCCTTAAGGGATTCTGGAAAAAGGGTTTCGGAATAGAAGTTAATTAAGGAACTAGTCCTTAATAACTCAAGTTAGGAATAGCATTAAGTTTAACATCAATGGTTGAAAGAAAGAAAAGGATGATCATCATCCACTATGTTGAGACATAGGTTCTATCTTAGAAAACCATGATGATAACTTAACATAATATATGATGTAATAAGGAATGTTTGAAAGTGATTAAGTTCGAATCACATAATGTTGAGCTAAGTTTATCCGCTGTGTCTAATAGAGAACTGTAGACATGTTTTCCAAATCCATTAGGATGACATATCTTAAAACATAAAGGGTTATGTTATAAGGGAATATGTTGGAAACTCCTGCAATTACCGATTAAAGTCAAGTAGGAAGCGAGGTGAACAAAAACATCGAAAGTTGCATAGAGTGCACTAGTGTTTTGATGAATACATTTATAATAATAGATAAGGGTACCATCTAAAGTGTTGTATAATGTTATGGTGGGGCTAGTTCGCTTTTAACGTAAAATGATGTGTCCCAGGGCATAGTGCCCATGAGAAAGTCCTCGAGGTTGATCTAAAGTCACTGTAGGCTCCTGGAATCAGGCCTTGTTCTGCTGCCATAGCAACGATGCATACACACAGATGTTATCATGTGATAATAAAGTATTAATGTCAATCTAGGCGATGTTAGTAAGTTGCAAAGGATTTGGGACTGTAAAGTACAGACCCAAGACTCAACCTCTTCCATGAGCAAGCATGTTCAGGGTACCAGATATATGGTGCCAATGATTAAGGAACAAATGCAGCTAGTGTATTTGTACTCTAGTGCAAGTGGGAGACTGTTGGAAATATGCCCTAGCGACAAATAGTTATAAGGACTATTATCATATTTCATATAGTTTATGATTAAGTTTTGTATCATGCTATAACTGTATTGAGTGGAAACATCTATACACGTGTGATATACAAACAACCAGGGGTTCCCAGTGAAACTCTAGTCACTGGTTCATTGGTCAACAGATGATCATGTTTCCTAATCATGTAGCATTTATGCCAGTTGGAAATCGAGTCATCTCATTCCGAGAATGAGATGATGAACCAATACCCAACCTAAACATCGTGACCCGATGATGTCACAAAGTTCAAGTTACGATGATTAGAAATGGATCCTCATAGACTATTCCTTAGACCATGAGGCTATATCAATCACTGCCTCCCGAGAGTGCTTAGATAGCATCAAGCGCCACTTGGTAATACAGTGGTTATAAAGGTGTGTTCCGGTACTCGGAGGAAACCGTAGAGGCAATATATGTCAAGAGCGGGATTTGTCCGTCCATGTGACGGGAAGATACTCAAGGGCCCACTTGGAGAAGTTATATCAAATAGCTGCGCAGCGTGTGATTTGATCACGGGGATATCACTTGTCAAAACGAGTCAAGTAGCATTGTTTGGTAACGAGATTGAACACGACATGGTGATGTCATTGATCAGATCTCGGGCAATGCAAGTATCGAGAGACAAAGGGAATAAGATACGACTGTCCTAGTTCAAACGACGAAAGATCTTCGTGGAATGCACAGGGGTCACATGGCCATCCAGGTCCCTCTGTTGATCATTGGTGCGGGAGTGTCCCAACCATGTCTGGAGTGTTCCCGAACCGTGGGGTATCACGCTTATGGGCTTGATGATGCTTAGAGAGTGTTTATAGGATCGGTAGAATCACCGAAGAATAGTAGAGAGAAAACCGGAAGGGTTTCGGTAAGTCCGGAGGATGTCCGGAGTGGAGGTGGAAGTGCTCCATAGCCACGGAGGTTAAATAACATGTGAATGAATGTTAAATATTGATTTAATCATTTATTCATAATTATTTAATAAAAAGAAAATTCAATTTAAATGGTCAAAGGCTTAATGGGCCAATTCCCGAAGGGGAGAGGGCCCATTAGGGAAAGGAGAGAGGGAGAAGGGGGCCAAGGGGGTGGCCGGCTGGGCCTAGACCCCCTGCGCGGGGCCCACTAGGTTGGCTGGCGGCTGCCCCTCCCCTTCCTCTCCTTTAGTCCCACCCCGGGACTTTGAGGGAGGTAGTACCTCCCCTCCCCCTATATATAGTGGGGGTATTTGGCCAAATAAAATACACTAATAATCAATAAGGGTCTTCTCACTTTTGGGAGCACCTCTAATTGGTATTTTCTTTCTCCCCCTCTCTCTCTCGTGACCGTGGTCCCAAGTATGAATTGTGCGAACGAGAGACATCTTCACCGCGGAGCGCCGTCGCGTCGCGGGATTCGGACCCGAGAGCTCTACTTCCGCAACTGCTGCTGGATCGGGGAAGCGGGAGTCATCGTCAGGCACCGGACATGTGTAACTCCCCGCGAGGTGTCGCACTTGAGGCACTAAATTCGTTGGAGCCAAGGGAGCACAAGGACTTCATCACGACCTTGAGGTCGGCTTCGGCTCGTCTACATCAACCACGTTCTCCTGAGTGTTGACAACGCTCTTTGGTGTTTAAGGGTAAATTCACGAAAATCCCCTCCCGTTACAGTATTACTAATAGATAGGTCCTGGCAGCTTCAGGGGTTCAGGGGCGTAGGGTAAAATTTTATTGTTTTCATACGCGGAACCCCTACACTTTGATCCCAGCTATCAATTCTTTACAAAATATGATGATGCAAGTTACCCTCAAAAATTATTCTTTTTTACCACTTACCTACTCAAGGATAAGCAGGATTTAAGCTTGGGGATGTTGATACGTCATAAACGTATCTATAATTTTTGATGTTCCATGCCTATTTAGTATCTACTTTCTTATGTTTTGTTCACACTTTGAGGTATTTTTATACATTTTCTGGGACTAACCTATTAACAAGATGCCACTGTGACAGTTGCCTGTTTTCTGTTGTTTTTGGTTTTAGAAAATCTAGTAAAGAAATATTCTCGAAATTGGACGGGACAAAAGCCAAAGTCAATATTTTACCCGAAGCAATACAGAGTCCGGAGGGGAGACGAAGTGGCACACCAAGGCGGCCACACCTGGTGGCGGCGTGGCCTGGGGGGCGCGCCGCCAAGGGGTATGGGCCCCCTGGTGCTCCATCGACCTTGCCCCTTCGCCTATAAAAGCCTCCTAGGACGAAAACCCTATGTACCCAATCAAAAATCCATGAAAGAGTCTATAGTCGCTGCCATCTCCATCCCTAGATTGGGGGGATCTGAAGCTCTTCCCGGCACCCTGTCGGAGGGGAGAGATCACCCTGGAAGCCTTCTTCATCACCATGCAAGCCTCCGGTGTGATGCGTGAGTAGTTCACCCTTGGATTACGGGTCCATGTAGTAGCTAGATGGTTGGTTCTCCTCCTTTGTGCTATCATGTTTAGATCTTGTGAGCTCCGTTCATGATCAAGATCATCTATTTGTAATCTTACATGTTGTGTTTGCAAGGATCCGATGGATATTGAGATGCTATTTCAGATTGATTATTGATTCTATCATGTCTATGTTATTTGTGATCTTGCATGCTCTCCGTCGTTAGTAGCTATCTTGGCCAAGTAGATGCTAGCAACTCCAAGAGGGAGTATTTATGCTCGATAGTGGGTTCATGCCTCTAGTAATCTGGGGAAGTGACAGAAATCTCTAAGGTTGTAGATGTGCTATTGCTACTAGGGAGAAAACAATAATCCTTTGTCCATGGGGCAATCATATTGTTTACTTTACACACTTTGCTTAATGCAATTATCTGTTGCTTGTAACTTAATACTATCAGGGGTTCAGATGATAACCTGAAGGTGGATTATTAGCCATAGATGCAGTTGGAATATGGTCTATGTATAATGTTGTAATGCCCAATCAAATCTCATAGGAGTCAAGATGTCTAGTATATGCATTGTTATGCTTTCTCAAATCTGCCAATTGCCCCGCTATAATTTGTTCACCCAGTATGTTATCTATCTTAAGGAGAAACACCTCTAGTGAACTATGGACCCTGGTCCATGCTTTTATCATTCATATACCATCTATTGTTTACTGTTTACTGTTTACTTTCTGCAAGCAATTACTATCTTCCACACTATATGTTTAATCCTTTGTGTTCAGCAAACCCGGTGAGATTGACAGCCTCACTATAAGTTGGGGCAAAGTTCTGTGGTTGTGTTGTGCAGGATTCCAAGTTGCTAGAAACACCTTGCAGTTGTTTCCTTGCTCCTACTGGTTCGATAACCTTGGTTTCATAACTGAGGGAAAACTTGATGTTGTGCTCATTATACCTTCCTCTTGGGGTTCCCAACGAGCTCGAATATATTTTGAGCCATCACCGCACCCCCGACGACCATGGACTCAATGATGCCTCCCTGGGCACGCGTGCACGGCGGTGGAGCCCCCTGCTGGCCCGCTGCTGGTCCTGGGCACCCAAGGCACGCCACTCCTCTTCCGAGGGATTGAGGTCATCGATCTCCTCGTCATCATCCTCAGTGCGGGGGGGAAGGGGGCGGGGGTGGGGGAGGGGGGCCATGCCGCCCCTAGGAGCCTCCACCCACACCCCGATGTTGTAGCCCAGGTTCTTGACGAAGAGCTGAACAGCCCCTCAGAGCTTGCTCGAGTTCCGACATGCCAGCAACATGCGAACCGGCAACCTTCCCCGAAGAGATTCCGCGTCCATCGTAATCGGATGCCCCATCATCCTCATGCCTGCAATAAGCCAGTCGGTGCGATGGAGCTTTCTTGGCACCCCGGAGAGCCGCACCCAGAACTCCTCCAGCATCTCAGCCGGTGCCAGGTCAGCATCAGGGAGCCGGATGTTGGCCACCACACCGTTGAGCGGGAGGAAGAACTTGCCGCTCCTTGCGCTCATGCGCAGCATCTTCTTCGAGGGAAAGGTCACCATGGATTCCCCCCAAGGAAGGTAGGACCATCCAATCCCACTCGGCCTCGACCAAGTGGTGGAGCTCCCTGTCTAGCTCAGCCGCAAACAGGGGTTTGTCTAGGAAGGCGATGAGAGCCTCGTTGGTCGCCACCACGACCTCCTCGTCGTCATCCTCGAATTCTAGGGAGAAGAAACCCTGCCTGGAGATGGCCTGCCCCAAGATATGGAGCATCGGCTTGGTCCGCCGGTTCGCGCAGTCCGCCGAGTTGTGGCCCTCCTGGCCGCAGACCACGCACCAAGGCGGGGACTTGCACGCAGCTTGGAAGTGCCCCGGCCAACCGCACTTGAAACACTCCACCTAGCCGCTCGGCGGCGCCCTTGCCTCCGAACCATCACCCCGGCTCCCCTGGCCGTGCTCCGGACGGGGCTCAATGACCGCCAGGTCTTGGCCCAACCAGGCATCCACCCTACGGCCCCCACCATGGTTTCCAGCCGGACCCCGCCCGCTGGCGGCCTCATCCTCGCGCGCGCAACATGCGGCCTCTCGTTTCCTCTCCCGCGCTGTCCACCAAGCGGGAGGAGTGGGCGCAGGGCCCCGGTTGCTCCCTTGTAGAGTCCTGCCGCCCGACGCCCCCTGTGCGTGGTGGCCGTGTTCGGCCAAAGCATGCCCGTGCAACACCCTCTCCTAGCCCACCCGCAGCTCCTTCGACGACGCACCTCTGCCTTCCTACGAGTCGAGGCGGTCCGACCCGTCCACGCCCGACGCCGACCCGCTCGCGGCTGGTGGGGGAGGCGCTCGCGCCCGCCCGCTTGATCCCGCGCGGTCCTCCAGGCGTCTCTTGCCGTGGCACTCTATGGCCCTGAGCGTAGGTGAGGAGGAGTGGCGGCGGCGGATGTCAACTTGATATATCATGCATCAAATACGTATCGAACCACCATGTTTTGCCACATGGTACTTCTATTACTTCCTCCACTAATTCTTCGGTGACATGAACGGAACCTCTTCACTCAAGGTCAATGAGGTTGCTACATAGGAAAGCTCTGGCATCACCGAACGAGCATGGTGTGGTTGGAGCACACTGGTACAGAATGACCATATGGACACGGGTTAAAAACCCATCGGCAACAGAAAAACGATATGTTTCCACATACTTGTTGCTGATGTGAAGACTCAATTGTGACGGACGTTGAGGTGACCCAACACACCACTTGTATGTTATAGTGCGAATTTTTTTGATATAACACTCGAGGAGTACTAATTCACAAATATTACATCTCTTAGAGTGGTACAGCAGAAACATTGTAGGTCAACAGTTTTTACATGTTTATTAATATCAACTAGAAATGTACAATAGATTCAATATCCTTCTCAGTCCAATAAGGATTCGCAAATGAATGGAAACTCAAACTAGCTATCTCGAAAATCAACGTTACTACCGAGTTTGAGAATTTTGCAATAACGATGGTATGATCAGTCACCACACCATCCCCTACACTCCTCGGCAAGATGGCGTGGCTGAGAGCATGAATAGAACCATCATCTCGAAGGCGTGCTGTATTTGTCCAAAGAAGGTATGAGCAGACGTTTCTGGGCTGAAGAAGCCAACATCATGTGTTACCTCACCAATTGGTCACATTCTATTCCACTTGAGAAGAGAACTCCCATTGAGGTATGGTCTAGTTTGCCTACTGATTATTCATAGTTGAGAGTTTTTGGTTGCACTTCATATGCTCACATTGATAATGGAAAACTTGAGCGAAGGGCTATTAAGCGCATATTTCTTGGTTATGGTTCAGGAGTTAAAGCATATAAATTATGGAATCCTAAAACTAAAAGGGTTTTGTTGAGTAGAAATGTCATTTTCAATGAATCTATTATGTATCATGATAGCTTATCATCAGACCACTCACCTATTGTTGTTGGAGAGGAGAAATTTAGTGTGTAGCTAGAGCACTTGCCAAAAGCTGTCGAAACGGTTGATAATGATGATGTTGTTGCAGATACATATGAGGAAAACATTGATGATTATGTTATTCAGCATTCACCTATTGTTTTGTAGTAGACACATGAATCCATTCATGTACATAGATCGAGACATAACAAAATTCCATGTCCTCGTTCAATTGAACAGTGTAATCTTGTTCATTATTCTTTGAGTTGTGCTGAACAGGTGGAGAACAATTCTGAACCAACTACGTATAATGAAGTTGTTGCATCTATTGACTACAAGAAGTGGGTTTTTGCTATCCAAGAAGAGATGCAATCACTTGAGACAAATGGCACATGGGATGTTGTATGCTTGACTAAACAAAAGAAGGTGGTCTGATGTAAGTGAATTTACAAAAGAAAGAAAGGTTTGTCTTCTAAAGAGACTTCAAGGTATAAGGCAAGATTAGTAGCAAAAAGTTTCAGCCAGATTTCAGGTATTGATTATAATGATGTCTTATCCCTAGTTGTAAAGTATAGTTCCATTCATACATTTTTTAGTATTGTGGTTATGCGTGATATTGAGCTTGAGTAGTTAAATGTAAAGATTGTTTTCCTACATGGAGAGCTTGAGGAGAAATATACTAAAGGGAATATGCCCCAGAGACAATAATAAACTGGTTATTATCTTATTCCATGTTAGTTTATGATAAATATTTATTTCTCATGCTATAATTGTGTTAACCGGAAACGTTAATACATGTGTGTTTAATAAACAAAAGAAAAGGTTTCTAGTAATGAAGGAAATATGCCCTAAGAGGCAATAATAAAGTTGTTATTATGTATTCCTTATATATGATAGGTGTTTATTTTACATGCTAGAATTGTATTGATCGGAAACATCAATACATGTGTGTTTAATAAACAAAAAGGGTTCCTAGTTATGCCTCTCTTATAGACTAGCTTGTTGATTAACAAGATGATCAAGGTTTCCTAATCATGGACATTGGATGTTGTTAATAACAAGGTCACAACATTTGTGAAATGATGTGATGAACATTCATCCGAAGTATAGCATTACGATCAAGTCATTATGTTTATATTGCTATAACATCATACGAAGTAATCTTTATCCTTAGACCATGAGATCATGTTAATTGCTAACACCTGAAGAGTATCTTGATAACTTCAAACGTCACACCATAATAGGGTGACTATAAAGATGGGTTCAGTGCTATGAAGGTGTTATGTTGACGCTCATGGATCAAGAGTGGAATTTGTCAATCCCGATGACGGATAGATATACTATGGGCCCTCTCGGTGATATCACATTAAGATAGCTTGCAAGCAAGTGATGTGATCACTAGAATGTTATATCACGGGAACGAGAAAAGAGTGCATGTCGGTAACGAGATCAAACTAGGTATTTGGATACCGATGATCGAATCTCGCACATGTATTATATCATGAGACAAAGGGATTAAATTACAAGCGTTAAAGGTTCTCATGATCACAGAAGTCATCGTTGAATATGCATGAGTCAGTATGGATCTCTAGGTCCCGCTTCTGATTATTGATCTGAGAGGAGTCTCAATCATGTCTGCATTATTCGCGAACTGTAGGGTGACACACTTAAGAGTTACCGGACACCATTTTGGAGCACATATGTTTTAGACGAAAGAATTGCAAAGCGTAGGAATTGTTTCGATAGAAACCAGAAATTGTTTCAGGTGAAATTGCAGAAAGTGGTTCTGCATGTGATATTGAAATATTGCAAGGGGTTATATGTGAATGTTTGTTAATTAAAGTAATTAACAAACTTAGAGAATTTTAATGCATTTAAAGTGGGGACTTTAAAAGGGAATGTGAAGAGGCATTTTAATGTGGAGGGGTTACCACCACATGAATGGGGGAGGTGAGGGGTCACCCCCCATGAGGCGCCGGACATGGGGAGGGGCACCCCCCTCCTCCTATAAAAGGCCCCCCTCTTCCTCCTTCTTCCTCACACCTCCTCGTGAAGGATATCTCTCCCCTCTAGAATTATTCCCCCATGGTCTCGGATTAGCGAGATACATGTTCCCGGTGGCATTTCGTCTGGAAGGAGTTGCTGCTTCCGCTGGATCACTGGAGCGAGGAGGTGGAGGTTGTCCAGTGGCTTGAACGTGTGTGCGAGTATGGATGTGTTGCTGATTTGCGGTGCTCGGACTTCCACACGATCTTGAGATCGGCAAGTGTACGACTACATCAACCACGAGTTCCTACTTGTTAACAAAACTCGTTGTCTTCGAGGGTAAGTTCTCGATGGATGTATGTCCACCGTTGCTCTATACCTAGTAGATAGATCTTGGCGTGTAGTTCTCATCGTAGGAAAATTTTTGTTTTCTATGCTGCGGACCCAACAAGTAATGCCTCTCATTACACTAGCTTGTTGATTGATGATGATCAAGGTTTCCTGATCATGAACATTGGATGTTGTTAATAACAAGGTCGTGTCATTAGAGAATGATGTGATGAACATTCACTGACAGTAGATTTAGCAATACGATCATGTCCTCAAAGTTTATATTGCTATCTCATTCGAAGTAACTCTAGTCCTTAGACCATGAGATCACGTCAATCACTAACTTTGGAAGAGTACTTCGATTCCATCAAACGTCACACCATAACAGGGTGATTATAAAGATGTCATTGAGTACTTGGAAAGTGTTGGTTGAGGCTCGTGGATCAAGAATGGGATTTGTCCATCCTGATGATGGAGAGATATACTCAGGGCTCTCTCGGTGATATCACATTGACATAGCTTGCAAGCAAGTGATAAGCTCACTAAGAATGTTATATCACGGGAATGAGAAAAGAGTACTTGTCGATAACGAGATCGAACTAGGTATGGATGATACCAAATGATCAGATCTCAGACACGTAAAATATCGCGAGACAAAAGGAATTGATTATTGTGAAAAAGGTTCACATGATCACTAGTTCATCGTTGAATAAGTGGGAGTCATTATGGATCTCTAGGTCCCGCTAATGATTATTGATTGGAGAAAGTCTCGACCATGTCCACTTAGTTCACGAACCCGTAGGGAGACACACTTAAGGTTCGTAGACGCATTTGAGTGGATAGGAAACGTAGGAGAAAAAATACTGGATAGCATAGAAATTGTTCTAATAAATCTGCCAGAATAGTTTCGGTGTATCAAAATATTTCAAGGGATTAAGTTGTTGATATGTTCATTAAATAAATTGTTCATTAAATGAAGTGTTCATTAAATGAGTGGCATTAAATCAAGTGAATTAAAAAGTTTTTTTAAAGACTCTTGATTTCGAGTGGAGAATAAATGGGAGAAAATGGATCTTCATATTTTGAGTGGAGTGTCCACTAGCCATCATGAGGGGAGAGGTGGGGGCACCACCACGGGGAGCCGACCACCCCCTTGGTGTGCCTCCCCCTCTCCTATAAAAGGAGGGGTGGAGCACCTCCCCTCTCACTTATTCATTCCTCCTCTCATATGCCCTTTGGTTGGCATCTTCCTCCCCTTGCTAGCCTTGTCCATTGTCACGAGCATGGTGCTTAGGCGAAGCCCTGCTCAAGATCTTCTCCACCACCACCACCATGTTGTAGTGCTTCTGGATTTCCCGAGGATCCACTACTTCCGCTGCTCAGCTAGAGCAAGGGGCGGTGGTCATCGGCACAACAAACGTGTGACTGATTACGGAGGTGTTGCCCCTTTGTGGCGCTGATCATCTTCGCATCCTTGAGGATGGTCGTGTACAATCTACAACAACCACGTTTGTTTGCAGGAACATATCCTGCTCACAGTCTTCAAGGGTGAGTCCTTCTGAAACCATTACAAGTATCTCCTAGATTCAATCTTGGCAGTTGTAATCGTAGGGAAAAGATTGTTTTCCATGCAACGAACCCCATCATATACATGGACCAAACAGAAGGGTTCATAGTGCCTAGTAAATAGTATTTTGTGTGCAAGTTAAAGAAGTCACTTTATGGCTGAAAGAAATCTCTAAAGGGAATATGCCCGAGAGGCAATAATAAAGTGGTTATTATCTTATTCCTTGTTTATGATAAAAGTTTATTTTACATGCTATAATTGTATTAATTAGAAACGTTAATACATGTGTGTTTAATAAACAAAATACAAAGTTCCTAGTAATGCCTCTCATATAAACTAGCTCGTTGATTAACAAGATGATCAAGGTTTCCTGATCATGGACATTGGATGTTGTTAATAACGAGGTCACAACATTAGTTGAATGATGTGATGAACATTCATCCGAAGTATAGCATTACGATCAGAGTCATTATGTTTATATTGCTATAACATCATACGAAGTAATCTTAGTCCTTAGACCATGAGATCATGTTAATTGCTAACACCGGAAGAGTATCTTGATAACATCAAACGTCACACCGTAACAGGGTGACTATAAAGGTGGGTTCAGTGCTACGAAGGTGTTATGTTGAGGCTCATGGATCAAGAGTGGGATTTGTCCATCCCAATAACGGATAGATATACTCTGGGCCCTCTCGGTGATATCACATTGGTTAGCTTGCAAGCAAGTGATGTGATCACTAGAATGTTATATCACGGGAACAAGAAAAGAGTGCATGTCGGTAACGAGATCAAACTAGGTATTTGGATGCCAATGATCGAATCTCGGACATGTAATATATCGTGAGACAAAGGGATTTAGTTACGACGTTAAAGGTTCACACGTTCACAAGGGTCATCGTTGAATGTGTAGGAGTCACTATGGATCTCCAGGTCTCGCTTCTGATTATTGATCTGAGAGGTGTCTCGGTCATGTCTGTTGGAGATATGCCCAAGAGGCAATAATAAAGTGGTTATTATTATCTTTATGTTTATGATAAATATTTACATCCCATGCTATAATTGTATTAACCGGAAACATTAATACTTGTGTGTGTTGTAAACATAAAAGAGTCCCTAGTAAGCCTCTTGTTGAACTAGCTTGTTGATTAATTGATGATCATGGTTTCCTGATCATGGACATTGGATGTGATTAATAACAAGGTTATATCATTAGGAGAATGATGTAATGGACACACACCCATAGTAAGCGTAGCATAAGATCAAGTCATTAAGTTCGTATTGTTGTAAGCTTTGAAATACATAGTAACCTAATCCTTCGACCATGAGGTTATGTTAATCACCATCACCGGATGGGTACTTTGATGACATCAAACGCCGCTTCGTAACTGGGCGGTTATAAAGGTGTCATTGGGTATTCTAAAAGTATGTGTTGAAGCGCATAAACCAAGATTGGGATTTGTCCATCCATATGACGGATAGATATACTCTGGGCCCTCTCGGTGGAGTGTCATCTAGATAGCTTGCAAGCATGTGACTAGGTCACAAGGGATGACATAACATGGAACGAGTAAAGAGTACTTATCAGTAACGAGGAAGAACTAGGTATGAAGATATCGACGATCAAACCTCGGATAAGTAGAATATCGCGAGACAAAGGGAATTGGTTTCGTATGTAAAATGGTTCAATCGATCACGAAGTCATCGTTGAGTATGTGGGAGCCGTTATGGATCTCCAGATCCCGCTGATGGTTATTGATCGGAGAGGTGTCTTCATCATGTCTACATATTCACGAACCATAGGGTGACACACTTAAGGTTCGAAGTTGTTTTAAGTAGATATGGAATTTGCGTTGGAGACCGAATGTTGTTCGGAGTCTCAGAATGGATCCGGGACATCACGAGGAGATCCGGAATGGTCCGAAGAATAAGATTCATATATTGGGAATCATTTTCTTAGTTAGGAAATGTTCCGGAGTGTTTGTATGGAGATTCTAGAAGATTTCGGAATGTTCTGGAAGGTTCTAGAGGATTTCTTGGAGTTTACTTGAAAACCAAGAAAGAATCAAGGGAGTCCAAGTGGGGCTAGACACGGATTCATGGGGGAGGAGGATTCCTCCCCCCTTCCCACCGCCGGCCCAAGGAGGGGAGTCCTACTAGGACTCCCCCTCCCCAGGCGCGCCTCCCTCCTTTAAATAGAAGGGAGGAGGCGCCCCCTCTTGCCCTGGCTCTCACAACTCCCAATCTCTACCGCCTCTCTCCTCCACCTTTCTTCTGCACAGGCATAGGCGAAGCCCTGCAGAATTCTCATCTCCACCACCACCACCACGCCGTCGTGTTGTTGGGATTCCGTGGAGAAGATCTACTACCTCCGCTGCTCGCTGGAACGGGGAGAGGAAGGTCTGCTTCGACTCCGCACGTGTGACCGTCTGCAGAAGCGCTGCCGGAACACGACGCCGGAAGGATCGTCCACACGATCTTGAGATCGGCAAGTGATCGACTACATCATCCACGAGATATAATCTCGTTAACGCTTTCGGTTCTACGAGGGTTAGTACCGATCTATCTCGTTGCTCATGTCTAGTAGATTAGATCTTGGCTTTTATCTAGATTAGATCTGGGTTTTGTTCGTTCTTGCGGTAGAATTTTTTTGTTTTCCATGCTACGAACCCAACAATGTCTGCATTATTCGCGAACCGTAGGGTGACACACTTAAGGGAAACCGACACCATTTGGAGCAAATATGTTTCAGATAAAGATTTAAGAAAGCGCTGGAATTATTTCAATAGACACCGAAACTGTTTCGGGTGAAATTGCTGAAATTGGTTCTGCATGTAATATTGAAATGTTGCAGGGGTTTTATGTGAATATTTGTTAATTAAAGTAATTAACAAAATTCTGAATAAAAATAATAAAAGAGTTTTATTAAATGAGAGAGCATTAAATTTGGAGAAATTTAATGCATTTAAAGTGGAGACTTTAAAAGAGAATGTGAAGGGGCAAATTTATGTGGAGGGAGTTACCACCACATGAATGAGGAGGTGAGGGGTCACCCTTGGGGCGCCGGCCATGGGGAGGGGTACCCTCCCCTCCTCCTATAAAAGTCCCCCCTCTCACACCTTCACACTCACACCTCCTCGTGAAGGATCTCTCTCCCCCTCTAGTATTATTCCCCCATGGTCTCGGATTAGCGAGATACATGTTCCCGGTGGCTTTATCTGAAAAGGAGTTGCTGCTTCTGCTGATTTGCTGGAGCGAAGGACGGAGGTTGTCGGGGTACCGGACGTGTGTGTGATCACGGATGCACCGCTGTTTTGCGGTGCTGGACTTGGTGGTGCTGGACTTGCTGGAGCTGGATCTGATGGACGTGCTGGAGCCAGACCTGCTGGACTTCATCACGATCTTGAGATCGGCAAGTGTACGACTACATCATCCATGAGTTCCAACTCGTTAACAAAGCTTTGTTGTCTTCGAGGGTAAGTTCTCTATGGATGTATATCCACCTGTTGCTTGTATCTAGTAGATAGATCTTGGCGTATAGTTCCCATCATAGGAATTTTTTTGTTTTCTATGTTGCGAATCCCAATAGTGGTATCAGAGCCCGATCTATGCGTAGGTGCTTTGCACGGGTAGTACACATATGTTTATATGTGGGTGATGATGATCATGTTATTGCTTATTTCATGTATTTTGGATATTGGTGGCATAGTGGGATGAAGCGGCCCGGACCAACCTTACATGTCATCGTACATGAGACCGGTTCCACGACTGACATGCAACTAGTTTTGCATAAGTGGCTGGCGGGTGTCTGTCTCTCCTACTATAGTCAATATCTGATTTACAACGAGTTGCTAATAACTTGGTTATCCTCGTTGTGGTTCCATGTTCGTAGGTAAGAATGGTTCTATCCCCGAAAGCCCTAAGCCACGTAAAACTTGCAATGGATAAATTAGAGGCGTCTAGTTTAGATCGTTGCTGGGCTAGTGTCATGATATGGTAATGTTGTAAGTAGATGTATGATAAATACTCTTACAACACACCTAACGTGTAAGTTCCATAGACCTTGGCCTTACACACAAAGGAATGATAGAGATCATACCATGATGCATCAAATGCATGGACCATATCATCTCACTTTACACATTAGATGTTTGCATCTTATATTGCTAGTTTGGCATTTTAGTAGCATTTTAAGATGATCCCTCATTTAGATATCAAGATAAAAATGTGTTCTTCCTTAAGTATGCACCGTTCTATGGATCGTGTTTCGAGACATCACGTGATGATCGGGTGTACTCGACTCCGCGCTTTCATAGAACGGGTGTAAGAAAGTTTTACACACGCGAGTACTAAGGTTCTTACTTGGCGAGCCTGGCATGTACAGACATGGCCTTGGAACACGGACCGAAAGGTTAAGCATGAGTCATATAGTTTATGTGATGCTCATATTGATGCTCGCCTTTGAAGCTACACTGACTCACGTGATGATCAGACTTGGTGTAGTGGATTTGGTTCATGTAATCACCAAAAAGGCACGAGGGATGTCGTTTTTGAGTCGGAGTTCATTTCTAATTTGTATTAGTCGAACTCAATTTGTCATAAACTAAATCGAAGTGAATTTGCATAATTTGTTGTAGTCATTGGCGTCTATTCACTACCTTATGCTTAGTTTTAATTGAGATAATAGAACTATAGAATTCAGGATATTTACTTTACAAACTGGTATCGTATTGTTTTGAATGTCAATTTAAAGTTTAGAAGTCCTATTGCAAACTTTCAGCAAACTCTATTTACTCCATGAAGTTTAATAAGTAGTATTAAATCAAGAGTAAGAATTCCAATGTTAGTATCTAAAGTACCATGTTTGCCTCCATGATTTTTGATATTCAAAAGTTGTTTTAATATCAAGATTATATAGGAGCTGAAAAATTGTTTCAGAAACCATCATGTGTGGAAGATATTGTGATATCTGAAACAATGTTTTTGGTTGCATTATGATAGAGTATAATTTAGCAAAATACATGTTCTCATATTATGAGAATTTGTGAAGGATGGAGATGCTAGGCATCCGGATCTCCCAAAAAGGTTTTTGGGAACCAACATTATACTCGCGATTCTTCCTTATAGGCTATAGTAGCTTGATCATGAAAGTTGTCATGATAAGGATGAATAGAAGATGTAGGTAAAATGTTTACTACACAAATAGATTACTAAAGAATGGATTTTTGAAAGAACACCAAACATTTGATGATGGTGATCCACTTCAAAGTGCAAGTCCAAAGGTATTATTATTTGACTATATACGCTTTGTACTATGTGTCATGTGAATGACACCACTATTGATGTTGATAGATTCTTTTAAAAGGAAAAATAATTGTTGAAAGAGAATCTATAAAATATTTGGCAGAAAAGAAAAGGTTGGATATGTCCAACTTAGGTATATAGAAGATATACATGTTATGGTTGTATTCCTTGCTTGTTAAACAATGTGGTTCTAAGGTATTGGATACCGAATTGGTTGGTGTGAAGTGTCATACAAAACAACACAATTCATGAACTACAATGGCCTAAGTAACTAGCAAGAGAATAAGTGATGATGATCATCAAAAATAAATAAAGTGTTATTGTGCTTTTCGTTGATGTCAAACCTAGTCTTCAAGATTTTTTTTAATAATTGTTATTTTGTTCCGGTATTATGAGAACAATGGTTGTTCACATAATTACCGTATTCCATAAAGGATGGATGAACTTTTACAAGTCTAGTTGGAGAAATTATATCCATAAACATTATTGCTAAAATGTCGCAAGACAAATGATTAAAAGATCACTTATGAAGTGACATCGCTGTTTTAAATTATATTGGAAAGAAAACATGAAGAAACTCCATGTTGATAGAATTTTGGAGTCTTTGATTTTGATCAATTGACGCTTGTGAAACTTTCCTCGAGATAATTGAAACTCTGTCCATAGGCCAAAAAGGAACGGATGACTAACTTATTGGATATTATGCATGTTGATGTATATAGTCCATTATGTGTAGCCATATGCGATGGATCTTTTTGCTTCATATGCTTTCTCCAGAAAGTTAAGTGAATATATCTATATATTTACTTAATAAGGAAGAAGTATGAAACATTTGAAAATTGTTCAAAGACTTTCAAGATGAAGTGAAAAATCATTGTAACAAGAAAATAAAAGAGTTTATGATTTGATCATAAAAGAAGATATTTGAGTTACAGGTTTAGCAAAACACCTAAGATTTCAGGAATTGTTCCATGAATTTGCATTTCCCGATAAACCACAGGAGTATGGTATATTCGAGAGATCAAATCAAACCATGTTTGACATGGTAACATCAAAGGTGTCATTTATAAAACTGCCATTATGTTTTAAGGATTCAAGCTTTAGAGACTACCGCTTTTACACTGAAAAGAGCACCATCGTGATCCGTTGAAATGACACCATATAAGTTATGGTTTGGGATAAAACCCGAATTGTCTTTTCATAAACTTTGGTATGCTATTGATAAGTAAAATGTTTACAACCAAAGTTGGATAAGCATGTCTTTGTAGGTTATCCCAAAGAATTTGTTGGGAATTTCTCCATAACACCAAGGTCAAAAGAGTTTGTTACTTGGAACGTCAAGTTTCTTGAGAAGGAATTTTTCGCGAAAAGTTAAGTGGGAGGACAATAGAACTTTGATAAGGTTGTTGAACCTTAGCTATATGTGCTAAGTAGTGCAGAGCCAGAAAGTGTCCCGGTGGTAGCCACAATGCTCATGGCTCCCGTGATTACAAAGGTTGTGATCTCGGAGATTAGAGTTCCTATTGAACCGTGTGGGTCGGTAAGAATCAAATAGTGTGATTTGATAAGCAAGTCGTTATTGTTTTGACAATGATGAACCGACTACATGCAAAGAAGCGATGATGGGCCCTGACTCCATATAATGACTAGAAGTCATAGAATCCGTGATGGTATCCATACACGAGAAATCAAGTTTCTAAACTTGGAAGACCCTCCGGAAAGGCGTGAAGCCTATCGGTCGTGTTTGGATCTATAAAGAAATAGACATGGATGTTTAACATCTATGAAATAGTCGACATGTCGGAAAGAAGTTTACGACAATGTTCAAGGAGTTGACTATGACAAGATTTGATATTTCATAGTGATATTTAGTCTTGATGGATTAATGTAGCAACCACTACATATAATTTGATGTATGGTAGTTGAAAAAACAAAATAATGTTCTTCTAATAGAATGGTTACCTAGGACGTGTACAAGACACGGTCCGAAGGGTTTTGTTAATTCAAAGGGTGCTAAAAGGGCATGCAAACTTCAATAGTTGAAGTAAGCATAGCGGAGTTGGAATCTTCGCCATGATGAAACTGTTAAAAGAGCTTAAATTCATCGGAGATGATGAAGATGCTTGCATTTGCAAGAAATTAAGTGGGAGCACTGAGACATATTTCTAATACATTATGTAGAGAACATATTGTTGATTGGAAATGATGTATCTTGTATTGACACAAGTTAAGAATTTCATTAAAATAAGATTTCGATGAAAGACTTGGGCAAACCTGGAATATTTAGCATCAATATCTATATGGATAGATTGAGGCGCTAATATGGTTGTGCCAGACATACATATATGAGATATTGAAAGGGTTCAATATGGAAACAACAAGAAAGGTTCTTGCTGCATGGAAAGGATTGTATCAAGATTCAAGTGTTTCAATACTTGGTGAGTAAAATCACATGAAGATTTTGATCGATTATACCATGATATGTATATATCCAGAATGTCCTATGCTCTAAATGTTATGAGCACATACCAGAATGATTCATAAGATGATCATTGGACAATAGTAAATATATCCTTATGAGCTTTGGAAGAACTAAGAATATATCATGTATAAGTGACAAATAGTTAAAGGTAGTTCATTGTAAAGTGTTACATTGATACTTATCTCAATTTAGACTATGGGTGGCACAATGTAATGGAAAGGATGTTCCATCATGGATTTGGATAAGTTCCAAAGTTGAAACATTGTGATGGATACTATAACAAAAGGCTAAGTATATGACTGCTATAGTAGCAGCAAAGGAGGGCATTTGTGTTAAGAAGTTTGCTATCAAACTAGGTGTGGTTCAAAGTGGGCTAATACTATGAAGATATATTGTATGACAATAATATCAACATATTTTAACCCGAACAAACAAAATGTCTCACCAAAGGACCAAATTTATACAATGCCATCTCATTTGAGAATGAGTGATGCGTAGAGACGCAAAGACATGCAAATACACACGGACCTGAAACTATCAGATCCGGAGATTATGTTAACCACTAGCAATCGCGTATATGCAACACCAGAAAGCCATAGGTGTTCAATACACAAAGTTTTTCAAACTAGATTATTGACTCTAGTGCAAGTGGGAGACTGAAGGGAATATGCCCGAGAGGTAATAATAAAGTGGTTATTATCTTATTACTTGTTTATGATAAAAGTTTATTTTACATGCTATAATTGTATTAATTGGAAACGTTAATACATGTGTGTTTAATAAACAAAATACAAAGTTCCTAGTAATGCCTCTCATATAAACTAGCTCGTTGATTAACAAGATGATCAAGGTTTCCTGATCATGGACATTGGATGTTGTTAATAACGAGGTCACAACATTAGTTGAATGATGTGATGAACATTCATCCGAAGTATAGCATTACGATCAGAGTCATTATGTTTATATTGCTATAACATCATACGAAGTAATCTTAGTCCTTAGACCATGAGATCATGTTAATTGATAACACCGGAAGAGTATCTTGATAACATCAAACGTCACACCGTAACAGGGTGACTATAAAGGTGGGTTCAGTGCTACGAAGGTGTTATGTTGAGGCTCATGGATCAAGAGTGGGATTTGTCCATCCCAATGACGGATAGATATACTCTGGGCCCTCTCGGTGATATCACATTGGTTAGCTTGCAAGCAAGTGATGTGATCACTAGAATGTTATATCATGGGAACAAGAAAAGAGTGCATGTCGGTAACGAGATCAAACTAGGTATTTGGATGCCAATGATCGAATCTCGGACATGTAATATATCGCGAGACAAAGGGATTTAGTTACGACGTTAAAGGTTCACACGTTCACAAGGGTCATCGTTGAATGTGTAGGAGTCACTATGGATCTCCAGGTCTCGCTTCTGATTATTGATCTGAGAGGTGTCTCGATCATGTCTGCATTATTTGCGAACCGTAGGGTGACACACTTAAGGGATACCGACACCATTTGGAGCAAATATGTTTCAGATAAAGATTTAAGAAAGCGCTGGAATTATTTCAATAGACACCTAAACTGTTTCGGGTGAAATTGCTGAAATTGGTTCTGTATGTAATATTGAAATGTTGTGGGGGTTTTATGTGAATGTTTGTTAATTAAAGTAATTAACAAAATTCTGAATAAAAATAATAAAAGAGTTTTATTAAACGAGAGAGCATTAAATTTGGAGAAATTTAATGCATTTAAAGTGAAGACTTTAAAAGAGAATGTGAAGGGGCAAATTTATGTGGAGGGAGTTACCACCACATGAATGAGGAGGTGAGGGGTCACCCCTTGGGGCGTCGGCCATGGGGAGGGGTACCCTCCCCTCCTCCTATAAAAGGCCCCCCTCTCACACCTTCACACTCACACCTCCTCGTGAAGGATCTCTCTCCTCCTCTAGTATTATTCCCCCATGGTCTTGGATTAGCGAGATACATGTTCTCGGTGGCTTTATCTGGAAAGGAGTTGCTGCTTCTGCTGCTTTGCTGGAGCGAGGGACGGAGGTCGGGGTACCGGACGTGTGTGCGATCACGGATGCGTCGCTGCTTTGCGATGCTGGACTTGCTGGAGCTGGATCTGATGGACGTGCTGGAGCCGGACCTGCTGGACTTCATCACGATCTTGAGATCGGCAAGTGTACGACTACATCATCCACGAGTTCCAACTCGTTAACAAAGCTTTGTTGTCTTCGAGGGTAAGTTCTCTATGGATGTATATCGGCCCATTGTTTGTATCTAGTAGATAGATCTTGGCGTATAGTTTCCATCGTAGGAAATTTTTTGTTTTCTATGCTGCGAACCCCAACAATCTCCAAGATAGTGGTATAAAAGGTTTGATTCTTTTATGATCCCACATGGTTTTGAGATGCCTTAATATGATAGTTGTGTTTACATTAAATGTGTTGATGGATCACCTATATATTTGCTATTATATGTTGATGATATGTTAATTGTTGCCAAGAGTATGAAACAAATCACTACTTTTAATGCACACCTAAGTAGTTAGTTTGAGATGAAGGATCTTGGTGCTGGTAAGAAGATCTTAGGTAAGGATATTACCCAAGACAGAAAATATGGTTTGTTGTTTCTTAGTAAACAAAGTTACATTGCGAAAATTATTCATTGTTTCAATATGCATGGTTCCAAGTCAGTTAGTACTCCTATTGCTCCTCATTTTAAGTTGTCAGTTTCGCAATGTCCTACTACTAATAAAGACTTTGAGTACATGTCAAAGGTGCCATATTCTAGTGTTGTTAGTTTCTTGATATATGCCATAGTTTGTTCTCGTCCTAATTTATCAGATGCTATGAGTTTGATCAGTAGATACATGATTAATCCTGGTAAAGAACATTGGAAGGTTTTTCAATGGGTTTTAATGTACCTTCATGACACTTCTAATGCTTGTTTGAAGTTTGGCAGCACCGGTGAGGGACTCGTTGGCTATGTGGATTCAGATTTTACTGCCTATTTGGATAAGAGAAGATCCCTCACTTTATATGTTTAATATTGGTGATTGTGCTATTAGCTGAAAGGTTATGTTGCAGGTTGTTTTTTCCCAAACTACCATTGAAGAAAAATACATGGCTATTTTTGCTGAGCTTTGTGGAGATAATTCTTGCATTACTTTGTTCTGTGACAGTCAAAGTGCCATATACCTTACAAAGGATCAGATGTACCAGGAGAGAACTAAGCACATTCATATCAAGTACCATTTTGTTAAAGAAATTGTTTCTCAAAGTAAACTAAAGGTATGCAAGATCAGCACTCATGATAATCTGGCTGATATGATAACTAAATATGTTCATATTGCTAAGTTTGAACTTTGCTCGAACTTGGTTGGTTTAACTGATTAGTCTATGTGTATATTGACGTCGAAAGTATTTTGTTGTTGTTTGGGGAGATGTTGTTGTTGATGCTACAGGAAGAAATTTATCTTAATATAGAGCTTGTTGAAGTATGATCCAAATTCATCAAGGAGGCTAACTTTTGATGAGTGGAGGGAGCCCGTCGTCGGAAGCTTGGGCTGAATCATTGAAGACCTAGATTCCCACTGTTATATATACCTCTTATAGCCGCCGGTTGGGATAAGTCGCATATGAGATAATCCATGTCATTTGTAAACACTCTCCATATAGTGAAGTTTTCCCATATAGTGCTTCTGGCCTATCTCATCCCCACTTTGTTGCCAATGTATTTGGCAATTGGTTACATGAGATTGCGGATAAGTACAAAATACTGTTTAGGGTGGAAGCGCTTGCCATTATTTGGTCGCTATGCTTCGTAAAAATGACAAGATATTTAATGTTAAATTGTCTTCTTATTTACAGGTTATCTACAGGAGCACGACAACTTTCTGTTCATGGTCCTCTCCGCAACGTGTGGAGTTTCGAGACCTATTTACGGAAAAATATACACGCTTCGAAGATACGGTGCATCTTGGTTATCCAGAGGCCGAGTGTAAACATTATTACAAGTAATAAAATAACTATTTTCAAAAAAAATTAGTGAAGCTTTATTGGCTGGCGTCCGTGATTTTTATCTCTCTTTGCTAGAGAGGTTTCTACGCTATGATTTCTTTTTCTTTATTCGTTGTTTTTAACTTGTCGCGTTTATAACAGGTAGTATATAACAGATAGTAGTATTTTATTTGTTGAGAAAAAATGGATATATAACAGATAGTAGTATTTTATTTGTTGAGAAAAAATGGATATATAACAGATAGTAGTATTTTATTTGTTGAGAAAAAATGGATAGTTAGTATGTTGCGATGCTTGTGTCAGCAACCACTATAGTAACGCTTGGGCTGAACGGTGGGCTGGCACTAATGGGCCTCGACCTGCTCAAAAGCCACAAGAGGCTTTACTAGAAATACATTTTTTTGAGAAAATTACTAGAAATACATGGAACGGGATCCGAAGAAGGTCGGCTTGGAACCGGACTAAGGACGACTTCTTTTGGGATTATAGAGCTGCTTCTAGGTTTCAAATCGGTGAATCCTAAAAGAACTCCCTGCCTTAAGCCTAGCTTATTTCGTCCGAGAATCAAGATTACAGTGCAATTCCAAAATCTACCTGGCACCAGTTTCCTGAGATTCTAGCCGAGCGAACCGAACCGTTACGTCGACCTACCCCTCCGGTTGAGTAGTATTACGGCCAACTGCCACTCCACTAGTCCATTAGTGAGGGCAACGTTACATCACCCTGCTCCAAAAGAAAAAAGTACCCGCTCTCCCCACCACACACACATCAAGGAGAGCCTGATAGGGTTCCTCCTGCCACCGCCGCTCCAGCACGCCCGCCACGCCGCCCGCAGTCGGCCCGCCCATTGCCGCGCCGCTCGCAGCAGGCCCGCCCATCGCCGCTCTCAGCCCGCCCCGACCCGCCCCTCGCCACTCAAAGCCACCACGCCCCTGCACCCGCAGCCGCCCCCACCCGGACACTGCAACTTCTTGTTCCACCGCTCGGCTGCTCAATGGCAACCTCGCTTCCCACGGTAAGTAGCTCGAATCCTTCGAGTCAGTGATTTATTTTTTCTCCATGGAGTACTTCCAGATTCTGAATTCATGGTCAATTTGTTCCTGCTATTGTGTACATGTGTAAACGTGGAGGGCCGTGTAAATGATGATTTTTTTGTGATATCAAATTGTAATTTTGAAAACACCAGACACTTTTTATTTTGGAACGTACTTAATTATGCTATGCCACTGTGTTTTAATTATTACCTAACTTTCCATATTTTTTTATTCAATTATAGCTCATTTTTATCTAAAAACTAGGATATCATATGGTATCATTACTTAATCACGACTCATATCTTATTTTGGGGCATTACATACATTTCAGTATTTCACAACTCAATATATCAAATAAGCCAAATTTCTATAAGCCCAAAAGAAGTCTCCCATACAATAGTAGCTACTTTTTCACCGTTTTCCATAAGTCAGATTATGCATAAGACTATCTCTAACGAGCCCCGTAAAAGTGCAAACTGCAAAACCAGAGTACAGTCTCCCGAAAACACGAATACATGACAAGATCGACACAACACATAATAAAAACGGTAAATACGAACTGCACATTCGAATATTTGCACTCGCCGCAAAATTCATCGAAGAACAGCATAGGGGATTTGCGCGATTCAGTTAATTACACACACTAGCAGCGATCCAATAGCTGCGCGACTAAACTACATCTAAATTAACCTATATACGTGGATGTCGTCACAACCTAGACCAAAAATGAGCTCGACCGACAGCCGGAGCTGCAGGTTGCGGCGACGTTTGGGGTGGCCCCGACTCTAGTTGTCGGAGATGTCCATGTCTACCGCCTCGCGCTTGACAACGGGCCCGACGGCAGGCTCCCGCTCCCTCGCCAGCCGCGCCTCGATGAGCGCGATTGCTCGGCGCGCGTCGGCCTGCTCGACGAGGATCGCCGCCTCGCGTTCTAGCTTCGACTAGCGGAGTAGCATCTCCGTCGCCAGGCGCTCTTCGTCCGAGTCGTGGGCGTAGTCGGCCGTGACGACCACACGTGCACACGGAGGAGATGGCGAGCTCCACTCGTCCTCGTTGTCGGAGGCTGGAGGCGCGGGGACGCGCGAGGAGCAGTCACCGTGCGAAGAGCCCTCACCGGTGGCCCACGCCCTCTTGGAGATGAAGCCCGTCGGCACGTACGTGCGGAGCGACGGCGGCGGCGACAACTCGCGGTTGGTCCATTTGAGGGCCGCGTGCTTCTTGGCACCCACCAAGCGGACGAAGGCGCGGTGATCCTCGTTGTCGTTGCCACCTCCCTTCCTCCGGAAAGGCGCCCCCCAGCCAGTAGCTGCCACTACGCCTCGACATCGCGCGGATCTGGTGGCGGATGCGCTTGGAATCGGCCGACAGAGTTGCGGCTGGCGGTGGCGCTAGGGTGGGAGGGGCGAAGTCGACCCTCACTCTTACTTCGCTGTCGTATATATACCGGCCTCGCGGAGAGTTAAACGGGTCACGCTAAAGCGAGTACGGGTCGAACTGCTTATACGGGCCTCGCTAGAGGGTCTAAAGTGTTACGGACCTGTAAACTCACCGAAATTTCCGAAATTTCACAGTTCGGACGTTTTAATTGCCTGCTAGAGATGCTCTAAGCAAGACCTCAAAAGAAGTTCTCCTAAAAAGACGGCTTCGGCTAGGCTTGGCTGGATGCTATGTGTAGCGTGTGTTGTGTTGCTTGGCCCTCCTTACTCCTAGATCCCCATTTTCTACTCCAATTTTCTTCTGAATTCAAACTTGTAAGCTTAACTAGTGCTTTTTATATGTCAACTACCGCTAATTGAGAAGTAGTATTACTAGTGGGGTCTTGCAGCATGGACTTATAGTGTGGTCAGTTATGACTGGGCTGGTATGACCGTCCGTTCCTTCAGCAGCCCGTTGGGCTTCTTCTGTGTGTGTTCTACTTGTCCTCGGAAAACACCCTAGAAAAAGCTTGTCCTGGGAAAAACACTGAAAGAAAAAAGACCTGTCTATAAAAAAAACTCCACTTGTGGTTAGTTTTTTGAGAACGACTAGTAGAAAGGCACGTGTCGGAGAGCATGGGAATCGCGGCTAAGCACCACTACAGGAAACAGGCCAGGCGCCGACGGCCAGTCCCCGTCGGCGTAGCCACTGATTGTCGTCGGCGTAGGCTACGCCGACGGCTGCCGTCAGCGTATGACCGTCGACGTAGCCGGTTTTCCCGTTGGCGTAGAGCATACCGTCGGCGTAAAGGATATGGGGCCCATATCACACGGTTAACGGCCGTTTGCCCTGGCGGCAGCTACGCCGACGGCAAATGTCGTCGACCTAGAGGGTTTGGCTGGAGCTACGTCGACGGCAGCCATATCCTTTACGCTGCCTATCTTTTTTTTAATTTTTGCCAAACCGGAAATTAGTGCCTATCTTTTTTTAATTTTTTTAATATTTTTTCCAATTTTTTTTGTTTTTATTTTGAATTATTAATCTCACAAGCATTTTTTAATTATTTGACTCGTTAATCTCACAAGCATTTTTTAACTCTAAATATAATTAATTTCCGGTTGAATTATACTAATGATCAAATTTCTCCATCGGTCACCCATCCTAGCATTATTCCAGCCCCAGCACGCTTAACTTCTCTATTCCTTTCAGATGAGCTTCCAATCAAGAAATTAGACCTTACTGATAATCTTACCATATCAATCCTATTAACCTTGGATGATGGTATCACACGCTTTTATTTTTAAAATTTCAAACATTTATTTAAGTAAACAATAATGAATAAATAATAATAATCTTAAATTCAAATTAAAATAAAACAAAATTTATTAATTTTGCCTTTTCCATTTAATATTAAATAATTCACAAGTACAAATCCGTAAATCGTAATTCGACAAATAATATATCCAAATCTATCAAAAAACAAGAGAAATCCAAATATGACATTCCTATCATATATTTAATTATGTATCGTATCTTGTTAACACTAGAACAACCGAAACTATGTTAGGATTCATGAAACATCCTTTTTTGCACTCGGAAAAAATGGCTTATTGGTGCGACAAAAAAGAAATTTTGAAGTGGATCTCTAATGAAATATAATGTTGTGAGTCTAAAAATGATTTTTTCAAAAACTCATGAGCATCATATAATGTACATGTAGTTTAAATCGGACCCACTTCCTACCGATTCGATAGGAATTTGTTTTTTTCATCAGGGATGGACGGAAAGGTTCGAGCTCCCCCGGTTGGGACATTGTCCATGTAAGGTGGTCTAGTATTTTTGAAAAATGGGGCGGTACCATTTTGAATTAGTCATTTGGTGGTTTCTTCATAAAACGCTCCGTTTTTGGCGCTCGGAAAATAGAAAATGGTTTTTTCGTGCGACGAAAAGGAAAACTTCCTCCTGCAAAATTGTGACTATATCAAGTTTGGTATTTTTCCATACAACTATGTCACATAATATAACAGCACACGAAGGTTTTGCATTGTTTCGATCATTTTTGAATTTTTTATGCCCATTTCAAATTATCGTCAAACTTTCTAAATCGATGGGCATGAAGATTCTTAGCTCGGGGCTAAGCCTCACTAAACTTGCATTAGATCTCTGATGAAATAGCATATTATGAACCTAAAAATGATTTTTGCAAAAAATCATGAGCATCATATCATGTACCTGTAGTTCAAATCTAACTAATTTTCTTCTGATTCGGCAGGAATTTGTCTTTTTTACGAGGGGTGGACGGAAAGGTTTGAGATACCCAGGTTGAGAAATTGTATATTCAATATGGTCTAGTATTTTTTAAAAATGTGGTATTATCATTTTGAAACTTTCATTTGGCGGTTGCTTAACAAAACATCCCGTTTTTTGCAATGGAAAATAAAAATGGCTTTTTGGTGCGACGAAAAAGAAAACTTTCTCCTGCAACATTGTTCGTCATCCCATGATACACATGTGTTCACAATATGGACATATTATCACAAACTATACCGTGATTCTAGCAATAACATTGGTCATTTGACCTAAAATCTAGAAAACCTCGATTGAGATAAGTCATTTTGTGAAGGTTTTTTAAGACACAATGAATATACCAAGTTTGGTATTTTTCCATGCAACTATGTCACATAATATGACACCACACGAAGGTTTTGTATTGTTTCGATCGTTTTTGAATTTTTTTATGTTCATTTCAAACTATCGTCAATCTTTCTAAATCGAGGGGCATGAAGATTCTTAGCTCGGGGCTGAGCCTCACTAAACTTGCATTAGATCTCTGATGAAATAGGATATTGTGAATATAAAAATGATTTTTGCAAAAAATCATGAGCATCATATAATGTACCTGTAGTTCAAATCTAACTCATTTCCTACCTATTCGGCAGAAATTTGTGTTTTTCATAAAGGGTGGACGGAAAGGTTTGAGATACCTAGGTTGAGAAATTGTCCATTCAATATGGTCTAGTATTTTTTAAAAATGTGGTATTATCATTTTGAAACTTTTATTTGATGGTTGCTTCACAAAACGGTCCATTTTTTACACTCGGAAAATGAAAATATGTTATACGAAAGTATTTGTATTTTTATTTTTATTTTTGAAAAAATGTAATATTTGAGTTTATATAGATAGATCTTATTTTTCTGCAAATTTTGATATATTATATGTATATTTCTGAATTTAAATGATTTAGTTATATTTTTTCTAAGATTAATGTGGCAAAAAAAATAGCTACGTCGACGACTTTGCTGTCGGCATAGGTGTGAAACCTTTGCCGTCGGCGTAGACTTGACGCCATCGCTCCGTTAGCCTAATAGGCTACGCCGACGATCCCGTTTACGCCCACGGGTGTCGTCGGCCTATTTATCCTACACCGACGCCAAAACTGGGCCGATGGCCCCGACATTTTACCGTCGGTGTGTAAAAAGGTTGTCGGCCTATCTGGTTATTCCCGTAGTGCACCTTGATTGCCACATGGCCACTTGACACTACTCCACCCACGTCGCACCGCTCCGCTCCGCATCACACATCTTGAACTCGAAAAAAAGCACGGCCCCGCTTGCGTGACACTGCACTGCCACCTCGAACTCAAAAAAAGCATTGTGCACTACGATCCAAAAAAAAAGATAGTACAACATGAAACAGAAAGGCAGTGCACTACCACTACACCACCACGGTCTGTGTACTGACAGGACACCATGCACTAGAAAAATAAGACCGATGCATTGCAACATAGTATAAAAAAAGTTGTGCAAGGGCGGTACACTGCCATGTTACAAGTGCACTGCTAGGATATGCACTACGATCGTGCAATACAATACAATAAGGTAGTGCAACGCAATAAAAAAGACAATGCACAGGCAGTGCACTACCAGGATACCGAGTCACTGTGAACGAAATTCAGTTTCAACTACTTTTGACAGTATTTTCGTTCTCTGTTTCCGTCGTTATAGCGACCAGCATAGGTGACCTCCGTCGTTCTTCTTCGCACAGATATCATTACTTATGTACCATCTTCCCATAGCAACAAACACGACGCAGGACGGAGCCCATGCTCGGTTGAAATCTTCCGACGAACTCGACCAGTTTTCACTGCTGCGATCTGTCCTAAAATTCAGTTAACGTGTTTCTTTTCTTCTCTGTTCCCGCCCAGTTTCCGAGTATGTGCATCGGAGCTCCGATGCTCTCGCGATCATCCGTCGAATTTGGTTCTATCTCCGTCAGTCTACGTATGTGCAAACAGTCTGTTTCCGGCTATGTTCTCAAAAAAATTCCAGCTTCGAGCGTTGATCTCCGGAGCAACCATTGCCATGAATATCTACTCCGTTGTGCAGATTTATGGCTCACCAAACCTCTCGCAAAATGGAGGATCAGATCGCTCGCAATATTCCTGCCAAAATCGGACGAGCTAAGCTATTTTGCCACGTCATTTTCAGTTTCGATTCGGTAACCGGACACATGCTCTCATCATTTTTATGAAAAGGCCCCTGGCATTTTCCTTTTCTTCAACCCGGCGTCCTCCTCCATCCGAGCCAGTTGGGCCAGCCCATATACTCCCGTCGCGCGCGTGCAGTAGCTAGCCAAGCTGCAGCCCAATCCCCTTCCGGTGGCCTGCCTCTATATATCCTTTTTTCTTTTTAAAATACAATTCTTTTAATAATTCAAATATCCCTTTTAAATTCATATATCTCTTAATCTGTTTGGAATTTCCAAAAACTTTAAAAATGAAAAGTAAATATTTTTCAAATGTGAACTCATACCCACTTTCAGAATTTTGCAGAAACATGCCTAACTATTTTGTATGCAAATTATCCCGATGATGTAGCATAGGATTTGGTATGAATCTGATGTACTCAATAAGGTAACTTCCATCTTCCGATGCTTTGTCTTGTTCTGAAGACGGCGTGCTTCACGTGGAGTCATGTATCATTTAATTTGGATGCATTGTACTATGGATTGTGTTGATTGTTAGCTGAAAAGTCTATTCTATCTATCTATTATATACTAAGAGCAATATAAGAGGGCGTTTCGAGGCGCCACGTTGATCCACATCATCTGAAATATTGTGATGGCTAGATGTAAAACTTGTGGTCAAGATTTAATTATTAGTCGTGACCACCCAATGTTCCTGTCAACACGTTTTGTGTTGAAAAGGGTACGTCTTCGTTAAATAGTTTCCCTCGCACCCTTGGTCCTCGATTTTGTCTAAAATAAAACGGATTCCAGGTAAATCACGCACTCAGCCGCCGCAAATTCTGCTGACTACAAGCTTGCTGCCGCGCCGTCGTATTCTCCTGCCTGGGATCTTTGGGCCGGTCGACCAGTCGGGAGTCTCCATGAGCATGTGGGTGGGCTTTGGGCAGGTTCGATCTTGCCTAACGTATACACCATGCGGGCTTGCAAGTTTAATCGATCCATGGAATTAAGAATTAGTAATCCGTACCTCACAGCCGGCTAAACCTAATTAAACAATTCTGTCCATATCTATGTGTTGCCTCAAGACCATGCCGTTCCATCTACGTGTTGCCTCAAGACCATGCCGGCACTAATGGAGGCCACGGGTTCCATCGAATTGTAGGTCTTCTTGTGTTCGTGTTTTTTGTTTCACCATGTTTCTTTTCCATTGATTTTCCTACTTCAAGAAGAGAGCTGTTAGACTTCATCCGGTGCGCACAATCAAGTGATGCAGATTTGATTCCTAGCATTGTGGGTATGCGGTCTTTCCCCAATTTGGCTACAGATCCCAACGGGCATGTCAGTTAATGATTCAGCTCTCTTCATCCCAATGTGACTAAAACTTATTTGTATGTCCTATATATGAATTATGCGTACTGTACAAATAATCAGATAAGCATAACACATAATGCATCTATTATTGTCCAATGTCCTTGTCCACTCCCGAACGGCCATGGAGGCTTCCCCTTTTCTTTGCTGCTGATTGGCCAGAGAGAAAGAGAGGGAATCAGATGATATGTGAGGGAAGGAGATGAAACGGGACAGATTTGGAGGATTAAGAAAGAGAAGAGGCCATTTATATCTTCAAACAAAATATCTCCGGCGCACGCGAGAGGATCAAGCATATCACCGGCTGGTTCCCGATCTTGGCCAACCGGAGGCCACCATAGTCGACGACCTGCTCCATCCCGTCATCTCCTATTGCTGGGTGAGGAGAGAGAGAGGCGATAGAGAGAGATCAGACTGTAGAGGAGATAGTGGCCAGGATTTTTCTAGAGGGCAGTGGAAAGAAGACCAGTCAAAGCGGCGCCTGTGTTTCGTCGCGATGTCGGGAAACCGGAGAAGACGCGAGAGGCGTAACCGGAAAGGAAGGAAGATATGGGTAGCCGAGTCAGTGAAGCGCGGATATCACGCGAGAAAAAAAGGCGAAACGCAAAACGACCCAAGAAACTGTAGATGTGCACATCTACAGTGCTCGAAGCTGATTTGGTACGGCTAAGAGATAGCTGAACTGCTCTGCTTTCATATATGTAGTTATGGTAGCACGGTCTTACTTATCTCTACTACTTATTAAAGGCAAGGACAACATGATGGTGGTACGTCGCTTTGAAACTACCCCTGAACTTCAAACTATTTACATGATTATGCCACCGCAGAGAGACACACCCCGACCCTCGCACGGTCTCCCCCACGGCCAACCGTCTCTGGTGATTCCCCTCGCCCCGCCACCAAGATCCGCCCGCCTGCCATCCAACCATTCTCCACCCCGTTGCTCCCATCTGCAGCCATGGTGCCGATGAAATGGTGACCCACTGCAGGATATCCCGCATCTGTCCCCCACCCTCCAAGTCTTCAACCAGATCTGAGGATGACAGCCTGCTTGAGCCTCACCCGCACCACCGTCCGGTAGCCCGCTTGTGAGATTGATGCTTGGGAGAGATGAATCCGCCCCTCTCAAACTCTCCATTGTCGGATCTGTCTCCCCGTGGCGGTTCCCAGAGCAACCCTGGATTGACCGAGTTTTCCATGCCAGGAATCTGCCTCTCATGTGTCCGCCCTTTTTTCCCCAACCATACGACCCATGTCACTGCAGAAACCCTCTACAGGTACAGAAGTGATCAACAAGGAGGTGAGTGGTGTTCTGAATTCAAGAAGAAACCATAATCCTTTACCTACTGCAATTTTGAATGCTAAAATCATAAGTGAAATGTATGTCGTAGACTGTAAATGAACACAATCCATTTTTATCCTGGCTGTTTGAAGAGGCCAATCATATATTTATGTCTATTTCTTGAAGAAAAACATGTGGCAGAATGACCTGGACATACATCCTTCTAACTCGACCTCTTGCCTGCCTGCACGTGACTGATTTACCTATGGCTAGCCCGTTGATCAACCAGAGCAAACTATATATATGGCCATCATATATAATTTTAAGATGTATCACCGAGACTCAGAGCAGACTATTTGTTGCAGGTTGCTGGGAATGAGAGGGGGCATCAGCCGATGAACATGATGGGGCATCAACCCATGAACATGATGTGGGCCGTGTTGACGAGTAGGCAGTAGGATCACCTGGTCCATATGATTCTAGAAACTTCCTGCAGGTAAACATCAGCAGCAACATTACTTCCATCAAATGCATGAACTGCCCTTGGACACAGGTAAGCAGATCAGTGTGGATGTAGCCCCAGTAGTACTATCAGATCAGTGTCTTGTTAGTTGTCTGTTGTATCTTATAATGTTGAGACGGTATCCATGCTTTTCTTGTTTGTGAAGACTGTCAACGAAGGCCACAAATAACTTACTTGTGTTTTATAGTTCCCAGTCTTAGATGGCATCCTCTACTCTAAAACTGAGTGTGCCTGTTACGTTACAAGAACTAGAGCCTTCCTCAGAGCAACATGAATGTAGGTAAATTTCAGTTCTCCGGTATAATTGAAATTTCTATCCGCCGCTCCAAAACATTTGGTGTGCTCGCGATATTATGTGAAATATCCGTGCCTTTTGTGTTTACTTCTGTAGAAATCCTGAGATTATTTCTTCTTCTGAATTGACAGACTTAAAAGACCATGTATAGGATTTTGCAGCGATTTCCATTATGTGCTTGGATGGTGCACCTTTTCATGGTCCGATTAGAATTATTGCAAAAGAGTGTGTGCTCTCGCTGGAATGGGTGCAAAAAATAATTGATTCCATGTTTTTGAATCCATTTTACATTGCAGACAACTATTTTGACAATTATACTAGAAAAATAAATATCCTTACAAGACATATGCTTTCATGTTCTTCGGGATCGATAAATTTTGTACTAGAAGTGCCATTGTCTTTTCATAGTACGAAGTACTCTGTATATAATGAAGTATTCTGTATATAACAATAAGAACGGAGGGAGTACCATGGCCGAGGGGCGAGGACTGGGTTTTTCAGGGTACAAACACTTAATGTGCCACATTTGTTCTCCCTGGTTAGACTGGGTTTAGTTTTACTGTCTCAAATTTACAATCCGAGATACGCTTTCCTCACATGCATGTGTATCGGACAGTTCTGAACTAGAACCTTTGTTGGCAACGTGTAGAACCGTTTCACCATTTGCTCAGGTACCCTTTTCTAAAACATGTAGCTCCTTTTTAGGGAATCATATCCATGTAGGTTATTTAGTAATTTCTGAGAAGATTGCTTTCAGTAACTTAATGGTAATGCCTTGTGCCAGTGGTTTCAGTATGATCTTTTATGCTGGGAGTCTGGAAAGATCAACTGCTGAATATATTGACGCCATGCAGAGGTATGCTATTGCTTCTGAGATTAATTAGTCTTTTCTGGGACAGCAAGTTTTAGTCATCTGATGCATTCTTTTAGGGAAGACATTTACAACACAAGGATGAAATCTGGTCAGAGTGTTAGTCATCTCATTCTTTTAGTCGGAAATAGAAAAATAAGTATATGCAAATTTTCACGCTTTACTTTTTTAGTATTTCTCTGTAGCACATTTCATAGCCATCGGCATTGACTGATTTAGTTACTCCTACTTACGGTTGCTTGTCCATATTTCTTTGCTCATAAGTACTGACTATAAGCAGGGTTAGATGAGAATTCTTTTGATTTATTCATGCATGCTTAGTTTGCCCCACATGACCTTACGTCCATAGCTTTAGCAACTTGTGAATCATGTCTATTTGTGTCTTGTCCCAATGCAGTTTTTTGTTTAATATATGTCCCTGGTGATTATATGGACTCTGTATTAACCAATGTTGTGCATATATTTTGTATATGTATTGTGGAAGATGTGAGGTCTTGAGGAGAAGGAGCTCCGAGTCACGAAATGGAGTGATGCCCATGACCCATTTGTGAGGTTCACCATGAGATCTGTGCCATAATGAGATCGACTTGGATGACCTAAACACAGCAGGTTCCACTAAATCCCTTTCACCCCTTCCATTTTTCTTTGTTCCGTTGTGACATCCTTGGTATGTTCTTTCATGTATTTCTTTATTTTTTATCCACATTAAGATTTGTGAATTGCCAGGAGTTCCAAAGGGCTACATAAAGGATGACTTGACAACCAGTGATATACATTGTACAAATCGCTTATCTCATGTGGTCTGCTGCATAAGATTTTCAAGCAATAAAAGGAAGGTGCTTATCTTTTCACCAATGTAACTGGTAAATTGGTAACTGCACCTGTGATTTTTCATTGTTACTTTTAAGCCCACTAAAATCTGAGTATCTAGGCAGTTTTGGACACTGATAGTCAGGTTCAGGGGTGTGCTGCCCTAGGATTCAGATATGTTTTTGAGCCAGGTTGGTTTATTGCGTCCTTAATCACCTCACTGATGTGCAGAATTTCTCAGGACATGTTGATCCTCACCTGGAAAATAAATTCTCCCGGTTTCTTTTTTCTCGTCATTTTTGCCTGGTAATCATGCTCCTACATATGCTCTCTGTCTAAAATTGTTCTTAATTTACCTCCCCCGTATTTTTTAACTGCTGCTTAGATGATTGTCTTTGGTTGTGTTACACACTTCTTGTATAATGTGCTAATGTCCAATTTTCATGCATTCCGAGACAGGAAGGTTTTCCATGGGTGTGCACAACCATTACACTTTTAGTATCTTGATTAATTTCTGTAGCCAAACACCTAGGGAAAGGGAAAGTAGCTGCAGTCAATGAACCGGGATGCAAAAATAGGTGCTTGGAACCGTGCTATCTGGTGTTGCCGCAGGTGAAACAGGATGGATAAAGAGTGCAGATTTATCTCGAGTAGCCTGGAAGAGGTTGTACACGTCAGGGAAGAAGAGAGCATCATAAGCTACATGCAGATGTCTGGCTAATAACGACCCCTCCTGATGCTTTTTCCTTCTGTCAGAGAGGTTTCAGGCACAGCAAGACAGTTACTTGTACCAGGATCAACAGGAACCAACGTATACAAATTTTCAGAAATTCTAAATACGATTGGGGAAATAGACACGACAATGTACTGTTACAAAAATGGACCAAAATCACAGCAGCTAGGTGATGAAGCCGCAGCCTAGGAAACTGCGGTGTCGCATCCAGAACATGGCTTCAGAGATGCTTTCGGTTTACTCACTTAACTTTTAGTGAAAAACAGAGTTGAAGAATATTTACAGACTGAAAGAACAACTAAAAAAGGGATTTAATCAGGAGGGTGCAGGAAGCGTTCGCTGATTGCCTCGCTGGTGTAGGCGCTCCGTTATTGCCTAGGAGGGTTGTGCTGCTTTATCAAGGAGGACACGAAATACGGTCTAAGCCGTGCCTTTCAGATCCTGGCGTGGCTGCTCCGGCCAAATGCGGCAGCGTCGCATGCTTCGTTCATCCATGGTTGTGCACATGTTCAATGACAAGTGGGGAGGAGGTGATATTCGCTTGTACTCTGTCACAGCCACCGCGCTCACTTTCGAAGTCTAGCAAGCATTCGCCGCCGTCGCGGTGCATCCCTGCTCCATCTCCTTGCACGCCGCCGTCGCAGTGCGTCCCTGCTCCATCTCCTTGCATATCACCGTTGCTCCTCTCTCCCCCATAGTCCAGCGTCGGCCTCCCCTCCTCTACCCACCCTTGTAACCCACCATCAGCACAACTCCTTCGCCCTTCCTCACAGCCCCTCCCTCCGCCCCTCTCTCTCCCCGGGGCAGACGTGGACATGCTGGATGGGGCGGGGGGGGGATCGGGTAGGAAAGGCACCCCCTCTGCCTCCTCTCCCCACCAGCAGCAGTTGGATCTCCCCTCTCAACTGCGAACGTGGAGGACGGAGCCGGCGGCGCACACGCGGGGGTTCCAGGGCGTGGGAGGCGGCAGGACAGATGGAGAAAGGATAGAGAAAATCGATTTTTTTACTGGCGGTGGCAGTGCCCGCAATATCTCCGAACTTTCGGGGCAAAACCGTAAAAAAGTGGACAGACGGAAAAATTTCGGGAGCGACGAACGACGTGAGTTTTTTTAATAGTATAGATTTTCGTGTGCTGAATGCAAGTTATCAAACTTGTAGAGGTTTAAAGTGGTATGATTAATCATTTGAAATTCTGGTCGTAGGATTCCAATGTAAGGGCTGCGATTGAAAATTACAAGAGTTGATTGGCATTGTAAAAGAATTAATATAAGTATTGAAAACATTTTCAAAGAAAAGCTTGAATCCATAAATTTGTACATTCCTTAATAGTTATATATAGGCATGTGCGTTTAAGAAGGATAATACGCTTAGTTCTGAAATCCATTAATTTGGTATATGGATCCCCATGTGCTTTACTCGTTGATATATTATTTTTGTGAGGCAACCAAATAGCTTTGCTTGCACAATTATTCTCAGAAAGAAATATGTTTATTTAGAGAATCCTTAGCAAGCAATGTAGTCATGATGGCCTGCTTATTTGGAGTCCTGCACGCTTACAAATTTATTTTTTGCAGAATATTGAGTACGGCTGCTTACCTCAAGACATCTTCCATGGCATCCCTTGCAAATTCTAAGACGGAATTGTTGTTTCCAGGTTTGCTGAAGTCGTTAATGTCGTAGTCTAATTTTACAACTTCAATCCATATATTGTCTCTGCTTATGTATGGTGTTTGTACATTGTACTATACCAAAGCTTGGGATTCTGATATTCTGTCTAATGTGGCTAATTAGTCAGAATTTATGCAAACCTTTTTGTAGGGGAGTATTTATGTAAACTTGGAAAGAAAATATTTATGGGTGTCAAAACCAGAAAAATACAGCCAAAGGTGAAGTGCATGGATACAATTTTAGTACATGCTTGTTCACATGTTTATGGTTATGGAGGTGGCAAACTTGTATTTCTTAGATGCACATTTCAAAAACAACATCAAGACGACTAGATGAGTATCTCATTTATTTAGTATTTTTTGTAAGTTGCTTTTCTACTTCCATGTTTGAGACTTTTTTACTTTGTCGTTTTAATGAAGAGTCTTTGAATACAACTTGTATTCTCGATTGCTACATACGAGCATTTTACATCATGTGCGACGTATTGACCAAAGAAAAATTAAAAAGACATGACAACGCATGGGCATTCAACTAGTAATTATAATAAGGGACACATGCTTGATTGGATAATTTATTGTTTTCAAATTTATTTATAAATAGTAGCGTGGAACTTGAATTGTTACAAAGGAAACACCTAAAAATAAGATTGAGTTATACACTAATCTTATTCCTTAACTACATTAGTCACCAGACTACAAACGGGGAAACATATCAAGCATGCCCAACCAATTTTTTCTTAATCACTCTTTTCATACCTTTTCTCCTAAAGGTGATTTATTATTTAAAAGGTTTAAGCAGTACACCCGGTCTCTGTATAGCTGGGATGCACACGGCATCATTCGCTCCTTTCATGTGTGCATGGACATCAAATTCCGTAACAACAATCCATAAGTATTGACCATCAAAAATATTTGATACATAGAAAATCTGAAAGGGAAAGCGACAAGGAAGATTCCCGTTGAAAACAAAAGCTTTGTTAATGTATGTCTTGCTTTCTAGGTTCTTTGGGTTCTCTAGCGACAAAATGAAGAAAAGCAATTCCCCAAATATTGGACTAAACTCATGTGCTTTGATAGAAATCCCCAAGAGATGCTGTCCTCAAAATGTTCGACCCTAAGATCTATAGGTGCACTCTGACAGAGATATAAAAGTAAAAATACGAGACATGGGAAATCATTGGTGCCATCGGTAGACCACAATGGACGCACCACTATAATAATGGATCTAGAATATCTCAGAGAATGTACAATGCGGTGACATTAGTCTTCTCTTAGACCTTCTATGTAGGATATTTTCTTAATTGGAGGAGAGAGAATTAAGATAGAGAAGGTTGTCTTCCCTTATCTAAGAGATGCTCCCTATAAATAAGAGAATGTTATTTTTCCATTGTACCATATGTTTTTCCTTATCAACATGATTTCTTACTAAAATTAGTCAATTTACATTAATCGTTGGGATAACAATAAGAGTTGATGCGTTGTACGACTTATTTTATCGTCTTCTCTAGATGACATGGAGGGCTAAGAGAAGACGTGACTTCCCTACCGTTGTGCATGCCTTACTACACATGAAATAGTATGCACAAACTGTTGGGACATCGTGGAGAAAATCATATGGATCTAATAGAGTATGTACCAACATTTATATTATCCACCTTCCCACTACCTTATATTATGGGATGGCCAAGGGCAAAGCCAAATAAAATATCATTGGGACCACTCTTTTTTTATGTTGTAACACTGGATGTTTTCAAAGATTATTTTGTTGATTTTAGAAGAAATTTGAAAAATCGATTTGTGCCATTTGAGATGAATGCTTTACATGCTATCTCCGCAACTAAGGGATGTGGAATGGAAGGGAAACTGACAAATATTGAAGTAGTAGACTACTCACTTGCCATGTATATTTCAATGTAAATATTTATGGAGTGCCATACTCACAAGGGAAAGGCGAATAACAAGATTGTAAATTCCTGGTCCATATTTTAACATACTTGGCATATTGATTGTTGTTATAAAAAATAGATAAGGACTGCAAACTGAATGTATCGGAATGTAGAAATTCATACATCAAAATATTATATATCTATATATTAAAAGTAAAATATGGTCAAAGGAGAGACACACTATAAATTCTCATGGACAATTTCATGGTTTTATAAAGTTAATGAACCATATTTTTAAATACAAAAACCCAGCCTATACATCTTCATAGCTATGACTAAACTATATAAAAACCATTACATTATCATAACTGAGCATGTCACAAGCTATAGATCTTCACAAACGCAGGCCGAGCCATGCGCTACGGAGGTAGGAACGATAACTCGATGAATACATTTGGTATTCAATATCCCGACATACCATAAATTCTCAATCTAATGAATTTTTAAATACGAGAAGACAACCTATACATTTTCATATCTATGCATAAATTATATCAAAAAATGGATTATCATAACTAAGCATGTCAGAAAATATAGATCTTCATAGTTGCAGGCCAGCCATGCCCTATGGAGCTAAGAAGAATAAGTAGACAAGTACATTTGGTCTTCAACATCCTGCATAAAAAAAGCACCAACGTTAAATATCTAATGCCATCATCTCGGCACCATGTCTCAAGGGATATGACAAAATTGTATCCCAAACATGCATGTCAAAACAAGGTTTGTGCTCAAGGCATACGAGAGAATTTTAAATTCACATATAATACATCCACCTTTATTGTACCTATACATATAAGAATTTTAAAACATATTGATCATATACTATGTAGCTGGCTAGCGATACACACACACGACCATCCAAGGAGGGACAAGGAAGGAAAGATGCTTCTAAAACAAAAGACATAAAGCTAAATATAGGCTTCCATGGTTTCTATATGTTTGTTTCCTTTTGTTGGCTTTTATATGCTAAAGATGCTTCTTTATGTTTCCTTTTGTTGGCTCCTTCATATTGTGTATATATGACAATATTTTTTTTTGGCACAAACCTACCTTACGAATATGAGATGGCAAGGGATGAAAGATTCACATATAGAACTTTCCGATTTAGTGTCACAACAGGAACTTGATTACAGTCTTATAGTTGGATTGAGTTGGACGACACGGTTACCTAATGGTCCAACTATAAATGAAGGATGCGCAAGGAAGTGGATTAGTTGGTGTCACTAACCACGTATACTTTCCACAATAGAATTATAGTGAATTTTAAATCTTGAAAACTAACATGTGAATGCTCATACAGCTTAGAATGAGGATGTGAAGGAGAAGAACAAATATCTACATACAAATCATAGGGGAGTTCTGATGGTGAAATAATAAAATGTTCAAGTCACATGTGACATTTAGTAGTATTGCATTTACGATGATTATAGCTTCATATATTTAAAACAGTTGTTTCTCAATCCATTTCGACACATTATTTACGAGGGCCACCATGCTAGTTAAGATAAATATGAAATTGTATCAGTGGACAAACACACATATGCTAAATATTGACAAACGTAAAGGAATAGCCAGTTTTAGTTGTAAAAACAACATTCAATTCACACTTGAGTTGTTCAAACGAGTGTCTATATTATCGTCCCTTCGGAAGTGAGACATAAAAATATCCGGTAAAAATAAACCGACATCAATGCACATTCATAAACAATTCTTCCAATTATTTCAACTTGTCATCTCTTCTTAACCGCTAAGTGACGACAATTCTTAACTGGTAAGTGAGCACAGTATGGCGAGACAATATGGGCTCTCCAGTCAGCCCGCCTGGACAACCTCAGGATGTACCTCAACAATGTCGAGAAGCCGAGGCTGCTGAGTGAGGTTGAACTGGGAGAGGTTTACTCCGTGGGGCGGATCGAAAGCGATTCCGAAGAGGTTCTACATGGGGCTCACTACCTGCTCCCCATTTGCATGGGTCGGTTCGTTAGATTACAAGTTCTGGCCATCCCGGTCACAGAGTGAAGCCACCAAGGTATTTGCTGACAAGGGCTGCCTCTACGAGTTGATTGAGATGCAGCTCTCTTTGATGCACGACGTCCTATACACCAAGGTGTTGGGTCCGCAGCATAGAAAACAAAAAAATTCCTACGATGAGAACTATACGCCAAGATCTATCTACTAGATACAGAGCAACGGGTGGACATACATCCATGGAGAACTTACCCTCGAAGACAACGAGCTTTGTTAGCGAGTAGGAACTCGTGGTTGATGTAGTCGTACACTTGCCGATCTCAAGATCGTGAGGAAGTCCAAGCGCCGCAACTCAGCAGCGCATCCGCCCTCGCACACACGTTCAAGCCACCGGACAACCTCCACCTCCTCGCTCCAGCGATCCAGCGGAAGCAGCAACTCCTTCCAGACGAAATGCCACCGGGAACATGTATCTCGCTAATCCGAGACCATGGGGGAATAATTCTAGAGGGGGAGAGAGATCCTTCACAAGGAGGTGTGTGGATGAAGGAGGGATTGGGTGGCCTTTTATAGGAGGAGGGGGGTGCCCCCTCTCTCCATGGCCGGCGCATGGGGGGGTGACCCCTCACCTCCCCCATTCATGTGGTGGTAACCCCTCCACATTAAAATGCCTCTTCACATTCCCTTTTAAAGTCTCCACTTTAAATGCATTAAATTTCTCCAAATTTAATGCTCTCTCATTTAATAAAACTCTTTTTATTAAATTTATTCAAAATTTTGTTAATTACTTTAATTAACAAACATTCACATATAGCCCCTTGCAATATTTCAATATCACATGCAGAACCACTTTCTGCAATTTCACCCGAAACAATTTCCGATTTCTATTGAAACAATTCCTGCGCTTTGCAATTCTTTTGTCTGAAACATATGTGCTCCAAAATGGTGTATGGTAACTCTTAAGAGTGTCACCCTACGATTCACGAATAATGCAGACATGATCGAGACCCTTCTCCGATCAATAATCAGCAGCGGGACCTGAAGATCCGTACTTACTCCTACACATTCCACGATGACTCCTGTGATCGTGAGAACCTTTAACGCTTGTAACTAAATGCCTTTGTCTCTCGATATATTACATGTCCGAGATTCGATCATCGGTATCTCCATACCTAGTTTGATCTTGTTACCGACATGCACTCTTTTCTCGTTCCCGTGATATAACATTCTAGTGATCACATCACTTGCTTGCAAGCTATCCTAATGTGATATCACCGAGAGGGCCCAGAGTATATCTATCCGTCATCTGGATTGACAAATTCCACTCTTGATCCATGAGCCTCAATATAACACCTTCGTAGCACTGAACCCATCTTTATAGTCACCCTGTTACGGTGTGACGTTTGATGTTATCAAGATACTCTTCCGGTGTTAGCAATTAACATGATCTCATGGTCTAAGGATAAAGATTACTTCGTATGATGTTATAGCAATATAAACACAATGACTTGATCGTAATGCTATACTTCAGATGAATGTTCATCACATCATTTCACAAATGCTGTGACCTTGTTATTAACAACATCCAATGTCCATGATCAGGAAACCTTGATCATCTTGTTAATCAACAAGCTAGTCTATAAGAGAGGCATGACTAGGAACCCTTTTTGTTTATTAAACACACATGTATTGATGTTTCCTATCAATACAATTATAGCATGCAAAATAAACATCTATCATATACAAGGAATACATAATAACTTCTGGAGCTGCGCTACTCGCCATTTTATGAAGAGAAGGTTCAATAACCTCTTCGAGTTCTACCTTCCGACTACTCACACCTTTCGCGAGAAACTCCTTCTGAAGAAAGGATCCATTCTTGGCAACAAAGACCTTGCCCTCGGATCTGTGATAAAAGGTATACCCAATCGTTTCCTTAGGGTATCCTATGAAGACGCATTGGGTTCGAGTTTATCCGGTTGAAGTTTATTCACATAAACATCGCATCCCCAAACTTTAAGAAATGACAGCTTAGGTTTGTTTCCAAACCATAATTCATACGGTGTCTTTTCAACGGATTTAGATGGTGCCCTATTTAAAGTGAATGCAGTGGTTTCTAGTGCATAACCCCAAAATGATAGTGGCAAGTCAGTCAGAGACATCATAAATCGAACCATATCCAATAAAGTACGATTACGACGTTCTGACACACCATTACGTTGTGGTGTTCCGGCAGGCGTGAGTTGTGAAACTATTCCACAGTCTTTCATATGTGTGCTAAACTCGTAACTAAGATACTCTCCTCCACGGTCGGACCGTAGAAATTTGATCTTTCTGTTACGATGATTTTCCACTTCATTCTGAAATTCTTTGAACTTTTCAAAAGTTTCAGACTTGTGTTTCATCAAATAGATATACCCATATCTACTCAAATCATCCGTGAAAGTAACAAAATAACGATATCCACCTCGCGCCGACACACTCATTGGTCCACACACATCAGTATGTATGATTTCCAATAGATCTGTCGCCCGTTCCATTGAACCGGAAAACGGCGTTCTAGTCATCTTGCCCATAAGGCATGGCTCACATGTATCAAATGATTCAAAATCAAGTGATTCTAAAAGTCCATCAGAATGGAGTTTCTTCATGCGTTTAACGTCAATATGACCTAGACGGCAGTGCCACATATATGTAGATATATCATTATCAAGTTTAATTCTTTTAGCATCAACATTATGAATATGCGTAATACTACTATCGATATCCAACAGAAATAAACCATTCAACATAGGTGCATGACCATAAAAGATATTATTCATATAAATCAAACAACCATTATTTTCAGACTTAAATGAATAACCACTTTGCATCAAACACGATCCGGATACAATGTTCATGCTCAATGCAGGCACCAAATAACAATTATTCAGGTTTATAACTAATCCCGACGACATATGGAGAGGCAGCGTTCCGACGGCGATCACATCAACTCTTGATCCATTGCCGACCCGCATCGTGACCTCATCCCTTGCTAGTTGTCGCTTGTTTCGCCGCCCCTGAACCGAGTTACATATATTAGCAACCGATCCCGTATCAAATACCTAGGTGCTACTGCGAGTACCAGTCAAGTACACATCAATAACATGTATATCACATATACCTTTGTTTGCCTTGTCGGACTTCTTGTCCGCCAAATACTTGGGGCAGTTGCGCTTCCCATGGCCAGTCCCCTTGCAATAGTAGCACTCGGTGTCAGACTTAGGTCCAGCTCGGGGTTTCTTTTCAGGCGTGGCAACAAACTTGCCACCCTTCTTTCCCTTGTGCTTGCCTTTCTTGTCCTTCTTGAAACCGGTGGTCCTATTGATCATCAACACTTGATGTTCTTTCCTAATCTCCACTTCTGCAGTCTTAAGCATTGACAGAAGCTCGGGAAGAGACTTCTTCATGCCCTGCATATTATAGTTCATCACGAAGCTCTTGTAGCTAGGTGGCAGAGATTGGAGAACACGATGTATGCCTAAGTCAATGGGAATCGTTATTCCCAAGGACACAAGCTTATCGGCGTACCCAGACATTTTGAGTACGTGCTCACTAACGGAGTTGTTTTCCTCCATCATGCAGCTAAAGAACTTTTCTGTAGCATTATAACTCTCTACGGCAACATGGGTATCGAAAATCATTTTCAATTCTCCCATGGTATCAAAAGCATTGCCATTTTCGAAACGCTTTCGAAGTTCTGGCTCTAGCCCATACAGTATGCCGCAATGAACTAAGTTGTGGTCCTCCTGACGAGTTATATAGACGTTCTTTTCCTCGTCAGGGGCATCAGGAGCTGGTGGGGGCCTAGCGGTGCATCTAGCACATATTGCTTTTGTGCAGCAGTGAGGAGAATCCTCAAATTCATAGCCCAGTTTGTGAAGTTGCTACCATTCACAGCAAGTTTCTCTTTCTCCATGAACACATTGAAATTAAAAGCAGGTGGTGCCACCTACAACAGAATTTGTAAAGTATATTTAGACTAAGTTTATGATAGATTGAGTTCAACTAATCCAAATTACTAATGAACTCCCACTCAAAAACGACATCCCTCGTGTCCTTTTGGTGATTACATGAACCAAATCCACTACACCAAGTCCGATCATCACGTGAGTCAGTGTAGCTTCAAAGGCGAGCATCTATATGGGCATCATATCAACTATATGACTCATGCTTAACCTTTCGGTCCGTGTTCCGAGGCCATGTCTGTACATGCTAGTCTCGTCAAGTAAGAACCTTAGTATTTGCGTGTGTAAAACTGTCTTACACCCGTTGTATGAAAGCGTAGAGTTGAGAACACCCGATCATCACGTGATGCCTCAAAACACGATCCACAAAACGATGCATACTTAAGGAAGAACACATTTTATCCTGATATCTAAATGAGGGATCATCTTATAATGCTACCAAACGCGCCAAACTAGCAATATAAGATGCTAACATCTAATGTGTGAAGTGAGGTGATATGGTCCATGCATTTGATCTCTATCATTTGCATCGTGGTATGATCTCTATCATTCCTTTGTGTGTAAGGCCAAGGTCTATGGAACTTACACGTTAAGTGAGTTGTAAGAGTATCTATCATGCATCTACTTACAACAATACCATATCAAAACACTAGCCCAGCAACGATCTAAACTAGACGCCTCTAATTTATCAATTGCAAGTTTTACGTGGCTTAGGACTTTCGGAGATAGAACCTGTCTAACCTACGAACATGAACCACAACGAGGATAACCAAGTTATTAGCAACTCGTTGTAAATCAGATATTGACTATAGTAGGAGAGACAGACACCCGCCAGCCACTTATGCAAAACAAGTTGCATGTCAGTCGTGGAACCGGTCTCATGTACGATGACATGTAAGGTTGGTCCGGGCCGCTTCATCCCACTATGCCACCAATATCCAAAGTACATAGAAGGTGCAATAACATGATCATCACCGCCCACATACTCTTATGTGTTCTACCCGCGCAAAGCACCTATGCATAGATCAGGCTCTGATACCACTGTTGGGTCCGCAGCATAGAAAACAAAAAATTTCCTACGATGATAACTATACGCCAAGATCTATCTACTAGATACAGAGCAACGGGTGGACATACATCCATGGAGAACTTACCCTCGAAGACAACGAGCTTTGTTAACGAGTAGGAACTCGTGGTTGATGTAGTTGTACACTTGCCGATCTCAAGATCGTGAGGAAGTCCGAGCGCCGCAACTCAGCAGCGCATCCGCACTCGCACACACGTTCAAGCCACCGGACAACCTCCACCTCCTCGCTCCAGCGATCTAGCGGAAGCAGCAACTCCTTCCAGACGAAATGCCACCGGGAACATGTATCTCGCTAATCCGAGACCATGGGGGAATAATTCTAGAGGGGGAGAGAGATCCTTCACAAGGAGGTGTGTGGATGAAGGAGGGAGTGGGTGGCCTTTTATAGGAGGAGGGGTGGTGCCCCCTCACCTCCCCCATTCATGTGGTGGTAACCCCTCCACATTAAAATGCCTCTTCACATTCCCTTTTAAAGTCTCCACTTTAAATGCATTAAATTTCTCCAAATTTAATGCTCTCTCATTTAATAAAACTCTTTTTATTAAATTTATTCAGAATGTTGTTAATTACTTTAATTAACAAACATTCACATATAGCCCCTTGCAATATTTCAATATCACATGCAGAACCACTTTCTGCAATTTCACCGAAACAATTTCCGGTTTCTATTGAAACAATTCCTGCGCTTTGCAATTCTTTCGTCTGAAACATATGTGCTCCAAAATGGTGTCCGGTAACTCTTAAGTGTGCCACCCTACGGTTCGCGAATAATGCAGACATGATCGAGACCCTTCTCCGATCAATAATCAGCAGCGGGACCTGGAGATCCGTACTTACTCCTACACATTCAACGATGACTCCTGTGATCGTGAGAACCTTTAACGCTTGTAACTAAATCCCTTTGTCTCTCGATATATTACATGTCCGAGATTCGATCATCGGTATCTCCATACCTAGTTTGATCTCGTTACCGACATGCACTCTTTTCTCGTTCCCGTGATATAACATTCTAGTGATCACATCACTTGCTTGCAAGCTATCCTAATGTGATATCACCGAGAGGGCCCAGAGTATATCTATCCGTCATCTGGATTGACAAATTCCACTCTTGATCCATGAGCCTCAACATAACACCTTCGTAGCACTGAACCCATCTTTATAGTCACCCTGTTACGGTGTGACGTTTGATGTTATCAAGATACTCTTCCGGTGTTAGCAATTAACATGATCTCATGGTCTAAGGATAAAGATTACTTCGTATGATGTTATAGCAATATAAACACAATGACTTGATCGTAATGCTATACTTCGGATGAATGTTCATCACATCATTTCACAAATGCTGTGACCTTGTTATTAACAACATCCAATGTCCATGATCAGGAAACCTTGATCATCTTGTTAATCAACAAGCTAGTCTATAAGAGAGGCATGACTAGGAACCCTTTTTGTTTATTAAACACACATGTATTGATGTTTCCTATAAATACAATTATAGCATGCAAAATAAACATCTATCATATACAAGGAATACATAATAACAACTTTATTATTGCCTCTCAGGGCATATTTCCTTCACAAGGCAGCAATGATACACACATGGTGTGGATGCTTCATACTTACCATTTCATCGGTTGCAACCATTGTTGCCTTCTTCTTGTTTAAATCTAGCTATGTCGTCAGAGAGAATCACAACAGAGCTGATGTCATGGTCACATACACCTTACTATGTGGGGCACTCCTCCTAGAGATGGTGTCGTTACTCGGGGCAAGCGGATCAACATGGACATGTGCCTTGTTGCGAGCTAGAAGATGTAATGGGCTTCTTAGGATGCTTATATGTGTCTGACAGCTGGTGAAGGCAGCTAAAAGAATACGAAGATGGCCAGGTTCCATTGGACAGTACAACCTACTTGAGAAGTACGTTGTGAGGAGTCATCAGCTGTCTGTGGAGCCGGTGGCCATGTTCGGTTCGAGTTCCACTATGATTTTAGCGGGCACTAAGCTGTTAGTGCTGAGCGAGATAGAAAGAAAGGTGGGATATTGTGAAGGTAAAGAGAACACCATGAGGAGGTACCGTGGTCAGTGCGCGATGAATCGACATGAGAGATTCTTTGGGGATCTCACCTCCTGGAGCACCGACATCGATTTTGATGACAGCGTGCTTGACTGGCACTTTGCTACGAAATTGCTCATCTTGTTCCGTGGGCAAGCCCAACCGATGACGCCCCTTGTGGAGTCAATCAAGAAACTGTCCAACTACATGATGTTTCTCCTTCAGGAATGCCCCCACATGCTGCCTAGCCCTGCTCGTCCCGTACTATACACCACTCCCATAGCGCCAAATTTGCGTACAAGAAGGGAACTGCAAGACGTGATTCATGACATCAAATCTGGAAGATATGGCGAGGTTTTACCTAGCTTTGCGCGTGGAGCAGAGCTTGCTGAAAGGCTATTAGAGCTTGAACCCCATATGCCGACGGAGCTGTTGAAAGTGCTGTCAGGGGTGTGGGTGGAGATGTTATGCTACATAGCACACCATTGCAGCAGGGACTCGCATGCCAGGCAACTCAACAGTGGATGTGAGTTCATTACTATCGTCTAGCTTCTAACAACTGCCGTGTTCAATCGCTCCTACTGCGACATGCCCTGGTTTAAGAAGCGCGTGCACGAGTTCTTCATTTCGCGACGAGGAGAAGGAGGATCATACAATAAAACACTGGAGGGTTTGCCTTTGTTCCTATGCATGTTGCCACTAATTCTCTTAATGCGCGCTTGCGAGGTATATGGGTGCCTTGTCCGCTGGTGCCACTCTTTGAAAGGCTGGTGCAGAGGATGGTGGTCTATTGGTGTGTGACACTTCTCTACTTGTTATTCCGGAGATTAATGGAGGTCTTATTTATTTTATAGTGATACTACTAACCAGATATGTCCATACATCACAGGTGATGTTCGTGCCAAAGAAGACCACTTGTATTTTCTTCTTATTGTTCTGTAATAATTCCCCTCCCCTTCTCTCCTTAATATTTTCCATGCTCATGGTTTTATAGCTTCAACTGGTTAGACCATTAATAAGACAAAGGTGTATTTTGATGTATCATATAACCTCATGGTTTTATAACTTCAGCTGGTTAGACCTCTAAGTGAATCACTTGTTGAAATAATATTTTGACATGGCCTTTAATTTTGTGGGTTTACACCTGAGTTGGTGATGTCTATGCACTTCTATTCTTGTAGATAGTTGTTGGGCCTCCAAGTACAGAGGTTTGTAGAACAACAACAAGTTTTCCCTTAAGTGGATTACCCAAGGTTTATTGAACTCAGGGAGGAAGTGGTCAAAGGTATTCCCTCTCAAGCAATCCTGCAATCAAGATACAAGAAGTCTCTTGTGTCCCCAACACGCCCAATACACTTGTCAGGTGTATATGTGCACTAGTTCGGCAAAGAGATAGTAAAATACAAGTGGCATGGATATAATACAACTATGCTAGAAAATAGATTGATGGCGTGGAAGAGACTAAAGGCAAACTGTAATAAAGATGGAAGCAAGCAAACATGTAACAGATCTAGTTGCAAACGGTGTTTCAATGCTTAGAAACAAGGCTTAGTGATCATACTTTCACTAGTAAACACTCTCATATAAATATCTTCTATTTATGATACTACTCTGAACTACTCTCCGGTTGGACACTCTAATCCATGATAGGGCTATAACAGCACACCCCAAAGTAAGCCTTTCCCATCTAGATAACCCCACACTGTCACCTTGAGCACTAGATGGTTCCAACAAACACCACAATTTCATAAAGACATTCAACTCCAAATATAACTCATAACAAGTATTTGTAATCTCTAGCCTAAGTGCCACCATGGTGTGCATGTTGTCACTTTCACACACATGGGGAGAGCAGAGATCTATTAAAGCACTTGAGTAGCAAGGTAGATCTACTTGATTACAAAGCTCATGATCACAATGTGATCATGCATAGAGAGAGAGAGAGATGAACACATAGCTACCGGTAGAACCCTTAGTCTTGAGGAAGAACTACTCCCTCCTCATCATGGAAATCAGCAACGACGATGGAGATGGTGGTGGAGATCGATGGAGATGGCTCCGGGGGCACTTCCCCATCCTCGCAGGGTGCCGGAACAGAGACTTTCTGTCCCCCGAATCTCCCCTTCGGTGGAGGCGGCACTACGGAACTTTTCATGGCTGGAGGCTGGTCTTCTTAGGGTTTTTGCATCGGGAGGCATCTTATAGGCGAAGAGGCAAGGTCGGTGGGCGGCCAGGGGGCCCACACCACCTGGTGGCGTGGCCAGTGCTAGCCCGCGCCACCACATGGTGTGGTCGCCCTGTGGCCCCTCTCCGTCTCGTCTTCTCGCTCCGTGAGTCTTCTAATAAAATATCAACTTTGGCTTTTATCCCGTCCAATTTCGATAATATTCATTTTCTGACTTTCTAGAACCAAAAATAGCAGAAAACAGGCAACTTGCACTGTGGCATCTTGTTAATAGGTTAGTCCAAGAAAGTCTATGAAAAGTACTCCAAAGTTGGAACAAAACATAAGAAAATAGATAAAAACAAGCATGGAACAGAAAAAATTGTAGATACATTAGCAACGTATCAACATCCCTAAGCTTAACTCCTGCTCGTCCTCGAGTAGGTAAGTGATAAAAAGAAAGAATAATTTTTGAGGTGACATGCATCATCATAAACTTGATCAAAGTATTTATAAAACATGGATAGTTGGGATCATAGTACTTCAATCATAACATGAAAGATAAAGTTCTAGCAATAAGACAAATCAACTATGTTGCAACATGAAAAGGCACAAACAAAAGATTCATGAATAACAATGCTCTGCAAGACGTTTGTTTGTTTCACATAAAGAAAACATAGCATAGTAGCATTCCGCTTGTCCCTCATAGAGTAGCAAACATAAATGCGTAGGACACCTTCAAAGTTCATAAGAGTGACTAGATACAAATAGTTTAAAACAAGCAATATCAAAGTTATGCATCAATCAACAAGTCTTGGGACAATGCACATAGAACTAAGAATGGTCACTATGCTCTCAAAGTAGGTGCATAAAGATAGAAGGCGGAGACTCAACATAAAGGTAAAAGAAAGGGCCTTCATAGAAGGAAGTAGGGACTAAAGTCTCATAAAAAGCTTCCAAAAATTATGGTACTTATTAGCTTTCAGCTCTCATTGCCCCTATCATAAGCATATTGAAGGTGATTAAGGTTAAAGTGACACAACTAAGAGGATATGCTTGACAAGTTATAAGCTGAAATCTCATGCCCCTTACTTACGAAGACCGAACCTCATGCTACTCAACTTTAGTCACAAGTAAGCTCTTGTCATTGTAAGTACATATGTATCATAAAGAACCGCCAACGGGGTACCTCTTGCACATGATACAGGAGCTATCCCATAATCAAAATGACAAGGCAAGCAGACAATGAGCATCTCAGCGATCTTTTTATTTGCTATTTGCATAGGTTTTTATTGAGGATGCTTCATAGAGTGCTCATTATGGTGATGCTGCAAGTTTCCACCATGATTAGGCATGGCTTAGGCTAGCGGCCCAGGCGTTTCTCTAACACACATACAAACTCCATGATCTTACAAGTTCCACTTTTATTTCACACCGTAGGGATCCATAAGCAAAAGAACATGATATCAACGGGGTACAAAGTACAGGTGCAATGTTGAAAGCGTTCCCCATGATACATGGTTCTTCTAATTTCAACTTATAAAGCGCAAACATATACGCAACAAAGATGGACCCAATGGTTCAAGTTTATTAAATGCAAGAAAAGTAAAGTGTGCCATCAAGTTCGTGAGAGCTTTAATCACTAATTTTCACATAACAAGTTTAATTTGGAAGGTAGACAAAAACATGAATATACTTGGAATGGCATATGCTAGTAGGTAGGTATGATGGACTCTTTGGAATAACTAGGTTTAAGGAGTTGGATGCATGAGTGGAACTCATACTTGGTTGTGGAGGCTAGCAAAAGACTGGGAGCGACAAACTAAGAGAGCAATAATGGCCATAATCATGCAGAACGACAAAACATCATTGATCAAAGCATAAAGTGATACTACAAGTTGAAAATTAAAGGATCATAAAGGATTATGGTGACTTGGGATAGTCATAACATGGTGTGAGCATGCGCCAAGTTAACCCAAATAAAGCATCAAAGGAGAATACCACTATACTATGCTTTAATATGCTAAAACAACGCATGATTCATCCAAGGCACATTAAGCAATCTCAATTGTTTATAACAAGTCATGATACAACAAAGAATACTAAGCATAAATCCAAAACAATATCAAGCATGGCATGACAAAGCATAGGCCACAGTCAAAAACAGGCTCTCTTTACCACTTAAGCATGAACTTTCCTACTCTTTTCCAATCCAAACCAAACTATTTGAAAGCTAATGTATGAAAGAGGGGGTCCAACCAATTTATTCAGCAAACTAAGAAAACCAAGCAAATGAAAAACCAAAATGAAAACAAAAAAGAAGACGCTCCAAGAACAACACAACTATGCATGAAACAATAAAAATGAAGTGTTTGGAAGAAACCTGAGATTTTTATTGATGAAGAAGGGGATGCCTTGGGCATCCCCAAGCTTTTACGCTTGTACTTCTTGGATATTTCTTGGGGTGACACGCGTGGTATCCCCAAGCTTGAGCTTTAGTCCATTCTTCATCTCATTACTCGTTCCTTCCATACACCTGACATTTTTCCTTCATACAAAACTTCACACAATCTTTATTAGCAACATTAGTGCACTAAAGATAATAAGTCTTAGGTTCAGTTCTAACACCAATAAAACTTCCATTAAAACACAAGCTACTGTAGCACTTCGCTCAAAAAGCTCAATTCCCCAAAGAGAACCCAAAAAGAAACCAACAAGAAGCACATGCAAATAATGGCAGAAATCTGTCAAAACAGACCAGCAGGTAAAAACCAATTTTTTTCAAAGACCTTCTGTTGCTCAAATCGAAAAGTTCTGAACTAACGAAAATTAGATAACAACCTGGGACAGAAGCACAAAAATTCACGCCTCAAAAAGACGTACATAGTTTTTACACGAATTTTTACAGCGAAGCACAAAAATCTGTTTCGGGACAGCAACTTTCCTAAGCATTACTTCTCTCTCATTAGAGGTTACTCTTGGCACAAAAAGCAAATAAAAAGGATAAGGAGAGGTTATTACAGAAGTAATAACTTCCAAGAGTCATCTAAAATATTTGGGTTATCTCCCAATAAGTACTTTTCTTTGACGCCTTTAAGTTAGGCTTGATAGTTTGAGAAGATGCTCATATAAGAAATATGAATTGAAGTAAAAGAGAGCATCAAGAAGCAAATTCAAAGCACATTTAAGTCTAACCCACTTCCTATGTATAGGAATCTTGCAAAGAAAAAAGTCACGAAAGCACAAAGTAACAAGCATAGTAAAGCAAAACAAGTGCAACTTCAAGACTTTCAACGTAAAGAGGGGAAACTTAATATTATTGAGATGCATAAAACCATGTTTCTCTCTCTCATAATAACTTTCAGTAGCATCATGAATAAAATTAACAATGTAACTATCACATAAAACAACTTCTTATCATGAGCCACATGTATAAAAGAATTAATACTCTCCACATAAACATAGTTATTCTTATTAATTGTAGTGGGAGCAAATTCAACAAAATAGCTATCATTATTATTCTCATCACCATAATCATCAAATATAGGAGGCATATTGTAATCATAATTAATTTTCTCCTCAATAGTAGGTGGACTGAAAATATCATATTCATTATTGTAATCATCATATATTGGAGGCATAGTATCATGAAAGTAAATTTTCTCCTCCATGCTTGGGGGACTAAAAAGATCATTCTCATCAAAACCAGATTCCCCAAGCTTAGACTTTTCCATAGCATTGGCAATAATGGTGTTCAAAGAATTCATACTAATAACATTGCTATTAGCACACAAATAAAGTTCCATAAGTTTTTTAATTTTCTCTTCAAAACGCCTCATATCCTAACTCAAGATAAATACTATAAAGCTCTCTAATTTTGTTGTTGTTTTCCATTAAGCCTAACTAGTGAAAACAAGAAACAAAAAGACAAAATTGCAGAATCTAAAGGAAATAACTCCGAGCACTCACACCAGAGGATGTGAGTACCTTTTACCTTACCTCCCCGGCAACAGCGCCAGAAAATAGCTTGATGTCTACGCACTTCTATTCTTGTAGACATTTGTTGGGCCTCCAAGTGTAGAGGTTTGTAGAACAGCAGCAAGTTTTCCCTTAAGCGGATTACCCAAGGTTTATCGAACTCGGGGAGGAAGTGGTCAAAGGTATTCCCTCTCAAGCAATCCTGCGATCAAGATACAAGAAGTCTCTTGTGTCCCCAACACACCCAATACACTTGTCAGGTGTATAAGTGCACTAGTTCGGCAAAGAGATAGTAAAATACGAGTGGTATGGATATAATACAACGATGCTAGAAAATAGCTTGATGGCGTGGAAGAGACTAAAGGCAAACTGTAATAAAGATGGAAGCAAGCAAACATGTAACAGATCTAGTTGCAAACGGTGTTTCAATGCTTAGAAACAAGACTTAGGGATCATACTTTCACTCGTGAACACTCTCATATAAATATCTTCTCTTTATGATACTACTCTGAACTACTCTCTGGTTAGACACTCTAATCCATGGTAGGGCTATAACAGCACACCTCAAAGTAAGCCTTTCCCATCTAGATAACCCCACACTGTCACCTTGAGCACTAGATGGTTCTAACAAACACCACAATTTTATAAAGACATCCAACTCCAAATATAACTCATAACAATTATTTGTAATCTCTAGCCTAAGTACCACCATGGTGTGCACGTTGTCACTTTCACACACATGGGGAGAGCAGAGATCTATTAAAGCACTTGAGTAGCAAGGTAGATCTACTTGATTACAAAGCTCATGATCACAATATGATCATGCATAGAGAGAGAGATGAACTATTGCTACCGGTAGAACCCTTAGCCTTGAGGAAGAACTACTCCCTCCTCATCATGGGAATCAACAACGACGATGGAGATGGTGGTGGAGATCGATGGAGATGGCTCTGGGGGCACTTCCCCATCCCGGCAGGGTGCCGGAATAGAGACTTTCTGTCCCTCGAATCTCCCCTTCGGTGGTGGCGGCACTGCGGCACTTTTCGTGGCCGGAGGCTGGTCTTCTTAGGGTTTTTGCATCGGAAGGCATCTTATAGGCGAAGAGGCAAGGTCGATGGGCGGCCAGGGGGCCCACACCACCTGGTGGCGTGGCCAGGGCTAGCCCGCGCCACCACATGGTGTGGCCGCCCCGTGGCCCCTCTCCGTCTCGTCTTCTGGCTCCGTGAGTCTTCCGGTAAAATATAAACTTTAGCTTTTGTCCCGTCCAATTCCGAGAATATTCACTTTCTGACTTTCTGGAACCAAAAACAGCAGAAAACAGGCAACTGGCACTGTGGCATCTTGTTAATAGGTTAGTCCAAGAATGTCTATAAAAATTACTCCAAAGTTGGAACAAAACATAAGAAAGTAGATAAAACCAAGCATGGAACATCAAAAATTATAGATACGTTAGCAACGTATCAGTTGGCTAGAACTATCTTTTTCGAGAGCATGCGAAAAGCATGCCGTATTTTTATAGAAGATAAGCACACAAGAAATTTACAAGATTACCATCCCTAATTGAAGACAATCAGGGTGGTAAAGAAAACCCCTCCACACACGCACGCACACACCCCCTCTCTCTCCTACCCTAAGCCTACTCTCTCGATGCGGGTGCACTCCCTCCGGCATGAGCTATTTCCCAAAGGCAAAGATCCTCCTTGATCCGCTCAATCAACTGTCAAGCGTTGCATTGCTCCCTATGATTCCCGAAGACTCGTGCATTCATTTGCTTCCACAACATCCAGGAGGTCAGGATCACCATTGTATCAAATCTGCTTTTTCCGCCGACTAGATCTGCTCCCTAGCTGTTAGCCACCAACTCTCGAGCTTACTTGTTGGCTATGGTTCCTCCATCTGCAGACCTGCCCGTTGCAAGCACACATGCCACACTTCCCTTGCATAGACACATTGCATAAGAATTTGGTCGACACGGTCCTCATCTTGTAGGCAAGTGTAGCAAGGTGAAGTTACTTCCTGTAAGCCATATTGTGCTCTACGATTCGAGGTCCAAAGCCTGTACCTGATCGCTAACCAGCAAAAGATCTTGCACTTGAGTGGTGGTGGCTTGTGCTAATTCTCTTAGTGTTACTCATCTACTAAACTAGACGAAACCCCGTGTGTTGTGGCTGGACACATGAGTAACCCATAAATGTAATGAAGTAGCTGGAAATTGTTAGAATAATATAATTTAAACCTCAATTAATGTATATTTTCTATTTATTGAAATCAACCCATCCCTCAAATACTTTGTGAAGTACTCATGTAATATGAAGAAGGCACATCATCACACTAAAACACTATGCAAAGTATAATTAGTAAGCGGGTAAATCATCACATTGAAAAAAATGCATGTAGTATGCATATTTTTTTTAGGCATGTAACTTAACTTTTACTCCATAAACCATCTGTGTAACAAATGATGAAAGAATAATTAACGTTGTCTTTGAAGCTAACATTTATCTGGTAAGAGAAAAACGGAGCCAAGACAGAGCAGGGAAGATGTTTTCTTTCAATTTTTTGCTTTCAATTTATACCCGCGACCCAAAACACCACCTTGATTGCTTTTGAATTAGCCGTGCTCCTCCCATTTTGTAGCTCCAACCAACCGTACATCGAATGGAACCATTCCATTTCTGTTCCATCTGGTTCCTCAACCAGCACACCTCAACGGGATATTGTTTTCTCTACCATTGTAGTTGCAGATGCTCACGTAATGTTATTCTTAGTTAGGCGAATAGATGGTGCAGTTGGAAGATCCTACGTACGCTGGCTAAGCTAGGTGGTGCAGTATATTTGGATCCAGGACAGAGAATCCAGAAGATGCTATCGTTTGGAATTTTAACATGTCCTCAATGAGCGGTTCGTGCCAAAGCTTTTTCACTTGCTTTGCACCGAGAAGTAAAGAGCAGATGCACTAGTACACGGTATGTGTTTAGGGGACTTTGGCTAGGGCACTTTTTAAAATGCCCCTAAATGTGTTAATTAGGGGTATTTGGTCAAAGTGTTCCTAAAGATACCATCTTTAGAGGTAATTTTATCAAAGTATCCCTAAAGGTACTATGTTTAGAGGCATTTTACCAAGTGCCCCTAAAGATATCACTTTTAGAGGCATTTTCATCAAAGTGCCCCTAAAGGTACTACCTTTAGAGGCATTTTGCCAGGTGCCCCTAAAAGTATTGCTTTTAGAGGCATTTTCATCAAGGTGTCCCTAAAGATACTACCTTTAGAGATATTTTGCCAAGTGCCCTAAAGATACTATCTTTAGAGGCATTTCCATCAAAGTGTCCCTAAAGATACTACATTTAGAGGCATTTTGCCAAGTGCCTGATACATTGCAAATGTATCTATAATTGTTGATGTTCCATGCTTGGTTTTATCCACTTTCTTGTGTTTTGTCCAAACTTTGGAGTACTTTTCATATGATTTCTTAGACTAACCTATTAACAAGAGCCACAATGCCAGCTGCCTGTTTTCTGCTGTTTTTGGTTCCAGGAAAATCAAAAAATGAATATTCTCGAAATTGGACGGAACAAAAGCCAAAGTGCCTATTTTTCCGGAAGTCATTAGATGCCAGAATACGAGATGGAGAAGGGCTAGGGGTCGGCCACACCACCTGGCCGCGCGGCCAGGCCTGGCCCATGCCAGGGGGTGGTCTAGCCGACCCCAGCACCCCCTCGGCCTCTCCTTCTGCCTATAAGATGCCCTCGGGATGAAAACCCTAAGTACCTAATCAAAAATTCACGAAAGAGTCTGTAGCCGCCGTCATCTCCATCTCTAGATCACGAGGGATTTGAAGCTCTTCCCGGCACCCTGCCGGAGAGGGGAATTCACCCTGGAGGCCTTCTTCATCATCATGCAAGCCTCCGGTGTGATGCGTGAATAGTTCATCTCTGGACTACGGAACCATGTAGTAGCTAGATGTATGGTTCTCCTCCTTTGTGCTTTCATGTCTAGATCTTGTGAGCTCCATTCATGATCAAGATCATCTATTTGTAATTCTGCATGTTGTGTTTGCGGGGATCTGATTGATATTGAGATGCTATTTTAGATTGATTATTGATTCTATTATGTCTTTGTTATTTGTGATCTTGCATGCTTTTCGTTGTTAGTAGCTATCTTGGCCAAGTAGATGCTAGCAACTCCAAGAGTTAGTATTTATGCTCGATAGTGGGTTCATGCCTCTGGTAATCTAGGGAAGTGACAGAAATCTCTAAGGTACTAGATGTGATGTTGCTACTAGGGAGAAAATAACAATCCTTTGTTCATAGAACAATCGTATTGTTTACATTACATGCAATTCGTAAAGCAATAATCTGTTGCTTGCAACTTAATACTGGAGGGGGTTCGGATGATAACCTGAAGGTGGATTATTAGTCATAGATGCAGCTGGATGGCAGTCTATGTATAATGTTGTAATGCCCAATCAAGTTCCAAAGGAGTCAAGATGATTAGTATATGCATGTATTGCTTTCTCGGTGTTTGTCAATTGCCCCGATGTAATTTGTTCACCTAGCATGTTATCTATCTTAAGGAGAGCCACCTCTAGTGAACTATGGACCCGGTCCTTTCTTTTACATACAATCTACAAACTGTTTAATGTTTTGTGTTTACTTTCTGCAAACTGTTACTTCCTTCCATTCGATACGTTTAATCCTTTGTTTTTAGCAAAACACGGTGAGATTGACAACCTCATCGCAAGTTGGGGACAGAGTTCTGTGGTTGTGTTGTGCAGGTCTCCACGTTGCTACTGGCACCAGTAGTGCGCCCTGCCAAGGCTCAGCTAGCAACACCTTTGGGGTGTTTCCTTGATCCTACTGGTTCGATTAAACCTTGGTTTCATAACTGAGGGAAACTTGCCACTGTGCTCATCATACCTTCCTCTTGGGGTTCCCAACGAGCTCTACATCAACACTGAGTCATCAAGCACTTTTCTGGCGCTGTTGCCGGGGACTGAAGAAGAAGAAGCTCCCACGTCAACCACGCGCCATCAAAGACACTTTTCTGGCGCCGTTGTCGGGGACTGAAGAAGAAGAAGCTCCCACGTCAACCACGCGCCATCAAAGACACTTTTCTGGCGCCGTTGCCAGGGAGTCAAGGACATCTTCACAAGGGGAGTCCCTCATAACCAATCTCTTTACTTTGTTATTTTTGTTTTGCTTAGTTTACTTTTTCTTTGTTTGCTTGTTTTGTTATCAAAAAACACAAAAAAATAGTTTTACAAGTTTGCTTTCTTATTTGAAAACACAAAAAAATGACTACCCTTGAAAACACTAAGTTGTGTGACTTCGCTAGCACCAACAACAATGATTTTATGAGCACACCTATTGCTCCACCGGTGCCTGAAGATACTTTCTTTGAGATAAAACCTGCTTTACTCAATCTTGTTATGAGAGAACAATTTTCTGGTATTGGTAATGAAGATGCTGCTGCCCATCTAAATAACTTTGTTGAACTTTGTGAGATGCAAAAGCATAGGGATATAGATGGTGATATTATTAAGCTGAAATTGTTTCCTTTCTCTTTGAGAGGAAAATCTAAAGAATGGTTGAATTCCCTAACTAGGAATAGTATTGATTCTTGGACTAAATGCAAAGATGCTTTCATTGGAAAATACTATCCACCTGCTAAGATTATATCTATGAGAAGTGAAATAATGAAGTTTAAACAATCTGATAATGAACATGTTGCTCAAGCTTGGGAAAGAATGAAATCTTTGGTAAAGAATTGTCCCACTCGTGGACTGACTGCTTGGATGATCATCCAAACTGTTTATGCAGGATTGAACTATTCTTCAAGGAACCTATTGGATTCTGCTGCTGGAGGTACCTTTATGACCATCACTTTGGGTGCTGTAACAAAGCTTCTGGATAATATGATGGTTAATTATTCTGAATGGCATACTAAGAGAGCTCCACAAGGTAGGAAGGTAAATTCTATTGAGGAAACCTCCTCCTTAGTGTTAAGATTGATATTATTATGTCTATGCTTGTTAATGGGAAAGCCCATATTGATCCAAATAATGTTCCTTTAGCCTCTTTGGTTGCTCAATAAGAGCATGTTGATGTGAACTTCATAAGAAATAATAATTTTGGCAATAATGCTTATAGGAGTAATTTTGGTAACAACAATTATAAGCCATATCCTCCCAACAATGGTAATGCTTATGGAAATTCTTACAACAATAATAGGAGTGCACCCTCTGAACTTGAAGTTATGCTTAAAGACTTTATTAGTAAACAAACTGCTTTCAATAAAACTATTAAGGAAAAACTCTCTAATGCTGAAAGAAATATAGCATCTTTGTCTGAAGCTCAATCTTCTTTGAATAAAATGGCTGCTAAAGCTGAAACTAATGATAACCCCTTTGCAGCTACTAATGCCATACAAGTGAGAATTGATGAAAATGTTAGACTATTAGCTGAATTACATGCTAAGTGAGAAAGAGAAGATGAAATTGCTAGAAACATTAGTGTTTCTACTATTACCACCACTAGTGTTGAGGCTAGTAATAGTTCTACTACTTTAAATGATAATTATGATTTTTATCTTGATGGTTGCAACATCTCTGAAGTTATTAAGTTCCTACAAAAGCTTGCTAAAAGTCCTAATGCTAGTGCTATGAACATGGCCTTTACAAAACACATTACTGATGCTCTCATAAAGATTAAAGAAGAAAAGATGAAACATAAAGCTTCTATTCCTATAAAACAAGAAGATGGTTGGGAACCCATCATTAATATGAAAGTGAATGACTTTGATTTCAAAGCTTTATGTGATCTTGATAGTAGTGTTTATATTATGCCTAGAAGGATTTATGATATGCTTGATTTGCCTCCACTTGAAGATTGTTATTTGAATGTCCCACTTGATGATAATGCTAAAAAGAAACTCATGGGGAGTCTTAATGATGTTCTTATTATGGTTAACAATGCCTATGTCCCTGTTGATTTCTATGTTTTGGATGTTGAATGCAATGCTTCTTGTCCTATTACTTTGGGAAGACCTTTTCTTAGAACTGTTGGTGCCATTATTGATATGAAAGAAGGCACCATTAAATATCAACTCTCACTCAAGAAAGGTATAGAACACTTCTCCAAGAAGAGAGAGAAGATTTATTTTGCCTCTCCTATGAAAACAAAATTTGGTCTTAATGCTTCTTCATTTGAGAACACTTGATTCTTCCTTGCTTCTTATGCCTAACTTAAAGGCGTTAAAGAAAAGTACTTATTGGGAGATAACCCAAAAGTTTTAGATGAGTCTTGAAAGTTATTACCCCTGTAATAACCGCTCCTTATCCTTTTTATTTGCTTTTTGTGCCAAGAGTAACCTCTAATGAGAGAGAAGTAATCATTGGGAAAGTTGCTGTCCCGAAACAGATTTCTGTGCTTCACCGTAAATATTCGTGTAAAATCTCTGAACGTCCTTTCTAGGCGTGAATTTTTGTGCTTCTGACCCAGGTTGTTATCTAACTTTCGTTAGTTCAACACTTTTTGATTTGAGCAACAGAAGGTCTTCGTAAAAATTCGTCTTTACCTGCTGGTCTGTTTTGACAGATTTCTGCCATTTTCTGCATTTGTTTCTTATTGGTTCCTTTTTGAGTTCTTTTAGGGAATCGAGATTTTTGAGGGAAGTGCTACAGTAGCTAGTGTTATAATGGGAGATTATTTGGTGTTAGAACTGAACCTTAAGACTTATTTATCTTGAGTGCACTAATGTTGCTAATAAAGATTGTGTGAAGTTTTGTATGAAGGAAAAATTTCAGGTGTATGGAAGGAATGAGTAATGAGATGAAGGATGGACTAAAGCTCAAGCTTGGGGATGCCACATGTGTCACCCCAAGAAATATCCAAGAAGTACAAGCGTCAAAGCTTGGGGATGCCCAAGGCATCCACCTCTTCATTAATAAAAATCCCAGGTTTCTTGCAAACGCTTCATTTTTATTATTTCATGCATAGTTGTGTTGTTCTTAGAGCGTCTTATTTTTCGTTTTTGTTTTGGTTTTTGGTTTGCTTAGTTTGCTTAATAAATTGGTTGGACCCCCTCTTTCATACATTGGTTTTCAAATAGTTTGGTTTGGATTGGAAAAGAGTAGGAAAGCTCATGTTTAAGTGGTAAAGAGAGTTTGTTTTTGACTGTGGCCTATGTTTTGTCATGCCATGCTTGATATTGTTTTGGCTTTATGCTTAGTATTCTTTGTTGTATCATGACTTGTTATAAACAATTGATATTGCTTAATGTGCCTTGGATGAATCATGCGTTGTTTTAGCATATTAAAGCATAGTATAGTGGTATTCTCCTTTGATGCTTTATTTGGGTTGATTTGGCGCATGCTCACACCATGTTATGACTATACCAAGTCACCATAGCCTTTATGATCCTTTAGTTTTCAACTTGTAGTATCACTTTATGCTTTGATCAATGATGTTTTATCGCTCTGCATGATTATGGTCATTATTGCTCTCTTAGTTTGTCGCTCCCAGTCTTTTGCTAGCCTCCACAACTAAGTATGAGTTCCACTCATGCATCCAACTCCCTAAACCAAGTTATTCCAAAGAGTCCACCGTACCTACCTACTAGCTTATGCTATTCCAAGTATATTCATGCTTTTGTTTACCTTCCAAATTAAACTTGTTATGAGAAAACTAGTGATTAAAGCTCTCACGAACTTGATGGCACACTTTACTTTTTTGCATCTAATAAACTTGAACCATTGGGTCCTTCTTTGTTGCGTATATGCTTGCGCTTTATAAGTTGAAATTAGCAGAACCATGTATCATGGGGAACGCTTTTAACATTGCACTTGTACTTTGTACCCCGTTGATATCATGTTCTTTTGCTTATGGATCCCGACGGTGTGAAATAAAAGTGGAACTTGTAAGATCATGGAGTTTGTATGTGTGTTAGAGAAATGCCTGGGCCGCTAGCCTAAGCCATGCCTAATCATGGTGGAAACTTACAGCATCACCATAATGAGCATTCTATGAAGCATCCTCAATAAAAACCTATGCAAATAGCAAATAAAAAGATCGCTGAGATGCTCATTGTCTGCTTGCCTTGTCATTTTGATTATGGGATAGCTCCTGTATCATGTGCAAGGGGTACCCCGTTGGCGGTTCTTTATGATACACATGTACTTACAATGACAAGAGCTTACTCGTGACTAAAGTTGAGTAGCATGAGGTTCGGTCTTCGTAAGTAAGGGGCATGAGATTTCGGTTTATAACTTGTCAAGCATATCCTCTTAGTTGTGTCACTTTAACATTAATCACCTTCAAGATGCTTATGATAGGGGCAATGAGGGCTGAAAGCTATAAGTACCATAATTTTTGGAAGCTCTTTATGAAACTTGAATCCCTACTTCCTTTTGTAAAGGCCTTTCTTCCACCATTATATTGAGTCTCCACCTTCTACCTTTATGCACCTACTTTGAGAGCATAGTGGCCATTCTTAGTTCTATGTGCATTGTCCCAAGACTAGTTGATTGATGCATAACTTGATATTGCTTGTTTTAAACTATTTGTATCTAGTCACTCTTATGAACTTTGAAGGTGTCCTATGCATTTTTATTTGCTACTCTATGAGAGACAAGATGAATACTAGTATGCTATGTTTTCTTTATGTGAAACAAACAAACGTCTTGCAAAGCATTGTTATTCATGAATCTTTTGTTTGTGCCCTTTCATGTTGCATCATAGTTTCTTTGTCTTATTGCTACAACTTTGTCTTTCATGTTATGATTGAAGTACTATGATCCCAGCCTTGAATGTTTTGCAAATACTTTGATCAAGTCTTTGATGGTGCATGTCACCTCAAAAATTATTCTTTATTTTTATCACTTACCTACTCGAGGATGAGCAGGAGTTAAGCTTGGGGATGTTGATACATTGCAAATGTATCTATAATTTTTGATGTTCCATGCTTGGTTTTATCCACTTTCTTGTGTTTTGTCCACACTTTGGAGTACTTTTCATATGATTTCTTGGACTAACCTATTAACAAGAGCCACAGTGCTAGCTGTCTGTTTTGTGCTGTTTTTGGTTCCAGGAAAATCAGAAAATGAATATTCTCGGAATTGGACGGGACAAAAGCCAAAGTGCCTATTTTTCCGGAAGTCATCAGATGCCAGAATATGAGACGGAGAAGGGCTGGGGGCTGGCCACACCACCTGGCTGCGCGGCCAGGCCTGGCCCGCGCCAGGGGGTGGTTTGTCGACCCCAGCACCCCCTCGGCCTCTCCTTCCGCCTATAAGATTCCCTCGGGACGAAAACCCTAAGTACCCGATCAAAAATCCACGAAAGAGTCTGTATCCACCGTCGTCTCCATCCCTAGATCGGGAGGGATCTGAAGCTCTTCCCGGCACCCTACAGAAGAGTGAAATTCATCCTGGAGGCCTTCTTCATCATCATGCAAGCCTCCGGTGTGATGCGTGAGTATTTCATCTCTGGACTACGGATCCATGTAGTAGCTAGATGGCTGGTTCTCCTCGTTTGTGCTTTCATGTCTAGATCTTGTGAGCTCCGTTCATGATCAAGATCATCTATTTGTAATTCTGCATGTTGTGTTTGCGGGGATCCGATGGATATTGAGATGCTATTTCAGATTGATTATTGATTCTATTATGTCTTTGTTATTTGTGATCTTGCATGCTTTCCGTTGTTAGTAGCTATCTTGGCCAAGTAGATGCTAGCAACTCCAAGAGTTAGTATTTATGCTCGATAGTGGGTTCATGCCTCTGGTAATCCGGGGAAGTGACAAAAATCTCTAAGGTACTAGATGTGCTGTTGCTACTAGGGAGAAAACAACGATCCTTTGTTCATAGAACAATCGTATTGTTTACATTACACGCAATTCGTAAATCAATAATTTGTTGCTTGCAACTTAATACTAGAGGGGGTTCGGATGATAACCTGAAGGTGGATTATTAGTCATAGATGCAGTTGGATGGCGGTCTATGTATAATGTTGTAATGCCCAATCAAGTTCCAAAGGAGTCAAGATGATTAGTATATGCATGTATTGCTTTCTCGGTGTTTGTCAATTGCCCCGCTGTAATTTGTTCACCCAGCATGTTATCTATCTGAAGGAGAGCCACCTCTAGTGAACTATGGATCCGGTCCTTTTCTTTTACATACAACTATAAACTATTTGCTGCTTTGTGTTTACTTTCTGCAAACTATTACTTCCTTCCATTCGATATGTTTAATCCTTTGTTTTCAGCAAAACACGTTGAGATTGACAACCTCATCGCAAGTTGGGGACAGAGTTCTGTGGTTGTGTTGTGCAGGTCTCCACGTTGCTACTAGCACCGGTAGTGCGCCCTGCCAAGGCTCAGCTAGCAACACCTTTGGGATGTTTCCTTGCTTCTACTGGTTCGATTAAACCTTGGTTTCATAACTGAGGGAAACTTGCTGCTGTGCTCATCATACCTTCCTCTTGGGGTTCCCAACGAGCTCTACATCAACACTGAGCCATCAGTGCCCCCAAAATATAGTACATTGGAGGAATTTCCATCAAGTGAACTATCACATGTATACTTGATAGAAAACTGAACTATCACAGCTATACTTTACAACAAACACTACAAACAGTTTGCAAATAACGTGAACTTAATAACATTGCCGGTGAACACTATATTGTTTTAGAGGAATCTATTGTTTAACCCTAACCGTAATCCTACCTTCCTCTAGAACAAACCCTAACCACTCAAACCCCACCTAACCTACTCAGTCGCAACACCACCCAGCTCTACCGATCCGACCCGGCCTCTCTCTCGTCGCTCGCCCGGCTCGCACGCATCGCATAACCCCGTACGCCACCATTCCAACCCGCGGTAGCCCCACCTCACACGCCAACCCACCACGCACACGAGGCCACCCTGCCCGATCGATCTCCCCATCCCCGCCAGTGCCCTGCTTCCTACCTACCCCCGCCACCGCACTCACCCACCTCGACCCCGCGTCCCCTTACCTCCTCGCTCGCTCGCCTCGCCGGCAAGCCACCGACCGTCGCCCTCCCTCAGTCCTCTCCTTCCCCATGTTGGAGATATGCCCAAGAGGCAATAATAAAAGTGGTTATTATTATATCTTTGTGTTTATGATGAATGTTTACATCCCATGCTATAATTGTATTATAAGGAAACACTAATACATGTGTGTTTTGTAAACATAAAAGAGTCCCTAGTAAGCCTCTTGTGGAACTAGCTTGTTGATTAATTGATGATCATGGTTTCCTGATCATGGACATTGGATGTCATTAATAACAAGGTTATATCATTAGGAGAATGATGTGATGGACACACACCCATAGTAAGCGTAGCATAAGATCAAGTCATTAAGTTCGTATTGCTGTAAGCTTTCAAATGCATAGTAACCTAATCCTTTGACCATGAGGTCATGTTAATCACCATCACCGGATGGGTACTTTGATGACATCAAACACCGCTTCGTAACTGGGTGGTTATAAAGGTGTCATTGGGTATTCTGAAAGTATGTGTTGAAGCGCATGGACCAAGATTGAGATTTGTCCATCCATATGACGGATAGATATCCTCTGGGCCCTCTCGGTGGAATGTCATCTAGTTAGCTTGCAAGCATGTGACTGGGTCACAAGGGATGACATAACATGGAACGAGTAAAGAGTACTTATCAGTAACGAGGTAGAACTAGGTATGGAGATACCGACGATCAAACCTCAGATAAGTAGAATATCGCATGACAAAGGGAATTGGTTTCGTATGTTAATGGTTCTATCCATCACGAAGTCATCGTTGAGTATGTGGGAGCCATTATGGATCTCCAGATCCCGCTGATGGTTATTGATAGGAGATGTGTCTCCATCATGTCTGCATATTCACGAACCGTAGGGTGACACACTTAAGGTTCGAAGTTGTTTTAAGTAGATATGGAATGTGCGTTGGAAACCGAATGTTGTTCGGAGTCTCGGATTGGATCCGGGACATCACGAGGAGATCTGGAATTGTCCGGAGAATGAGATTCATATATTAGGGATCATTTTCTAAGTTAGGAAATGTTCCGGAGTATTTGTATGGGGATTCTAGAAGGTTTCGGAATGTTCCGGAAGGTTCTAGGAGATTTCTTGGAGTTTGCTTGAAAACCAAGAAAGGATCAAGGAGTCCTTGTGGGGCAAGACAAGGAGTCGTGGGGGAGGAGGACTCCTCCCCCCTCCCAATCCGCCGGCCAAGGAAGGGAGGGGAGTCCTACTAGGACTCCCCCTCCCATGGCGCCTCCCTCCTTTAAATAGAGGGGTGGGGGCGCCACCCCCTTGCCCCCTCCACTCCAAACCCTGGCCGCCGCCTCTCTCCTCCTCCTTCCCTCTGCTCAGGCTTAGGCGAAGCCCTGCAGAATTCTCTACTCCATCACCACCACCACACCGTCGTGCTGCTGGGATTCCATGGAGAAGATCTACTACCTCCGCTGCTCGCTGGAACGGGGAGAGGAAGGTCTGCTTCGACTCCGCACGTGTGACCGACTGCGGAAGCGCTGCCAGAACGTGGCGCCGGAAGGATCGTCCACACGATCTTGAGATCGGCAAGTGATCGACTACATCAACAACGAGATCCAATCTCGTAACGCTTTCGGATCTACGAGGGTTAGTACAGATCTATCTCGTTGCACATGTCTAATAGATTAGATCTTGGCTTTTATCTAGATTAGATCTGGGTTTTGTTCGTTCTTGCGATATAATTTTTTTGTTTTCAATGCTACGAACCCATCACCCCGGTCGTCCGCGACCTCGCCCACCTACCGCCGCCGCCTCTGCGACCTGGGGCAGCAGCGCAGCCGTCGGCCTCCTCCCGCTTAGTGAGCTCCTCCGAGCCACCACCGCATGCTGCTACCGCCGAGCCGCCGCGTCTCCAGCACCCATCCAAGCTATATATTAGCCTACTAAAGCCTACTAAAACATCTTATATACTGGAGCAGAGGTAGTTACTATTGAAGGAGAATTGAAAGTAGTATAGTATACTTGTATAATCGTATTTGTTGTGGTTGTAATCTTTCTATCCATGGAAAAATTAAAAAATGAATGCCAGTTTTTATATATTGCTACAATCTACTCCTTCCGTTTTAAAATATAAGATGTTTTAGATTTGTGAAGATAATATATCTAAGCGCCTTTTAGTGCCTTTTAGTGTGTAGGTTCAGAGAGATTCACTCTAAATCTAGATTCGGAGAGGTTCACTCTAAATCTACACATTAAAACGTGTCTAGATACATTATCTTTACAAACCTAAAACATCTTATATTTTAAAAAAAAAGACGTAGTATAATTTGTCTTACGAGAGAACCATGTCGAAGGAACTCGGCAAAATGACCCCGTAACTTCGGGAGAAGGGGTGCTCTCCTATCTTTTGATTAGGAAAGCGGAGGTAGGTCGGTCCGCAGCAAATTTTGGTTCCAATTTTTCACTGGATGGTTTTACCCTTGATGTTTCGAAAATATTCCCTACCCTGCCACCGCTAAGTGCAATCCTTCCTCGGCTCGCCTCCTCTCTCCAGCTCGTGACACCCGGCCTGAGCGCCTCTATCCCAACCCGTCGACCCGCGGCGCCCCAACCCCTCCCGTCCCAAGCTCCCGCGACCCAGGCCGCCGCCGCCCCTGCTCCTACCGGCTCTTGTGCCCCGCCGCACCACCGACTCCGCCCCGTCGACCCGCATCGCCCCCTCCCTCGACGCGACCTTCGTGCAGTCGATGTGTCGCCCTTCTCGATCCCCGCCGCCCACGGGTGGGCGGCGTGGTTGTGGATGGGGGCAGGGACACCGTGGCAGCGCGCCGCCCGGACCATCAACAACGCAACTTCGGCACGGCAGCGCACCTCGCCACCGGCGTCGTCAGCAAGACGTGCACTGCGCCCCTCGCGTGCCTCACCATCCTCTTATAGGTAAACAGGTTCTCCAGCCCCCATTTTTCCCTCCCGTGTTGTTCGTACGGATTGGGTCCAGGCGCTCAAGGGATCCGGACGCGACGGCGTAGCACCCAGAAGAAATCGCTGCCTCCACCTCCGCCAAATCATTGCTCTTCAGGTAATGCTTATTTTTCTGACCAATTTTTTCTGAACCCTCGAGGAAGGAGCGTTTCCCGTCCCATCCTGCATACTGGCTCAGAGAGATTTGCCCGGCCACCTTGGTGCAATGGTGCTGGCCTGTAGAGATGCAATCAGTGTTGCTATAAATAGCAGGGAGAGACAGAGTAACGCATGGACGGAGGCCACAATACAAGTACAGTTTTCACACCAGAGATTAGATGTTGTAGCTAACTATAGATGTTGGATTGAAAAGAGTCACTAAGTTGTATTTCACCCAATATAGCATCTAAACTCAATGCTCATTATTAACATTTTCGATCAGAGATGGTACTTCTTATCTGTAACAATAACAACTCCAGTTATTTTCATCATGATACACGATAACAACTCTGTCGTTTCTTGCTTCCATTCCCAGATTGTCCAAGTTTTTCATCATTAAAATTTCATTTACCTACAAATCTTTTTGCTGAACCCCGCAAGAAGTTCACACGTCATTATCTCCATCCTATGAGGAATTCGTGAGCTATTTGATTTAGGATACGGAGATTCTATTTTTTGTTGATTATTGTGAAATCTGCCGAGAAAAAGGTATGCTCTCACATGTTTCTGCGTTTCTATAGTGCTAGCTAGCATTACATTGCTACATTGATGTTTACATAGGACAGCTATCTGATAATTGATTCTTAAATTTCTGTATGAAAAAATCAGCTAATCATTTCCTCCAAGTACTTGCTCCGATGTGCTTTGTTGTTTCTTAAGCAGAAAAACAAAGATTTAAGTTGAAGTTAGAGCCTTGCTGGTGTATTCTGAGTTCCTTATTATCCATTTATCTTCTTCACCTCCTTGTTAGTCTTGTCTTTCTCGCCCCTGTTTTTTGTCACTCGAGACTGGTACGATTCAGTCTGGTTAGGGACTCTGTCCTGGACCCCTGATAGATTTGTGGTTCAAAGGCTGTCCAGCTAGATTTATTTATTGATACTCCCTCCGACCCATATTAGTTGACTCAACTTTGTCTAGATACGGATGCATCTAGACTAGATACTTAACTAGATACATATGAATCTAGACAAACTTGAGTCAACTAATATGGGTCGGAGGGAGTACAATAAATGTTTAAATGATTTATTGTTGTGTTAATTAGTCGAAATGATTTGTAGCTGTGATACGTTTTTGTATAAAAATATTGATGTGGTAAACAGTAAAGAGATGAATGTAAAAGCACTGATTCGGTAAACTGGGGCCGACTGACGGCGGTACATTCTACTTCTACAATACTTTTCAGTTTTGAGTAGTCAGAGTATTTGTACACATTGCATGATAGTCCTATTAGCACCATGTTCCAAACTCATCCAGCTACCAACTTTATTTCCTCACATCCCACAAAAGCAAATAAAAGATTTTCCTCTTAGCCTCTTAGAGTTTTTGTTGGTCCATTACGGCAGTTAGTACTGACAGTGAAGTCATTACACAAATGATGACCACCTTTGAAAAATTGTGATGGCCCTTAAATTTGACGATAGTCCATGTGGGACACAGATCACTTGCGTTGCATGACGTGTCCATAGATTTTTCGTTTGTTTTACTGAATATCCAGATTTTCTTCTCAGTGTTTTTTTACCGGGTGTGCTCTTCTCACAACTAACTGCTACTAATTCCTAAAAACATACCATATTACCGGTGTTCTCTGTCTTTTTAGGTCTCTTGATGTTCCTGCATCTATGCAAATACCATATATGTGTGTAATCAATTCCACCACGAGATCGACGGGGTGCTCTTTGAGATCCAGGCAACTGACCCTAACGACATGGACTTGGAAGTTATTCGTGGCCGTGCTAATAGAACCTGATAGCTAGGTTAACTCTGCTAGCGTGCTGATACACATGAGTAGCTCAAGAAGCCTAGATCGCTACTCTAACGCAACTCCAGGTGTACTGATGTGAGGCATGGTGGTTTATAACCAGGCTACTGAAGACACCTTAGCAAACCCTGCACCTTGTTTTCAGGAGATAAGCATCTCGGAGATATTAATATAGATATATAAGTTCCCTATAATATGATGTGGAAACTGCCCCTTTTGATATTTAATTTTCCATGCACTATCTGTATGATGCTACCTAGAAATTTTGTTGAGCTTAAACTGCTACTGGTTTAGTATTCTGTAATAGTTTCTATGGTTTGGTATGGAATCCTCCTCGGTCAATCAAAAGCCTTGATTTGCTACTTCTATTGCATTCTTGGCAAATGTTTTACTGGTTTTTCTCAGATTAGTTTGCCAAGTTTTTTGTGTGCAATATTTTCATCAACGAACTTTTGTGTTTTCCTCACTGTACTGACATACATGTTCAAGATGCTCTGCAAACCACAAGGATGGCCTTCAATTAGGGAATCATGATCGCCTCCCGATCTACCTCTAATCTACTCCGCTGAAGCAGAGTAGACTGCCTGGGAATAACACATCCTGATTAACAAGGCTGGACAGCTGAATAAGATTCAACATGGTGACATGCCACTCTCTTATCACTCACGGCATCTCGGTTAGTATCCCACACATATAGTCATATTTTAGTCATCCAGTTGAGTTCTCAAGCATCTACAGTACATATCATGAAATAAAAAATATGTAATCCTGCAAAGAACTAAAATTATTGTAATTTAACAAGCACCACACACATTATGTTTTAGGAAGATAATAAGAGAAAGTCTGAAAGTTTGTAGCAGATCTGGTGATATCCGTGATCCTGTGGGCATATTTAGGTTAGGCAGGTGGTTGGAAGTTGTAGCAGATCTGGGCATACTAAAAAGTTTGTAGCAGATCTGGTCAATATTAGCAAACAGACTCAGGCCCCCTTCTTTTCAGCTTCTTGGCCAGCTTCTCCCAGAAGCTACCCTCGACCAGCTTCTCCCAGAATCTTATCTTCAAAATTCGTTCAAATTTCTTAACTAGTAGTTTCAACGTCAATTTAAAAGTATAAACGATTTTGGCAGATGAGATTCTGGGAGAAGCTGGTCGAAGGTAGCTTCTGGGAGAAGCTGGCCAAGAAGCTGAAAAGAAGGGGGCCTCAGTATGAAAATCACCAAGTTGATTGTCTGATAAAACGAAAATCACATTAATCTCACGCACAAGTTTCAAGTTTATGTACCATGCCATTAAACCTACATCTGTCTCATGCAACATAGGAATACAACTTATACTCATGTCTCAATGTTGCATATGATTATCGTCTCATTTGATTTTCAATTTAGCTAATGAGGCAGTTGGAGCTGCTGAAACTCGACATGGAGAATGGTCAGTCCCGCTGCACATGGCACTGCTTGTATTGAGAGCTTGAGTTTGGGTATTGGACCACGGGGAGGACTTGGAGAACAGGGTGATTCTGTTTCTCGGCAGCTTGTTCTTACAGACACATCACTTGTTGAAAGACGCCCTGAGAATTATGAGGTAGATATATTTTTTGTCCCTTTTGTATAAATCATTCATACTGAAACTTTGGATAGCATAAGAACTTGCTGCAACTATCCTGCCTTTGGCATATATGCTTTGAAGAAATGGTTGTCTTGAGTACAAGGCCTAAGCCCTAAGGACACCTACATCAACTGTGGATGTGTTTCCGTTAGAATGTTTGTTCCTTCTTTCTGTTATAACTTTGGTATATGGTAGACCTCTTACTTATTTGTGATGTATCTTATCTTTCCAGGCTACCATTGTCCGACCTCTCTCGGCAGTAAGTTCCCTTTTAAGATTTGCAGAAGAGCCACATATGTTTGCATTTGAATTCAATGATGGTTGCCCGATCCATGTAAGTATGCAATCATGGTTCTATGCCCAATTCCAGGAACGCGTTCTAATTGTTCTTTGTTTCTCACTCAGGTATATGCAAGTACGTCCCGTGATAATTTAATTGCAACAGTTCTTGGTGTTTTACAAACACAGGTATCACTTTGATCTTTCTCAACTTGCACCACTTGAGGTTAACATCGAGTTGATATTTGTTTTGTGGAGGCAGAAAATGATACCAGGTCTACCCTGATATATTTCATTATAGTTCATCCACTTAATCTCATCACCATAGTGCAAATTTACATGTCATATGTAGCGAATAGTTGTTGATGACCGGATGTGGTAGTGTTACATGAGAGAAAGCCCCCCGAGGACTGCATAATTACTTGCTACATATAACAATTCTACTGTCCTGTAGCACTGTTTTGTAATATTTTGATTGATCTTTCTTGTGCCATAGCATACATTTCTACAAGCTCCACTCCTCTAGAACAAATCAACATCACACGCTTAGAATGCATAGCATGGTTCATGCTTCCTTTCTTATTAGTTGATGCTCGTCTTGCATGTGTTTGTCTACTATGCGCACCTTGATCTCTGTGAGGCCTTGCGTTCATTTTATTTTAATCTCCTTGTTGCTTGCAGAGGCAGTGTGCAATTCCAGTGCTGCCAAGGTTGACTATGCCTAGTCATCGTATAGATCATCCACTTGTGGGGTCTCCCATCTTCAGATACCTCATCATGCTACTGTTGATATAGAAGCTGCTAACATGTACATAAAGCATTTAGCTGCTGTTGCAAAAGAGGCCGTAGCTTCATCTAACACTATTCCTGGAGCAAAAATCATATCATGGCGTAGAATAAAGGAGTTTAATGCATGCATACCATATACTGGAGTGCTCATCAATATTGAGTTTAGTGTTGATCAATATTGAGTTTAGTGTTGATTGGTTAAGATTGTTCAAGATTGTGCAGTGCTATTTAATCGGTCTGTTTGGTAGTACTGTTACTGATTGTTACTGCTATTTAATCAATGGTAGTACTGTTACTGATTGTTACTGCTATTTAATCAGTTTGTTTGGTAACTAATCACATATAGTGCTAAGTAATCAATGTTAATATTGTTACTGATTGTTCACATGTAGTGCCTCTAAAATTATTTAGGGGCACATCAGACAAATGCCACTAAAAGGGTTTAGGGGTACTACGAAAAATGTCCCTAAATGTATTTAGGGGCATTTCGGCTTTAGAAGCACTATGGAAAATGCCCCTAAATACATTTAAGGGCATTTTTATTAGTGTCACTAAAGGGTTTTAGGGGCACTATGAAAAATGTCCCTAAAACCTTTTAGTGGCATTTCTCTTAGTGTCACTAAAAGGTATTAGGGGCATTTCTCTTAGTGTCACTAAAGAGGTTTAGGGGCATTTCGATTAAAGTGCCCCTAAAACTTATACCAACATGAGTATCGGTGTCATATTTCAAAGTGCCTCTAAAATCCTTTAGGGGCATTTTAATCAGGTACAGGGGCACTTTGAAATGCCCCAAAATGACTACCGTGCGTGATGTAGTGATGGGCACCATCCACTCATTCAGTTTATGACACAGGGCATACATGATCAAGCTAGCCCTTTCCTCTGAACGTAATTACTCAAGACCATACGTATACTATTACGAGGGAAAAAAATACCATCAATTTGTTTGCCACTATTCTTCTCCGAGTTTTTCTTTCGAAAACCCTAGTGGGAGGTCCTATACACCGCTTCAAGCGGCAGCCAGCCCGGGGCGGCGCCACACGCCCCGTGTGGAATATGGGCCCAACCCGCTCGTTTTTTTTATCCAAAAAGCGCTTTATTGATTAAATAACATCAATACATAGAGTTCCCGGATACAATCCGGAATAGAATGAAAAACCTCACTAGAGGAAAAATTAGAACAAGACTTAGCTAAAATATGCGCTGCTACATTGAGATTAGGCTTCACACGAATAAAGGAAGCCGATGTGAAGGAGTTGGCAATCGCCTTGATGCCACTCACCAGGATGCCAACTGAGGATCTGTCCATTGTCGACGAGTTGAGTCTTTGAATCAGAGACAAACAATCAGAAGCGAAGACCACCTCTTCATGCCCTTCCTCTCGAGCAAGCTGAACAGCTCGTCGCAGAGCTAACGCCTCGGCCTCTTCCGGGGACGCCAGGCCCTGGAGCTGCTTCCTAGAAGCAAACACATAGCCCCCAAGTGATCTCTAGCCACGATGTCAGATCCCATCTTGCCTGCCGACTCAAAAATTGCTGCATCCGAATTAATGAACACAACTCCAGGTGGTGGTGGACTCCATTTAGGAACCGGTTCAGTGGAATCACACCTAGATGCTCGAGTTTTATTGAACAAGTGCTCTCTGATCAAATCAATATAAGCAAGAATTCTATGGCATGCCCGAGAGGGACAAGGTTTCTCTGAATTATTCCTAGCATCATTCTGAGCCTCCCATATATGCCAAAGACCAACGACCAGAGTAGTAGCTTGTATCTCATTAGATCGTTCCAGAAAGTCCAACACCCATTGCCTATTGGTGGCGAAGTGTTTGCGCTCCAACTTAAAATGAATGCGCTGCTTAACTTCCCTCCAGACAACACGAGCGAATTGGTAGGATAGCAGAGCATGCGCACAGTCCTCCATCCTTCCACAGAAAGAACAAGGCCCCGTCTCTGACACCTGTCTTTTGCATAGCTGAACACCACTAGGGAGACAAAGGTGGATCTTCATTTTGCCAGGTGCCTTGATCCTCCAAATCGCCTTCCACTGTTTCTTACTAGTCATCCAGTTCGAGCTTAAACCACCCACTTTGCTTCGTTCCTGTAGAAACTTGGCCGGCCGGGCCAGATTATAACCAGATTTGACGGTGTAGATGCCATGGCAGGTAAATGGCCAGCAAGCAAAGTCTTCCTGAGCATGACGGGAAATAGGAACTTGGAGAATCTGCTCAGCAATCGGTGGATCAAATAAGGCATAAACATTCTCAGTATTCCATGTATCATTCTCCTCATCAATGAGACAGCTAACTGTCGCCACTACGGGTATAGGAGATATAGTCTTCATCCGTTCTGGAGGGAACCGAGGAACCAAATTATCACCCAAGATCTTGACCAGCTTACCATCATTGATACCCCAGCGAATACCCTGGTATAGCAGGTCCCTTCCATGCAATAAGCTTCTCCAAGTATAAGAGGCGGATCTCGGTTTCTGAGCATGCCAAAAATCAGACTTCGGAAAGTATCTACCCTTTAATACTCGCGCGCAAAGGGATTCTGGGACAGTAAGAAGGCGCCACCCCTGCTTTGCTAGCATTGCCTTTGTAAAGAGACCGAGATCACGGAACCCCATGCCTCCTAAAGCTAATGGCGATGAAAGCCATGCCCATGACTTCCGGTGGATATTCTTCTTCCCATCCTCCTCTCCCCACCACCGATTTGCTACGATAGATCGCATCTTATTGCATGTGGTGAGAGGTAATTGAAAACAGCTCATAACAAACGTTGGAATAAGCCTGGATCATTGCTTTCAGCAAGGCCTCATTACCAGCCCGAGACTGCGGTCTGCCAGATAGACCATTGAGACAGTCCGCTCGTTTGTTGCTCCTTCCTATGACTATTGGTTTTTCCGATTTTCAACACGCCTTCTGTTTTCAGACTTTTTCTGCAGGTTTTCTGTTTTTAGTAGAATGTATCAAATATTTTTCAAAACTTGAGCAAATCTAAAAATTGAATATTTTTAATTTGACTTTTTCAGATCTGAGCTTTTGTGAAAATATATAAAAAATATATTTTCAAAATATGAACAATTTTGAAATCTGAACATTTTTTTTCAAAATCTGAAATATTTTCAACAAATTCAAAATACGAACAAAATTCAAAATAGGAAAAGAATCAAAATCTGAAAATGTTTTCAAATCTAAACGGTTTTTTAGAAAATCTATAGTAAAGTAAAATATAGAAAACAGAATAAGAAAGCAAACAGAAATTTTTTTTAAAAAAATTCTCGTCTGAACTAGGCCTGGCCCATTAACCACACGTGTAGGCTAAATAGCCTCGCTGGGTGTGCGGTGCGGGCTCTTTGCGCCGCAATGAGCGGCGTATAGGTTTCCCGATTCCCACCGGCTCGTAGCCTTTCTTCATGGGCCGTTCCCAATGCTGCACAGATAAACAGGTACAGGTACGTTTTTCCCCTTCATTTTCAGTTTAAAAATAAAAGATTAGTAAATATTAATATTTTAAAACATGATTTTTTTAAAAAGCATATTTTTTTCGGAACGAACATTGTTATTGTCTAATTTATTAAGCATTTTTTAATACCGTGCGTTTTATTAAAATGAACATTTTCAAGGACAACCGAACATTTTCATAGTGGAAACATATTTTGAAAATGAACATTTTTAGAAATCAAATATTTTTTAAAAACTGTATAATTTTCAAAAATGTTTTAATTTGAAATAACATAAAAAATAGTAAAAAAGATCCAAAAAGGACCGATATAGAATAAACCAAAAAAAACCAGGCTACTGCCACGCGGGCACCTGCAAATGCTTGTTCTTTTAAATTTCCCGCTGAGATCCTTTACAGATGTTTCTTGGCGGTAGGTAACAGAAAACACAGACAAAACTTAATGAGAAAACCACCTGCTACATATTGAATTGTTTGAACCAAGTTAATCAATACTACCTTCATCCTTAGGCTTAAGGCCTATAATTTTTTGAAAAAGTCAAACTATGTAAAGTTTGGCTAAGTTTTTATAAAAAAATATTAATATTTACAATATGAAATATATAACCTTAGATACATCATGAAACATATTTTCACGTGGTATCTATATAATATCATAGTTCTTGATAGTTTTTTCAAAAAGTTTGATCAAACTTTTTGTAGCTTGACTTTTCAAAAAAATTATAGTATGCCTTAAGTCTTTGTACCGAGTACTACAGTGCAGTGCACCACTTGGCCACACAATTGCTACTCAAAGGAAAAAATAAGTAAATAAGCGTACTGTACTCTGCTCGACTCTTTCCGGTGCTACTTGGTGGATCTACAAGAAAGATCTGATATGTTTCTTTGACAAAAACATTGGACGGTTTATGTGGGGATTATTCATTATTCTAACATAGACAGGCAAGACCAGAAAGCGTAGACATCCACCAGTGTTGGGGCCCTCCAGTGTTTGAGGAGGCAAGATTCGAAAAGATACGTACGTCATAACAGAAAAGAAAGAAAAAAACCCGGTCCATTTTGATGGCTAACCAAGGTTGATGGGTGACCTGGAGAGCAAATGATAATACGGCCGATAGCCTCAGGCTGAAACGGTCTCCCTTCTGATTCGAACAATAAACCACATTTATATTGGAGAAGCTTGCTACGACAACCTTAAATAAACGTTTATAATTACACTCTCTTATTGCTTCATTATTTTTTTCGTTCATTTCTCTTCTGAGATGCTTTACAAACAAAAAAAAATGTAGCACAGTATTTCCAATAATCAGGGAAACCCTTCTTTTTTATGAATAAAACACGCACGTTTTCTAAGAAATATCATCGACCTAAGTGTTGATCAACCTTATCTCGATTATGTTATACAAAATTAAAATTATTGAATTCGTATTGGAAACACGTTCTAATGATATCAACATTCCATCGAATGGTTCACGTATACTTGTTCTTGATCTTGCTCAAATGAAAATCTTCGAATGCACGTGCGTCTTATTCATTAAAATGGAGTGAGTATAGTACTTTGTCATAATTACCATAGGTGCGCCTTATTCATTAAAATGGAGTGAGTATAGTACTTTGTCACAATTAATAAGAAAGAAAATTTGGAATCTATAAACGCCTTCTACTCCGTTCAACTCCTGTTGGTCAAATTTCCTTTCATGTGGATGAGAAGAAAGATCTGATATATGTCCGTGGACAAAGACATTCTAGGATTGTTTGGACATTTTCATCATTTTTAATCCTACACTTGTCGGTTTGAGGAGATAAGATTTCGGGAGAGATACGTATCGTATCGTAGGAATAAACAAGATAGAAAAGGGCGGTATAGTCCATTGTGATGCTGCTGGCGCATGCCCGGATCGTTGTCGTGGGTTCCGAATGCCTTGACTGTTTGCTTTACTTAAACCCCGAAGCGGTCTTCCTTCTCTCACCGATTCTCTCTCTCTCTTCTCCGTTTCTCTAATGGCGACGGCGCGGGAAGTCTTGGGCCGCAGCAAAGAGTGAGGCTCGACCTTACCGACTTCCCCGTGCAACCCCGCCCCCGTTCCCGGCAGGCCACCGCCGTTCGTGCCGAGCAGGTCCGAGCTCAGGCCATGGAGGCGGGGCCGGACCGTCCAGCGGCGACGCCACCCCGCCCCCGGGCTCGGCGCCGCGGCGCGGCTCGTCCAGATCAGGCCCGAGCACATCCCGTGGACTCGCCGCCCCGTCCCGGAGCCCGGCATGCTCTGGGACTGCGGATGGACCGCCTCCGCGCAAGGCACGCCCCGGCCGTGGAGACGTACGAGTACAACGGCAGTCCATTGTCAACTTTCATCTACTTGTGTGCTGCGCTTGGATCTGCGGTAATCATCTGGCTCTGTGAAAGCCCGCCGTCGCCTTCGTACGGCTCGCTGCAGGCCTCGCCGCCGCGGTCGTCGCCGCTCTGACCGTCATCCTTTTCCGGAGGCATCCGCCCCGTTTGGCTGATCAGGAACTCCCTGACAGACCCAACCAGATACTGGCGGCTTCAACTCCACGGACTCTACCCCGCCTCACTCTCGCTGGGAGCATACTGGACGCGGACCGGGTCGATGCTGCCATCCGCAGCTCCATGGCAGACATCACCCGCCCATGTCCCGCCGTCAGTCCACCCCGAGCTGCCTCGTCTGACACCGACGACGGCGGAAGGTCCAGCAGTAACGGCGACGAAATAGTCAACTACTGGTACACCTCTATCCACCTTCTGGACGCAGGAGGTGCTCGCCTCATAGTCCCTGGCTTCATCCAGCAGCTGGAGGAGATGGTTCGAGGGTTACCCCAAGCTGACGCTGTGGAGTTGCTGCGGAGAGCGTTCGTCAGAGATGCCAAAATATCTGATAGTATCTTCTCCTACAGGTATGGGCTAATTAATTGATTTATTTATTTTCTAGTACTTTCTGTTCCGCATAAATTGGTACTCCAGTAGTACTTAATTTCGACTCTTATCTGCGATACCACAATAATAACTGTATTGTTTTACCTGCGGAAGAAAGTCCAACTTTTCTGATTTGACCCGTTGCAAAAGCTTAACTTTTTCTGCCTGAAACTTTGAAACCGGTTACCGCTAAATGCTGAATCCGTTTTCTTGACCATCTGGGAACATGATTTTCTTACCGTTCTTAGTTTTTCTGTTTTTGCTTTCTTATTACTTGGCATGCTGACATGCCAATGTGTTGGTATGTATAAAACCCGCCACATGTCGTTGAGTCAGCTCAGAATTGTCCAGGATAGGACCAGGAACCAAAGTAAAAAAATGGATTCAGTAGTACTACAAGATTAAGAGCAGTCAGCTTTGGAGTTGAGGTTGAAAATTAATTTTTTTCTACTAGTTCAGGATTTAAAAGTGGTACGTATTTGCTACTACAATGGCACTACCCAAGCAAATATATTGAGTAGTAGATATTTCAATCATGGGACACCCTAGAACCAATATGATTGCTACAGATAAGAGTGCCTTTGGCGCTTTATAATTGATATACCGATATATGATACTTTCTGAAACTGTATAGGCACTTTGCACTACATTCTGAACCTTGAATCTTGTCCTTGATGACAGATTATTCGATGTAGTTCAGAACCAATGTGCCATCTGTGCCGATCCTCATGGGCTGACAGACACATCAACTGGGACTTTGGTCATGACGACGAAAATTACCGCAAAACTTCTTCAGTTGATCTCGTTCGAGCTGGACGAGCAGAAGTGGTTATGTCAGGAAGTGAAGAAGGAATGCTTTCGGCAGATTGTCGGGCAATCTGTAGAGAAGCTTCTTGATGTTGCAGTTTCATTGAGCAACGCGAGGTTTTCTGCTGATCATCGTCTGACAATCTTGGATGCACTTGTTGATGTCCTGTACAACATAAGTGGCTTGCCTTTAAGCAGACCAGATGAGGTCACTCCTAATCAGTTTGCTGATATACTGGACTTGCCTCTCAACAGATATGAGCCAGTCCATAATGTGGTAGCTCATATCTTTTGTAAGATGGTGGTTGATTTCAGAGGAATACTTGAGGCGACTACAGCTGACACGCGTGGCAGCAGCAGCAGAGAATTGGCCATCCATCCGGCAACTGTAATTCTTGTACGGTACATGGAATTTTTCAACCGCAACGGAGAGACGATGCAGACAGTTCTTGGCACCGGGGATTGCACAATTGAGCTTGCCATGATTAGCTCTTGGATCTCCAAGCTCGTCAGAGATGCCAAAACAATGTTCCCAAAAGAGATATTCCATGCAAGGGGACAAAGGTACATCTTCAGCCTGAATAACATTTTTTGTGTTTATCAAATGAGGTATCATCCACATCCTGGAGGATTCCTTTCCGAACTAGAACTGCAAAGTCTCTGTTCGCTGATTGATCAATACATCAAGAGTTACCTTGAGGAATACTGGGTTCCACTTGTGAGATATTTGGATGTTGATTCTCTGAAGATGCCGTGCCGTTCGTCCCTGGATAGTTTTCTTGACGAGTTCTTCAACATCTGTGATAGCCAGATGACATGGAAAGCTCGAACTGAGCTCAAGAAGATGCTGCGTGAACAGATAGTGGAACTGGTTGTCCCAAAATATGAAATCTTCTTGACGGTACTGAAGCAGGAAATTCCTAGTTTTCGCTGCCCCTGCTGGTCAAATGGGGGCACGTCTGAGAAACCAATGTATACCGCTGCGTGGCTGGAACAAGTGATCAAGGGATTCTTCGAAAGATAAAAAGGCAGCTAGCTGGGACCTGGGAGGAAAGGGCACTATAGTTGTAACATAAATCGTATATACTCCATATTTTGAAAGTATTTTGTCTGGTTATTTTGAGGTCATAAGCCTACTTGCAGTAGTAGCAAGATTCAGGACTGGTGTGGTGTATAGGGTTTGTTATGCGTGTGTAATACCTCGACAGATAACTTTACGTTTCTGTTCTATGTATAGTGCTACTGCTACTACAAGATTCAGGACTGGTGTGGTGTTTGAGTTCTTGGTTTGTAATATGCCATCGCCGAACTTTGATGGTGTTTCGAGCCACCGTGGACATGATATATAGTAGTTGGTACATAATAAACCAATATGATTGCTACACATAAGAGTGCCTTCGTCGCTTTATAGTTGATATATTGATATATGGTACTTTCTTAAACTGCATAGGCACTTTGCGCTACATTCTAAATTTTGAATCTTGTCCATGATGACAGATTATTCAATGTATTTGGAGTAAGCTATCTTTCTGAGCATGCATAAGTGTCATAAGGAGCATTGGGACGCTAACCTAAGCCATAGTTATGCATCATGTTGAAAATTTATGGTATAGCATTCGACGAAGCACTTTAAATAAAAAGCTATACAAATAGTAAATAAAAAAACTACTGAGAATGCTCATTAGGTTGTATGTCTTATCATTTGAGTATGGATAGTTCCAAAAGTCTCCTCGTACAATGGAGCTAGGTGTACCTCAGTGTCACTTTGCTTGGAACTATATACATACGATGACGAAAATCCTAAGTTGAGTAGCATGAGGACATGACAATTGCGGTCAACGGCCATGAGACATTTAACTTGAAACACGTCGAGCATATAAAGAGTATATTTACTTTCACGTTAATCATAATAACAAAAGATGTCTGGAGCAAACTCTTATAATTACCGTTGACATGAACTACAAATCCCAAAACTATATTATTTGCTCCTCTTATATGTTGCGATAATTGAAAGTTCTAGTACATATATTTCCCTGCTTACTTTTTATTACTTGAAAAGGTTCACATATATGACATACAAATAGACCTAGTTTCTATAAAGAAATCAGTCAAGAACGCAGAGGATAATTGCTCCTAGGTATTAGTAATTTCCGTGGGACAATCGCTATACCAAAAATGAGCCTTGAGTTTGACCAAAAAGTCTAAATTTAACCTCATCCTCAGTAAAGACATTAAAATAGAAAGTCTCGCATATTTCCTCAAAGAATTCCATATGCTCATACGGGTCCTCCATACCATCTCCTGCAAACTTCAGTAGATCCAGCAGCATGGGATTAATGTCATACCCATCAGGGTTGATATGATAGTTGTATAACATGTTGATATTCGTCCATGATATTTACATGAAACTAATAAACAACTTAAATATACCAACGATAAATAAATAAGCAACTAAAGACAAAGATCAAAAGCGTTTACCTCCCCGGCAATGGCGCCAGAAAATAACTGCATGTCTGCAAGTGAAAAGGTTATTGTAGCTAGTTTAAAAAGTAAGAGTACCGAACCATAGAGAGATATTTGGTGATGATCTTTATGCCTCGTGTTACCCTTTACCAAAGGACACTAGAAAGTTGCCTTTGATTCCAAGTAGGAGTGTTTTAAGAGAGTTGTGTGTTGTTGCAAAAGAGTAATGATTAAACTAGAAGATGCAAGTAGAGAGACAAATGTGTGGGGAACTACTCAACATTCGCATATTACCATCATAGAACCACATAAAACAGTAAAACTTAATGAAATACTCATTGCATACTATATAAAAATCATAGCCAATTCATCATATGTCCTCAGGGACATGGGAAACTACTCACAATGGTGAAACATGATATGGATCAGTGGCATATGAAATACAACACGATATGAAATTATAACTTCACCACCAAATAATGATAAGTTACCAAGCACAATCATACACAAAGCACTAAAACAATATCCAGAGTTTAATCTAATCACAGACTATGAGGAGGATGATGTGGATCTTCAAGATAAAGATGGTGTTGATGTTGGGATGATGGAGATCCTGATGGAGGAATCTCCCCCTGTGCCAATGACGAGTGGTGATGACGATGGCTTCAATTTCCCCCTCTCCGAAGGTCTTGGAGCAGGAGGATTTTCCCTCTCCCGGAGAAGAAGAGAGCTTTCGCCTCCGTCGTCGCCTCTATAAATCTCGGAAAACATTAAGACGTAAGTCTTTTATAAAAAAAGGGTGAGTAGAGCCGACGCTCCAGTCCCGAATGAGGCTGCGCCACCTGGCCCCTTTCACCCCTCGTGGCTCTCCTCACGTGGTTCCAGTGTACAATGTCCTTCCCATGATTAAAAACTTCCATGATACTTTTTCTGAAATTAATTGGTGTACAGAAAATCCCTGAAACAGTAAAATATGAAAAAGGAGGTTTTCTATCTCCTAGAAATTAAATACTAAAATAAGAAACTTTGTAGAAAAGTCATGAAAATCATCTAAAAGATGCATAAACAAATATAACAATGCAAATAAAAATATAAACTACTCCTGTTTGTGTCTATTATGATGGTACAAAATGCAGGTATCACTTGGGAGCCGGGACGACGGCGAATGGCTCTTGTGGCTGGGCGGCCGACGAAGCACCAACAATTAGCGAAATGCCATGGTTGCCCGAGTGCTTCCTCTTCGACTTGTCGTCGGCCACAATCATCCGGGAAACGGATCAGGCGATCGGGGAATCGGAGCCAAATCCAGTGATGGGACTTGGCTGTCGAGGCAGCGCGACCTCACCAGCGGCGGGCGGAAGCTCAGTGAGGTCCATGGGTTCGGATCCGGTGAGCGGCGGTGCTGTGGAGCGAGTGGGAAGGGAGATCGGCGGCGCGGACGCGAGAACGGGGAATGGTGAAATGTCCCTCCCGCGCAAACAACTCAAGAAGTACAGGGTGTGCTCGGTTCGGCCTCCCACACTGCGTATGTAGGGTTCGGGTCGAAGGTTTCTCCACGGATCATAAAAAAGTACAGTTTTCACCCTTTTACACGATATGCTAGTCCACCACTTTTCCGCGGGAACCTAAAACTAGTGGTTTTTATATAGTTTTCGCCTGTTTACGGTTTTATGAAAGAGATGCTCTAACAATTCTCATCTTCGGTTCGTCCTAATTCTGATTATTAGTTTTTGGTATAGCCGATTTTAATTCTCAGGGTCCACGATGGCGAGAATACGCCAAATCATTTTTTGTACGGTACACACGCTTCACCGATTTGACTAATCTGAGTATGTCTCTCTCTATACCTTTCACGTATGTGATGGATAACCGGTACCAATCAATATTCGGTACAATTTTGTTTCCAGCATTATGTATTATCATGTTGTCCAAAAAAGTATCCATGTGGTAGTGATAAAAGGAGAGAAAAAAAAGCAAAACTTGGATGACTTGGAACAATAACCAAGAGGGGATTTTCACAGTTTTTCTGGTAGTAATACCGGTGCTTGGATAAACCCAACGTAATATGTATAAATTATTTGATATTTTGAATGCATTTTAGTGTTATTAACAATATATATTTTACACATATATTCATTACTAGTGTTATATGATGCATATGTTGAGGGCTCCAAATATTCATTTCGTCCCGGGCCTCAAAATCTTGGGACCGGCCGTGCACCAGGATACCTCTTCTATTTCTTCTTTCCTGCAGCTGCAGTGACATGTTTGAACGAACAGAGTACCCGTGACAGTCGGCATCGGTCAGCCTGCAGCGCTGATAAGGAACTATCGTACGATGGGAGCAATTAAATCTGGAACTGGACGTGGACTGTCCAATGGGCTTTGGGCCTCACTCACCTTGGATCATGTTGGACTGGATTACATTGGACTTGGACATCTCTTGGACCAAGGTCCAAAGAGAACTGGATACTGTTAGACTCAGAGCACGGGATCCATCCAAGATCCATTGGACGGTGTCTGATAGCGATTGAGTAGTCGTGCACCATTGAGATGGGCATCACGCCGCGCAGCCTCGCCGGCGACGGTGTCCTTGATGCGCTGCAGCTGCTCGGTGACGCACGGTGTGTAGGAAGCCAGTGGTGCACGGCGACGCCATCACAAGAGGGCGTGGTTCACGGTGAGCGCAAGGTCGCCGGACGGCTGAAGCATGGTGACCGCGATGGCGAGAAGCGCTGCGTCGTCTCCGACGGAAGGGTGCAGGCGCCAGGCAAGGTGGGTGATCTCGGCGACCTGCCTGCGGCTGTGGTCGGACGCGAGGTCATCATGGTCCGCGCCGTCATACTCGGCGGGCCGCCGCGGCCGTGAAGGCAGGAGTAGACGCCCATAACATGTCCGCCATGATCTGAAACTCTGGGAGAAGGATCCTGGGCCTCCGACCTGACCGACGCGAGCTTGCGCCCTCACAACGGCGGCGGCCAGCGGCCAAATCGATTGTGTTTTTCCCGGCATGCAACAGTGGAGGAGATGACAGGATGAGGCGGAAAGTGCGGCACGACTTGTTTTACTTAAATAGTGGGACCAACAACCGCACACATGATGCACGCCACGTCTGGTGGAAAAAAAGGTTGAAGGCGATTCAGATTTTGGAGTAGAAGCTCACGATGGAGTTCCTTCAAAACGAAATCACGACGGAGTCCATTTGGATCTGGATATCCTGGACTTATTATGCGTGGATTTGGATAGATTTGGACGTTATTCGTTTTCACTTGGACAAGATATGGACCAGATCAAGTATATTTGGATAATGGTTGGATAGTTCAATTTGGGACTTGGACATTGATCCATTTCCAGGTTTAGGAGCAATCAGATCGAGCATCTCTTCTGGCAGATCGTACCCGAGTTCAGATGTGACCTTCCATGTCCTAGGTAATGACAGGTGGCAGGAAATTCGGCCAAGTTTAAATGGAGCAGGGGAACCCAGCACTCATCGTTGTAGATTCGTTGCTGCTAGGGATGTCCAGAAATGTTCCTCTCAAAGCCTTCTCCATCTTGGGAGGATAACAAGCAACCTCACCAGATCTGTTCAAAAGTAGTACTGTAGGTCACATCTTTATTCATAGACCATTTTGAAACAATCGAAATCGCGATCGAGAGAACCTTCGGATTTATTTTCGTAGACGGTATAAGAAGCTCTCTTGTGATTTGAAAATATATTCATCTTTTCCACTACGCAGCCAGTATTCCTCCAGGCAATAAAATCGGATATCACACAGCACAAAAACGCTCGGGCAAAGGTGCGGTGGTGCCGTCCAGTCAAAATGCCACCAGCACGTACGTCGACGAATGACGACGACTATTATTTGTCACCATGCACGCACGCTCCCACGCGCTCGGGCCCCTTTCGCTCTTGACGTGATCGGGCGCTGGCACCTGCGGATGTCTGGAGGAGCCGCGAAATGCATGCACCCCGTCGCAGAACAAGCGGTCGGGGGCGGCGACCGGCGCGAGTCAGGCTAAGTGTGGTCGATCGAGAGGCGGCGTCGGGCTAACCGTCCAGTCCAATGCTACTACCAGCACGACCACGACATGTCAACAGCGACCATTTGCCATCATATCCGGCCCGACGCCCCCTTGCGCTCTCGCTTATTAGCACGTGATCGGGCTCGCACGAGTCACGAAACCTGCTGGTCTGTGGATGACTCGATCGGAAAGCGGACTATTCCGTTACAAATATTCAGATAGTCCTAATTAATGTTCCACTAATCCATACTTATCTGTCATGCTAGTATTTGCTATACCGTGTCCTACACTGTATCTGGGGCTTCACTTCGAAATCGGATATTCTGGTCAATCGACCGGATTCTTTAAAGTCGGATATAGATACCTTAAAAAGGATTTAGAGCTGAATTCGGTGTTGAAATTATTCTAGGAGTATCTATTTACACCCCTACGGGGAACCCTCGTGAAAGATATTTTGCTGAAACAATTCTGGTACCTGTATCGTTGGATCCCCCGTAGTTTTTCTCGGCCGCCATATGGGTCCTCACCCGCGTCGTTGTTGCTTGCAATTTCTTTATGCCTGGCCTCTCGGCGTTACAGGTTCTTCTCCGACGATTGGAAACTCTACGATAAAAGGTCAGTGCCATCGTATCCGTCTCAATCGTCTCTTTCCAACTACGATAAAGTTGATGGACGTGCACACGCGCGGTCGTTGATGCATGCCCACGTTACATTTGTCACCTAGGAGTAGTATTAGAGTTAAATAAGCGGAGGCAGACTAGTAGCTGGTATTCCTCGGATATTTTTCACTGTCGGAATAAAATGTGTCTTATTAGGCGTAAAGCCTCATTTTCCTGTCAAAGGCGGAATAAAATACTGTCTTATCCTGTACGCCTTCTCGAACCAAATCGATCCAAACATGACATCCGCATGTCGGACACGGACGCGACGCGCCATCCCATCCCCAAGTTAAGGCAGCTACACGACGCATATATATACGACGGGAAGTATTTCATCTTTTTCACACGAAAGGGACATCTCATAGACTCTGATTAATATCAGATATATATTCTGTTAACGAGGACCTTGAAGTGGTCGCGGTTCTTGACGACGACCTTGTAGTGGCGATCGCGATCGCGATCCCGGCCGTGGGGTGTGCATCGTAGGCGTAGCCGCACGATGTCGCCGCCCACGATCGATGTAATATAGCGCTCCGAGCCGAGCCCGCCGGAGCGAGCGCCTAGCTCCACCGACCGTTGGTTGCGTGTTCTTGAAAAGGAAAGGGAAAAAAATACAGAAATAACACGTGTGCGATCCTCAATACTCTGTTCGTTTGAATCCTACTCGTCGCCATTCAGAAATATAAGACGTTTTAGTTTTATAAATCAAATGTATCTAAACATCTTTTAGTGTATAGGTTCTTGAGACAATGTGTTGTTCTTGAGACAATGTGGAGTTGCGCTTATGGTGTCTGTACAACGACGCATTGTAAAAAATCTTAGCATCTTGGCACTCTATGTATGAAAAAAAATGTTATCGTAGAACGATAGAGAGATGATTGACGGAATATGTTGAATGTATTATTGAATTTAATGGGCAAATATATATTCCCGGTCTGCGTGATGTAAAGCAGCTGAAGCTAGTTTGGGCCTGCTGCGTGCACTCTCGGTGTCTCCCCGGCTACCACGGCGACGACGCACACGGAGAGACGTCGCGCGACGCCACCGGCCGTACCGCCGCTGCACGGTTACGAAGCACGCGCGGCCTTCTTCGTTGGGCGTCGCCATCCAGCCAGATAATAAGTGACGGGTGCGACCGTGCGTGCGTGCTCGCCGCCCGGTCCTACTCGTACACTCTGCGGTCAGCGTGATGAAAATTGAACTACTAGGACGACGAAATCTCGTTGGATTGGAGAAAACGGAAGAACCAGGATGGGATCCATCCGGTCCGGGGGGATGATAGGCGTGTACCGCCATGCATGATGGCTGGCTGTGAACCAAAGGAAGATTCTGACAGTGGGCCCTAGCCGTGCGTTGGTCGGCGGCTTCACACGCCCCATCAACGAGGGCCCCAATTTGCCTCTCAAGTCTGAACCATGCGTGATGCTCCTCTGCTGCCCGTCGTACCTCGATTTCTCTTGCAATCGGAATCGCACGCCGGTGCAGGTGTAGCTCTCTCTCTATTTTCTCGTGTGTCGTCTGAATTTCAACAGCCTCCCACGAAACGGCTTTAACCGTTTGATCTTGATTGCAGAAGTCGGGACTCGGGCCAAATTTCCATGAATCGACTGCAGGTGGTGGCGAGCTCGTCATCGCCGCTGAAGCTCAGCGATCTGCGGTGGTGGGGACGTGTCCTGCTGGCCTGCGAGCAGCAGCCGGCGCCGCCCTGACTCGTCGTCTCCAACGCGTCTCGTGAGTCAGCACGTTATCGTCAGCAGGAGATTAGTAGGAGTAGTAATATACTACGATGTTTAGTTTACCAAGGGGTAGACTAGACGACAACACCTATGAGGTAGGTATGACGGGTTCCTCGGTGGGAACGTGGGGATGCACCATGTGCAACCGTGTACATACTACTACTGAGCTTGTGCTGCATCTCGTGCAATCTCGGCATATGTACTTGTAGTACTAAATAAATCATGTTACCAAACCATAAATAGCCTTTGTTCGAATCACAGCTCGAGAAACGCAAGTGTTTGGCCATAATCTCAATTCTCAGTGAGTTGGAAACAGAGTATACTAGTACTAGTAGTAGTATTCATGTCATGTGCCGTGTGCTTTTCAGTTTTTTGCAACAACTTCTAGCGTGTGTTTTCGGTTGCGCACAAGAGGACACAGTCGCGCTCCGGAGCACGCAAACAAAATTGGGAAGGGTCGATCGCCGTCTTCGCCGCAGGTGACAGCTACCATCCCTCTGCTCTGCTCGCGCGCGTCAGCAAGATTCTATCGACGCATCGACCCACCAGCTATTCATCCCGCTCGCGCGCGCGCTTCCGCAGCTTCACCCTCCCTCTGCTCGCGCTCCACACCTTCTGGTTCTCCACCCTTCTCTGCTCGCGCTCAACCCGCGGCGGCGACGGCGATGCAAGCGGAAGACCGGGCTGAACAGATGGAGGCGGCGCGGGATGACTCCAGGTTCAGGTACGTGTGCATCGATCACGAATCCCTTTCTTCTTCTTCTTCTTGTTTCGCTAGTGCTGTGTGCTTCCGCCTCCGCGCCCTGTTTTCCACCCGGCCTGCGCGCCTCCCGTCACGGCGCCGCCGCTATGCTCGGGTCGGTGCCCGGGTCCTGCTGATCGCCCTGCACGCTGCTGTCTGTCGGCGCAGATGTCCGCAGTGCGGCCAGCCGCCTCGCTCGCCACGCATGCAGCCGCTCGCCCAGCAGGCGCCAAAAGATGCACGTCCCCGACGGGCGCGCTTCGCCAGGTCGTTGCGGGGCAACTAGGACACCGTGCCGCGCGTTCTCGCCACGCCGGCAGCCGTTCGCCCTGCAAACGCCGAAAGATGCACGTCCGTGAAGGTCGTGGTTCGCCGGGTCGCTGCTAGGCCACCGTGCCGCGCGTGCTCACCTCGCCGCGCACCCTACCTCGCCGCGCACCGTGCCGCGCGTGCTCACCTCGCCGGCACCCTACCTCGCCGCGCACCGTGCCGCGCGTGCTCACCTCACCGCGCACCCTACCTCGCCGCGCAGCCTACCGCGCGTGCTCACCTCGGCGCGCACCCTACCTTGCCGCGCGCCCTACCGCGCGTGCTCACCTCACCGCGCGGCCCGCCTCTTGCCGTTCCCCTCGCCTCGGTGCCCGGAACCAAGCTCTCGCCGCGCACCCTACCGCCCGCCTATCAGCGCGCCACCCGCTTGTTCGGCGCGACCGCGACATTCGAGTCCGTGTGTCGCCGAAGCAGTTCGTTCGGGTCCCCGTCGCGGCCATCAGTAGAGCAGAGCAGGTGTGGTGCGTGCCCGAGCACGTGCTAATCGAGAGTGGGACAAGTGAGTCGTCGTCATCGCCATGGCAGCATTGGTCGACTCACGATTGAGCCCGGCCGGCGGCTCTCGACTCGCGCGGCGGCGACATTCGAATCCGTGTGCCGCCGAAGCAGTTCGTTCGGGTCTCCATCGCGGCGGCGCGTTCGGTCCGTTCAGTCGTGCCTGTTTCATTTTAGGTACATTTGTGTCTCGTGCGACGAGATCCGCGTCATGTTTTCTAGCTTTCGTTGTTGAGAATCACGCATCAGCGTAGTGTCATGCGAGGCAATTGCGATTCTTTAATGCCCGGCTACGTGAGAAAGTTGCGGCTGGCAGGTGATAGTGATGTGTTTAGTTGACGAGTTCTGCTCCTTGGACGCGACGTGTCAATGGGGAATATGCATCCATGATCCATCCATCTCTGCCCGCCTTTTCCTGTCCTGCCTTTCCTAGTATTTTGTTTTTCTATTTGGCAGCCCAGGCCCACTATGTACTTTCCTATTAAAAATAAAACCCCTCTCATCATTTCACCTTCACGCCACCGTCCAACTCCAATTTCTCGCGTCTCATTTCGCGTCCTGCAAAACCCCTCTCTTCTATCCGTTCACCTGCACGCACCGTCGCTCCCGTTACATCTACCTCTCGCTATCTGTTTATATATCTCGCTCTCTCCCCCCTCCGTTGCTACTCCTCTAATTCAATACAGTACTAATTTTATAGTCTGACTAATTAGAATTAACAATTTCAAGCTCAAAACTCGCAATAATAACAAACATAACATCGACTTATTTCCGAGATTGAATCCTAAAGCATGCGCTTCAGTTATTCAAACGGTTTCCTAACATGATCCTTTCAACAGATGTGGTGAGGTTGCCTGTGATCTCCACAAGATGGTAAAGTCTTTGAACGGAACAGTCTTGGACATCCGTAGCAGCAACGAGTCGACGATTCATCCAGCAAATGCCCTTCTCACACGAGCCCTGCAATTGTGTTCTGAGGACAGCACAGGTTTGGTGCACCCAGTTCTCTCCATAGGGGATCACGCCACTGATCCTTACCACCAGATGCTTCAGTGCTGGGCATCCAAGCTCGAGGAAGATGCAGAGACTGTGTTCCGAGGTGAAAAGGGTCGAAAATACATCTTCCTCCTTAACAACATATCTCATGTGTTGGGACTGATGCGCCGTCCAGAAGCAACTCTTGCAAGCAGGGAGCTGATGGGTAGGCTGGTCTCACTGATCCAGCCATACAAGAAGAGCTACTTGGCTGAGAGCTGGCTTCCTCTGAACAATACACTCCATTCAAACTTGGATGAGTTTACTGCCGGATTTGTTGCCACCTGTGACTACCAGAGGACATGGAAGGTCAGGGCTGAGCTCAGGTACGGTCTGCAAGAAGAGATCGTGGATTTGATTGTTCCACCGTACCAGGCTGCACTGCAGCTGCAGGCAAACCCAAGCAGACTTTCAGTTTCAGGGGTGCTCCGAGTCATGGCAGGAAAGAAGAAGCAGAAGAAGTATACTGCTGAGGACCTGAAAAAGGAGATTAGATCATTGTTTGAAGGATGAACAGCCATAGCTGCTAATTGGGGAGGAGAGGACACTGGACAGTGGACACGGCAGTTGCATTTGTCCTCTCAGAAATAAAATGGCTTGCTGCCATGAGCTTGCTAGTTTTATTTGTGCATGTGTGCTTTTTCTTTTCTTGGCAATGGTGCCTTTTGTATTATATATTAGTTTCCATACTCCCTAGCAATACAGGTGTCATTTTGTTGGAAATAGAAGGTAGAGCAGTCATCAAACCATGAGGTATATGGGTTAGATGCGACATAGATCATGATTTCACAGTTTTTTCAAACACGAGCAAACATAGATGCGACAGTTCATAGTTTTTACATTATGTTTGCAATCATTTTAGCTCACCAAAATAATACGTGTCATCATCACGTCAAACTTTAGCACACATAGCATCAACCAACACCCGTGTTGAGACCGCCGGAGACACCACCCCATCACCACCACCGAGAAGAGCCAACTTCCTCCTCTCTAAGATCTCTATCCTTGCAATTTTCCACCATTCCAATTGATATGAATCTATTTTGGTTGCATCCATCATCATTATCTTATTTTCTTCGGCAATTAAATGTCGGCGCAGGAATTCAGTCGACACGTCGCAACGGTCAGCAACGATATTGATAGACATGTCTGCTAGCGCCGGTCAACCTTCTGAAGGTCAGCGGCCAATGCAGGCATTAGGCACGCGAAAGGCGTTGGGTCATTGCCCGGCAAACCCTGTGCGAGCGAGGGAGGACACATGCGTGGTCAGTGGCGCATCCGTCCTGACGCAACCGCGTCCCAAATTTGATGGACGGACGGATCAACGCGAGGCGTCGGTCTGCTTGGGTCGCGAAGCTGAAGCGTGTGCGGTATGTCCTCCAATTCCGCGCGGATAGATTCAGGCCAACTTGGACCGATGGCCCGTGCCGCTAGGATGCGCTCACAACCTTTTTCTCGCGGATGAACGGACCAGTGGTACATAAGTTCACTTTTTTTACATGTATATGCCCTCTTTTTCTTTCTTTAACACACACCAAAGCGTGTGTCTCTATATGTTAGAAGAAAACCGTCAAGATGACGGGAAGGGTACATAGAAATCAAGAAAGTAAGAGAAAGACAAACTGAAATCGTGGCGAATCCTACTTGGACAGGGCTGAGCAGAGCATCCTCCCGTGGCTCTTCCACTTGTATTAGGCCCAAACTTATGTACATGTACTTCTCTAACTGTTGGGTCTTTGCAGTATTGGCCTTTTTAGTAGAGTAGTTAATGTAGTATTTTATTGTGTTTGTTAACTTCTATGATTAATTTTAGTGGATCATATTGGATATTTCGAGTTGTATAAAATCCCTCAAGTTGTGAGGTCCTCTGAGAGTGAGAAGAAGACAGTTGTTTGCTTTGTTGGACTCATCGTGGTGTATTGTTGTTGGGATTAACCTTTCATGAAAAACTGGGTAGCGTCAACTATTTGGCTTGTGTTGCTTGTTGACAGATAAATCTCAAACTCTTCAGGTTATTTGGTTGTATGTTGCCTGGTTATAGCTTTGTTGCACCTTCTCTTCTCTGCTCATGTTGCTGCTTTTAGCTTATAATGCTTCAGAATATAATAGGGAGTGCTGATCCCTTCATTAAATGGCTACATGTGGCCATAATTTTTTAGCATTTGTCGTAATGGAGAATACAAATTTACTTTTTTTATTTATCTTATTCCATCAAGTTTAACACGATTACTTATTTCGATATGTATGCCATCCATTTGGGACTTCTGCATGCCTTGCTCAACCTATGGCACAAATGCCCAATCTATTGATGCCGATTTACATGATGTCTAGAATATTATTTATTTCAATGCAATGTAAGATATATTCTCATTCTTACGCAAACCATAACCAGCTAGGGTGGAACATTCTGTGTACTGGATCATGTAAGGTGTGCTAGAGAACCTCAGCTTTTGCCCTACATGCTGGAGTACATGGAGTAATTAGCTTTATCAGTTGGGACTTATGGACAGATATATGGTAAAGATATGCATCCTTTGACTATTATTTTTACCTTCAAGCTTGATATTTGCAAGGCTTTTGGCTCGGTTCATTGGGACTATATCCTCGATCTTCTACAAAAACGTGGCTACCCGAGTAGATTTCGGAATTGGATCACCGTCTTGCTTGCCAGTTCATCTTCCCGCATCCTTCTTAAATCTTAATGGGGTGCCCGGTTGCCCAATCAAGCATGGCCGAGGTCTTAGACAAGGGGATCCACTCTCTCCCCTCTTATTTGTACTTGCCATAGATTCTCTCACAAAAATTCTTGATGTTGCAACCACGGTTGGCCTCCTTCATAAGATTCAAAGGCGTGGGGTTGTTTTGAGAACATTCCTCTATGCGGATGATGAGGCTCTTTTTGTGGCTCCATTCAAAGAAGATATCCAACATCTATCATGCATTCTTCAAGGTTTTGGGGAGGTTACCGGCCTATGTATCAACTTCCAAAAAAGCTCGGTGGTTCCTATTAGGTGTGGACAAGTCAACCTTGATGATATTCTTCATGGCCTTTCGGTGGAGCGAGCATCTTTCCCACTTAAATACCTTGGGCTACCCATTTCTATTTGGTTCCTCCGAAGAGTAGACTTTCAACACCTAGAAGAAAAAGTGGACGGGAAAATTCCTACTTGGAATGAGAAGTTCATTTCTACAAAGGGTCATGCCGCCCTCGTCAAGTCGGTCCTTGCATCACAATCCATTTATCACTTGACCCCTCTCGTTGTCCCTCCCGAAACCTTGCATAGCATAAAAAACTTGAGTGCGCCTTCTTGTGGGCGGGCACCGACAAAGTCTCCGGTGGGAAATGCAAGGTTAATTGGGATACGGTTTGTATGCCCGAAAACCTTGGGGGCTTGGGGATTCTAAACACGGAGTTCTTTGCGAGAGCCCTTCATTTGAGATGGTCATGGTTGGAATGTAAGGACCCTTCCAAGATTTGGGTTGGGTTGGGTAACCCTTGCAGCGACATGGACATGGATCTCTTTTATGCCGCCACTAACATCTCATTGGGGAATAGGGAGAAAACTTCTTTTTGGGAGGCTCCTTGGCTAAATGGTCAAAAACCTAAATACATGGCCCTGCTTATTCACAAGATCTCCAAGAGGAAGATATGGAACGTCAAGCAAGCTCTTCATAATGATGCTTGGATTGCCGAATCAACATGAGCATGATCCTTTCATTGGAGCACATTCGGCAATATATTTCTCTTTGGATCCAACTAAGGCAAGTAGATTTACAAGAAGATGTGGCGGATGATATTGTTTGGAGCCTAACCGAGAATGGGAAATACTCGTCTAAATACGCTTACAAGGCACAACTTTTTGGTGTGACCGTGTCTCCTCTATGCTTGTCGGTTTGGAACATGTGGGCTCCTCCTAAGATCAAGTTCTTTGCTTGGCTTGCGTTGAGGAATAGACTTTGGACCGCCGACCGCCTTGAGAAGAGGGGATAGCCAAATTGTGGGACTTTCCCCCTATGCAAGTGTGAGCCGGATTCGGTGGACCACCACTTTGTTCATTGTAGGTTCACCATTAGGCTTTGGAGCCTAATCAAGGATTGGCGTGGTCTTCACTTCGTTGATCTTGAGGCATGGAAGAACCAATCTTTCCCCTCTTGGTGGCCCATTATGACGAAGCGGAAAGACTTGGCTTCCATCACTCTTCTTGCCTCTTGGGAAATATGGAACGAGCACAACGCGCGGGTTTTCAACAACAAGCACGCCCCTCCCTCGGTCATTCTAGAAAAAATTAAGCAAGAGGCAAGTTTGTGGGTTTTAGTGGGTGCTAAGCACATGAGTAATTTGATGCCGCGAGAGTAGAGTTATTTTTGTATTCTAAACTCTTGGTTGTACTTTTTGACACTCTCCTCTCTTAATTAATGGAATAGGGCAAGTCGTTTTCCCTCTTTTCAAAAAAAGTTTGTCGATATCATCTGTTTGTTTCAGTACAAATTAGAGAAGTCTCCTCTATGTTCGTCGGTTTCAGTGCAGATTGAAGCGGAGCTGCCTTGTCTTAGATGGTGACATGAGCGACATGAATGGTGACGATGACAAGCGCTGCGGTGGAGGCTGGTGCAAAGCTTTGTGGTACTTTGCTCTTCAGCAAGTTAAGTATAACTGAAATCAGAGCTAGTGCCTCTTTGTTGATTGAAGGGGCTAGTTGTGGTTTATCAATGTGTGTGGGCTTGAGGCTTTTCTTGTGATGATCGGTGTGAGTAGTATGTCCATGGCAAAATGGGAGTCTTCGAGCCACGGGGTCATAGGGTGATGACGATGACACTTAGATAAACCTTCCCAATGGTGGTGTCGAGTTTGTGATGTGGTTGTCATGTATGCCGTCGGTGCTTGTTCATGAGTTGTAGGCTGGTTTGATGTATCAGTTTTCATCCAATTTTCTGTTAATTAACTGGGAGTACTCGTTAACCAGACAGCCAACTTCTTAGTCATAATAGAAATGGCAGATCTTTTGCCTCATTTCAAAAAATAAGTATATATACACGTAACAAAACAACAACGCACCAGCACTGAACCTTGATACTGTAGGTTGCTCTATTGTATTATTACATTACATACCCGCAACCGAAAAAGAGAAACTACACATACATGGATCACCAGACAAAACAAATGCCCTATGCATGCTAATATATACATTCACGGACCTAGTGCAAGTATGGTGTCCTTTCAATCCTGCTAGCTGATTGTTACCTTTCAAAAGAGGCTCTGATCACCTGTGGTAGTTGCGGACCAGTACAAGTTGGTTTTTCAGATCTGGCTCGCCATGTCCTCTTTAACCAAGAAGGCCAGCGAGAGCTAGGATTTTCCTAAGGTGCCATTAAGAAGTTCACATATTTTGGAATAATCAAATCCACGATCTCTCCAGACAGTATCTCCTTAAGCACAGTTTGAACCTTCCAAGTCATCTGGCTATCGCAGATACTAAAGAATTCTTTGATAAAAAAATTCAAGGATGAACAGGCATGGCTTCTTCAGAGAATCACCTTCCAGATATGACAGCATAAGTGGAAACCAGTATTCATCAAGGTAGCTCCTGATGTAATGGTCAATCAGTGAATCTAGACTACTTGCTAGATGGCAGTTCTTCTGCAATACATAATATAGGTTATTCAAGACGAATATGTACCTCTGTCCCTTCTCTTCGAAACTTATATCTGCACCTTCGTTGAGCTTGGATACCAAACAACTAAAAATGTCAGAGCAAGGGCCAGTGTTGTAATCTCCAGATTCAAGTATTGACTGCACCATATCTCTGTTACGGCAGAAAAAAAATCCAGGAACCAGTATGAAAACAAAGGTCGCTGGATGAATGGCAGATTCTTTGCTGCTATGGATGCCATTTGAAGTCCTCTGAATTACTCCTTTGAAAGAATTCACCATCTTATCGATAATACCAGCAACCTCACCAGATCTGTTGAAACGCAAGTCCTGTATATTGAATAGGACATCAACAAGCGTGTCAAAAACAGTCAGCTGTTGTGAAATATGGCCGTCAGACCATCTTGCATCACAGAATGAGCATGCAACATCAAGGAGCTGCTCTAAAGATTGCCCAGCTACCTCTGCAAAGCATTGTTCTTGTAGTTCTTCACATAACTCCCAGTTCTGCTCATGTAGCTGTTGCTTAATGAAACGAACAAGTACTGTGGTAATTCTGAGCCTAGTGATCCAAGTCCGTGGCGTTTTCATTGGTCAACTCACAAGGATCTGCAAATGTTTCTGTGCCTGCGTTGAGGGTCCATGGGTTCTCATGTCTGTAAGATTCAAACTTCAGAATGTAGTACAAAAAAGTGCGTACATACAAGGTTTCTGGAAGTACAAGTTGGTAATTAACTAACTAGAAACACACTATGGTAGGAGAGCCAGCACAATAAGCCATAAGAAAAGTAATACTCCTAAAAATATGTGTAGTCCAAAATTTCAAAGTGGCGGCAAGTCAAAACCTCGATAACAACTAAAATGATAAGAGTTGGTGGACACACGATAAGATTATGAACAAGAAGGCTGATAGTTTGCATCAGAATGGGGATTCACTTGGCTGTTCACTGTCAGGAAATAAATTTTACTAGATGGAGTGGATTATTTTTACTAGATGGATGCTATGTGCACGGAATAACAAGCAAAAGCTCTTGGTAGGTACACCGGTAACTTGTCAACTATGATGAGAGTGAGGTCTTATTTGTGGCCTCGACATAGAGTCAGAATTTTTTGTTTGTAGAGAACAGGCAGGAGAACTGCCCATATTTGCATCAAGAAAGAAGATAAAGATTCAATACAGCAAGAAGAGACAAACAGCTAGAACTATGTGCTGAAGAGGGCAATAGACAACACTCCATAAGGAAAGATACATTAGGCAACTATGGTCGCACAACCAAGCATTCTATCATACTGCATGGCTCCTCACATCCTCCCCAGCACCTCTTCTCTTCAGAGATGACAAAGATAACGTCCTGGGCCATTCTCCTTTCGATATTTAACACACATTTGTTCCTTTCTTTCTAAAGCCCCCAGGAGACCTAAATCCTGGTGCCGAAGCAAATTTTGGATGTGGTCGTAGGCTGGTAGCAAAGTGTGGTACTGACAGACTGCATGTTCTTGGCGTCCTAGATGGCTTCATGACCAAGCACTAAAAAGTCTAGCACCAAATTTTTTCAAAACAAATTGCCATTGAAAGAACAGGAAAGTATCTGAGGAGGCTGGCAATGGTGAAGTTGGCTGAGGGTCCAAGAAAAAATAACACTACACGATGATAGCAGGAGTTGGTGCCCCTATGGCTTCAAATTGCCAAAACCCAGATGTGGTTGTTTAGGAGTGGTCACCATATGGCAAATACTCTGCAATCCACAAGGAAGGAGGTTAGTATGCCAAGTAAAACTCTGACATTATTTTGAAAGCATCAACAAGAAACAAATGCGTTTACATAGTTATTTATTTTGCATAGTAGTTGGTAGCAGGATTTTCTTAGGGCGGGCAAGGCTATGGTTGCACAGCCTGCTGTGTCCCCTGAGCGTGGAAAAGCTGGACATGCAGTTTACCCTGCTTTGAACATCAATAAGGTGTCAAGTGGGATCCCACCTCAATCTCACTTATAGTTCATTTTGTGATTTCTAGTTCTTGGGTCCACTGCAAGTGGGATTTAGGTGGGATCCCACTTGCATCTCTAAAAATCAACATGCTATCCCACTTGCATCTCTAAAAATCAACATGCTAATGTGTTTAAAGCTGCGGCTTTCCTTTCATGGTAGAAGCTGATGTCCTGTCGGTAAAGCGTAAATGAACCCTGGACGTTGAGGTGGAGAAAGCATGGCTCGAGCTCCAAATTTTGGATGGTGGAGGGCGGAAAAAATGCTGGCTGAGATGGTTCTTTTGCTGTTTAGCTTGCTCCTGCCTGGGAGGGAGTGGTTAGCCCTCGACCCTCTGGGAGGGAGTGGTTTGTTTTGGTGGTGTTATTCTGTTTCCTCCAATCCCCGGCACAGTTTGTAACAAAAACTGAACCTCTGGCCTTTATTATATTCTAAAAAACACACAGGTTTGGTTTCCAAGACGAGATACTAAGAGTGGGCAAGTTTAAGTTTCTCCACATTAGGAATGATCGTTTCAGTAGCTGAATAGCTTGTCTTTCAGATCATCTAGTTGAATAGCTCCCTGCCCGGCTTGTCTTGGACCCAGAAACCACGCACAACCGCCAAAACAGAAAGAGAAATAGGGCCCCTGTTTGTGGAAAAGGAAAGGCATGATTAATAGGCTACTCCTAGAAAGGAACTGAACTGCGTCTCGGCCATTGTACCCCCAAACACTACTGTTCGAATTAACCATACTACAGTACAACGGGTATGATCGCCAACTGATTGATGAGTACTTGCAGAATAAAATCAATACGTAAAGAAGGATTTGGATATGATCCCCAATTGATCGATGAGTAGGTTCGGCGCATACTGACATACCTGCACAAGGCGTCGCCCTGCCGAGCATATTCCAGTCGCGGCGCCGCATCAACGGGCAGCTCTGCTGGAACCGATTCCGTCGAGCCCGAGACGAAGAAGACACGGGCATCCCAAACTTCCAGTGACTGGATGAGTGGATACAGGAGGTGTCGATCGTTTGGGTGGCCGCCCTCCTCCTGGCCGTCGTCGTCGCCACTCCAGTCAGAATCGGCTCGGCGCTGCGTGAGGGAGGGGATCGAGCGGGCCCCATGGACGAGGGCGACGCGGCGGCCCGCGATCACCGCCTTGACTTGGGCGGGGTCAAAGAGGCCCAGAATGCAACGGGAGGGGATCGCGTGTATCTGATCGACCCGCGGGTACCTGGGCAAAACCCATCTTATGACGGCGAGGAGTCTCCTGGAGACCCGAATGAGCAGGCCTCCGGACAGGGCGACGAGGATGCAGAAGGAGGCGTAGAGAGACCGCCTCGGCCCCAGGGCCTGGTTCCAGGCGGAAGAAGGGATATAATCCGACATCCTCACTGCTCACCGCCGCCGCCCACTATTGGAGGGAGAGACGGAATGGATCAGTTTGGAAACATGGCGAGTATTTCAGGCTTCAGTACAATGGTGAAGATATCCCTTTTAACTTCCACAACTCCCTCAAAGTTTCATCACCCTGCAGAAAATAGATAAGCATCAGATATTTCTAAGAAGATTGAGCAGGGCAAGATATCACAAGGAAGTAAGGCATCGTTTTTAGGTTGGAGGCCTCCAACTGACCGCAGGTTAAAAGATGGTAGCCACATCAATAAAGTTGTTGCCTGTATAATGGTAACTGCTATAACTTCCATCTTTAATTGCAATAAAAGCTCTCTTCTGCACCTAGCCTTTTATACGTTTCTATCTATAGGAGTTTCTGCACTAAGCTGTGTTAACGTGAGGATTAGCTAGCAGACTGGTAGGCTGGTAAGATATTGTAGATTGGTTTGTTGTGTCGTTAGCTGAAGAGATAAATCCCCTTTTGTTTGAGATGATGTACACAATCGTTGTAATCCCGATTGTATTGGATCTGCCCGCCTCTGGCTGTGGCCTATATATATATACGAGCGTCTGATGGAATAAACCATCACGGCAAAACCAATCTCTCCTTTCTCTCTTAATCTTCATATGGTATCAGAGCTTCCATGACCTATGTCGAATCCATCTTCCTCCTCGATCCTGGGCACCCTGCCCCCGATCTCCTCCGTCGTCACCGTGCGCCTTACGCACGAGAATCACCTCATGTGGAAGGCTCAGATCCTCGCCTACCTCCGCACGCATCAGCTTCTCGGCATCGTCAACGGCAGCGAGGTGGCGCCGGCCAAGACCGTCGCCTCTGAAAGCGGCACCGGCGACAATCGCATGTCCGTCCAGCTCCCCAATGCCGCCTACACCACCTGGTACACCAAGGACTAGGCCATCCTCGGCGGCATCCTCGCCACCGTCTCGGAAGACGTACTGGCTCACGTCATGGCCGCTACCTCGGCGGCGGGAGCGTGGGGACAGCTCGAGCGGATGTTTGGGTCACGCTCCCGCGCCCGACTGAATCAGATCAGGGCACAACTCGCAATGCCGAGGCGGGCCGGCATGGCTGGCTCCGCCTACTTCAAGCTGAAAAAGACCCTCGCCGACACACTCGCGGCGATCGGGCACCCTCTGCATGCCGATGAAGTCATCGCCTACATCCTCTCCGGCCTTGGCGCCGAATACGAGTCTCTCGTCGCTGCACTCTATTGAATTGATGCACTAGCCAACTATTTCAAAAGTCTGAACTAATGGAAAGGGTTAGGCGTGTGTTATATTATTAACACTCCCCCTCACGTCTAGGCTATTTTAGTCCTTAGCGTGGGTTCGGTGCAGGCCGCAGAATCTTTTTTTTAATACTGCGTGAGCAGGGTCTTGAACTTGAGACCTCTTGGCTCTAATACCATATTGGAAAATATTGAATCCCTAGAATTTCGGTTGTATTGCAATGACCCTTGTGGGGGTTTATATAGAGTTACACGGGGGTAGGTGGAGACTTGAAGTACAAGATGTAGAGTCCTAGTCTATCTCTAGCCTATACACATATACGTACTCTAACATAAAAGAGGCACCAGAAGGGGACGCAGTCACCGCCCCTAGGTGCCAGCCATGATCATGTCCACGCAGGTGATGATGACAAGGAGGTGAAGACGACAGAAGCGCAAGACTTCAAATCCAGTCGCAAGTGTCCGCTTCACTCCCGTTCCGACTGAGGGGGGATGTTAGAGTACGTATACGTGTATAGGCTAGAGATAGACTAGGACTCTACATCTTGTACTTCAAGTCTCCACCTACCCTCGTGTAACTCTATATAAACCCCCACAAGGGTCATTGCAATACAACAGAAATTCTAGGGATTCAATATTTTCCACACACTCAACGTCAAGCCCGAACTCACCCTCGACGACGTATACTCCTACATGCTGGGGTTCGAGCACCGCCAGGAGGGGTACAATTTTGAACTCCAGATCGGGTCCAACTCGTCAGCAAATTTTGCTGGGCATGGTCGTCCTTCTCAGCAGCAGAACCGTGGCGGACATGGCGGCGGCAACCATGGCCGCAATGGTGGCGGCGGCAACTGGCATCGCTCGAACCAGGGCGGCGGTGGCAACAACCAGCATGGTGGTGGTGGCGGCCAGAACGGCGGAGGTCGCCACGGCGGTGACGGCGACAACTGGCGTCGCGGCAACCAGGGCGGCGGTGGTGGTGCACCGCGCCCTACATGCCAGCTCTGTGGGAAACAGGGCCATGTTGCCCTCAAGTGCTTCCGCCGCTTCGACAGCTCCTTCCACGGTGCGGACGAGCAGCCATCGGCAAACGTAGCCGGCACCAACTACGGGTACCAAGTGGATCCGAACTGGTACTCGGACTTGGGAGCAACGGACCACATCACCAGCGACTTAGATCGCCTCTCCATCCGCGAGCGCTACAACGGCACCGACAACGTTCAAGTGGGCAACGGCGCAGGTTTGCATATCGCACGCGTTGGTCACAGTTCCATTATTACTTCCGCTCATAGATCCCTTGCACTAAATAACATTCTGCATGTCCCAAATATCACCAAAAATCTCATCTCTGTTCATAAATTAACTAAGGACAATGATGTTTTTGTTGAATTTCACCCCAATTTCTTTGTCATAAAGGATCTAGCAACGCGGAAGGCTCTTCTTCAAGGTCCATGTAGAGCTGGCCTCTACCCCATGCCGTCATCCACCCTTCATCACGTCCGTGCCGCCATGCTTGCATCCGTCAATAAAAAGCGATGGCATCATCGTCTCGGCCACCCGTCTTCGCAAGTAGTTCAATCCATCCTTAGTTTGAATAAACTTCCTGTTAGTGGAACTCATGATGCATCGATTTGTGATGCGTGTCAAATGGCCAAGAGTCATCAACTCCCCTATGATCCTTCTAGTTTTGTTGCAAAATTTCTCTTAGAACTTATTTACTCCGATGTTTGGGGTCCAGCAATGGTATCAGTTGGTGGTTATAAGTACTATGTTTCTTTTATCGATGCTTTTAGCAAGTTTACATGGATCTATCTCTTGCGTGCAAAATCTGATGTTGAGCAAACTTTCCTTCGCTTTCAAACCCATGTTGAGCGCCTACTTAATCGGAAAATTATTTGTGTACAATCCGATTGGGGTGGACCAGCGCCTCCATAAATACTTCCAAACTCACGGTATTTCACATCATGTTTCGTGTCCATACACTCATCAACAAAATGGAGCAGCCGAACGCAAACATCGCCACATCGTAGAAACCGGCCTTGCCCTCCTTACTCATGCATGCATGCCCGTTCGGTTTTGGGACGAGGCGTTCTTAACGGCCACGTTTCTTATAAATCGTCTCCCTACCCGTGTCATAGACAATGCTTCCCCCATGGAACGACTTTTTAACTCCAAACCAGACTATAAATTTCTTAAGTCGTTCGGCTGCGCATGTTGGCCACATCTCCGCCCGCTCAACAACAAGAAACTCGCTTTTCAATCAAAAGAATGTGTCTTTGTCGGCTACAGCTCCCACCATAAAGGATATAAGTGTCTTGACACTGCTACTGGTCGTGTTTACATCTCGCGAGACGTCGTTTTCGACGAGGCCGTTTTTCCATTTTCTCGCAAACTACAAGCAACGCTTGCTCCAGCACCTGAACCAACACCGTCCTATACTCAGCTCTTAGCTACACCATCCCTCAATCCCATACCTAGCGGAAGTATTAATGGCTCTGTTGATCTAACTGCCGATGAGCATGCTATTTCGTTTGACCCTACTACAGGAACAACCGACGATTCGGAGTCCACGTCGCCATGCACGTTGCATGCACCCAGCAGCACTCCCGAAGAGGCGTCCCGGGCCACGTCTCCCGCCAGGCAGTCGCGGGCTGCTTCGACGCAGTCTCCTGGCTCATCTCCTGACGATGGGTCGTCCTCTCCGGCTGACGCGCCTCCGGACCCGTCCACCGTCCGTGGGACGGTCGCGCCGAGAGGCCCATCTGCACCGCCACTCGATCCCACGGCGCCTGTCCCGTCTCGGCCACACACGCGCTCTCGTTCTGGAATTGTGAAACAGCTACAGCGGACTGACGGAACTGTCACATATGCCTGTCAAGTGGTGGCCGCTGCTCCTCCTGAGCCTACTGGTTACTCTGAAGCAGCTCGGCATTCTTCCTGGAAGCTTGCTATGGACGACGAAATTGCTGCTCTCCACCGCAATGAGACATGGAACCTGGTTCCGTATCGTCCTGGCCTCAATATCATTGATAGTAAATGGGTGTTCAAGGTGAAATATACTGCTGATGGCCAGATTGATCGCTATAAGGCGCGTTTAGTCGCCAAAGGATTTAAACAGCGTGAAGGCATTGATTATGATGACACATTTAGTCATGTGGTTAAGCATACTACCATTCGAGTTCTTCTCACTTTGGCCGTGTCTCGTCAGTGGAGTATTCGCCAACTGGACGTCCAAAATGCCTTCCTGCATGGCATCCTTAATGAGGAAGTTTATATGTATCAGCCTCCAGGGTATGTGGACTCTCGCTATCCTCGCCATATCTACAAGCTCCAGAAATCTCTTTATGGCTTAAAACAGGCTCCTCGTGCGTGGTTCTCTCGCCTCAGCTTCAGTTGCTTGCTCTCGGTTTCTCGGCCTCAGCTGCTGATGTGTCTCTCTTCATCTTTCGAAAAGGGGGCTTGTCCATGTATTTTTCTCATTTATGTCGATGACATCATCGTCATCAGCTCGTCTTCTGCTGCCACCGATCGCCTACTGTCTCAGCTACGTCAAGATTTGACCTTGGCGCACTTAGCTACTTCCTAGGCATTGAGGTTCATGCCACTAAGGATGGGCTCACTTTGTGTCAGCGGAAGTATATTCTAGACTTGCTGAAGAAGGCCAATATGATGTCAGCAAAATCATGCACCACACCAATGGCCATCACCGAGAGGTTGTCCAAGGATTGTGGTACGATACTTTCTTCAGCAGATGCCACTCAATATCGCAGTGTTGTAGGAGCACTTCAGTATGTTACCTTGACCCGTCCGGATATATCATACAGTGTCAACAAGGTGTGTCAGTTCTTGCACTCACCGACGGACATACACTGGACGGCTGTGAAGAGGATCCTCCGGTACCTACAGGGCACGGCAGCGCATGGTTTGCTTCTATGTCCGTCTTCTGAGATGACTCTCAGCGCTTTCTCCGATGCCGACTGGGCTGGATGTCCTGATGACAGACGGTCTACCGGAGGGCATGCCGTGTTTCTTGGAGGGAATCTGGTGGCCTGGAATTCTCGCAAACAACCAACGGTCTCACGGTCTAGTACGGAGGCTGAATACAAGTCCGTCGCAAACGCTACTGCTGAGCTTATGTGGGTCCAAGCGTTGTTGCGAGAGCTTGGACTTGGGCTACGTCAACCACCCTCACTATGGTGCGATAATATTGGTGCAACCTATCTCTCCGTCAATCCAGTGTTCCATGCTCGCACGAAGCATATTGAGATTGACTATCACTTCGTGCGTGAGCAGGTTGCCAAGAAGGCGCTCGAGATACGACATATCTCAACACATGATCAGCTAGCAGATGTTCTTACCAAGCCTCTAATGGTTCAACAGTTTGTACGTTTCAGGAGCGATCTCAACGTGCTTCCCATGTTCAGATCGAGAGGGGATGTTAACGTGAGGATTAGCTAGCAGACTGGTAGGCTGGTAAGATATTGTAGATTGGTTTGTTGTGTCGTTAGCTGAAGAGATAAACTCACTTATTGTTGAGATGATGTACACGTCGTTGTAATCCCGATTGTATCGGATCTGCCCGCCTCTGGCTGTGGCCTATATATATACGAGCGCCTGATGGAGTAAACCATCACGGCAAAACCAATCTCTCCTCTCTCTCTTAATCTTCATAAGCTGCACCCTTATTTCTTCCAAACTTTCCCATCACTTCGTAGTTTTCTTAATCACGTACTACTATATTAAACACTTCTACAAAAATGCAAATCGGACAAGGACAGGATCAAACGAATATGGCTGACTGCACTGAAATTCGATATAAGCTGCAAAAGAACCCCGGTTTTCACAAGGTCCAGGATTTCATCAGGGCACGCACAATGGGCCAGCAAAGCAAGGGTGAGCAATTTGATCCCACTCGGGCATTTGAAGCGAATTAACAAGAGTAGTTTCTCCCAGCCAATAATGATACTATAAGAAATTGCATGCAGATGTTTCCGATGCTGGAAGAGATGTTATGTTAGGCAGGTCTATTATATCCAACGAGGACAGACAAGGCAGAGCCTGGAGAAACCTACTAAAAGTCTGGTCCGTAAAATTACACCGAGAAAGCTGCATCCTTTGTAGAGAAACAAAGGACCCGATTTCTTCAGTAGCAACAACTTCTTCAGCACCACTTATGTTTAAGGCCGCAATGGCTTCTACGTGCTGTTTGCTGAGTAACCCGTTGAAGTCGAGAGAAGTTGCGAATACATCCAGCTGGAACTTCTCTGAAGTCGAAGAAAAAGCTGCAAGCCTCATATATGGTATTAATCGTGTACGCTCAATGGTAATTTCACGAGTAGATGGAAAGAACGGAGGAATTTCGACTAATTTTGGACAATCCATTATAACTAATCTTTCAAGGCATGGAAATGATTTTCTGTCTTCTCTTCCAGACCAGTCATGCAACCTTGGGAAATCATCAAATTCAAGGAATTTTAGAGATGGAAATGCCACATCACCAGTGCCATAAAACTCATGTCCGATTCGGTCAACTGCACACAGCTCCTTCATGTGTAAGTACCTGAGTGACCCCAAATGCCCCAGTGGAGGAAGCATGGCCAAACTCCTGCAATTTGTTAGGTGCAAGGAACACAGCTGCTGCAATGACTGTAGCCACTTGGGAGTTTCGGTACCACAGTACCTTCTAATATTTAGTACCTTTATGCCTAGGTGCGGCTGTAGGCCCTCAAGTACCTTTTGTTAGTTTGATCTCTCCCGTTCGAGTCCAACAACCTCGAACGAGCTCCTTATCCGCGCCCTGATCGGGGGCGCCCAACCTTATCATGGTTGGTGGGCCCTTGTCGCCGCGCTACATAAAGTGGTGGGGGACCGGCAGCACGGGTTACGAGGAACGCCGCTGCTCTAGTCACCCCACCTACACCCCTACCGATCTAGGGTTTAGCGTGAGCCGACGGGAAGCGCCGCCACCACCGCACACCCACGCCGTCGACCCTTTTCCCATGGCTAATGACGGCGACTCCAGCTCCGGGACTAGCTCCGGCATCCCCTCTGGCTCGTGCTTGTCGAGCCAGGGTGCAGGTGAATCTCTCTCTCTCTCTCTCTCTCAGATGCAACAGTTAGTGCTAGAGCAGATGCTACCGAAAGATCTAGACTAGTAGATGTAAAGTAGATTTTAACATTGGTATCAGAGCCACTAGTTCTAGTTTTTTCGGTGCAAAAGAAAGGAAATACCAAGGCTAACCCTAAAAGGGCAAAGTGCGCCGCCCACACGGCCGCGCCGTTCCACTCGATCCCGACGCATCGGCAAGCCGAGGTCGGGAAGAAGAACAAACCCCTAACAGGGCAAAGAAAAGCAAATCAAAGCCCCGGTTTTTCCATCCAAAAAGCAAATCAAAGCCCCAAGAAAAGTAGATCGAAAAGTTTGAACCCTAACCCTAGTTTCTCCCAGATCCCGCATGCAAATCCCCACCCAAATCGAAAGAAAAGTCACTCCGGCCACCGCCGGGAAAGGATCTGCCCCACCTCGTCCACTTGACGGCGGTGCACCCACCCTCGGGTGGATGCACGCGTCGGCAAGGAGACAAGGGGAGGGGCCGCCGATGCTCACTCCTCTCTGCCTCGTTGCTCGCGAGGTGGGGGGTACTGGACAGAGGGGAAGGAGAAAGGGGTGGCGGCGTAGGAAAGGGAGGGGACCGTCGCCGTCGCCGGACGGACGGCCACCTCGCCTCTCTAGCGCCGCCAGAGAGTACGCGCGCGGGGCTAGGCGCCACCGCTGCTGCGGACAGAAGGGGGCGTGGGAGGGAGGGGCTCGCCGCCGGCAACGCTGCCGGGCGGCGCAGCCGCCTCACCATTCCCCACAGCGCCGCCAGAGAGCAGCGCAGCGGCGGGTGGCTCACGGGGTCGAATGGGGCTAGGGTTCCAGAAGGGGCGACGGGGGGCTGGATTTGTCCTAGCCGAAACACACGCGCGTCCGTCGGATCGGATGGACGGCCACGATCGGGTGGGGCGGACGGCGCCGGACTGGGCTGCTACGTGGGCCGTGGGCGCGGGCGACACATAGGCGCGTAGGCGTGCGCGGTGCACAGCTAGCAGCTACGCGCAGAGCAGGCCGTGGGCCGGATTGCTGGTCGCGTGGGTCGTTTTTTTTTCTTTTTTTTTCGCTGTTTATTTTACAGAAGCTTTTTTTGGGTTTTTTTTCAATCTATTTTGATGAAAATTTGCCCAGATTTTTCTATTCAAAGTTATCCAATGATAAGTTTGTTTAGAAAATAGAAAAGTAATAGTAAAGTTTCTGTAAAGTATAAAGTTAATAAATTTTAATTCATTCTTTCGCTGCAAATAGTTAAAGGGCTCTTTTAAAATTTAATAAAGACAAAAGTGATATTAAATTTTTTGAGAGCATGTTAAAGTTATATTCTAGTCATATTCATGTTATTTCTCTGACCAACGTTGTAAATAGCATGGATGTGATTAGTGATAGAATGCATGAAAATCTAGTTGTTTTAAATTGCTAGAATGCAATAAAGTGTATTAAATTTTGTTTTAAAAGATGTGATTAAATGTTTTAAAGTTGATTATGCTTCATGTTATTAATTGACCAACGTTATTAATAAACATGATCATGATCCCTTTTATTATGTATTAAAGGTGCATTTAATTTTATCTTTACCCAACGGTGATATAATTTTAAATGGAACAAACAATTGCATGCTTAATTTATACCAATGTTGGATTAATGCATACAGTTGTTTCTGGTTATCTCACATCTTTTGTGGTTTTCAGGAGGTCTCAACCTCATGATCTGCCTGAAGGATATCCCACTGCTCAGAGGGGATAACTATTCAGAATGGAGGAAAAAGGTTGACTTGAACTTTGTCTGCGCAGAAGTGGACTGGGTTGTTGATACTAAACAGCCAGTCAAGCCTGAGGACCAAGTGAGGGGTGATGCTGAGGAAAGTGCTGCATGGGAAAAGAGAAAGAGAGACCATGCTCCTTTGAAGCTGGCCTATTCAATAGACAACCAAAAGTGGGTCAATGCAAACAAGAAGTGCTTGGCTTTTGTCAAGAACATGATTGAGAACGCAATAGTGGGCTCAATTGAAGAGTGTGCCTCGGTTGGTGAGTATCTTGCAAAGATAAAGAGCCAGTTTACTGGCTCTTCAAAGATGTATGCGACCCAGCTGCTAAAACAGCTGGTGACAGAAAAGTATACGGGAGGGCCACATGGCATTAGAGAGCACATCTTGAGGATGTCCAACATGGCGGCTAAGTTAAAGCCCATGGATGCGGACCTCGAGCTCAAGCCTGCTCTACTGGTGCATCTTGTCATGGACTCCCTTCTCCAACAGTTCGAGAATTTCATCATCAACTATAACATGTCCCCTGAAAAGTGGGACATTGAAAAGACCATAGGGATGTGTTCTCAAGAGGAAGAAAGGCTTAAGTCCATTCACGGTGGTTCCTTGAACTACGTGAAGGACAACAGGAAGAGGAACTTCACCAACAGCAACCATGGTGGCTCCCCTTCCAAGCCACATGGCAAGGGCCCCCTACAGCACCAGCATCAGCATCAACAGTCTCTCCCTAGGAACAAAGACCTTTGTCACCATTGCAAAAAGCCTGGTCACTTCAAGAAGGATTGCCATTTATGGCTTAAGACCATAATGGCAAAGAAAGGTAAAAACATAGTATCTTTTGTAAATGAATCCTTGTATGAAAAGTTTTCTAAATCTACTTGGTGGATTGACTCTGGTGCAACCGTTCATGTTGCCAACTCTTTACAGGGGTTCCGTTCGACAAGGACTTTGCCAAGAAGAGAAAGACACATTGAGGTGGCTAATGGGGTCCAAGCAGAAGTGGAGGCTGTTGGCGACATTCCTCTGCAGCTAGCTGATGGCTCTACTATTCTGCTTAAGGATGTTTTGTTTGTTCCTTCCATCCATAGAAACTTAATAAGTGTGTCGTGCCTGGACAAAGACATGTATGAGTGTTATTTTGGACATGGCAAATGTGCCATTTGGTTGAAAGATACTTGTGTGTGTGTTGCTTTACTACATGACAAACTTTATTTATTATCCTTGCATGAGAAAGTGTTTTCTGTGTGTGATGTGAACGAACAAGTTCCCTTGTCGAACAAAGAACAAAAGAAAAGAAAGAGAACTCTTGACTCATCGAAGTTGTGGCACTGTAGATTAGGCCATATTTCGAGGGGAAGAATAGAAAGCCTCGTTAAAAATGACATTCTTCCTCCGTTAGAGTTCTCAGACCTCGAGCAATGCATAGATTGCATCAAAGGAAAGTATGTAAAGAAGATTAAAAAGGATGCAAACCGAAGTATAGCTACACTAGAAATAATCCACACTGATATTTGTGGACCGTTTTCGGTGAAAAGTGTGGATGGTTATGATTCATTCATAACATTCACGGACGATCACTCCCGGTATGGTTACATTTATCCAATCAAAGAAAGATCTGAAGCATTGGATAAGTTTAAAATTTTCAAAGCTGAAGTTGAAAATCAGCATAATAAAAGAATTAAGATAGTCCGGTCTGACCGTGGGGGGGAGTACTATGGTCGGCATACTCCATATGGTCAAGTACCAGGACCTTTTGCAAGGTTCCTACAAGAAAATGGAATAGTCGCCCAGTATTCTATGCCGGGCAAACCTCAGCAAAATGGAGTAGCTGAAAGGCGCAACCGTACCCTTATGGATATGGTGCGCAGCATGATGAGCTATTCCACCCTCCCATTGGGATTGTGGATGGAGGCGCTTAAAACCGCCATTCACATTCTCAACAGAGTACCAAGTAAGTCGGTGCCCAAAACACCGTACGAATTGTGGACAGGCAGAGTCCCCTCTCTGCACCACTTGAGGGTCTGGGGGAGCCCAGCTGAGGCAAAAGTTTTCAATCCAAACATTGCAAAGTTAGACCCCAAAACAGTGTCTTGCCACTTCATTGGATATCCAGATAGATCAAAAGGTTATCGTTTCTACTGTCCTGACAGATACACAAAGTTTATAGAAACAAGACATGCAGTCTTCTTGGAGGACAAATTGATGAGGGGGAGCACGGTAGCTCGGGAAATTGATCTTGAGGAGAAGAGGGTGCATGCACCTAATCCGATGACTCAGGAGCCATTTTTCTCGCTACCGGTTGTGCCACCATCTACAACCCCTGCGGTTGTGGTGCCGGCACCTGTTGTGACTCCACACGTGACAACAATGGGAGAAGGTTCGGAACCTGTCCGTCAGGAGCCACCTGAACCCACTGTTGAGCACGAAACGGAGCCAGAACAGCCACATACTGACAATGTGCCTGAACCCGAGGCAAGAAATGAGCAAGAGTCTGATGAACTCAGAAGGTCTAAAAGAGAACGAAGACCAGCCATTTCCAAAAAAAATTACAAAGTCTACAACACAGAAACAGTTCATATGGAGGGCGATCCTACCTCATATGAAGAAGCCATGAGAAGCCCTCACTCAGCCAAGTGGGTGGAGGCAATGGAAGATGAAATGAAATCGATGGAAAGAAGTTCTTGTCTTCAAATTTTGACATCAAAGACCTTGGTGAAGCTTCTTATGTTTTGGGCATAGAAATTCACCGAGATAGAAAGAATGGAGTGTTAGGACTGTCGCAGAAAGCATATTGTGAAAAGATTCTAAAGAAATACAATATGCATGCGAGTAATGCAACACCTGCTCCCATAGTCAAGGGCGATAGTTTTGGGAAATCCCAATGTCCAAAGAACCAGTATGAGATCGATCAAATGAAGTCAGTACCATATGCTTCGGCTGTTGGAAGCTTACAGTATGCACAAGTGTGCACTTGTCCTGACTTAGCTTTTATCACCGGGGTACTCGGCAGATATCAAGAGAATCCAGGCATAGAGCACTGGAAGATGGTAAAGAAAGCTTTGCATTATGTGCAAGGCACAAAAGGCCTCATGCTAACATATAAAAGATCTAATTCCCTGGAGATAAAAGGGTACTCAGATGCGGATTTTGCGGGAGATAAAGACGACAGAAAGTCCACGACAGGATATATCTTTACTCTCGCAGGAGATGCTATTTCATGGAGAAGCGCCAAACAGTCGATAGTTGTATCATCTACGATGTATGCAGAATTTATAGCATGTTATGAGGCCATGGGACAGGCGTTATGGTTAAAGAAATTTCTACCCGACTTGAGAGTGGTAGACTGCATCAGCAGGCCACTAAAGATGTACTGTGACAACGAGCCCGCAGTATTCTATGCTCACAACAACAAGTCGAGTAATGCTACAAAGTCAATAGATATAAAGTATTATGTTGTGAAGGACAAAGTCCAGGATCAAACTATAAGACTCGAGCATATAAGGACAAAGGATATGCTTGCGGATCCGCTAACGAAAGGCTTACCACCCAATGTGTTCAAGGAACACATAGCCGGTATGGGATTAATGGAAAGCCTATGATTCCTGGACTACAGAGGCCTAAAAGTAAAAGGATTTGTTTCAAAATAGAAAAGTATGTAGTGGATGTCTGATTCTATCGGCAATTGAGCTGAAACGATGAAACATGCTCTATATATCGATCTGTGATGAAACGAGTAAAGTATAAAGTTAAAAATAAAGTCGAGATCAAGGGGGAGAATGTTAGTTTGATCTCTCCCGTTCGAGCCCAACGGCCTCGAACGAGCTCCTTATCCGCGCCCTGATCGGGGGCGCCCAACCTTATCATAGTTGGTGGGCCCCTGTCGCCGCGCTACATAAAGTGGTGGGGGACCGGCAACACGGGTTACGAGGAACGCCGCTGCTCTAGTCACCCCACCTACACCCCTACCGATCTAGGGTTTAGCGTGAGCCGACGGGAAGCGCCGCCACCACCGCACACCCACGCCGTCGACCCTTTTCCCATGGCTAATGACGGCGGCTCCAGCTCCGGGACTAGCTCCGGCATCCCCTCTGGCTCGTGCTTGTCGAGCCAGGGTGCAGGTGAATCTCTCTCTCTCTCTCAGATGCAACAGTTAGTGCTAGAGCAGATGCTACCGAAAGATCTAGACTAGTAGATGTAAAGTAGATTTTAACACCTTTGCATCAGCAGGCAGGGGCTTATTTCTACTAGCGGAGCTCCATTCCAAATTCAGAGAACTAAGATATGATTTCTTATTCAACTCAGCTTTACAGGCTTCTTCATAGCTTGGAACATTTTCTAGATTTTTTATTTTGAGCAACCCACGGAGACCATTGATGTTTCTCAACTCTTCTACTTTACGCCCTTCCCTCTTCTCAACATGGAGCTCAAGTGATCCCTGAAGGTTAGCTAGCCGACCAATGCCCGTCAATCCAGCAGTATACTTTGTTTCAACAAGAAGATGCCGCAAATTGAAAAGCATACTAATGCTTGCAGGAAGCTTATCAAGGGAACATTTCCCAGCGAAGCACAATATTTGCAGATTCAGGAGCTTGCCAATCGACTCAGGAAGCCTCTGGATGGAGCCATGGATAGATAGGTAACGGAGGTGCAGTAAGTTATCAATGCATTGGGGCAACTCTTCTAGGATACAGCTGCTGAGATCCAGGACACGCAAATGTTTTGACTTCTCTAGGAGACATTTTAACTTGACAGCAAAATCCTCTTGGAAGCAACTGAAGGAGAACGGAAGTGATGGTTGAATTAACAAGGTGCGCAGCTTTTCGAGCCCGCAGAAGTTTGTGAGACCAGGTAGGCTGTTCATGGTGACAGACACATGGCGAACTGTTGATGGGATGTCACAGTTCATGCCATCCTCAATGCGAAAGCAGTCCTCCGCTGCAACAGACTTTGCAAGATCATGAAGTAACCCGTGCAACAAGTAATACGTCTTGGATCCAAGCTTGATTTCTTGGAAAAGTGAGCGTGAAACAAGTTGATCGAAGTATTCTCTAGCTATGTCTTCTATCCTTTTCTTAGCCCTGCCTTGCGGTTGAACAAAACCCTCGGCAACCCAAAGCCAGGACAAGTGAGCTGGATCAAACTTATAGCCAGGTGGAAACAAACTGCAATATGCGAAACACCGCTTGAGGTGTACCGGCAGGTATATATAGCTCAAGCGTAGACAGGGAAAACATCGTTATCTTGTAATCCTTTTTTCATGATATTCATCCACTGATTTTTCCTCCTTGTATCTCCCAGCAAACCTCCCACCAGTTTGGCAGCCAAAGGCGATCCGTTGATTTTTGCAGCAATTTGCTTCCCGATCAGCTGGAGGTCTGGACAGACATCCTCGCTATCACTCGGAAAAGCATGTTGCTTGAGCAGGGCCCAGCAATCGTCGCTATTTAGCGGATTCAGGGTGTGGAGCTGCGATGTGCCAAGGGAACGAGGCACCGTGCCCGTGCGAGAAGTCACCAGAATTCTGCTCCCAATATCTGCAGACTGTAGAGGAGCGAGCATATCCAGCCAGATATCATCCGTGCTGTTCCATACATCATCGAGAACAATCAGATACCTCTTGGATGTAATGAATCGACGGAGCTCGGACTGAAGCATTTGAACATCCACCATCTTCTCAGCAGAGCCATCCCAAGATCCCAGCGCTGGGCCGAGCTTAGGATCTCAGATGTGAGCTTCATTAGGTTGAAACTAGTGGAAACAGAGACCCAACATCTTACATTGAAATGCTGCCTGACTTCTGTATCGTCGAACACCATCTGGGCGAGTGTTGTCTTCCCAATTCCTCCAGCACCAAAAATAGAGACCGTCCTGTCAGGTGCAGCAGCCTTGCCGCGTGGGTGGATGAGCATTTGCACTATGTCATTCTTCTCCTTGTCGCGGCCAAATACCTCAGCCTGATTTATGGGAGGAAAATGAGAAGTTAAATGTTCTGACAATCTGGATTTAACTAGAAGCTTCACAGTAGAGGAAGTTAAACATGCTCTCTTTTCAATGAAACTAAACAAAGCTCATGGCCCTGACAATATTCGCATTGAGTTTTTCCAGCACTGTTGGTATATTGTTAAAACTGACATTATGTATATATGTTTGAGAAACTTTGTATTGGTCAATTGGATGTGCAAAGGTTGAATTATTGAGTGATTACCTTATTGCCTAAGTTGAATGATGCTAATAAAATTCAACAATTTCGTCCATTTTGTCTCCTTAGATGCATCTATAAGTTGATAACTAAATCTCTTTCGTCAAGGTTGGATCCTTATGCTGATAAAATGTTTAGTGTGCAACAAAATGCTTTCATAAACAAAAGAAACATCACTGATGGTATCATGTCCCTTCATGAAATAATTCATTTTACTCAGTGTGAAAAAGCAAGTGGGTATTGTTTTGAAGCTTGATTTTGAGAAGGCATACAACAAAGTAAATTGGAACTTTTTGTTGGATTTTCATAGGGTGAGGGGTTTCTCTGAAGTTTGGTGTAATTGGATTCATCAAATTTTGCATAATGGTACGGTGTCAGTGAAAATAAATAATGTCATGGGATCCTATTTCCAGAGTGCAAATGGGGTTCGACAAGGGACCCTTTGTCCCCTGGTTTGTTTAATATGGCTGGTGAGGTCCTGAGCAAAATGGTCATTCAAGCTAAAACAAATGGCTTGATTGTTGGCTGAGCGGACCCAAGGTCCCTCAAGCCCGGGCGACCCCAGGCTTGCCAGCGGCACCGCAGCTTGTGTTACATGACTTTGAACAACAATTTTATCTGAAAAATCGCACCATAGGCGCGTTTGCCCAGGCTTCAAAAAGTTTTTAAGTCCACCAGTCTCCTGACTTGATTCCTAATGGAGTAGCTATTCTTAAATATGCAGACCATGCGGTCATCTTTACTACTTCCTCCGTCTTGAAATAAGTGAATTGAGTTTATCTAGATTCTTTGTACCTTTCAACTAAAATGTGTCTGGATACATGTGAATCTAGACAAATCCAAGTCAGTTATTCGAGGACGGAGGGAGTATTAATTTGAAACAGGTATGTTTGGTACGTCCTATATCTGTTACAGTTCCCTCCCTAGCCAGCGCCGCGGGTCTCCGTTACAGTTCCGATGAGAGCGAGCGCTACCTCGATCGTTACCCGGCCATCATCCATGCCGCGCAGAGTAATGATGGAAGTGTGCCAATAATATGTCCATTCAGAGATGGAAGTGTGCGCAGAGAAATGAACATCTTATATTTTGGAGCGGAGGGAGTAAATTAAATGTCCATTCAGAGATGAATAGACCTATAGATGGCATGGCATACAACTCGGCCGTGATCTATTGGATTTCTTTTGTTCAGCAAATACTATAACAGTTTCCTTGACCCAGATGAAACTATTCCAACCATCTGCCAATAGTAATTGTTAGCACAGTTCTATGCCATCTACAGACCTTTGTGCCCTTTGGTGTCAATTACTACTGAACCCTGCCCAAACAGATACTGCACTGATTGTCTTCAAAGTATTCTCCTACGACCAACAACTAAATTTAGAAAAATTCCACAGTTAATTAAAATCTTGAGTTTCAATGAAACGTGGTACTGTGCCACCAATCTCTATAGGATATTATGAAATCGTATGCCAAGAACTTGTGAAAGGCAACATGTTAATTGTAAGATTTTTAGGAAGGCTAAAAATCACTTTCACTCATGAACCTGACAAAGCTGTCAATTTAAAATTACTCCTTTACTTGTTTGAACTCATGTCAGGGTTAAAAATAAACTTCCTAAAAAGTGACGTTTTCCCTATCAATGGAGATAACAATATTACAAGCTTTTATGCTGATATGTTCAATTGTCCGGTTGGAAATTTACCTATAAAGTATTTAGGGGTTCCTGCAACTTTTGCTGCCCTCGATTTGCTGATATGTGATAATGCTTCCTCTGGGGGTAGCTTCATGGTTTTTAAGGAAGTAAGGCGGTCTAAAGCGCCCAGGGACCTTTTCACCTTTTAAGTGCTTAAAGCATAAGGCGAAGCTTTGACGCCTTAGACACATGAATATATACAACCAGATAGGAGATTTAATAACTAAAATTAGCATAAGTTCAACACAAGTTACATATAGCATAATAATGACTAGAACCTAGAAGTTCATGGCGTAGGCCTCAAATTATCTTGTCCAGGTGACGAAACGATGTCTTCGAACTTCAGCTTCATCGTCCTCGTCTAAATATTGCTCATAGCTTTAAACTTCCTTGTGTTTAAGAAGTTGCTAATCTCTTTCCTAATTTCAACGGTTGCCCCGGGACAATTATGCACTTCACGACAACGACAAGAAGAAGGCCAGAGACGGAAGACAACAAACCGCTCGAGGCGCTCCCTCCCGAGCGTCTCTGGCGGCGCCCCCCTCCACCAAACCCTAGGCGGCGCCCCCACCCCTGCCCCCCGGCCGCCCCCGCTGCCCTCCCCGGCGGTGGTAGCGGCCCCCTTCGCGTCGAAGACGGTGGTAGGGATGGAGAGATGTCTCTGCTGTTTTTCCTCGGGAGTTGGAGGATCACCGGCGGAGGCGCAGGGCGGCGCGGCTGTTTGGGCCGGGGCCTGAGGCCCTCCGGCAGGGCGGCAGGGAGGTGGCGGCGGTGTGCCCTCAACTCGTCTTCAACGAGCTTGGCGGCGTGCTGGCTCGTCGGGCCAAGATCTGAGCTGTGGCCGATCTCGCCAGATGGGTCCAGCCACGGCTGAGGCGGAGGGATCTAGCGGTTCCTTGGATCGCCGGTACCTGCAACCTTGCGCTTGGACTGCTTCCTTCCTTTCTTGTCTCCGGCATGGAGGTGACTGGCGGCCTGCTAGTCTTGCGAATAATGGCGACGGTCCTAGGATTCCTTTTGTCGCCAAGATGATGATCTGCCGGTCCTTGTCCCCATCGATCTGGCGGAAGTGGCGTGTTCCGGAAGGCTCCACCGGCGAACTCCCATGGGCTAACAATGCCTGGAGATTGCTGGATTGGAGGGATTCGGTCGTGCGCACCCATGTTTTATTCTGACCGTTTGGGCTCAGAGGGAGCGCTTCGAAGCTCTCTTGGCTGTTAATATCATGGGGCATGTTCTCGTTCCATGGTGCTGAGGGAGAATGTCATGGAGACCAAGATCTGAGGATTGACAATGGTGGTTCGAGTCTGGGTGGTGATGAGGAATTGGCTTGGTGACTCGTGACTTGGTGCAGTGGTATGCAAGTGGGGGCGACTGCACAGGAGAGGTTCTCAGTCCTACCTTTCAGGGTGAAAACCTAGGGTCTGGCCTTAATTGGTTGTGCCTGGCAATGGCCTTGTTGAAGGTATTGTTTGAGAGCATGGACTTTCTTCAGGGTGAAAACCTAAGATCTATGATCGGGCGATGACGGTGTTTGTGCACTGTTCCCTTCTTGGAGGTGTCGCTTTTGGAGAAGCTGGACTTCTGGTGTTGTCTTGGTGGTGGTAGTACGCTGTTTCAACGAATGGGTCACTGTAGCGGGATTTTTCTTTTTTGTAATTCTTCTTTCTTTTTTGGCTGTGTGCATCCGTACGGCCGCTAGGGCAATGCGTTGTTGCAGAGGCTGGATGTAATTGGTATCTTCTGATATTAATATATGCTCCTTTCCAAAAAAAAAATATGCACTTCACTGGATGTTGGAGCTGCAACTCCCAGCTCCTCTCTTCTCTCTCACAATCTCTCAGAATACACACGCACACTACACCAAGGAAGAACACAAAGGTTCTGCCGAGACTCGCTTCCTTGGCACTCACAGATGCTACATTATTTTATCTGCCCGCAGGCAACTCCTTTTCATTATGCAGTGCAAGATTTATATACGGTACAAAGACTTGGCAACATGCAATCGCTACTGCCGCTGCTCACACATGACCACATCGCTGAATGATCCAGATGACCTGGCCAGCATGCACTACTTGACTCGGCTAAACACACAAACTAGCCTATGCGTGCATCAGACTACTAGATAAGTATACAACTAACTAACCATACACTAGCTTGCATGTACACTCATGGACACGTCTTTACACGTGCATACTGCCGCAGCTACTACTACAAGCATGACTCACATCTAATCATCTAAACTAAGCACTAATAACAAGATTATTCCAACACTAGAATCCCCAGAAAGGTGTTGCTTGAGCTGTGTCGCTCCAGCATGGAATCTCTAGCCGCACAATGTACATTGGAGTAGATCCTTCCTCTCTAAATCCTTATCATCTTATCTGTGTGTGGCTACCCCATCTCTTTTTTCCCCATTTTCCCCTGCAGCTCCAGCTATGGTGTCCTAGTTGGCCCAAGACGACGCCCTACACACCTAAGCCACGCTTCAGGCGCCTCAGAGCTCCAAGGCGGACACCTTCCATTGATTTCTATGGTGAGCATGACGCCTTACGTCTAAGGGTGCTCTGACGCCTAAGCATCATGTGACGCCTTAAAAACCATGGGTAGATTGACTCTATTGCAATCCTGCTTGACAAGAATTCCGTCTTATTATATGTCGATATTTTTCTTAATTAAGACTTTATTAAGAAATTGACTAAACATATGAGGAGTTTTCTAAGGAAATGTAAGAATAAAAAGAGAAGATATCATATGGTTAAATGGAAAAGGATATGTAGATCAAAATCCAAAGGTGGGTCGAATGTGAAAGATTTGAGAAAACAAAACATCAGTTTATTAGTGAAATGGTGGTGGAAATTGGAAACTCAAGATGGTTTATGGCAAAAAAAAATTGTGAGCAAAATATTTGCGCACTAAAACTGTTGCCACTGCAAAGACAAGATTTAATGGCCAAGCTAGGAAGCTTTATTGAAAGTAAAGGATTTCTATTTTGAAGGGAGAAAAATAATTTTACATAATCTATATTGAAGGGAGAGAAATAATTTTACATAAAGGAGATATTGTGAGATTTTGGAAAGTTTCCTGGCTGGATGGGGCAAGCTTACAGGAATCTTATCCATTGCTCTTTGATATTAGTCGGGAGCCTAATAAAAACCTTCCTGCGATGTGTTCAGATGAACTTTAATATTACTTTCAGGCATTGTTCAAGAATTCAGCCGACTAATCAGTTAAATAGCCATTTAATCGCTTACCACATATTGGGTGCGTCAAGTGGCCAGGGCGATTAAATGGCATTTAATCGGCTGTTAGCCTGGTTAATCATCATCGATCAGGTAACTGAAAGGGCATACCAAGGCCAATATTTGGCCAATCGCTTGGGTTTGGGATCCTCCCGACCCTTGCTGGGAGCATGGTATAATACTACAACGTCCAGGTTACAATTCTACCTCTTGTCTAAGCTTTTTACATGCGTACACAATATATATATATATATATATATATATATATATATATATATATATATATATATAGACACACACACAAATAATCCAGTTAAATGGACGATTCACCGATTAATCGCTACTCACAAGCCAAGCGAGCAATTACCAGTTACCGAATTCCTAAACAATGCTTTCAAGAGAAGGCTGAGCCATGACCTGACGGCTTAGTGGCAATATATATTGAGTAGGCATCAAGATGTTCCTATATCAGATGATGTTGATAGGGTTACTTGGTCACTCAATAAGAAAGGGACGACGTGCTGAGCCCTGACCCGACGACGTGCGCAGCGCCGCAGCGGCACGACCCAACCGTCCCGACGCGTCCAACTCGACCCATCCGTGCACCTAATTTGTGTGACCACTGGGTCAGTCCGGACAACGCGCGCTGCCTCGCGTGTCCGACCACTTGTTCAGCCAGGCCCTGTAGCCAGTGGCACAAAGACACTCCTCCCCCCAAACCCTCGCCTTCCATATCCCGCGCGAAGAGCAGACGCAACCAGCCGCCGCCATTGACGGCTGTCGCCCCCCACCCCCACCCGCCGGCCCCCGGCCCCGGCGTGATATCGAGCAGGACGACCGCAAGCCGCGTGCGGCGCCGGACTTGACTGGACGCTCCACAGGCAAACCCGCCGCCCGGCCTCCGCCTCTACATTGGACGCGCACGACCTGTTCGGTCGTTTGCCGAGGTGCGTTCGCTGGCCTTTTCTTGGTAATCTGGTCCGCTGCGGGAGTTAGTACAGCCATTGACGATAGTGTACTTGACAGATGGGCAGCAGGCGAAGGGTGATCGAGTTCTTCTACAAGAATTATGTCGAGTCATCGTCCGAGGAGGAGTCCGACGGTGAGACCGAAATTCTTCTGGCGGCTTCACAGATGGTGCACGACAACTACCTCCTCCCGCCGCGTAGAGGTGGCTCGGCGAAGCGGCGCGAAGCCAACCATGAACGCGATCAGGAAGAGGGGCACATACGCCTTTACAAGGACTACTTCCACCCAATTAATCCAGTCTTTAAAGAGAAGGCATTCCGTCGCCGCTATCGGATGTCCAGAAACCTGTTCTTAAACATACTCAATGGGGTGAGGGAGTATGACGACTACTTCGAGGCCAAGTACGATTGCACCGGTAAGCTTGGCTTCTCCTCCTACCAGAAATGTTCAGCTACCATTCAGCAGTTTGCATATGGAGTGCCCGATGATCTCCTCGATGAATACATGCGCATGAGCGAGTCTACATGCCATGAGGACATGTATAGATTCTGCAGCGCAGTTGTAGCGGTGTTTGGCAAAGTATACCTGAGAGAGCCAAACACCGAAGACACTGCCCGCCTTCTGTCCATCAACGAACGTAGGGGGTTTCCTGGGATGCTTGGCAGCATCGACTGCATGCATTGGCAGTGGAAGAAATGTCCTTTTGGTTGGCAAGGGCAGTTAAAAGGGCATGCGGAGGGTTGCACTATCATACTTGAGGTTGTTGCATCACAGGATCTCTGGATTTGGCACTCCTTTTTTGGCATGGCTGGATCAGACAATGACATCAATGTGATGTAGAGGTCTCCGGTGTTTGCTAGGCTGGTAGAAGGCAATGCCCCACAAGTTTCCTATGAGATCAATGGCAATGCATATGATATGGGGTACTACCTAGCTGACAGTATCTATCCATCCTGAGCCACCTTCATGAAGACAATCCGTAACCCTGGAGATGGGAAATGCAAGAGGTTTGCGAAAGAGCAAGAGGCGCTAGGAAAGATGTGGAGCGAGCATTTGGTGTGCTTCATTCAAGATGGGCTATTGTTCGCTACCCTGGTAGAACCTGGAGCACGGAGAGAATGTGGGATGTGATGATTATGTGCGTGATCATGCACAACATGATCGTCGAGGACGAGCGTGATGACAGCATTTTGGACCAAGGCTAGGATTTTCAGGGTCAATTGGTTGAGCCAGAGCCAGGTGTAGCGTCTTGGGAAGAATTCATGCAAGTGCATGAAAATTTGTGTCACAGGCACACCCATGACCGGCTTCAACTAGATTTGGTTGAGCATATATGGGATCGTGCAGGAAACCAAAATGCTTAACCCCTTATTTGTTTTCTGTAATTTGAGTGACATTTGGTTGTTTATTATCGAACCATGTGAGTGTACACTATTTATATGTAAGCACTATTTTAATTATATTACCTAAGCTAGTTTATTTGCTTGTCAAAATATACATTTATCTATGTAAATTGGCTCTGAACTATTCATATACAAAGGGCCAGGTCTGGACAGCGCTGGCCAGGCGCGGACATTTGGGTCACGCCGCTGGGCGCGGTCAACCGGACAGGCCGGACCGCGGCCCCAAAGTACCGCGGGCCGACCCAAACAGACAGAAACGGACTGTTTCGGTCGCGCGTTTGGGTCAGCCCGGTGGAGATGCCCTAAGCGTTTGGAGAAGAATATTGCTGGTCCAAACTACAATTTGATCTGGATGGCAAGATACCTTTGAAAATTAAAAAATTCTTATGGCAAGCAATGTACAATGCTATTTTGACAAGGGACAACATGAAAAAAAGGAAATGGACTGGTAATCCACCTTGTTCTTATTGTAATCAGGATGAGAGTACGGATCACTTTTTTTTATTTGCACTTCTGCAAAGTTTGTGTGGGGTATCATTGGAGCAGTGTTTCATACTAATACTTGTCCCAAATCAATGTGGCAATGCTTAACCTGGATGCAGGTGTTCTGGCGGGGAGGGCGAAAATTTCATACTCTTCTTTTGGCTGCTGTTTGCTGGTTTTTATGGACAACCAGAAACAAAATAACTTTTGACCAATATCATCTGAAATCCCCTGTGTCTATTGTATTCACTATATGTGCTTTCCTCAATTGCTAGGCAGGGATGTACAAGGAAGAAGAGAAAAGAGCTATTAGGGTGAGAGCTGATCAGTTACTAAAGAAGACATGGGAATTCGCTTGTGAGCAGAGAGGATTTCCTTCGATGGCAAGGCAACAAGCTGGGGTGCTGATGATCACAGAGGGTTGAAGTCTTTGGTTCCCTGAACTTCTGTTGGTGTTGGTGTTGGTGTTCTGGGTTTCCCGAAACTTTGTTACTTTTGTAATGGGTCGTACTAGGCGTTCCTCGGGATCAAAACTTCCGATCCCCTGGGTCCTCCTCACGACACGTGTCCACTTAAAAACAGCCAAACTCCCGCTTTTGCTACAAACGTCCTGTTTTTGTTACAAAATATCCCGCTTTTGCTACATGTAGCAGAAAACGGTTCGGCATAGAAAATACAAAAATAGACTGGACCTTGCCGGAGAGTTCGCCGGAGACCTCGCCAGCGACCGTGTAGCAAAAAAAAAGTACTAATGTAGCAAAACCGACTTCACCGAAGACTCGCCGGAGCCTTTCACCGGAGACCTCGCCGGAGACCGGTAGCAAAACAATTGCGCTTTTGTAGCAAAATTAGAAAACCGATGTAGCAAGATGATTATGCTAATGTAGCAAAAGTCTGACTTCGCCGGAGACATCGTCAGAGCAAAATTGTAGCAAAAAAATATGCCATATAGCAGCGCCGCTCGCCGCATATAGCAACACCACAAGTCATACGTAGCAGGTCCGGTCGACGCGTGTAGCAGGACCGCTCGCTGCAGGTATCAGCGCCGATCACCGCAAGTAGCAGGTTCGGATGCAGCAGGTAACAACTACTGTGGCCGTAGGTAGCAACATCAGAAGCCGTATGTAGCAGGTTCGGTCGCTGTGTGTAGCATCGTCGTCGGCCGTCTGCACATGTCCGACGAGGCCCTTGACAGAGGCGCCTCGACGCCCGCCTGCAGGTAGACGGGGGTAGCAGTGCAACATCTGGTTGAGGAAGAAGGCCGAGGCAGAGATCGGTGGCAGCTTTCGGTGAGCTTTAGGGGAGGGCGACGGCCTCTGGCGAGCAGCAGCGGGGGTGGAGGCCCATGGCGGCGCGGCAGCGGGGAGCTGTAGGGGCGGGTGCGCGGCGCGGCGGCCGGAGATATAGGGGCGGGTGCACGGCGCCGCGGCCAGAGCTGCTTGAGCGGGTGGCGGCGCGGCAGCGGAGGGAGGCCCATGGCGGTGAGCCTTGCAGCGGCGGGGAATGGAGGCCCATGGCAGCGCGGCGGCGGGGAGCTACAGGGGCGGGTGCGCAGCGTGGCGGCCGGAGCTGCAGGGCGGGTACGCGGCGCGACGGCCAGAGCTGCCCGAGCGGGTGGCGGCGCGGCGGCGGAGCTGCAGGGACAGGCGGGCGGTGGTGCATCTGCAGCGAGGAAGCGAGGAAGAAGGCAGGGGAAAGGAACACGCGTGCGGTGGGCCCCTCCTGCATCGCGTTGCTGCAACGACGATCCCCAGGGGAGTAGTATCATTTCCCTTTTGTAATATGAACTTGTAGGTAGAACCCCGTAGGGGTGCTTGATATCGAGCATTCATACCGGGTTTCTAGTGTCCTCAAACGTGCTACCAGTTTCTTTTCCTTTTCCTTTTATTTTGTTTGTATTGTATATAGTATAAGACTCGTTTCTTCAGTTGAGCAATTAATGCAAAAGGGTATAGCTCGTTTGGGAAAGTACCTTGGCCTGAAGGATTTCCCTGCCCGAATCAGGCGGCGGCAGTGGCGAAGTGGACGATGAGCCTGCACCCTTTTGTAGCAGATGACCAATCCTGCGAGTTTCTTCATTCACAACTTTGATGTCCCTCATGATCTTGCTTAGTGGTTTCGGCGCAAGCAACTCAAGCAGGCGGTTCGAACAATAGCATAGAGCAGGAAAGAGCTTGAATTGAGGGCTAAGAATCTTGGCTCGCCGGGCTAGGGTGCAGCACGCGAGTATCATATCCTGGAGGTCATCGATGAAGTAGGTTGCATCCCTGGCCTGCAAAGCCAGCGCCTTGTCTCCAGCGCGCTGTGGCTCGGCTCCGGCGGAGATGAACCAGATCTTGAGCATGTACACCTTGAGCCCCAGCTCCTAGGCGCACATTTCCCATCGCACGATTGGATCTGGCGGCCAAACCTTCCATGGCCTGAGAAACAGAGCCGACCAGCTTTGGCGCCTCCGCCAGTTCGGCAGGTTCCAAGCACTACTAGGAAACAGCCTATCTGTGGCGTATGAAAAGGGAACTTCTATGGTGCATATCTTTGTCGCCACTGTTACCTCGCCACTGATAACTACTTCCTGTGGCGCATATGGATATGCGCCACAGAAGTTTCAGACTTCCGTGGCGCATTTCTTCATATGCGCCACAGGAAGAACTTCTGTGGTGTATGCGCCACAGATATGCCATGCGCCACTAACTATATAATTATATGCGCCACTGATTGTGTAACATGTATTCGAAGTAAAATACTTTTCTGGTGTATAAACAGGTATTTATACAGGATTTATACAGATGAGTATAAAATACATTGCACAAGTAGTAGATGCATGAAAACCGACATATATATAATACAAACACTTAGAGCCCGATCGAGATACATATATAGTGTCAAGTGCCAAATTTTTACACAAGCGCCGAATACAAAGTTCATATCACCTCACATTACAAATATGAAGTGGTCACCGCCGCCTACACTAGGATCAAATAGAATACAACTGTGATAATGGTGAGCAAGAGCATTAGCCCGACCAATATCTTCATCCGGTTCTTCTTCCACAAGTGGTTCCTCCACTTGGCTATCGCCTCCTCTCTAGTCGCGTATCCTTTGTAGATGTTGCCGCTGAACTTGTTCACTTGTTTGTGGCAATCCTCCCACTCCTCGTAGACTCCTGGAACCCTACCCATGTACACCACATACCACCTCGTCGCCATCTCTATAGACGACAAGGCATATTAGTAAAAATACAACGAAAAGAATGAATAAAGGGTTCACATCCATATATATATGTTCATAAAATATAAAACAAAGGATCCATAAACCTAAAAGTTAGATCATCATAGAAGCAATAAGTTCAACGACAACATGACCACAAGGTAGTTTAAGTCTAACAACAATGACCATTTCGACCACGAGATAGTAAAGTTTATGACACACACACACACACACTAATACACACACTGGATCATGCTAGAGGCACACATCGATCATGATGAAGACTTCCTCTTCTGGCACGGCTTCGGGAACGATAGATAGCCCTCTTTCGTCATCCACGTCCTTGTGTCACCCTGCTTACGGAGGCGTTCTTCGATCTCCCTCTTACTCAACCCTCTGGCTTGTTGTAGGGCACCGCCCCTTGTGTTGACATCTTCAATGATGATTTACGACAACTTCATCTGAATGTGATGGAAGTCTTCTCTAAGATCAGCATCGTTGATTTTTGCCAAAGTTTCGGCCCATCCTCGGAGACTAGATGGCAGCGTTAGGTTATGGCAATCCCGAACATAGCCTTTAAGGTGATGGAGGACGTAGAAGGCCTCCTTGGCACCAGCAGTCGACTGCTTGACGCAGGGGAAGTCGAGCACGTGCTTGAACACGTGTTTGCCATCCTTGATACATTCCTCCCTATCTACGAAGGTGCATCCCTTCTTGGTGTAGCCCTCGAGAGCCTCATTGAGAACACCCCTTATTCTAGTGTAGTCTTTCTTCTTCGTCAAACTCCCTGAGTCGAAATACGTGGCTAGCAAATACCTCGGGGCAAGGACGATGAGTGTGCAGTATTTGTCTCTGCGCAACACAGTTGGAACGGAATGTTGGAAAAAGAGCAAAGGAAAGAAATCTATAAGAAATGCATAAGTTACGGTGACGATGAGCGAGTGTGTGTACTTACTCGGGAAAGAAAGGCAAAAGAAATGTGCCCTTCCTCTTGTTGTCCACCATGAACTTCTCGAGGTACGTCGTCGCCTTGGTCCGTGTCTCTGATCCTTCGACCAACTGGCTGTCCCGTATGTATTAGGGATCCACTATCGCGATTTCCGGGGTACTTTCTCTCTTGATCGTGAGCGCCAGATTGAGCGCGTATAGGCGGACCAAGTTATAGTCCAGCCGTTTCGTGAGAAACAGCTTGAATATGTCCTTGAACGCTATGAAGAATATATCCGCGGGGGGTTCATCGACGAAGCCCACGTCCAATGGCACCTTGGCCGTGAAAACCGGGTAATTTGGATCGCCCTCTTTAAGAAGGAGGGCCTCTAGTGTCTTGACACGCTCGTGCAAAGTTAACATGGCTCCAACCGCAATGTGGATCATATCCGGAGTCAATATCGGATCACCAGCTACATGCACTCGGGGCAAGCCAAATTGTGTGGATGGTATGACGACGGCGTCCTGACCCCGGATCCTCTTCGGAAGAGGATGGCTCGCACCCTTCTTCTTATTATTACCTCTCTTCCTGTAGTGCTTCTTCTTCACAACAGTGTCAGCCACTGCCATCTGCTCATCAGTCGCCTTTCGGAGTGTGTTGGGGCTGAAAACTAATCCCGATTTCTCTTGTGGTGGATCAGCGGCCGGAGGCGTCTCTTGAGAAAGACCATGGAAGACCAGGCGTTGCGTGCATGTATTGGGCCGATCAGCTTGATGGTCGTCGCGAGCTGCGAAGGGTTCTTCATCCACAGAAGGCATATACAATCCTTTGGCGGCGCCGGTGTTGATGAAGTCATCAACATTGACCAATTCATCATCATCTTCATGGGTGCCATCATGTGGTGGTGGTAGCGGGGGCGATGGCGGTTGCGGCACAACGTCTTTGCCATGTGGCGGTGCACACGTTGCCAAGAGTTGATGGTGACGGCTGGTGGTGGCGACAACGGCGGCTACTGGCTTCCGAGGTGGTGGCCAGGCGATGATCGGTCGAGAGGTGGCGCCGGTGCTCCCCCCACAAGACGAATCTGGGTCTTCGGCCATGTCAAGGGCCAGTTGTAGAATTCCCCAAGGGTCTTGTGTTCGTCGGCTCCCTGAGGTTGAATGGGAGGGGGTCCATGTCGTCGCACCCTGGCAACACCCGAGCCAACCTGACCTTCATCACATCATCATCCATTGGATTGTTGTGCATCATGCGGCTCGCCGGTTGTATAAGAGTGCCCTTGGCAACATCCTTCAACTCACCGCCGACATCTTTAAGCAGGAGTACGCAAGAAAGTGTCCTGAGGAAAAAACATGTTGTTGGGCGTCATGAGATGGCAACAGTCATGCATCAAAGGCATAAAGGAGATGACGTGCACTAACTAATTAGTTACCTTGGTGATGGCGTGGATCTCGGCTAATGTAGAGACACGGCGGATGCCGGCGGACGGCCTATCATCATCTGCAATCTCCCGCTCGGATGCCTCATGAAGCACCGCCGCCGTCGGCTGCGCCTTATTGGTATCTTTGGCGGGAGGGGGCGTCGGTGTGACCAAAACGAGGGGATGCGTCCTGACGTTGACGGCCGGCGGGGTCACCAGGTCCGGCGACACGGTAACATTGATGCCCGAGTTGCTGCCGCTTAAGCTGGGCAGATGTATCGGCCCCTGTCGACCTCCCGCATTCCAAGCAGTAAGCCCCTCGAAAAACTCAGGAGGGATCATCGAGCGGAGCTTCTCTTCCACTAACTTGTCCACCGTTTTCTGGTCCACCGCCTTCTCCTCTAGTGTCTGCACCTTCATCTTCAGCTTTGCAACAGCGGCTTTATCCTGGTTCTTCCTGTCCCTTCTTTTCCTGGCGTCCTCTTTGTAGAACTCCTTGAACTTCATGCTCGTACCGAAGCTGGACACACGGCCAGCTGAGGACGGCGGCAACCCCTTGTCCCTCTTCTTGTAAGCATTGGTCGCCCTGTTGAAAACCGTGTCCCACGGCTCCGTCGAATCCTGGGACGACTCTGTGGCAGTAGCGTTCAGTTTCTCCTCCTGCAGAGACAAGGAAAGGTGAACCCATTTAGATTCTTGGCTTCATTATCTTAATTAGAACGCAATAGACTTGAGATCAGCGATAAATTCCTTACCAGATTCTTCTCGAATTCCTTCACCTCCGGATCATCGGTGATGAACTCCCTTGTTTCCTTGTCCAGGTAGTAGCGGGCCCGAACAAATTTCCTAAGCTGCAAGTCCGTGATTTTAAGCCAAGGGTTGTCTTTACCAAGGCGTTCAAGCTCGGCGTCCTCCTTGTCCCAAATGGCCTGTTCCCCCCCTGTAACCGCCGCTTCCAAGGTGGTGGTTACCTATGTTCTGTTCCCGCATACTCCTTCCCCATTGAGTCCATTTTATAGCGTCAGCGGTAGCTATATCCGCCTTGAATATCCTAAACTCCTCTTCGTCGAGCATCGGATTTTTCTTACTAATAACCTCCCAGCTTTCACCTGTCAATGCTGTTCTTCACCCGGGTTTTCCAGCTGCTCAAGGCGTTGCTCATCTTCGTGAGGGCTAGTCTGTTCACCGGGTTCTTATTTCTCTCGAGGTTTCTAAACTGCTCTGGGAATCTGTATCGCTTGTGAAGCTTCTTAAGGAGGTTATCGACCAAAGCTGCATGGTCAGCATGTCTGATGTACTTCGTGTTGATCGACATGCTTTCCCGGACGATGCACCCGAGTTGCAGGCCGTACCCGTTAGCAATCGCCTCTGGCGCAATGGGTTGGCCACTTTCTGTGACCTCAGTGAACTCATCACAGACAGTGGAGAGCACTGGCACCTTCCGCTCCTTCTGTTCCTTCTTCTTCTTCTTCTTCTTCTTCTGAGAAGCGGTCGGGTTGCCGCTACCGCCATCCGTCCTCTCGCCGCCATCGGTGCGGGCGCCGCCATCGGTGGTGTCATCCTCTTCGCAGCCGCCTTCACTAGTTCCATCATAGTCGTCTTCGTCCCCCTCGTAATCAGGATCTCCGCCCTCATTGGCCCCAGCAGCTCTGGCGACGGTCGCCTCCTCCTCCGGTGGTGGTGTCATCCTCATCGCCTCCTCCTCCTCCTCCTGTTGGGACCCCTGCCAGAATGACTGGTTGGCCTGTCTAGCTTGTTCTTCGACGCTGATCATGTGCTTAGAAGGGCCAGACTCCTTGTTGCCCAACATGTTTGCACTACTCTATTTAAAAGGCAAAATGTTAGCACAAATCTCGGCCGAAAAATTCGGCATGACCTTTGCTAATTTTTTGACCTAGGAGTGCCCATTTCTCAACCGAAACGGAAGTGAATCGACACTTCGGGAGAAATGGGCAACTCAAATGAAATCCCTGCAAGACAAAACACCCCATACCCATATTGACAGCCCCATACCCATATATGACAACACCATATAACAACACCATATAGCAGCACCATATAGCAGCAAGAAAATAGCCCCAGCCCCATCCATAGCCCCAGGAGTAGTAATAACCATATAGCAGCACCATATAACAACACCATATAGCAGCAAGAAAATAGCCCCAGCCCCCATCCATAGCCCCAGCAGTAGTTTACTGAATTTCAAACAACACCATATAAACAGCAGTAATCCCAACAGTTACTATCAGCAGTAAGCACTTGGAGAACAGCAAGAACAGAATAGTATGATCATAAACAGAATTCTGGGAAACCCTAAGCTGCACATCATTCTCTAGTGTCATTGACCACTGGAGTAAAACACAGAGGAATGTATGGAGAAGAAAACCTCCCTCTAGCAATACCATAACAAAAACAAAGCACAATGATAAATCTAGGGCCCATACTTTTCTCATTCATTTGTTCTCTAGGTGAACAACTCCCCAAACCCCTTGTTATTTAGGCCTACAAGGTAACTAATGTCGTGATCACTAACAGATGTAGATACTAACTTTGTATTAGTTAAACTGTAGATACTAACAGATGTAGATACTAATATTTCCACACTGCACAGGAAGGACAGATCAATATGCTAAAAAAACATCCAATCATCTTTGCAACCTTAGACTACTCATTCCAATATAGTAAGCCAAAGGATTGATCTTCGAAACAGCTCTTTTTCTCCAAACTCTAGAACAAAGTTGTCAATGATAAAAGAAGCCAGGGGTGGGTTGCAAGTTATTCTAATACTTATTTGCATATATTGGAGTTCTCAGATCATTGCTCAAAGTAGACAAATGACTTGTAATTCCTAAGAAGATACATTGTCTCGATTTATTCTACAAATGAATAAAACTAACCACCATTGCATCCTCCATAATGACATAGCAGAACATCAGTTCATAACATAAATATAGAAGGTAAAAATAAACTGGTTTTAGTTTCCTTCTTCTTAGTCAAGCACCTTCAATTCGAGGGTTCACCTTGTTGCACAACAAAGAAGAAGGCCACGACATGAATTCATATACACTGAATATCTCAAAATATACACTCATATACACTGAATATATCTCAAAATATACACTCATATACACTGAATATCTCAAAATACACGGTATGAATTATTCATTTTAACTGAAGCTTGTTCTCTGTATTTGCTTGTTCTCTGTATTTAACTGACAGAGAAAGGGAAAGAGCATCAGAGGGGGTGGGGGTGGGGGGGACGAACCGTGGGGGGTGGGGGGGTGGGGGGACGAACTTGCTGTGGTGGTTGACGACGATGAGGGTTGCGGGGTCCGGCGCGGCGGCTCCTCCTCCGGTGGCTCTTCCTCCACGGGCTGCAGGGCGGCTCCTCCTCCGGTGGCTCCTCCTCCACGGGTTCGTCGGGCGGCTCCTCCTCCACTAGTTCACCGGGCGGCGCGGCGGTGGCAGCTCCGGCAGCAAGGGCTAGCGCGGCGGTGGCGGTGGCGGGTTCGGTGTGACGTCTACGGTCGTCTAGGGCTAGCGCGCGACAGTGACTGAGAATGGGGAGAAGGGGTGAATCAGGCCGAACCGTTTATTTCGCTAAGTCCTGAGGTTCTGTGGCGCATTTCGGCAATATGCGCCACAGAAGTTGGAACTTCTGTGGCGCATACTGCTGAAATGCGCCACAGAACCTGTGGACTTAGTACAAAACGCGGCGCGCGTGGTAGTATGACAAGATCACACACTTGCCTTAGTGGTCTCTGATGCTTGCTTGTGCCATTCTAAACCTGAGGTAGCCAGGTTCGAATCCTGGCTGTCTCACACTTTTTTATTTTTTAAAAATATATTTTTAATTATAGATCTGCTTAAAATAAAGCAAGAACATATACAAACATTCATATTTATTCAAAAAACTCTCTTCCCAAACATATACAATCATGTAATGTGTTTTTAATTATATATATGTCTAAAATGAAGCAAGAACATATACAAACATTCATATTTATTCAAAAAACTCTCTCTCCGAACATATACAATCATGTGATGTGTCGAGCTAGTGTCTCTTCACAATCTTCTTTCCCTTTTTCGCCGTGGTTGAATACTTTAGCCCGTGCACTTTGAGATTTCTTCTTGTGAATGGACAACCTTTAGTAGGCAGTGTGGTCTTCCTTCTTACTTTAGTAGTAGTAGGCATGTCGAAGTACTTGTCGAATTCCTCTTTGATCTTTGGGTCGCCGTTTTTGTCGAAGTTTTGCTCGTTGGCGGCTCCTTCCATTCCGATGATGCTCCTCTTGCCCCTCCTAACTACAACACGATTGGGCTTTGACGGGTCGTTAATAAAAAAGCATTGATCAACTTGGCTAGCGAGTACCCAAGGCTCATTTTTTGCGGAGGCGTTCTTTGTTGATTTGGCATCTGGTATAACCATTGTGGTGAAATAGCGGCCTTCTTTTTCCATGTTCTTGGCCCATCTAACACGGAACATCGGTACGATCTCTCCACAATAGTCGAGCTCCCATATCTCCTCGATCCTTTCGTAGAATCTTTCCATCACAGTAGTCTCGTCATCAGCAAAGGAAAACATAGTTACTACCGAGTTTTGATATTCACTATTCTTGTCCTTTTCCTCGGTGTAGAATCTGTAACCGTTTATGTCGTATGACTGATAGGTCCTTAGGTTGTGCCCTGGGCCCTGCGACAAGGAGAATATGAGTTTTTGATCTTCCGTAGAAGGCGTCTGTGGGGGATTGTCTAGTTGCCTTTTCTTGAACCAACCCGTGAAGCTGGAGTTGTGCTCTCTGGTTACGTCTCCCTTCTTCCTCGGCCGGCCCTGGTCGACGTACTCCTGCTCGATTAAGCTTCTGTGATCTTCGACCCAAGGGCCGACCACTTCAATGTGTTGTAGCGCGACTCGGTGTGCCCTTTCAAAATCAGTGCGTCGACCATCAATGCCAACATGTAGTGAGCGGCAGCCCTCACGGTGACCATATCCACCGAGCCTGCCGAGGTGCTTCTTTGTGGGTATTCCAACATCCTCGTTCTCGGTGGTTAGATAATTCTGGCAGAAGGAGATGCACTCGTAGATCAGAAAGCCCTTGGCTATGCTTCCATCTGGACGAGACCTGTTGCGAACGAATCCTTTGATGACACCGTTTAGCCTTTCAAATGGCATCATGTTGTGTAGGAATGTCGGCCCGAGCTGGATGATGTCGTCCACGACATGTACAAGCAGATGCACCATGATGTCGAAGAATGCGGGCGAGAAGTAAATCTCAAGCTCGCATAGTATCATCACGATCTCTTCCTGTAGCCTGTCGAGCTGCTTCACACCGATCGACTTCCTAGATATGACGTCGAAAAAGTTACAGAGGCCAAACAACGTCTCACGGACATGCTCGTCCATTATCCCACGGATCGCAACAGGGAGTATCTATGTCATCAGCACGTGACAGTCGTGAGACTTCATACCGCTGAACCTCTTCTTCGCCACGTCCAGATATCTGCTTATCTTCCCCGAGTAACCGTGAGGAACTTTCACTCCTAAGAGGCACCTGAAAAACTGCTCGAGCTCCTCCAGACTCAGAGTGAAGCAGGCAGCGCGAAGCACCACCTCATTCTTCTTAACTCTTTTGCGGCAACCTTGAGTCCCTTCCTGATGATGATGATGATCATCATCATCATCACTATCAGGGTACTGAAGATCTTTCTTTATGCCAAGCAATTTAAGGTCCTTTCTTGCTTTCGGCCCATCCTTGGTCCTCTCCGGCATGTTCAGTAGAGTGCCAAGCAGACTCTCGGTAACGTTCTTTGTGATGTGCATTACATCGAGGCTATGGGGAGTGTGAAGGACCTTCCAATACGGCAGGTCCCAGAAAACAGACCTTGCTTTCCATACACCCAGCAGTGGCTTTGTCCTCGGTCGTTTTTTTCCAGGCGCAGGGCAATCTACCCAATTATTCAAAAGCTCCTCGATTTCTTCGCCGCTCCTCGGACGCGGGGCTCTTTCGAGCTCGTCCTTACCATTGAACAGGTCACCATGTTTTCTCCACGGGTGATCCATGCGGAGCCACTTTCGAGTACCTTGGAACACGGTTCTCGAAGACCCAGGATCCCTTGGTAGCTGGAGATGCGGTGTCTCATCCATGCACTTGACGCATGCATTGTGTCCGTGGTTCACCTGGGCCGATACATATGCGTAACCAGGATAGTCCTGCACGGTCGTGAGCAACATGGCTCTTAGATGGAAATATTCTTTAGTGTAGGCGTCCCACGTACGAGCCGGCGTCTCCCACAAGCTGGCTAACTCCTATCTCAATAGCCTGAGATACAGATGCATATCGATACCTGGTTGTTTTGGCCCCTGAATAAGAATTCTCATGTGTACATACCTTTGCTTCGTGCATAGCCACGGGGGAGGTTGTATGGCCATACAAACACGGGCCAGGTGCTATGCGTGCTACTCTGGTTTCGAAAAGGATTGAGTCCATCGGTGCTCATACCCAGCCTGACGTTCCTTGCATCGCCCCCGAACTCTTCAAACTCGATGTCTAATGCGTTCCACTGGCTAGCGTCTGAAGGGTGTGTCAGGATCTTGCCCTTCTCTGGATCATCTTCGGGTTTCTCTCTTTTCGCGTGCCATTGCATGAGCTTTGCTTCCTTAGGATCTAAGAAATATCGCTGCAGACGAGGGGTGATAGGAAAGTACCATACCACTTTTCGAGGAACTTTCTTGTTCCCTCTCTTGTACCGTCCTTGGCCACACACCGGACAAGTGGTTCTATCCGCGTACTTGTTCCGATAAAGTGCGCAATCATTGATGCATGCGTGGTATTTAATGTGTGGTAGGTCGAGAGGGCACACAATTTTCTTGGCCTCCTTGATACTTGTTGGCAATGTGTTCCCCTTAGGAAGTCGGTCGTGCCAGTATTCCATGTTCGCGTTGAAGCTCACATCGGTCCATTTGTGTTTGGCCTTCATCTCTAGAGCCTTGAGCGTTACACTCAAACGTGTATCCTCGGGGCGACACCCAGGATACAATGGAGTCATCCTGTCTACCTCCATTTGGGCCAGCTTGGCTTTCTCTCTGGCTGCAGCTTTGTTGTTGCTCGTCTCCTTGAGGAGCAGTTCTTGAACATGAGGGTCCTGCAAGATCGAAGTTAGCAACGTCTGTGTGTTCGCGTCTTCTCCTTCTTCATGATCATGCCCGTCGTCATCTCCTTCTCCATGTTGATCATGCCCGCCGGCATCTCCTTCGTCATGATGATCATTCCCGCTGGCATCTCCTTCGTCATGATGATCATGCCCGGTAGACTCTTCGTATTCTCGCCCGCCCACGTCTTCGTGACCACCACCATGTCCTGCCGGCGCCTCATTGAGGTCGCGCATGAAACCGCGCCTAAGCAGGTGACCCTCCAATTGTCTAGATTCAGGGTCGATCCAGCGCTGCAGTTTGCATGTTCGACATGGACATCTTATCATGGTCTTGTTGTTCAGAATCATGTCCTCCTTCGCGCCTTTCTTGTACCTAGCAATTCGACCTTCGCTCATCGTGAGTACCATGGTTGCCTGAGCGGTCAAAACAAAGAATATAGGTGAGAACCACACCATATGAACACACACATGCATGAATGCTAGCCGGAAAAAATTCGGCATGACCTTTCCTAAAATTAGGACATATGGGTAGTGCAAAAATTTGCCGAAATGGAAATGAATCAACATTTTGGCAAACATCGATGCAACCACACCGGTCGGGCCCGACAACAACAAGAAAACAACAAAAAACTTCCTCCCATTGCAAACATTCATGCACCACACACAAGCATCGTCTCACCATGGATCGCACACACACACCGCCCGCGCGACAAGCTTCACCTACATGTTCATGATGTCCAAGTACTCACCTAGCTATAGTAGACACAATAATAGCGAGAAGAGACCGCGCGATGAGAGAGTATGGACAAATAGATCTACAATGCAAGTTGGTGGAGAGGAAATTAGTAAACAAATAGAGAGATGTGAGAGGGAAAAGTAAGGAACTTTTAGATCTAGAAGTTGGAGCGAAGCTTCTACTTACCAATCTATGGATTAAAGTAGGTTTAGATATAAGAAAATGGAGAAACTATGGGCAAGATGGGGTTGTAGGGGTTCGTAGCATGGAAAACAAAAATTTTCTATCGCATACAAACAAACAAGCCAAGATCTATCTACTAGATTGTAGCAACGAGTCGATGGTGGAACTCACCCTCGAAGATTCCAAAGCGGTTAACGAGAGCAGATTCTCGTGGGTGATGTAGTCGTACTCTTTCCGATCTCAAGATCGCGTAGACGATCCTTCCGGCGCCGCGTTCCCGCAGCGCTCCCGCAGTCGGTCACACGTTCGGTACTCGACGAAGACCTTCCTCTCCCTTGTTCCAGCAGGCAGCGGAGGTTGTAGCACTCTCCTCGCGATTCCGGCAGCACAACGGCGTGGTACCGGAAGTAGAGGGGAGATCCCGCAGGGCTTCGCCTTAAGCCGGTGCGAGTATGGTGGAGCTTATGAGAGAGGCTATTAGTGGTCTAGTAATTAGACACACCAATTAGAGGGCTCTAAACCAATTAGAAGGCTCTAAACCGAAACAGCTCTAAACCGGGGTCTAGGTCTAGTTTCTAGTTTAGAGGATAGGAACTTGTGTGTCTTGTGTTGTATTGGGAGGGGAGCCCTGCCCCTCCCTTTATAGGTGGGAGGGCTGGCGCGCTAGGGGAGGGAGGGAGTCCCTCCCCAACTCGGCCTAGGGCTGGCCGCCGGCTTGGGGAGGAGGACTCCTCCCCAAATTCGGTTTCCTCCTCTCCTCCCACTTCCCAAAAACTGCCGTTTGACTTTCAAACTAGCCGTTTGACTTTTTCAATTTAGGATTCAATTTAATCCTTTATTTGGGACAGCAAGAACACTTAGTACATGATGCAATCATTCCAACATGCAATGACACATTCATGTACCCCTTCCCCTCCGGAGTGCCGGACATTCCGGGACCTTCTAGAATGTTCCTGATGAAAACACCGAAATCATTCCCGAACTCCGAAACGGGACTTTCCTTATATGAATCTTATTCTCCGGACCATTCCGGATCACCTCGTGATATCCCGGACCCCATCCGAGACTCCGAACAACATTCGGTCTCTTTCTCATAATACCATAACTACTCAAACAACGTCGAATCCTTAAGTGTGTCTCCCTACGGTTCGTGAATTATGCGGACATGATCGAGACACTTCTCCGAACAATAACCAATAGAGGAATCTGGAAATTCATATGGCTCCCACATATTTCTACGATTACTTTGCGATCGAATGAACCACTTACATACGATACCAATTTCCCTTTGTCTCACGATATGTTACTTATCCGAGGTTATGATCGTCGGTATCTCTGCATACCTAGTTCAACCTCGTTACTGATAAGTACTCTTTTCTCGTTCCCGTGATATGTGATCCCTTGTGACCAAGTCACATGCTTGCAAGCTAATTGGATGACATTTCACCGAGAGGGCCCAGAGAATATCTATCCGTCATGTGGATGGACAAATCCCACTCTTGATCCATGTGTTTCAACCAATACTTTCTGAACACCCAATGCCACTTTTATAGCCACCCTGTTACGGTGTGGTGTTTGATGACATCAAAGCATCCATCCAGTAAAGGCAATATGCATGATCTCATGGTCGAAGGAATTAGGTTACTATGTATCAGAAAGCATATAGCAATTGAACTATTGAAATGACTTGATCTTTATGCTACGCTTATCTATAGGAGTATGTCCATCACATCATTCTCCTAATGATATGACCCTGTTGTTAATAACATCTCTATGTTCATGATCAGGAAACAATGATCATATATTAACCAACAAGCTAGTTTAACAAGAGGCTTTACTAGGGACTCTTATTTTAGTTTACAAATCACACAAGTATTAATGTTTCCGGTTAATACAATTATAGCATGGTATGTAAACATTTATCATAAGTGTGAAGATATGATAATAACCACTTTATTATTGCCTCTTGGGCATATCTCCAACAGTCTCCCACTTGCACTAGAGTCAATAATCTAGTTTCAAACCTTTGTGTTTTTCAACACCTATGGCTTTCCGGTGTTGTATGCACACGATTGCTAGTGGTCAACTGATCTCCGGATCTGACACTTCCAGGTCCGTGTGTAATTGCATGTCTTTGCGTCTCTATGCATCACTCATTCTCTAATGAGATGGCTTTGTATAAATTTGGTATTTCGGTGTGACCTTTAGCTCTTTAGGGTTAAAACATGTTGATAATATTGTCGCACAATATATCTTCATAGTATTATCCCACTGAGAACTACACCTAGTTTGATAACAAACTTCTTGACACAAATGCCCTCTTTTGCTGCTATAATAGCAGTCATATACTTAGCCTTTTGTTGTAGTATCTGTCACAATGTCTTAACTTTGGAAATCATCCAAATCCATTATGGAACTCACTTTCCATTATATTGTGCCACCCTTAGTTTAGATTGAGATAAACTTAATTTGTACTTTGTGACAAAGCTAGTATCAATGTAGTACTTTTACAATGAACTAACCATCTATTTGTCACTTCTACAAATATTATACTCTTAGTTCTTTCAGAAGATCATAAGAATATCCTTACTATTGTCCAATGATCATCTTACGAATCATTCTGGTATATGCTCTCAACATTTAGAGCATAGGACATATCTGGATTTGTACATATCACAGTATGATTGATATAAATACTCTTTGTGATTTCATACATCAAGTATCAATCTATACTTGATTATTTGTTTCACTTTACCAAATGTCAATACACTTGAATATATCATCAACATTGAACTCATTCAATCCTTTCTGTGCGACAAGAACCTTCTCTTGTAGTTTCTATATTGAACTCATTCAATATCTTATCTATGTACTTCTGGCACAACCATATTAGCGTCTATTGAAGCCAAATATTTGGGTTTTGCCTAAGTCTTTCATCGGGATGAAATTCTTAATATGTGTTAATAAAATATACATTATTTCCAATCAACAATATGTCTTCCACATAATGTATTAGAAACATGTCTTAGCGCTCCCACTTAATTTCTTGCAAATGCAAGCATCTCCATCGTCTCTGATGAACTTTTAAACTCCTTTAACAGTTTCATCACAGTGAAGATTCCAACTCCGCTATGCTTACTTCAACCATTGAAATTTGCATATGCTTTTTAGCATCCTTTGAATTAACAAAACCCTATGGACCGTGTTATGCACATGTCCTAGGTAACGATTCTATTAGAAGAACTTGTTTTGTTTATTCAACTACCATATAACAAATTATATGTAGTGGTTGCTACATTAATCCGTCTAGACTAAATATCACTATGATAGATCAAATCTTGTCATAGTCAACCTTTGAACATTGTTGTAAACTCTTTCCCAACATGTCGACTATTTCATAGATGTAAAACATCCATGTCTATTTCTTTATAGATCCAGACACAACTGTAAGGTCTTACACCTTTCTCGAGGGTCCTTCAAGTTCAAAACTTGATTTCTCGTGTATGGAACTATCACGGATTTTATGGCTTCAAGCCATTTTACGGAGTCAGGGCCCATCATCGCTTCTCTGCATGTAGTCGGTTCATTATTCTCAAATAATGATTCAACCCTCAAATCTTGGTATTTGATTGTTCATCCGACCTACTTGTTTCAATAGGAACTTGGATCTCCGTGACCACAACCTTTTTGAGGTACGTGAACCATGAGCATTGTTGCTGCCTCCGAAACACTTTTCGGCGCTGCGCAACTTTGCACATACAGCTAAGGTTCTTAACCTTATCAAAGTTCTATTGTCCTCCCACTTAACTTTTCACGAAAAATTCCTTCCAAAAGAAACTTGACGTTCTAAGCAACAAACACTTTTGTCTCCGGTGTTTATGGAGGAATACTTAATAGTCATACAAAGACAGGTTCATCCGACTTTGGTTGCAAACATCTTTCTTATGCATAGCATACCAATGTTTAAGAAAGGACAACTTGGGTTTTATCCCAAACCATAACCTTATATGGTGTCATTTCAACGGATTATGATGGAGCTCTTTTCAGTGGAAAAACGGTAATCTCTAAAGCTTTTAATCTTTAAAATGCAATGGCAGTTTTATGAATTACACCTTTCGATCTTACCATGTCAAACAAGGTTTAATTACATATCTCGAACGCTCCATACTCTTATGGTGTTTCGGGAAATGCAAATCCACGGAACGATTCTTTAAATCTTAGGTATTATGCTAAACTTGTAACTCAAATATCTTCCTTTATGATCTTTATCATAAACTGTTTATATTCTTGTTACAATGATTTTGCACTTCATCTTGAAAGTCTTTGAACTTTTCAAATGTTTCATACTTCATCCTTATTAAGTAAATATTCATATATTCACTCAAATTTTTGGAGAAAGCATATGAAGTTGAAATCCATCGCTCTTGACTACACATAACGGACTTCGTACAACAATATGTACAAGTTCCAATAAGCTAGTCATTCGTTCCCTTTTGGCCTATGGACGAAGTTTTAATTATCTCTAGGAAAGTTTCACAAGCGTCATATGATCAAAAATCAGAAGACTCCAAAATTCCATCAACATGGAGTTTCTTCATGTTTTCTTTCCAATATAATTCAAACGGCGATGTCACTTCCTAAGTGATCTTTCAATCAATTTGTCTTTCGACATTTTTAGCACTAGTTTTATGGATGTGATGTCTCCAACGAGATTTGCGAATCATCCATCTTTTATGGATTACGGCAATTATTTGAACAATCCTTTTGTTCTCAAAATACCTGATAAAACAAATCTTGAAGGCAAGCTTTGATGTTTAACAAGCAACACAATGACCCTTTATTTTGTTCTTGATGAACATCATCACATATTCTTTTGCTAGTTACTTAGGCCATTGTAGTTCATGAATTCTGTTGTTTCGTATGACGATTCATACCAACAAATTCAGTATCAAATACTTAAGAACCACATTTTAATAAGCAAAGAATATAGCCACAACATGTACATCATCTATATACTTAAACTGAACAATTCTAGTTTTTTTTCTTTTCTGCCATATATTTATGAGATTCCCTTTCAGTATTTCCTTTTCAGTTTGAAAGAATCTATTAACATCAATAGTGGAGTCATACATATGACATATAGTCCAAAGCGTGTATAATTAAATACCAATGTCTTTGGACTTGCACTTTGAAGTAGATCACCATCATCAAATGTTTGGTGTTCTTTCAAATTCCTTTCATTAGTAATCTCTTGGTGTAGTAAACATTTTACCTACATCAAATATTCACCCTTATCATGGAATCGTCCATGATCAAGCTACTTTTAGCTTATAACGATGAATTATGAGTATAATGTTGCTATCCAAAACCTTTTGGAGGATTAGGACAACAAGTGTCTCCAACCCTTTTGCAAATTCTCATCAAATATGAGAACATGACTTTTGCCATATTATACTCTATCATGTTGCAACCAAAACTTCGTTTCAGATATCACAATATCTTCCACACATCATGGTTTCTGAAACAACTCTTTCAGATCCTAGATAATCTTGATATTAAGGGAATCCTTTGAATATCAAGAATCATGGATACAAACATGATACTTATATACTAACACTTGGAATTGTTACTCTTGTTTTAATACCAATTATTAAACTTCATGGAGTAACCGGAACTTACTGAAAGTTTGCAATAGGACTTTTAAACTTTAGATTAACACTTCAAAACAATACGATACCAGTTCGTAAAGTAACTAACCAGAATTCTATAGTTCTATCATCTCAATTATAACTAATCGCAAGGTGGTAAACGGATGCCAATGACTACAACAACTATGCAAATTCACTTTGATTTAGTTTATGATAAATTGAGTTCTAATTAATAATTAAATTAATCTAGGTGAACTCCCACTCAAAACAATATCCCTCACATTGTTTTAGTGATCACACGAACCAAATCCACCACATCAAAACCGATCATCACGAGAGTTGATATAGTTTCAATGGCGAACAATCGACATGTTCATCATATCTACTATATGATTCATGCTTTACCTTTCGGCGATCCGTGTTCCTGAGGCCATGTCTGTACATGCTAGGCTCGTCAAGACAAACCTTAGCTTCCGCATAAGCAAATCTGGCTTGCTTACGTTGTAGTCACCCGCGGAATCAAAGACACCCGATCATCACGTGGTGTTTCGAAGCAGCAAGCTTTGGCAACGGTGCATACTAAGGGTGAACACTTTAGAACTTGAAATTTATGTGTATGAGGGATCATCTTATAATGCTACCGTTGTCTACTAAGCAATACAAGATGCATAAAGGATTAACATCACATGCAATTCATAATATGTGATATGATATGGCCTTTCTTCTTTGTGCTTCCGATCTCCATCTTCAAGCACGAACATGATCTCCATCATCACCGGCATAGCATCAAGGTCAATGACGCTTCTTCATGGTTGTCGTCCACCAGCTTCAACTATTACAACTATTTTGAATAGACACGCAGGTCTTAACAGAAATTAAAGACAACCATATGGCTCCTGCCGGTTGCCAACTTACAATAAGGAACATTGCATACATCAAATATAATCACAATCATGGCCATATCACATCACTGCACACCCCTGCAAAACAAAGTTAGACGCCTCTACTTTCTTTGCATATTTTACGTGGTTTGGGGCTTTCAATAAGTGTCGTTCTAACTTACGAACAAGAACCACAACATTGATACTAGCATTGTTGATCACCCGTTGTAAATTGGATCTTTACTATGCTAGGAGAAACAGGCACCCGCAAAGCCACTTATGCAATACAAGTTGCATGTTAAGCGTGGAGCAAGTCTCATGAACGATGTCATGTAAGGTTAGCCCGGGCCGCTTCATCCCAACATACCGCAAGATGCAAAGTACACAAAAAGCAATCGACAATAAAAGCATCAACGCCCACAATGACCATTGTGTTCTACTCGTGCAACAGATCTACATATAGACACGGCTCTGATACCACTGTAGGGGTTCGTAGCATGGAAAACAAAAATTTTCTATCGCATACAAACAAACAAGCCAAGATCTATCTACTAGATTGTAGCAACGAGTCGATGGTGGAACTCACCCTCGAAGATTCCAAAGCGGTTAACGAGAGCAGATTCTCGTGGGTGATGTAGTCGTACTCTTTCCGATCTCAAGATCGCGTAGACGATCCTTCCGGCGCCGCGTTCCCGCAGCGCTCCCGCAGTCGGTCACACGTTCGGTACTCGACGAAGACCTTCCTCTCCCTTGTTCCAGCAGGCAGCGGAGGTTGTAGCACTCTCCTCGCGATTCCGGCAGCACAACGGCGTGGTACCGGAAGTAGAGGGGAGATCCCGCAGGGCTTCGCCTTAAGCCGGTGCGAGTATGGTGGAGCTTATGAGAGAGGCTATTAGTGGTCTAGTAATTAGACACACCAATTAGAGGGCTCTAAACCAATTAGAAGGCTCTAAACCGAAACAGCTCTAAACCGGGGTCTAGGTCTAGTTTCTAGTTTAGAGGATAGGAACTTGTGTGTCTTGTGTTGTATTGGGAGGGGAGCCCTGCCCCTCCCTTTATAGGTGGGAGGGCTGGCGCGCTAGGGGAGGGAGGGAGTCCCTCCCCAACTCGGCCTAGGGCTGGCCGCCGGCTTGGGGAGGAGGACTCCTCCCCAAATTCGGTTTCCTCCTCTCCTCCCACTTCCCAAAAACTGCCGTTTGACTTTCAAACTAGCCGTTTGACTTTTTCAATTTAGGATTCAATTTAATCCTTTATTTGGGACAGCAAGAACACTTAGTACATGATGCAATCATTCCAACATGCAATGACACATTCATGTACCCCTTCCCCTCCGGAGTGCCGGACATTCCGGGACCTTCTAGAATGTTCCTGATGAAAACACCGAAATCATTCCCGAACTCCGAAACGGGACTTTCCTTATATGAATCTTATTCTCCGGACCATTCCGGATCACCTCGTGATATCCCGGACCCCATCCGAGACTCCGAACAACATTCGGTCTCTTTCTCATAATACCATAACTACTCAAACAACGTCGAATCCTTAAGTGTGTCTCCCTACGGTTCGTGAATTATGCGGACATGATCGAGACACTTCTCCGAACAATAACCAATAGAGGAATCTGGAAATTCATATGGCTCCCACATATTTCTACGATTACTTTGCGATCGAATGAACCACTTACATACGATACCAATTTCCCTTTGTCTCACGATATGTTACTTATCCGAGGTTATGATCGTCGGTATCTCTGCATACCTAGTTCAACCTCGTTACTGATAAGTACTCTTTTCTCGTTCCCGTGATATGTGATCCCTTGTGACCAAGTCACATGCTTGCAAGCTAATTGGATGACATTTCACCGAGAGGGCCCAGAGAATATCTATCCGTCATGTGGATGGACAAATCCCACTCTTGATCCATGTGTTTCAACCAATACTTTCTGAACACCCAATGCCACTTTTATAGCCACCCTGTTACGGTGTGGTGTTTGATGACATCAAAGCATCCATCCAGTAAAGGCAATATGCATGATCTCATGGTCGAAGGAATTAGGTTACTATGTATCAGAAAGCATATAGCAATTGAACTATTGAAATGACTTGATCTTTATGCTACGCTTATCTATAGGAGTATGTCCATCACATCATTCTCCTAATGATATGACCCTGTTGTTAATAACATCTCTATGTTCATGATCAGGAAACAATGATCATATATTAACCAACAAGCTAGTTTAACAAGAGGCTTTACTAGGGACTCTTATTTTAGTTTACAAATCACACAAGTATTAATGTTTCCGGTTAATACAATTATAGCATGGTATGTAAACATTTATCATAAGTGTGAAGATATGATAATAACCACTTTATTATTGCCTCTTGGGCATATCTCCAACAGGGGTGTGAGGGAGGAGGAAGACGAGTTGGGAGGAGGTAGAGATGTGAAATGGGTGGTGGTGGGATAGATAGATAAGAAAGCTAGCTCATGTCACCTTTTTAACATATGGATCTGGACGCCCTCATCTGTGGCGCATATGGAGGAAATGCGCCACAGATGCTGAAACTTCTGTGGCGCATTTCTACCATGTGCGCCACAGAAGTGGGTGAATAAGATTCCCTCTGTGGGGCCCACCCCCAAGTTCTGTGGCGCACGTTCACAGAAGCGCATATGTCAACATGCGCCACAGAACTTTGGTGAATTAGATTCCGTGGTGGGGCCCTCCTCCATGTTCTATGGCGCATATTACAGAATGCGCCACAGAACTTGGATCATCCCCCCCGCCGGCGGGTCCCACCAATCTTCTGTGGCGCATGCTCTGGAAAATGCACCACAGAACTTCCAAACTTCTGTGGCGCATTCTTTCCAGTGCGACACTGATGTCTTCCTGTGGCGCACAAATTGGCCTATGCGCCACTGAACATCTTGTCTATCTATAGGCTATTTCCTAGTAGTGAAGCCGCCAGCTGACGCTAATTCCTCCATCTCTTCCTCTCTTGGTGATTGCTTTTGGTGGGAGATTTGGGTGGTCGTAGGCGGGAAGGGAGATGGTGCTTACTCGCGAGCTTATCAACGCGACCCCCCCAATCCAAGTCAATGAACGATATAGACTCCTTCCGTCCAAACGTGTCACCTTCCCCGTAGTTTCCGTCGGATGTCGTGTCTAGACTAGGCACAGTGCGGGTACCGAGAAACTATGGTAAGAGCATCTCCACTCCACACGCACCTATGGGTTCCAATTTGGCATGTAGTTACCTTGTATCAGAGTCACCGTCTCTCGGTTGTCGCCCCTAAATAGCTCATCCAATCACAATTGCAAATTCAAACATTCAAAAGGTTGTCGAAAATTGAAACATAGTTTTGCCGTCACCAAGCATTGTATAGTTCAAGCGATGCAATCGCCGCAAATCACTGGAATACATGTCTGTCGGTGATCAAAATAAACATACGGGAAACACGAAAATCAAACAGGGATGGGATCATCCGTCGTGGTAGGAGGCACCTCCGGGGTCGCCGGTGGCGGAACGGTGCTGGCCTAGATGAGGATCGGGGTCGGGGTTGGGGTCGCAGTCGCCGGTGTCAGGTTACTGTTCTGGTTGGCGGTCGCTCGGTTCTCGGAGAGGATCAGGGCGCGCTGATCAACACACCACGCCCTCACCTCGGCGTCCATGTCCTTTGTGTTGACCATCAAGATTGCCAAGTCCTCCCTCCTCTTCTTTGTCACCACGTTGGCCTTGATGAGGCCGAGCTTGATGTCATGTCGCTCGATGACTGATGCCCACCTTGTTGCGGTGATCTCCTCCAACCTGGTGGCCTGCTCCGCCCTCATGGCAGCGTGTGTGGCGACGTCGGTCATGCAAGCTAGGATGGACGAGTGTAGTTTCTCGATGGTTGGCGCCACGTCCCTCATGGTATTGGCCTTCCTTTGGCCGACGGGCCGTCCCTCTGATGCCACAGATGGTGCCGCCCACGATTCGTAGGTGCTGGACTTGGCCTTGACGAGAGAGGTTCGTGTCTCCGTCCACTTATCGCACCCCTCGATCCGTGCAAAGACGTGGATGAACTTAAACTCATTGTCGTCGTTGTCCTCACGGTAGGTGGAGATCATGGCGTGCATCTACGAAAAACACAAGTCGGACACAAGTATGAAATGGGCGGGAGCGGGCGGCGATGGGGGATGTTTACCTAATCGTCGTAGTTTGTGCCGCTGACATGGACGCGGCGTACCTCCTCCATGATGTTGTGTCACTTATTGCAGCCGTGTTGGATCATGGACCAACGCTGAGACATACCGGAGTCGTTGCGGTCGTGGTGCAAGTCCTTAAAGTAGGGATCCAACAACCGCTGCTCATCGTACGCCTCCTTCACCCTCTTCCAATAGCAGTCTGAGTTCGGGTTGGCACTGGTGAAAGGGTCTATGAAGGGAATATGTCCTGAGAGGCAATAATAAAGTTGTTATTATCGTATTCCAAGTATATAATAGATGTTTATTTTGCATGCTATAATTGTATTGATTGGAAACATTAATACATGTGTGTTTAATAAACAAATAGAAGGTTCCTAGTTATGCCTCTCTTATAAACTAGATTGTTGATTAACAAGATGATCAAGGTTTCCTAATCATAGACATTGAATGATGTGATGAACATTCATCCAAAGTATAGTATTACAATCGAAGTCATTGTGTTTATATTGCTATAACATCATACGAAGTAATCCTAGTCCTTAGACCATGAGATCATGTCAATCACTAACACTAGAAGAGTAACTTGATAATATCAAACGTCACACCATAACAGGGTGACTATAAAGGTGGGTGCAGATACTCTGAAGGTGTTATGTAGAGGCTCATGGATCAAGAGTGGGATTTGTCCATCCCGATGAAGGATAGATATACTCTGGGCCCTCTCGGTGATATCACATTGAGATAGCTTGCAAGCAAGTGATGTGATCACTAGAATGTTATATCACGGGAACGAGAAAAGAGTGCATGTCGGTAACGAGATCAAACTAGGTATAGAGATACCGATGATCGAATCTCGGACATGTAATATATCGCGAGACAAAGGGATTTAGTTAGTAGCGTTGAAGGTTCTCACGATCACAGAAGTCATCGTTGAATGTGTGGGAGTCGGTATGGATCTCCAGGTCTCGCTATTGATTATTGATCGGAGAACGGTCTCGATCACGTCTGCATTATTCGTGAACCGTAGGGTGACACACTTAAGGGGTACCGACACCATTTGGAGCAAATGTGTTCCAGGAAAAAGAATTACAAAGCGCTAGAATTATTTCAATGAACACCGGAATTGTTTCGGGTGAAATTGCTCCAATTGGTTCTGCATGTGATATTGAAATATTGTAGGGGGTTTTATGTGAATGTTTGTTAATTAAAGTAATTAACAAAATTCTGAATAAAATAAATAAAGGAGTTTTATTAAATGAGAGTTGCATTTAATTTGGTGGAAGTTTAATGCATGTGAGTGGAAGTGTGAGTGGAGGCATGTTTATGTGAGTTGAGCTTCCACCACATGAATGTGGAAGAGGTGGGGGAACCTCCCCTTGGTCGCCGACCATGGAGAGGGGCTGCCCCCCCTCTCCCTATAAAAGTCCCCTCTCCTCCTCACAAAGAACACCTCCTCGTGAAGGATCTCTCTCCCCCTCTAGAATTATTCCCCCATGGTCTCGGATTAGCGAGATACATGTTCCCGGTGGCTTTTCATCTAGAAGGAGTTGCTGCTTTCGCTGCATCGCTGGAGCGGGGAGGTGGAGGATGTTTGATGGACCGGACGTGTGTACGAGCATGGATGCGCAAATGATTTACGACGCTAGGACTTCCTCTCGATCTTGAGATCGGCAAGCGATCGACTACATCATCCACGAGTTTAATCTCGTTACACTTTGTCGGTCTTCAAGGGTATGTTCTCTATGGATGTATATCCACCCATTTCTTGTATCTAGGTAGATAGATCTTGGTGTTTAGCAGTTCCCATCGTAGGAAAAATTTTGTTTTCTATGATGCGAACCCAACAGTGCCATTAGAGCCTGATCTTTGCGTAGATGCTTTGCATGGGTAGTACACATAAGAGTATGTGGGCAATGTTGATCATGTTATTACTTCTTATATGTATTTTGGATATTGTTGGCATAGTGGGATGAAGTAGCTCGGACTAACTTTACATGTCCTCACATTTGAGACATGTTCCATGCTTGACATGCAACTAGTTTTGCATAAGTGGCTAGAGGGTGTCTGTCTCTCCTAATATAGTCAATGTCTGATTTACAACTAGTTGCTAATAGTTTGGTTATCATCGTTGTGGTTCCATGTTTGTAGGTAAGAATGGTTCTATCTTAGAAATCCCTAAGCCACGTAAAACTTGCAATTGATAAATTAGAAGCGTCTAGTTTAGATTGTTGCTGGGATAGTGTCATGATATGGTAATTGTTGTCTGCAAGTGCACAGATCGTTTGTAGCTAGTTTCGAAGTATAGATATCGATCCCACAGGGAGCCCAAAGGTAAGTGTTTATGGTGAAGTCTCTGTCACACCCGAAGTTGTCACAGGTCTTCGAGTGAATTGACTGCAAGTTTTGAAATAAGAATGGGTTTTTGATTAAATGAGATGTATTAAATAGAACTAAAATGTAAACTTCAGAAATATAAAGCATAACAGTAAAGAACGACTTGGTTTTGATTAAATGAGTCTATGCTGACAGTCTTCCAAGCCTCGACGAGGCACTCATCCTCCCTCGAGCTCCACTTTGGGCTACGTCCATCGCCTCATTTCTTCTTTTTCTCGCCCTCCACCTCCACGGTCTTCTTCTTTCGTTTCAGGTCGACCGCGATGGTCATCGGTACTTCCACCACCTCATCCTCATCCTCGGCTACCTCCGCTTTCGTGTAGACCTCGTCCTCCCATGCGATGTTGTCGTCCTCCTCGTATGCAGCGGCTTCCTCTTGCATGAAAGCCTGGGCAGAGGTGTCGTTGATCATGTCAGCCATGATGGACTCGCCCGTGGTGCGGTCGCCGTAGTGCGATTCGCCGAACAGGTTGGGGGCGCCCTGGATGCTGCCGGCGTCGAACAGGTTGGGGATGCTCTGGTTGCTGTCTGTGACAAACTGAGCGAAGCCAGGCCTCTATGTGAAAGCACAGAGGCGGAGATGGGCCGGTGAGTTATCATTGGCGAGCGAGTTGGGGTCGAAGCCGCCGAGCGGGTCGAAGTCGTCGTTGCCCAGTGAGAAATGAGTAAGGTGCGGCACCGTGTTCGGGTGTCCGGACGATGACACGCTGGATGGAGATGAGGAGGAGACGTTGCTTGGGCTCCCAAGGATGTGGAGCCCAGTGTTGTAGGCCAGAGCCGCCATTCCCGCCATGGCGGCCGCACGGGACTACTCCACCTGTGCCTCCGTCACCCTATCTAACATCCTAGGATTAGCACCTAGAAATAGATAGGATACATGTTTGTGCATTGCATTCATGGATAAGAAAATTCAGGCAATTTTCATGCAAAACTAAAGAACCTATAGAGGGATCGAGATCAATCTTGTTCTGATGGAAGCATCCGGGCAAGTGCGACAGATTTCGACATGACCTCTACTGTATCTTAGATTTTGAGGGGAATAGCCATTCAAATTTGAACATTCAACAGATATATTTGAATTCAAATAGAATTCGAAAGGAATTAGTAAATGAAATTGAATTTCAAACATAACTAAAGAAATGAATTCTTATAATATACTAATAATTGTATTGTGTTTATAATTCTAGACTAAAAGCAAAGTAAATGGAAATAATTAAATAGAAAATGGATATGGAATAGAAATTGCAATAATAGAATAAAGTACTCTTTATTTGAATATATATTACATTGCCCTTTATAATAAAGGTATAATAAGACAAATGAAAGATTACATTCATAAATATGAATTCAAGAAAGAAAAAGTACACATAATCACAAGTCTCCAAAAGGAGAGAAATTAAACTTTATTAATTAGAACAAATAACATTACATTGCCTTTACAATAAATAAATGAATAAATTACAAAAGAATAAAAATAAAATTACAACAAATTGAAAGTTGAAAAGTCCTAATCTAAGTCTTCATATCCTGAAGATTGTCTTCCTAAGACTGATACCTGCAACACAAAACAAAAATACAAACAATAATAAAAGAAAGGGAAGGATTAGTGTTAGTATTGCTTCTCTCAGAGGTATAGTGAGATGCACTGTAATGATCATCATAGAGTAAGTTAAGAGGGGCCAGATAACAGTAACTATTCTTATTTTAGATATTTCCTCAGTACAAAATCATAGGCAGGGGAAAGTTTCACCAGGGCAGAGAATAGTAAAAGGATGGGGTAGTTAACCAAATTCACTTGATCTTATCCATAGACAAAGCCAACAGTGAAGCAGCTCACACACCTAATTGCATGTAATGAGGTGTCAGCAGCAGAGGGAGTAAGAGAGGGTTTAAATCATAGCCATAGCATAACAAAGCCTGCTTTGCTACTCACTTCACAACCATAGTCACTTCTCATCTCAAGAACACAGCATATACCACCACAAGTACTGCCATTTTTTTACTAAGATCAACCCAAGATTCCTCACACCATCCTAGCCAGAAACCACACAAGACAGTCACATAAGGAGGGGACATTTAGGTGGACAGCAATGCCACACAGGAGAAGTAGCAGCAGGAGGAGCAAGACTAGGTGAAAGGAAAGCAGAATCAGATCCAGAGATACCACAAGCCTAGGAGTAGAAGGCAACACCAGCCCAAGGCTACAAGCTACCATCATCTACTCATGATTAGGGTATATTGAAGGGAATATGCCCTGAGAGGCAATAATAAAGTTGTTATTATACATATTCCAAGTATATGATAGATGTTTATTTTGCATGCTATAATTGTATTAATCTTGAAACGTTAATACATGTGTGTTTAATAAACAAAAGGAAAGTTCCTAGTTATGCCTCTCTTATAAACCAACTCGTTGATTAACAAGATGATCAAGGTTTCCTGATCATGGACATTGGATGTTGTTAATAACAAGGTCATAACATTAGTGGAATGATGTGATGAACATTCATCCAAAGTATAGCATTACGATCAAAGTCATTGTGTTTATATTGCTATAACATCTAACAAAGTAATCCTAGTCCTTAGACCATGGATAATGTTAATCACTAACACTGTAAGAGTATCTTGATAACATCAAACATCACACCGTGAAAGGGTGATTATAAAGGTGGGTTCAGTGCTACGAAAGTGTTATGTAGAGGCTCATGGATCAAGAGTGGGATTTGTCCATCCCGATAACGGATAGATATTCTCTAGGCCCTCTTGGTGATATCACATTGGTTAGCTTGCAAGCAAGTGATGAGATCACTAGAATGTTATATCACGAGAACAAGAAAAGAGTACATGTCGGTAATGAGATCAAACTAGGTATGGAGATACCGATGATCGAATCCTGGACATGTAATATATCGCGAGACAAAGGGATTTAGCTACTAGCGTTAAAGGTTCTCACGATCACATAAGTCATCGTAGAATGTGTAGGAGTCAGCATGGATCTCTAGGTCCCGCTTCTGATTATTGATCTGAGAGGGGTCTCGATCATGTCTGCATTATTCACAAACCGTAGGGTGACACACTTAAGGGACACCAACACCATTTGGAGCAAATATGTTTCAGACGAATGAATTGCAAAGTGCTAGAATTATTTCAATAGACACCGAAACTGTTTCGGGTGAAATTGCTGAAATTGGTTCTACATGTAATATTGAAATGTTGCAGGGGGTTTTATGTGAATGTTTGTTAATTAAAGTAATTAAGAAAATTCTGAATAAAATTAATAAAAGAGTTTTATTAAATGAGAGAGCATTAAATTTGGAGAAATTTAATGCATTTAAAGTGGAGACTTTAAAAGAGAATGTGAAGGGGCATTTTAATGTGGAGAGGGTTACCACCAGATGAATGGGGGAGGTGAGGGGTCACCCCCATGGGGCGCCAGCCATGGGGAGGGGTACCCCCTGTCCTCTTATAAAATGCCACCCCTCTCACCCTTCTTCCTCACACCTCCTCGTGAAGGATCTCTCTCCCCCTCTAGAATTATTCCCCCATGGTCTCGGATTAGCGAGATACTTGTTCCTGGTGGCATTCCGTCTAGAAGGAGTTGCTACTTCTGCTGCATCACTGGAGCGAGGAGGCGGAGGTTGTTCGGTGGCTTGAACGTGTGTGCGAGTGCGGATGCGCTGCTGGTTTGCGGCGCTAGGACTTCCACACGATCTTGAGATCGGCAAGCGAACGACTAAATCATCCATGAGTTCCTACTCGTTAACAAAACTGTGTTGTCTTCGAGGGTAAGTTCTCCATAGATGTATATCCACCCGTTGCTTGTATCTAGTAGATAGATCTTGGCGTATAGTTCTCATCATAGGAAAATTTTTGTTTTCTATGCTGTGAACGCTTCAGTGGTATCAGAGCCGGATCTATGCGTAGGTGCTTTGCACGGGTAGAACACATAAGATTATGTGGGCGGTGATGATCATGTTATTGCTTGTTATATGTACTTTAGATATTGGTGGCATAGTGGATGAAGCGGCCCAGACGAACCTTACATGTCATCGCACATGAGACCGGTTCCACGACTGACATGCAACTAGTTTTGCATAAGTGGTTGGCGGGTGTCTGTCTCTCCTACTATAGTCAATATTTGATTTACAACGAGTTGCTGATAATTTGGTTATCATCGTTGTGGTTCCATGTTCGTAGGTAAGAACGGTTCTATCTTCGAAAGCCCTAAGCCACGTAAAACTTGCAATTGATAAATTAGAGGCGTCTAGTTTAGATCGTTGTTGGGCTTGTGTCATGATATGGTAATGTTGTAAGTTGATGTATAGTTGATACTCTTACAACACACCTAACGTGTAAGTTCCATAGACCTTGGCCTTACACACAAAGGAATGATAAAGATCATACCACGATGCATATGATAGTGATCAAATGCAAGAACCATATAATTTCACTTTACACATATGATGTTTGCATCTTATATTGCTTGTTTGGCGTTTTAGTAGCATTATAAGATGATCCCTCATTTAAATATCAAGATAAAAATGTGTTCTTCCTTAAGTATGCACCGTTCTATGTATCGTGTTTCGAGACATCACGTGATGATCGGGTGTACTCGACTCTGCGCTTTCATACAACGGGTGTAAGACAGTTTTACACATGCGAGTACTAAGGTTCTTACTTGGCGAGCCTAGCATGTACACACATGGCCTTGGAACACGGACCGAAAGATTAAGCATGAGTCATATAGTTGATATGATGCCCATATAGATGCTCGCCTTTGAAGCTACACCGACTCACGTGATGATCGGACTTGGTGTAGTGAATTTGGTTCATGTAATCACCAAAAAGACACGAGGGATGTTGTTTTTAAGTGGGAGTCTAGTTGAACTCAATCTATCATAAACTTAGTCTAAATAAACTTTACAAATTCTATTGTAGATGGCACCACATGCTTTTAATTTCAATGTGTTCATGGAGAAAGAGAAACTTGTGGCGAATGGTAGCAACTTCACCAACTGGGCCGTGAATTTGAGGATTCTCCTCTCTGCCGCACAAAAGAAATATGTGCTAGAAGCACCGCTAGGCCCCCTACCAGCTCCTGATGCCCCTAGTGAGGAAAAATGTCTATATAACTCGTCAAGAGGACCACAACTTAGTTCATTGCGGCATTTTGTATGGGCTAGATCCAGAACTTCGAAAGCGTTTCGAAAATGGCAATGCCTTTGATACCATGGGTGAATTGAAAATGATTTTCGATACCCATGCTATCGTAGAGAGTTATAATGCTTCAGAAAAATTCTTTAGCTGCATGATGGAAGAGAACGGCTCCGTAAGTGAGCATGTACTCAAAATGTCTGGGTATGATGATAAACTTGTGTCCTTGGGAATAACGATTCCCATTGATTTAGGCATACATCGTGTTCTCCAATCTCTGCCACCTAGCTACAAGAGCTTCGTGATGAACTATAACATGCAGGGCATGAAGAAGACTCTTCCCGAGCTTCTGCCAATGCTTAAGACTAAAAGGGAAAGAAGGGCGGCAAATCTGTTGCTGTGCCTGAAAAGAAATCCCGGGCTGGCCCTAAGTCTGATACCGAGTGCTACTATTGTAAGGAGACTGGCCATTGGAAGCGCAACTGCCCCAAGTATTTGGCGGACAAGAAGGCCGGCAAGGCAAACAAAGGTATATGTGATATACATGTTATTAATGTGTACTTGACTAGTACTCGCAGTAGCACCTGGGTATTTGATACCGGATCGGTTGCTAATATATGTAACTCAATACAGGGGCTGCGGAACAAGCGACAGCTAGCAAGGGATGAGGCCACGATGCGTGTCGGCAATGGATCAAGAGTTGATGTGATCGCCGTCGGAACACTGCCTCTCCATACGCCATCAGGATTAGTCATAAACTTAAATAATTGTTATTTGGTGCCTGCGCTGAGCATGAACATTGTATCCGGATCGTGTTTATTGCAAAGCGGTTATTCATTTAAATCACAAAACAATGGTTGCTCGATTTATATGGATAATATCTTTTATGGTCATGCACCCGTGATGCATGATTTATTTCTGTTGAATCTCGATAGTACTCATACGCATATCCATAATGTTTATGCTAAAAGGATTAAACTTAATGATGATATATCTGCATATATGTGGCACTACCGTCTAGGTCATATTGGCGTTAAACGCATGAAGAAACTCCATTCTAATGGACTCTTAGAATCACTTGATTTTGAATCATTTGATACATGTGAGCCATGCCTTATGGGCAAGATGACTAGAACGCCGTTTTCCGGTTCAATGGAACGGGTGATAGATTTATTGGAAATCATACATACTGATGTATGCGGTCCAATGAGTGTGCCAGCGCGAGGTGGATATCGTTATTTTGTTACTTTCACGGATGATTTGAGTAGATACAGGTATATCTATTTGATGAAACATAAGTCTGAAACCTTTGAAAAGTTCAAGGAATTTTAGAATGAAGTGGAAAATCATCGTAATAGAAAGATCAAATTTCTATGGTCCGACCGTGGAGGTGAGTATCTAAGTTACGAGTTTAGCACACACATGAAAGAGTGTGGAATAGTTTCACAACTCACGCCTGCCGAAACACCACAACGTAATGGTGTGTCGGAACGTCATAATCGTACTCTATTGGATATGGTTCGATCTATGATGTCTCTGACTGACTTGCCACTATCATTTTGGGGTTATGCACTGGAAACCGCTACATTCACTTTAAATCAGGCACCGTCTAAATCCGTTGAAATGACACCGTATGAATTATGGTTTGGAAACAAACCTAAGCTGTCATTTCTTAAAGTTTGGGGATGCGATGTTTATGTGAAGAAACTTCTGCCGGATAAACTCGAACCCAAAGCAGAAAAATGCATCTTCATAGGATACCCTAAAGAAACAATTGGGTGTTCCTTCTATCACATATCCGAGGGCAAGGTTTTTGTTGCCAAGAATGGATCCTTTCTAGAGACAGAGTTTCTCGTGAAAGGTGTGAATAGTTGAAAGGTAGAACTCGAAGAGGTTATTGAACCTTCTCTTCATGAAATGGAGAGTGGCGCAGCACTGGAAGTCGTTCCGGATTTGACTTCACCAAATGAAGAAGGAACTAATGATAATGATCATGAAACTCCGAAAGAGTACACTACCAAACCTCGCAGGTCAAGCAGGACACATGTTGCTCTTGAACTGTACGGGAATCCTGTTGTGAATTTCATGGTTGATGAAATAGATGACCCTACGACGTATGAAGAAGTGATGATGAGCCCGGATTCCAACAAATGGCTAGAATCCATGAAATCCGAGATGGAATCCATGTACGAAAACCAGGTTTGGACCTTGGTGGACTTACCTCACGACCAAAAGGCCGTTGAGAATAAATGGATTTTCAAAAGAAAAACTGATGTTGATGGTAATGTAACCATCTATAAAGCTCGACTTGTCGCAAAAGGGTTTCAACAAATTCAAGGAGTTGACTACGATGAGACATTCTCTCCCGTAGTGATACATTGCAAATGTATCTATAATTTTTGATGTTCCATGCTTTGTTTTATCTACTTTCTTATGTTTTGTCCACACTTTGGAGTACTTTTCATATGATTTCTTGGACTAACCTATTAACAAGATGCCACAGTGCCAGTTGCCTATTTTTTGCTATTTTTGGTTCCAGGAAAGTCAGAAAATCAATATTCTTGGAATTGGACCGGACAAGAGCCAAAGTCGATATTTTACAGGAAGACTCACGGAGCCAGAAGACGAGACGGAGAGGGGCCACAGGGTGGCCACACCCTGTGGTGGCGCGGGCTAGCCCTGGCTGCGCCACCAGGTGGTGTGGGCCCCCTGGCCGCCTACCGACCTTGCCTCTTCGCCTATAAGAAGCCTCCCGATACCAAAACCCTGGATCATCAATCAGAAATCCACGAAAAGTTCCGCAGCGCCGCCGCCACCAAAGGGGAGATTCGGGGGATAGAAAGTCTTTGTTTCGGCACCCTGCCGGGACGGGGAGGTGCCCCCGGAGCCATCTCCATCGATCTCCACCACCATCTCCATCACCATTGCTGATTCCCATGATGAGGAGGGAGTAGTTCTCTCTCGAGGCTAAGGGTTATACCGGTAGCTATGTGTTCATCTCTCTCTCTCTATGCATGATCATATTGTGATCATGAGCTTGTAATCTATAGATCTACCTTGCTATTCAAGTGCTTTAATAGATCTCTGCTCTCCCCATGTGTGTGAAAGTGACAGTGTGCACACCATGGTGGCACTTAGGCTAGAGATTACAAATACTTGTTATGAGTTATATTTGGAGTTGGATGTCTTTATGAAATTGTGGTGTTTGTTGGACTCATCTAGTACTCAAGGTGACAGTGTGGGGTTTTCTAGATGGGAAAGGCTTACTTTGAGGTGTGCTGTTATAGCCCTACCATCGATTAGAGTGTCCAACCGGAGAGTAGTTAAGAGTAGTATAATGAAGATAATATATTTATATGAGAGTGTTCACTAGTGAAAGTATGATCCCTAGGCCTTGTTTCTAAGCATTGATACACCGTTTGCATCTAGATCTGTTACATGTTTGCTTGCTTCCATCTTTATTTCAGTTTGCCTTTAGTCTCTACCACACGCCATCAAGCTATTTTCTATCGCCGTTACCACTTATAATTATCCATACCACTTGTATTTCACTATCTCTTCGCCGAACTAGTGCATCTATACACCTGACAAGTGTATTGGGTGTGTTGGGGACACAAGAGACTTCTTGTATCTTGATTGCAGGGTTGCTTGAGAGGGAACACCTTTGACCACTTCCTCCCTGAGTTCGATAAACCTTGGGTGATCCACTTAAGGGAAAACTTGCTGCTGTTCTACAAACCTCTGCACTTGGAGGCCCAACAACTGTCTACAAGAATAGAAGTGCATAGACATCAAGCTATTTCCTGGCGCCGTTGCCGGGGACGTAAGGTAAAAGGTATTCACACCGGAGGATTAAAGAAGAAGAACCTCCCACGGCAAATGCTTATTTTCTGGCGCCGTTGCCGGGGAGGTAAGGTAAAAGGTACTCACATCCTACGGTGTGAGTGCTCGAAGTTATTTCCTTTAGATTCTGCAATTTTGTCTTTTTGTTTCTTGTTTTCACTAGTTAGGCATAATGGAAAACAACAAAAAAATTAGAGAGCTTTATAGTATTTATCTTGAGTTAGGACATGAAGTGTTTGAAGAGAAAATTAAAAAACCTATGGAACTTTATTTGCATGCTAATAGCAATGTTGTTAGTATGAATTCTTTGGACACCATTATTTCTAATGCTATGGAAAAGTCTAAGCTTGGGGAAGCTAGTTTTTATGAAAATGATCTTTTTAGTTCCCCAGCTTTGGAAGATAGCTATTCTATTGCTTATGATTATAAAAAACCTCCAATATATGATGATTACAATGATGAATATGATATTTTCAGTCCACCTACTATTGAGGAGAAAATTAATTAGGATTACAACATGCCTCCTATATTTGATGATTATGGTGATGAGAATAATAATGATAGCTATTTTGTTGAATTTGCTCCCACTACGATTAATAAGAATGACTATGTTTATGGGGAGAGTATTAATTCTTTTATGCATGTGGCTCATGATAAGAATGTTTTATGTGATTGTTATATTGTTAATTTTATTCATGATGCTATTGAACTTTATTATGAGAGAGGGAAACATGGTTGTATGCATCTCAATAATATTAAGTTTCCCCTCTTTATGTTGAAAGTCTTGAAGTTGCACTTGTTTTTCTTTCCTATGCTTGTTGTTTTGTGCTTTCATGACTTGTTTCTTTACAAGATTCCTATGCATAGGAAGTGGGTTAGACTTAAATGTGTTTTGAATTTGCTTCTTGATGCTCTCTTTTACTTTAATTCATATTTCTTATGCCAGCATCTTCTCAAACTATCATGCCTAACTTAAAGGCGTTAAAGAAAAGTACTTATTGGGAGATAACCCAAAAAATTTAGATGAGTCTTGGATGTTATTACTTCAGTAATAACCGCTCCTTATCCTTTTTATTTGCTTTTTGTGCCAAGAGTAACCTCTAATGAGAGAGAAGTAATGATTGGGAAAGTTGCTGTCCCGAAACAGATTTCTCTGCTTCACCATAAAAATTTGTGTAAAATCTCTGAACATCTTTTTGAGGCGTGAATTTTTGTTCTTCTACCCCAGGTTGTTATCTAACTTTAGTTAGCTCAACACCTTTTGATTTGAGCAACAGAAGGTCCTCAAAAAAAATTGTCTTTACCTGCTGGTCTGTTTTGACAGATTTCTGCCATTTTTTGCATTTGCTTCTTGTTGGTTTCTTTTTGAGTTCTTTTGGGGAATTGAGCTTTTTGAGGGAAGTGCTACAGTAGCTAGTGTTCTAATGTAAGTTTATTTGGTGTTGGAACTGAACCTTGAGACCTTTTATCTTAAGTGCACTAATGTTGCTAATAAAGATTGTGTGAAGTTTTGTATGAAGGAAAAAATTTAGGTGTATGGAAGGAATGAGTAATGAGATGAAGGATGGACTAAAGCTCAAGCTTGGGGATGCCACGCGTGTCACCCTAAGAAATATCCAAGAAGTACAAGCGTCAAAGCTTGGGGATGCCCAAGGCATCCCCTTCTTCATCAATAAAAATCCCAGGTTTCTTCCAAACGCTTCATTTTTATTGTTTCATGCACAGTTGTGTTGTTCTTGGAGCGTCTTATTTTTTGTTTTTGTTTTGGTTTTTCGTTTGCTTTGTTTGCTTAGTTTTCTGAATAAATTGGCTGGACCCCCTCTTTCATACACTGGTTTGCAAATAGTTTGGTTTGGATTAGAAAAGAGTAGGAAAGTTCATGCTTAAGTGGTAAAGAGAGCTTGTTTTTGACTGTGGCCTACGCTTTGTCATGCCATGCTTGATATTGTTTTGACTTTCTGCTTAGTATTCTTTGCTGTAGCATGACCATTTATAAACAATTGAGATTGCTTAATGTGCCTTGGATGAATCATGCGTTGTTTTAGCATATTAAAGCATAGTATAGTGGTATTCTCCTTTGATGCTTTATTTGGGTTGACTTGGCGCATGCTCACACCATGTTATGACTATCCAAAGTCACCATAAGCCTTGATGATCCTTTAGTTTTCAACTTGTAGTATCACTTTATGCTTTGATCAATGATGTTTTGTCGCTCTGCATGATTATGGCCATTATTGCTCTCTTAGTTTGTCGCTCCCAGTCTTTTGCTAGCCTCCACAACCAAGTATGAGTTTCACTCATGCATCCAACTCCCTAAACCAAGTTATTCCAAAGAGTCCACCATACCTACCTACTAGCTTATGCTATTCCAAGTATATTCATGCTTTTGTTTACCTTCCAAATAAAACTTGTTATGAGAAAACTAGTGATTAAAGCTCTCAGAACTTGATGGCACACTTTACTTTTCGTGCCCTTAATAAACTTGAATCATTGTGTCGTCTATGTTGTATATGCTTGCACTTATTTGTTGGGAATTAGCAGAACCATGTTGTCATGGGGAACGCTTTCAACATTGCACTGGTACTTTGTACCTAGTTGATATCATGCTCTTTTGTCTATGTATGTCGTCGGTGTGAAATGAAAGGGGAGCTTGTAAGTCCATGGAGTTATGTATATGTGTTAGTTAAACGCCTCGGCCGCTGGTCTAATCCATGCTGACATGGTGGAAACCTGCAGCGTAACCATAATGAGCTGTCTATGAAGCATTCTTCTTATAAAAAAAGAGTCCTATATTGAGAAAAAAAGAGAAAAGAGAAAAAAATGAGATTATGAAAAGAGGAAAGAGAGAAAAACACCATATTCCCATGGTAAATAAGAAGATTGCTGAGATGCTCGTTGTCTTCTTGCCTTGTCATTTTGATATGGGGATTCTTCCATATCATCGGGCAAGGGGTACCCCGTTGGCGGTTCTCTATGATACACATGTACTTACGATGACAAGAACTTACCGGTGACTAAACTTGAGTAGCATGAGGAGCGACCCTCGTATTCAAGGGACATGAGATTTCTAACTTATACTTCGTCAAGCATGTACACCATAGTTTGTTCACTTTAACCTTAATCACTTCAAGATGCTTATGATAGGGGCAATGAGAGCTGAAAGCTATAAGTACCATAATTTTTGGAAGCTCTTTATGAAACTTGAATCTCTACTTCCTTCTATGAAGGCCTTTCTTCCACCATTACATTGAGTCTCCACCTTCTACCTTTATGCACTTACTTTGAGAGCATAGTGGCCATTCTTAGTTCTATGTGCATTGTCCCAAGACTTGTTGATTGATGCATACCTTGATATTGCTTGTTTTAAACTATTTGTATCTAGTCACTGTTATGAACTTTGGAGGTGTCCTATGCATTTATATTTGCTACTCTATGAGGGACAAGCTGAATGCCATTGTGCTATGTTTTGTTTATGTGAAACAAACAAACGTCTTGCAAAGCATTGTTATTCATGAATCTTTTGTTTGTGCCTTTTCATGTTGCATCATAGTTTCTTTGTCTTATTGCTAGAACTTTGTTTTTCATGTTATGATTGAAGTACTATGATCCCAGCTTTGAATGTTTTACAAGTACTTTGATCAAGTTTATGATGGTGCATGTCACCTCAAAAATTATTCTTTCTTTTTATCACTTACCTCCTCGAGGACGAGCAGGAGTTAAGCTTGGGGATGTTGATACATTGCAAATGTATCTATAATTTTTGATGTTCCATGCTTGGTTTTATCTACTTTCTTATGTTTTGTCCACACTTTGGAGTACTTTTCATATGATTTCTTGGACTAACCTATTAACAAGATGCCATAGTGCCAGTTGCCTATTTTTTGCTGTTTTTGGTTCCAGGAAAGTCAGAAAATCAATATTCTTGGAATTGGACCGGACAAGAGCCAAAGTCGATATTTTACAGGAAGACTCACGGAGCCAGAAGACGAGACGGAGAGGGGCCACAGGGTGGCCACACCATGTGGTGGCGCGGGCTAGCCCTGGCTGCGCCACCAGGTGGTGTGGGCCCCCTGGCCGCCCACCGACCTTGCCTCTTCGCCTATAAGAAGCCTCCCGATACCAAAACCCTGGATCATCAATCAGAAATCCACGAAAAGTTCCGCAGCACCGCCGCCACCGAAGGGGAGATTCGGGGGACAGAAAGTCTTTGTTCCGGCACCCTGCCGGGACGGGGAAGTGCCCCCGGAGCCATCTCCATCGATCTCCACCGCCATCTCCATCACCATTGCTGATTCCCATGATGAGGAGGGAGTAGTTCTCTCTCGAGGCTAAGGGTTATACCGGTAGCTATGTGTTCATCTCTCTCTCTATGCATGATCATATTGTGATCATGAGCTTGTAATCTATAGATCTACCTTGCTATTCAAGTGCTTTAATAGATCTCTGCTCTCCCCATGTGTGTGAAAGTGACAGCGTGCACACCATGGTGGCACTTAGGCTAGAGATTACAAATACTTGTTATGAGTTATATTTGGAGTTGGATGTCTTTATGAAATTGTGGTGTTTGTTGGACTCATCTAGTACTCAAGGTGACAGTGTGGGGTTTTCTAGATGGGAAAGGCTTACTTTGAGGTGTGTTGTTATAGCCCTACCATCGATTAAAGTGTCCAACCAGAGAGTAGTTAAGAGTAGTATAATGAAGATAATATATTTATATGAGAGTGTTCACTAGTGAAAGTATGATCCCTAGGCCTTGTTTCTAAGCATTGATACACCGTTTGCATCTAGATCTGTTACATATTTGCTTGCTTCCATCTTTATTTCAGTTTGCCTTTAGTCTCTACCACACGCCATCAAGCTATTTTCTATCACCGTTACCACTTATAATTATCCATACCACTTGTATTTCACTATCTCTTCGCCGAACTAGTGCATCTATACACCTGACAAGTGTATTGGGTGTGTTGGGGACACAAGAGACTTCTTGTATCTTGATTGCAGGGTTGCTTGAGAGGGAATACCTTTGACCACTTCCTCCCTGAGTTCGATAAACCTTGGGTGATCCACTTAAGGGAAAACTTGTTGATGTTCTACAAACCTCTGCACTTGGAGGCCCAACAACTGTCTACAAGAATAGAAGTGCGTAGACATCACGTAGTGATGCTAAAGTCAGTTAGGATTATGTTAGCAATTGTTGCATATTTCGATTATGAAATATGGCAGATGGATGTCAAAACTGCATTCCTCAATGGTAATATTGAAGAAGAGTTGTATATGATACAACCAAAGGGTTTTGTCGATCCTAAGGATGCTAACAAGGTGTGCAAGCTTCAGCGATCCATCTATGGACTGAAGCAAGCATCACGGAGTTGGAATCTCCGCTTTGATGAGGTGATCAAAGAGTTTGGATTTGTCCAAACTTATGGAGAGGCTTGTATTTACAAGAAAGTGAGTGGGAGCAATGTGGCATTTCTAATATTATATGTGGATGACATATTATTGATTGGAAATGATATAGATCTTTTAAACAGTGTTAAAATTATCTAAACAACAAATTTTCTATGAAGGACCTTGGTGAAGCGTCATATATATTAGGCATAAAGATCTATAGATATAGATCGAGATGCATAATAGGGCTATCGCAGAGTACATACCTTGATAAGATTTTAAAGAAGTTTAAAATGGACGAAAGTAAGAAGGGGTTCTTACCTATGTTGCAAGGCAAGACATTGAGTAAGACTCAAAATCCAGCTACGACGGAAGAAAGAGAGATAATGGATAAGATCCCCTTTGCTTCAGCCATAGGCTCTATAATGTACGCCAGGCTATGTACAAGACCGGATGTGGTACATGCTATTAGTTTGACTAGTAGGTACTAATCTGATCCAGGTTTGGAACACTGGATAGCGGTCAAGAATATCCTTAAGTACTTGAGAAGAACTAAGGAAATGTTTCTTGTATACGGAGGCAAAGAAGAGCTGGTCGCTAATAGTTATGTCGACGCTGGCTTTGAAACTGATCTGGATGATGTAAGTCTCAATCCGGATACGTATTTCTCATGAACGGAGCAACAGTTAGTTGGAGGAGCTCCAAACAACCCGTGGTAACAAGGTCAACAACAGAGGCGGAATATATTGCTGCTTCGGAACCAGCACAGGAAGTAGTTTGGATGAAGGAGTTCATTACCAAACTGGGTGTGGTTCCTAGTGCGTTGGATCCAATGGTGATCTATTGTGACAACAATGGAGCAATAGCCAACGCAAAGGAACGAAGGTCTCACAAGAATTCCAAGCATATTAAGCGCCGGTTTCACTCCATCCGTGAGCATGTCAAGGATGGAGATATAAAGATTTGTAAAGTACATACGGATCTCAATGTAGCAGATCCGTTGACTAAAACTCTCCCTAGAGTAAAACATGATCAACACCAGAACTCTATGGGTGTTAGATTTATCACCATGTAACTAGATTATTGTCTCTAGTGCAAGTGGGAGACTGAAGGGAATATGCCCTGAGAGGCAATAATAAAGTTGTTATTATACATATTCCAAGTATATGATAGATGTTTATTTTGCATGCTATAATTGTATTAATTTGGAAATGTTAATACATGTGTGTTTAATAAACAAAAGGAAAGTTCCTAGTTATGCCTCTATTATAAACTAGCTCGTTGATTAACAAGATGATCAAGGTTTCCTGATCAGGATGTTGTTAATAACGAGGTCACAACATTAGTTGAATGATGTGATGAACATTCATCTGAAGTATAGCATTACTATCAAAGTCATTGTGTTTATATTGCTATAACATCTAACAAAGTAATCCTAGTCCTTAGACCATGAGATCATGTTAATCACTAACACTGGAAGAGTATCTTGATAACATCAAACGTCACACCGTGAAAGGGTGATTATAAAGGTGGGTTCAGTGCAACGAAAGTGTTATGTAGAGGCTCATGGATCAAGAGTGGGATTTGTCCATCCCGATGACGGATAGATATTCTTTGGCCCCTCTCGGTGATATCACATTGGTTAGCTTGCAAGCAAGTGATGAGATCACTAGAATGTTATATCACGGGAACGAGAAAACAGTACATGTCGGTAACGAGATCAAACTAGGTATGTAGATACCGATGGTCGAATCTCAGACATGTAATATATTACGAGAAAAAGTGATTTAGTTAGTAGCATTAAAGGTTCTCATGATCACATAAGTCATCATAGAATTGGTAGGAGTCAGTATGGATCTCCAGGTCCCGCTTCTGATTATTGATCTGAGAGGGGTCTCGATCATGTCTACATTATTCGCGAACCGTAGGGTGACACACTTAAGGGACACCAACACCATTTGGAGCAAATATGTTTCAGACGAATGAATTGCAAAGCGCTAGAATTATTTCAATAGACACCAAAATTGTTTCGGGTGAAATTGCTGAAATTGGTTCTACATGTAATATTGAAATATTGTAGGGGGTTTTATGTGAATGTTTGTTAATTAAAGTAATTAACAAAATTCTGAATAAAATTAATAAATAGTTTTATTAAATGAGAGAGCATTAAATTTGGAGAAATTTAATGCATTTAAAGTGGAGACTTTAAAAGAGAATGTGAAGGGGCATTTTTATGTGGAGGGGGTTACCACCAGATGAATGGGGAGGTGAGGGGTCACCGCCCATGGGGTGCCGGCCATGGGGAGGGGTACCCCCCTCCTCTTATAAAATGTCACCCCTCTCACCCTTCTTCCTCACACCTCCTCATGAAGGATCTTTATCCCCCTCTAGAATTATTCCCCCATGGTCTCGGATTAGCGAGATACATGTTCCCGGTGGCATTTTGTCCGGAAGGAGTTATTGCTTCCGCTGCATCGCTGGAGCAAGGAGGCGGAGGTTGTTCGGTGTCTTGAACGTGTGTGCGAGTGCGGATGCGCTGCTGGTTTGCGGCGCTAGGACTTCCACACGATCTTGAGATCGGCAAGCGAATGACTAAATCATCCATGATTTCCTACTCGTTAACAAAACTTTGTTGTCTTCGAGGGTAAGTTCTCCATGGATGTATATCCACCCGTTGCTTGTATCTAGTAGATAGATCTTGGTGTATAGTTCTCATCGTAGGAATTTTTTTGTTTTCTATGACACGAACCCTTCATATATCTCCAAACCTTTTGGCCAATAGTTGATCATGAGCATGTTTATATCTGTGATCATGAGTATATTTATATATGTTCATGCAAGAGCATGATAAACACATGAGTAGTTAGGCAGCAAGTAAAAAACAAGGGGTTTTTACTTTAGAAGGACCTTAAACCAGCATCACATGTGTAATAAAATAGGCAATTATAATTATACATAAACTGCAAGGAGTTTCTTAGCTCTCACTGATCCCAACTATTTCCAATAGTACAGCTCAGGAAGAAACTAGAACAAGATAAGATCTTGTGTACCACTCAGAGAGGGTGTCACAAGACCAAATCTAGCCAAGTAACCCAAACATGGAAGTTTCACAGTTCAATCATATTAAAAAGGAGTGTTAAATCATTTTCCTAACATCATAGTTTAGGAATCATTCATGTATATCCATAATATCTTCATCAAAGTTCATCAGAGGAAATTAAACAGGGAGTCAACTATGAACCTTTAACCCTGAAGCATATCAACCATAGCCAGAGGCTATACCTCAAATCAAATTATAGCCGTAATAGTATCAGACTAACACTAATAGTAATAGAAGTTTAGACAGTAACCAACACCGAAAGTAACCACTATCAGCAACTCCAGAATAGTTTAGATAATCAATCCACAAAACTAATCATAGAAGGTGAGCATGAATCATTTCATCATCTCTAACTGCACACAGTAACAAAGGTTGAACCCTAGTACCAAGGAAGAACCCTAGTTCTTCTCTGCAAACACATAGAGAGATCACATAGATAGAGCACAGAGAGGGGAGAAGAGGAGGACTTACCCAAGGTCCTCGCGTTTATATCAAAGAGGAAGCGGAGGAGGAGGCCGGTGGTGATGAGGTGCACGGCGGCACGGGGAGCACCCCCAGAGGGGGCACTACAACCCGTGCCAGGCCGCAATGGAGGCAGTCATGGGAGGAGCTCAACACCGTAGACACCAAAGCATCGCTAAGGGGTCACCGGAGCATCGAGGCCACGACGGATCCCCAAACCCTAGCCACAGGGTGGGGGCATCATGGCCAACATAGGGCGTATGCGTCGAATCGAGCAGGACAAGGAAGCGCGACGTCATCGTCTATGTCAATGAGCACCGCGGCGGCGGTCAAGGTGGCCGGGAGCGATCGGAATCGGGCGCGACGACGGCGGCGGCATCGGGCGCCTCGGAGGGGAGAGGAAATCACTAGAGAGAAGAGAGTGGGAGAGAGAGTGGGTGTACTGGGCCGGGTAAGGCTAGCCCAATATGACCCAGGGGTTAACCCAACCCTATTGGGTCTGGTCGGGCCGGGCCAGCCTAGTGGGTCGGGTCCAAGTTTAAAAGAAGACCCAAATAAAAATGTGTAATTACAAATATACCCCTAGAAGTCAGCTTATGTGTTGAAAAGAAAGGTTTTTCCTGGCTACTATTAAGTGATCGTCTAAACACAAAGGACCTTCTCATCTGCTGGCATTGGCAAGTTACAGATGATAATTTTTGTGCCCTTTGCCCTACCAAAAGCTACGAAGATAGGATCCATTTACTTTTCACTTGCAACTTGAGTCAACGGGTCTAGGCCTATCTTTAGATAGAGTGGCGAATGGGGGATGAGATTCAGGAAATTGTAGCTGAGGCAAGGAGGGGTTTTGGCAAACCTTTCTTCATGGAGGTCATGATCATGGCCTGCTGGCATATTTGGAAGCTACGTAATGGCAAGATATTCCAACATGAGAGATCCACCTTTGCAAGGTGGAAAGGAAATTTCATCAATGATATTACTTTGCTACAGTATCGTCTAAAAAAGAAGCATAGAGCAGGGTTGTTGTCTTAGATTGCCTCACTTGTATAGAGGTCTTTGTAAGTAATTTTCTTCTTCTTTTGTCTTGTTTATATCTGTATATAACCTTGTATTTTGAAGTTGGCAATGAAAATAATCAGTGTGGGGCTTTCGCCTCACAATTCTGGGTCAAAAAAATACTCCTAGAACTAAATAAGCTCTAGAAAATATAGAAAAAAATCCTAAAAATACATATAATATATCTAAATAATCCCAAAAATAATATCTACCTAAGAAAAGTACAACTATACTTATTTAAGTTAAATAAAATGCAAAGAAACATTAACACCATTAAATCCTAAGTGAAATTTCATAAAATAAGGTAAAATCCTAAAAATGGATAAAAATCATTATTGCATATGAAAATAAATCTACTATTTTATAAAAATACTAAATTATTTTTTTACAAGTAAAACTTGGAGCAAATATTCAAAGACATTTAATTCTTTGTGGAAATGTATAAAAATACAAATAATATTTAAAAATAAATAAACATCATGTTTAAGACCTTGAATAAATATATTTTACTAAAAAATTATTAAGTATATTATTCCAAAAGTTTTTAAGATTTTAAAGTAATAAATCCTTATCCATTTTATAAATACCTATTTTGTAAATCCTTTAAACACATTTCTTAAGTAAGAAATAATCACAATTCTATGTAACACCTTAAATCTTTTACATTTAGATACTACTTCCAAAACTATAACTTGGATCTATATTGAAACTTAAGTATAAACTATTAATCCTATAAAACTCTTTTAAAACCATAAATCTAAGTTAAATCAACAATTTCAAGTAAATTTTAAAACATCATTCACCTATATGAATAGTGAATACTCTTTATCTCTTAACCATGTTTAACATGATTTTAAAACTCTAACACATTAATAAGATCATCTAAATTTTCTTTCCTTAAATTGAACTATACTCTTTAGTCAAATCATTTTCATAATAACAAATCACATCTAAACACTTTAGTCAAATCATTCACCTATACTCTTTAGTCAAATCATTTTCATAATATCTAATCACATCTAAACTCATCATTCACTTAAATTGAAAGTGAATGAACTCACACTCTTAATCAACCTTATCCTAACCTTACAACTTAATAAAAATTTAGATACATCACAACCTAAGTCTATTTATGTTTTAAAGTTAACCTTGGTCCACCAAGTTATGCATAATGTCTAAAGTATATTTATGTTTTTATAGTTAACTTTAGTCTGTTCCAATTAAGTCACAAAGTATCCCAAGTCCAAGCTTATCGAATAAGCGCAAATGCCATCGATCACATTCTATTAACCGCAAATATTGTTTAAACCTTATCAAAGAAATCTTTTCTTCAAAAGTTATTCGTTTTGCCACTTCCAAACAATAACCTTATAAATAAGTCCTTTAACTCTTAACAACCTATCACACCAATATCCATCATAATTACCAAGTAGCAATTCACCTCAACTTTAGAATGTTATTACACTTCACTTGTGTACTTTGCATGTCAAATACTTAAATGCTTTATAGATATATTTATTTATGAAACAAACTTTAGAAATGGCTAAATCTTAAAGGTGTCACCTAAATTTAACTCATTCATGTTATTAAGGGATTATCACGGGATTTTACAAAATGCATTACATTACTTATGCATCAGCATATTGATTCTTTAAACATTAGTCCTTACCAGACCAATGATGATATTTACAGATTTTGGACCTTATATCATCTTGAAGACCGTGATTGCATAATCTTGTAATCACACAGGAAAGTTCACACTTTCTCATGTCCTTTGGTTATTTTCTATCAAATACTTGTAACTCAAATGTTGTCATCACCTACATTTCAAAAAGGTCGGAAAACACTATTTTCATAATAATATGATTATAGATTATTTACCAAATGGTAATAATCTACTATTACAGTTTAGTGGTAAATGAACATAATATCTAGGACTTAATCAACCAATGTCGCCAGTGATTCTAGTGATGTATATTACACGTTAACCATGAGATTTGGAATGGGACGGATAAGTTAGCTGGATCTTCTTCATTTCGCATAGACGGATGACCTTATCATGAGGCTGTAGATTTCTCGCGGAGAATCCAGCACATGGGTGGGACCCCTCAGTGCCCCGCGAAACTGGTGTCTAGACTATCTGTGAGCTGCTGCCAGAGGTATAGTCGTTCCTTTATGGAGCTTACCAGAGGCACAACCGGCTCATAGAGTCTTCGGGGGACTATCAGAGTTGTAGCTTACCCGAAAGGGGGCTTACCAGAGATGTGTCTTGGCCTGGAGGGTCGTGTCTTCATGCGGGCCCCACACCATAAGAAGTGTGGACGGGTAAGCTGCCCGGTTGTGCAACAAGGATTTGATCTCTCATGGGTAAAATAATGCACCTCTATAGAGTGTAAGAAGGCATGTTACTCCCTATTCCGGGAAGAAGCTACGAACGTGGCAGGAAAGGAACTCTACGGAAGTTCTGGTAAACCTGTGAAGGCTGACGAACATAGCTTTACAGAATAAAAGCAACCTTTGAGGAAATATTTGCGAAAACCTGCATTGCCTATGACCTATGGTCTGTGGCTGTAGATAGTGCATCAAAAACTCCTTTTTAGTGAACTTGCTGAGTACGCTCGTACTCACCCGTACCTTCTTAACCCTTGCTAGATTCTAAAGCCAATGAATACAATGTCAAAACCAATCTATGCTCAAGGAATCGACATCGAAAGCTCAAGTTCTTCAATAAAGTCAATGGAGTCAACATATACATCAGCTGAAGTTAAGACGAAGTTTCTGATTAGATAGGAGTATATTCTCTAGCCATAAAACCTACTTCTGTAGAGCATTGAAATATCAGCAATGGCAAGCCAAATAGTTTAGATACTAGTCTTATTACTATGATAGTTCTGAGTTGTAATTTCTGATTCTTCTTTGTAAGAAGTTTCTCTATTCCTCTTTAACCTAGAATGTTCTCTGGATCTTTTGTAAAGAGCCAAGTTGTAATCTATAGTCATGTCTTGGACCTGCTGTGTTTCTGTTGTACCACTCTGAGGGATGTAGTACTAATGGACGATGTCTCATTGGTGTTATGTCAATGACTATAGTGTACTACATCATGAAGTGGTATGTTGGGTCACCGCACCTTGTGCAGCCTCGAGTTCTTCTCCCTCGACTAGCGGCTGGCGTTGTCCACCTGTCGGCGCTGGATGTTGAACACCCACTCCGCGTTGGTCATCCCCTCCAGCCGCTGCTTGTCGGCCTTCCTTTCTTAGCTGGTGCCGACGCTCGGGGAGCGTGGTACCTCTTCGGTGGCATGGTGGTGGAGGCGGTGGTGCACGGGAGGGGAGAGGTGGGGCAGGGTGGGGAAATGGCAGGAATATGCGGCAACGGAGGAGGGAAATGGCGGGACTGGGCGGCCTGGAGGGGAAAAGGGAGGGAAATTTTGATATCCCACTGACAGAGCTGGCCCGTCAACTTTTTCAAGTTGTGCTGGTGCCCCAGATCGACCCGTTGGGTTCGGCCTGGGGGTGCCGGATGTTTGGTTGGGCCGTGCCGGCACCATTTCGGTTTTGGGGGAGAGGGCTAGGCGGGTTCTTCTGCGCCGGTGTCCCCATTTCACCCTTAGGGGGGCGAGTGGAGATGCTCTAAGTTGGTATCATGCATACGATACTAGCATATTATTATATGATTTTTTTTGAAAATCCACCGATCTATTAATAATCATCAACATCAGTACAAAGAGACACAAAAGTAATAAAAATTACAAATAGGTTGCTGGACCACCTACCATATAGTAGTATCATAGTTGTATAATATATTTTTTTGTAGAATCTCAATATAAATACGTGTACATAATTTATTTGTATTAAAATAACTAGTTTTATGTGCTATGATACCATATCATAATATGATACCATCATCATCTCTTTCTTCATTAATTATCTTGTCACATCAATTTTTGCCAACATGGTATGCATAATACTAACTATAATACTCCCACTATGACTAGCCTTAGGCAACGTTCTGGATTTTTTCCCTATGTTCCTCTCTTCCTCCCCTTTGTCTCTCGTCTCTTCTCTTTTATTCCCTAACAAGCACAGCTCACCTCCGCCACCATGTCGGCCATCCCTCCACCACCGGCCGTTCCCTGCAAGCCAACCACGCCACCTGCCTTCCGTGCATGCCCACCAATTCCAATAACCAGGAGGGCCAGGCCCAGGCGAGACGTAGTATGTAGGCGTCGCCCCTGCCTGCTCTTGGATGATCTGAAGAGCGACACCGGCGAATGGTTGAAAGTCAGCGCCACCACACGTGGAGCAGGGGTGGGATATGTAGGAGTTCGATCTTGCAGTGTAGGACGACGTGCGGAGCAGCGGGCTAGAGGGCTGCCAAGTTCGATCTCGCGGTGGAGTGCGGATCTTACCCTTGATGATATCCCACCACGCTCGGAGCAAGGGGATCGAGGATGTCGAGGGTCGCGTGCATGTGGTAGGTTGTGCGGTTTGGAGGGTGCGTTCAGGGTCAGGCTGTAGGTGGACACGCCCACGGCTGCCCACCGTCTACCCACCTATGCCCATATTATTAGTCGGGATTAAGGAGTCAGTCCTTTTAATTCCGCTCATGCTACCCGGGCGTCCCCTGCCCACCTAAACCCACCAACTTGCTCACGCTAGTAGCCAACCTTCTACAAATGAAAGTGAAAAGAGCAGCGTACTAGTAGTACATATGAAAGTGAAAAGAGCAGCGTACTAGTAGTACATTTGAAAGTTCTTTTTTTTTGTTTGAGGATCCCCTGTGTATATTTTTTCCCACTTGGAATGCAAACATTGTTCCTTAAGTTGCAACTTTGTGGATGATATGGTACAATTCTGAGAATCGAACATAAGTTTGTTTGGAAAAGAGGATAGACCCTGACTTTTGCATTGGTTCATGTATGCAACCATAGTTTATCGAGCGTATAATGGACAATACAAATCCATCTCAATCTTTCTAGATGTTCAATTGCTTGATCCTTCGATCTGACCGACACCGAGAATTATATCAAAGTTTGATTTTTATTCGACAAAGAGGATATCCCTTGGGTCTAAAGGAAACTGTCAATTGGAGGCGTCAGTACAAGCCGGATGCGATTTCCTGGGTCAGTACCCTATATTGATGAATCTATCTCTAGAAAAATACCTACTCATATATCACACTGTGTCCTATTACTCTGCTTCATTGTAAAGAATACGATGGGAAATCATCTGTCAAGTTGCTACTCATATATAACACTGTGTCCTATTAATCTGCTTCCTAAGCTTACTGGATCTACTAATTTATCAGTATGGAAAAGACTATGAATACGATGCACCTGTCAAGTTGCTGGTCAAGCATTTGCATTCAATGGTGTAATCACCTGGTGAACAGCTGGTGGTGGTATCACAGGTTATAAGTTCTTCCCGTGTTTGTTATACTTGTTCATGACATCTTTGTTCTAATATGACTGATGTATTCTTGTAGATCTATAATGAACTAAATTCCTTTTTATCTCCTAACGTGATTGTATGCATCTAACACTTGCAGGTGCTTGTAGCAGATATCAATATCGGCTATGAAGATATTGTGAACATTCAGGTAACTCAATGTTCGAGGGTCCACTTGCATGAGTTACTTTGGTTGATTTTAGCAGTTCCTCCAGACATTTTGCTGCTAAAGTATATTTCCACACTCTGGAATTCTGCTAGCCTCCTATTCTTTATCCATCCATTTACTAACACGGTGTTATACTTTTTAATATATATTTCTCTAGTGAAGCACTTGCAGTTTAATATAATTTCCAGATATGCATTCTCAGTGCTATTTGCATCTCTAGGTACAAGGATGCTGACAAGTTGGACACGGTCGAGAGCTCGCGGCCAGGAGCTAGACGCGGCCACGGAGCTCGCCCAGTGTTGGCATCACTCGATGAGCAGGGCCGTGGAACGACTCCATCGTCCTGCGCCGCCTCGACTCCACAGACGCCGCTGAGCTGTAAGCGACCAGGAACTTGGCACTGGTGAGCTTGCCCACAGCCGACATCACAGGACGAGCGGGGCAGCTGAATGACTCCATTGTTCTACGCTGGACACGTCAGCCGAGGGAATAGGGCGACCACGCGTGATCCCTCTGGCGGCCAGTAGGGTCAGGTGGGGCGGCCCATGTGGGATCCCTCCGACGACGACCAGAGCGACGGCGGTTGTCTACTGATTCTAGTACCGCCAGTCTGTAGGGCATTTCATTTAAATTATGCAGTTGGAATTATTGATCAGTAGGGCATTTCATTTAAATTATGTTCCTGTAATAATAATGTGATGCTTCTACTGATTCTAGTACCGTCGGTCTGTGGTCAACTGGCTTTCATGTGTAAGAATGCTCCTCCTTATTTAATTGTGATGAAGTTGACTGCCATTTCTTCTGGCGTGTGAAGCTGGCTGGTCTTTTCACTTTCACTAGATCAGGGTGGCGCGCGTTGCCGTGCCCGTCAATTTCTACGATGGAATGGTAGAAATTTAAGAAATATATAGAGACCAAAGACATGTAAGTTAAATTTTATCAATCCCAGAAGAATATGATTCTTATTTTTATGATCAATAATTTATATTTGTCAGTGTGACCAAAATTGTGCACTTGAGGATAATCTGAAATCTATATTTATTTGAAAATCCACAACATTTTAGATTATATACAAGGAATATCATGTTCATGACATATGAAAATCATATAAGTTCAGAAGAAAACGCTACATTACAAGAGTGTAGCATCACATTTTTCAGAAGTCGGTGCAGACAACAGACCCCAATAATATATATAGCAAATTTTCCGTTGAGCTACAACACATGATAGGTTAGCTACCTAATCTAATGATGAGAATGACGGCGCCCACGGAGTGCAAAGTGCCACGACGCCGACAGCGAGGTGGATGACACTGAAGTAGTTTGATTAAGGAAACCCTTCACTGTTTCAAATAACTTAAACCCACTACTCACAATGACAATAACAGTTAACGCAAGGCCTGCATTTTTGTTTGCAATGACAAGATCTGCAGTTTTAAGAAAAAAAATACGTGCAAAAGAAACTGATCAAAATCTACAACCCGTGCAAGCATGTGCAAAATAAAACAATTGTGTAGGATCATCTTGTTGCTGCAAAACTGAAGAAAAAACTACAGAGAGTGGAGCTCACCGTGCTGCTGCAGGCTGGCATGGCTTTGGGATTCAACAATACCATCTACTCACCTTATTGGTTTGGTAGACTATCGACGGAGAAAATCTGAATTCTGGTATTTCATGTTAGTGCAAATCATAATATGGAATTCAATTTACCCTAATTAATATATCATAAAATGATAAGCACCTCACTTGGACTCTTTGATCTACTCATTCATGCTGAAATCATCATTAACTATAGTCCAGACCAAAGTGTCCCATAATGGGAACATTGGTTAGTGTTGTTTAATATGCACGTATGTACATCAGGAAAGCAACGTCTGCATTTGCAAGTAAATTTAAATACCACACAAATAATTTACTCCCTCCGACCCATATTAGTTGACATGGATTTGTCTAGATTCGGATGTATCTAGACATGTTTTACTGCTAGATACATCCGAATCTAGACAAATTTGAGTCAACTAATATGGGTCGGAGGGAGTAGCATAATAGTGTAGGTACAAAATGAATGTTCAAATGCCGAATTGTTTATCATGCAGAATTTTCCTTGAAACGGTATAGGTAGTTGTGGCGTGTCGGAGGTGGCAGCACCTTGACTGTAGAGATTGAGAGACCCAACATATGGAAGGCATCTTCTGTATAGAAAAGGAGAAACTAAGAATTAGGAGATATATGAGATAATACTACAGTAAATCGAAACAAAATGAGTCAGTTGGAGTGATGGGATAGCCTGCAAGCTCCGATGGCTAATGCAGCAGGTGGGAACCAAAACAAATCTTTGTGGTTTCTTTTAGTGTTACCATAGGAAATAACCAAATAACATACACGTGTTTTCTAGTTTAACAAAGCAAGGTCGATACTCACAAACACATCCAAAGTAACATGGACCAAAGCAGAAATAAGAATATAGGAGAGAAAATATTGCAATGATAGAACTGTACCATGTCCTCTGTCCAGGAAATAACAATAATAAGAGAACACATTTATGCAGCTTCTGATGTTTAGTGTTTCCTTATCACTTGCACATGCTGAAATATGAGGAATAATATCACACCTATTTAGAAACGCACACAAACCAGATCATATGGTGGCAGATATAGAAGGTTCTATTGACTTACTTTTTAAGTCAATGCGCCATTGTTTGGATGACCTGTAATAGGAGCAATAATCCAGGCCAGATTTTAGTATTAAAGCAAACAACAAGTGACAGGGATATGAAAAATGAGACGAACATTTTAATTATAGAAGATCACACACATCCTCTTGGTCCTAACCGATTTAGAAGGACGAGGTGCCATCACGTTGATTTGCGTTGCTGGGAATGGGGGTCATCGCTCGCTGCCACCGTCAGTGACTGAGCGCGTGATTAGGTTTTGCGACCGCCCGCTACAGGCACCATAAAAAGAGCTAAGGCCGCAGAGCGAAAACCATTATTTTGTGTGTAGTTGGGACGGAAGAGCAATAGACATGTGAACGTTCCAAAGTTTATTTCAAAACGCGAATGCAAAAAAGCGTGGACCAAATCTTTGACTAACTTGTTCTTCCAAAAGAACAAGACCTCGATTGTGTTTCTTTGTTTTTTCCAAAGACAACGGCTTGGAACAGTATAGAGCACAGCTTTTCACATGCTCAATGGATTCAGGACCTCTAGCACCGTGACACAAATTCAAACTCGAGAATGATCATATTCTAACATTTACGATAACTAATTATCTAGGAGGCTTCCTTAAACACTTGCCACAAAATCACCAAAAAAATTAGAGACTGAACCCAATCAGTTATGGCCCAATACTCTCAGCTGGCACTCGGGCTACAATTTATCAGAGCCATATGAATCATGTAATCACAATAACGCAATGCACTACACGAGTGTCCGAATAAGCCTACCAAATCCTAAATTGGTTCCTTACGCAGTCAGAAGGATTCAAATCCTAAGTCAGCACCAAATTAGTCACGGTCTTCGGTTCAACCTAAGACCAATCCAGAGTAAGAACGCCTGGATCAATCCAGGGTCTGATCGGATCTAGAGCTAGGAATCACACGACAAGCAGAACAGGCGGGCCGGGCGTGCGTGATAAAGAGATGGGAGGAGAGTGCAGAGGAGGGCAGAACCTGAGTAGATTTAGGAGGAATGGGTGGCGGTGTTGACCACCCTGACCGGCATCGTCGGTGGTGGCGGCGATGACGACGGTTGGTGAGGTCCTCGCTGACTGAATCGCTGGCTCTTCTCCTCCCCTGCCTCATCTCATCGCACCGCCCCGATCATGCTTTTTTTCTCGATCTGAATACACCGAGCGGCAGAGGCAGAGCTACGTGGGCTTTCTATGGGCTCAAATCAACCACGGACATACGATTTGTTCCCCAGAGTAGATGTTCTCGGGACATTCAGCCCACTATGTGGTTAGAGAACATCAAAGGACCAGAAATGAACAGCAAGAGGATCAGACGGTCAAAAATGTTGAGCCCTGAGAGAGCTCCCTCTTGTTCCTGCTCTTTTCACTTTCATTTGTAGAAGGTTGGCTACTAGCGTGAGCAAGTTGGTGGGTTTAGGTGGGCAGGGGGACTCCCGGGTAGCATGAGCGGGATTAAAAGGACTGACTCCTTAATCCCGACTAATAATATGGACATAGGTGGGTAGACGGTGGGCAGCCGTGGGCCTGTCCACCTACAGCCTGACTTCAGGCTGAGTTGCGTCATGTCCTTTTTGTCCAGGAGAGTAGGATTGCGTCATTTTTTTTTTGAGGAGTCATGTTTTTTTTTTGAGGCGTCATGTTTCATGTGTATATACTCATTGCAATTCTCTAATGGGCTGGGCTGAGGGACCCAGTTGAATATGTAACGGGCTTTGTCCTAGGCGGGCCATCTATATCTGGCGATGGTTTTCCTTTAGCCGGAGAAACAGTTCGGCTTCTTGGACCGTGTCAAAGAGCATCTCTAGTCGTGAGTCTAAAAGACCCGAAACTGAATAATAATCGCTATTTTTCAGTCTTGGCAAAATTCAGGTGCTTTAGTCGTGTCCGTATTAGGTGTCGGCCCTTACTTTTTTTAGGGCGACCGTGAATCCCCCAACGGCCGGTACATTCGAGGAGCGAGGGGCCCCGTCACCCTCGCGATTCCTAGCGCGCTGATTTTCCCAACACCTCTCCTCTGTCCGCCCACCGCCGATCCACGCCGTGCCGCCCGTCCTTTCCGGTGCGATTCGCCTCCGCACTGTACCTGGGCCAATAGATCCTGCCACCCTAGAGCTAGAACAGTTGCCTGCGAGCTCCCGCTGCCGAAGTTGACCGAATTGCTCGCTGCGGCCGCTGTTCCCCACCAAGGTATGGCCTCCTTCGATCTCCCCGCTCAGGATAATTCGGTCGCCCATGGATTTTAACGGTCGTTCGTGTTTGCGTCAGATGAATTCGTCACTGAGCGAGAGCAGGCTATTTTTTCGAGGATTCTTCCTCCTCCTCGGATGACTTAGACATCGACGAGCTCCTCTAGGACGACGGTGCTGAGCACCTCGCCGTCAAGGAGATTGAAGATAGGTGGAGGATGTTGAATAGGCGGCGCGATTCGGTGCCCGGTCGTTATTATTCTCCCCCGCAATCTCTGGCGAGGCCATGACGTGCTGACGGAAGATTACCTCGTCGAGGTACCAACCTACCCCGCATCTCTTTCGTAGAAGGTTTCAGATGCGGCGAGAATTATTCGTAAAAATCGTAGAAACTTGCTCAACCAACTTCACATATTTTCAGCGTCATAGAGACGCCATTGGGCAGCTATGCGCGTGATTGCATATGGCGTGCCCGCTGATTACTGTGATGAGTACCTTCGCATTGACGAAGCACAACCATTGAATCTGTACGGCGATTTGCCAAGCTTGTGATCAGGTTGTTTGGCAAGGAGTATCTTCCAGCTCCTAACGAAGAAGATTTTTTTTTTGAAAAGAGTATATATTAATATCACGGGGTACCAATTACACCCAGCCTCTGCAACAACGCATGCCCTAGCAGGTTTACGGATGCACACAACCCAGTAAAAAGAAAGAAGAATTACAAAAAAGAAAAGTCCCGCTACAAAGAACTATTCTTCAAAGCAACGACACTGACACCACCAGAACAACACCAATAGTCGTCCACTTCAATAACAGCGCCTTCAAGAAGGAAACAGTGCACAAGCACCATCGTTGCCCGATCAAAGATCATAGGTTTTCACCCTGGAGAAAGTCCTCGCTCGCAAAACAATGCCTTCAACAAGGCCATTGCCAGGCACAACCAGTTAAGGCTAGACCTTAGATTTTCACCCTACAAGGTAAGACTGGGAACTCCTCATGTGTTGTCTCCCTTCACAAACAGTCGCTGCTGCGAGTCACAGATCACGCAGCCAGTTTGCCATCGCCACAAAGACTCAAATCACCATCGCCGTCCTCATATTTCCGCTTTCCTGACATTCTCCGCATCTGACTTCACCATGGCTCGTTGAATGGCACTTGGTGGGAACAAACAACAGAGCTTGGCAATGCTCTCGTTGAAACCAAATGGTCAGAAAAACAAGGTACGCACAACCGAATACCTTCTGATCCAGCAATCTCCAAGCATGATACGTCCATAGGAGTTCACTGGCGGAGCCTTCCGGAACTCGCCTCTCCAGTCCAGATCAACAAGGGCAGACATCAAGCAGATCTTCGTCTTCGCGCGAAAGAACCCTAGGACCACCTCCTTTATTAATGCCGACGCAGCGATCCCCACACCGTCGGCCAGTTCCTGGTGAACGGATCGAGCGTGCCGACCTTCGGCGCCGACGAGCACGTAGGTTGAGCACTGACGCTATGGGCGCGCTGCCGCCTCCAGCCTGCAGCACCGCGTCCGCCGCTTCCTCCAGAACACCTCACAGCCACGCGCCAGCGAGCACCATGCGTAGCAGGTACCACCGTCCCGCCGCCTTGACCACCACCTGCGAAGCCCTGTCAACCCTTGCGCGAGGGGGATCAGACGGGGCATGCCCATCCCGCCCGCCACTTTCCGCGGCCAGGCATTGCCGCCACCGCCGGGGGGCAGCGACAGCGGCCGGCGAAGAAGAACGTCGGCGGCGCCTCTAGGGTTTGGGTGAGACGGTTCGGAGCTCCCAACGAAGAAGATACAAGAAGACTGATGGAGATGAATGAAAGGAGGGGTTAGCCTGGCATGCTTGGGAGTGTGGATTGTATGCAATGGAACAGGAAGGATTGCCCGAAAGCTTGGCAAGGGCACTACTGCGGTAAGAGATGCCATCCATCGATTGTTCTTGAAGCTGTAGCATCACAAGACCTATGGATTTGGCATAGTTTTTTTGGGTTGTTGAGATCACTGAACGACATCAATGTGTTGCATCAATCACCTCTATTTTCAAGGCTTGCCAGAGGAGATGCACCCGCTTGCGACTACAGAGTGGGAAAGAATGACTACACAATGGGCTACTATCTAGCCGATGGCATCTATCCAGATTGGGCAACTTTTGTGAAGACCATTCATGATCCGCGAACAAGAAAAGAAGCTGAATTTGCCAAGGCACAAGAGGCAGCCCGAAAGGATACTAAGAGAGCATTTGGTGTTTTGAAAGTTACGTTTGAGAGGTCCAACATATTTTTAGGACATCAAAACCCTCAAAAATATAATAACATGTTGTGTCATTCTTCACAACTTGATCATCGAGGACAAGAGAGGGCTAAACTTTGAGTGCTTCTATGACAATGTTGAGAGCCGAGTGAGGGCAGAAAAGAACCCCGATCGCCTGCAAGCTTTTCTTGATTCCTATAGGACTATTGAACACGAGCAGACCCACACGCAGCTTCAGAAGGACCTCATCGACCACCACTGAGCCAAGCATGGCCGCCAATGATCAACAACAACACTTGTGTATGTGTACAACACCAGCATTTGTTTCTTCAATTTGTGTATGTGTGACAAAACATTCATTTGGTCAATGTTTGAACTATTTGTTTTTTTAAATTCATTGAAACTATTATTGTAATTTGATTTGGATAATCTTGTAGTGTGCGTGATCATTTGATTTGATAGGTTTGTTGTATGTTTGAATGAAACAATATGGATATGAAATGTGAAACAACTGAAATCCTGGCAGTTTACCGTTCGGAAATAGCCACGGCGTAGAATAGAGCCTGCATAGACGACCCGTAAAAGAGAATATGTTTCCGAACGGTAAAAACAGTTTTCCGTGGACTGTAAACGAGATATACAGTTCGCACATTTAAGGGCACGACTAGAGATACTCTAATTAGCTTGGGTTGTTATTGTCCGAACATGACAATAATGGACGATGCTAGGCGTCCCCGGATGATGGGAGGCTTCCCATCGTCCTGCTTCGCCGCGCGCCATGTGTTCTCCAAAATTGCCCCTAATCCCGCTTTTGCTTCAGTAGCAAAAAAGGCGCATTTTTCTGCAGTAGCAAAACACGGTTCAGTCTAGAAAAAAGAAAGCTGCCCCCAATCCCGCTTTTGCTGCAGTAGCAAAAAAAACCCGCTTTTGCTGCAGTAGCAAAAAAAATAGTTCGGCCTAGAAAACTCGCAAACTACCTGGAGACGACGTAGCAAACAAACTAACCTATTGTAGCAAACCCAGTAAATGGTGATACAGATTTTTTTTGCTAATGTAGAAAAAAAACTACTTCACCAGAGACCTCGTCGGATACTTTTGCCAGAGACCTTGCCGGAGAACTCGCTGGACATGTAGTAGCAAAAAATTTTGCGCTATTTTAGCAAGACCATAATATAGTTGTAGCAAAAACATTGCGTCATTGTAGCATCATTCAAGCATTTCTCTGGGTAAAAAACAGTTTAGCACTAAGAGCAATAGCAAATTAGCTATACCGATACGAGTATGTAGCTAAAAAATATATGATATGTAGCAAAAAAATAAAACTAAAAATCTACTGCCCTAGAAAAGGGCAGGCGGAGAAAGCCTTGATGGCCATGGCCGCAGGCCACCTCGCTCCCCTCGGTAGCAGCATCACTACTTCGCATGCGTGGAGAAGAGCAGTGGCGGAGGCCGGCGCAGGGCGGTGGAGACCTTGCTGGAGACGATGCCGGCCAAAACCACCATGTGAGCCCGGCGGGGAGGAGCGCACGGGGAAGTGCGTCGCGGAGGAGGCGCGGCAGAGGCGGAGGAGGAGGAGGAGGCGTGCGGCTCGAGAGGCGAGCGAGTGCTGGACGATGACTCGATCCGAACGATGATCGTCTTGGGGATGGGAATCATTCTCCTAATAACAATGGTCCAGAACAGATAGGTTCTTCGGGCTGCAAACGATGAAGTCGCGGAGGAGAGGGGTCCCGCACAGGCAATGACGTATGCCAGCCTATCACACGGCCACGCACAGCAGCTTGCAATTGACAGGTCTGGCGGACAGCAGCCCAGCGCTCAAACCATTTACGCAAACTGTTTTCAAACCAATTTCAGTTGATGGTTTCAACCCACATGTTGCCATTCGGTTCAGTTCAGTTTGGGAGGAAAAATCAAATAGGTTTGTTTTTAGTTGGGCTGACGGGAATATCAGATGGGTTTGATAGAGTGGAATGGGAGCATTTGAAGGCAATCATGCTCAAAATTGGAGTGGAGTGGGAGCACCGTCAAATGGAAACGGCCTCGAGCTATGGAGGATCTATCCGCAAATCACGTAGTCATTCATGTCGGGAGAAAATATTTCTCGCCGTACCCTCTAATCGTATGCACCCCTCCGCAAACAAGTCGCGATCGTGTACACCCCTCCGCAAACAACTCGTGAAACTCCATACGTTATAGAGTAGTCCATGAGCGGAGGATAGCCGTGACCCGATAAATAACCTGTAGGTTAGAAGACACAATGTTATTAAAAATCTTATCATTTCTACATAGCCATAGCGACCAAATAATGGCAAACGCTTTCACCCTAAACAATCCTATATTTATCATCAATCTCATACAATCAGTTATCAAATACACTGGCAACCGAACGTGGAGGAGATAAATCAGAGGCTACTTGAATGATTGACCAAATTTATAATGGAAGAAAAAATGCCGAATTGTCTCCTCATGATGAAAAAACGCATTTGTGTACTTTTATGCCAATTCCTCTTTATAAGATTATTTTTTGTAAGAATAACTCCTTTACAAAGATACCGTGCGCATATTTTTGTTTTTAGAGGTATCTTCATCTTCTAAATTTTACTATGATCATCGACCAAAATATCAGGTTGTATCAAAGCTCTATACTTGAGTCAACATAAAATTTATCACTCTATAGTAATTTCTATTTAAACTCTTCTACACCATCTGACAACTACATCATGGATAATCGTAGTAAAAAATTATTCTAAGATACCAATCGAGGGCCGATGAGATTTCTTTTGAAAGACACATTCGAAGGATTAGATTTTATTATTGTGGAAAGTGTATTTCCTTTATAGTACTTTACAATGAATATAGAGCTAGATATTATTCACGAAGAGAAGTTTGATCAAGTCACTTATCTTTCTAGAATCTAATCTGTGATCCGTCCTTGATGTTAAAAGCACAAAAATGGAAAAAATGTTTTTTGGACGCCATTAGTCCAGCCCAAAAGTGTGAATAAACCCGCCTGAGACCCAACTTTCGAGGGAACATATTTCCTCCATAGAATGGTTTGCCAGACACCATCGTTTGTAAGTAATTTGAATAACCATTTATCCAGAAGCGCGGTATTTTTGAATTGCAAATTGTGTATGCCAAGTCCACCGTATTCTTTCGATTGGCAAACTATATTTCATCTAGTCGGTCGATATTTTTTTCTTTTTACTATCCCCTTGCCAAAAGAATCTTGAACTAAAATAATCCACTTTATTCAAGACACATTTTGGTAACTAGAAAAACGAGATCATATACAATACCATGTTGGAGTACTGGATTTATGAGTACAAGTCTTTCGCCAAGGGATAATAATTTACCTTTCCAACTATTAAGATGTTTTTATAGTCTTTCCTCTACGAGTTCCCATTCAGCAATTGTGAGACGTTGATAGTGAATCGGTATTCCCGGATAGTTGATTAGAAATTGCTCCTGCCCACAACCGAATAAATCAGCATATAAGCGGGCCTCATTTTAAGACTCGAAAATAATACAAATTACTTTTATGGAAGTTAATTTTCAATCCATAAAGTTGCTCAAATGCTGATAGTATAAACTTTAGATTCTTTCCTTTCTCCAGACCATGTTTCATAAATAAGATTGTATCGTCGGCATATTGAAGAATAGAAAGTCCGCCATCAACAAGATGTGGAACTAATCCTTCAATTTGGCCATCAGCCTTGGCTCTCTCGATCAGGATAGCCAACATATCAGCCCGATATTAAATAGTATATGTGATAGTGGATCCTCTTATCTTAGTCCCTTCTTGGTTTGGAAGTAATTGCTAATGTCATTATTTTGAACTTGGTTGGACGGAGGTTATAATGGGTATGATTTCCTCGGTTTCTTTTTCTGTGTTGTTCAATGGAACTAAGTTGGAAGAGTTTAAGCCATCTCGTGGGATAAGACAAGGAGGTCCTATTTCACCTTACTTTTTCTTGATTGTAATAGAGGGTTGTACCTGTTCTGAAAGTTGAGAGGGTGGAGGTTCGCTTTTTAGCTCAGAGGTTTAAATGCACTGAACTTGAGAGGGGTAAAATGAATCTTTTCAAAGAATAAGAGAACTTTATAGCACCTCTAGAACTAAATCCTAAAGGCCTATTTGTTTTTGAATGAGGAGGTCCCCGAAGGGACTAGAAGCATTCACTAAATCCAAGCGGTGGATGTACAACTGATTACAAAGGACCCCATAAAGTATAGAAAAAAACATAGATTCCTGAAAAAGTAGAAAGTACCTCACTGAAAGATAGAAAAAAGCAAACTTGTCCTTCTCTTTCTCCACCGCCGAGCCGGAAGTCAGGCACACTGCCATCAAACCCAGAAGCGGGGACAAGACCACTTGCCTCCGTGCAGACGAGAAGTGCGGTTGCCGACCTCAAGAGGGGCCTCACCGAGGAGGTTGGATGCATGTCGGGACCCTTTGCCGGCTTCAGGATAGGCTATGTTCTGGCCCTGGATGTCGGACGGCTATCACCTGCCCGCCGAGGTGGAGCTCAACAATATTGCTTCCCAACTCCATTGCTTCTTCGAAGCTTCTGAAGTGTAGCTCCCCATTACCTCCTGGAGAGAAGATAGCACCGGCCCTCTTGCCGGCAAGGTGACACTCAAGGGAACTTCAAGCTGACAACCCCATCCCCTACGTGTCTCACCCAACCAGCGAAAGCAGCAAGGTCTCCACCCTCTCCCTCGCCGCCACGGCCGGCCGAGAGGAGGGAGACCCACACCACTTCACCATGAGTAAGACTAGAAGCAGACCAGCGCTTATTCCATGCCGGATTCGCTTGGAGTAGCTTCACCGGCGTCTTCAACCTCTGAAACTCGCTGGGAATCGCTCACCGCGGCCTCCTGTCGCTACGCAAAAACGGCAAGAGACAAAATCCAGTGCCTTCACTCCTCGCAGCCACCGCCCCGCACAAAACCCACCTCCCCACGCCGCCACGGCCGGCCGGAGGGAGAAACGCGGAGAAGAAGCCAACACGAGAGGGAGAGGAGGCGAGAGGCAGCCTCCATAGCTCAGCCGACCCGAATCCCCCAAGCCTCCCTCGTCACCAAGGTTGGCCGAGGAGGGGGGGTCGACCCGCAAAGCAGGACGGCACCAAAAGGGGCTTTTATTGGAGGGCTCGTCGGTCCTCCTCCACCACACCGCCAGCGAGCGGACGACATCGAAGGGACAGACCAACCCGCGACGGATCTGGCCCCAGACCTCCGTCGTTGACCTCCCGGCATGGCTCCAGACTCTGGCAAAAAGCCAAACAAAACACCTAAAATCTACAGGAGGGCCCCGGCACCGGTCCTCAACCTCTCCCCGCCGGCGGCGCCGGCGGGATCGGCGTCAGATCGACCCGGGGCAGGCGGCGGTTCTAAAAAGAACTGTAGCAGCGGGTGGGAGGAGAAGAGCGGTAGGTCGACAGGTCCCTGTAGTAAAGGCCTATTTGTTTTGAGATATTTTCATAAAAACTTTAGAGCATTGAAATACTTGGGAGTTTCCCTACCTGGGTTATCCAAAGACAGCGCATGGGGTGTTTATAGTCGGGCAACTACTTACCAATTTCTACCTCCACATGCAAAACCTCACAACAAGGAAAACGTGAATGCTTTTCCCCCACATTTAGTAATGCTGCTTACCTGAAATGGTTTTTAATGGTGCGACCTACCTTTGAACAGATGTGGTGAGGTTGCTAGTAATCTTAACAAGATGGAGAAGGCTTTGAGAGGAATATTTCTGGACATCCATAGCAGCAACGAATCTACAATTCATCCAGCTAATGGTGTTCTCATAGATGCCCTACAATTTTTCTCTAGCAACACATATATGGTGCATTCAGTACTTGCCACTGGAGATTACACCAGTGAACATTACTCCCGCATGTTTGATTGGTGGGCATCCAAGCTCGAGAAAGATGCAGCGATGATGTGCCAAGGTGAAAAGGGTCGAAAAGACATGTTCCTCTTGAATAACACATGTGGTGTTTTGCAAATCATGAGAGGTGCAGGAGCATCATTTTCCAATGCTGAACTGGTGAGTAGGCTCATTTCAATGATCCAGCGATACAAGAAGAGCTACATGGCTGAGTGTTGGGTTCCTCTGAACAACACACACCATTTAAACATGGATGAGTTTACATGGCTGAGTGTTGGGTTCCTCTGAGCTAGTACATGGCTGAGTGTTGGGTTCCTCTGAACGTGATAACCAGAGGACATGGAAGGTTACAGCTGAGCTTAGGTACAAACTGCGAGACGAGATAGTGGATTTGGTTGTTCCACCGTACGAGGCTTTCTTATCTGCACTGCAGGCAAACCAAGGCCGACTTTCAGGCGTGCTCTGTTCGTCTAAACGAGATATTGGAGGAAACAAGAAACCCAAGAAGTATACTGGTAAGGAACTGGAAGAGGAGATACAGATGTTATTTGAAGGATGAACAGCTAGCTAGCTGGGGAGCAGAGGGCACTGGACTCCTACACGGCAGTTGCATTTATTATATTAGGAATTAAATTGTTTCCTGCCATGAATTCGTTATTATATTTGTGTCTGTACATTTTTCTCTCTTGGAAAGGGTTCTTTTGTAGTATATGTAATTATTAGATGCCATAGAAGTGCAGATGTCACTTTGCAATAGTTTTAGAGACCAGAGGCACAAAGCCATTTGGTTGGCAATAGAAGGTAGAGCAGTTGTAACTATCAGGCCATGAGTGTAGGTTAGAAGTATATACAGAGAAACAGTTTTCTTTCTATTCTCATGTATGGCTCAGCCGACAAGTTGAAAATATAAAGGAAAATTAGCACACATTCTTCTGACTGAAACAAGAAAGAACATTTTTTTTCTTGGAGAAGCTTGTTACCACTACGAGCACCTTAAATACACGGCATACCTCCCGGACTCCTCATCCACGGATGCACAGACGACCATAGTCTTATTAGTGTTGATGCGGCGCAACTGAGGCCAAATCATCAACAAGCAGAGAACTACATGAATAGAAAACATTGGCAGAACCATGTCAAGATATGAAATAAAAACTGCGACTAAGTCGCATTCTTCTGCACTAACACCTTCAAGAAGGAAGAACACACTCACGTCTCTTACTTCTTTAGTAAGACCCAGTTCTTTTGGAGCTTTTGAACAGCTTAATGGTGAAAATAAGCTTAAGCCGAAAAGAACTAAGCCGTTTCCCGTGTCAGCCAGCCAGCTTCACCAATTCCTTCACGATTGGGAGAAGCCAGGGTACCCAGCTTCTCGAGAATCCGTGAACCGGTGTATATTTGAACAGCTATTTACGTCCAAATGCCACCGCGTGCACACGGTGAGACTCTCGTTCCAAATGAACCGTTTTCTCGGCACGACCAGAGTGAGAACACAGCAGGTCGTCTTCTCTCTCTCGGTTAGGGTTCCAACAGTGCTTAAGGAGAGTGTGTATGAAAAGATAATGGATTTTACTGTTCCAAAATATGCAAGCTCCTTAAATGCACTGCAGGAAAATCCTAGTTCGCCTGGCGTTCTTGGTTAAAGGGGACGCGGTGAGCCAGATCTGAGAAACCAATGTACAGGTTCTCAAATGCCAAACGCGCAGGCTGATTTGGATTTTGGTCTTCAGTATAATTGTGAAGATATCCTTTTGAACTTCACAATCCCCCAAAGTTTCATCACCCTGGGAAACATAGATAAGCATCAGATATTTCTCACAAGATTGATCAGGACTAGATATCACAAGAAAGTAAATGCATAAGGCAGCATATTTAGGTTGGAAACCTACAACGACTGCAGGTTAAAGATGCTTGCCATAACAAACAAGTTGTAGCAGAAATATAGCGGTGACTGCTATAACCTCCATCTTTAATTGCAAAAGAATCTCTCTTCTGCACTTAGCCTTTCATAATTTTCTATAGGAATTTCTGGACTAAGCTGCACGCTTATTTCTTCCGAACTTCCCATCACTTGGCAGTTTTATTAATCACATACTTACTATATTAAACACTTGTATAAAAATGCAAATCTGACAAGGATATGAATATAGCTGACTGGAATGGACATTTGGTATGAGCTATGAAACAACCCCTATGACAAGGTCAAGTATTTCATCAGGGCACGTACAATGGGCCAGCAAAAAAGCAAGCATGAAGATTTTTTTTTTTGCGGGTACACAAGCGCAAACGATTCAACCCAGGTATTTGAGGTGCCGTCTCTCCCTGCTGTAACTCAAAATATTAATTGTTATATTAATTTCTCCCAGCCAATTAGACTATAAGAAATTGCATGCAGATGTTTGTAAAGTTCTCATGAACCTGCAGGAAGACATAAAAAACTACAGGCATAAAAGGAGAGAGAGCTGAGATTTACATATACCTGCAAAATATTCCGTCACTGAATCAACACGGTAGGTACTACTGCAAGCTTCTCACATTAATGTCCTTTCATGTTTCTTGATTGCGACAACTCCGGGTGGCACCCAATGATATGAAGTGTTTCTACTGAGGATGGCAGACCACATGGCGGTAAAGATTGGAGCTCTGAGCAGTATGATATTCTCAGCACCTTGAGAGATGAAAGGCTCTTGAAGTTCAACGGGAATGTTGCTGCAGTTACTTTAGGACATCTCTCGATCACCAGATATTTTAGTGAATCAAAAGACTGCAATGACGACAGAGACTGAAACAACTGACAGTTGCGTATGGACAACTCAGTGAGCACTGTGCTGAACCTGAGTGTTTCAGATGCTGGAAGAGATGTTACCCTAGGCAGGTCTATTATCTCCATCGAGGATAGAGAAGGCAGAGCCTGGAGAAACCTACTAAGATTCTGGTCCGTAACATTGCACCGACAAAGCTGCATCCTTTGTAGAGAAACAAGGGACCTTATTTCTTGAGTAACTATGACTTCTTCAGCACCACTTATATTTAAGGCTGCAATGGCTTCTATGTGCTGTTTACTGAGTAAACCGTTGAAGTCGACAGAAGTCGTAAATACATCCAGTTGGAACTTCTCTGAAATTGAAGAAACAGGGGCAAGCCTCATATACGGAACTAATCGTGTACGCTCAACGGTAACTTCACGAGTAGTTGGGAAGGGAGGAATTTTGACCAATTCTGGACAATCCATTATAATTAACCTTTCAAGGCATGGAAATGACTCTCTGTCTGCTAGTCCAGACCAGTCATTCAACCTTGGGAAATCATCAACTTCAAGGAAGCTTAGGGATGGAAATGGCACATCACCAGTGCCATAAAACTCATGTCCAATGTGGCCAACTGCACACATCTCCTTCATGTGTAAGTATTTAAGTGATCCCAAACACCCCAATGGAGGAAACATGACTAAACTCCTGCAATTGGTAAGGTGCAAGGAACGCAACTGCTGCAGTGACTGTAGCCAACTGGGAGCTACACACCCACGATATCTTCTAATATTAAGTACCTTTATGTCTTGGTGCGGCCGTAAGCCTTCAATTACCTTGGCATCAACAGGAAGGGAGTTATTTCTACTAGCGGTGCTCCATTCCAGATTGAGCGAGTGAAGATATGGTTTCTTATTCAACTCAGCTTTGCAGGCTTCTTCATAGCTTGAAACATTTTCTAGACCTTTTATGTTTAGTAACCCACGGAGACCATTGATGTTCCTCAACTCTTCTAGTTTACGCCCTTCCCTCTTCTCAAGGTGGAGCTCAAGTGACCCCTGAATGTTTGCTAATCGACCAATGCCCACCAATCCTGCAGTATACTTTGTTTCAACAAGAAGGTGCCGCAAATTGACCAGCATACTAATGCTTGCAGGAAGCTTCTCAAGGTAACATTTCCCGGTGAAGCACAGTGTTTGCAGATGCAGAAGCTTGCCAATCGACTCATGAAGACTCTGGATGGAGCCATGGATAGATAGGTAACGGAGGTGCAATAAGTTACCAATGCAACAGGGCAACTCTTTGGAGTTATAGCCACTGAGATCAAGAACACGCAAATGTTTTGACTTCTCTAGGATAATTTTCAAATTCATGGAAAAATCCTCTTGGAAGCAACTGGAGGAGGATGGAGGTGATGTTCGGATTAACAAGGTGTGCAGCTTTTCTAGCCCGCGGAAGCTTGTGAGACCAGGTAGACTGTTGATGGTGACAGACAGATGGCACACTGTTGACGGGATTTCACAGTTTGTGCCATCGTCAATACGGAAGCAGTCATCCGCTGCAACAGACTTTGCAAGATCATGGAGTAAGTCATGCACCAAGTAGTACGTCTTGGTTCCAAGCTTGATTTCCTGGAAGAAAGAGCGTGAAAGGAGCTGATCAAAATATTCTCTAGCTATGTCTTCCATCCTCTTCTCAGGCTTGCCTCGCGGTTGAACAAAACCCTCGGCAATCCAAAGGCGGGACAAGTGTGCTGGATCAAACTTATAGTCCTGTGAAAACAAACTGCAATATGTGAAGCATCGCTTGAGGTGCATCGGCAGGTACTTATAGCTCAGGTGTAGGGCAGGGAAAAGAGCGTGATCTTGTAGTGCTGTCTCCTTGATTTTTATCCAGTGATCTTTTCTCCTCCTATCTCCAAGCAAAGCGCCCACCAGTTTGGCAGCAAGAGGCGATCCATTGAGTTTTGCAGCAATCTGCTCCCCTATCAGCTGAAGATCTGGACAGACATTCTGGCAATCACCTGTGAAAGCATGTTCCTTGAGCAGTGCCCAGCAATCATCGCTACTTAGCGGATTGACGGTGTACATCTGTGATGCACCCCGCATGTGAGGCACCGTGTTGATGCGAGAAGTCACCAAAATTCTGCTCCCAATATCTGCAGACTGTAGAGCAGTGAGGATGTCCAGCAAAATGTCATCTGTGCTATTACATACATCATCAAGAACAATCAGGCACATCTTAGAAGCAACAAATCGACGGAGCTCGGACAGAATCATTTGAAAATCCAGCATCTTGTCAGTAGAGCCATCCCAAGCTGGTTGGGCTGAGCTTAACATCTCTGCTATGAGGTCCATTTTGTTGGAACTAGTGGAGACAGTTACCCAACACTTGACACCAAAATGATGCTCAACCCTTGCATCGTTGTATACCATCTGAGCCAGTGTGGTCTTCCCAATTCCTCCGACACCGACAACGGAGATAATCATCTCCGGAGCAGCCTTGCAGCATGGCTGGATGAGCATCTGCAGAATATCATCCTTCTCCTTATCGCGCCCAATTACCACCCTCTGAAGAATTTCCCTGCCTGAATCAGGCACCAGCGGCTGCGGCGGATTTGCTGCGCCCTTCTCCAGCAGGTGGCCAATCTTGAGAGTTTCTTGATTCACAACCTTGATGCCCCTTATGATCCTGCGTGGTGGTTTCGACGCAAACAATGGAAGAAAGTGGTTCCAACCACACCACTTGAGAGCGGGAAGGTGCCCTGTGGATTGATTACTAAGAGTGGACTGAAGTCTACCGTACTCGATCATGTCTTGAAGGAGCTGGATGAAGTAGACGGTGTCCCTGGCCTGCAGAGCCAGCGCCTTGTCACCGGCACGCTGTGGCTCAGCGCCGGCAGAGATGCCCCAGATCTCGAGCATATAGGTCTCGAGAACCTTCAGCTCGGGGCCGCGCACCTTCCACCAGAGCCACCTAGGCCGAGGACCCCCGTCGCGCGATTTGATCTCCGTGGCCAGTCCCTCCATGGCCCGAGAAGCCGACCGGACCAGCTTCGGCGCCTCCTCCGCCAACCTAGCAGCATCCAAAACGCCACATGACGCAGCTTCCTCCATGGACTTGATCTTGCTCTTCTTCCTGGTAAAAAGCTTCAGCGCGTTTGGTTTGAGATTTGGAGCGTGTGGTCGCCAAACTACCAGGCTCCAACGTCTTAGCAACACCAACCTACTCCCACATCACAACCAGTCGACTTCCGTGTCCCGTAATCTCTGGCAGACGCCGCGGTGTGAGCTTCCGGGAAGTTTCCTGGAAGTTTCCTCCAGACGCTACCCCATGTCGCTCGTGGCCAAGTCTTAAATTTTTAATCCTCTCACCCACCAGCCCCAGTGCTTCACGACAGTTTGCTTCACAGATTAATAGCCCGGCCAATCTTAGCGTCACATTGCTTTCACTAATTTTATTTTGAAGGCTTACCGACAAAACAATCATTTCAGAAACTACGTCCGTGTGAACTTTCATCGTGGTTTCCGCCGGATACCGTCGCAAACAATTAAGGTATAGTTTACTTCTCTCTTATTTTTATCTAATAGACTTCGGTGGATATACGGGGATTTGATGTTTATCCAATACTCTCCACTCCTTTAAATTATTTTTTCTTAAAATACTCTACCATGGAGTAGAATTTTTAATCTAGACAAAAACAAGAAAGATTTGTGGGATATTCTCACCAAACCCGGCGTGATAAACGAACTACGAAAATTTTGCAGGAATTAAAATAATCCTCTCTGTTTTCATGAATACACTAGCGAATACGAGAGAAGTAAATAAGACCGTATCCCTTTAAAACACCAAAGTCCAAATTCCGGCGAGTTCATAGTTTTCGTGCTAACTTTTGTGTCGGGAACTAGTGCATTAAAAGCCCACTGTAATGTAAATATTTTACGGCCACCGAAAACAGGAGCGTCTGACCTTTATATCTACCGTTCGGAGGCAATATACAAGGCACAAACCATCTGGATTCCCCTCCATCGCCTCCTCCGTCGTCGTGCAACCCCCTCCAGCCGTAGATTCCTCACGGCTTGGTAAAATCGTTCACTACCTTTTAAATATCTCACCGAGTTTTGATTCCAATCAAGTCTTTGCCAATTTCTCCTAACGAGGGACAGTAGAGAAAATAAAATAAAAGATAAGTGAAATCTAGTACTAGCTTCTACACACTTCTACCATATTGTACGTAATATGGTATTTTAGTCATATGTATTGTAGTAGTTTCTAGATTGTTCTACTATGAGTTGTAACTAGGTTGTTTATATTTATCTCCTAGCATTAAGCAGTGTTATCTGGAATCTTCTACCTATGAGTAGAGATCTAAGTAGTGAAGGCTTATGTATCCTATAAATGCAGATCCTCACCTCTATCTGTGAAACCGGGCTATGTATCATCTACCTATCAATAAAGAGAACTTTATATTCTTGTTTTAGATTTTGGATTAGATCTAGCGTGTTGAGATTTTTGAATTGAACTCTTGACAGCCCCGCCCCTAAAGAGATATCTAGCACTCACCCTAGAGTGATATCTAGCGCAACACATTGAAGTGGTTCCTTCAACATTTGTATTGTCTTTATTATAGCAACAAGATGGGTTGTTCCTCCACAACCTTTGTGATGCATCAGGTGGTATTAGAGCCATGTTGATTTGTTCTAGATACTGGTTTACTCATTGAGAGCAAGCTGCAACAAGAAATGGAGGATTTGAGAAAGAGAATAGATGCTGCAGAATAACAAATCCAAGCGCTACGTTAAGATCTTAACCGAAGGTTTGATCCGATGGTTGATATGATGAGAAGGGGTGCTCCTCCTCCTGCTGCCAATGAAGACGATTCATCAAAAGAGGAAGGAGATGTCCGACAGTGAAAAAAGGAAGGTCATCTTCAAACCCAAATATCTCAACGACATGCACATCAACATACCTCAAGAGGACTAACTTATGTTGAAACCTCTGAAGGTTTTGAATATGATGTTGTCCTTGAAGAAGCTGATCTCTATGCATATCCAAGAGTTCCCAAAGCTACATATGTGAGAGATACATACAAGGTGAATGTTGGAGATATGCCCAAGAGGCAATAATAAAGTGGTTATTATTATATCTTTATGTTTATGATAAATGTTTACATTCCATGCTATAATTGTATTAACAGGAAACATTAATACTTGTGTGTTTTGTAAACATAAAAGAGTCCCTAGTAAGCCTCTTGTTAAACTAGCTTGTTGATTAATGGATGATCATGGTTTCCTGATCATGGACATTGGATGTCGTTAATAACAAGATCATATCATTAGGAGAATGATGTGATGGACACACACCCACAGTAAGCATAGCATAAGATCAAGTCATTAAGTTCGTTTTGCTACAAGCTTTTCAAATGCATAGTAACCTAATCCTTTGACCATGAGGCTATGTTAATCACCATCACCGAATGAGTACTTTGATAACATCAAACGCCGCTTCGTAACTAGGTGGTTATAAAGGTGACATTGGGTATTCTGAAAGTATGTGTTGAAGCGCATGGACCAAGATTGGGATTTGTCCATCCATATGACGGATAGATATACTCTGGGCCCTCTCGGTGGAATGTCATCTAGATAGCTTGCAAGCATGTGACTGGGTCACAAGGGATGACATAACATGGAACGAGTAAAGAGTACTTATCAGTAACGAGTTAGAACTAGGTATGGAGATACCGACGATCAAACCTCGGATAAGTAGAATATCGTGTGACAAAGGGAATTGGTTTCGTATGTTAATGGTTCTATCGATCACAAAGTCATCGTTGAGTATGTGGGAGCCGTTATGGATCTCCAGATCCCGCTGATGGTTATTGATCGGAGATGTGTCTTCATCATGTCTGCATATTCACGAACCGTAGGGTGACACACTTAAGGTTCGAAGTTGTTTTAAGTAGATATGGAATATGCGTTGGAGACCGAATGATGTTCGGAGTCTCGGAATGGATCCGGGACATCACGAGGAGATCCGGAATGGTCCGGAGAATAAAATTCATATATTGGGGATCATTTTCTAAGTTAGGAAATGTTCCAGAGTGTTTGTATGGAGATTCTAGAAGGTTTCAGAATGTTCTGGAAGGTTCTAGAGGATTTCTTGGAGTTTGCTTGAAAACCAAGAAAGGATCAAGGGAGTCCAAGTTGGACAAGACACGGATTCGTGGGAGAGGAGGACTCCTCCCCCCAACCCGCCGGCCCAAGGAGGAGGGGAGTCCTACTAGGACTCCTCCTCCCCAGGCGTGCCTCCCTCCCTTAAATAGAAGGGAGGGGGCGCCCCCTCTTGCCCCTTGTTAATAACTCCCAATCTCTGTCGCCTCTCTCCTCCACCTTTCTTCTGCATAGGCATAGGCGAAGCCCTGCAGAATTCTCACCTCCACCACCACCACCACGCCGTTGTGCTGCTGGGATTCCATGGAGAAGATCTACTACCTCCGCTACTCGCTGGAACGGGGAGAGGAAGGTCTGCTTCGACTTCGCACGTGTGACCGTCTGCGGAAGCGCTGCCGGAACGCGGCGCCGGAAGGATAGTCCACACGATCTTGAGATCGGCAAGTGATCGACTATATCATCCACGAGATCTAATCTCGTAACGCTTTCGGTTCTACGAGGGTTAGTACCGATCTATCTCGTTGCTCATGTCTAATAGATTAGATCTTGGCTTTTATCTAGATTAGATCTGGGTTTTGTTCGTTCTTGCGGTAGAAATTTTTTGTTTTCCATGCTACGAACCCATCAGTGGTATCAGAGCCTTGTCTATGCGTAGATCTGTTGCACGAGTAGAACACAATGATGTTGTGGGCGTTGGTGCTCGTGCCGTCTTTTGCTATTTGTGTACTTTGCATCTTGCAGTATGGTGGGATGAAGCGGCTCGGGCTAACATTACATGTCATCGCACATGAGACTTGCTCCACGCTTGACGTGCAACTTGCTTTGCACAAGTGGCTTTGCGGGTGTCTGTCTCTCCCATCATAGTATAGATCAAATCTACACTTTGCACTTGATAGCACCTGTATCAACGTTGTGGTTCAGTTTCGTAGGTAAGATCCGTTCTTAGTCGAAAGCCCCAAGCCACGTAAAACTTGCAAAGAAAAATTAGAGGCGTCTAACTTGTTTTTGTAGGGGTTTTGTGATGTGATATGGCCATCATGTGATTGTGATTGTATTTGATGTATGCAATGATCCTTGTTATAATATGGCAACCAGCAGGAGCCTAATGGTTGTCTTTAATTCTGTTAAGACCTGCGTGTCTATTCATCTTGTAATAGCTTTGTTCCAAGTAGTTGTAATAGTTGCTAGTGATGATGGACAACCCTGAAGCGGCGCCACCGACCTTGACGCAATGCTGGTGATGATGGAGATCATGTCCGTGCTTTGGAGATGGAGATCAAAGGCATAATAAGAAAGGGCCATATCATATCACACTAATTATGAATTGCATGTGATGTTAATCCTTTATGCATCTTGTATTGCTTAGATTGCGACGGTAGCATTATAAGATGATCCCTCTCACTAAATATCAAGTAATAAAGTGTTCGTCCTTAGTAGGCACCGTTGCTAAGACTCGTCGTTTCGAAGCATCTCGTGATGATCGGGTGTGATAGATTCTACGTGTGCATACAACGGGTGTAAGCCAGATTTGCACATGCGGATACTAAGGTTAACCTTGACGAGCCTAGCATGTACAGACATGGTCTCGGAACACGGAATACCGAAAGGTAGAGCATGAATCATATAGCTGATATGATGAACATGAAGATTGTTCGCCGATGAAACTACATCATCTCACGTGATGATCGGACTTGGTGTAGTGGATTTGGTTCGTGTAATCACTAAAACAACTCGAGGGATGTTGTTTTGAGTGGGAGTTCATTTGTAATTTAGATTAGTAAAACTCAATTTATCACAAACACAATCAAAGTGAATTTGCATAGTTTGTTGTAGTCATTGGTATCCGTTCACCATCTTACGCTTAGTTATAGTTGAGATAGTAGAACTATAGAAATTCTGGATATTTACTTTACAAACTGGTATCATATTGTTTTGAGTGTCAATCTAAAATTTAAAAGTCCTATTGCAAACTTTCAGCAAACTCTATTTACTCCATGAAGTTTAATAAATAGTATTAAATCAAAAGTAACAATTCCAGTGTTAGTATCTAATGTATCATGTTTGCCTCCATGATTCTTGATACTCAAAAGATTGTTTTTAATATCAAGTTTATCTAAGAGCTGAAAGCAATGTTTCAGAAACCATCATATGTGAAAGGTATTGCGATATCTAAAACAATGTGTTGGTTACAACATGATAGAGTATATACCCTCATATTTGATGAGAATTTGTGAAGGTTGGAGACGCTAGTCGTCCTAATCCTCCAAAAGGTTTTGGAAAAGAAACATTATACTCACAATTCACCTTTATAAGCTATAGCAGCTTGATCATGAAAGTTGTCATGATAAGGATGAATAGAAGATGTAAGTAAAATGTTTACTACACTAAAAGATTACTAAAGAATGGAATTTTGAAAGAATGCCAAACATTTGATGAAGGTGATCCACTTCAAAGTGCAAGTCCAAAGGTATTAGTATTTCACTATACACACTTTGTACTATGTGTCATGTGAATGACACCACTATTGATGTTGATAGATTTTTTTTTAAAGAAAAGGAATTGTTGAAAGAGAATCTATAAAATATTTGGCAGAAAAGAAAAGATTGGAGATATACAACTTAGGTATATAGTGAATACATGTTATGGCTGTATTCCTTGGTTGTTAAACAATGTGGTTCTGCGGTATTGGATACCAAATTGGTTGATATGAAGTGTCATACAGGACAACACAATTCATGAACTGCAATGGCCTAAGTAACTAGCAAGAGAATATGTGATGATGTTCATCGAAAACAAACAAAGGGTTGTTGTGTTGCTCATTAAACATCAAAGCTTGCCTTCAAGATTTGTTTCAATAATTGTTATTTTGATCAGGTATTATGACGACAAAAGGTTGTTCAAATAATTGCCGTATTCATAATAGATAGATGATATACAAGTCTGGTTGGAGAAATAACGACCATAAAACTAACGCTAAAATGTCGTAAGACAAATGATTGAAAGATCACTTGCGAAGTAACATCGCCGTTTAAATTATATTGAAAGGGATACATGAAGAAACTCCATGTTTATGGATTTTTGGAGTCTTTGATTTTGATCAAATGACGCTTGTGATACTTTCCTGGATATAATTAAAACTCCGTTCGTAGGCCAAAAGAGGAACGGACGACTAACTGATTAGAATGTATACATATTGATGTATATAGTCTATTATGTGTAGTCGTGGGCGATGGATTTCAACTTCATATGCTTTCTCCGAAGATTTGAGTGAGTATATGAATATACTTACTCAATAAGAAAGAAGTATGAAACATTTGAAAATGTTCAAAGACTTTCAAGATGAAGTGGAAAATCATTGTAACAAGAAAATAAAAAGTTTATGATTGGATCATAAAGAAAGATGTTTGAGTTACAAGTTTAGAAAAACACCTAAGATTTGAGAAATCGTTCCATGGATTTGCATTTTCCAAAACACCATAGGAGTATGGAGTGTTCAAGATATGTAATGAAACCTTGTTTGACATGGTAAGATCAAAGGTGTCATTTATAAAACTGCCATTATATTTTAAAGATTAAAGCTTTAGTGACTACCGCTTTTACACTGAAAAGAGCTCCATCGTGATCCGTTGAAATGACACCATATAAGTCATGGTTTGGGATAAAACCCAGGTTGTCCTTTCTTAAATTTTTAGTATGCTAGGCATAAGTAAAATGTTTACAACCAAAGTCGGATGAGCATGTCTTTGTAGGTTATTTCGAATAACTATTGGGTATTCCTCCATAACACCGAAGACAAAAGTGTTTGTCGCTTAGAATGTCGAGTTTCTTGAGAAGGAATTTTTGGTGAAAAGTTAAATGGGAGGACAATAGAACTTTGACAAGGTTGTTGAACTTTGGCTAATATGTGCTGAGTTGCGCAGCGTCGGTAAATGTCCCGGAAGCAGCAACAATGCTCATGGCTCACGTGCCTCAAAGGTTGTGGTCACGGAGATCTAAGTTCCTATTGAACCAAGTAGGTCGGGTAAGTAATCAAATGCCAAGATTTGAGAGTTAAATCATTGTTGTTTGACAATGATGAACCGACTATATGCAAAGAAGCAATGATGGGCCCTGACTTCGTTAAGTGGCTTGAAGCCATAAAATCCGTGATAATTCCATACACGAGAAATCAAGCTTTGAATTTGAAAGACCCTCTGGAAAGGTGCAAGACCTTATAGTCGTATATGGATCTATAAAGAAATAGACATGGATGTTTCACATCTATGAAATAGTCGACATGTCGGAAAGAGTTTACGACAATGTTCAAGGAATTGACTATGATAAGATTTGATCTTTCATAGCGATATTTAGTCTGGACGGATTAATGTAGCAACCAATACATATATTTTGATATATGGTAGTTGAACAAACAAAACAAATTCTTCTAATAGAATGGTTACCTAGGATGTATCCTTGACACGATCCAAAGGGTTTTGTTAATTCAAAGGATGCTAAAAGAGTATGCAAAACTTCAATGGTTGAAGTGAGCATCGCGAAGTTGGAATCTTCACCGTGATGAAACCGTTAAAAGGTTTAATTTCATCAGAGACGATGAAGATGTTTGCATTTTGCAAGAAATTAAGTGGGAGCGCTAAGACATATTTCTAATACATTGTGTGAAAGACATATTGTTGATTAGAAATGATGTATCTTTTATTGACACAGGTTAAGAATTTCATTTCGATGAAAGACTTAGGCATAACCCAAGAATTAGGCATCAATGTCTATATGGATAGATTGAGGCGCTAATATGGTTTTGCCAAATGTACATAGATAAGATGTTGAATGAGTTCAATATGGAAACAACAAGAAAGGTTCTTGACACACGGAAAGGACTGAATCAAGATTCAAGTGTTTTGACACTTGGTGAAATCACAAGAATATTTTGATCAATCATTCTTTGAGATGTACACATCCAGATATGTCCTATGCTCTAAATGTTATGAGCATATACCAGAATGACTCATAAGATGATCATTGGACAATAGTAGGGATATTCCTATGATCTTTGGAAGAACTAAGAATATATTACTTATATAGTGGTGACAAAATAGTTCATTGTAAATTGTTGCATTGATACTAGTTTTGTCACAAATTAAGTTTATCTCAATTTAAACTATGGGTGGCACAATGTAATGGAAAGGAAGTTCCATAACGGATTTGGTTGAGTACCAAAGTTAAAACATTATGACAGATACTACAACAAAAGGCTAAGTATATGACTGCTATTGTAGCAGCAAATGAGGGCATTTGTGTCAAGTAGTTTGTTATCAAACTAGGTGTGGTTCATAGTGGGATAATACTATGAAGATACATTGTATGACAATTGTATCAACATGATTTAATCCCAAGGAACTAAAGGTCTCACCAAAGGACCAAATTTATACAATTCCATCTCATTAGAGAATGAGTAATGCGTAGAGACGCAAGGACATGCAAATACACACGGACCTGGAAGTGTCAGATCTGAAGATTATGTTTACCACTAGCAATAGTGTCTATACAACACCAGAAAGCCATAGGTGTTGAATGCACAAGTTTTTTAACTAGATTATTGACTCTAGTGCAAGTGGGAGACTGTTGGAGATATGCCCAAGAGGCAATAATAAAGTGGTTATTATTATATCTTTATGTTTATGATAAATGTTTACATCCCATGCTATAATTGTATTAACAGGAAACATTAATACTTGTGTGTTTTGTAAACATAAAAGAGTCCCTAGTAAGCCTCTTGTTAAACTAGCTTGTTGATTAATGGATGATCATGGTTTCCTGATCATGGACATTGGATGTCGTTAATAACAAGATCATATCATTAGGAGAATGATGTGATGGACACACACCCATAGTAAGCATAGCATAAGATCAAGTCATTAAGTTCGTTTTGCTACAAGCTTTTCAAATGCATAATAACCTAATCCTTCGACCATGAGGCTATGTTAATCACCATCACCGGATGAGTACTTTGATGACATCAAACGCCGCTTCGTAACTAGGTGGTTATAAAGGTGACATTGGGTATTCTGAAAGTATGTGTTGAAGCGCATGGACCAAGATTGGGATTTGTCCATCCATATGACGGATAGATATACTCTGGGCCCTCTCGGTGGAATGTCATCTAGATAGCTTGCAAGCATGTGACTGGGTCACAAGGGATGACATAACATGGAACGAGTAAAGAGTACTTATCAGTAACGAGTTAGAACTAGGTATGGAGATACCGACGATCAAACCTCGGATAAGTAGAATATCGTGTGACAAAGGGAATTGGTTTCGTATGTTAATGGTTCTATCGATCACAAAGTCATCGTTGAGTATGTGGGAGCCGTTATGGATCTCCAGATCCCGCTGATGGTTATTGATCGGAGATGTGTCTTCATCATGTCTGCATATTCACGAACCGTAGGGTGACACACTTAAGGTTCGAAGTTGTTTTAAGTAGATATGGAATATGCGTTGGAGACCGAATGATGTTCGGAGTCTCGGAATGGATCCGGGACATCACGAGGAGATCCGGAATGGTCCGGAGAATAAAATTCATATATTGGGGATCATTTTCTAAGTTAGGAAATGTTCCAGAGTGTTTGTATGGAGATTCTAGAAGGTTTCAGAATGTTCTGGAAGGTTCTAGAGGATTTCTTGGAGTTTGCTTGAAAACCAAGAAAGGATCAAGGGAGTCCAAGTGGGACAAGACACGGATTCGTAGGGGAGGAGGACTCCTCCCCCCAACCCGCCGGCCCAAGGAGGAGGGGAGTCCTACTAGGACTCCCCCTTCCCAGGCGCGCCTCCCTCCCTTAAATAGAAGGGAGGGGGTGCCCCCTCTTGCCCCTTGCTAATAACTCCCAATCTCTGCCGCCTCTCTCCTCCACCTTCTTCTGCACTGGCATAGGCGAAGCCCTGCAGAATTCTCACCTCCACCACCACCACCACGCCGTCGTGCTGCTGGGATTCCGTGGAGAAGATCTACTACCTCCGCTGCTCGCTGGAACAGGGAGAGGAAGGTCTGCTTCGACTCCGCACGTGTGACCGTCTGCGGAAGCGCTGCCGGAACGCGGCGCCGGAAGGATCGTCCACACGATCTTGAGATCGGCAAGTGATCGACTACATCATCCATGAGATCTAATCTCGTAACGCTTTCGGTTCTATGAGGGTTAGTACCGATATATCTCGTTGCTCATGTCTAATAGATTAGATCTTGGCTTTTATCTAGATTAGATCTGGGTTTTGTTCGTTCTTGCGGTAGAAATTTTTTGTTTTCCATGCTACGAACCCATCAGTGAAAGCTGAGATCCCTACTTTTAATGGAAATGTTGATATTGAAGGGTGGCTCAATTGGTTGTATGAAGTGGAGACTTTCTTTGAGGCCATGAATATTCCAAAAGACCGTAGAGTTTCTTTGGTCGCATTCAAGCTGAAAGGAGGAGCTGATGCTGAAGGAGATATGCCCAGAGGAAAATAATAAAGGATGTTTATTATCATATCTCAATAAGTTCATAATAGTTTTGTATCATGATATAACTATAACAATCAGAAACATTGATACACATGTGGTATGTGAACAAACCAGAGTTCCTAGTAGCCTCTATTTAAGTAATTCATTGGACAACTGATGATCAAGGTTTTCTGATCATGGTGCATTTATGCCAACTGACAATGAAGTTATATCATTAGTGAATGATGTGATGGACAATACCCAATATAAGTATTGCAACACGATCAAGTCACATGTTCATCGTTGCAATAGTTATAAGCGTAGGATCCTTCTCCTTTGACCGTGAGATCATATTAATCGCTATCACCCGAGGCTACTTTGACTGCATCAAATATCATGACCGTAACTGGGTGATCATAATGATGTATGTTGGGTATTTCATAGGGATAGTTGAGACCTATGCATTAAGATCGGGATTTGTTCACCTACGTGAAAGAAAGATACACTAGACCCACTCATTGGGATTACACCCATAAATATTGCGCAACATGTGACTAGGTCATGAGGATGAAATATCATGGAATGAGTAAAACAACACTTGTCGGAAATGAGATTGAACAAGGTATGGAGATACCAATGGTCAGATCTCAGACAAATCATGTATCCGAGTAACAAAGGGAATTGGACTCGACGTTTATGATTCAAATGACAATAGACATCCTGGAATGCATAGGGGTCATTATGGACATTCTGGTCCCTCTATTGATCATTGATCTGAAATGAGTCTCGATCATGTCTGTGATGTTCCTGTACCATAGGGGTGACACACTTAAGGGTACGATGATATTCGTAGATCCTTTGGTTGATGGAATCAACGAAGTATGAAAGAGAGAATGCTAGAATTATTCTAGAGTGAGAACATGAATCGTTCCAAGTGGATCTAAAGTCGTTCGAAGTGGACCGAAAGGTGTTTCAGGACAAGAGGAAATTAATATTATGTGACTTCCCCTAATGGGCCTAAACCCCGAAGGAAAAACTCCCAAGAGGACAAGCCACCCAAGTGGGGCAAAGGGAGGCCGTCACCCTCGGCCACGGGAGCCGTGCGGGGTGGGGCCCACCTAGCCACCGCACTACCTTGGGTTGCGTGTGGGCTGGGGACCACCTGGCCGGCCAGGCCACCACCTCCCCTCCTCCCCACGCACCACTTCTCCCCTCCTTTAGTCCCACCCCGGTACTTGGGGAGAAAAGGGGTCTCCCCTTTTCCCTATATAAGGAGGGGCATAGGGGTGGGAAAAGACATACCAATATTTCTCAAAGGCATTTTCCTTGGGAGTTCTCTCTCTCTTGCAACTATAGCGCCTTGTTAGGATTGTGCGTGCAAAGGGAGTACTTTGCTACAACACATCGAGGTGTTGCGGAGATTCCATCCGGAGATCTACTTCCGCACTCCCAGTAGGGATCAGGGAATCTTAAATCATCATCGTACAACGCACATGTGTGAAACCTCGGAGGTGCTGCCATTAGTGGCACATGGGTTGTCATGCAAGGACCAGGGTGACTTGCGAGGAGCTTCGTGACCTTGAGGTCGGCTATGGTATCGGCTACATCATCCACGTTTCCCCTCGAAACGTTAACTGCTTTTGGTCTACAAGGGTATGTTACCGAAGCCTTCTCCGTTATAGATTTACTCATAGATAGATCCTGACTAGGTGTGTCCTGTCGTAGATTTTTTTTTGTTTTCTGCCACAGAAACCCTTTGGGTGCATGGTGGCATCCCCTTCACGAAGATCGCAGACTAAGAGGAGAACCTTATGTGAGATCTTGGAGGCAAATGAAGAATCTTTTGAAAGGGAGATTTTTGCATGCGGATTACGATCTGACCCTATTTATTTAGTTTTAGAATTGTGCTCAATAAAATAGGACTATTTCATAGTACATAGAGGAGTTTCTAAGGCTACAAGTGAGGTGTAACCTTGCTGAAACTGAAGATCAATAAGTTGCATGGTACATCAATGGTCTCAATGGTGCTATCTAGGATCATTTGATATGTAGCAAATTTGGTCTCTTGATCAAGCACAAGCTCTAGCCTTAAAGCCAAGAGGATATTAAGGACAAGAAAGGTAGGTAAGACTCCATATCCGCATATAGAAGACTCATCTAGGAGTTACTCCCATAGAGTAGAACAGGAGACCATTCAACCTAAGGCAAAACAACTTGTCCCAAACCAAAAGGGGGAATGAGTAGGGAAAAGCCTATAATAAAATGCTATAAATGTGGTGAAGAGGGACATGTATCTAGCGACTGCCCATTAAGTAAATTTCTGAACACAACAATCCATAATGGCGAAGATGACAAAGAATATGAATCTGAAGATGTAGAAGGACAAGGTATGAGGGTCGGGCCCACTGGTCAGACCCACTTGGTCAAAACCAGCCCCCAAGCTGGTCTGGCTCGACCAGACCACCTCCTCCTCGTGCTCACTCGCTCAATCTCTCACGATGGCGATGACCTCTACGCCACCGCCGCCTCGCCTTGGCCATCCCGGCCACCTCCGGTCTCCCCCGCTGTCGTGCTTCCACCTAATCTACTTGTCTCACTTTGCTCTATTGTTATACCGCACATATTCTCCTCTCTCGCTCTTTCTTGGCCGCTCGCAACCCTAACACTAACTAGGGTTTCGGTGGGCGGCGTGGTGCAACTCCGGTGTCTCTCGCCGTCGAGCAGGTGCTGGTGTGCATCTCCCATGCTACTCCTACTACTGGTTTGGATGGTGCTGGTTGAGATGCCCTTCGGCGTACTCCTAGTGTTGTCGTCGCCACCGCGTTCAACCTTTACTTCCTCTTCACGGTCAGTGGTGAGCTAGGATCCCACGTTCTGAAGGTAATCCTCTTCCCCTCCTTATTCTACAACTGCTACTAGATTTGGGGATTCTTCCCCAATTTTCTAAGGTTTCTTTCTATCTGGTTCCAGTAGTGTCATTATAGGGTTCTAGGTAGGTTCTATATGCTTCTAGGTAGTTCTATGGTTAATTGGATTGCTACTGTGGAAGAGACCAATGCCAAGTCTAGGCTCATGGAGGCCAAAACCAAGGTCATGGCTGAGGAGAACCGGATCATGATGACCGCCTTATACAATATCGCTGACCCCAAACAAAGGGCTTGAATCAGGGAAGCAAAAGATCGTCCGAACTCGCGATGCTTGAAGCAATAGGATAGATAAATGCCATTTGGGAGAAACTTGCCACTTTTTGGCGGTGCTTGAAGGGCAATGACACATGTTTACCACTTTATTTACTTGCCATTTATTTGTGTGTGCCTAATTAGTGAAATGTTCATATAAAATGGGCAACTACCCAATGCTGGCCAAAGTGGTCATCGCGGACCGAATGGGTCGCCCGATTGACGCTCTGGTCTGGGCTAGCGGACTGCGATCCAATTCCTGTCCGAGCCACGGCCCAACCGGATCAAAATAGATCGTTTGGTTGTTCTAAATGGATAAGACAATAATAGTACGCGTCGGTTAGCCGGATTGCTACTGAACCTCCAGCGCTTCAGTTGAGGAGGATGGCACAATTGGCAGAGGAATCAGATCGCATAAACTGTGTAACTATGCGATTCATCCGAATCTGGAGAGGAATGATGGACATCAGAGCTTCTTTGGAAACAAAGTCGTCATCAAGCAACTCGTTCCACTCGATGGAGACTGGCTTTTCTGAGGAAATACTAGCCAGCAAGCATATCAACTGAGCTCCTCAGACGGTGGCAGTGGTACGTGTGAGCAGGAGTTCGTGAAGGTCGAAGGAAGCGTCGAATTGATCCCTTGGGAATCCAAACGGAAGGCCGGGGAGGCGCCCCCCAGTAGGGTGATTCAGAACAGGGTGCGTCCAGAGGAGCAGCTTCAGATCAGAAATGGCCTTTCTGTTCGTCAGGACTCAGGATGCTGAAACTTTGAAAGGAAAGGTCGGTCTGCATTTCCCAATACTTTGCATAATCCATAAAATTAAAGCAACCTACTCATTTTCTTCAGATGGCCAAATTAGAGAGCTGAAACAAAGCTGTGTACTCAACGCACTGTTACAGTTCTCTGCATAACTGAACATAGATCCAAGGAAAACGCCTTCATGCATTCTTCCAACGCAATGCTGTGTACACTTCAAAAAATGACTATGTTAGAGAATAGACTTTTCGTATTCCTATGGCCCTCCTAAGGAGATTAAATATAAATGCTAAAACAAGTAGGCTCATGGCATTTACATTTACACTTCAAAAACTGCTGAATTATCTAAGCATTACTCTAGAAAAAAGCAGTACATAGCTCCACCATGAGAAAAATCATAATCTCCCAGGAATGGCCATCTTTTCAGACTTCATAAATTTGCTCGATATTCTTTTCCAACAGCTCAACAATACCTCCTAAGGAGATAAATATACAAGTTAAACAAGTAGGCTCATGGCAGGCAGGCAGGCAGGCAGGCATTTACATTTAGCCGTCTTTTCAGCCTTCAAAAATTTGATCGATATTATTTTCCAACAGCTCAACAGTATGCTCCTTTAGATTTTTCTTCCGTCGCACAAATCGCTTCAGCAGATAGACCAACTCTGAAAGTCTGCCTGGATTTGCCTGCAGTGCACATACGAAAGCCTTGTACGGTGTAACAACTGCATTCTTTATCTCATCTCGCAGTTCGTACCTAAGAGCAGGTGAAACCTTCCAGGTCATCTGGTGACAGCAGGTACTAACAAATCCTCGAGAAAATTCATCCAGGAATGAACGGCGTGGGTTCCTCAGATAATCTTCCCTCTGTAATGGACTTACAAGTGGAACCCAGCATTCATCAAAGTAGCTCTTCCTGTATTGTTGGATCCTACAAATGAGGCTACTCACCAGTTTTATGTTGGAGAAGGATGCTCCTGGACGGCGCATCATCTGCCAAATGTCATAAGCATTATTCAAGAGGATTATCTGTCTTTGACATTTTTGACCTTCTTCATGACCTTGACATATCTTTTCTGCATCTTCCTCGAGCTTGCATGCCCAGCAATGAAACATGCGAGAGTAAGGATCAATGGTGGGATCTCCAGTTGCAAGTATTGACTGCACCATATCCGTGTTGCTGCCGAAAAGTTCCAGGACTTGTTTGAAAACAACAGTTGCTGGGTGAATGGTAGATTCTTCACTGTTATCGATGTCACTTATAGTTCCACCAAGTATTCCACCCAAAGCATCAACCATCTTGCTCAAAGTAACAACAACCTCATCATATCTGTTCAAAGGTAAGACATGTACATCGTACAGGACATCAATGAGTGCATCAAAGATAGTCAGCACTTCCTTAACATGGCAAGCACACCAGCTTGCATCACTGAATGAACGTGCTACCTCAAGGAGCTTCTCAACAGATTGCCCAGCAACCAATGCAAAACACTCTTCTCTTACTTCTTGACATAATTGTGGATTCTGCCCATTCAATTCTTTCCATATCAAACAGACAAGTGCAGTAGCCATTTTCAACTTGATAACTATATCAGTTGATTCTGGGACCAACCCACAAGGATTTGCATGGAAAATTGATGGGTTCCAAGCAACATCAGACAATCTGTTCCATGGAAAAGATTCAAACGTCAGAATCTATTGCAACGTGCACTGAAACATTCAGAGAGCCCCGCTGAAATTGTAAATCATCGAAGGCACTCTCATCCTCATCAAGAAAAATCAATTCAACTACACACTGCATGATATATCATGAGAAACCACACAATGTAAGGCATAAAATATAACTGCAGAGGCAGCCCGTGATTTAAACTTAAGAGTAAGCGTGGCACTTGATGTAGTCACTCACTTGGACGCTACTTGGTCAATTACTGACACAAGTCAATTAAATTAACTTAATCGTTTTGAATGAGAAAAGTTCTATATCATCAGCATGCATTTATTCTTCCTTGAGGTTGCTGTTATTTTGAACAAGATGGTTGATGTTATTATGAACCATGCATTTGCAATAACTTAGACGCCTACGCTAGTACCATGGTGGATTTTGCATATTGCAAAAAACAAAATACAGGATTTCACATGTAAAAGTAGAATTTGTAGCAATGGTAGGAAAGCAACGCTTAATAGGTTACATGAAAGGCCAATGTCGAACTCCGAAACTTGGAAGTGGTATGTGTGTTATTTGTTTTATGGAGAAAATAAGATTGCAAAGGTTGGAAGTGGTATCTGTAATAATACCTAAATTGGAGCAACCCACTAAGTGATTTCTCTCAACATGCAAGCTGTCCAAGTCATCAGGTGGGCCTGCATGTTTTCTCTAATAGTTTTTTTTTAGTTTGCAGCATCCCACGTCAGCAAGCTTTCCACTCAGCGAAGAAACTGTCGTTTTGTTGTTAGTTCGTTTCGGTTTTGACTCTCGAAATTCCTTTTAGGTTTAGTACGCTCAGCAAATTGGAGCAAACGACCCACATAGGTCCCATTACTATTTTAGTTCCTTAGGAGTATCCATCTCTTCAGCTACCTAGAGCAGACTGCAACGCTACCTCTGCTCTGAAACAAACCGATCGGAGCCTGTAACTGATGAGACCGATGACTCTTGGATTTGGGCCATCACCTCACCACACTTGTACATCATCTCCATGGATCCAGCTGGCAAAGAAGCGCTAGAAGCATAGGTGATCGTCCTCGAAGGCAATGGCCACTCTGCGCGGTCGTCGCCACAGTTGATTGTCAGGTCAATTCTATATCACTAGGTGTTTGCTTTCCATTAAAGGGAGAAATCAAGCGCGGGCATGGCTACATCTTCCACCTTTGTGTCTTCTGCTAGGTCTTGACGTGATCTATAGTAATCAAATAATCTTTGCTAAAAAAGATAAGTTAGCACGCACCAGGCAGTGCGCTTCGACCAAGTCTACCTAGCATCACCTCCTGTAATTGGTCGCTGAACACGCACTCTCTGCCTCTCCACCCATGCTGTCCGCCGCTGTTTTTGTCAACTCTATCTATTCTTATCCCATATATGTATGTATATGGACCATGTAGTGTTGTTGATTTTTGTAGGAAGATCTCTACTCCCATCTTCCAAGATGGGTGTTCTGTGCAATTGTGGTCAACTCGTCAGCTGTCAACTGAAAAAATCGCTAGTGTCTCGCACACCTAATAATCCAGTATGATATTGGCAAGAAGATGTGATTGGTAAGAAAATGAGATTGGTAAGAAAATCTTAGTCTTTTTAATCTATCATACGGCATACTTTGCCATCTTTTTTCCGTCGAAGATATACTTTCTCCCGTGCTAAATCTCAGTCTATGGGGCACTAATACATTTCAGCACTATTTAATGTACATACCTAAGCCAATGGCTTACTATTGATGTTCAGTTGCTCACAGATATTGCTGTGATTCGAAGAACAAGTGAGTCTTAATTTTAGTTCATTTTTTTATGCACGCACAACATAAAAGTAATCAGTATCTGATTGATCCTATTAGAAACTCACTTTCAGCGTTGGACATGGATGTATTACAGTCCATGTGTGGCTCTAGACTAGAGAATTGACTGCTTATGTGATAAGTACAAATTGTACGAAAGTGGATATCACTTGCATATTTATTTTTTATATACCAGAGCCACCATGGCAAAGGTAAAGTTAGTTAAGTTCGAAATACTTTTCTTGCTAAAGTTAATTGTTGCATATGTGTTTGTTCCAATAACTTAGTAGATTTTTCAGCTTTTATTTTAGCATCATGTTCTACAAAATTCCCGCAACAACGTGCGGGGCATCAGTGTGCGCTGAAGTGGACTAGACTGGGCACCCCAGACGTACAGATATAGAAACTACACATTGCATGATATATCATCAAGAAAAATGACATCGGCTATCAAATGGTGCAACATGAAGCCCATATGGCGTCTGAATGCAACATTTTGGACTAAACGATTGGCCATTGGTACCCATTTACCATTTCATCAATGGAACAACATTTAACAGCCAAACATACAGTGTGTGTGAGTGTGTAGATAAAATGAAGAGCTGTTCGGCAACCCACTGCTGCAAAGCATATGTGCAGCTCGAGCTTTATGTTTCAAGCTTATTTAAGGTTTTATTACTGAACTTTTTTATTCCAGCACTTGGCTGAAACTTTGCAACAGCTTATGGCTGTACCTCTGTGCTAAACCACTGGAGGTTTACATCTTCGGCCGGGATGAATACTTGTACTACCTTAAAAAAGAAACTCGTTGCTCAATCACATTGATCAAGTAAATATGTTGAACGTTTCAGTGAATGAAGACAGTAAGGCATCAGTAGCATTGTTGTTAAACTCGCAACGAAAATGGAAAGGCGAATCGAGAATATTTCCTAACTGAAGCTAACAGAGCAACAGAGACAGTGTACGCTGCTGACTGCTGACCAGGACAATCATGATGACGGCGAAAGTTCAGTACAGTCTGTCGGATTGAAACAGGAAAGAAATAAAGAGACAAAGAGGATAAATTACCTGCGGATAGGGTCGTCGTACTGGATGGAGGCTTGACTGAGCATTTCAACGTCGTCGGGCAAGCCCCGCGCCCTTTCCTCCATGGACTTGGAGTCGAACAGACGGACACCTGGAATCGCTTCGAGTTTAAGATAGTGGATTTGCGGGTACCAGAAGTATCCGTCGGTGCTGGCGCGGGGTGACCCCCCGGGACTGAGGGGGGTTGGACGGATGCTTTTCTCCAGGATGCCCCGGAGGGCGGCGGCGGCGTCCCCCACCCGGTCCGCGTCAAGCACGGTCCAGGCGCGCGGCGGCTGCTCCTCCGGAATCGCGGGGAGGTGGACGTCTCCGCGGCCAGCGAACAGCTCGAAAGGAAGCCGGATCCTCCAGAGCCACCAGACGACGACGAGGGCGACCGGCGCCGCGGGGTGGAGGGGAAAGAAACCCCCCGGCGCGGCGTACAAAGGGCGCGGCGGAAGAGCCGACGCACAATCAAAATTCGAAATGCAGGACAGATTGAGAGATCCGGCGCACCAAAATTCAGGCATGGTCGAGGGCGCTGGTTTCGCCGCGGAGGAGGCCGGAGGGATCGTGGGGAAGGGAAAAGAAGGAAGGGGCGATGGGGTTTGGGTGTCTGGGTTTTGATTTTGACGGGGGTTGGTGTTGGTTTGGCGACCTCCAATGGCGGACTGGGATCACGTGCGGCCCCGGCAGAGGCAGGGCACGTGCCCTGCGTACCGTGTCGTTGCTGGGCGTTGGATGTCAGTGGACGGTGGATGGAGTGTCTCACGGCACGCGTCTCGCGCAACGGCGAACGTGACGGTGAATGGAGCATGTACGCCGCGGATGGAATGTGTCATCGTTTGGTTGCTCATTTTCTTTTTTCACATTGGGCTGAAACAAATAAACTCGTTTGTTTTTCTGGATCCCAATCGAGCGTTTTCGTGCGGACAGGTCACACTCGTGCAAAAGCCGGGAAACAGTGCGTCGTCCGTGCGAGCTCGATGATGCCGCGAGCCGCAGCTTTCCCCAAAAAGCTGGCGGGGGAAATTTCGTCACCGCACACGGAAGCGCAACGTTATATATCACCACCTGGCTCACCACGTAGTGTCTCGCCACTATTCCCCCATTCTTTGAGCTCTTAAGTCCGCGAAGTTCTTCATCAGCCAGCAGGTAAGCGGCGGTGGTGGTTGTAGATCGGATGGTGCAGGCGTCCTTCTCCAAGATCTTCAGCGGCGACATGCTCTGCTCCTCCAATGCTAGTGAGATCATCAAACCCCGGGTGTAGTAGCTTCGATCTGTTAGCACCTTCTAGATCTGATTATAGTTTGTAGTAGATCTATGTTAGTATGCCCAATGAACTGCTCGGTGTAGTCATAGATCGGTGTTTTCTAGATTTATTGCATGTTTAGGTAGGTAATTTGTTTATATCATGTAAGCTTGTGTTCATGTCTAGTATAGGTCCTGATATGTGCGAACGTGACATCTGTAGGACATGACCCCTGATGAGTTCAACCAGGCCCCATGGATTCTCAGGAGACCTTTTGTCGCTGAGACCCAACCACCTCCCGCCTTGAGGTCACCTATCCTTAGCGCTCGGAGATCTTGTCTATGCCTCCGATGACCGGGTACACGGTGGAGAAGATTGTAGAGCAAGCTGCCAAGATCATGGTCAAGAAGAAGACCGTCAAGGCTAGCAAAGCCCACAACACAGGCCACGACAAGGGTGTGAAGGGCACCATGAAGTGGGAACCGTTCCTATCCACGTTCATGCCCAACCAGATGTGTGAGATCATCAAGAGCGACGTTAGGATGGAGAAGGGGTTTAAGGAGGTGCACCTAAACACTATTGCCCGCAAGGTGTTTGAGTTTTGTGGCATCGAGGTGTCCTCACAACAGGTGTACAACCACCTGCGTAAGTGGAGGACCAGGTGGATCCATGTGTCCAAGCTCAGAGACCTTAGCGGAGCTAGCTAGGATGAGGAGACCTACACGATCATCTTGGATGACGCCACTATAGGAGACACATCTCGATACTGACTCAGAGACCTTAGCGAAGCTAGCCCTGAGGCTCTGATGGTGGCGCTCAACCACCTCTTCGACAACAAGGCTATGGGCAATGACTTTGTTCAGATGGTGGAGGACCACATGGATCTCTGACTCAGGACCTACCTGGCCAAGCACTAATACGTGTAGTGCCTTCTCCCTGATCATGGAGATGGTGGCGGTGGTGCATGCATGATGAACAAGAAGTTGTTGGTTGTATATTTTGAAGTAGCTAGGGACCTGATGAAAACTTATTCCAAGGCCTTTTTATTGTGAGGTGGTATATACTAACCCCTCACATTATGAAGAACTTGCGGTGGTAGGATTTCACCCCTTTTAATGTGGTGGTAGGATGACACCATAGAAGTTGCTGGATATCGATAGGATCACACTAGCTTGTAGATGAACTGCCTATGCTTTTGCCCATATGATCATGCATGCGTAAATTGCTTATGTTGATTACCTTGTGTTTCTGAACTTGATTTGCCTGCTTTAGTTGTGATCCTTATATTGCATATGTGTTATATCTCACAGAAATACAACTGGTACGTGGTGTACTACGGTAAGAAGCCAGGAATCTACAAGACATGGGAGGAGTGCAGCCAACGAGTGACGGGTTACTAGCACAACCTGTATAAGGGGTTTAAGACTCTAGAGCAGGCACACATAGCCTATTCTGAGTTCCTAGCAGAGGATCCACAAAAGGCACATCCATCACAAGATATGAACATCAATTTCACTCCACCGCCTGCAGCTCATCAAGTTCATCCATATGAACAGTTTCCACCTATACGAGGTCAAAGTATGATCCAAGACATCATCATCGGCCTGATCATGCGGAATGTGTACTACCAGTTGTTTTGATTCATGTGATCGATCATGTAAGATCTTAAACCCTGATGACTAGTTGGTAAGCTCACCATTTGCATCAGCCGATCCCATTCTGGGAAACCAAACAAAGTAGCCATATGGGCTCTCCTAGTGGGGAAACAAAAATATAGGCAACCAAATAAACCGCCCATCTAGTATCCGCTAGGCCAACTAAGAAAAACGTGAAAATCTAGGCCAAGCTGAAGGAGGTATGCCCTAGAGGCAAATAATAAAGTGTTTTGTTTGATATACTATTGTATGTTTATAATACGCTTCATACCGTGCTATAACTGTATTCATACGAAACGTTGATACACGTGTGGTATATAAACAAACCGTTTCTCTAGTTACCTCTAGCAAACTAGCTCATTGGTCAAGTGGATGATCTAGGGCTTCGAGATCATGGACATTGGTGCCAACTGACAATGAGGTCACATCATTGGTTAAATGGTGTGATAGAAAACACACAACAATTATATCATAATAAGGTATAGTTACAAACGTTCATCATTAATGATAACAAAGGAAACCTCGCAACCTAATCCTTAGAATGTGAGATAATACAAATCACTGTTACTGGAGGGAGCTTTGAGGGTATCAAGCATCAAGCCGTGAAAGGGTGATTGATATCAAGCTTTGAGGGTATATCAAGCATCAAGCCGTAAAAGGACACGTTTACAAGACTTTGTTTGTTTGTTTTACCTTAGTTGACCGAACCAATCTAGTTTAGTTTATAACGGGTTTGGATCAATGGATAATCACCTGCAGCTGCACATCAAATGGGATAAAAGATAATAATAAGCATAGTCATGTATAATGTTTGTATTGAGATAATCTCTTGTGGGCAACACATCCTAATATTCTAGAGCTCCCGTGATGCAACAGGTATAGCAATAGACTTTTAATCCAACCGAGAGTACACCAAAGTCACGGGTTGCAAACAATTATTAAGTGCAAAACACAGATCAAAGCTTTAAGTGGTGATGTTGTTGTTGTTCTCAAATGGGGCGCTAAGCAAAGACCGTACTACCCTTTCTGTCACTAAGGTTCCTAGGAGATCGCCGCTAGCCAAGTATCTCACCTCAAGCCTTTATCAATCTATGGGATCTTGGGTACCTACAAGTCCACAGATCGAGACAAGAGACGAAGAAACAAAACATACAAATCACGAATTCAAACAAAATACAATTCTCCCATGATCTAGATGCACATAATTGTTGCGAGGTTTCTTCCCAACCCGCAGTCCGTGAGGACTACTCACTCATAACAAATAGATCAGAGATAGAAAACATCATGCAAATACTTAGATTGAAATCAAATATTCTTACAATGGTGCCAAATCACAAGGAGATCTAAAGCACAAAGCAATGGCTATGACTAGTGGATGGATGGATGGTGGAGGTGATGAACAATGGATGAACAATGGTGTGGATCTCCTTTGGTGGTGTTGTGATGCAATCTGAGAATGACGTCTCTCTAGCTGGCGGCTAGAGCCTCGAAATATATAGGCCTCTTCATGAAAGTTATAGGGTTTGACGAGACGAAGCCGGCGCCACCTGGTACGGGCGGACCACACCCATACCAGTGGTCGTTAAGCGTGTTGACGCCCTGGAAAGCTTCTCCAATTACTTGGCCATGTGTACTTCCTCAAAATCCTTCATTATGACTCCTTATTTTGCTTTAAAAGCTATGATTTCTTGCACAACATAAATCAAAGAAGGTATTTGCATATCTTTCTAATTATTAGTCATTAGTGGCAAGAGTTGAGAGTTTCTTTGGCAATTGCTTGACCAAAAACAGTGTTTAAACAAAGTGGAAGATGGCAAAAATCGGAGCCATCAACCTCCCCAAAGCTCAAACCTTGATCGTCCTCGAGCAAGAAGAACCAAAAGAACTATATGGAATTCAGTGTTTAAACTTGAAACAACGAGAATAAGAGTTCACTTATAGTCGGTAGTCGTATGTGCTCAACACTTCATTCATTTGTGAAGCTATCAAAGTTAGAGAGATGACAAGAATACTATACAAGCTTCGCTATGTCAAGATAATCAAAGTAAAGTTTAATATAAGTATAAATAACTAGAAGTGCAGCAATCAATCCAATTCCTCTAATTAACTCTGAGCTTGCCAAGGAACACTAGGATTTTTAAATAGCATAATTGAGTAAGAGAGTTTCATGTCCCAACTAGTATAACAATTAAGTGTCTTATTTACACCCACATCAATAAATCAAGTTAATCTAAAACACTTCTAATCCAATCATTGTCTTTCAGGAAAAAATTCGTAAAGTAGTAATCAGACCATGCCAAGGACTTGTTATGTGGATCCTCATATATATCCTTTTTTCTTCTTTCTTTTTAATTTTTCAAGGATCGTTGTTTGTTTCTTTTTGCAAGTGTTTGCACAACCTTTGAGAATACCAATACTTTTACCCATACATTGACACGAATGCCACTCATGTCATCAACTCATAGTTGAAATCTGGGGTTATAGCATAGATCGTTCAAAAGCTAGTGGAGTTGTTGGCATCCCAAAGGTGTGCATTAGAGACATAGAACAAAGTTGTCTCAGCTAGTACCATGGTTTGATCCACAAGGTTAGCTTTGGCATGCACCATAATTACCATTAGACTTTATTTCGATCAACCAACTCCTTTCATGAGTGTCGTCGAGACTGTCAAAATATCTATGGGTCAAGTATAATCAAGGGTATACTCTCAAGACAATCATTCACCAAACAAGTCGTAAATTTTAGACTTTTTCTTATTGTACTTGTTTGGTATTATTATTTCCAAGGCAAGACTCGGTTAACTAAAAGAACTAGAGCAAGAGCTTCAACAACTAATCATCATACAAATAAAAAGCCTTACTCTAACCATATTAAATTACTTCCCACTAGCATAACATCTTAGCAAATCGACCAACTAAGATAAACAACTCAAACTTCATAAGTGGGAGACATATGACATACCTCTCATAAGTAACTTCATGATCCTCTTCCTTATAGGGATGTGTTCCTTCAAAACTCAAACACAATTACTCTCAAAATGATATTAAAGCAAAGAGGCAAAGTATGAATCCATGTTTATGAAAAAGGATAAACGGAAAAATCTTTTTGTATTTTTGAGGATATGGATTAAAGAATAGAAAAGAACTTGCGACCAAGCAAGGATTTAAGAAAAGAAAAATAAAGGAAAACAAATAAACTAAAACGAAAGAAAATTAAAAAGCAAAGGAAAAAAGCAAAGTGTTGGAACTAGCCAACACGAGTGTTTCAAAGTTCCCAAGGAGCTGGAGTATAACCTCGTTATTACACAAATAAATTTGCTAGGGGAACACATCCCCAAGCTCAGGATTTTGCAAGCCCTTTTGTTGCTCATTATGGTGGCAGTGGATAATCTCCCACATTCCATTGGCTGCTCCAATCATGGAACTAGGTGGCAAGGCTTGCAGTGGCATCTCAAAGGTTGATGGAGAGGTTGTTCATGTTTTGAATGTTTCCTTCGAGTGCATAGATGTCTTCATAGGTGGTGTAGTAGTTTGGTGGCTCCACATCTATTCGGGCCCTTCTTGTTCTACTTCTTCATCTTCTCCTCCTCCCACGGGTATTTCTTGTTGGGGTAGATTAGCTTCAACCTGCGCGTCATAATGCAAATGTCCATTCTCAATAGAGAATAAACCGTTAGGCAAAGGAGCCGGTATCAAGTGATCCGCTCCAGGTATATCGAAGAAATATCTACCATGGTTTTTAGAAATCATACCACATGCTCTTAGAGTAGATAGACCGAGACGATTACTTCCAGTCAACGGTTGGATATTACCTAGGTTGATGTGAAGTGTGTGTGCAAGAACGGTCACAATTCCTCCTCCACATATGGGTCCTCGAGATTTAAGAGCCTGATGCTTAAGATAAAATAAGGGTAGAGCACCCAAATTTGGCGTTAAGTTACAATTGACAAGTGGAGCTTTTGCAAGGATCAACATGTCCTCCTCATTAACTCTAGTAAACTCACCACGTGCCTACAGTGTGTTAGCAATCACATAGAATAAATATCGAATAGTAGGATGATCAATTTGGTTCCCCTTGGGTGTGTTTCCACGAATTCTCATCAAATTAAAGTAATGTAAAGGGGAAGGATCTAAAACTAACGTAGTTGTGCGTACATCGGTGGTGTTGTTGGTAAACCCAAAGCACTGAGCCCATTGGCTGAGTGTTAAAGTGTACTCACAGTTCATAAGGCGAAATTTAATTCGATCGACTCCGGGCCTTTGTTCCTCGGAACAACCATAGAGGTCCACTATGTGTGTCAAGGTGCTGAAGAACTCAAGCATCAAGCGGTGGTATGTCACAACATCCTTAAAGACAATATTGTACAAACCAACATTGTTGCAAAGTAAATCGAAATCAGCACGAATGCCAAGTTGGTTCAGGATATAAGGACACACCCACTTGGTGGACATGATCTCTCGAATCTTGAGACGATTGAAATGGGTTAGATGGAACTCCTCGATGAACTCGATACCATGTGATTTGGGGGTTAACGTATCGATGGGTGGCGCGGAGGACTCCACAGCCATATCACGTGTACGACTCCTCATGTTCATCTAATAAATAAAAACAAAACAAAGTAAATAAAGATTGCTAATAAAATTTTGGTCCAATAGAAACATAGCATAAGTGATTCTCTACACTAACTACAAAAGAAACTCCTCTAAAAACTATGCTAACCATAGTTAATATCAAGATTGAATCAAGAACAAGACCTATGTCTAGATTGACAATGATGAATGATTGAGTGAAGCTTTTGCACAAATAAGTTGGGGATCGGAGGAGAATCATACCTTAGATTGAGTGAGTGTGAAGAATAGAAGAGAGATTGAGTAAATTTGAAGATCCAATGGAGGTGGTTTGAAATTTGGAGGAAGAAGAAAGAGAAAATAGATGATTTGGGATCTTTAGGTTACCTCCTCGGGGTCAATATGGCGTCCGTGTACATGGTACGGGCGGGTAGTACTGCGAGAGCCCGCCCGTACCAGGTGACTTATCTTGGGGGCGATGGTTTGTAACACCCCAAAAACTCTAATCAAGATTATCAAGTTCCAGTCACCCAATTTTAGGGTTAACAAAAACTTTTAGTATCAAATTAAATATGAATGCATGTTTGTTTTGCATTAGTGTATGATTGAGTGAAATTGCCATGTTTGATTGCTACAAATGATAAGAATGGTTTAAGGATGGATACTACATCATCTAGGCTAATTACAAACAACTTCAAAAAAAAATCAAATATAAAAGATATGAGCAAATGGTCATTTTGACCAAAGTTAACCACTAGGTCACTTTGAGTGTTCCTAGAAGAGAATTTCTAACAGAAACATTTCCACTTCTTTTCACCCCTTGATAGACCAAGTAAAAGTGAACCAAGACCCACTTTACAAACCCACATAAACAATTTCCAAATCCATTTAAAGGACAATTCAAAATTGAATCAAGTGTAGGTACTAAGATCATCATTTTGCAAAAACCACTCAAATCAATTCACCTTGACAAACCCAAGCAACGGGAGACTACCAAGAATAAGTTTAGATCACTCACCAAAAATTATTCAAAAATTTCAGATTCAAATTCTTTTGGCCATTTCATCAAACACCTTGTAGACACAGATCACACTCTGCCTAACTTCACTGTTTGGGGCATTGATCACTCGACCAAATGCCCCCATTACACTCCCCTTGTCTCCCCAGCCTCTAGAAGCACCAGACACGCTTGCCCCTTTGCCGTTGCACCAGTGGAGCACCGCCCGAAAGTGGTCATCGCTGGCCGACCGTGGACAGAGCACCAGGGACCACGCTGCCCTCTCCCACGATGATCACTAGACAGGCGACCGTCCACCACCACCCCATGTCCAGCCCTTGACCCTAGCCAGGCCATGTACCACCTAGGACCAGCCGCGCCCAGTGTATCTGCGCCATGCCGAGAGCGCGCTAGAGCGTCGCGCCTGACCAGCTCGCACAGACCACCTTGCTCTCTCCATGCATGCGCACACTCTCCATGATCACAGCCACCTCCCAGACACCCCCGTTCACCGCCGCGCGACCTGTAGCACCCGTGCACCGTCTCGAACACCGCTGGTTCCGCGTAGAGCATCGCACGCGCCCGACCAACCTAGACCGCCCCGTGCCGTGCCATTACGCCCATGATGACCACCAGGGAACACCGCACCGTCCCCTACCCACAACCACTCCGATAGCACGTTGTACTGCCCTCGCCGGAGACGCCAACCCATCCCGCTCGGTCCCCTTATCGGTGTATAAATAGAGGCCCTCTCTGCCTCAATTCTCCACACCAACACACTCCCCACTCCTCACAGACCCTCCTACACTTCTCCCCGGAGCAAGGCGAGCACCGCTTCGCCAGAATTTGGCCGGAGCCCGCCGTTGCAGAAGGAGAAGGGCACCATCGATTGGAGCTGCCCCACGAGCTGCCGCGACCACCGTTCGAACCGCCGTTGTCTACAATGTCGTTCACCCCCATCGCCGACCCTAGCTGGAGCCCAGGTGAGCCCCACATGACCCCCACCGCCGTGTTAGGGTTAAAACCTCGCCGGAGCTGTTCGTCGTCGATGATGAACCGTAGCCGTTAGATTAGATTCTAATTGCTGGGGTCAGGTTGAAAGATACCGCTTCGATTAAATTAAGTCGCTGACTAGTGGGTCCTTTCTGTCAGTATCCCTCTGCGCCGCGCTGTGCAGATTGGGCCGGCCCATTTACTTTCCCTGTAGGCCTGTGAATTCAAATAGCTATTTTCCATTTTAGTTTAAACCAGATTCTGCCAGTAGATTCAAAAATCAATTCAAAGAGATTCACTGAACCAAATTGCATGATTCCAATTTTGTTAGAAAGGTATTTAAATTTTCTATCCAATCCCATTGGATTCAAATCATTTGGAGTTAGAGATCACCTATACCAAAAATAACAAGACAAAGACTTTTCCAACTTCAAACATTTTTCAAAAATCAACCATAAATGCTTTTGAGTTGATTCCAACTCTCAAAAATCACATTTAACAAGATCTATCTGAATATGTAAATATATTTAGGTTTACAAGCAGTGACATTGGACTAGTACCAAAAGAATGCTATATGGGCATTTCTAGTCACTTTAATTCTATTAAATGATAATCTTAAACTTTATAAAATATGACCAACACTTTAAATCACATTCCCATGTATTAGAGTATGTGGTGATGACATGTGTCAACATGATTCCACATTTTAATTGGAGAATATTAAATCAAGTAATTTTTCAATGAGTAGAAATTACTTTTGTAAAATAAAAGAAATAAGACTAAGTCTTTATTTCTTGTGATGATTGTGATGATGCTAGATCATCAAGTGTGAGCCTTACTGTGCTAAATAGAAGTAGTTAAGTATTGTTTGGTGATTGTGTACCTCGTATTCATTTATAGACGATAGTACCGACCTGAGATACGAGGAGGAGGAGTTCTACCAAGAAGAAGAAGAAGAAAACTTCAACCACTGCACTACTCAAGGCAAGTTAGAACTATGCAAGTTAACACTTGCCCACTTCATAACTTAAGCAATATGCATTAGGCATGCTTTGGTTATACAACTTTGATTATACCAATCCCAAGTTTTACTTGCAAGCTTTATTCTTTTACTTTACCAAAGTTCTTTACTTTTAGTTAGTACTTTGTGAGGATTGGAAAAATAGAATAGATACCATAAAGAGTATAAAACTAGGCCTAACTAGTTATACTTAGATGTCATTCCATGGCATGAGATTGGAAATTAGTACCGCTCATTAGGGAATATGCTCAACTTTAGTGGCTAGTGCTAAGCATAAAAGTTGATCACTTTAGATGGGAATACTTGGTGAAAATGATTATGAAAACCTTGGAATGAAGATTCATTCTATTGAAATGTTTTGACATGTGTTGAGAAACACAATGGTTTGATGATGAAAATGTTGAGGCATGAGCCTTAGCCCTTTACAAAAACTGATGGTTGGGTTCGGATGCGATACCATTCCAATTTTACCGTACAACCACAATACTTGAATTGGGTAGGGCTTAGCTGGAAGTTTATGTGCCTTAGTATGGGTTCCCTTGCGGAAGAGGTTGAGCTGAGGCTACCTCTTAATGATTGTCCACCTATGCAGTGCCCAGGATGGCAGATGGCCATGGCTGGGAGGCCAAGCTCATAGGGGAGGTGCCTATACTAGGGTGTGTAATTGAAAGGTTATGATTGATTATCCGCATACTAAGTATGATTGATTCAGGGTTATCCTTGATGGATGTATCAAATTTTGTGGTGAAAGTGTACCACCTCTGCAGAGTGTCAAACTATTCAAATAGCCATGTCCGCGGTCATGGACAGTTGGAGTGGCCATACTGTTCCGTCGTCAGATGTTTTCAAAATGACTTGTGACTTGAACTATGATTTTGACTTGACCACAACAGGGTTGTGGACATGAAAACTAGGTTCCCATTTAAGTGCTTTAGAACATTAAATTAGTTTTCTTTACTTCTAAACTCAGCTAGAAATAAACCTGCCTTTTTGCAAATAAACCTAGAGCTTAAGATTCCTACTAGAACTACCTTACTTGTTAATGATAGTTTGTGACTACTTAAAGAGTACTCATGGCTTTGTCCCTGGCTATTCCCGTGGATAGACTATGAGGAGGACTACCAGGATGATGGACAGCAGGATGTCTATGACAACTAGGATCATCTCCCATCGTCAGCATTGCCTGTGACCCTGAAGATGGAGCCCACTACTACATCAAATGGGATAAGAGATAATAATAAGCATAGTCATGTATAATGTTTGTATTGAGATAATCTCTTGTGGGCAACACATCCTAATATTCTAGAGCCCCCGTGATACAACATGCATAGCAATAGACTTTTAATCCAACCGAGAGTACACTGAAGCCACGGGTTACAAACGATTATTAAGTGCAAAACATAGATCAAAGCTTTAAGTGGTGATGTTGTTGTTGATCCTGAATGGGGCTCTAAGCGAAGACCGTACTACCCTTTCTGTCACTGAGGTTCCTATGAGATCGAAGCTATCCAAGTATCTCACCTCAAGCCTTTATCAATCTATGGGATCTTGGGTACCTACAAGTCCACAGATCGAGACAAGAGACGAAGAAACAAAAGATACAAATCACGAATTCAAAAAAAATACAATTCTCCCATGATCTAGATGCACATAATTGCTGCGAGGTTTCTCCCCAACCCGCAGCCCGTGAGGACTACTCACTCATAACAAATAGATCAGAGATAGAAAACACCATGCAAGTACTCAATATGAAATCAAATATTCTTACAATGGTCACAAAATCACAAGGAGATCTAAAGTACAAAGCAATGGCTATGGCTAGTGGATGGATGGATGGTGGAGGTGATGAACAATGGATGAACAATAGTGTGGATATCTTTTGGTGGTGGTGTGATGCAATCTGAGAATGGTGGCTCTCTGGTTGGCGGCTGGAGCCTTGAAATATATAGGCGTCTTCATGAAAGTTGTAGGGTTTGACGAGACGAAGCCATCGCCACCTGGTACGGGTGGGTGGTACCGGCGGACCGTGCCCATACAAGTGGTTGTTAAGCGTGTTGATGCCCTAGAAAGCTTCTACAATTACTTGGACATGTGTACTGATGGCTCAAGATGTAGAGCTCGTTGGGAACCCCAAGAGGAAGGTATGATGAGCACAGCAGCAAGTTTTCCTTCAGTTATGAAACCAAGGTTATCGAACCAGTAGGAGCAAGGAAACAACCCCAAGGTGTTGCCAGCAACTTGAAATCCTGCACAACACAACCACAAAACTTTGCCCCAACTTACAATGAGGTTGTCAATCTCACTGGTTTTGCTGAAAACAAAGGATTAAACGTATAGTGTGGAAGATAGTAATTGCTTGCAGAAAGTAAATAGTAAAAAGTAACAGTAGATGGTATATCAATGGTAAAAGAATGAACCGGGGTCCATAATTCACTAGAGGTGATTCTCCTTAAGATAAATAACACGTTGGGTGAAAAAATTACAGCGGGGCAATTGACAGATTTGAGAAAGCATACAATGCATATAGTAGTGACTTCTATGAGATTTGATTGGGTATTACAACATAATACATAAACCGTAATCCAAATGCATCTATGACTAATAATCCACCTTCCGGTTATTGTCCGAACCCCTTCCAGTATTAAGTTGCAAGCAACAGATAATTGCATTAAGCAAAATGTGTAAAGTAAACAATACGATTGTCCCATGGGCAAAGGATTGTTGTTTTCTCCCTAGTAGCAACATCACATCTACAACCTTAGAGATTTCTATCACTTCCCCAGATTACTAGAGGCATGAACCCACTATCGAGCATAAATACTCCCTCTTGGAGTTGCAAGCATCTAGTTGGCCAAGATAGTTACAAACAACGGAGAGCATGCAAGATCACAAATAACATAGACTTGATAGAATCAATAATCAATCTGAAATAGCATCTCAATATCCATCGGATCCCCACAAACACAACATGTAAGATTACAAATAGATGATCTTGATCATGAACGGAGCTTACAAGATCTAAACATGATAGCACAAAGGAGGAGAACCAACCATCTAGCTACTATATGAACCCGTAGTCCAAGGATGAACTACTCACACATCACACCGGAGGCAGGCATGGTGATGAAGAAGGCCTCCAGGATGATCTCTCCCCTCCGGCAGGGTGCCGGAAAGAGCTTTAGATCTCTCCTGATCTAGGAATGGAGATGACGGCGGCTACATACTCTTTCGTGGAATTTTGATCGGGTCCTTAGGGTTTTTGTCCCGGGAGGCTTTTATAGGCGAAGGGATAAGGTCAGTGGCATACCAGGGGCCCACACCCCTTGGTGGCCCTAGGGATGGCTGCACCGCCACCAGGTGTGGCTACCCTGGTGCGCCACTTCGTCTCCCCTCCGGACTCCGTGTTCCTTCTGGTAAAATATTGACTTGGGCTTTTGTTCGGTCCAATTCCGAGAATATTTCCCTACTAGCTTTTCTGAAACCAAAAATAGCAGAAAATAGGCAACTGACATTGTGGCATCTTGTTAATAGGTTAGTTCCAGAAAATGTATAAAAATACCTCAAAGTATGAACAAAACATAAGAAAGTAGATATAAAACAAGCATGGAACATCAAAAATTATAGATACGTTTATGACGTATCAAGCATCCCCAAGCTTAACTCCTTCTCGTCCTCGAGTAGGTAAGTGATAAAAAGAATAATTTTTGAGGTGACATGCACCATCATAATCTTGATCAAGGTATTTGTAAAGCATTGAAATCTGGGATCAAAGTACTCTAAACATGAACATGAAAGATAGAGTTCTAACAATAAGACATAGCAACTATGTTGCAACATGAAGAGGTACAAACAAAAGATTCATGAATAACAATGCATTAAAAGACATTTGTTTGTTTCACATATAGAAAACATAATAAGAATGGTATTCAGCTTGTCCTTCATGGTATAGAAAAACATAAATGCATACGACACCTTCAAAGTTCATAAGGGTGACTAGATACAAATAATTTAAAGAACAAGCAATATCACAGTTATGAATCAATCAACAAGTTTCGGGACAATGCACATTAAACTAAGAATGATCACTATGCTCTCTCAATTGGTGCATAAAGATAGAAGATGGAGACTCAACATAAAAGTAAAAAAGAAAGGCCCTTCATAAGAGGGAAGCAGGGATTTAAAGTCTCATAAAGAGCTTCCAAAAATTATGGTACTTATTAGCTTTCAGCTCTCATTTCCCCTATCATAAGCATCTTTAGGTGATTAAGGTTAAAGTGAACAAATATGAGGATATGCTTGCCAAGTTATAAGCCGAATATCTCATGCCCCTTGCCTACGAGTCCTGAACCTCATGCTACTCAAATTTAGTCACGGGTAAGTTCTTGTTATTGTAAGTACATGTGTATCATGGAGAACCGCCAACGGGGTACCCCTGGCCCCATGATACAGGAGCTATCCCATATCAAAATGACAAGGCAACAGACAATGAGCATTTCGGCGATCTTTTTATTTGCTATTTGCATATGTTTTTATTGAGGATGCTTCACAGAATGCTCACTATGGTTATGCTGCAAGTTTCCACCATGATTAGGCATGGCTTAGGCTAGCTGCCCAGGCGTTTCTCTAACACATATACAAAGTCCATGAGCTTACAATCTCCCCTTTTATTTCACACCGCCGGGATCCATCAACAAAAGAACATGATATCAACTGAATAAATAGTGCAATGTTGAAAACGTTTCCCATGAGAGCATGGTTCTGCTAATTCTCAACTTATAAAGTGCAAGCATATACGCAACATAGATGGACGCAATGGTTCAAGTTTATTACGTGCAAGAAAGTAAAGTGTGCCATCAAGTTCGTGAGAGCTTTAATCACTAATTTTCACATAACAAGTTTAATTTGGAAGGTAGATAAACACATGAATATACTTGGAATAGTGTAAAACACCATGCATAGGAATTTATAGTGGACTCTTTGTAATAACTTGGTTTTCTTAGGGATTGTATGCATGACTGGAGCTCATACTTGGTACATTGGAGGCTAGCAAAAGACTGGGAGCGACCAACTAAGAGAGCACTAATGACCATAATCATGCAAAGCAACAAAACATTATTAATTAAAGCATAAAGTGATATTACAAGTCAAAAAACTAAATGATCATAGAGGCTAAGGTGACTTGTTCATAGTCTTAACATGGTGTAAGCATGTGCCAAGTCAACCCAAATAAAGCATCGAAGGAGAATACCACATTATTATGCTTTTGTATGCTAAAACAACGCATGATTCTTTCAAGGAACATTATGCAATCTCAATTGTTTGGAACAAGTCATGCTATAGCAATACTTACTAAGCATAAAGTCAAAGCAATATCAAACATGACATGATAAAGTCTAGGCCACAGTCAAAACAAAACTCCTTTTATACCACTTATAAGCATGAACTTTCCTACTCTTTTGCAATCACCAATCAACTTATTTGAAATATCATATGAATGTAGGGGTCCATCCAATTTATTTAAGCAAACTAAACAAAAGAAAACTAAAAGCAAAAACGAAGACGCTCCAAGAATAACACAATTGTGCATGAAACAATAAAAATGAAGTGTTTTGGAAGAAAACCTGAGATTTTTATTGATGAAGAAGGGGATGCCTTGGGCATCCCCAAGCTTTAACGCTTGTACTTCTTGAATATTTCTTGGGGTGACACGGGTGGTATCCCTAAGATTGAGATTTTTTCCATTCTTCATCTCATCACATTATTCTTCCCCTACACTTGAAAATTTCCTTCATACAAAACTTCACACATTCCTCATTAGCAACATTAGTGTATTCAAGATAATAGGTCCTTTGGTTTAGTTTCAACACAAGTAAAACTTCCATTAAAACACAAGCTACTGTAGCAATTTCTTATAAAAGCTCAAGTGATCAAGGAGAACTCAAAGAGAAAGAGATTAAGAGGCAACTTCAAATAATGGCAAAAATCTGTCAATACAGACCAACAGGTAAAAACCGATTTTTTCAAAGACCTTCTGTTGCTCAAATCGAAAAGTGCTGAACTAACGAAAGTTAGATAAAAACCTGGAGCATAAGCACAAAAGATTACAGCTCAATCCGACGTTCAGAGATTTTTCACGATGTTTTACAGTTAAGCACAGAAATCTGTTTCGGGACAACAACTTTCCCAAGTCTTATTTCTCTCTCATTAGAGGTTATTCTTGGCACAAAAACCACACAAAAAGGATAAGGAGAGGTTATTACAGAGATAATAACTTCCAAGACTCAACAAAAAAAACTTACTGAATAGAAATTTGGGTTATCTCCCAATAGTGTTTTCTTTAACACCTTTGAGCTAGGCATAGGAAGCAAGATTTCATGTATTTTCGAATGAAAAAGCATTAAGTCCAAATTTTATTTTAATAGGAGAGGAAAAAGGTGTCTTATTTATCTTCCTAGGGAAGTACTCTATACCTTTCTTGAGTGGGAGTTGGTATTTAATGGTGCCTTCCTTCATGTCAATAATAGCACCAACTGTGCTAAGAAAAGGTCTTCCCAAGGTAATAGGACAAGAAGCATTGCATTCAACATCCAAAACATAGAAATCAACAGGGACATAGGTATTGTTAACCATAATAAGAACATCATTAATACTCCCCATGAGTTTCTTTTTAGCATTATCATCAAGTTGGACATCTAAATAACAATCTTCCAATGGTGGCAAATCAAGTATTTCATAAATCCTTCTAGGCATAATAGAGACACCAGTATCAAGATTACATAAAGCTTTGAGATCAAAATCATTCACTTTCATATTAATGATGGGTTCCCAACCATGTTCTAATTTCCTAGGAATAGAAGCTTTATGTTTCAACTTTTCTTCTCTAATTTTTATGGTAGCATCTGTAATGTGTTTTGTAAAGGACATATTCATAGCACTATCATTAGGCCTTCTAGAAAGTTTTGTAGGAACTTAATTACTTCAGAAATATTGCAACCATCAAGATCAAAATCAAAATTACCATCCAAGGGAGTGGAACTATTGTTTCCCATATTTTGAAGAATTTCAGCATTTTTATTAGAAAAGGTTCCATTGGTTTTAGGCTTTGTTGCAGAAGGAATGGGGACCTCATGTGGTTTGCTAGCATCAACATTGGTGGTGGTAATAGTGCATATGCTATTTTTTCTAGCAATTTCATCTTCTCTTTCCCACTTAGCATGCAATTTAGCTAATAGTCTAACATTTTCATCAATTTTAACTTGTATGGCATTAGTAGCAGCAAAGGGGTTTTCCATAGTTTCAGGTTTAGCAGCCATTTTATTATTCAAAGAAGATTGTGCTTCAGACAAAGATGATATTTTTTTCAGCATTCGAAAGTTTTTCCTCAACAGTTTTATTGAAAGCAGTTTGTTTATTAATAAAATCCTTAAGCATGACTTCAAGTCTAGAGGGTGCACTTCTATTGTTGTTGTAGGAATTTCCATAAGCATTACCATTATTAGGAGGATAAGGCCTATAATTGTTACTACCAAAATTATTCCTATAGGCATTGTTGCTGAAATTACTATTTCTAATGAAGTTCACATTAACTTGCTCTTCTTGAGCAACCAAAGAGGCTAGGGGAACATGATTTGGATTAGTATGAGCTTTTCGATTAACAAGCATAAACATAATAACATCAATTTTATCACTCAAGGAGGAGGTTTCTTCAACAAAATTTACCTTCTTACCTTATGGAGCTCTCAGTGTGCCATTCAGAATAGTTAACCATCATATTATCAAGGAGATTTGTTGCAACACCCAAAGTAATGGTCATAAAGGTGCCTCCAGCAGCAGAATCCAGCAGATTTCTTGAAGAATAATTCAGTCCTACATAAAAAGTTTGGATAATCATCCAAGCAGTCAGTCCATGAGTGGGGCAATTCTTAACCAAAGATTTCATTCTTTCCCAAGCTTGAGCAACACGTTCATTATCAAATTGTTTAAATTTCATTATTTCACTTCTGACAGATATAATCTTAGCAGGAGGATAATATTTTCCAATGAAAGCATCTTTGCATTTAATCTAGGAATCAATACTATTTCTAGGTAGGGATAGCAACCATTCTTTAGCTTTTCCTCTCAAGGAGAAAGGAAACAATTTAAGCTTAATAATATCTCCATCTATATCCCTATGTTTTTGCATCTCACAAAGTTCAACAAAGTTATTAAGGTGAGCAGCAACATCATCAGTACCAGCACCAGAGAATTGTTCTTTCATAACAAGATTGAGCAAAGCAGGTTTAATTTCAAAGAAAGTAGCTTCAGGAATAGGTGGAGCAATAGGTGTGCACATGAAATCATTGTTGTTGGTGCTAGTGAAGTCACACAACTTAGTGTTTTCAGGAGTATTCATTTTTTTTTGGATTAAAGCAAGCCAACAGAAATAGAAACTAAAATAGGAACTATTTTTTGTGTGTTTTTGATAAAAAGAAACAAGAAAATAAAGCAAAATAAACTAAGCAAAACAAAAAACAAAGTAAAGAGATTGGTTGTGAGGGACTCCCCTTGTGAAGCTGTCCTTAACTCCCCGGCAACGGCGCCAGAAAAAGTGCTTGATGGCTCAAGATGTAGAGCTCGTTGGGAACCCCAAGAGGAAGGTATGATGAGCACAACAACAAGTTTTCCCTCAGTTATGAAACCAAGGTTATCGAACCAGTAGGATCAAGGAAACAACCCCAAGGTGTTGCTAGCAACCTGAAATCCTGCACAACACAACCACAGAACTTTGCCCCAACTTACAATGAGGTTGCCAATCTCACTGGTTTTGCTGAAAACAAAGGATTAAACGTATAGTGTGGAAGATAGTAATTACTTGCAAAAAGTAAATAGTAAACAGTAACAGTAGACGATATATCAATGGTAAAAGAATGGACCGGGGTGATACGTTGCAAACGTATCTATAATTTTTGATGATCCATGCTTCTTTTATATCTACTTTCTTATGTTTTGTCCACACTTTGGAGTACTTTTACACATTTTCTGGAACTAACCTATTAACAAGATGCCACAGTGCTAGTTGCCTGTTTTGTTCTGTTTTTGGTTCTAGAAAAGCCAGAAAATGGATATTCTCGGAATTAGACGAGACAAAAGCCATAGTCGATATTTTACCGGAAGACTCACGGAGCCAGAAGACGAGACGGAGAGGGGCCAGGGTCTAGCCACACCATTTGGTGGCGCGGGTCCCCTGGTCGTGCCACCAGGTGGTGTGGGCCCCTGGTCCACCCTCTGACATCACCCCTTCGCCTATAAGAAGCCTTCCGATGAGAAAACCCTAAAGAATTTGGGAGAAAGCCACGAAAACCTCCACAACGCCGCCGCCACCGAAGGGGAGATTCGGGGGGATAGAAAGTCTCTGTTCCGGCACCCTGTTGGGACGGGGAAGTGCCCCCGAAGCCATCTCCATCGATCTCCACCACCATCTCCATCGCCGTTGCTGACTCCCATGATGAGGAGGGAGTAGTTCTCTCTCGAGGCTAAGGGTTCTACCGATAGCTATGTGTTCATCTCTCTCTATGCATGATCATATTGTGATCATGAGCTTTGTAATCAAGTAGATCTACCTTGCTACTCAAGTGCTTTAATAGATCTCTGGCTCTCCCCACGTGTGTGAAAGTGATAGCATGCACACCATGGTGGCACTTAGGCTAGAGATTGCAAATACTTGTTATGAGTTATATTTGGAGTTGGATGTCTCTATGAAATTGTGGTGTTTGTTGGAACCATGTAGCGCTCAAGGTGATAGTGTGGGGTTATCTACATGGGGAAAGCAAACTTTGAGGAGTGCTGTTATAGCCCTACCATGGATTAGAGTGTCCAACCTGAGAGTAGTTCAGAGTAGTATCATGAAGAGAAGATATTTATATGAGAGTGTTCACTAGCGAAAGTATGATCCCCAGGCCTTGTTTCTAAGCATTGAAACACCGTTTGCAACTAGATCTGTTACATGTTTGCTTGCTTCAATCTTTATTTCAGATTGCCTTTAGTCTCTTCCCACGTCAACTATGCACCATCAAAGCTCTTTTCTGGCACCGTTACCACTTATAATTATCCATACCACTTGTATTTCACTATCTCTTCGCCGAACTAGTGCACCTATACACCTGACAAGTGTATTGGGTGCGTTGGGGACACGAGAGAGTTCTTGTATCTTGATTGCGGAGTTGCTTGAGAGGGATACCTTTGACCACTTCCTCCCTGAGTTCGATAAACCTTGGGTAATCCACTTAAGGGAAACTTGCTGCTGTTCTACAAACCTCTGCACTTGGAGGCCCAACAACTATCTATAAGAATAGAAGTGCATAGACATAACGGGGTCCATAGTTCACTAGAGGTGATTCTCATTAAGATGAATAACACGTTGGGTGAACAAATTATAGCAGGGCAATTGACAGATTTGAGAAAGCATACAATGCATATACTAGACATCTTGACTTCTATGAGATTTTATTGGGCATTACAACATAATACATAGACCGTAATCCAACTGCATCTATGACTAATAATCCACCTTCCAGTTATCATCTGAACCACTTCCAGTATTAAGTTGCAAGCAACAGATAGTTGCATTAAGAAAAGTGTGTAAAGTAAACAATATGATTGTCCTATGGACAAAGGATTGCTGTTTTCTCCCTAGTAGGAACAACACATCTAAAACCTTAGAGATTTCTATCACTTCCCCAGATTACTAGAGGCATGAACCCACTATCGAGCATAAATACCCCCTCTTGGAGTTGCGAGCATCTACTTGGCCAAGATAGTTACAAACAACGGAGAGCATGCAAGATCACAAATAACATAGAAATGATAGAATCAATAATCAATCTGAAATAGCATCTCAATATCCATCGGATCCCCACAAACATAACATGTAAGATTACAAATAGATGATCTTGATCATGAACGAGGCTCACAAGATCTAAACATGATAGCACAAAGGAGGAGAACCAACCATCTAGCTACTACATGGACCCATAGTCCAAGGATGAACTACTCACACATCACACCGGAGGCAGGCATGGTGATGAAGAAGGCCTCCAGGATGATCTCTCCCCTCCGGCAGGGTGCCGAGAAGAGCTTTAGATCCCTCTCGATCTAGGGATGGAGATGACGGCGACTACAGACTCTTTCGTATAATTTTGATTGGGTCCTTAGGGTTTTCATCCTGGGAGGCTTTTATAGGCGAAGGGGCAAGGTCGGTGGCGTACCAGGGGGCCCACACCCCTTGGTGGCGCGCCCTAGGGTTAGCCGCGTCGCCACCAGGTGTGGCCGCCCTGGTGCACCACTTCGTCTCCCCTCTGGACTCCGTGTTCCTTCTGGTAAAATATTGACTTGGGCTTTTGTCCAGTCCAATTCCGAGAATATTTCCTTACTAGCTTTTCTGAAACCAAAAATAGCAAAAAATAGGCAACTGGCACTGTGGCATCTTGTTAATAGGTTAGTTCCAGAAAATGTATAAAAATACCTCAAAGTATGAACAAAACATAAGAAAGTAGATATAAAACAAGCATGGAACATCAAAAATTATAGATACGTTTATGACGTATCATGTACTTCCTCAAAATCCTTCATTATGACTCCTTATTTTGCTTTAAAAGCCATGATTTCATGCACAACATAAATCAAAGAAGGGATTTGCATATCTTTGCAATTATTAGTCATTAGTGGCAAGAGTTGAGAGTTTCTTTGGTAAGTGCTTGACCAAAAACAATGTTTAAACGAAGAGGAAGATGGCAAAAATCGGATCCATCAGTGATCAAAAAGGTAGCACTCAGGTTTCCCAAAGAAACGCGTAGAGGACTACATATCAAGACCATGATTTGCTAATCCAAGTAACGGATAGGTACACATGGCCATCTCAGTAATGTTGCATTAATGAAGCTTGCAAGCGTGTGACTGGGTTATGGAATGCAACGACATGGGAACGAGTAAACAAGTTCATCGGTAACAAGATCGAACTAGGTAGGGAGATACCAAAGATCAAATCTAGGATGAACTAGGTATCAAGTGGCAAAGGGAACAGGACACGACGTTGAAGGTTCAAGCGATGAGATTCGTGAAACGCGTGGGGGTCATCATGGGCATCCAGGTCCGGAGTGTTTCTGAACCTGAAGGGTGGGGATGCATAGGGATCGTTACGACACCACAGGAGAAATGAGAGAGGGAGAAACTGGAATAGTTCTATGTAACACCCGATGTTGATCAGAGGGGTCTGTAAGGAGTTCCGAAGTGATGAATATAATAATATATGTATTTTATATTAATTAGTTGAATTAGTATTAAAATATATATTTTTATTTTATTTTTATGGGCAACCCTTTGCTAATGGGCCACACCTAGAGGAGAGGCCCAAGAGGGCAAGGCGCCTAAGGGAGGAGGGCCAGGTGGCCAAACCCTAGTGGGCTCCCCATGTGGGGCCCACCTAGGGCCAGCGACTCCCCCTTGGTGGCTGGTGGATGTGGGATTAGTCCCACACCGCCTGCCCCTTGGGTGGTTCCCCTCCCCTCCCACTATATATAGGGGTCACCCCCTCCCCTTTGAAACCATCTCATTCTCTCTTCTCTCCACTAGTACAAACACGTTACTTAGAGACGTCAATTTCCCATGGGCCTCAGGCGGTTTTTCTTTGCGGCTCTAAGATACGATACCTCAGATGGTGCAAAAAGGAAAATTCCTCTAACATGTACGAGTTGGAGACGGACAGTTTTTTGACCATTTTCAAGAACTCCGCAACCTCAGATGACCTATACTAGGGACCGTCTCCAATGGTCAGGCAACTTGAGTTGATTATTGTGATGAGCCGCCTCTATAAGTTTCAAACCTGAGACGACTCCATGTTTCGTCCGTCTCTAATAAATTTCCTCTTTGAGACTGGTTATTATAGTAGCCGCCTCTACAATCTGAGACGAAGTTAACCTAAAGCCATCTCTTAGAGTTTCCAGGGGGAGTCGGCCTTTTTTCCCGACAGTCTCTAGGTTCACTTCGCACCAAGACGACGTTTTTAAGCAAACGCCTCTAGTGATTCATACATGTATTAGGAAGCTTTCGGCTACTGTTTACCAGCGACCATAATATCCGGATGGTCCGGAATAATCCGGAATGCAACTGTAATAAAAATATTATATTTATTGTTAAGAGAAGTCTCAAGAACCCTACATAACTAATATGTCACACAAACCAAAGTACACCATAGTACATACCACAAATCAATGTAAACACTAGCATTGACATGGCAAGTATTACAGTTTCAAGAACCCTGGCATTAATCGACTATAGTGTAACAATGTTCACATACTTGCTCTTAGAAGGATTCAGCGTGGAACTCTCCGTCGCCTTTTAATACTTGTTGAGCAAGAAATTCAGTAAGCTCCTCACGGATCATTTTTAGCTTGGCCATCGACAATGTTGTCTCTTCAATTTGCGAACACTATGTAAATTAAATCATGATCAAAACCAGTATTAATAAGAATAATATTTCGATAAAACAAAAAAGATAATGTTTGCATACCAATTGCTCTAGTCTAGGATCAACCAGGTTGGCTATCATGATGCTCATATGTTGGAAAACATAGTAGCCGCAAAGATGCATCGATGGAGGCTGCTGATGGCATTGAAACAGAGCATATGTGGAAATGATCGTATTGCCAAGACAATATATTTAACATGCATACATATATATGTCTACAAGTGCTGGTAGAAACTAACCGGTTGACCCATGTGATGGGTTAGCTCTTTGTAGTTCATCCTTGCATTTGCTTCTTTCGATAGAACTACTTTAAATGATCTAAAAGCAGGAATACAAAAAAAGTATATCATCACGAAACCAGGATGTATATCACTTTTATTATGCAGATGAAATTATTAAATCACCTATTAATAAGCCTCCGTACATCATCATAATCTGCATTCTTTTTATTATGGTAAGATTCGAGATAATGGACATGGCCATCCAGAAGTGAGATAGCGATAAGAATCCAGTGAAAACTAAATGTTGAACCAATTATTAGTTGGCTGAAACCACACAAATTCATAAACAAGGATGCGGTAGTAATTAACCTAGTTTAATCTTTATTAAAAGGCCATAGAACTAGTTCCTGGTCTTTGCTCTTCTCCAACATGTTGATGATGTAATCCTCGACATTCCTTTCGTTATGGTCCATGCACGCTTGCGAAGAAATGGCAGGGTCGACAAACAATATTTTATGCTTATAGGTCCTGGCTCTCATAAAAAATAACCTACATACAAACACACATATATATATGAACAAATTTAAAACTATAGCTGGTAGCTAGAACCATGCATGCATAGATACATGCTAACATATTGATTGTTAAATACTCACAATTGCATGCAGCTCATTGTGTAGATGTCGAAGCTGTCCATATTCATAGTCAGGTACAAGTCCTTCCAACTCACGGGGAAATTGGAAGCATCACTACTACTGTCATGATGGTGAAAGGTTTCAGTAGGTAAGCAACCGGATATTCCAATTTCTTGCATGCTCTCTGGCTTCTTTAAATTATCCACATAGCGCTTGTGCAACAATGCAATGTCTTTGCCAAGCTCAGCCTCAATATTACTAACATCACCTTTTATTAGTTTTTCTCGAGGATTATAAAATGTCTCGTGTATCTGGGCCTCCCCCACCTTACCGCCCCTCAAAGAATTATTGCATCTGCTTGGTGACCATTTGACTGAGGTCCGCACCCGCAAGATTAGCGGGCGACTGCTGCTTGGTATTCGCATTTTTTGTAGCAGTCTTGGCATTATTTTTGGCCTTGCCCGTGGTAGCTTTGGTTTTCACAGGAGCTCAAGGATTCCCTATGGTCTTGGAAAGCCCATTTGAGCATGTGATCCTAGCTAGAGCTGGTGGCACCCCCTTAGCAGCCAAAATAGTCGTGGTGTCTTCAGCATTGGGCACAGTAGTGGGGTCTTTTACAACAGCTACAAGCACTAGTTTCTATGCTATCTTCGAGGCTCTAGGGGGCACTTGTGACAACAACGCCTTACTCGTTGGAGTGATTGGCATGTCAAACCTGGTGTAACATCCCAGCATTAGAGCTTAGAAATAAACCGAGATCAGGTGTGTGCATTGCATTCATGCATAGAAAATCTGGATAATTTTCGCGCTTTTAAATAAAACTTGTCAAAGTGATTGAAGCTTCTCTTAACTTGGTGGAACCGAAGTAGATCATCAAGTTGACTGTGATAAGTTTCAATATGACCTTTGCTAAAACCTTATATTTGGATAATATAATTTGATCTATCGGTAGATCAAATAGAATAGAGCTAAAGACCTAACACACTACTTAATAAGGAGTACTAGATCTTCTATAGATCATTACATGGTATTCCATACAACAACTCCAGGATGAATACTTAATATTCTGAAGATGAAATCAAGGTATTATCTACCACAAACCCTGAATACCAAGTTAAGTATATAACTTAAGTAAAGAAACCCATAACTAAATGTCGAAATACTTGTTTGCCATAGTTATTCCTACCATGGGTATCGTGGTAGTTCTTAAACATTATCTCTTATCACAAATAGAGTAGAAAGGGAAGTCAAGCTAAGACCATCCATCACATACCCTTAATATCATATTAAGAGATGGCATTCCTATTTAACCAAGTCCTAGTGTCAAGTTGATCATCAATGTTGAGTGATCAATTCTTGACCTAACACTTATTAACCTTTAGCTCTGACCCATTATATTAACCTTCCAAAGACCTTAAGTAAATTAATAAGAAGAAAGAACTAGATATGGTAGAGTGTGCCATCATCAATGGCATGTGATCCTTAGTGGAGATCAAACCATCTGATGTTGGAGGGGTAATTCACTCATGAGTTAACTAGAAGAAGTATCAACACCCAAGAAGTAGCTCATGCTTGAGGAGCTATGATAAGGCTAGTAGTATTAGTACATCAAATAATAATCTTGTTAAGTCAAGTGGGTATAAACCTAGAGTAAGTTTGCTTAACAAGATAAGCCTATAGAGAGACTAGTACAAGTCTATTGCTTAGTGTTAATAGATCTTAATCAGACAATTAGAAGCCCAAGCTTAGTATGATCAAAGGATGGTTGTCATTACTCTCAAGTCACTTGAGAATAGATGACTAGGTGTAGAAGAAGTGTGATACGTCCATTTTGCATCACTATTCTATATCATAATTTACTATTATTCATTGATATATTTCATATTAAGGTATGATACCTATGTTATTTCATCTATTTTTGCATGGTTGATGACTTTTGAAGCATGGACCGCTGCAGTCAGGATACTAATGGAAAAGGTGCTGTTTGGAGGCAAAATTCGCGAAGATCAAGAAATTCGGGAAAATACATGGAAAATCCTATTTTTCTAGAAGACGAAGACTGCCAGAAGGAGGAGTGGAGATGGGCCACAGGGGGCCCACACCACCCCTTGGCGCGGGCCACCCCAGGCCACGCCACCAGGTGGTGTGGCCGCCCTGGTCCACTCCAGCCTCTCCCCTCTGGCATATATTATCCTCCCGAAACCCTAATACTCGGGGAGCGACCACAGAAAGATTCCGCCGCCTCTACAGGGCAGAAAACACCGAGAGAGAAAAGATCTCTCCGGTAGACAGAATTCTGCTGGGGGAATTCCTTCCCGGAGAGGGGAGATTGTTGCCTTCAACACCACCATCAAGCTAGACTTCATCGGGATCATCATCATCATCATCACCACCACCATCATCTCCACCAGCACCATCATCACCATCTGCATACCGCTGTAACAATTGGGTTGAATCTTGCATAGTTCTTAGGGGAAACTTTCCCGATGTTGATTACTCTTTGTAGTTGATGCTATTGAGTGGAACCGTTGAATTATTGTTTATGTTCAGATTGTTATACATCATTATTCCATCTCTGATCATGATCCATATGATGTCTTGTGAGTAGTTCGTTTAGTTCTTGAGGACATGGGAGAAGTCATGTTGTTAGTAGTGGAATTGTGTTGAGAAAGATTCAACGGTTTGTTAATTAAATTGTGGTATACTTCTTCTAGTGGTGTCATGTGAACGTCGATACATGACACTTCACCTATATGGGCCTAGGGGAATGCATTGTGTATTTGGCTACTAATCGTAGGGGTTGCCAGAGTGACAGAAACCTGAACCCCCGTTAGGAAACCTTTGCACAAGGGATGTCAGGGTCTTAGAGTTTAAAGCTGTGGTTAGATGTTTTTTCTTAATTACTTTCTTGTACTTGTGGATGCTTGCAAGGGGTATAATCACAAGTATGTATTAGTCCTAGGAAGGTCGGTACATTAGCACAGGTTCACCCACACAACACTTAGCAAGCTAACAGAGATTAATCAACTAGCTGAAGCGAAAGCACTTGATGATATTCCCATGTGTCCTCGAGAACGTTTGGTCATCTGAAGTAATATAATCGGCTTGTCCTTTGCTAAAGAAAGGATTGGTCCACTTGCTGCATTTATTCTTATTGTCTTTTGTTTACTCGTACTTTATTTACTTGCACTATCAAAAGCCCCTAAAACTCCGTTTGCTAAGTATTTACAGAGAATTCCTGGTCCATACCTCTAGCCAACACCTTCTGCTCCTTGTTGGGTTCGACACTCTTACTTATCGAAAATACTGCGATACACCCCCTATACTTGTGGGTCATCAAAGTGTTGTGAGTATACCAAATTAGGCAAAGCCTAGTAAGCTGAATCACCTAGCTTGATCATGAGAAGTCAAGCTAGAGTATGACGAAGTATGTAATATAAGTTGTATGGGGCAGTTGAAGGCATAGTAGTTTAACCAAGCTAAATACAAGAACATCTTGTATTATGGTAGTAGTACCATATCTCTTTTAAAGGATTGGTATCACATGTGATATATAGAGAGAAGTATATTCTTGCAAGCCTTGAAAGTAGAGGCAAGGTTGTTATAAAGGAGTTTATGGATGGAGTTAGAAACAACTACATTGATGGATTCATCAAGGGTAGTTAAGAAGTGCAAGTTAGGCAGTAAAGGAAGAATGCTAGGAGAATGGAATAATGAAGTTAGAACTAGCTAGATAAATGACTTCCTCTAGGGTAGTTTAGCAAATTGAAGTTATATATATACTAAGAGAAGAATGAAGGAGGAATATTGTTGAAGTGACATGACCATGTCATCATATGATGATGGATATGGTGGAGTCAGATGTGACTTATTCAGGAAGATGTGACCTTTGTGAATAAGATAAGAGGGATATATAGAGTATATTTAGGAAAGGAATTCCTTATATAAAGATAAGCTTAGTGAGGTATTAAGGTAGTAGTACTTGAGAAACCTTTAACCAACAGTATATGAAACCATGACAAGAGCATGTCTACCTGTTTGTCCAAAACCCCAGAATTAAGTTAGCAGTTGAACCAATTCCTATTTTGAAGCAGCCAAAGAATAGTATCTCTTGGTCAAATAAAGCTTCCAAGAGATAATTAGAGAACCTAGTCTCATGGAATCATCAAGATCACTTTAGTGAAGCAATATCAATAGCTCACTCTAAGTTAAGTTATCATCCATGGCCACAAGACATGAAGGAAAATTGTCGTAGATCTTAACCTTCATTCATATTGAAAACAGAATGTGAGTTTATTAAATTTCCTGAAAGCTCATGATAACCACTAGAAAAGTGAACATCTTCATTAATGATTATGATTTATACATAAAGAATTAACCAAGATGGTTCTATGATAATTCTAAACACTACTATTCAAGTAGAACTTCAATAGGGAAATTTCCAAGTTTTGAGAACCATAAAATTTAAACCACTAAATTTATGAACCCTAAGATTTAATTTATTATAAGGTTTATACATTAATCCTTATATGAGACTAAGCTAAAATAGAATTCTATATACATATCATTAACCATTTTAAATCATTACCATTACATTCATTTAGTGGAAGTAAAGATCATTTTATAGGGTTTTTATATAAGAAGTAATATCTAAAACCCTAATTCCTATTAATATTTTCTAATGAAAATAATCCTTTATGTAATCATGAATAGTAAAAGAAAAATACGAAAAAGGAATATCAAACCATCTTGCTACATTAATCCATGTCGAACCCTAGATGATTCAATGAATTTTGAATATTTGAATCATTGTATAAATCTAAATTGAAAAAGAAAACAGAAAATAGAAATATAAAAGGAATTAGTAAATAACTAAACAGAACCAGGCCGAAGCCCAACTCCTACACGTCGCCTAGTGCAGCAACCAGCATTTTTCGCTCACTCAGCCGTAGCCCAGAAGAAGCCCAATACTAGCCCAGTTCATCTCCCTCTCTCTCACTGATAGGTGGGATAGCAGGTGGACCGCGGGTTAGTTCGTAGAAATGATAGGGGTTTTCTGCAAAAGCCACCATTGTTGTCATCGTGACGCACATAGGAAGATGCGTGTGCTCGCCGATGCCGTCCGCCGGCATCAGCAAATTTCTGACCGCCGCAATGGATCGTCGTCGCTAGGAAGGAGGATAAGAATGTCACGGAGTCCCTCTGCCCATCCTCATCCTCATTCCCTCACTCCCGCGCTCTCTCTCTCTCTCCCGCTGCACACCAGATACCCTAGCCAGAGAGGCTGACACATTGTCGCTGTTAGAGACAACCCCAAGGTCAGCCGAGGATGCCACAAGCTCCGCTGGGTTGTGCTTCATCTCCACAACGAAGGAATCGAGCCGAGACACTCTCATTCGGCCGCATCGACCTTATCTTCTCCAAGCCTGACGACCGCCACCGTGCACCTCGCTGTTGATACTGTCATGCTCAACCCCATTTGGGACCAGCAACGCGTCGAGGGTATGCCCCTGATTCTCGTGCGCCTCTTAGATTCCTTCCTCTCTTGGTGTATAACCATTGCGTCAAGCACCGCCGTTCACCGCCACCAGTCGTCGTCAGTGTCGCTGTTCCGATGACCAATACAGCGCCGCGCGACCACAATTAGACTCCTCGTGCTCTGCTCGTTCCAACGCACCCTCCACAGCCGCGCGCGCTCGCAGACGTCATCGCCGATGACCATCTGGTGGTGGCCGGCGAGGTGACGTCATACTGACGTCATGCTTACGTCACCCCGCACCCAATCCGTTGTTGACTAGGTCTTTGTCCCGCATGGCAGATGACGTGGCCACTGTCCCACATGTCTGTGACCTAGGATAGGTTTTCAACCGGTATAAAAAGTATGTCCCCATTTAGTAAATAGTTAAAATAGTATAAATCCAAATATAAATATTTTCTAGAAATTTAATAAAATGAATAAATCTTATAAATTTAATATCTGTTGTTTTATAATTCGGAAAAATCTATATAATATATCAAAATGTTCAGAAAAATAAACTCTATAATATAAACCTATTGTCATATTTTATTCTCCAACTTAAATAAGATAATTATTGTTAGTAGTAAATAACCTATTAGGGATAAATCTTAAATAAACATATTTTATTATTTAAAACTCAGAAAAATAAGTTTAATATACCAAAATTCTAAGAAAAATAAATACATTTACAAACCTGTTTCATATATTTTTATGTCACTTAACTAAGTATTTATTATTTATAAAGTGATAAAACTTATAAAAATTACATCTTATTAATTAAAACTCATAAAAATAATTATAATATACCAAAATGATCACAAAAATAAAAACTACATATTAAAAATATCCTCTTGCACATTTGAAGTCAAATAAAGGTAAACATTTAATAAGTATTGATGAAAACTATTTTCTAATACTTTAATGGATTAAAAAAAATACATAAATCCTTACTTTGCCTTTGGTATTATTTGTTTAAAGTCTAAAAGTGAATAACAAGTTCCATTGATGTTTAAGTGGAGTTAAAATAGATCTAACTATTTTAAGATATATTTACTAAAACTATCATCAAAATTAAGTGTATCTTAATTTTCCTAAAAAGATTTTATCAATTATAAAATCAACTAAAATAGTGTATTGCTTATCACAAGGATTATATTCACTTATAATTTCATTAGACACCACCCCATAAAAGCAATCACATCTATATTCTACTTTTATAAAACATTAAGAAGTGGACCACATATAATATAATACATATTCAAAATATATAAGTATCTACTATAAGTGGAATAACTATTCAAATAGAGTAATTGTTTTCTTCTTTAATATTCATAACTAGTAAGAAAATCTTAAAGTGTTAGCTTTAAGTTTAAATGCTTTTACTATGTAAAGTAATCTTTTCCTCAAAAGTTATTCTTTTAAGAAACATTAAAAAATAATTCTTAAACATTTGTATAAAGGCTCTAATTGATTAGTAATCTTGCTTAAAGAATATTTTAGATCCCATGCCCCATTGAGTGCTTTAATATTGTATACTACTTATTGTATTTACATATTGTTTCACACACTCACAAGCCTTAATAAGAAGAGTATAAAAGTGCAACACTTTCCAAAGAACTCATCACAAGCTTCAAACCATAGATTAGAACGATTATTCTGGCGATTCGCGTTTGTCAAACTACATTACATTACTTATGCATAATTGCATCTTGCTTCTTTAAACATTTGTCCTTACCGGACCAATGATGTTGTTAACAGAATTTGGATCTTCTAGTATCTTGAAGACCGTGAGTGCATAATCTAGCAATCACAAAGGGCAAGTTCACAACTTGCTCATGTCCTTTTATTATTTTCTATCAAATATTGATGTCTACGCATGCTTCTATTCTTGTAGACAGTGTTGGGCCTCCAAGTGTAGAGGTTTGTAGAATAGCAGCAAGTTTTCCTTAAGTGGATCACCCAAGGTTTATCGAACTCAGGGAGGAAGTGGTCAAAGGTATCCCTCTCAAGCAACCCTACAATCAAGATACAAGAAGTCTCTTGTGTCCCCAACACACCCAATACACTTGTCAGGTGTATAGGTGCACTAGTTCCGCAAAGAGATGGTGAAATACAAGTAATATGGATGATTATAAGTGGTAATTGTAATCTAAAATAAGAGTGGCAACAAGCAAACATGTAACATGACTGATTGTAAACGGTGTTTCAATGCTTAGAAACAAGGCCTAGGGATCGTACTTTCACTAGTAACACTCTCATATAAATATCTTCTCTTCATTATGCTACCCTGAACTACTCTCCCGTTGGCCGATGTAGGGCTATAACATCACACCTTAAAGTTCGCATTCCCCATCTAGATAATCCCTCATTGTCACCTTAAGCGCTAGATGGTTCCAACAAACACCACAATCTGATAGAGACATCTAACTTAAATTATACTCATGATAAGTATTTCTGTAACCTTAGGCAAAGTGCCACACGGTGTGCACACTGTCAACTTCACACACGTGGGGATAAGCAGAGATTAATTAAAGCACTTGAGTAGCAGAATAGATCTATAGATTACAAAGCTCATGATCTCATAAGATCACACATAGAGAGAGATGAACACATAGCTACCGGTAGAGCCCTTAGCCTCGAGAGAGAACTACTCCCTCCTCATAATGGGAGTCAGCAACGGCGATGGAGATGGCGGTGGAGTCGATGGAGATGGCTCCGGGGGCACTTCCCCATCCCAGCAGGGTGCCGATACAGAGACTTATGTCCCCTGAATCTCCTCTTCGGTAGCGGCGGCGCTGCGGAACTTTTCGTGGAATTCTGATCTGGTACCTAGGGTTTTCATCTCGGGGGGTTTATATAGGCGAAGAGGTGATGCCAGAGGTGGGCTAGGGTGTCCACACCACCTAGTGGCACAGCCAGGGGGACCCGCGCCAGGGGGTGGTGTGGCCCTCCTATGGCCCATCTCCACTCCTCCTTCTGGCCTCCTTCATCTTCTGGAAAAATAGAAATTTTGGCTTTTGTTTCGTCCAATTCCGAGAATATTTCTTTACTAGCTTTTCTGAAACCAAAAACAGAAGAAAATAGGCAACTAGCACTGCGGCATCTTGTCAATAGGTTAGTTCTAGAAAATGTATAAAAATGCCTCAAAGTGTAGACAAAACATAAGATAGTTGATACAAAACAAGCATGGAGCATCAAAAATTATAGATATGTCTATGACGTATCAAGCATCCCCAAGCTTAACTCCTGCTCGTCCTCGAGTAAGTAATTGATAAAAAGAATAATTTTTGAGGTGACATGCACCATCACAATCTTGATCAAGGTTTTATAAAACATTAAGAAGTGGACCACATATAATATAATACATATTCAAAATATATAAGTATCCACTACAAGTGGAATAGCTATTCAAATATAGTAATTGTTTTCTTCTTTAATATTTGTAACTAGTAAGAAAATCTTAAAGTGTTAGCTTTAAGTTTAAATGCTTTTACTTTGTAAAGTAATCTTTTCCTTAAAAGTTATTCTTTTAAGAAACATTAAAAAATAATCCTTAAACATTTGTATAAAGGCTCTAATTGATTAGTAATCTTGCTTAAAGATCTTTTAAATCCCATGCCCTAGTGAGTGCTTTAATATTGTATACTACTTATTGTATTTACATATTGTTTCACACACTCACAAGCCTTAATAAGAAGCACAAGTGTGAATCCAGTATAAAAGTGCAACACATTCCAAAGAACTCATCACAAGCTTCAAACCCTAGATTAGATACGATTATTCTAGAGATTCGCGTTTATCAAACTACATTATATTACTTATGCATAATTGCATCTTGCTTCTTTAAACATTCGTCCTTACCGGACCAATGATGCTGTTTACAGAATTTGGATCTTCTAGTATCTTGAAGACCATGAGTGCATAATCTTGCAATCACAAAAGGCAAGTTCACAACTTGCTCATGTCCTTTCATTATTTTCTACCAAATGCTTGTAACTCAAATGTTGTCATCACCTGCATTTCAAAAAGGTCAGAAAACACTATTTTCATAATAATATGATTATGGATTATTTACCAAGTGGTAATAATCTATTGATACAATTCCAGTGGTAAAGGAACATAATATCTAGGACTTAACAACCAATGTTGCCAGTGATTCTAGCGCCGTATATTACGTGTTAACCATGAGATTTGGAATGGATGGAGATGGTATCATGGTTCTGCTAATTCACAACTTATAAAGTGCAAGCATATAAGCAACATAGATGGACACAATGGTTCACGTTTATTAAGTGCAAGAAAATAAAGTGTGCCATCAAGTTTGTGAGAGCTTTAATCACTAATTTTCACATAACAAGTTTAATTTGGAAGATAGATAAAATCATGAATATACTTGGAATGGTGTAACACACCATGCATAGGAATTTATAGTGGAATCTTTGGAATAACTTGGTTTCTTGGGAGTTGGATGCATGAGTAGAACTCATACTCAGTACATGTGGAGGCTAGCAAAAGACTGGGAGCGACCAACTAAGAGAGCAATAATGGCCATAATCATGCAAAGCGATAAAACATTATTAATTAAAGCATAAACTGATATTGCAAGTCAAAAACTAAATGATCATAGAGGCTATGGTGACTGGCTCATAGTGTTGGAATTATGCCCTAGAGGCAATAATAAAGATGTTATTATTATAATTCTTGTTCGTGATAAAGTTTATATTCCATGCTAGAATTGTATTAAGCGGAAACTTTAATACTTGTGTGGTTTGTGAACAACACCGTGTCCCTAGTACGCCACTATGGACTAGCTCATTGATCAATGATGGTTAAGGTTTCCTAACCATAGACATGAGTTGTCAATTGATAATGAGATCATATCATTGGGAGAATGATATGGTGGACAGACCCAAACTAAGCAAAGCTATTAGATCGTTTCATCGTGTTCGTCTTTGCGAAGCTTTTCTTATGTCAAATATTGTATTCCTTAGACCATGAGATAATACAACTCCCTGGTATCGAAAGAAAGCTTTGAGGTCATCAAACGTCATCCTATGAGAGGGTGATCATAAAGGTGTCTCTCAGGTGATCGGAAAGTATCTGTTGGGTTGTATGTATCGAGATGGGATTTGTTCCTCCCAAGTCGAAGAGATATACTTCGGGCCCACTCGGTAATCGATATCAACACCGCTTGCAAGCATGTGGTTAAGGAGTTAATCACAAAGTGATATCGGATTACGGAATGAGTAAAGTACTTGCTGTGAACGAGATTGAACTAGGTATGACGATACCGACGATCGAATCTCGGGCAAGTAAAATATCGCGAGACGAAGGGAATATATATATGGGATTGATTGAATCCTGGCATCGTGGTTCATCCGATATGATCATCGATGAATGTGTGGGAGTCAATATGGGTGCCCAGACCCCGCTGTTGATTATTGATAGAAGATCATGTCTGCATATTCTCGAACCCGCAGGGTCACACACTTAACGTGTCTCGACGCTAGGATAGATTGGATACTTGGTTTATGAATTTTTGTTCGGAGTCTCGGATGGGATCCGGGACATCACGAGAGGTTCCGGAGTGGTCCAGAGAATAAGATTCATATAAGGCAGTGCAGTTTTTGGAGTTCGGAATTGTTCCGGGTTAATCGGTATTGTACCGGAAGCTTCTAGAACCTTCCGGAAGGGGGACAACGTGGTCCCACCTTCCGGGAGGGGGCATGGGCCTATGAGGGAGTGTCCTGGCCGCATTGGGCCAGGGGAAAAAGGCCCCATAGGGCCCAGCCGATCCTAGATAAGTTTAAATCGTTTAAACTAGAGATAAGATAGGGTTTCTAGAAGGGAGAGTTTAAATCGTTTAAACTAGAGATAGGCTTGGAGGATGGGCAAGGGCTGGCCGCACCCCCCTCTATATATAGAGGGATGGTGCGCCCCCTCCCTACCCCACACACCTTCCTCCAAACCCTAGTTGCCCTGCTGCCCTCCTCTCTCCCTCCCGACTGTTTGTAGGCGAAGCCCTGCTGCAGAAATTCTCCACCATATACACCACGCCGTCGTATTGTAGATCCAATCCATCTCTCCACCATACTTGCTGGTCTGAGGAAGGAGGAGACGTCGAGGTGCTGCACGTGTGCATCTCACGGAGGCACCGCCACTTGTGGTGCTAGATCGGATTGGATCGCGAGGAGGAGAAGCGAGTACGACTACATCACCCACGTTCCGACGAACGTTCCGCTGCGCGAATATTCAAGGGTATGAAGATCTAATCCAATATCTCTTGTTGTTTGCATCTCCTAGATTAGATCTTGGCTTTCCCTCTGTTCGCTTCCGTAGAAAATTTTGATTTACTATGCTGCGAAACCCTTCAGTGGTATCAGAGCTAGATCTATGCGTAGATGTGTTTCACGAGTAGAACGCAACATGGTTGTTGCGGGCGTTGATGTTTTCTGTTGCAAGCCTCTTGTTTGTGTTCTTCTTATGGCGCGGGATAGTGAGATTGAAGCGGTCCAGGCCAACCTTACGCGACGTCGTTCGCGAGACCGGCTCCGCACTTGACGTGTGGCTTGTACCATACATGCGGCTGGTGGATGTCAGTTTCTCTCACTATAGTTGTCATGGGATTAACACCGGAGTTTGGCAACCATAATATCACCGTTGTGGCTTTCCGTAGGTAAGAATCGTTCTTAGCATCTACTCCCATAAGCCACGTAAAACATGCAACAACAAAGTAGAGGCGTCTAACTTGTTTTTGCAGGGAGTGTTTTCTGTGATATGGTATGGCCCAAGATGTGATGTGTATAATGTATGCGATGATCATGTTTTGTAATGTTTCACGACTTGCATGTCGATGAGTACACAACCGGCAGGAGCCATATGGTTGTCTTTATAATTGTGTATGACCTGCGAGTCAACTTCTTACACGCCATGTAATAGCTTTACTTTATCGCTAAGTAGTTAGCAATAGTTGTAGTTGCTATTCGTGGTGGAGGCAATCATGGTGGAGTGATGGAGATCATGCCGGAACGCACAAGATGGAGATCATTGCGCGAAGATTGGCTATACCATGTCACATAAAGTTATATGCATGTGATGTTTATCCTTTTATGTATCTTATTATGCTTAGATCGCGATGGTAGCATTATAAGATGATTCCTCACTTAAAGATCAAGATAAAAGCTGTGTTCTCCCCAAGTATGCACCGTTGCGAAAGTTCGTCGTGTCCAAGCATCACGTGATGATCGGGTGCTATAGACTCTACGCTCACATACAACGGGTGCAAGCCAGTTTTGCACACGCGGAAATACTTGGGTCTAACTTGACGAGCCTAGCATGTACAGACATGGCCTCGGAACACATGAACCGAAAGGTTAAGCATGAGTCATATGAATGATATGATCGACACTTCGTTGTCCACCATTGAAGCCACATCTCTTCTCGTGAAGATCGGATTAGGTGTGGTGAATTTGGATCATGTTCACTAAACAACTTGAGGGATGTTGAATTTAGTGGGAGTTCATCTAGTAATTTGATTAAAAGTTGAACTAGTTATCATGAACATAGTCTAATTTGTACTTGCAAATATTGTAGATCACATGGCTAAGTCCAACTTCAACTTCAACGTTTTTGCTGAGAAAGAAAAGCTTAAGAACAATGGGTCTAACTTCACCAATTGGTTCTGCAATCTAAGAATCATTCTCTCTGGCGGTCAAAAGGACTATGTCCTTGGGAAAGCGTTAGGTGACCCCCCTGCTGCAACTGCGCCGGCTGATGAGAAAGCTGTCTATCAGTCGCGCAAAGATGATTATGGAGTGATTAAGAGCACCATGTTGTTTGCTATGGAACCGGAACTTCAAAATCATTTTGAAAACTATCCCGGGCCCTTTGAGATTCTCGAAGAGTTGAAAACCATGTTTCAGACTCAGGCCCGTTCTGAGAGATATGAGATCTCCGAGAAGTTCTTTAACTGCAAGATGGAGGAAGGGAGTTCCGTTAGTGAGCACGCCATTAAGATGTCGGGCTACACTCAACGCCTTGAGCAACTGGACTGCAAGATTCCAGAAGAGCTCAAGATTGACAGGGTTCTGCAATCACTCCCTCCCAGCTACAAAAGTTTTGTAGTGACTCATAATCAGATTGGTTCCACTGATACGATCACCGAGCTCTTCGCAAAGCTGAAGGCTGCGGAGGTGGACATCAAGAAGGATAATCATGTGTTGATGGTCAACAAGCCCTCCTTTAAGAAAGGTAAAGGTGCAAAGAAGCCCTTCAAGAAGGGCGGCGACAAGCGCAATGCCCCTGCTGAGAAGAAGCTCAAGTCTGGTCCTAAGACGGACACTGAGTGCTTCTATTGTAAGGACAAGGGTCACTGGAAGCGCAACTGTCCGAAGTACTTAGCGGACAAGAAGGCTGGCACCATCAAAGGTATATTTGATATACATGTTATTGATGTTTTCCTTACTAGCCCTCGTTGTAGTGCCTAGGTATTTGATACTGGTTCAGTTGCTAATATTTGTAACTCGAAACAGGAGCTACGGAATAGACGACGGCTTGCGAGGGATGAGGTGACGATGCGCGTTGGCAACGGATCAAGAGTTGATGTGATGGCCGTCGGCACGCTCTCCTTAGTTTTACCTTCGGGATTAGTTTTAAACCTTAATAAATGTTATTATGTGCCTGCGTTGAGCATGAATATTATTTCTGGATCGTGTTTATTGCAAGACCGTTATTCATTTAAATCGGAGAATAATGGTTGTTCTATTTATATGAGTAGCATCTTTTATGGTCATGCACCTCTTGTGAATGGTTTATTTCTTCTAAATCTCGAAAGGGATGAAACACACATCCATAACATTGAGGCTAAGAGATGCAAAGTAGATAGTGATAATACTACTTATTTGTGGCACTGTCGTCTAGGTCATATTGGTGTAAAGCACATGAAGAAACTCCATTCTGATGGACTTTTGGAGTCTCTTGATTTTGAATCATTTGACACATGCGAACCATGCCTCATGGGCAAGATGATCAAAACCCCGTTCTCCGGTATGATGGAGCGAGCAACGGACTTGTTGGAAATCATACATACCGATGTATGCGGACCGATGAGTGTTTCGACGCGCGGTGGATATCGCTATTTTCTCACTTTTACCGATGACTTAAGTAGATATGGGTATATCTATTTAATGAAACATAAATCTGAAACGTTTGAAAAGTTCAAAGAATTTCAGAATGAAGTGGAGAACCATCGTAACAGAAAGATTAAGTTTCTACGATCCGATCGTGGGGGCGAATATTTGAGTTATGATTTTCTCACGCATCTCAAAGCAAGTGGAATCGTTTCGCAACTCACGCCACCCGGAACACCACAGCGCAATGGTGTGTCTGAACGCCGGAATCGAACCCTATTAGATATGGTCCGATCGATGATGTCTCTTACTGATTTGTCGTTATCATTTTGGGGTTATGCATTAGAAACCGCTGCATTCACTTTAAATAGGGCTCCATCTAAATCCGTTGAGACGACACCGTATGAACTGTGGTTTGGTGCTAAACCTAAGTTGTCGTTTCTTAAAGTTTGGGGATGCGAAGCTTACGTCAAGAAGTTGATGCCGGACAAGCTCGAACCCAAAGCGGAGAAATGCGTCTTCATAGGATACCCTAAGGAAACTATTGGGTATACCTTCTATCACAGAACCGAAGGCAAAGTGTTTGTCGCAAAGAACGGTTCCTTTCTTGAGAAGGAGTTTCTCTCGAAAGAGGTGAGTGGGAGGAAAGTAGAGCTAGACGAGGTTATTGAACCTTCTCTTGAATTGGAGAGTAGCGCAGCACCTGAAATTGTTCTAGTGCCGCCTGCACCAACAATAGAGGAAGCTAATGACAAGGATCATGAAGCTTCGGACGATGCTGCTACTGAACGTCGCAGGTCGACAAGGTCGCGTGCCCCTCCTGAGTGGTACGGCAACCCTGTCTTGACAGTCTTGTTAGTAGAAGACAGTGAACCTACGAACTATGAGGAAGCGATGATGAGCCCAGACTCTGAGAAATGGCTAGAAGCCATGAAATCCGAATTGGGATCCATGAGCGAAAACCAAGTATGGACTTTGGTGGACCCTCCTAGCAACCGAAAGGCCGTTGAGTGCAAATGGATCTTCAAGAAGAAAACGGACGCGGATGGTAATGTTACCGTCTATAAAGCACGGCTTGTTGCGAAAGGTTTTCGACAAGTTCAAGGTGTTGACTACGATGAGACTTTCTCTCCCGTAGCGATGTTTAAGTCCATTCGGATTTTATTAGCAATTGCTGCGTTTCATGATTATGAAATATGGCAAATGGATGTCAAGACTGCTTTTCTCAATGGCAACATTGATGAAGAGTTGTATATGATGCAACCCGAAGGTTTTGTCGATCCTAAGGATGCTGATAAAGTATGCAAACTTCAGCGTTCCATTTATGGACTGAAGCAAGCGTCTCGGAGTTGGAACCTTCGTTTTGATCAAGTGATCAAGAGCTTTGGATTTGTTCCAAATTGCTATGAAGCTTGCATCTACAAGAAAGTGAGTGGGAGCTCGGTGACGTTTCTAGTACTATATGTGGATGACATATTGATTATTGGAAGTGACATCAACATGCTTAACGATGTGAAGAGTTATTTGAATAAGTGTTTTTCAATGAAAGACCTAGGTGAAGCTGCTTATATATTGGGCATCAAAATCTATAGAGATAGACAAAGACGCCTGATAGCTTTAAGCCAGAGTACATACCTAGACAAAGTTCTGAAAAGGTTCAGAATGGATAAGGCATTGAAAGGTTCAGTGCCTATGTTGTCAGGTAAGATATTGAGCAAGGCTCAGTGTCCAGCTATGGTAAATGATAGGGAAGCTATGAGCAAAGTGCCTTATGCCTCGGCCATAGGTTCCATCATGTATGCCATGCTGTGTACTAGACCGGATGTGTCCAATGCTCTTAGTTTGACGAGCAGATATCAAAGTGATCCAGGAGTGGAACACTGGACAGCCGTGAAGAACATCCTAAGGTACCTAAATAGGACTAAAGAAATGTTCTTAGTCTATGGGGGTGATGAAAAGCTCGTCGTAAAAGGTTACGTCGATGCTAGTTTCAACACCGACAAGGATGATTCTAAATCTCAGACAGGATACGTGTATATTTTGAATGGAGGAGCTGTGAGCTGGAGAAGCTGCAAGCAAAGCGTGATCGCGGGATCTACAGTAGAAGCGGAATACATGGCTGCTGCAGAAGCGTCAAGTGAAGGAGTTTGGATCAGGAACTTCATCACTGAGCTTGGCGTGGTTCCAAGTGCATTGGACCCACTGGAGATATTGTGTGACAACACTGGCGCCATAGCACTTGCTAAGGAACCAAGATATCATCCAAAGACCAAGCATATCAACCGCAAGTTTCATATAATCCGAGATTATATAGCAGATGGAGATCTGAAGATCAGCAAAGTACATACAGATCTGAATGTCGCAGATCCTTTGACTAAACCTCTTCCACGTGTAAAACATGATCAGCACCTCAGTGCCATGGGTGTGAGATTGTTGCCAAATGTAAACTAGATTATTGACTCTAGTGCAAGTGGGAGACTGTTGGAATTATGCCCTAGAGGCAATAATAAAGATGTTATTATTATAATTCTTGTTCGTGATAAAGTTTATATTCCATGCTAGAATTGTATTAAGCGGAAACTTTAATACTTGTGTGGTTTGTGAACAACACCGTGTCCCTAGTACGCCTCTATGGACTAGCTCATTGATCAATGATGGTTAAGGTTTCCTAACCATAGACATGAGTTGTCAATTGATAATGAGATCATATCATTGGGAGAATGATATGGTGGACAGACCCAAACTAAGCAAAGCTATTAGATCGTTTCATCGTGTTCGTCTTTGCGAAGCTTTTCTTATGTCAAATATTGTATTCCTTAGACCATGAGATAATACAACTCCCTGGTATCGGAAGAAAGCTTTGAGGTCATCAAACGTCATCCTATGAGAGGGTGATCATAAAGGTGTCTCTCAGGTGATCGGAAAGTATCTGTTGGGTTGTATGTATCGAGATGGGATTTGTTCCTCCCAAGTCAGAGAGATATACTTCGGGCCCACTCGGTAATCGATATCAACACCGCTTGCAAGCATGTGGTTAAGGAGTTAATCACAAAGTGATATCGGATTACGGAACGAGTAAAGTACTTGCTGTGAACGAGATTGAACTAGGTATGACGATACCGACGATCGAATCTTAGGCAAGTAAAATATCGCGAGACGAAGGGAATATATATATGGGATTGATTGAATCCTGGCATCATGGTTCATCCGATATGATCATCGATGAATGTGTGGGAGTCAATATGGGTGCCCAGACCCCGCTGTTGATTATTGATAGAAGATCATGTCTGCATATTCTCGAACCCGCAGGGTCACACACTTAACGTGTCTCGACGCTAGGATAGATTGGATACTTGGTTTATGAATTTTTGTTCGGAGTCTCGGATGGGATCCGAGACATCACGAGAGGTTCCGGAGTGGTCCGGAGAATAAGATTCATATAAGGCAGTGCAGTTTTTGGAGTTCGGAATTGTTCCGGGTTAATCGGTATTGTACCGGAAGCTTCTAGAACCTTCCGGAAGGGGGCCAACGTGGTCCCACCTTCCGGGAGGGGGCATGGGCCTATGAGGGAGTGTCCTGGCCGCATTGGGCCAGGGCACAAGGCCCCATAGGGCCCAGCCGATCCTAGATAAGTTTAAATCGTTTAAACTAGAGATAAGATAGGGTTTCTAGAAGGGAGAGTTTAAATCATTTAAACTAGAGATAGGCTTGGAGGATGGGCAAGGGCTGGCCGCACCCCCCTCTATATATAGAGGGCTGGTGCGCCCCCTCCCTACCCCACACACCTTCCTCCAAACCCTAGATGCCCTGCTGCCCTCCTCTCTCCCTCCCGACTGTTTGTAGGCGAAGCCCTGCTGCAGAAATTCTCCACCATATACACCACGCCGTCGTGTTGTAGATCCAATCCATCTCTCCACCATACTTGCTGGTCCGAGGAAGGAGGAGACGTCGAGGTGCTGCACGTGTGCATCTCACGGAGGCACCGCCACTTGTGGTGCTAGATCGGATTGGATCGCGAGGAGGAGAAGCGAGTACGACTACATCACCCACGTTCCGACGAACGTTCCGCTGCACGAATCTTCAAGGGTATGAAGATCTAATCCAATCTCTCTCGTTGTTTGCATCTCCTAGATTAGATCTTGGCTTTCCCTCTGTTCGCTTCCGTAGAAAATTTTGATTTACTATGCTGCGAAACCCTTCACATAGTCTTAACATGGTGTAAGCATGTGCCAAGTCAACCCAAATAAAGCATCAAAGGAGAATACCACAATATTATGCTTTTGTATGCTAAAACAACGCATGATTCTTTCAAGGCACACTAAGCAATCTCAATTGTTTGAAACAAGTCATGCTACAACAATAATCACTAAGCATAATGTCAAAACAACATCTAGCATGACATGATAAAGTCCAAGTCACAGTCAAAACAAGCTTCCTTTTGTACCACTATAAGCATGAAACTTCCTACTCTTTTCTAATACCAATCGACTTATTTGAAACAACTCTCAAATATAATAATCAATAAAGACCAGAGATCTTGTATCACCCATCTACAAAGAAGAACTAAAAATTTCTAAGCCAAAATAATAAGAAAACTAAAGCTAAACACAGTGCTAGCAAAGGAGAATACTCACAGAACAATAAGAGTGAAAACTAGAGTGTTCTAGGCAGTGAATAACGGGGTGTGTCTCTCTCCAAAAGAAGTGTGTTGGGATCCAACCAACTTATTTCGGCAAAGAAAGCAAAAGAAAACTAAAAACAAAGACGCTCCAAGAACAACACATAGTGCATAAGGTAATAAAAATAAAGTGTCTTGAAAGAAGACCTGAGATTATTGATGAAGAAGCATATATTGCTCTCTTCATGCTTTAATTTCAACTTGTATTTCAACTTTGCATGATTATGGCCATTATTGCTCTCTTAGTTGGTAGCTCCCAGTCTTTTGCTAGCCTCCATAACCAAGTGTGAGTTCCACTCATGCATTCAACTCCATTAAACCAAGTTATTCCAAAGAGTCCACCATACCTACCTATTAGCATTTTCTATTCCAAGTATATTCATGTTTTTATCTACCTTCCAAATTGAACTTGTTATGTGAAAATTAGTGATTAAATCTATCACGAACTTGATGGCACACTTTACTTTTCTTGCCCTTAATTAACTTGAACCATTGTGTCATCTATGTTGTATATGCTTACACTTATATGTTGGGGATTAGCAGAACCATGCTGTCATGGGGAACTCTTTCAACATTGCACTTGTACTTTGTACCTAGTTGATATCATGCTCTTTTGTCTATGGATGTTGTCGATGTGAAATGAAAGGAGAGCTTGTAAGTCCATGGAGTTATGTATGTGTGTTAGAGAAATGCCTGGGCTGCCGGTCTAATCCATGCCTAATCATGGTGGAAACCTGCAGCGTAACTATAATGAGCTGTCTATGAAGCATTCTTCTTATAAAAAAGAGATAGAGATTGAGAAAAAGAGAAAAAGAAAGGAAAAAAAAGATATGAGAAAATAGGAAAGAGAGAAAAAAGCACCATTTTCCCATGGTAAATAAGAAGATTGCTGAGATGCTCGTTGTCTACTTGCCTTGTCATTTTGATATGGGGATTCTTTCGTATCATCGGGCAAGGGGTACCCCGTTGGCGGTTCTCTATGATACACATGTACTTACTATGACAAGAACTTATCGGTAACTAAACTTGAGTAGCATGAGGAGCGGCCCTCGTATTCAAGGGATATGAGATTTCCAACTTATACTTTGTCAAGCATATACTCTATAGTTTGTTCACTTTAACCTTAATCACCTAAAGATGCTTATGATAGGGGCAATGAGAGCTGAAAGCTAATAAGTACCATAATTTTTGGAAGCTCTTTATGAGACTTGAATCCCTGCTTCCTTCTATGAAGGCCTTTCTTTTACTTTTATGTTGAGTCTCCATCTTTTATCTTTATGCACCTATTGAGAGAGCATAGTGGGCATTCTTAGTTCTATGTGCATTGTCCCAAGACTTGTTGATTGATGCATAACTTTGATATTGCTTGTTCTTAAACTATTTGAATCTAGTCACCCTTATGAACTTTGAAGGTGTCCTATGCATTTATGTTTTGCTACTCTATGAGGGACAAGCTGAATGCCACTATGCTATATTTTATTTATGTGAAACAAACAAACATCTTGCAAAGCATTATTATTCATGAGTCTTTTGTTTGTGCCTTTTCATGTTGCAACATAGTTGCTATGTCTTATTGTTAGAACTTTATCTTTCATGCTATGTTGAAGTACTATGATCCTAGCTTTTGATGTTTTACAAATACTTTGATCAAATTTTATGGTGGTGCATGTCACCTCAAAAATTATTCTTTCTTTTTATCACTTACCTACTCGAGGACGAGCAGGAGTTAAGCTTGGGGATGTTGATACGTTGCTAAGGTATCTACAATTTTTGATGTTCCATGCTTGGTTTTTATCTACTTTCTTATGTTTTGTTCCAACTTTGGAGTATTTTTATACACTTTCTTGGACTAACCTATTAACAAGATGCCACAGTGCCAGCTGCCTGTTTTCTGCTGTTTTTGGTTCTAGGAAAGTCAAAAAATGAATATTCTCGGAATTGGACGGGACAAAAGTCAAAGTCAGTTTTTCACCGAGGGGGACACGGAGCCAGATACGAGACGGAGAGGGGCCAGAGGGCCGCCACACAACCTGGCCGCACGGCCAGGCCTGGCCCGCGCTAGGGGGTGGTGTGGCCGCCTAGGGCACCCCCTCAGCCTCCCCTTCCGACTATAAGATGCCTCCGATACAGAAACCCTAAGTACCCGATCAAAATTCCACGAAAGAGTCTATAGCCGCCATCATCTCCATCCCTAGATCGGGAGGGATCTAAAGCTCTTCCCGGCACCCTGCCGGAGGGGAGAATTCACCCTGGAAGCCTTCTTCATCACCATGCAAGCCTCCGGTGTGATGCGTGAGTAGTTCATCCTTGGACTATGGGTCCATGTTGTAGCTAGATGGTTGGTTCTTCTCCTTTGTGCTATCATGTTTAGATCTTGTGAGCTCCGTTCATGATCAAGATCATCTATTTGTAATCCTACATGTTGTGTTTGCGAGGATCCGATGGATATTAAGATGCTATTTCAGATTGATTATTGATTCTATCATGGCTTTGTTATTTGTGATCTTGCATGCTTTTTATTGTTAGTAGCTATCTTGGCCAAGTAGATGCTAGCAACTCCAAGAGTTAGTATTTATGCTCGATAGTGGGTTTAGGCCTCTAGTAATCTGGGGAAGTGACATAAATCTCTAAGGTACTAGATGTGCTGTTGCTACTAGGGAGAAAACAACAATCCTTTGTTCATAGAACAATCGTATTGTTTACTTTACATGCAATGCGTAATGCAATTATCTGTTGTTTGCAACTTAATACTGGAGGGGGTTCGGATGATAACCTGAAGGTGGATTATTAGTCATAGATGCAGTTGGATTACAGTCTATGTATAATGTTGTAATACCCAATCGAATCTCAAAGGAGTCAAGATTATTAGTATATGCATGTATGCTTTCTCGATGTTTGTCAACTTCCCCGCTGTAATTTGTTCACCCAACATGTTATCTATCTTAAGGAGAACCACCACTAGTGAACTATGGACCCGGTCCTTTCTTTTATCATCAATCTACATTTGTTTACTGTTTTCTGTTTACTTTCTGCAAGATTTTACTTTCTTCCACACAATACGTTTAATTCTCTGTTTTCAGCAAAACCGGTGAGATTGACAACCTCACTGTAAGTTGGGGGCAAAGTTCTGTGGTTGTGTTGTGCAGGATTCCAAGTTGGCAACAACACCTTGGAGGTGTTTCCTTGCTCCTACTGGTTCGTAACCTTGGTTTCATAACTGAGGGAAACTTGCTGCTGTGCTCATCATACCTTCCTCTTGGGGTTCCCCAACAAGCTCGAGATATCTTGGGCCATCACCCCCCTCGTGCGACCATGGTGCTCTGGGCCCAACACCGCTACAAGAACATCTCCCTTGAAGACGCCTACTTCATTCTCAGCATCCTTCTTTTCCTATAAAACAAATTAATCAAGCCTTTAGACCAAAGGGTGAATTTGTTTATGAAACAATCATCAATTCTAGCTAACATGTGAAGCCTCACCAATTTTCCATATGCTTCGATGTCCTTAGACCTAACTAAAGTTGGCACACCGCCCATTTTTGTCACATTTAGCCCTTGCTCTAGTCCAGTCTCTTACCCTCTTGTCTCTAATATCTCCAAATGGTTTTGACTGTCTGGTTGCCTCTGCCTCTAAATCATGTAGTTCCCATTTATGGTCCATGCCCGCATACCCAACATTCCCCATTCTATGGTGGTTCTTAAATAACAGGGTGCGCTCTCTTGCTTTTTGAGTCTTTATTTTAAACTCTATAGAGTTTTTCTGCACCACAAACTCATCCCAAGCCTGGTGGGTGATCTGTGGATACATATCAAGGGGGCTATTGTTTATATCCACAAACTCCATCATGAGCCTGGACTTCCATTGCTTCTAGGCCTTGCATGCAAGCATTATAGCCGCTCGCTCAACATGTGGCAAGTCCTTCGGTCGGGAGTTGTAATACTTGAGAATCTCTGCCTTGACGTCATCACGAGCGGCGTTCGATAATTTCCTCCATCCCGTAATGGTGACAGGCACTCATTCTCGTGCCACAACCCCACAAATCCTCGAAAACTTTTTTCTTGCACTATCCGGCTTCAAAGGAACACCATTTTTCTGATTGATTTGTGTCATGGTGAACTTACACTTCGATCTACTTGATTTCCCACGACTATCACCTTTTCTATTTTTCCCTTCTGGTTCGTGTAGATATCGACGGCAGTAGGGAAAGTGCACTCCTACTTATGTAGAAAATCAGTGTAGATACGATATAACACACAAAATAATAGTATACTAAATAAAAAATGCACTTCATTGTGTAAGAATTATATTAGGCACTCTTAGTACTTGGGACTAAACCATTTTCTGCTACTGAACTGTAACAGGACAATGTACTTATAATAAATAATGTGTATATACTTACAATATATCCTATTTCTAAAGGAAACGGTCCTAAAGATAACTAAAAACAAAATTTGCAAAGAGTCTCACTATTGGGGGGATACCCCCGGGTAGGGTCACGTCGGGGTATAGAAGCCGAGTTAGCCGAGGTACGGCAAGGTCAAAGCGTATGCTGGCCGAGTCACCTCAAGGCAGGCCGACTTACGGAGTAACTCGGACCAGAGGATGTCCACCTAACTGTGTCCCGGCCGACGTATGTCGTATGTCGGCAGGCTTTTTAGTAATTTGTATGCAGGTACCAGCGGGGCCGGATTAACCAGGCATGATCCGGGTTATATCAGGCTTGCAAGAGAAGGAAGGTATCTCACTGGTCAAAGGGTGACCTCTGTGCACAGGAGCGTGAGCGAAGCGAACAGAGGGAGGGACCAGCGAGGCGTGGACGACAAGGGTGACGCACCCTATGTCGGCTGACGCTGGCACCGCAGAGGCTTGCGTAGCCTCTGCATGGCTTACGATGGCAAAAGGTGACCCGATCAGTTTGCTATTTTCGGAAGAGGCATATTCCCAGGAATATGCCTCCATGTATGCCCTAGCTAGTAGCCAGGCCTCCCCTTTATAAGGAGCGCCAGGACCTCAGTAGAAGGGGATCGCGGGCTGGCTAGTTGATAAGGGAGTAGTTCATTGGTAGAGAGACAAGTAGTGGTGAGAGTAAGAGAGCTTCTTCTTCCTCCTCTCCCCAATATAGCTCGAGGAGCATCTGTAAACCTTGTGAACTTGGAGAATACAAAGCATCTGTGTGTGGAATCACCACACTATCTCTCCTTGGATTCCTCTAGTGCATATTGGCCCCACCTTTAGCCTATCCATGGCATCTGCTGTGACACCACCACGACAGTTAGCGCCCACCGTGGGGCTAGCGGCGCTAGTAGGAGTGTAGATCCGGACGGGAAGCATCATCGGCAACGGCGAGTGCATCGTCTCTGGGCTCGTTCAGTGCTTTGGAGCGATGGACTACGTCAGCAACAATGCTGGTTGCTTCGGCAAGCGACCTCCACCGTGCAATGGCGTCTTCGGCAAGCTTGGCACCCACAGGATCTACGTCAGCGTCGATGTGTCTTGCGTTCACCCACGACACGTCATCGAGGGAGGCGAGCCACCCCTTAGCACGGCTCGCGGTGCACGTATCACTCGCTCCCCTGACCGCGCTGAGGTGATGATGACAGCGCCTGATGCTGGCGCGAGCAAAGACCCGGCACCAGATCCGGAGGTAACACCCAAGGCGCCCAGGAAAAGTAGAGGTCCTCCGCTAGAGAGGCCAGAAAACTTGTTGCAGCAGGCGATAGATAGCTTGGAAATCCCCATAGCACCTGTGGTAGATCCGGCTCAGGCACATGCCGAGTTAGAGGAAACTAGGCAGAAAATACTAGAGGGTGCGAAAAAGATAGCCGCGGCTCAGCAGTCATTGAACATGACGCTGCGCGACTACGCAAGAGCAAATAAGGTAGAACCTGTAAAAGTAAAAGGGAGAAACCTCATCAGTGAGATGAACAAAGAGGGTGACACTAGAGTTGAGGAATCAGAGAACCCTTTGTCCATGGGGTTGCCGAAGTACAGCACCCCGGCAAAGAACCTCAGAGCAGCGGATGCAGCTGCATCCGAGTTAGAGGGTTTAACAGGTGAAGCCCGGCAAAGACAGCAGGAGAGGGTCAACGAGTTAGTTTGGATCGCTAACAAACAGAATGATGAATTGCTCAGGGCTAACCCGCCAAGAGCTGGGGCTTCCAAGGTCATTTATTCGGCAGTGGGAAACCCGGAGAAATCTGCTGGGGCTGCATCATCACCTCATGATGTCCCTAGAAGAGAGGAAGTGCTAACCTCGGCGAGGAGAAAAAACAGATAGTCCCGTATGACCCGGCAAGGCAGGGAAAGGAAAAGCAATGCAGAGAAACGAGGATCGACAAAGTGTCAGCCGAGGTGAAGCTGGCCGAGGTAACCGCGACCAAGGCAACACCGGTCAGAGAAACGCTGAAAACGGCAATGCCGGACAGCGTAACTCGGAGGGTGCAGGGCAAAACCCACCTCGGCAATAGCAGCAGCGAAGTGTACCTCGGCAAGAGCAGAATGCCGGCCAAGGTATGCGGCAAAATTGCGCTCAACAAGAGCAAGACAGATACAATGACGGTGATTCGGAAATGGTGAACGCAGGATACCCTAGGCCGGATTATCATGTGATAGGGTCAAGGTTGGGAAGCAGGAACTTGATGCCTGACGACGCCAGGTTAAAGCTGGATCGGCTCTATAGGTCGGAGCAGATTGAGGGGCAAGGTCCTCCGGGTCCAGCTTGCTTTGGGCCCTGGATCATGAAAGAACCTCTGGTACCTAACTTCCAGTTACCCAGAGGCACAAAAACATATGACGGCAGCACCAAGCCGGAGGATTGGTTGATCAATTACGCAACGGCAGTGAAGATTGCGATAGGCAATTTGAGATGGGCAGTGAGATACGTACCTCAGATGCTGGAAGGGCCAACGAGGGTATGGTTAAACAATTTACCACCCAGTAGTATCAACTGCTGGATCGACTTTGAGGAAATGTTCGTCAGTAACTTCTTGAGCACGTATCAGAGGCCGAATAGGCCATAGACCTTAGCAATGTGCAAACAGAGACCAAATGAAATAGACCGGGAGTTCCTAACTCGCTGGTGCAACGTGAGAAACTCGTGTGAAGGCGTGATTGAATCTCAGGCCATAGCTTGGTTTGCACAAGGGTGTAGATATGCAAGCATGTTGTGGCAAAGATTACAAAGGGATATGCCAACTACACTGGCAGAAACAATCCGGATTGCTGATTCATATGCTTTGGGGGATCCGACTCAACCTAGGCTTGTGTCAAACGAGTCAAATGAGGAGTACTACCAGCGAGATGGAGCCGAATCATCTTGACGAAATGATTATCGGGGTAAGAGAAGGGATGATAGACCGGATTACAGATACAGTTCGCAACAAGTTGCTACTGTAAATCAAGATCAACCCGGAGCAGGGAGTAATCAGCGTCAGAAAACTAGAGGGCAACAGTGGACCCCAAGAAATGATGGCAAGAAAACTTGGACGCCCCAACAAAAGAGACAGTGGCAAGAAAAGAAAGACCGGCCGAGGTATACGTATGAGGCAATGTTGGATCAGCCGTGCAAATTTCACACGCCAAATCCGAGTAACCCGGCGGGTCATACAACCCAACAATGTGAGTGGATGAGGAAAATAGAGCAAAGTGGCTCAGGGAATGCTCAGGCACCTCGGAACGATCAACCTCGACAGGAGTTACCTCGGCAGCAGTTGCTCTCCGGAGTAAATACACAACAGTTAATGTTACCACCACCTCCGCCGAGGTATGAGAATCATGAGAGAAGGGATGCAGTGCATCAGGTGGAAAACCAGCATCAGCCAGATCAAAGGTATCCCGACAATGATGGGAGAAATGAATACAGAGAGCATCACTAGAGTTACTGTGTGTTTACCACGGAGGAAACAGATAGGAAAAGCTTGCAACACCGACATATGGAAGTGAATACAGTTATGCCGACAGTGACGAGGTATATGCCTTGGTCGGATCAGGAAATTACCTGGAGTATCAAGGACCATCCCAAGCTTATGCCAAGCCCTGGTTCGTATGCATTAGTGCTGGACCCAACATTCATCAGGCCAAATATCAATTTGAGGTTCTCTAAGGTGTTGATTGACAATGGCAGCAGCATCAATATTATGTACGTGGACACAATGCGCAAGTTAGGCATCTCGGAGAACATGCTCCAAGCCACGAGGACAACTTTCCATGGCATTGTGCCTGGTATCTCCTGTGAACCCATTGGCAAAGTCCGGGTTGACGTGTTATTCGGCATCAGAGATAACTGCCGAACAGAGAATTTGGAGTTTGAGGTTGTAAACTTAGAAAGCGCATATCACGTGTTACTCAGCAAGCCAGCCCTGAACAAATTCATGGCAAGTACTCATATCAGCTACCTGAAGATGAAGTTGCCCAGGCCAAATGGAGTAATTACCATAGCTGGGGATTTTCGACGTTCCATTGAGTGTGCGTCGGCCGGGTCTAACCTGGATGAGTCACTCGTGATTGCACAAGAAAAGAGAGAGATCCAGGAAGTAGCAGCATTGGCTCAGTCCGTGCAGCAGTCAACTTCCTCCGTGAGAATCGGGATATCTTTGCTTGGTCCACACAGGACTTGCAAGGTGTTCCGAGGGAGTTGGCCGAGCACTCTTTAAATGTGAGACCCGGAGCAAAGCCGGTGAAGCAACCTCTCCGCCGCTTCGCCGAAGATAGGAGAAAAGTGATTGGAGATGAGATAGCTCGGCTCCTCGCAGCCGGGTTCATCATGGAAGTGCTTTATCCGGATTGGCTATCTAATCCGGTGCTGGTGGAAAAGAAGAAAGATGATCCACATGTGGCAGTGGTTTGGCGTATGTGCATCGATTACATGAACCTGAATAAGGCGTGCCCAAAAGATCCATTCCCACTGCCAAGGATAGATCATGTCATAGATTCTACTGCTAGGTGTGAACTGTTGTCATTCATAGACGCATATTCTGGTTTCCACCATATACCTCTGGACTCGAATGATCAAATAAAGACTGCATTTATTATCCCATACGGGGCTTATTGCTATCACACCATGCCTTTTGGTTTACGTAATGCAGGGGAAACGTATCAAAGATGTATACAAAAATGCCTACATGATCAAATTGGCCGAAATGTGCAAGTGTATGTGGATGATGTGGTAATAAAAACCAAGGAAAGCAAAATGCTCCTTGATGATATCAGGCAAACGTTCGCGAACCTAAGGAGGTTCCGAATGAAGCTTAACCCGAAGAAGTGTACCTTCGGTGTCCCGGCTGGGAAATTACTCGGATTTCTTGTCTCCAGCCGAGGTATCAAAGCTAACTGATGTCTACGCACTTCTATTCTTGTAGACAGTTGTTGGGCCTCCAAGTGCAGAGGTTTGTAGAACAGCAGCAAGTTTTCCCTTAAGTGGATCACCCAAGGTTTATCGAACTCAGGGAGAAAGTGGTCAAAGGTATCCCCTCTCAAGCAACCCTGCAATCAAGATACAAGAAGTCTCTTGTGTCCCCAACACACCCAATACACTTGTCAGGTGTATAGGTGCACTAGTTCGGCGAACAGATAGTGAAATACAAGTGGTATGGATAATTATAAGTGGTAACGGTGCTATAAAATAGCTTGATGGCGTGGAAAAGACTAAAGGCAAACTGAAATAAAGATGGAAGCAAGGAAACATGTAACAGATCTAATAGAAAACGGTGTTTCAGTGCTTAGAAACAAGGCCTAGGGATCATACTTTCACTAGTGAACACTCTCATATAAATATATTCTTCTTTATGATACTACGCTGAACTACTCTCCGGTTGAACAGTCTAATCAATGGTAGGGCTATAACAGCACACCTCAAAGTAAGCCTTTCCCATCTAGATAACCCCACACTGTCACCTTGAGTACTAGATGAGTCCAACAAACACCATAATTTCATAAAGACATCCAACTCCAAATATAACTCATATCAAGTATTTGAAATCTCTAGCCTAAGTGCCACCATGGTGTGCACGCTGTCACTTTCACACACATGGGGAGAGCAGAGATCTGTTAAAGCACTTGAGTAGCAAGGTAGATCTATAGATTACAAGCTCATGATCTCAATAAGATCATGCATAGAGAGAGAGATGAACACATAGCTACCAGTAGAACCCTTAGCCTCGAGAGAGAACTACTCCCTCCTCATCATGGGAATCAGCAATGGTGATGGAGATGGTGGTGGAGATCGATGGAGATGGCTCCGGGGGCACTTCCCCGTCCCGGCAGGGTGCCGGAACAGAGACTTTCTGTCCCCCGAATCTCCCCTTCGGTGGCGGCGGCGCTGCGGAACTTTTCATGGATGTATGACTGACCATCTAGGGTTTATGCATCGGGAGGCTTATTATAGGCGAAGAGGCAATGTCGGTGGAGGCCAGAGGGGGCCACACCACCTGGTGGCGCGTCTAGGGATAGCCCACGCCTGGGGGGGTGTGACCAGGCCCTGGCCCTCCTCCGTCTCGTATTCTGGCTCCGTGAGTCTTCCGGTAAAATAGGAACTTTGGCTTTTGTCCCGTCCAATTCTGAGAATATTCATTTTCTGACTTTCCTGGAACCAAAAACAGCAGAAAACAGGCAACTGGCACTGTGGCATCTTGTTAATAGGTTAGTCCAAGAAATCATATGAAAAGTACTCCAAAGTTGGAACAAAACACAAGAAAGTAGATAAAACCAAGCATGGAACATCAAAAATTATAGATACATTTGCAATGTATCAACATCCCCAAGCTTAACTCCTGCTCGTCCTCGAGTAGGTAAGTGATAAAAAGAAAGAATAATTTTTGAGGTGACATGCACCATCATAAACTTGATCAAAGTATTTGTAAAACATTCAAAGCTGGGATCATAGTACTTCAATCATAACATGAAAGACAAAGTTCTAGTAATAAGGCAATGAAACTATGATGCAACATGAAAAGGCACAAATAAAAGATTCATGAATAACAATGCTTTGCAAGACGTTTGTTTGTTTCACATAAAGAAAACATAGCATAATAGTATTCAGCTTGTCCCTCATAGAGTAGCAAATATAAATGCATAGGACACCTTCAAAGTCCATAAGAGTGACTAGATACAAATAGTTTAAAACAAGCAATATCAAGTTATGCATCAATCAACTAGTCTTGGGACAATGCACATAGAACTAAGAATGGCCACTATGCTCTCAAAGTAGGTGCATAAAGATAGAAGGTGGAGACTCAATATATAAGTGGAAGAAAGGCCTTCATAGAAGGAAGTAGGGATTCAACTCTCATAAAGAGCTTCCAAAAATTATGGTACTTATAGCTTTCAGCTCTCATTGCCCCTATCATAAGCATCTTGAAGTGATTAAGGTTAAAGTGAACAAACTATGGTGTACATGCTTGACGAAGTATAAGTTAGGAATCTCATGTCCCTTGTATATGAGGGCCTCTCCTCATGCTACTCAAGTTTAGTCACCGGTAAGTTCTTGTCATTGTAAGTACATGTGTATCATAAAGAACCACCAACGGGGTACCCCTTGCCCGATGATACGGAAGAATCCCCATATCAAAATGACAAGGCAAGCAGACAACAAGCATCTCAGCAATCTTCTTATTTACCATGGGAATATGGTGCTTTTTTCTCTCTTTCCTCTTGTCATAGTATCTCTTTTTTTTTCTCTTTTCTCTTTTTTTTCTCAACATAGGACTCTTTTTTTATAAGAAGAATGCTTCATAGACAGCTCATTATGGTTACGCTGCAGGTTTCCACCATGTCAACATGGATTAGACCAGCGGCCCAGGCGTTTCTCTAACACATATACATAACTCCATGGACTTACAAGCTCCCCTTTCATTTCACACCGACGACATCCATATACAAAAGAGCATGATATCAACTAGGTACAAGTACCAAGTGCAATGTTGAAAGCGTTCCCCATGAAAGCATGGTTCTGCTAATTCCCAACAAATAAGTGCAAGCATATAAAACATAGATGACACCATGGTTCAAGTTTATTAAGGGCAAGAAAAGTAAAGTGTGCCATCAAGTTTGTGAGAGCTTTAATCACTAGTTTTCTCATAACAAGTTTAATTTGGAAGGTAAACAAAAGCATGAATATATAGCATATGCTAATAGGTAGGTATGGTGGACTCTTTGGAATAACTTGGTTTAGGGAGTTGGATGCATGAGTGGAACTCATACCTTGTTGTGGAGGCTAGCAAAAGACTGTGAGCGACAAACTAAGAGAGCAATAATGGCCATAATCATGCAGTGCCACAAAACATCATTGATCAAAGCATAAAGTGATACTACAAGTTGAAAACTAAAGGATCATAAAGGCTATGGTGACTTGAGATAGTCATAACATGGTGTGAGCATGTGCCAAGTCAACCCAAATAAATCATCAAAGGAGAATACCACTATACCATGCTTTAATATGCTAAAACAACACATGATTCATCCAAGGCACATTAAGCAATCTCAATTGTTTATAACAAGTCATGCTACAGCAAAGAATACTAAGCATAAAGCCAAAACAATATCAAGCATGGCATGACAAAGGATAGGCCACAGTCAAAAACAAGCTCTCTTTACCACTTAAGTATGAACTTTTCCTACTCTTTTCCAAACCAAACCAAACTATTTGCAAACCAATGTATGAAAGAGGGGGTCCAACCAATTTATTCAGAAAAATAAGCAAACAAAAGCAAACGAAAAACCAAAACGAAAACGAAAAAGAAGACGCTCCAAGAACAACACAATTGTGCATGAAACAATAAAAATGAAGCGTTTGGAAGAAACCTGGGATTTTTATTGATGAAGAAGGGGATGCCTTGGGCATCCCCAAGCTTTGGCGCTTGTACTTCTTGGATATTTCTTGGGGTGACATGCGTGGCATCCCAAAGTTTGAGATTTAGTCCATCCTTCATCTCATTACTCATTCCTTCCATACACCTGAAATTTTTCCTTCATACAAAACTTCACACAATCTTTATTAGCAACATTAGTGCACTCAAGATAAATAAATCTTAAGGTTCAGTTCTAACACCAAATAAACTTCTATTAGAACACTATCTACTGTAGCACTTCCCTCAAAAAGCTCAATTCCCCAAAAGAACTCAAAAAGGAACCAACAAGAAGCAAATGTAGAAAATGGCAGAAATCTGTCAAAACAGACCAGCAGGTAAAGACGAATTTTTTCGAAGACCTTCTGTTGCTCAAATCAAAAAGTGTTGAACTAACGAAAGTTAGATAACAACCTGGGGCAGAAGCACAAAAATGCACGCCCCAAAAAGTCATTCAGAGATTTTACACTAATTTTTACAGTCAAGCATAGAAATCTGTTTCGGTACAACAACTTTCCCAATCATTACTTCTCTCTCATTAGAGGTTACTCTTGGCACAAAAAGCAAATAAAAAGTATAAAGAGCGGTTATTACAGAGGTAGTAACTTCCAAGACTCATCTAAAACTTTTGGGTTATCTCCCAATAAGTACTTTTCTTTAACGCCTTTAAGTTAGGCTTGATAGTTTGAGAAGATGCTCACATAAGAAATATGAATTGAAGTAAAAGAGAGCATCAAGAAGCAAATTCAAAACACATTTAAGTCTAACCCACTTCCTATGCATAGGAACCTTGTAAATAAACAAGCATGAAAGCACAAAGCAACAAGCATAGGAAAGAAAAACAAGTGCAACTTCAATACTTTCAACATGAAGAGGGGAAACTTAATATTGTTGAGATAGATAAAACCATGTTTCCCTCTCTCATAATAACTTTCAGTAGCATCGGGAATAAAATTAACAATATAACTATCATATAAAACATTCTTTATCATGAGCCACATGCATATAATAATTATTACTCTCCACATAAGCATAGTCATTCTTATTAATTATAGTGGGAGCAAATTCAACAAAATAGCTATAATTATTATTCTCATCACCATAATCATCAAATATAGGAGGCATATTATAGTCATAATTAATTTCCTCCTCAATAGTAGGTGGACTGAAAATATCATATTCATCATTGTAATCATCATATATTGGAGGTTTGGTATCATCATAAGCAATAGAATATCTATCTTCCAAAGCTGGGGAACTAAAAATATCATTTTCATAAAAACTAGCTTCCCCAAGCTTAGACTTTTCCATAGCATTAGCAATAATGGTGTCCAAAGAATTCATACTAACAACATTGCTATTAGCATGCAAATAGAGTTCCATAGGTTTTTTAATTTTCTCTTCAAACACTTCATGTCCTAACTCAAGATAAATACTATAAAGCTCTCTAATTTTGTTGTTGTTTTCCATTAAGCCTAACTAGTGAAAACAAGAAACAAAAAGAAAAAATTGCAGAATCTAAAGAAATAACTTCGAGCACTCACACCGGAGGATGTGAGTACCTTTTACCTTACCTCCCCGGCAACGGCGCCAGAAAATAGGCGTTTACCGTGGGAGGTTCTTCTTCTTTAATCCTCCGGTGTGAATACCTTTTACCTTTCCTCCCCGGCAACGGCGCTAGAAAATAGCTTGATGTCTACGAACTTCTATTCTTGTAGACAGCTGTTGGGCCTCCAAGTGCAGAGGTTTGTAGAACAGCAGTAAGTTTTCCCTTAAGTGGATCACCCAAGGTTTATCGAACTCGGGAAGGAAGTGGTCAAAGGTATCCCCTCTCAAGCAACCCTGCAATCAAGATACAAGAAGTCTCTTGTGTCCCCAACACACCCAATACACTTGTTAGGTGTATAGGTGCACTAGTTCGGCAAAGAGATAGTGAAACACAAGTGGTATGGATAATTATAAGTGGTAACGGTGCTATAAAATAGCTTGATGGCGTGGAAAAGACTAAAGGCAAACTGAAATAAAGATGGAAGCAAGCGAACATGTAATAGATCTAATAGCAAACGGTGTTTCAGTGCTTAGAAACAAGTCCTAGGGATCATACTTTCACTAGTGAACACTCTCATATAAATATATTCTTCTTTATGATACTACGCTGAACTACTCTCCGGTTGAACACTCTAATCAATGGTAGGGCTATAACAGCACACCTCAAAGTAAGCCTTTCCCATCTAGATAACCCCACACTGTCACCTTGAGTACTAGATGAGTCCAACAAACACCACAATTTCATAAAGACATCCAACTCCAAATATAACTCATAACAAGTATTTGAAATCTCTAGCCTAAGTGCCACCATGGTGTGCACGCTGTCACTTTCACACACATGGGGAGAGCAGAGATCTATTAAAGCACTTGAGTAGCAAGGTAGATCTATAGATTACAAGCTCATGATCTCAATAAGATCATGCATAGAGAGAGAGATGAACACATAGCTATCGGTAGAACCCTTAGCCTCGAGAGAGAACTACTCCCTCCTCATCATGGGAATCAGCAATGGTGATGGAGATGGTGGTGGAGATTGATGGAGATGGCTCCGGGGGCACTTCCCCGTCCTGGCAGGGTGCCAGAACAGAGACTTTCTGTGCCCCGAATCTCCCCTTCGGTGGTGGCGGTGCTGCAGAACTTTTCGTGGATGTATGACTGACCATCTTGGGTTTATGCATCGGGAGGCTTATTATAGGAGAAGAGCAAGGTCGGTGGAGGCCAGAGGGGGCCACACCACCTGGTGGTGCGGCTAGGGATAGCCCGCGCCTGGGGGTGTGTGGCCAGGCCCTGGCCCTCCTCCGTCTCGTATTCTGGCTCTGTGAGTCTTCCGGTAAAATAGGAACTTTGGCTTTTGTCCCGTCCAATTCTGAGAATATTCATTTTCTGACTTTCCTGGAACCAAAAACAGCAGAAAACAGGCAACTGGCACTATGGCATCTTGTTAATAGGTTAGTCCAAGAAATCATATGAAAAGTACTCCAAAGTTGGAAGAAAACACAAGAAAGTAGATAAAACCAAGCATGGAACATCAAGAATTATAGATACATTTGCAATGTATCACTAACCCAACTAAAATCCGAGCCATAGAGCGAATGGAATTGCCGAAGTGTCTTAATGATGTCCAGAAGTTCACTGGTTGCCTGGCATCCTTAAGACGGTTTGTATGTCGGTTGGGAGAAAAGGCACTGCCTCTCTATCAACTAATGAAAAAGTCAGACAAATTCGTATGGATGCCACAGGCCAATGAAGCCTTCATCCAGTTAAAGAAAATGTTAGCCAATGCACCAGTGTTAGCCTCTCCACTATCAAAAGAGCCAATGTTGCTCTACATAGCCGCAACCAACCGGGTTTTAAGTGCAGTAATTGTGGTAGAGCGCGACGAGGAGGGTAAGTCAGTACAAAGGCCAGTCTATTACATGAGCGAGGTATTATCAGCATCAAAACAAAACTATCCTCACTATCAGAAGATGGCATATGGTGTATATATGGCAGCAAAGAAGTTGAAGCACTATTTTGAAGAACACCCCATCAAAGTGATATGTGAGGCCCCCATATCTGAGATAATGATCAACAAGGATGTGAGCGGCCGGATCACAAAATGGGAAATTGAGCTAGCCCCTTATGCTCCACAATACGACAGGAGAGATGCGATCAAGTCTCAGGCGATGGCTGACTTTTTCGTGGATTGGGCCGAGATGCAATATGAGCCACCGTTGTCAGATCCGAACTACTGGAGAATGCATTTTGACGGATCAAAAATGAAAACCGGGTTAGGCGTCGGAGTTGTGCTTACCTCACCCAAGAAAGACCAGCTGAAGTATGTACTGCAGATCCACTTCGCAGCATCAAACAATGTTGCAGAATATGAAGCACTTGTGCATGGGCTGAAAGTGGCAAAAGAAATTGGAATACGTCGGATCCAGTGCTTTGGTGACCCGGATTTGGTAGTTCAGCAAGTCTCGGGGCAATGGGATGCTTTGGATGCAAACATGGCATTATACAGATTTCATGTGCAAAAGATATCATGATACTTTGAGGGATGCGAGTTTCACCATGTACCTCGGCTGGAAAACGAGGCTGCCGACATATTGTCGAAGCTCGGATCAACCCGACAAGCAATTCCACCAGGTGTAGCACTAGAGCACCTCAGAAAGCCATCTATCAGGCCATCCCCAGAATCTGAGTCAATCTATATCCCGGGAAATCCAGAGTCGGAAGCTGCGCCCATGGACATTGACGTGGGAAGTGGTTCGGGAAACCCGGGGACTGCTTCGCAGAACCCGGGGACTGCGCAACATGATCTGGTGGAGGTTATGTCGGTGGATCAAATGGAAATTGATGAGGATGTATTTTCCAGTGCGAGCTATACCGGCTTGGGGGGCTTGTTCGTCTGCGGTACCAAAGTTGCCAGGCCAGCGCATGGCGGTACCTAAGTTGCCTAAAATTACCGCGTTTCGAAAAGTTGGGCCGCCAACTACTAAGAGGGGCCATTTCGAGGCAAACTCATCTCACCCCTGCCAAATACAAACATTCCGTTAAACCACCCCATGAAGTAGACGGTCAGGACCCACATGTCGGTTATCTGTCCGTGACGCGGGTGCCAACGCGGCAACCTCTTAGGCTAATCGAGCAGCTAAGTGGATTGGACGCGTTGACCAATTTCACAAATCCATTCCCAGCTTTCCCCTAGCACCGTCGGCGTCAGAATCCACCCTCCAGGCAGGACGATCCCTTCGGACATTTGACTTCCGGGTCCAAGTTGCTGCGCCTAGTTGCTGCACCGAGTCACTGATACCGAGCTCCAATGGCGCATGCCGTAGCCACCGTTGCGAGGCTCTATCCTGCCTCTACCGTCGACGAGCCGAGCAATTTGGAGGATGGCAGATCCTACTATCAAGGAAGAAGAAGTTCTGCCTACAAGCGGGTGGGCTACCCTTCTCTTTGCTATTCGCACTAATTACAACTGCTAGCTGGCTACTGAACCTCAAATTGTTCGTTAGCCCAACACTAACAAACATATTTTGTCCATAGTTTTCTGTCAAGTTGGATCTGCGTGGACCCTCCTTACCTGGTTACAGTAGTCCTCTACAGGTACGACTCCAAGGGCAAGTGGTATGGAAGCCATTGTTTCACGATGGAAGAAGCGCCTGTGCAGATCTGCACTATATCTGGTATGGTTGCTGCTCTGCGTAATCATGTTGAAGTATGGCCGAAGCAGACTACAAAGTTCAGCTTCATGGATGAACATGGCATCATGGTTCCTATAATGTGTGACAGTCAGCTAATTGGGTTGATGAAAAGGTATGCTTCAGATTGCATGTTTGAGCTGAATTGTGATGTACTGGATGTGGAAGCTGCTGCAACTGGGAATCGCCCTTCTATTCTTGGACAGGGTGGTTGCTCGAACACAATTAGCTCCTGGTAAGCAAAGGTCGCTTGGGGTTCGCATGTTTGTGCTGAATTGTAATTTTTGTTTTATTTACTCTGTAGATATTGCGTAGTTATGCAACAGTCTTGTTTCTTTGACAGGAAGCGCCGCAAGGTTAGAAACATGACTGCCGGGTCAGTCATTTTGCTGCCCGAAGAAATTAAAAACGAGTGGAAAGATGATGCTGGACACGATTCTGGTGCCCATTGTCCCAGCGATGCAGAGTACGTGAAGCTAAGAAAATTGTCACCGAGGAAGAGGAAGAAGGCAGGAAATGAAGAAGCCATTGGACGTGAAGGCTTGGCACCTAGGCTGCGGAAGAAGGCTGCTGGCAATGAAGATGCATAGTAGTGTGTTGAACTTGAACCTATATATGTAATTCTGTTAAATTCTGGAGCTCTGTGTGTGGCACGTTGCTGGGCGAAACAATCTACCCACATTCTCTGAGTAAAATGTAGCGCGACTTAGGGTTTGGAAATGCCCGAGTCAGTAGTTGAATCCGAAATTGTGATTGTGCCACTGCTATCTGAAAACAAGGATCCACCGGTTCCACGATTGCTAAGGGGCAGGAGGTCTCCAAATACGACGGAATGTAAGTGGCACAAAAATAAATTATTTAAGCTGCCACACTCCACGAAGCAGCAACTTATTTCAGATGCTGCACAACGACGTGGCAACATAAACAACAATGTTCTCACTAATAATGCCTAGATGAGGAGGAAATGGGTACCACTTTCTAGCCTAATCTTGAGCCCGTCTATCTCACCGCCTCTCTGCTCCTGCATCCCCTGCATCTGGCGAAGCTCCCGGATCTCCAGTAACCGGGTGTACGTGCTTCCACTTTATAAATTGTGGTTGTGCCATTTGCATGCGGCCAAATCCACGTAGATTACTTTTAAACAAACCACCAATGTCAGAATACACTAGTAGAAAAGGGGTCTTTGGTCCACGGTCACGTTCCCAATCCGGGACAGAGATCTAAATCGAGGCAGAAATTGATCTAAATCACAAATTCTTCCACAAATTAATCGAGACAGAGATCTAAATCGAGGCATTTAATTAATTCAACCACAAATTCTTCTAAACAAAGGTGCAATTTCACATCCTACATTAATTCAACCACTAGTCAACAATTTCACTTCCGCTGCCGCTGTCCTCCGAGCCGCCGGCTTCCTCGTCTTCGTCGGACGAAACCTCCATGATTTCCGCATTATACGTGAGACGGAGCACCTCTTCGCGGTGAGCGGCGGCGATGACGGTGAACTTGGTCCGTCCAGGGACAGACCAGAACCTCTCCCGCCCTTCTCGGTTGCGGAGATCCTGGTGCACCACGCGCCCGTAAACGATGCAGTTACCAATCTTGGCCTTCCTCTCCTTCTTGAACAGCGCCAGCCAGTACGGGCTGGCTGCCGCATACCGGGCAGCACCCTCTTCCATGCGGGCATCTGGCGGCGGCGCGCCGTGATTTCGCTCTCCATCATGGCTCCGCCGGGGACGAGGAGCAGAGCCACTAGCACCCCCGCATAGCTGATGCGCCATCCGTGGGGCATCGTCGCGGCCGGCGGCATGAGGATGTCGAAGTGCGTGAACATCATCGCCTCGTAGAAGTTCAGCGAGGGCATCTTCATGACGGCGCGGTGGAGATTGGAGAGGGAGCGAGGGGGTAGACAGCGCGGTGGAGATTGGGGAGGGCGAGGGGATGGGCGACGAAGCGACGAGTTGTGGCTCCTCCTATTTGTACACGAGGACGACGAAGCGACGGGCGGAATATCCAAGGGGCATTGGTCAGACAAAAGGAAGTAATGCAGGGTTAAGACAGATTACCGGGCGACCAACTTTTTTACTCCCAGGACTCCGGGGCCAATAGTTCAGACCGCTAGGTCAACAAGTACAACTATTACAACTTAAAAAAAGGTACGAAGCTTAAGCTAAATAGAACTAGTTATCACACATCTCCTTGATCTTCCTAATCTTAGCCCTATGCGCATCTTCCTGCGAGAGCAAGGATCGAATCGTCTGCTCCTTCCTTTTAGCATCTTCCTGCGAGAGCAAGGATCGAATCGTCTGCTCCTTCCTTTTAGCATCTTCCTTGCACAACTTCAATTGTTTCTCTGCATCTTTCCTCATGCACTTGTCAATACTCGTAGTTGTGAACTGCAGGACTTTGGCCTAGTGAAGATCCTTCCTTCCTTGAGTTAGTTCTTGCTCTGCTTTAGCCTTCAGGGCCAACGCCGTGTCCCTCTCCTTCTTGACTTTGCTAACCTTGTCTTCCACCCCCATGAGTTCTCGCTTATGCTTGGTCGTGTCAACTGGTTCCCATAGCTTCATCTCAACACTGTCAAGAAGTAAGTTGAATGCGGATTCTTTCAAGTCAATAGTCATTTCCCATAGTTTGTCCAGCGTTTTCTGCATCAATTTGGGCCACTCTGGATCTACCCATTTGACAACACCGCAACTTACGCCTCGCATCATTGCACGATGTCCTTGACATTGTAGAAACCTCCTTCATGCGTTTCGTCCTTCGAACGCTACAAATTTAGCGGGCACATATCCATGTTTACATAGCAGAGGACTGTCTTCATCCGCTAAACCGTGATAGTCGGCGTCATACATCATCTGGTTGGCCTAACACATCATAAGCGCATGAGTAAACGGAGTAGATCTGGCTCAAAAAATAGGTAACTGGCCATGGATGATAGAGATAGAGATGAGATGACTCACATCAAAATCACCATCCCTGTCGTCACGACGCGTTTCCTCGCTTTCTCCCCTTGAACCCATGGCGAGAGGGGAGGGGGGGTGGCTGCCGAAGAGGGGATTGTGATGGAGGCGCCGTCAGCTTGTGGCTACGGCAGGATGGGAGTGAAGCGGGGAATGTGGCTTCGAGGGGAAGGAAGAGTACAGGGAGGAAGAGAAGTAATGGGGACGTGACACTGGGATATGGCCCGCTCAAATCGTGAGTCATGACACTCGCAACAGGGGAGCCCCCGGTGTTGCCAGTTTGTCCAGAGCAAGCGTGGCCAATCATGCCGTAGAACAGACTACTCGCTGATCGATCTCACGAAAACCATCCCAATCGTCCAAGCGCCCTGATCGAACGGTATGTAACAATCGACAAGCAGAACAACTGTGTTAGGGCGTGCCTTCTAGAAGACTCGGTCTAACGCTAAGGTTAGGGCTCTCCTAAGGTTAATTAGTATCCATATGCGGTTTATGAAAAGAACATGCATCCAATGCCACTGGTGGATCTACCTGTGGTTAATGAGAAGAACACACATGCAATGACATTGGGTGTGGTTCATGATATGGTTTGTGGGAGGAACACACATGCAATGACTCTAGCTGTGGTTCATGAAAAGAGCAGACATGCGATGACTCTAGCAATGGTTCATGAAAAGAGCAGACATGCAATGACACTCGTGGATCCATGTGTGGTTCATGGGAAGAACACACATGCAATGACACTGGTGGATCCATGTGTGGTTAATGGGAAGAACACACATGCAATAAACACTGGTGGATCCATGTGTGGTTCATGGGAAGAACACACATGCAATGACACTGGTGATATGTGGTTTGTGAAAAGAACACACATGCAATGACTCTAACTGTGGTTAATGAGAAGAGCAGACATGCAATGACACCGGTGGATCCATGTGTGGTTAATGAGAAGAACACACATGCAATGACACTGGGTGTGGTTCATGATATGGTTTGTGGGAAGAACACATGCAATGACTCTAGCTGTGGTTCATGAAAAGAGCAGACATGCGATGACTCTAGCTGTGGTTCATGAAAAGAGAAGACATGCAATGACACTGGTGGATCCATGTGTGGTTCATGGGAAGAACACACATGCAATGACACTGGTGGATCCATGTGTGGTCTGTGGGAAGAACACACATGCAATGACACTAGTGATATGTGGTTTGTGAGAAGAACACACATGCAATGACTCTAACTGTGGTTAATGAAAAGAGCAGACATGCAATGACACCGGTGGATCCATGTGTGGTTAATGAGAAGAACACACATGCAATGACTCTAGCTGTGGTTCATGAGAAGAGCAGACATGCGATGACTCTAACTGTGGTTCATGAAAAGAGCAGACATGTGATGCCACCGGTGGATCCATGTGTGGTCTATGAGAGGAACACACATGCAATGACACCGGTGGATCCTTACGTGGTCTGTGAGAAGAACACATATGCAATGACACTGGTGGATCCTTGTGTGGTTCATGGGAAGAACACACATGCAATGACACTAGTGATATGTGGTTTGTGAGAAGAACACGCATGCAATGACTCTAGCTATGGTTCATGAAAAGAGCAGACATGCAATGACACTGGTGGATCCATGTGTGGTTCATGGGAAGAACACACATGCAATGACACTGGTGGATCAATGTGTGGTATGTGGGAAGAACACACATGCAATGACACCGGTGGATCCATGTCACATCCCAAAATTCTCCTAACTTGGAATGTGAAATAAATAAATAAGTTTGATTGATTGTCTGACTATGTTGAAAATTCTTAAAGAGAAGAAACTTTTGAATAGAAAATCCTCTCAACCTTGAATTCAAAATCTTATATTCTTTTCTTATGACCTAAGTAGCCATATAGGCAAAAGGGCATGGATTGATTATGGATTGTAGAATTGGTGTGCAAGATTTCAAAATGAAAAATCATGAAGCATTTATAAGCATTTCATTACATCCATGCAAGGTTCTCACAAACTGAATCCAAATCCTGGTATCTAAATCCTATAGTCGATTTGCCCAAATGTCCCTAAAGGAAATTAAATTGACTTTATAAAGCCCACTATTGTAAGGCATAAATTATTGATAATTATAGCCTAAAAAGATCCAATTAATATTACAAAATTTTAGAAACAAAATTGAGCTCATTTGGAGCTAGTATGAAAAAGTTATGGAATAAATACAAACACATAAAGATATAAATAAAATGAGATATACAAGGATTTATAAACCTACTACTTCCAAACTAGTAAAAAGATTACAAATTTGATCCTATAATGATCTATTCGATTTTAGAAAAATTTAGAAACAAGAATCATGTCATTTGGAGTTCGTATGCAAAAGATATGAGGGAAACAAGATTTATAAAAAAAAAAAAAAAAAAAAAAAAACTGAACGGGCCGGCCCAGCTGGACCGACCGGACGAGCCAGCCAGGATCGATCGGTTGGGTGCTCCGAAAAGCGTGCAAAAATCTGTTTTCTATACCTATCTCTATTCAAACTCTTATAACTTTTTACCTACAACTCCGAATCGACTTCCGTTTGTTTCTACTTGTTCTCTACTCCAAGGCCTATCTCTACACCATCCTAAATCTCCATATAAAGTCGTGGAGCCACGGCTGTACGAGTTTCTATTCTCGAAATCCCGAATCTACCTATTCCCGAATCTTGTTTCGCTTTTTAACCCATCTAGACTTCGTCGTTTGCTTTCGGTCAAAAAACGAAAGTTGAAGATCGCGTCGAAATGTTTCAATCCCGACAAACCTCACCTCTTTTCATCCACCACAGCCGGAGAATTTCGTATCGCAATATTTCAGATCTTACGGTGTAAATCCAAGATGTACTCGCGCTCGTTTCTTCAAATCCAAATTCCTTTGGTGAGAAGGTAGGTATAATGATTCCCCACAACTTTCATGTTCTGAGTTTTTCGATTTGACCTACGGATTTGTCTCTCTAACACAGATCTATTTCTTGTCTATTCTGAGCCAAAATCGGGTCAATCTCTTCTTCTAGCCACCGGATCCTATACAGACGGTCGAGATCCAATCAAACCGGTGCGTGCCATGTCGTCATCTCGGTCATCTTCCTCATCAACGCTACGTCAACGTAAGGTCAACATCTAGTCCCAGTCAGCATGCAAAGTCAACCTGTCCAGTCAGCGGAATATTCCCTGGAATATTCCGTTCGAATTTAAATTTGCATATTATAGATCTAACTTGTAAAATTCATTAGAAATTCATACCATGTCCAAAAATTGCGTATAATATACCAAATTGAAGATAATTTTACGTAGAATCATCTTATCAGAATAGATCCAACTTTTACTGTACGTGGTTACTGCAGTAATTTAATTAGTTTTAATATTCTTTTAGGTTAATAAATTCATAGGATATTATCTGTAACTCCGAAAAATATGAATAATATATCAAATTGAAGCTACTGTAATGTCCTTTAAGAATATCTGGTTTGATCTAGCCTTTGCAGGTTATTTAACCCGTAGCAATTTAATTAGTTTTAATGGCTTTATAAATCATTAAATTCATAGTAAATTAATTGCTTGTCACAAAAATACAAATGATATACCGATGGAAAGCTGGTTCCATGCAGATCATCAATATGCATTTAGTTCAGCATTTTACTATAAGGTTTTGCCGTGAAGGTTTAAATGGTTTAATAGCCTATTTAGAGTAATAAATTCATAAGAAAATAAATACTATTCAGAAAATTACAATTAATATGTCCCTGAAATCACAATTCCGTGGAGATTACAGATATAATTTTTGTTTGATTTTTAGGCAACAGAAACTGCATGAATCACTAAAACCCATTAAACACTATTTAAATCATATAAAAAGATCTATAACTCCGATTAGGGTGAATCCAACGCCTACTGGTTCGTATTAATGTCCTCTATCCAGTAAACCCAAGAAACAAATTTAATTCTACAGTTAGAACAGGTGTTACAACAGAACTATCAAAACCCTTATATTGGCAAGTAATTATTAATAACAAATACCCTATTGCATTAAATGAACTCATACATGCATCATATGATATATTAATGTTCATAAAACTAATTATAACCATTGTGTCATGTTAAATCGTCATGCATGTTTTCGATCATCCTTGTTGTGTTTGCTATGTTTGCAATTGTTTTGATTGGAACTACCTTCTCGTATTAGATTGTTCGGAGAGTGCGATTGCTACGGAGAAATACAATCTAACACCCATATTATCAACATAAGGCAAGTTACACCACTTGTTCATAATTTTTGTCCCAGTTTTGATTCTATGCATGTGGTCTTCAAAATTCTGTAGTATGCATGTGTAGGAAGTTCTAGTAGAATTTTTCCTTAGTATTATTTTGCAAGTGCGATGATTTTGTAGTATGCCATGAGTAGCTCTATACTTAGGATTTTCCATCCCAATAGGTTACCCCTGTTTTTGCTAAGTATTGCTTGCTATGCTATATATACAAAGTACCGTTGGGGGGTTCGAAAGACAAAGAATTTTTTTCTAAGTATAAAGGCTCTCTAGAGCAAATTTTTCTTCTCAAATCCACTTCAAAATAAAACTAAGTTTTCTTCTGGGCGGAATGGTTGTCGGGTCAACGAGTGTGAATTTTGGTGGAGGACGGCCGCCCAGGAATTAAAGAAGTCTGCCATGTTTCGGAATTCAGAAGCTTCCAGTGCAACCACAATACATTATGGGCTCTGTCTTGGCCTAGTACTTAGTGGGAAACCTCACCTGGGTACCAACATTTGGAGGATTATTGGCACGGTTGGATCCGGAAGGTAGAGGGGCTACTAAGGGAAAGCCTCGCCATGGTCTTGTCTGTAAAAGGACTTGATCGTGGATTGTGGGTAAAGTGCACAAACTCTCGAGAGTATTGCAATCTGATCGATCAGCCGTGTTCACGGTAACAGAACAACAATGAGCGTCTGAAGGATGGAGCCTCTGAAGGATCTTCCTCTCTCTTTTCAAAAACAAAGTTTTGAAACCCCATGGCGTGCGTAATATCGCCAATGGGTGGGAATTTGGGAACTTGGTGTGTAATATCCAAGTGACGCTTGGTGCGTAATATCCAAGTGTTTGGTTGTTTGGACACTTGGTGTGTAATATCCTCGTGTGCCACTCGACCGTATTATATCCAAGTGTTTGGTTGTTTGGACACCTGGTGCGTAATATCCTCGTGTGCCACTCGACCTTATTTTATCAAAGCAAATGTTTACAAAGTAGGACAATCCTTTCTTCTTCTCCCTACTTAAGAAAATTAGCTTTGAGCAAATGAACTCTACAGCCTATACCAGCCTTGCATGTAGAGATAGATTTTTCTCTCCTTGGTGTAATTTGCCAATACATTCAAAGTATTGACCCAACTTGTTGGCTGCACGTTTCATGTGCAGAATTTCAGAGATCGTTGAAAGGTGCACTAGGATCGCGGGTCTTCACTCAACCAGCCTGTGGCATTGATGGGACTCCAAGTTGTATTTATATCGCTTCTGTTGTAATAATGTAAACTCTGGATTATTCGATTCATGTAATAAAGACTTGTGTTTTACATGATATTTCATCGACTGTGAGTGCTAGCTACTGATCCAGGGACTAGCATGTTAATCACAGGGACTTAGGATCCTTACCGATCCGAGGTCACTACAATCCATGTGTGGTTCATGGGAAGAACACACATGCAATGACACTGGTGGATCCATGTGTGGTTCATGGGAAGAACACACATGCAATGACACTGGTGATATGTGGTTTGTGAGAAGAACACACATGCAATGACTCTAACTGTGGTTAATGAGAAGAGCAGACTTGCAATGACACCGGTGGATCCATGTGTGGTTAATGAGAAGAACGCACATGCAATGACACTGGGTGTGGTTCATGATATGATTTGTGGGAAGAACACACATGCAATGACTCTAGTTGTGGTACATGAAAAGAGCAGACATGATATGACTCTAGCTGTGGTTCATGAAAAGAGCAGACATGCAATGACACTGGTGGATCCATGTGTGGTTCATGGGAAGAACACACATGCAATGGCACTGGTGGATCCATGTGTGGTCTATGGGAAGAACACACATGCAGTGACACTGGTGATATCTGGTTTGTGAGTAGAAAACACATGCAATGACTCTAACTGTGGTTAATGAAAAGAGCAGACATGCAATGACACCGGTGGATCCATGTGTGGTTAATGAGAAGAACACACATGCAATGACTCTAGCTGTGGTTCATGAGAAGAGCAGACATGCGATGACTCTAACTGTGGTTCATGAAAAGAGCAGACATGTGATGCCACCGGTGGATCCATGTATGGTCTATGAGAGGAACACACATGCAATGACACCGATGGATCCTTACTTGGTTTGTGAGAAGAACACACATGCAATTACACTGGTGGATCCATGTGTGGTTCATGGGAAGAACACACATGCAATGAAACTGGTGATATGTGGTTTGTGCGAAGAACACACATGCAATGACTCTAGCTGTGGTTCATGAAAAGAGCAAACATGCAATGACACTGGTGGATCCATGTGTGGTCCATGGGAAGAACACACATATAATGACACTGGTGGATCCATGTGTGGTATGTGGGAAGAACACACATGCAATGACACTAGTGATATGTTGTTTGTGAGAATAACACACATGCAATGACTCTAGATGTGGTTCATGAAAAGAGCAGACATGCAATGACACCGGTGGATCCATGTGTGGTTCATGGGAAGAACACACATGCAATGACACTGGTGGATCCATGTGTGGTCTGTGGGAAGTACACACATGCAATGACACTGGTGATATGTGGTTTGTGAGAAGAACACACATGCATTGACTCTAACTGTGGTTAATGAGTAGAGCAGACATGCAATGACACCGGTGGATCCATGTGTGGTTAATTAGAAGAACACACATGCAACGACACTGGGTTTGGTTCATGATATGGTTTGTGGGAAGAACACACATGCAATGACTCTAGCTGTGGTTCATGAAAAGAGAAGACATGCGATGACTCTAGCTGTGGTTCATGAAAAGAGCAGACATGCAATGACACTTGTGGATCCATGTGTGGTTCATGGGAAGAACACACATGCAATGACACTGGTGGATCCATGTGTGGTTCATGGGAAGAACACACATGCAATGACACCGGTGGATCCATGTGTGGTTCATGGGAAGAACACACATGCAATGACACCGGTGGATCCATGTGTGGTTCATGGGAAGAACACACATGCAATGATACTGGTGGATCCATGTCTGGTTCATGGGAAGAACACACATGCAATGACACTGGTGATATGTGGTTTATGAGAAGAACACACATGCAATGACTCTAACTGTGGTTAATGAGAAGAGCATACATGCAATGACACCGGTGGATCCATGTGTGGTTAATGAGAAGAACAAACATGCAATGACACTGGGTGTGGTTCATGATATGGTTTGTGGGAAGAACACACATGCAATGACTCTAGTTGTGGTTCGTGAAGAGAGCAGACATGTGATGACTCTAGGTGTGGTTCATGAAAATAGCAAACATGCAATGACACTGGTGGATCCATGTGTGGTTCATGGGAAGAACACACATGCAATGGCAGTGGTGGATCCATGTATGGTCTATGGGAAGAACACACATGCAATCACTCTAGTGATATGTGGTTTGTGAGAAGAACACACATGCAATGACTCTAACTGTGGTTAATGAAAAGAGCATACATGCAATGACACCGGTGGATCCATGTGTGGTTAATGAGAAGAACACATATGCAATGACTCTAGCTATGGTTCATCAGTAGAGCAGACATGCGATGACTCTAACTGTGGTTCATGAAAACAGCAGACATGTGATGCCACCGGTGGATCCATGTGTGGTCTATGAGAGGAACACACATGCAATGACACCAGTGGATCCTTACGTGGTTTGTGAGAAGAACACAGATGCAATGACAGTGGTGGATCCTTGTGTGGTTCATGGGAAGAACACACATGTAATGACACTGGTGATATGTGGTTTGTGAGAACACACATGCAATGACTCTAGCTGTGGTTCATGAAAAGAGCAGACATGCAATGACACGGGTGGATCCATGTGTGGTTCATGGGAAGAACACACATGCAATGACACTGGTGGACCCATGTGTGGCATGTGGGAAGAACACATGGAGCAGACATGCAATGACACTGGTGGATCCATGTGTGGTTCATGGGAAGAACACACATGCAAGATACCGGTGGATCCTTACGTGGTTCATGGGAAGAACACACATGCAATGACACTGGTGGATCCATGTGTGGTTCTTGGGAAGAACACACATGAATGACACTGGTGGATCCATGTGTGGTCTGTGGGAAGAACACACATGCAATGACACTAGTGATATGTGGTTTGTGAGAAGAACACACATGCAATGACTCTAGCTGTGGTTCATGAAAAGAGCAGACACGCAATGACACTGGTGGATCCATGTGTGGTTCATGGGAAGAACACACATGCAATGACTCTAGCTGTGGTTCATGATATGGTTTGTGGGAAGAACACACATGCGATGACTCTAGCTGTGGTTCATGAAGAGAGCAGACATGCGATGACTCTAGCTGTGGTTCATGAAAAGAGCAGACATGCAATGACACTTGTGGATCCATGTGTGTTTCATGGGAAGTACACACATGCAATGGCACTGGTGGATCCATGTGTGGTCTATGGGAAGAACACACATGCAATGACACTGGTGATATGTGGTTTGTGAGAAGAAAACACATGCGATGACTCTAACTATGGTTAATGAAAAGAGCAGACATGCAATGACACCGGTGGATCCATGTGTGGTTAATGAGAAGAACACACATGCAATGACTCTAGCTATGGTTCTTGAGAAGAGAAGACATGCAATGACTCTAACTATGGTTCATGAAAAGAGAAGACATGTGCTGCCACCGGTGGATCCATGTCTGGTCTATGAGAGGAACACACATGCAATGACACCAGTGGATCCTTACGTGGTTTCTGAGAAGAACACACATGCAATGACACTGGTGGATCCTTGTGCTGTTCATGGGAAGAACACACATGCAATGACACTGGTGATATGTGGTTTGTGAGAAGAACGCACATGCAATGACTGTATCTGTGGTTCATGAAAAGAGCAGACATGCAATAACACTGGTGGATCCATGTGTGGTTCATGGGAAGAACACACATGCAATGACACTGGTGGATCCATGTGTGGTATGTGGGAAGAACACACATGCAATGACACTGGTGATATGTTGTTTGTGAGAAGAACACACATGCAATGACTCTAGATGTGGTTCAAGAAAAGAGCAGACATGCAATGACAATGGTGGATCCATGTGTGGTTCATGGGAAGAACACACATGCAATGACACTGGCGGATCCATGTGTGATCTGTGGGGAGAACACACATGCAATGACACTGGTGATATGTGGTTTGTGAGAAGAACACACATGCAATGACTCTAACTGTGGTTAATGAAAAGAGCAGACATGCAATGACACCGGTGGATCCATGTGTGGTTAATGAGAAGAACACACATGCAATGACACTGGGTGTGGTTCATGATATGGTTTGTGGGAAGAACACACATGCAATGACTCTAGCTGTGGTTCATGAAAAGAGCAGACATGCGATGACTCTTAACTATGGTTCATGAAAAGAGCAGACATCCAGTGACACTGGTTAATCTTTACATGGTTCATGGGAAGAACACACATGTAATGACACTGGTGGATCCATGTGTGGTTCTTGGGAAGAACACACATGAAATGACACTGGTGGATCCATGTGTGGTCTATGGGAAGAACAGACATGCAATGGCACTGGTGATATGTGGTTTGTGAGAAGAACACACATGCAATGACTCTAGCTATGGTTCATGAAAAGAGCAGACATGCAATGACACTGGTGGATCCATGTGTGGTTCATGAGAAGAACACACATGCAATGACTCTAGCCGTGGTTCATGAGAAGAGCAGACATGCGATGACTCTAACTGTGGTTCATGAAAAGAGCAGACATGAGATGCCACCGGTGGATCCATGTGTGGTCTATGAGAGGAACACACATGCAATGACACCGGTGGATCCTTACGTGGTTTGTGAGAAGAACACACATGCAATGACACTGGTGGATCCATGTGTGGTTCATTGGAAGAACACACATGCGATGACTCTAGCTGTGGTTCATGAAAAGAGCAGTCATGCAATGACACTGGTGGATCCATGTGTGGTTCATGGGAAGAACACACATGGAATGACACTGGTGATATGTTGTTTGTGAGAAGAACACACATGCAATGACTCTAGATGTGGTTCATGAAAAGAGTAGACATGCAATGACACCGGTGGATCCATGAGTGGTTCATGGGAGGAACACACATGCAATGCCACTGGTGGATCCATGTGTGGTCTGTGGGAAGAACACACATGCAATGACACTGGTGATATGTGGTTTGTGAGAAGAACACACATGCAATGACTCTAACTATGGTTAATGAAAAGAGCAGACATGCAATGACACCGGTGAATCCATGTGTGGTTAATGAAAAGAACACACATGCAATGACACTAGGTGTGGTTCATGATATGGTTTGTGGGAAGAACACACATGCAATGACTCTAGATGTGGTTCATGAAAAGAGTAGACATGCGATGACTCTAACTGTGGTTCATGAAAAGAGGAGACATGTAATGACACCGGTGGATCCTTACGTGGTTCATGGGAAGAACACACATGCAATGACACCGGTGGATCCTTGTGTGGTTCATGGGAAGAACACACATGCAATGAAACTGGTGGATCCTTGTGTGGTCTATGGGAAGAACACACATGCAATGACACTGGTGATATGTGGTTTGTGAGAAGATCACACATGCAATGACTCTAGATGTGGTTCATGAAAAGAGTAGACATAAATGACACTAGTGGATCCATGTGTGCTTCATGAGAATAACACACATGCAATGACTCTAGCTGTGGTTCATGAGAAGAGAATACATGCGATGACTCTAACTGTGGTTCAAGAAAAGAGCAGACATGTGATGCCACCGGTGGATCCATGTGTGGTCTATGAGAGGAACACACATGCAATGACATCGGTGGATCCTTACGTGGTTTGTGAGAAGAACACACATGCAATGACACTGGTGGATCCATGTGTGGTTCATGGGAAGAACACACATGCGATGACACTGGTGATATGTGGTTTGTGAGAAGAACACACATGCAATGACTCTAGATGTGGTTCATGAAAAGAGCAGACATGCAATGACACTGGTGGATCCATGTGTGGTATGTGGGAAGAACACACATGCAATGACACTGGTGATATGTTGTTTGTGAGAAGAACACACATGCAATGACTCTAGATTTGGTTCATGAAAAGAGTAGACATGCAATGACACCAGTGGATCCATGTGTGGTTCATGGAAAGAACACACATGCAATGACACTGGTGGATCCATGTGTGGTCTGTGGGAAGAACACACATGCAATGACACTGGTGATATGTGGTTTGAGAGAAGAACACACATGCAATGACTCTAACTGTGGTTAATGAAAAGAGCAGACATGCAATGACACCGGTGGATCCATGTGTGGTTGAATGAGAAGAAGACACATGCAATGACTCTAGCCGTGGTTCATGAGAAGAGTAGACATGCGATGACTCTAACTGTGGTTCATGAAAAGAGCAGACATGTGATGCCATCGGTGGATCCATGTGTGGTCTATGAGAGGAACACACATGCAATGACACCGGTGGATCCTTACGTGGTCTGTGAGAAGAACGCACATGCAATGACACTGGTGGATCCTTGTGTGGTTCATGGGAAGAACACACATGCAATGACACTGGTGATATGTGGTTTGTGAGAAGAACACACATGCAATGACTCTAGCTGTGGTTCATGAAAAGAGCAGACATGCAATGACACTGGTGGATCCATGTGTGGTTCATGGGAAGAACACACATGCAATGATACTGGTGGATCCATGTGTGGTATGTGGGAAGAACACACATGCAATGACACTGGTGATATGTTGTTTGTGAGTAGAACACACATGCATTGACTCTAGATGTGGTTCATGAAAAGAGCAGACATGCAATGACACCGGTGGATCCATGTGTGGTTCATGGAAAGAACACACATGCAATGACACTGGTGGATCCATGTGTGGTCTGTGGGAAGAACACACATGCAATGACACTGGTGATATGTGGTTTGTGAGACGAACACACATGCAATGACTCTAACTGTGGTTAATGAAAAGAGCAGACATGCAATGACACCGCTGGATCCATGTGTGGTTAATGAGAAGAACACACATGCAATGACACTGGGTGTGGTTCATGATATGGTTTGTGGGAAGAACACACATGCAATGACTCTAGCTGTGGTTCATGAAAAGAGCATACATGCGATGACTCTAACCGTGGTTCATGAAAAGAGCAGACATGCAATGACACCGGTGGATCCTTACGTGGTTCATGGGAAGAACACACATGCAATGACACTGGTGGATCCATGTGTGGTTCATGGGAAGAGCACACATGCAATGACATTGGTGGATCCATGTGTGGTCTTTGGGAAGAACACACATGCAATGACACTGGTGATATGTGGTTTGTGAGAAGAACACACATGCAATGACTCTAGCTGTGGTTCATGAAAAGAGCAAACATGCAATGACACTAGTGGATCCATGTGTGGTTCATGAGAAGAACACACATGCAATGACTCTAGCTGTGGTTCATGAGAAGAGCAGACATGCGATGACTCTAACTGTGGTTCATGAAAAGAGCAGACATGTGATGCCACCGGTGGATCCATGTGTGGTCTATGAGAGGAACACACATGCAATGACACAGGTGGATCCTTACGTGGTTTGTGAGAAGAACACACATGCAATGACACTGGTGGATCCATGTGTGGTTCATGGGAAGAACACACATGCGATGACGCTAGCTGCGGTTCATGAAAAGAGCAGACATGCAATGACACTGGTGGATCCATATGTGGTTCATGGGAAGAACACACATGCAATGACTGAAGGAAATATGCCCTCAGAGGCAATAATAAAGTTGTTATTATGTATTCCTTGTATATGATAGATGTTTATTTTGCATGCTATAATTGTCTTGATAGGAAACATCAATACATGTGTGTTTAATAAACAAAAAGGGTTCCTAGTTATGCCTCTCTTATAGACTAGCTTGTTGATTAACAAGATGATCAAAGTTTCCTGATCATGGACATTGGATGTTGTTAATAACAAGGTCACAACATTTGTGAAATGATGTGATGAACATTCATCCGAAGTATAGCATTACGATCAAGTCATTATGTTTATATTGCTATAACATCATACAAAGTAGTCTTAATCCTTAGACCATGAGATCATGTTAATTGCTAACACCGGAAGAGTATCTTGATAACATCAAACGTCACGCCGTAACAGGGTGACCATAAAGGTGGGTTCAGTGCTATGAAGGTGTTATGTTGAGGCTCATGGATCAAGAGTGGAATTTGTCAATCCCGATGATGGATAGATATACTCTAGGCCCTCTCGGTGATATCACATTAAGATAGCTTGCAAGCAAGTGATGTGATCACTAGAATGTTATATCACGGGAACGAGAAAAGAGTACATGTCGGTAACGAGATCAAACTAGGTATCTGTATACTGATGATCGAATCTCGGACATGTATTATATCATGAGACAAAGGGATTAAAATTGTTGACGTTAAAGGTTCTCACGATCACAGAAGTCATCATTGAATATGCAGGAGTCAGTATGGATCTCCAGGTCCCGCTTCTGATAATTGATCTGAGAGGAGTCTCAATCATGTCTGCATTATTCGCGAACCGTAGGGTGACACACTTAAGGGTTGCCGGACACCATTTAGGAGCACATATGTTCCAGACAAAAGGTTTGCAAAGCGCAGGAAATGTTTCGATAGAAACAGGAATTGTTTCGATAGAAACCGGAATTGTTTTGGATGAAATTGCAGAAAGTGGTTCTGCATGTGATATTGAAATGTTGCAAGGGGTTTTATGTGAATGTTTGTTAATTAAAGTAATTAACAAAATTCTGAATAAAATAAATAAAAGAGTTTTATTAATTGAGAGTTACATTTAATTTGGTGGAAATTAAATACATGTGAGTGGGATTTTGGGTGGAGGCCATGTTTATGTGAGTGGAGGTTCACCACATGAATGAAGGAGGGGAGGAGTCCCCCCCCTCATGCACCGGCTATGGGAGGGGAGGGGTCTCCCTCCCTCCTATATAAAGCCCCCTCTCCCCTCTCACAAATCACACCTCCTCGTGAAGGATCTCTCTCCCCCTCTAGATATTCCCCCATGGTCTCGGATTAGCGAGATACATGTTCCCGGTGGCCTTGCGTCTGGAAGGAGTTGCTGCTTCCGCTGATTCGCTGGAGCAAGGAGGTGGAGGTTCTCCGGTAGCTTGAACGTGTGTGCGAGGACGGATGCGCTGCTGATTTCCGGCGCTCGGACTTCCACACGATCTTGAGATCGGCAAGCATACGACTACATCAACCACGAGTTCCTACTCGTTAACAAAACTCGTTGTCTTCGAGGGTAAGTTCTCCATGGATGTATGTCCACCCGTTGCTCTGTATCTAGTAGATAGATCTTGGCGTATAGTTCTCATCGTAGGAATTTTTTTGTTTTCTATGCTGCGGACCCAACAGTAGTATCAGAGCCTGATCTATGCGTAGGTGCTTTGCACGGGTAGTACACATATGTTTATATGTGGGCGATGATGATCATGTTATTGCATCTTCTATGTACTTTGGATATTGGTGGCATAGTGGGATGAAGCGGCCCGGACCAACCTTACATGTCATTGTACATGAGACCGGTTCCACGACTAACATGCAACTAGTTTGGCATAAGTGGCTAGCGGGTGTCTGTCTCTCCTACTATAGTCAATGATTTACAACGAGTTGCTAATAACTTGGTTATCCTTGTTGTGGTTCATGTTCATAGGTAAGACCGGTTCTATCTCCGAAAGCCCTAAGCCACGTAAAACTTGCAATTGATAAATTAGAGGCGTCTAGTTTAGATCGTTGTTGGGCTAGTGTCTTGATATGGTATTGTTGTAAGTAGATGTATGATAGATATTCTTACAACTCACTTAATGTGTAAGTTCCATAGACCTTGGGCTTACACACAAAGGAATGATAGAGATCATACCACGATGCAAATGATAGAGATCAAATGCATGGACCATACCATCTCACTTCACAGATTAGATGTTAGCATCTTATATTGCTAGTTTGGCGCTTTTGGTAGCATTATAAGATGATCCCTCATTTAGATATCAAGATAAAATGTGTTCTTCCTTAAGTATGCACCGTTTTGTGGATCGTGTTTTGAGGCATCACGTGATGATCGGGTGTTCTCGTCTCTACACTTTCATACAACGGGTGTAAGACAGTTTTACACACGCGAATACTAAGGTTCTTACTTGGCGAGCCTAGCATGTACATACATGGCCTCGGAACACGGACCGAAAGGTTAAGCATGAGTCATATATTTGATATGATGCCCATATAGATGCTCTCCTTTGACGCTACACCGACTCACGTGATGATCGGACTTGGTGTAGTGGATTTGGTTCATGTAATCACCAAAAGGACACGAGGGATGTTGTTTTTGAGTGAGAGTTCATTAGTAATTTGGATTAGTTGAACTCAGTCTATCATAAACTTAGTCTAAATATATTTTACAAATTCTGTTGTAGATGGCACCACCTGCTTTTAATTTCAATGTGTTCATGGAGAAAGAGAAGCTTGCTGCGAATGGTAGCAACTTCACCAACTGGGCTATGAATTTGAGGATTCTCCTCACTGCTGCGCAAAAGCAATATGTGCTAGAGGCGCCGCTAGGCCCCCCACCAGCTCCTGATGCCCCTAACGAGGAAAAGAACGTCTATATAACTCGTCAGGAGGACCACAACTTAGTTCATTGCAGCATACTGTATAGGCCAGAGCCAGAACTTCGAAAACGTTTCGAAAATGGCAATGCCTTTAATACCATGGGAGAATTGAAAATGATTTTCGATACCCATGCTGCCGTAGAGAGTGATAATGCTTCTGAAAAGTTCTTTAGCTGCATGATGGAAGAGAACAACTCCGTTAGTGAGCATGTACTCAAAATGTCTGGGTACGCCGATAAGCTTGTGTCCTTGGGAATAACGATTCCCATTGAATTAGGCATACATCATGTTCTCCAATCTCTGCCACCTAGATACAAGAGCTTCGTGATGAACTATAATATGCAGGGCATGAAGAAGTCTCTTCCCGAGCTTCTGTTAATGCTTAAGACTGTAGAAGTGGAGATTAGGAAAGAACATCAAGTGTTGATGATCAATAAGACCACCGGTTTCAAGAAGGACAAGAAAGGCAAGCACAAGGGAAAGACGGGTGGCAAATTTATTGCCGCTCCTGAAAAGAAACCCCGAGCTGGCCCTAAGTCTAACACTGAGTGCTACTATTGCAAGGGGACTGGCCATTGGAAGCGCAACTACCCCAAGTATTTGGCGGACAAGAAGGCCGGCAAGTCAAACAAAGGTATATGTGATATACATGTTATTGATGTGTACTTGACTAGTATTCGCAGTAGCACCTGGGTATTTGATACGGGATCGGTTGCTAATATATGTAACTCGGTTCAGGGGCTGCGGAACAAGCGACAACTAGCAAGGGATGAGGTCACGATGCAGGTCGGCAATGGACCAAGAGTTGATGTGATCGCCGTCGGAACGCTGACTCTCCATATGCCGTCGGGATTAGTTATAAACCTGAATAATTGTTATTTGGTGCCTGCATTGAGCATGAACATTGTATCCGGATCGTGTTTGATGCAAAGTGGTTATTCGTTTAAGTTTGAAAACAATGGTTGTTCGATTTATATGAATAATATCTTTTATGGTCATGCACCTGTGTTGAATGGTTTATTTCTGTTGGATCTCGATAGTAGTGTTACGCATATTCATAATGTTGATGCTAAAAGGATTAAACTTGATAATGATATATCTGCATATATGTGGCACTGCCGTCTAGGTCATATTGGCGTTAAACGCATGAAGAAACTCCATTCTGATGGACTTTTGGAATCACTTGATTTTGAATCATTTGATACATGTGAGCCATGCCTTATGGGCAAGATGACTAGAACGCCGTTTTCCGGTTCAATGGAACAGGCGACAGATTTATTGGAAATCATACATACTGATGTGCGTGGACCAATGAGTGTGTCGGCGCGAGGTGGATATCGTTATTTTGTTACTTTCACAGATGATTTGAGTAGATACGGGTATATCTATTTGATGAAATATAAGACTGAAACCTTTGAAAAGTTCAAAGAATTTCAGATCAAATGGAAAATCATCGTAACAGAAAGATCAAATTTCTGTTGTCTGACCGTGGAGGAGAGTATCTTAGTTACGAGTTTAGCACACATATGAAAGACTGTGGAATAGTTTCACAACTCACGCCTGCCGGAACACCACAACGTAATGGTGTGTCAGAACGTCGTAATCGTACTTTATTGGATATGGTTCGATCTATGATGTCTCTGACTGACTTGCCACTGTCATTTTGGGGTTATGCACTGGAAACAGCTGCATTCACTTTAAATCAGGCACCATCTAAATCTGTTGAAAAGACACCGTATGAATTATGGTTTGGAAACAAACCTAAGATGTCATTTCTTAAAGTTTGGGGATGCGATGTTTATGTGAAGAAACTTCAACCGGATAAACTCGAACCCAAAGCGGAAAAATGCGTCTTCATAGGATACCCTAAGGAAATGATTGGGTATACCTTCTATCATAGATCCGAGGGCAAGGTATTTGTTGCCAAGAATGGATCCTTTCTTGAGAAGGAGTTTCTCGCAAAAGGTGTGAGTAGTCGGAAGGTAGAACTCGAAGAGGTTGTTGAACCTTCTCTTCATGAAATGGTGAGTAGCGCAGCACCAGAAGTTGTTTCGGAGTTGACTTCACCTAATTAAGAGAGAGCTAATGATATTGATCATGAAACTCCAAAAGAGGACACTACCAAACCTCGCAGGTCAAGCAGGACACATGCAGCTCCTGAACTGTACGGCAATCCTGTTATGAATTTCATGATTGATGAAATAGATGACCCTGCGACGTATGAAGAAGTAATGATGAGCCCTGATTCCAACAAATGGCTAGAAGCCATGAAATCCGAGACGGAATCCATGTACGAAAACCAGGTTTGGACCTTGGTGGACTTACCTCACGATCGAAAGGCCGTTGAGAATAAATGGATTTTCAAAAGAAAAACTGATGCTGATGGTAATGTGACCATCTATAAGGCTCCACTTGTCGTAAAGGGGTTTCGACAAACTCAAGGAGTTGACTATGATGAGACATTCTCTCCCGTAGCGATGCTTAAGTCGGTTAGGATTATGTTAGCAATTGCTGCATATTTTGATTATGAAATATGGCAGATGGATGTCAAAACTGCGTTCCTCAATGGTAATATTGAAGAAGAGTTGTATATGATACAACCTAAGGGTTTTGTCGATCCTAAGGATGCTGATAAGGTGTGCAAACTTCAGCGATCCATCTATGGACTGAAGCAAGCATCCCGGAGTTGGAATCTCCGCTTTGATGAGGTGATCAAAGAGTTTGGATTTGTCCAAAATTATGGAGAGGCTTGTATTTACAAGAAAGTGAGTGGGAGCAATGTGGCATTTCTGATATTATATGTGGACGACATATTATTGATTGGAAATGATATAGATCTTTTAAACAGTGTTAAAAGTTATCTAAACAGCAAATTTTCGATGAAGGACCTTGGTGAAGCTTCATATATATTAGGCATTAAAATCTATAGAGATAGATCAAGACGCCTAATTGGGCTATCGCAGAGTACATACCTTGATAAGGTATTAAAGAAGTTTAATATGGACGGAAGTAAGAAGGGGTTCTTACCTATGTTGCAAGGCAAGACATTGAGTAAGACTCAAAGTTCGGCTACGGCGGAAGAAAGAGAGATAATGGATAAGATCCCCTATGCCTCAACCATAGGCTCTATAATGTATGCCATGCTATGTACAAGACCGGATGTGGCACATGCTATTAGTTTGACTAGTAGGTACCAGTCTGATCCAGGTTCGGAACACTGGATAGCGGTCAAGAATATCCTTAAGTACTTGAGAAGAACTAAGGATATGTTTCTTGTATACGAAGGTGAAGAAGAGCTAGTCGCTAAGCGTTATGTCGATGCTAGCTTTGACACTGATCCGGATGACTCTAAGTCTCAATCCGGATACGTATTTCTCTTGAATGGAGCAGCAGTTAGTTGGAGGAGTTCCAAACAACCTGTGGTGGCTGGATCAACGATGGAGGCGAAATATGTTGCTGCTTTAGAAGCGGCGTAGGAAGCGATTTGGATGAAGGAGTTCATAACGGAACTGGGTGTGGTTCCTAGTGCGTTGGACCCAATGGTGATCTATTGTGACAACAATGAAGCCATAGCCAATGCCAAGGAACGAAGGTCTCACAAGAATTCCAAGCATATTAAGCGCCGGTTTCACTCCATCCGCGAGCATGTCAAGGATGGAGATATAAAGATTTGTAAAGTGCACACGGACCTGAATGTAGAAGATCCGTTGACTAAAGTACTCCCTAGGGCAAAACATGATCAACACCAAAAATCCATGGGTGTTAGATTTATCACTATGTAAACTAGATTATTGTCTCTAGTGCAAGTGGGAGACTGAAGGAAATATGCCCTGAGAGGCAATAATAAAGTTGTTATTATGTATTCCTTGTATATGTTAGATGTTTATTTTGCATGCTATAATTGTATTGATAGGAAACATCAATACATGTGTGTTTAATAAACAAAAAGGGTTCCTAGTTATGCCTCTCTTATAGACTAGCTTGTTGATTAACAAGATGATCAAAGTTTCCTGATCATGGACATTGGATGTTGTTAATAACAAGGTCACAACATTTGTGAAATGATGTGATGAACATTCATCCGAAGTATAGCATTACGATCAAGTCATTATGTTTATATTGCTATAACATCATACAAAGTAGTCTTAATCCTTATACCATGAGATCATGTTAATTGCTAACACCGGAAGAGTATCTTGATAACATCAAACGTCACGCCGTAACAGGGTGACCATAAAGGTGGGTTCAGTGCTATGAAGGTGTTATGTTGAGGCTCATGGATCAAGAGTGGAATTTGTCAATCCCGATGATGGATAGATATACTCTAGGCCCTCTCGGTGATATCACATTAAGATAGCTTGCAAGCAAGTGATGTGATCACTAGAATGTTATATCACGGGAACGAGAAAAGAGTACATGTTGGTAACGAGATCAAACTAGGTATCTGTATACCGATGATCGAATCTCGGACATGTATTATATCATGAGACAAAGGGATTAAAATTGCTGACGTTAAAGGTTCTCATGATCACAGAAGTCATCGTTGAATATGCAGGAGTCAGTATGGATCTCCAGGTCCCGCTTCTGATAATTGATCTGAGAGGAGTCTCAATCATGTCTGCATTATTCGCGAACCGTAGGGTGACACACTTAAGGGTTGCCGGACACCATTTAGGAGCACATATGTTCCAGACAAAAGGTTTGCAAAGCGCAGGAAATGTTTCGATAGAAACAGGAATTGTTTCGATAGAAACCGGAATTGTTTCGGGTGAAATTGCAGAAAGTGGTTCTGCATGTGATATTGAAATGTTGCAAGGGGTTTTATGTGAATGTTTGTTAATTAAAGTAATTAACAAAATTCTGAATAAAATAAATAATAGAGTTTTATTAATTGAGAGTTACATTTAATTTGGTGGAAATTAAATACATGTGAGTGGGATTTTGGGTGGAGGCCATGTTTATGTGAGTGGAGGTTCACCACATGAATGAAGGAGGGGAGGAATCCCCCCCTCATGCACCGGCTATGGGAGGGGAGGGGTCTCCCTTCCTCCTATATAAAGCCCCCTCTTCCCTCTCACAAATCACACCTCCTCGTGAAGGATCTCTCTCCCCCTCTAGATATTCCCCCATGGTCTCGGATTAGCGAGATACATGTTCCCGGTGGCCTTGCGTCTGGAAGGAGTTGCTGCTTCCGCTGATTCGCTGGAGCAAGGAGGTGGAGGTTCTCCGGTAGCTTGAACGTGTGTGCGAGGACGGATGCGCTGCTGATTTCCGGCGCTCGGACTTCCACACGATCTTGAGATCGGCAAGCATACGACTACATCAACCACGAGTTCCTACTCGTTAACAAAACTCGTTGTCTTCGAGGGTAAGTTCTCCATGGATGTATGTCCACCCGTTGCTCTGTATCTAGTAGATAGATCTTGGCGTATAGTTCTCATCGTAGGAATTTTTTTGTTTTCTATGCTGCGGACCCAACAGTAGTATCAGAGCCTGATCTATGCGTAGGTGCTTTGCACGGGTAGTACACATATGTTTATATGTGGGCGATGATGATCATGTTATTGCATCTTCTATGTACTTTGGATATTGGTGGCATAGTGGGATGAAGCGGCCCGGACCAACCTTACATGTCATTGTACATGAGACCGGTTCCACGACTAACATGCAACTAGTTTTGCATAAGTGGCTAGCGGGTGTCTGTCTCTCCTACTATAGTCAATGATTTACAACGAGTTGCTAATAACTTGGTTATCCTTGTTGTGGTTCATGTTCATAGGTAAGACCGGTTCTATCTCCGAAAGCCCTAAGCCACGTAAAACTTGCAATTGATAAATTAGAGGCGTCTAGTTTAGATTGTTGTTGGGCTAGTGTCTTGATATGGTATTGTTGTAAGTAGATGTATGATAGATATTCTTACAACTCACTTAATGTGTAAGTTCCATAGACCTTGGGCTTACACACAAAGGAATGATAGAGATCATACCACGATGCAAATGATAGAGATCAAATGCATGGACCATACCATCTCACTTCACAGATTAGATGTTAGCATCTTATATTGCTAGTTTGGCGCTTTTGGTAGCATTATAAGATGATCCCTCATTTAGATATCAAGATAAAATGTGTTCTTCCTTAAGTATGCACCGTTTTGTGGATCGTGTTTTGAGGCATCACGTGATGATCGGGTGTTCTCGTCTCTACACTTTCATACAACGGGTGTAAGACAGTTTTACACACGCGAATACTAAGGTTCTTACTTGGCGAGCCTAGCATGTACATACATGGCCTCGGAACACGGACCGAAAGGTTAAGCATGAGTCATATATTTGATATGATGCCCATATAGATGCTCTCCTTTGACGCTACACCGACTCACGTGATGATCGGACTTGGTGTAGTGGATTTGGTTCATGTAATCACCAAAAGGACACGAGGGATGTTGTTTTTGAGTGAGAGTTCATTAGTAATTTGGATTAGTTGAACTCAATCTATCATAAACTTAGTCTAAATATATTTTACAAATTCTGTTGTAGATGGCACCACCTGCTTTTAATTTCAATGTGTTCATGGAGAAAGAGAAGCTTGCTGCGAATGGTAGCAACTTCACCAACTGGGCTATGAATTTGAGGATTCTCCTCACTGCTGCGCAAAAGCAATATGTGCTAGAGGCGCCGCTAGGCCCCCCACCAGCTCCTGATGCCCCTAACGAGGAAAAGAACGTCTATATAACTCGTCAGGAGGACCACAACTTAGTTCATTGCAGCATACTGTATAGGCCAGAGCCAGAACTTCGAAAACGTTTCGAAAATGGCAATGCCTTTAATACCATGGGAGAATTGAAAATGATTTTCGATACCCATGCTGCCGTAGAGAGTTATAATGCTTCTGAAAAGTTCTTTAGCTGCATGATGGAAGAGAACAACTCCGTTAGTGAGCATGTACTCAAAATGTCCGGGTACGCCGATAAGCTTGTTTCCTTGGGAATAACGATTCCCATTGACTTAGGCATACATCGTGTTCTCCAATCTCTGCCACCTAGCTACAAGAGCTTCGTGATGAACTATAATATGAAGGGCATGAAGAAGTCTCTTCCCGAGCTTCTGTCAATGCTTAAGACTGTAGAAGTGGAGATTAGGAAAGAACATCAAGTGTTGATGATCAATAAGACCACCGGTTTCAAGAAGGACAAGAAAGGCAAGCACAAGGGAAAGACGGGTGGCAAATTTATTGCCGCTCCTGAAAAGAAACCCCGAGCTGGCCCTAAGTCTGACACCGAGTGCTACTATTGCAAGGGGACTGGCCATTGGAAGCGCAACTACCCCAAGTATTTGGCGGACAAGAAGGCCGGCAAGGCAAACAAAGGTATATGTGATATACATGTTATTGATGTGTACTTGACTAGTATTCGCAGTAGCACCTGGGTATTTGATACGGGATCGGTTGCTAATATATGTAACTCGGTTCAGGGGCTGCGGAACAAGCGACAACTAGCAAGGGATGAGGTCACGATGCGGGTCGGCAATGGATCAAGAGTTGATGTGATCGCCGTCGGAACGCTGACTCTCCATATGCCGTCGGGATTAGTTATAAACCTGAATAATTGTTATTTGGTGCCTGCATTGAGCATGAACATTGTATCCGGATCGTGTTTGATGCAAAGTGGTTATTCGTTTAAGTCTAAAAACAATGGTTGTTTGATTTATATGAATAATATCTTTTATGGTCATGCACCTGTGTTGAATGGTTTATTTCTATTGGATCTCGATAGTAGTATTACGCATATTCATAATGTTGATGCTAAAAGGATTAAACTTGATAATGATATATCTGCATATATGTGGCACTGCCGTCTAGGTCATATTGGCGTTAAACGCATGAAGAAACTCCATTCTGATGAACTTTTGGAATCACTTGATTTTGAATCATTTGATACATGTGAGCCATGCCTTATGGGCAAGATGACTAGAACGCCGTTTTCCGGTTCAATGGAACGGGCGACAGATTTATTGGAAATCATACATACTGATGTGTGTGGACCAATGAGTGTGTCGGCGCGAGGTGGATATCGTTATTTTGTTACTTTCATGGATGATTTGAGTAGATACGGGTATATCTATTTGATGAAACATAAGTCTGAAACCTTTGAAAAGTTCAAAGAATTTCAGAATCAAATGGAAAATCATCATAACAGAAAGATCAAATTTCTGCGGTCCGACCGTGGAGGAGAGTATCTTAGTTACGAGTTTAGCACACATATGAAAGACTGTGGAATAGTTTCACAACTCACGCCTGCCGGAACACCACAACATAATGGTGTGTCAGAACGTCGTAATCGTACTTTATTGGATATGGTTCGATTTATGATGTCGCTGACTGACTTGCCACTGTCATTTTGGGGTTATGCACTGGAAACAACTGCATTCACTTTAAATCAGGCACCATCTAAATCTGTTGAAAAGACACCGTATGAATTATGGTTTGGAAACAAACCTAAGATGTCATTTCTTAAAGTTTGGGGATGCGACGTTTATGTGAAGAAACTTCAACCGGATAAACTCGAACCCAAAGCGGAAAAATGCGTCTTCATAGGATACCCTAAGGAAATGATTGGGTATACCTTCTATCATAGATCCGAGGGCAAGGTCTTTGTTGCCAAGAATGGATCCTTTCTTGAGAAGGAGTTTCTCGCAAAAGGTGTGAGTAGTCGGAAGGTAGAACTCGAAGAGGTTGTTGAACCTTCTCTTCATGAAATGGTGAGTAGCGCAGCACTAGAAGTTGTTTCGGAGTTGACTTCACCTAATTAAGAGAGAGCTAATGATATTGATCATGAAACTCCAAAAGAGGACACTACCGAACCTCGCAGGTCAAGCAGGACACGTGCAGCTCCTGAACTGTACGGCAATCCTGTTATGAATTTCATGATTGATGAAATAGATGACCCTGCGACGTATGAAGTAGTGATGATGAGCCCTGATTCCAACAAATGGCTAGAAGCCATGAAATCCGAGACGGAATCCATGTACGAAAACCAGGTTTGGACCTTGGTGGACTTACCTCATGATCGAAAGGCCGTTGAGAATAAATGGATTTTCAAAAGAAAAACTGATGCTGATGGTAATGTGACCATCTATAAGGCTCCACTTGTCGCAAAGGGGTTTCGACAAATTCAAGGAGTTGACTATGATGAGACATTCTCTCCCGTAGCGATGCTTAAGTCGGTTAGGATTATGTTAGCAATTGCTGCATATTTTGATTATGAAATATGGCAGATGGATGTCAAAACTGCGTTCCTCAATGGTAATATTGAAGAAGAGTTGTATATGATACAACCTAAGGGTTTTGTCGATCCTAAGGATGCTGATAAGGTGTGCAAACTTCAGCGATCCATCTATGGACTGAAGCAAGCATCCCGGAGTTGGAATCTCCGCTTTGATGAGGTGATCAAAGAGTTTGGATTTGTCCAAAATTATGGAGAGGCTTGTATTTACAAGAAAGTGAGTGGGAGCAATGTGGCATTTCTGATATTATATGTGTACGACATATTATTGATTGGAAATGATATAGATCTTTTAAACTGTGTTAAAAGTTATCTAAACAGCAAATTTTCGATGAAGGACCTTGGTGAAGCTTCATATATATTAGGCATTAAAATCTATAGAGATAGATCAAGACGCCTAATTGGGCTATCGCAGAGTACATACCTTGATAAGATATTAAAGAAGTTTAATATGGACGGAAGTAAGAAGGGGTTCTTACCTATGTTGCAAGGCAAGACATTGAGTAAGACTCAAAGTTCGGCTACGGCGGAAGAAAGAGAGATAATGGATAAGATCCCCTATGCCTCAACCATAGGCTCTATAATGTATGCCATGCTATGTACAAGACCGGATGTGGCACATGCTATTAGTTTGACTAGTAGGTACCAATCTGATCCAGGTTCGGAACACTGGATAGCGGTCAAGAATATCCTTAAGTACTTGAGAAGAACTAAGGATATGTTTCTTGTATACGAAGGTGAAGAAGAGCTAGTCGCTAAGCGTTATGTCGATGCTAGCTTTGACACTGATCCGGATGACTCTAAGTCTCAATCCGGATACGTATTTCTCTTGAACGGAGCAGCAGTTAGTTGGAGGAGTTCCAAACAACCTGTGGTGGCTGGATCAACGATGGAGGCGAAATATGTTGCTGCTTCAGAAGCGGCGTAGGAAGCGATTTGGATGAAGGAGTTCATAACGGAACTGGGTGTGGTTCCTAGTGCGTTGGACCCAATGGTGATCTATTGTGACAACAATGGAGCCATAGCCAACGCCAAGGAACCAAGGTCTCACAAGAATTCCAAGCATATTAAGCGCCGGTTTCACTCCATCCGCGAGCATGTCAAGGATGGAGATATAAAGATTTGTAAAGTGCACACGGACCTGAATGTAGCAGATCCGTTGACTAAAGTACTCCCTAGGGCAAAACATGATCAACACCAAAACTCCATGGGTGTTAGATTTATCACTATGTAAACTAGATTATTGTCTCTAGTGCAAGTGGGAGACTGAAGGAAATATGCCCTGAGAGGCAATAATAAAGTTGTTATTATGTATTCCTTGTATATGTTAGATGTTTATTTTGCATGCTATAATTGTATTGATAGGAAACATCAATACATGTGTGTTTAATAAACAAAAAGGGTTCCTAGTTATGCCTCTCTTATAGACTAGCTTGTTGATTAACAAGATGATCAAAGTTTCCTGATCATGGACATTGGATGTTGTTAATAACAAGGTCACAGCATTTGTGAAATGATGTGATGAACATTCATCCGAAGTATAGCATTATGATCAAGTCATTATGTTTATATTGCTATAACATCATACAAAGTAGTCTTAATCCTTAGACCATGAGATCATGTTAATTGCTAACACCGGAAGAGTATCTTGATAACATCAAACGTCACGCCGTAACAGGGTGACCATAAAGGTGGGTTCAGTGCTATGAAGGTGTTATGTTGAGGCTCATGGATCAAGAGTGGAATTTGTCAATCCCGATGATGGATAGATATACTCTAGGCCCTCTCGGTGATATCACATTAAGATAGCTTGCAAGCAAGTGATGTGATCACTAGAATGTTATATCACGGGAACGAGAAAAGAGTACATGTCGGTAACGAGATCAAACTAGGTATCTGTATACCGATGATCGAATCTCGGACATGTATTATATCATGAGACAAAGGGATTAAAATTGCTGACGTTAAAGGTTCTCATGATCACAGAAGTCATCGTTGAATATGCAGGAGTCAGTATGGATCTCCAGGTCCCGCTTCTGATAATTGATCTGAGAGGAGTCTCAATCATGTCTGCATTATTCGCGAACCGTAGGGTGACACACTTAAGGGTTGCCGGACACCATTTAGGAGCACATATGTTCCAGACAAAAGGTTTGCAAAGCGCAGGAAATGTTTCGATAGAAACAGGAATTGTTTCGATAGAAACCGGAATTGTTTCGGGTGAAATTGCAGAAAGTGGTTCTGCATGTGATATTGAAATGTTGCAAGGGGTTTTATGTGAATGTTTGTTAATTAAAGTAATTAACTAAATTCTGAATAAAATAAATAATAGAGTTTTATTAATTGAGAGTTACATTTAATTTGGTGGAAATTAAATACATGTGAGTGGGATTTTGGGTGGAGGCCATGTTTATGTGAGTGGAGGTTCACCACATGAATGAAGGAGGGGAGGAATCCCCCCCCTCATGCACCGGCTATGGGAGGGGAGGGGTCTCCCTCCCTCCTATATAAAGCCCCCCTCTCCCCTCTCACAAATCACACCTCCTCGTGAAGGATCTCTCTCCCCCTCTAGATATTCCCCCATGGTCTCGGATTAGCGAGATACATGTTCCCGGTGGCCTTGCGTCTGGAAGGAGTTGCTGCTTCCGCTGATTCGCTGGAGCAAGGAGGTGGAGGTTGTCTGGTAGCTTGAACGTGTGTGCGAGGACGGATGCGCTGCTGATTTCCGGCGCTCGGACTTCCACACGATCTTGAGATCGGCAAGCATACGACTACATCAACCACGAGTTCCTACTCGTTAACAAAACTCGTTGTCTTCGAGGGTAAGTTCTCCATGGATGTATGTCCACCCGTTGCTCTGTATCTAGTAGATAGATCTTGGCGTATAGTTCTCATCGTAGGAATTTTTTTGTTTTCTATGCTGCGAACCCATGTGGTTAATGAGAAGAGCAGACATGCAATAACACCGGTGGATCCATGTGTGGTTAATGAGAAGAACACACATGCAATGACACTGGGTGTGGTTCATGATATGGTTTGTGGGAAGAACGCACATGCAATGACTCTAGCTGTGGTTCATGAAAAGAGCAGACATGCGATGACTCTAGCTGTGGTTCATGAAAAGAGCAGACATGCAATGACACCAGTGGATCCATGTGTGGTTCATGGGAAGAACACATATGCAATGACACTGGTGGATCCATGTGTGGTCTGTGGGAAGAACACACATGCAATGACACTGGTGATATGTGGTTTGTGAGAAGAACACACATGCAATGACTCTAGATGTGGTTAATGAGAAGAGCAGACATGCAATGACACCGGTGGATCCATGTGTGGTTAATGAGAAGAACACACATGCAATGACTCTAGCTGTGGTTCATGATAAGAGCAGACATGCGATGACTCTAACTGTGGTTCATGAAAAGAGCAGACATGTGATGCCACCGGTGGATCCATGTGTGGTCTATGAGAGGAACACACATGCAATGACACCGGTGGATCCTTACGTGGTTTGTGAGAAGAACACACATGCAATGACACTGGTGGATCCTTGTATGGTTCATGGGAAGAACACACATGCAATGACACTGGTGATATGTGGTTTGTGAGAAGAACACACATGCAATGACTCTAGCTGTGGTTCATGAAAAGAGCACACATGCAATGGCACTGGTGGATCCATGTGTGGTTCATGGGAAGAACACACATGCAATGACACTGGTGGATCCATGTGTGGTCTGTGGGAAGAACACACATGCAATGACACTGGTGATATGTGGTCTATGAGAAGAACACACATGCAATGACTCTAACTGTGGTTAATGAGAAGAGCAGACATGCAATAACACCGGTGGATCCATGTGTGGTTAATGAGAAGAACACACATGCAATGACACTGGGTGTGGTTCATGATATGGTTTGTGGGAAGAACACACATGCAATGACTCTAGCTGTGGTTCATGAAAAGAGCAGACATGCGATGACTCTAGCTGTGGTTCATGAAAAGAGCAGACATGCAATGACACTGGTGGATCCATGTGTGGTTCATGGGAAGAACACACATGCAATGACACTAGTGGATCCATGTGTGGTTCATGGGAAGAACACACATGCAATGACACTGGTGGATCCATGTGTGGTCTGTGGGAAGAACACACATGCAATGACACTGGTGATATGTGGTTTGTGAGAAGAACACACATGCAATGACTCTAGCTGTAGTGCATGAAAAGCGCAGACATGCAATGAGACTGGTGGATCCATGTGTGGTTCATGGGAAGAACACACATGAAATGACACTGGTGGATCCATGTGTGGTCTTTGGGAAGAACACACATGCAATGAAACTGGTGATATGTGGTTTGTGAGAAGAACACACATGCAATGAATCTAGTTGTGGTTCATGAAAAGAGCAGACATGCAATGACAATGGTGGATCCATGTGTGGTTCATGGGAAGAACACACATGCAATGACACTGGTGGATCCATGTGTGGTCAGTGGGAAGAACACACATGCAATGACACTGGTGGATCCGAGTGTGGTTCATGGGAAGAACACACATGCAATGAGACTGGTGGATCCATGTGTGGTTCATGGGAAGAACACACATGCAATGACACTGGTGGATCCATGTGTGGTTCATGGGAAGGACACACATGCAATGACACTGGTGGATCCCTGTGTGGTTCATGGGAAGAACACACATGCAATGACACTGGTGGATCCATGTGTGGTCTGTGGGAAGAATACACATGCAATGAGACTGGTGGATCCTTGTGTGGTTCATGGGAAGAACACACATGCAATGACACTGGTGGATCCATGTGTGTTTCATGGGAAGAACACACATGCAATGACACTGGTGGATCCATGTGTGGTTCATGGGAAGAACACACATGCAATGACACTAGTGGATCCATGTGTGGTCTGTGGGAAGAACACACATGCAATGACACTGGTGATATGTGGTTTGTGAGAAGAACACACATGCAATGACTCTAGCTGTGGTTCATGAAAAGAGCAGACATGCAATGACACTGGTGGATCCATGTGTGGTTCATCGGAAGAACACACATGCAATGACACTGGTGGATCCATGTGTGGTCAGTGGGAAGAACACACATGCAATGAGACTGGTGATATGTGGTTTGTGAGAAGAACACACATGCAATGACTCTAGCTGTGGTTCATGTAAAGAGCAGACATGGAATGACACTGGTGGATCCATGTGTGGTTCATGGGAAGAACACACATGCAATGACACTGGTGGATCCATGTGTGGTTCATGGGAAGAACACGAATGCAATGACACTGGTGGATCCATGTGTGGTCTGTGGGAAGAACACACATGCAATGACACTGGTGATATGTGGTTTGTGAGAAGAACACACATGCAATTACTCTAGCTGTGGTTCATGAAAAGAGCAGACATGCAATGACACTGGTGGATCCATGTGTGATTCATGGGAAGAACACACATGCAATGACACTGGTGGATCCATGTGTGGTCAGTGGGAAGAACACACATGCAATGACACTAGTGATATGTGGTTTGTGAGAAGAACACACATGCAATGAACTCTAGTGGATCATTACGTGGTTTATGAGAAGAGCACACACCCAATGAACTCTAGTGGATCTATCTTGGCATAATTTGATGTATTGCACGATGTATTTCATTGTACAAGACACTCACTTTCCATTTTTATACTACTTAGTATCTTTCGTAGAAGCACAAACCTGTGCTCACCCTGTCTGCTACTCCCTGATTGGTTATCACAGTTGTCACGCGGATCGTGCGCACCAACCGTTGATTCTGTGCGAGCCAACGATGATCGTTGCACACGTCGTGCCCTTCACAGTACAGCATGAGACAACATGGATGTCTCCCTCAGCGAGACTTCTACAAGAAGGAACGCGATGTCGTCCATGGAAAAAGTCGTCGAGCGGTCATGTCATGTTTAATCAAGTCTGAAAAGCCTACTACTGCTACTACTACGCCACAACGCATGCATCATCGAGTGCACGGTTGTCGATGGACAGCTGCAATCTGAATTCAGGCAGGTCTGCTTATTTCTGGTCTAACCTCTGGCAAGATGAGTGCTTCATGAATAAATTCCCTCACCTTCTGTCCTATGCTAAGTCCACAAATATCAGTGTACATGACTTCCTTCATGCTGAATTCCTTGAGGATAACTTCCACCTACCTCTCTCTCAACAAGCTTACTTTGAATTTTTAGTCATGGAAGAAAGATGCCAGGATTTTAGGCATGCCAATTAGGAGGACACCCATGATAACTATATTTGGGGATCAGATAAATTTGAAGTTAAAAAGGCCTACTCAACCATGATTGGATACTCACCTTCACCACCAAATTTTTCTTGGGTTTGGGCAACCTCCTGTCAAAATAAGCACAAGTTCTTCTTCTGGCTTCTGCTTCTAGATAGATTGAATACAAGAAATCTCCTGAAGAGAAAGAATTTCATCCTTCCTGATTACAATTGTGTGACATCCAACTGCTACTCAGAAGAATCAGCTAATCATCTATTCTGGGATTGTCCTTTTGCAAAAAAAATGCTGGGACCATATTTCCAGAAACAGAAATGCAAATCTAACAGGATTGGAAGCTATTTCAAACATCAAAGAAAAGTTACATCTACCATTTGCAATGGAGATCATTATCATGACTTCCTGGGGTATCTGGATTTGCAGAAATGAGAAGATTTTTAATGACAAAAGACCTACATTGGATAGATGGAAAGCAATTTTCTATCAAGAAATGAGATGGATACAATTCAGAATCAAAGGAAAATACAAGGAGAAATTCAAAGCCTGGCTCAATCAGCATTTAGATCAGGGATAGAATAGAATTTTCTTAGCATAGCATATATTAATGTCGCTATTTTGATCTACCTTAGATCATTGCTCATTGTAACATACCCATATTTTATAATAAAAATTGTAGTGGGGATTCTTCCCTACTGTTTTACCTCAAAAAAAAGGACAGCTGCAATTTATTGCCACTTGATTTTAATAAGACATATCCCATTTTTTACGCAGCGGCTCTCAATAGCCAATTTTAGGGCCGTGTCAAACTTCGTACATAGAAATTGTGTGTGTCCTTTGCATGCGGCTCAATACAGAACTGCCATGCATGGCTCAGGAAAAAAACGTGACGTACCATGCACGTGTCGCAGTGCACAGTGCAGTCGACTGCGCAGCGCGTTGCACGGTGGTGCAACGAAAAGTGCCTTGCTTCTATCCACCTTAACTATAGAGCCCCTCTCCACACACCCACTCGCACTCTCGCTCACTGTCCCCACGCAACCCTCTCCACTATCCCACCAGCATCCGCAAACTCCCAAGAATACCCCGTCCGCGCCGGCGATGGCTGAGGAGGATAAGGTGGCCATCGTCGCCTCCGTGGCCGCCGGCGAGGAGGCCCCCGTCTCCTTGCTGGTCCCCCTCAACACGTTGAAAGCATCCACTGTCCCTATCCAGGCCCCAGTCGAGGCATCGATGGCAGCCGCCGTTCCCGTCCAGGCCCCCGTCCCATCTACCGACGGAGCTGCCAAAGAGGAGCCCCCCCGTCGGTCACAAGCAGATCACGCACTTCTTGGGCACCTATGATCCAGATAAGTACATCGCTCCGCTGAACCCCTACGACACTGGCATCGACGACCTATGGTCGGAGGTAACTAGGGTTTGCTCCCCTCCACTAGTTCTTCTACCGTTTGTTAGAAATAATGGGCTAATCTATTTAAAATTTAGCTAGTATTATCATGTTTAATATTCTGGAATTAATCATGGAAATTGTGCCTAATTATCCAACACCGTTCCCATCGTTGGATGCTAGATCTTGGTTTATTAGGATTCGCTTGTTTGCATTTCGATTGCTCGATCTTCTTACACCATCTACTCCCCCATTTTCCTTTTCTTACAATAGGTTTCCGGCAGCGACGTCTGCAGCGATGACGAGTCCATGCAAACCAAGGCTCGTCAGGTGCTGAGGAGGCTGCGGGCCGGCAAGTACGACGACTACCTCACGGGCCCCTACTACAGCTGCCCCTTCCGCAAGGGGATCGCTTACTGCTTGACGAGTCGTGCTGCCGACGGCACCGACTTCAACACCTTACTAAAGCATGCAGAGGCCACGGTCTCCAGCATCCACAAAGGCGGCAAGCGCGAGATTGTGAACATCAATGCCTACATCGCTGAACACCGGGCTCTCGGCATTCACCTCTGAAACCTCCAGCGGGTGGCCATCAAAGAGGGTCGCATGCCTCCAATCAGGCCCAATGCCCCAAGATCAAGGGACTAGGCAGCAAGAAGTGGCGGAGGCGCCAGAGGGAGATGGAGGCGCTAGCGAATGAACCGGTTGGATGTCAAGTTGGATGTATCTGCATCTGCGGCGGCTGCTGCTGCTAAGCAGCTTCTTTTGCTTTTCTATATTTTGCTTGCATCATATTTCTGGCTGAATGCATCGAACCTCGTTAATCAACCTACTACTTTCTATCGCTATATCCTATTTAGCTGCACACAGCTATATCTACATTTGTTTTGTTTTCTGAATGAATGTATTCTGCCTGGTGTGATTTGCTGCTTTAGATTTGCTACCTGATCAGAGGCAAAAAGAGGTCCAAAAGGGAACGAATTATCGAAGAGAGAATCTTCTCTAGATTTGCTACCAATTTGGGAAAAATGAAACATATCTATTTAGCGAGAGAGGAAAAGGGTACTCTTTCAAACCGCCAGTTAACGAGCTACCATCTTGACGAGGCCCCATCTTGACGTCTCCCTCTACAAGAAGGAACACGATGCCATCCATGGAAAAAAGTCATCGAGCGGTCATGTCACGTTTAATCAAGTCTGAAAAGCCTACTACTGCTACTACTACGCCACAACACATGCGTCATCGAGTGCACGGTTGTCGATGGACAGCTGCAATTTATTGCCACTTTATTTTAATAAGACACATCCCATTTTTTACGCAACGGCTCTCAATCTCACTTCCAACTGGGGCCCACCGTAAGAAGCTTGCACGCGCTAGCCGGAGGCCGAACAGTTGAGCTCGACGAGACCTAATGTTTCCGGTTCATCGAGTCACTCGCAGCCATCAACACATCCCTTTACCGAATCTATCACAACCCCACAAATCTCGCCATATAGCCACCTACCTTCCCCTCTACATTTCCACTTTTAACTATCGCCAATTTTAGGGCCGTGTCAAACTTCATACATAGAAATTGTGTGTGCGCCCTTTGCATGCGGCTCAATACAGAACTGCCATGCATGGCCCAGGAAAAAAACGTGACGTACCGTGCGTGTGTCGCGGTGCACGGTGTAGGCGACTGCACGGCGCGTTGCACGATGGTGCAACGGAACGTGCCTTGCTTCTATCCACCTTAACTATAGAGCCCCTCTCCCCACACCCACTCCCACTCTCGCTCACTATCCCCACACAACCCTCTCCACTGTCCCACCAGCATCCGCAAACTCCCGAGAATACCCCGTCTGCGCCGGTGATGGCCGAGGAGGATAAGGTGGCCATCGTCGCCTCCGTGGCCGCCGGCGAGGAGGCACCCATCTCCTCGCCAGCCCCTCTCGATGTGTTGAAAGCAGCCGTTGTCCCTGTCCAGGCCCCAGTCGAGGCATCGATGGCAGCCGCTGTTCCCGTCCAGGCCCCCGTCCCCGCTACCGACGGAGTCGCCAAAGAGGAGCCCCTCGCCGGCGAGGAGGCCCCCGCCGGTCACAAGCAGATCACGCACTTCTTGGGCACCTACGATCCAGATAAGTACATCGCTCCGCTGAACCCCTACAACACCGGCATCGACGACCTATGGTCGGAGATAACTAGGGTTTGCTCCCCTCCCCTAGTTCTTCTACCATTTGTTAGAAATAATGGGCTAATCTATTTAAAATTTAGCTAGTATTGTCATGTTTAATATTCTGGAATTAATCATGGAAATTGTGCCTAATTATCCAACACCGTTCCCATCGTTGGATGCTAGATCTTGGTTTATTAGGATTCGCTTGTTCGCATTTCGATTGCTCGATCTTCTTACACCATCTACTCCCTCATTTTTCTTTTCTTCCAATAGGTTGCCGGCAACGATGTCTGCAGCGATGACGAGTCCATTCACACTAAGGCTCGTCAGGTGCTGAGGAGGCTACGGGCCGGCAAGTACGACGGCTTCCTTAGGGGCCCCTACTACAGCTGCCCCTTCCGCAAGGGGGGCGCCTACTGCTTGACGAGTCGCACCGCTGGCGGCACCATCTTGAACACCTTACTGAAGCATGCAGAGGCCGCGGGCTCCGGCATCCACAAAAGCGGAAAGCGCGAGACCGTGAACATCAACGCCTACATCACTGAACACCGGGCTCTCAGCATTCACCTCCAAAACCTCCAGCGGGTGGCCATCAAAGAGGGTCACATGCCTCCAATCAGGCCCAAGGCCCCCAAGTCCAAGAAACTGGGCAGCAAGAATTGGAGGAAGCGTCGGAGGGAGGAGGTGGAGGCGCGGGCGCTTGCAGGATGTGCCTGTAGCTGCGGTGGATGCTGGTGCTCCTAAGCAGCTTGTTTCTAGCTATATCCTATTTTTGGCTGAATGTATCGAACCTCGTTAAGCAACCTACTTTCTAGCGCTATATCCTATTTAGCTGCGCACAGCTATATCTACATTTGTTTTGTTTTTTGAATGAATGTATTCTGCCTGGTTTGATTTGCTGCTCTAGATTTGCTACCTGATCGGAGGCAAAAAAAGGTCCAAAAGGGAACAAAATATCGAAGTGAGAATCTTCTCTAGATTTGCTACCAATTCGGGCAAAATGAAACATATATGTTTAGCGAGAGAGGAAAAGGGCACTCTTTCAAACTGCCAGTTAAGAAGCTACCATCTTGACAAGCTACAAGACACATATATAAACATAACACAACGAGGGTTAAATTTATTTTACTAGTATCACTTGAGGCGCTAGACATCTTGGCAAGCTAACTGAGTTCCACAAAACAGAAACATAACACTGACAAGTAAAATTTAATTCACTCCTCATCAGACCACTGGAGGCGCTTGCCATCGTTCCTAGGCGACGAACTGCGACCATTCCAGGTACTCCACATCTCACGAACTGCTTTGTCCCAATTGGCATCTACCTTGGCTTTCCTATCTTCAGCGTCCTGCGGCACAATTAGCGGTGCATCACAGGCCTGATTGTTGCTGCTAGAAGATGATGCCTCTCTATTTGCCGCTTCAGCTGCAGCCTCTCTATCAGCTGCTTCTTCAGCTGCAAGCTCTCTTTCAGCTGCTTCTGCAGCCTCTCTGTCAGCTTCTTTAGATGCAACCAATTTCTTTGCATATTCAACTTCAAACTCAGCTTTTCCGCATTTTCTACAAAGGGCTCCCCTAAGCTCGTCTTCCCTCTTGCAAACAGGGCAAAACACGAGGTAACATAGAAAAATGGATCTTCTTGTACAGTTGGTAGGTCACGTAAGCATCTATGGCTGCATACTTCAGGTTTATATAAACAACGGCCACTCGTCCCAGAAATCGTGCCTATCCGTAGGGAAATCTTCCTTCATTTTGTCGTACGACTCATCGAGGATTCTAGTTGCGAGTGATGCCATTCCATCCTTCTTCGAGCCCCCTAGGATCTTGGCAAGACGCTGAATATCGATCCAGTTGTGCGTAGGAATTATAATTTCCTCTTGATACAATTTCGAAAAATCAGTTGTTGTGTCGACAGTGCAGAAAACAATTCCCTTTTTTACAAGGAACTGGCGCAGCGCCGAACATTTCTTATCAGTCCTGAAAGTATGTAGTTTGTCATCACCAAAATTTGTAACTACAAATATTTTTTCAATGCCAGATCATCATCTCAATATAATTTTGAAAAGTTTAGTAAATGCAAGATCAAGATTCTCAACATTGTATTGTCATAATTTATTTGGTTTTGCTATTTCTCAGTCGACTGAACGAGTTCACATTTCTTTTAACTACGGTTGCACTTTTCTTAGGTGATTGAGACTAAAGAAAATCTCAGTCGATTGAGACATAGGCAAACCCTAATTTATTTGGTCCTAAGTAAAATCCAATAGTTGCAAGATGAGCAAGTGGATAAAGAACAAGAGGAGAAAACCCTAAAAACGTTTAGCTACAGAGGGCAGATCTACAAACCGGGAGAGGTGGTAGACGAGGACGTGTTTCCGCATGGCCAGTTGAACGACGGTGACTTCACTCCCTTCATATGGGTGCTCCGGGGTTTACTCGAGGTCCAATCCCACAAAGTTGTCCTCGTCTATCCCAATCCAACCCTCGTACATCCTCAGGACACGCACCACTGTCTCCTCCTCATTGGTGTAGACAACGTCTATCTTCTTATTGTCATGGGTAGTGAAGCTTGTCTCTAGAGTGCGTAGATCTTTCATGGTGTGCGGCAAGGAGAAGACGGGAAGAAGATAGTAGATGACAGGAAGAAGAAGAGTGGTTTCTGCGAGGCAGTGGAACGGTGGAACCGTCAATGCGCTTTTATGGTAGGGATTAACAATTGGGACGGAAGTCCAAGGAGAGACGTGTGGTGGTGGCCGTTCCAGCTTCTGAGTAAACAAAAAATAATTGTAACACCGATACATGGGCCCTGTTTTGTCACGTCAATACACTGGGTAGGGGGTGTTGTCCTATCCACTGTGCCAACGCTGCAAGCCTACGTGACAGCCACCCCGCCTAAGCGACGGGAGCAACATAACGGTGAACTGATAGGGGGGCCCAACTTGACGCCCGTTAGCCTGTTTTTTGTATTGAAACATAAAGTTCAATTCGTGCCGAAAAAGACCCTCTGAGTATTTGGCACACCAACTGTAGTCATCCTGGCTTATTTCAGGGAACTTAGGTACCGCGTTGCCTGTACACCCCAACTTTCGGGCCGCAAAATGATATTCTCCGTCTTGGGCACTACCCATATTCTAGTTCCTGAAGGATGGATCCTTGCCCAATGAGGAAGTGCTTTCAAGGCAAATTCAGAGGAGAGCAAAGGCATACACGATTATCAATGCCGAGCTATACAAGAGGAGTGTCACTAATGTCCTACAACGATGTGTTGACCCGGAAGAAGGGCTTGACATCCTCCGAGATATACATAAAGGGGAATGTGGGCATCACGCCTCATCCAGGGCCTTAGTGGCAAAAGCTTTCCAGCATGGATTCTACTGGTCAAGTGCCTTAGAACAAGCAGAAGATCTAGTAAGAAAATGCAATGGTTGTCAGAGGTATGCTACCAAGACACACATGGGAATGTCGGAGCTCAAGACCATACCAATTACCTGGCCATTTGTTGTATGGTGTTTGGATATGGTTGGTCCATTTAAGCCGGCGAGAGGAAATATGACCCATATCTTGGTTATGGTTGACAAGTTTACGAAATGGATTGAAGTGAAGCCGATAAGAAAATGTGATGGAGCTACAGCCATGACATTCCTCAAAGATATCATCCTGAGATATGGCTACCCTCACAGTATCATAACAGATAATGACACCAATTTCGCTGAAGGAGCATTTGCGCGATTCTGCCGGGATAAGAAGATCTGGCTGGACGTTGCTTCAGTAGCCCACCCCGCATCGAACGGACAAGTGGAAAGATCCAATGGATTAGTGTTATCCGGGATAAAACCCCGGCTCATTGAGCCGCTACAAAGGTCAGCGGGGTGCTAGATAGAAGAACTACCAGCGGTACTATGGAGTTTAAGAACAACTCCGAATCGATCAACGAGCTATACGCCATTCTTTCTGGTATATTGGGCAGAAGCTGTATTACCAGCCAACATAGAGCATGATTCGCCTAGGGTCACCCAATACACAGAAGCCGAAGTGCGAGAAGACCGGCAAAATGATGTTGATCTGCTGGAAGAAGCGAGAGAATTGGCATTGTCCAGATCCGCCATATATCAACAAAATCACCGACGCTATCATAGCTGGAAAGTGAACCCCCGAGTCTTCCAGGAAGGTGATCTGGGACTTCGGCTGGTACAACGTACTATTGGCATGCATAAGTTATCCCCCCATGGGAAGGGCCATTCATTGTGAGCAAAGCATTGCACAATGACTCTTATTATCTCATCGATGCAAAACCACAGGAGAAGAACAAGGCGGACAGGTCTGGCGAGGAATCTAAGCGTCCATGGAATGTAGCCCTACTTCGTCCATTCTACACTTAGCAAAGAAGTGTGTGTATCCGAGTTACTCATATGACTGTATGTATGCTGGCAATGAGTTTATCAATGAAATCTTGGCACCTCGAGCAGTAACTCGGGGACTGCCTTAGTAATATTTGTTGTCTTCTATGTTTATTATTTATTTTTTATGTCGACTGGCTTAAGTTGCTTCTACCTAAGCCGGATTAGTAGTGTGTGAGCACCAAAAACTCAACTCTTCGACTTGCTGCTGTCCAACAAGAATTGGGTTCATGGCAAGCAAGAGAACAAGTTTGGAAGTGCGTAGCACATGAAAAATGACTAAGGAAAAGAACGTAATCGAGCCGACATTCTTTATTCGGACTAACCTTATGTTCACTTTATTTTTGCTGCGCTGGATTATTTTGAGCTAAGCCTAAAGTTTCCAAGTATTGTTAAGTCAATTTTCGAAACTCGGACTCGTAAGTCATAAAACCAAATCAAGGTAGATGCAAGTCGAGCCATGAAATTGAAGAAACAAGAAAATGACTACGCCCAAGTTAATCCGGCATGAACAACTTAGTAGCAAAACATAATCAATATGCTTAAATACATCTGCACCCGGCATACCGGGGGATCTGATAAATTTCAAAGTGTTTTTTGCTCAAGGAGCAGCAGCAGGGGGAGGTAACTCGGTGCCAGCGGGTGGAACTCCGGCTTCAGCATCATCGTCATCTTCATTCTCTTCAAGATCTAAGGATTCATCCTCTTCCTCCTCATCCGAACCATCTTCGACGTATTCGTCGTCAACGGCGTCGAGGAAGCTTGGTCCTTCGTTCCATTGGTGGATAGGGGCAAACTGGATAAGCTTGTGGGCACAAGTCTTGCACCGAGCAACCTAATCCGGATCATTTGACCACCTGGACCCGGTGCGTAAGCATTCGAGAACCTTCAGATCCAGTTTTTCATACCACGTGAGCACGAAGTGGAGGACGGTATCAGCTCCAGCGTGCACGGCGGATTCCCTCCAGAGGTCAAGCTGGGTCTCGCAATCTATAAGCCTATTGATAAGAACAGTGGATCCCTCCGGGACATCCTCGTCAGGCCAAAGGGCACGGAAGATCCGGACGGCTACATCCAGGAGACCCGAGCCATAGTTCTTCACAATTTCAATCCGGGCAGATAGGCTGACCAACAAGTCCTTCATGTCATAAGGAATAGTTTCAGACCCAGGACCAGTTGGGCACTACAACAGATCCTAGAATTGGTGACGAATTGTCTGGTGACAAAATTCAGAACCGTCACCGAAAGTAACCATAGGTGACGGATTAGTTTTGGGCGTCATGTATGCTTGATAATGCGTGACGGTCGCGTTTCGCGTCACGGCAAACCGTCGCCGATTATCCGCACGACCGATTTTAGAGCGTCGTAGATTAAGCCATCACCGATTGTTCGTGGGACCAACGAGTTAGCAATTGTGTTAAAAACGATAAAAGGGCAAAGATGGGTTTCGAACCGAGGACCTAGTACAAAGTAAAACGTTTTGTTACCGCTGGGCTACCGTTCGGTTTTTGAATTGTTTGATTGGCCTACCATTTTGTAAACTCTATGTGTAGTACGTGGCATCTACAAACACGGATCATTATAGTTAGGACTTGTGCGATCTTCCAAACAGTTTTCTTCTCTGTTCTTGCGAACGAGCGCCGTCAAGGGTATCCCTTGTCTAGGCGATCACGACATTCGCTGGCCCTTCATCTACAAGTCTCGGCGACTTGCGCCTACGCGATCACGACGATCGATCATGATCCCAGCTAGCGAGGCTTCGCGGCAGGCCGGCGCACGGCGATAGGAAGCACATGTGAGTTCCTTTGAGATCTGTTATGAAATTGATTTGGATTGGTGTTTATGTTACACATTGTGATTTATTTGGACTTTGGTAAATAATTTTCACATCGATTAGTACAAATTGAATGGCATCATGACTCGAGTGGAACACATTATATATATTTTTGTAGGCGATGGATCGACAGTGGATTACTCATGGGCGCAAGTTCACCCCTTTTTACATACAAGGTGTCCGCGAGTTTATGGAGTTTGCGCGCGCAAACTGCAACGAAGGTGCATCAATATTGTGCCCATGCCAAAAATGCCTTAATATTACGCAGCAGACTCAGGAAACTATTGAGTATCACTTACACGTCAATGGTATGGCCGTTTCGTACACAAAGTGGAGTTGTCATGGAGAAGATGATGGTCCTGATGAAAACTATGATCATAATTTGTATCAAAGCGATGACGATGATGATTATGATGATGGAAATGAGAATCATAATGATCATGTTGACAAGATGTTAGATGAGCTGCATGATTCTGGTGACAGAGGGCCAAGTGACACTAATTTCTATGCGAAACTCATCGAAGAAGCTAAGAAAGAGCTTAACGAGGGATGCACCACTGAGACGAGGTTGTCATTCATTATGAAGATGCTTTACGTGAAATCATACAACCGGGTCACAAATAGAGCTTTTGATCAATTTATGGCTGTCTTATGTGCTGCTTTGCCAAAAGTGAATTTTCCCAAGTCCTATGCTGAAGCTAAGAGTGTTCTTTCTGAGGTTGGGCTTGGTTATGACACAATTCATGTATGCAAGTATGACTGTGCTCTGTTTTGGGGAGACCATGCCAAAAAAACTCATTGTCCCGAGTGTGGATTTTCAAGGTGGAAAGACCCAGAAGCAAAGAGAAAGATTCCCCACAAGGTGCTTCGATACTTTCCTATAATCCCAAGGTTACAGAGATTTTTTGTTTCCAAGGAAGCATCAATGAACACCAAGTGGCACAAGGAGAAGAGGGTTGCACAACCGGGTATTTTGAGGCACCCAGCTGATGGTGAAGCATGGAAGCACTTTGACAAGGAGTTTGGATGGTTTGCTTCAGATGCCCGTAACATAAGACTTGGTATTGCGACAGATGGATTCAACCCATACGGAAACATGAGTAGTTCATATAGTATGTGGCCAATTTTTGTCATTCCATACAACTTCCCACCATGGATGTGCGTGGATCAATCCAACTTCATGATGTCATTGCTAATCCCTGGAAAAAATTCACCAGGAAAGGATTTTCATGTATTTATGCAGCCATTGATAAAAGATATGATGAAGCTATGGAGTGGCGTGGGCACATATGATGCGTGCACAGGTAGAGAGTTTCTGTTGCATGCTGCGTTTCTTTGGTCGATTCATGACTATCCTGGATATGCCACGATGTCTGGCTGTAGCACAAGAGGGTTTTTCGCATGTGCGCACTGCGATAAGGATCCTTGCTACGAGTCTTTGCATAATAAAATTGGTTATATTGGTCATCGTCGATTTCTGCCTCACGATCACAAGTGGAGGAGTAACAGAGCCTTCAATGGAAAACCTGAACCTAAGGATGCACCAACAAGTTTCACACTTGCAGAAAGAGAGGAGAGGGTACAGAGAGTTCAGGATTACAGGCCAGGGAAAAATCCATCAACTAGGAAGAGAAAGCGTGGCATGACTGGTGAGCCAACCTGGCACCTCAAGATCAGCTTATATGATCTGTCATACTGGTCAAGATTGAAGCTTGTTCACAACCTAGATGTGATGCACATTGAGAAGAACATATTGGACAATATCCTTGGTACCCTTCTTGAGCTTGATGGAAAGAACAAGGACACTATTGGTGGTAGAATGGTTTTGGAGAAATTTAATGTCAGGAAGAAGTTCTGGATGAAACCTGAGGCCAAGGGTTTTTCAAAGGAGAAAGCACCATGGATGCTTCAAAAGGAAGGCAAACAAAAATTGTGCAAGTATTTGGCCAACACTAGGTTCATAGATGGTTTTGCTGGAAACTTAGCAAGATGTGTGGACATCCCAGGGGGTAAAGTGCACGGTCTGAAGACGCATGACTGCCACATACTTATGCAGCGTGTGTTGCCAGCTGGTCTAAGAGGGATTGCATCAAAGGCGATGTATGAGACCATTGCTGAACTGGGAAACTTTTTCAGGGAGTTGTGTGCCAAAACTCTAAGAGCATCTGTGCTGCGTCGAATGAAGGTTGAAATTGTCATAATTCTTTGCAAGCTTGAGATTCTATTTCCCCCATCATTCTTTGATGTAATGGTGCACCTGGCTATTCATCTACCTGATGAGGCACTTCAGAGGGGGCCTGTTCAATATGGTTGGATGTATCCAGTTGAAAGAAGGCTCGGGTACCTGAAATCAACTGTGCTTAGCAAATCAAGGCCTGAAGGTTCAATTGCTGAGGGATATATCGTGGATGAGTGCTTGCATCATTGCTCTAAATTTTTGGGCGATGTCATAGAAACCAGACATAACAAGCCTAAGAGGAAACAAGATAAGAAACAAAGAGTTAATCCGCTAGAGTTTGATATTTTTTCAGATGGAGCCAGAGGTTTAGGACTATCCAAGTTGAAGTATTTTCCCAAAGAACTTGACAGTATGGTTTGGTATGTACTTCAAAACTGTGATGAGGCACAAAATTATATTCGGTAGGTCTATTTACCTTTTTATTAATCATTCAAAATTTTCAGTAATATTTTGTGTTATAGTAGTACCATTACTAATTTGTTTTTGATTTTTAGGAATTTTCGACAACAACTACAGAACAGGGGTGTTAACAACATTGAGGCAGAACTAGAGAAAGAATTCCCTGCATGGTTTAAAAAACATGTCAGTAATTTGGACAATGCTCCAGAAGATTTAAAATCACTAGCACTTGGTCCAGATGCTCGTGTAGTTATACACCCTATGTGCCATGTAAATGGCGCTAGGTTCCGTTCCGTCGAGCGTGAGAAGAACATGAGTACTCAAAACTCAGGCATAATGACAAGGGGATCCGTTTCTGACGAACAAGATCAAGAATACTACGGTGTGATGAAGGAGGTTCTTGAGTTACAGTACCCGATAAACAAGCACGGCGACAGATCCGTGTTCTTGTTCCGCTGTGATTGGTTTGACCTTGGAAGTAGGAAAACCACGGAGATGAAGGATGATGGATACTTTAAAAGCATCAATACGTCTATATTGTGGTACAAGAACGCCCCTTTCATATTAGCTCACCAAGCAGAAACTTGTTTTTACTTGGAAGACACAAAATTTGGTGATCCTTGGAAGGTGGTGCAAACTTTCAAGCACAGGAATGTATACGATGTTCCAGAAAAAGATGATGAAGGCAATGTAGGTGCATACCAGGAAGACCTAGGCTCGGAAGATCCCATTGTTCACCAAATTGAGGACGAGGAAGATGAATATGTTGATGATCATGAAGATGACATGGCTGATCGCTCTGATGATGTGATATTTGTTGACTCTCGGTCTGTTAGACAACTAGCAGGGAAAATGGTGTAAACAATGATATGGACCTGAGCGACAAAGAACAAGAAGACTTGGAACCGGTTGTCGATGAATTTGGGAGGAGCATTTCAGATGTTGATAGTGATATTGACTAGTACCTTGTGAAAATATGTTACTAAAATACTAGCACGCAGTTGTAATGTTTGATACTAGTTATGGAGACTATTGCATTCAATTCCCAGTAACCATGTTATACATAAAATTATTAATTACAATGATATATATGTTCGTACCTAGATGTTTTTGCTTGTTTTTGTCATACTTACTTCGAGTAGCAAAATAGATTTACTGGAGATAGATACTTCTTTATGTGACACAACCTACGCGACAGACATGTCCATCTAGTAAGTTGTGCACGCATAAAATTTGTAGCTCATAAAATATTCATAGATACCGATGAAATGAACTCAATTAACTCAATTTCACTATAATTGGCAGCAACGACAGACATAATATATTTCAGCTCATAAAAAATTTAATAGTACCATTACACTTAACCATGTCTTCAGACATACTAATGCCACATAATGAAAGGACCGTAAAATATTGTCTTAATATCTCATATTATTAGGTCGACAAATGACCCATGACCATCATAGTGAAAATGATCAAGGCTACTAAAGTTCCACATTTGGAACATAGAAGGCAAATAGGAAAGCCCCCTTACGTCCCACGTACAGCATGAAAAACATCTTGTCTCCAATTCGCCAAAAATCCTCCTCCTGTGACATCACTTCCCTCCACCCAGCGCAGCATACTCGGCCATCCTCAGGAGAAATTGAGTACGACCCTTTGACCTTTGTGTATTTATCACACACAATTGTGATATCACCATATTCAGCCATGTCTTCAGGGACAAGGCGTCGCGGGAGTTTCTGTTCTTGGTTCACATGCACAATGTAAACATTTATTAATCAGAAAATTACAGGCACAACAAAGTAGATCACTCATACTTACCAGCTCTTTCTTCCTGCAATTTGTCCAGCTTAATGTGTGGATTAGAGCCTCACATTTTCCAACTTGATAAGGCCCAGCTCCATGTTCATCAACCAGCGTGTCAATGATGTCAACATTGCTGACCACTGACTTCATCATTCTCCAGTTAATTATGGTTCCATCAGTGGCATGCATAGCGTCAAGTATGCCTTTCTTATCCTGGGTCAGATTGTAATATGCTGTACAAGTTCAAATACTTAATTAAATGAATATTACTAAATCAAAATTAAGATTAATGCATGGTAGGTACGTCAACATTAAGATTGTTTAGGAATAAGGAAAAAATATCGTTCTAAACACAAAGAAACTACTTCTTTTTTCATCAGGAAAAAACTAGAGACAATTCCATCGGTGACATTCTACATATTACAAAGTAGACTAGAAACCGAGCAAAATGGGTGAACCTAAATATTTTAGTGGATCTACATATATACATCCATTTTATACAAACTCGTAAACATCGTATATTTGTAAACGGAGGGAGTACTTCAAATAAGCAGTTACTTACATGGGTGGGTGATCGGTAGGTTGATCGACGTCACAGGGGTAGATGGACCTTGTGTGTCGGTAGAGAAGACAAGCTCCGTTCCAACATCCAGATTGTAGACTCTAGCAAATTCTCTCCAATATTGGCCTTCAAGATATGTTCTGCCATCCTTGTTGATACAATTAACATTGAATTCGATCCCTTCTTCCATAACCACCTCGACCACAAAATCATTCTCGTGGTCGACAGAGTCGATGGCAAACTTCTTAAGGAAATTCGTTCTAGCATAGCAGGGTATTAACTGAAGAAAAATGGAACATGTTTACTACATGACAAACTAACAGATGCTATAATTTATGAAAAAAGGGTGGAACAGAAAAGACTGATGATAATACAAAAAAAACCAGTACCGTCATTTCTTCAAAATTCTCTACAAAGGTGAGAACGAAAAGGGACTTGATCTTGTCGCCCAAGCCGCACAGACCCTTGGTGTCAAAACACCAAAGACACTACAAATCAACAAAGAAAATTTAAAGATCATTGGCCGTATATTTTTGTCCAAATAGATCCAGTACATGCGAAGTAGATAGGTTAGATTTTTACCGCAACGATCTTGCCCTTCGCCATCCCTCTCTCGACAGATCTGCGGCCTAGGCAAAGGTGGTTTAGATGACGGCGCTAACTCCAACTATGCCTTTAGGGTTTGTTCGAGGGAGAGCGTATATATATATATATATGGTCCGACTATGCTTGCATGCCGGGCCTGGACCCTGTTGTAAGCTTAATTTGTGGGCTCGACGTGATTAGCTTTAGCCGTTAGGCAAAACAAGGAAATATACTGATTATATTTAGTGCGCAGAGCAAGAAAATTGATTTGGTTTTTATTGCTCTGACTTAGTCGTCATAGTTAGGTCCTGTAAGATCCTCCAAAATAGAATCTTGAGACTAACAAGGAAAGAATTAGCTATATTAATTAAATCCTTTACTTAGAATATTTTGCAAATTTTATGAAAAGTATTGGAAATAAGGAGTTTGCCTTTCATGTTTGTGGTTGTTTTTAGACATTCTGAAGGATCATAGTATGTAAAGTACATAAGTTTCTGGTTTGAGATTGGTTTCAAAAACTTTTTGTAGTCCAAACTTACTTCAAACTTTCTTAGCTACAAAATAAAGCATCAAACCATCTAATTTAGTAAACAAATGCAGTGTGCATCAACATGAGAATTCAGATAACAAGTGCACCAGTAACGCAACAGCAAACTCCATACACATTAACATAGTCTTAAACAACTGGGTATGATTGCCCAGCTTCCACCATACATAATAAAAACTTAGTCTTCAAACAGCACACAGTTTCTCTTCATCTCTAGGGGGACAACACAAACATAAACTAAACTTGTGGAAACAGAACATGAGGGCCAACAGCAGGACCGATAACCGGGATGAGGCCACCCTTGACGTACTTGTCGAGGAATCTGCCAAAGGCGGCATGCTTCGCCTTGGTGTGGCCCTTGTGCTTCTGCCTGCTGCCTACGCTAACGCCATCCACGTGCTGGATCATGCTCTCTAAGTTCTTGGTGATGACCCTGCCGCAGAATGGGCAAGATAGCTCCCCGCGGCTGCGGAAAGGTATCTGGCCACTCACCAGCCGCTTAAGAACAAAGCGGCTCTTGCGGTCCCTGTCGTCCTTGCCGTGGCCCACATCGTCAGAGTCTTCCTGTGAATTTTGAAATACGTAAGAAGTGAGATAAACAGGAGCACAACAATGATCAAATGAAATAAGCTATAAAAATTAACAATGCTGCCAAAATTATTCTAAATTGTTGCGGTGATAGTACTAAAATTTGATGAATCAAGGACAGTTTTGTGTTGCGGTGATAGTACTAACATTTGATGAATCGAGGATAATGTTGTGTGACCAATATTTGATGAATCGAGGACAGTTTTGTCTTATCATGTCTAGTGAGTGCTGGAACGCCTGAGCGTTCATTTCTATCTGCTTCAAAGTCCATAATGGATAATTTATTAAAGAACAATATTCTTTGGGGACATAATTCAAGGCATGTGAACTTTAGGGGCAAATAACCAATTTTGCCTAAATAAAATTCTTGCAATCATAATCTCTAGAATGAAAGAAGACTCGGATGAATTTAAGTTTCAAACGCATTGATCATTACACATTAAATTCCATTCATCAGATCAATCATGTCTTCCCAAATAAAATTCTTGTTATCATAATCTCTACAATCAAATTAGACTCAGATGAATTTAAGGCACTTAATGATGAATCATTTACAAGTTAACTACCTTAACACATTCAGAAAGTTATCTGATAACTATGAACCGATAGATATCATATGAACAATCATAATAAGTAGAATTAAAGAAGGCTTGGATGAATTTAAGTTTTAAACGCATTGATCGTTACACTAAACAGGATACTAATTCAAACACACTATGGAATCATCACATTAATAAGCAGCAAATTTAGATAATGGTAATTATGAATTCCATGCATCAGATCAATACTTTATTCCCAAACAAAATTCTTGCTATCATAATCTCTACAATCAAATTAGACTCAAATAAATTTAAGTCGCTTGTGTTGATCAATCATGTGCAAGGTAACTACCTTAACACATTCAGAATGTAATCTGATAACTATTAACTGATAGATATCATATGAGCAATCATAATCACTAGAATGAAACAAGACTCGGATGAATTTAAGTTTCAAACGCATTGATCATTACACTTAATAGGATACTAATTGATACACACTATGGAATCAACACATTAATAAGCAGCAAATTAAGAAAATGGTAATTATAAATTCTATGCATCAGATCAATCTTTTCTTCCCAAACAAAAATCTTTGTTATCATAATCTCTACAATCAAATCAGACTCGGATAAATTTAAGGCGCGACATTCAGAAATTAATCTGATAACCATGAACCCATATATATCATATGAGTAAGAATACTATATGGCAGATCAAATCAAAGTCAACTACAAAGGAACCGTACGAACCCTAGAATCAAGAATATCTAGAAGACCACCTAGACAGCACAAATCAATCTACCCTATGAACAAACCCTATGTGAATAGTAAGATGAACATAGGAGATCGAACAGAACAGCTCAGAACCTCGGTGCCATCGTCGGAGGCCTCCTCCTTGAACGGTACATCTTGTTTGCGGGCTTGTTCATAGAGGTACTCGATGGAGTCAGGGTCTTCGCCGTCATAGTACTCATCGTTCGGCACGACGATGACCTGGCGGCCTGCATGCGGGTTCTGTAGATCTGCCGCGGGAGCCACGACGTCCTCCTTCTTCTCATCATCAACGGCGACCACGACCGGTATGGTGGAGTACGCAATGGTCACGGCACGCCGACGAGCGGTTGGTGCTCCCGAAGAAGACTCCTCGCCCTCCACCGCGGCGATGACCGTGGGTGCATCGCCAGAGCCGCCGACCGCCTTTGACTCTGGCTCGTCTTCACGAGTGCGCTTCATCTTGCAAATTCACTAAGGGATGAGATTGGTGGTGTGGTGGTGGGAGCGGATTGGGGTTTTGGCAGATTGGGGAAGAAGTGGACGATGGTGGGAGAGACGATGAGACCGATGTGTTATATAGATGCTGGCGGTTCGGTTTCCTCTGGTGCACGTGTGGGTGTGGAATCGTGTAGTCCTGCATGTAGTCCACTTTCCCATTGCTTTTACATTGGACCCACGCATGACATTTGGGAGAGTGGTGCGTTGCAACGGAAATCTCTAAAATTCTATATTATATAAATTCAGAATGTAATCTGATAACTATTAACTGATAGATATCATATGAGCAATCATAATCACTAGAATGAAACAAGACTCGGATGAATTTACGTTTCAAACGTATTGATCATTACACTTAACAGGATACTAATTGATACACACTATGGAATCAACACATTAATAAGCAGCAAATTAAGAAAATGGTAAAAAAGTAAATTAAAATTAAGCAAACAGGATACTAATTGATACAAATTAAGCAAATTAAAAAAATCGAAAAAAGTAAAACATTGGCCATGTGTCTTACATTGTACCCTAGTTTGCACAAAAAATAATAAACCTTGAGTTTGTTGAATGAAAGTTGAGGTTGCTCTCTCACACTTGGTTTCAAGTGTGAGTCTCATGTGCAAGTACCCAAATTACCTAGGATATGCCCAACTCCATGGCATACTTTCTCAGAATGGTCTAAGATTGGGCATGTAGGTGTATCTTATCATAGCACACATTTCATCTTTTGGGTTTTTGGTCCAATTATGATTTCAAATACCATTTTCCATTTTAATAATTGAAATTCAACTACATTTTGTAATGTTATATGTGTGTTCAGTTGTGTTTGTGCACTGGCTATACTAGTTCAAAGGAATATGATTGTCAACAGATATAAACTTGCCTTGATGAAAGTATAGAATTGTAACCACAGATGCCATCGGTACTCACTCAAACTTTTGCCCAAACTCACTCAACATGAAAGTCTATACAATTTCAGTCAAACTTTTGCCCAAACTCACTCAGACTATAACCACAGATGCCATCGGTACTCGCATGCACCGATGCTAGTGTAACTGGACCCACATGTGTCATCAGGGTCAAATTTTGCCTAAACTCAGCCAAACAGGAACCACAGATGCCATTGGGTCCCACATGCACCAATGCTAGTATAAGTGGCTCTGTTTCAAATTTTACTATGTAATATGCACTATGCACTGTCAAACCTGTTATAAGTGAGTTGATCAGAGCATTGATCTGTAAAACTGTCAAATATTTGTAAATTATTGATATATATACCAATATGTGCTGCTCTTTTTTTTAAAATCATTATTTAACAAACCCGCTAAATGGGCATAGCGCGCTATATCTCCGCTATAGCTTTTGATAGCTTTTAAAATCGGCGCCGCTAAATCAAATAGCCCGCTATTTTAAACATTGATAAGTGGGTCCCACATGCACCAATGTTAGTATAAGTGGGTCCAACATGCACCAATGTTAGTACAAATAATAGTTTACCTAATTGGGGAAAAAATCTATCCCTATAGATATCCTAGCCCCTGCTCGTACTTTCCCCAAACTGCTCCTCTCCATCCGCATCTCCGCATCGCCGCCGCATCTCCGCACCACCGTGGTCGTCCGCATCGCCTCCGTCTGGATCATCCAGCCACCGATGACCGTATTTCTGCAACCCCGCCACCGCGCTTCTCCACAGCCACGCCGTCGCGCATCTCCACAATGCATCCGCCGCCCGTAACGACGTGCACGTCCGCATCGACTCCGGCCACACCACCGCGACGCCGGCCCATCGGCGTTGACCGCATCTCCGCAACCTTGCTCCGTGCTGAAGGTGAGCCCAATCATGTTGGATTTACTTGTGCTGCCCACTGAAATCATGTCTGCATTGTTTGTCCAGTAGGGTTTTCCACGAGCTATGTGCTGAAGCTAAATTTCCCATGAAAATACACTAGTGTACCTACTGGAATAATTCCTGCACATTACAATCCCATGAATCAAACACTACTGGAAGGAAACATTGCATAAGGTCTAAACTCTACAATGCATGTGTAGGAAAATATATTAGGGCTCGTTTGGCTCCTATGCATTCATTTCATTTGGTTGAAATGAAATGAAATAAAATCCCCATGTCACTTCATTTGGATGGAATTAAATTCCTTAATGAATTTTTATGTTTGGCTGCCACCTGGAATTTTGAAATGAAATGATTTACAGCTTCTGTTTAGCTGCCATTTTAAGCCAATTGTGAAATCAACAACACATTTGGCTTCAAAATTCAATTACATAATGTAAATAAAATATGATATTTTCAAAATAAAAATCAACTACAACATGAATAAAGATCAATGTATCCACAAATACACTTGTCTGCTCATTATATCAACACAGCTTGATCAATGATGTTGTCATTGTTAGCGTTCTCGTCCTCCATTTCCGCACGGCTTTCAGCTGCAGTCCTAGATCCCGCTCAGTAGCTCGATCTCTTGAGTAAAGTGTGCTAATTATATCCCAATACTTGATAACCTTGTACTTATAGGAAGTTGCATCGTTGTGTGCCTGCAAATAAGAGAAACTAGAACATGTTAGAACATGTGCCACTTCTTGAAAATCTTATCCAAGGGTGAGCAACAGATAACACTTGTGAATAAATGTTTTCCTAATAGGTAGGAATACACTATAGCTAGAACTTAGCACATCAGGCATGAAAAAGTAAATCTAATGTACAATACTGACAAGCTAGAGATTCAAAGTGAAGTTTGGTGGTGGTCCATTTCCTTGGTGCACAATAATGCATCATTCTACCATGACCAAGATGACCAGATCACATTCATTCTCTCCATCAAACATAACAAGTTTAGCTAGCTACATCTTGATATGAAAAATGGAACTTGTTTGGACACACACATATATAGATGATAAATTAGTTAGGCATGACATGTCTTAAGAAATTGTCGATGCCAGAATTATGGATGGATGTTCATGTGTAGAAAATACCACATGGTTGTTTTCCTTGTTGCAAGGAAATAACTCGCAGTAAGCAAGGTCCAGAGCATGAATGACAATGAACCAGAAACACATGCCTAGAAAGTACAACCACATGATGCATAGAGGGACAGTTTTGGGGTCGGCTGTACCACATGCAACCACAACATCGGAAATGGAAGAACCTACACTAACTTGCCATCTCTAATGTGCTAAATCGCTGAAGCATTATATTCTGGTGACTAAAACAGAACATAATTACTAGCTATGATCTGTTTCTATAAGAAATAGGCCTAAACTTCCTAGTCTCCCAAAAAAGATCGGCCATCTAGCTACTATATATCGCAAGAACTAATGTAGTACTTATGATGTTTCTAAAATCCAACACAGCAAAGGTAGTTCTTAGAGAACTTATATCTGACAGAATAGGAGTCTGGAGCTTTCCTATGCTATGACTAGTGCTTGTAGCATTGAAATAACTTGCAAGTATTTGCAGAAACAATATTTGTATTGTTGTGATGAAATACGTTGCTGTGACGCTGTAATACCTATAATGTGTTTCCTACACTTTTACCATTTGTTAATGTGTGCTAAATTTGTATATGCAGCCCATTCTTTAACATGGCAGGAGCATCTTCGCAGAAGCGTGATCTCGGACCACTCATCGCCCAAAGATGTCAGCTTACTGAGAGTGAGCAAGAGCATCTGCTGGAACTTCAATCGAACATGGGCAAAATTGTCGGGTTGCCATTCGTAACCCGCTTGACCAAAACGAATCTTAAGTTGTACCACATGGTACATTCATATAACTTTCTTTTAATTCTTTTTTGTTGCCATGCGTGTATGCAATTTGTCTATGTGGTTTATGACATCGACTTACTAACTTATATATCTTGTTTTGTATTGATCAGAAATTGCCTAAGAAGGTTGTTAATGCTCTACAAATCTGCGAGGGAGGCTCAACTGGAGTGTGTCTTCCTAAAGAGGAGATCACCCCCATCGGATTCAAGATAGAAAAGGATGATCGCCTCTTCTTCGATCCAGATGGGTGGAAGTGTTTCGTACAGAGCACAGATCTAGAAGAGGGACAAGTTGTTCTCATATACTCGAAGAAAGTGCATTCAGAAGGGTGGCGTAACTGAGAGGGTTTCGTCTTCATATTTAGAAGAATAAATGATTTGTCGCCTACGCCGGTGTCCATGCTCAGGGGTGCCAAGGCGACGGCGGGCAGGGGACATGAAGGACAGACGCGTACGCCGGCAACGCGCGTTGTCCGTCGTACGGGTAGGGGCAGCGGCAAGGGCAGGGCCACTTCTCTGTCGCCAATGCCATCGCCGTCGCCATCGCCGTCGCCGTCACCGTCGCCGTCTCCACCACCCCATCTGTCGTTGTATCCGAACCCTGACTTTATGTTCATCCGCATCCTTCACGAGGACAAGTGGGACAAGCTCTCCCTCTGCCATGCTTTCAAAGATTACATCAGCGGCGACCAGCCCAACACTGTGCGCGTACGGGAGCGTAACAGCAGGCTGACCTTCGATGTGGAGATGTATTTCGATCATCGAGACGGCCCCTTGTACCTCCACAGGGGCTAGCCCAAGTTCATCAAGTGCTACACTATTTCACTAGGCAACATCCTGGCGTTCGACTACTATGCTGGCAACAGGGAGCTGGTCGTCACAATCTACGGCGGTAGGCTCTCCCGCCGGGAGTACGACACCAGCAGCGACGACGATAGCAACGATGATGGCAGTGGCGGTGACAGGGACACGCAGACCATGCCCGTCAAGGAGGAGGAGATGTCAGAGGGCTAGTACGGACGTCCAGACCGTGTCCTGACCCTATCAGATTTCCATGTCCGCCTCTTCCTAGACTAGGAAGAGGATATAGGATTAAACTTACCCTGATGCACTCTGTTTAAGTTTTCCTCATACACTATGCTTAAGTCTAATATGTAAGACTAAAAATGCCTTTTCTACCCTGTTGCATGTGCATCAAGGTGTGACCAAGCAGATCCGCCCCTGTTCCTAGTTGCAAAACTATTTGCTGAGTTTCTGGGTGTAAAGTCTAATGAGATCACCTACCTTTTGGTGGATGTTAGAAAATTTTGCTGGCTTCATATCTAATATGTGAAATAATTCTGCTCTTCTGTTTGTTTTTCGAATCAATGAGGTTTACTTGTTTAAGTGATATTGTGCTTCAGCTTTCAAGTTGGAGTTGTGGAATGAAGGAAACTAATGGTATTGTTTGCTCAGTAATCCAACTGTTGTATGTGAATGAACATATTTTGTTTTCCTTTTCATATATAAACAAATGACTTATTCAAATAATTTAATATGGTTCATGGCCAAATAAATTTATAGTACAATGAATTAGAGATAATCCCAGCTTGTAAACCATATTACAAATTCCGCACGGGAGGTCTAAGTAGTGGCAAAACCTAAACCGTTGCATGTGTTAGGATTTATTTAATTACAGTATGTAATTAGAGATAATCCCCGCTTGTAAACCTCCCGTTCTGTTCCCTTTGTTTTTTCCAATCAAATTTACAATAAATGGTTTTCGTTCCCTCCACTTGTGTACCGAAATTTTTTGTTCCCACCTCTTTTGTTTTCCACCCGCCCGCCCATTTTGGCGCTAACAATTTGCCGCCCCCACGACACTTTAAAAACAGCGTGCCCCCACCTCCCGCATACCCATCCCCTAATTCCATTCCTTGTTCACCGCCCACCTAGAACCCCATCGCCACTTTCCTCGACCCCAGATCCGTTAAGCAAGGCATTGGTTGCCGGTGGGCGACATGTCCGGCAGTCTTCGAAGCGGCACACCACGCCGGAATGTGCTACCACCGACACCGAAGCAAAAGCGTAAACGCCCAGGTCATTTTTCTGCCGCCCTAGGTCTATGCCTCTTTCTAGACCAGTCAAGCATGGGTTCTAGTATATCAACATGTGTAGATCGTTGTTCAAGATGCTGCAGCTTATGTGCAAGATCTAGGTTTTAGATCATAGACATGGTTCGAGATGCCTAGCACATGTTGAACGTGACACCCTATGATCCGAATCCTTCGACAATGTGCTTGTCTCGGGTTTTAATTTCATAGATCATGGTTCCAGATGCCATGAATGTGTTGATCATGACACCCTATGATCCGATCTTATAACTATGTGTTAGATTTAGGTTTCTGTTCCTACATAATGGTTCATGTAATAGGGCACAACTTGTTGGATAAACCCTGCTGCTTGGTGTCTTAACTGACGCAACTGAACAACTTGATACCTAATACACTAAACCTGACACTTAACTGAACCATGCTATTGAACATGGCAAGCCAATGTTGGATTTCACGGCGATGGCGCGTGATTTTGTGTTTGGTACTGCTAAGAAACCGGTGGCAGTGACAACACGGAAAGAGGCACAGCCGCAGGAGAAGGATATCACCGAGGACCCTAATTATGAACCTGATCCTGCCGACGAGCCCACTGATGATGATGTGTTTGTTCCGGATGAAGAGGACCATGATGTTGTTAAATCTTCCTCTAAGGTGAAGAAATGCAGCATTCTCCTGCCTTCACATGTAGGATATGTACAGATTGCTTTAATATTTATGGCTTGATCTACTAAAATGTAGGTAACGAAAGGTTCTACAAAAGAAAAGAAGCAGAAGCGCTCAAAAACCTTTGTGCCTCCAAATGTTGTAACAAGGTCAGCAGCAAATGTAGAGACTCAAGATGATGGTGAAACAGAGACCCCTACCCAGAAAGCAGGGGAAGGGGGTACTAATGGAAATGAATCCTCGCCCATGCTAATTCAAACCTCTAGAGGCAGCAACTCACCTGAGGAGAATGTACTTGTCCACAGCGAACGGGAAGGTATTGATAGCACGTCTTACAATTTATTCACTGGTTTAGTTGCAAAATTTTCAATTGAAGTCTTGACTCTCGTTTTGTCACTGGTTTCAGTTGCAATTGTAGACACAGGTGCTCTACTATGGGGCATGGGTGCAAAATTTTCAAGGAAAAGCGTAATGTACGCAAACCTACTATGGGGCATGGGGTACACGAGTGGTCTAGAAGGAATGGAGGGGCTAAGATGCAGATCAACTTCACTCCTAGCATGAGGAGACCCACTGATCCTGTGCAAGCAGCAAAACTGAGTTCAGAGTGTGGCATTCACATACACAGCAAGATGCCACTGGCAACCCACTGGAAGCAGTATGGTGACAAGGAAGGTCGTCTGAAAGATACTATTCCGGAAACCATTAAGTCTATAACTGTAAGTCTGTTAACCTCTTATTCATTTTCCATATAAAATGTCTCATTGGTGGATGATTTTTTAACAATTCTGTCATTCGATGCTGATATGAATTTGTGTTCCATGTTATCTGCAGGGAAAATTTGCAATGGACAGCAGTGGTGACCTTGGCAAAGACATTTGCACCGACATTTTACAGAAAGGTATTTGCCAACAACGTTGGAGGCTGAAAAGGGTCTATTGGAAAGATGTTAAAGATCTAACCCGCGAGCAAGCTTTATTGTTGAAACCAAAAGAGGTAGACAAGGAAAGCTGGGCAGAGCTTCTTGATATATGGCATGATGAGCACTACAAGGTACACGATTCCTGTTGTTTTAGCTACATCTATCGCAGACATACTACTGTACTGTAGAATACAAAATTCATGCATCTGTACATAGGCAATCTGTGAGAGTAACAAGAAGAACAAAGATGCTGTGACGAAGAAACACACCACTGGCTCAAGAAGCTTTGTTGCACATTACCATGCACTTGTGAGTATTCGAACTCTTCAGATGCAACACCTACTTCTTTTTGTGAACATGCCATACACACTTATAATTCATCATGTCACAATAATTGTAGAAATCTCAGCAGATCGAGGACGTCGATACCTCCCCGATTGCTTTCTTTAAAGAAAGCCACACTAACAAGGATGGTATGATGTCCCCGAAAACAGCAGAAGCTTATGTAAGTAAATTATTTTATGTGCTACGCATTTCTCATTAGTTTGTCTAATTATTTGATTTCTTCTAACTCTGGACTTGCTATTTTTTATCCTATTGTAGACTGAGATGGTGCTTCAGAAAATGGGACCACACCCAGAAGATTGGATTCCCAAAACTGATTTGGAGATTGTTGAAGAAGTCCTGAGAGACCAGAACAATTCAAGATCAATTACTTTCCTTTCCAGCATCGGAGTTTCATCTGCTTCCAAGAGGTCCAGCGTCTCAGCTGGGCGCATCCGTGATTTAGAAGAAAAGTTATCAAGTCAGGAGCAAGATTCGTTAAATGCAGCTGAAAGGGTTCAACGCGAGATGGAGGAACGGATGCAAGAGCAGGAAAGGAGATTTGAAGAGATGAGAAAGAAGTAGGATGATGAACTTGAAGCAGTGAAAAAGTCCAGCGAAGCGAATCGTCTGGCATTTGAGAAGAGGCGGAAGGAAATGGATGGCATGCTTAGTTACCTGTTGAGGATGTCATAGAAGTCCCAGTCCCAGTCCCCGTGACTTGGCCAAAAATCTCTGCGCGCTAATGGACCGGGTGGGCCGAAACATTGTTTTTTTTATTCCTTTAGTCATTCGAGGTTGATACAGCAGTTTCAATCTACCAGAATTTTAAAGTTTGCGTGTGATACAATTCATATTTATAAATTTTCTGCCATTTCAAATATTTGCTTCCATTTAATTTTTGTTTCGTAATTTGCGTGGAATTTCAATTTTTAATCAAATTTGTCCGTGCAAAAAAATTGGTGACGGCGTCACATTCCTCCCGGCCCACAAGGCAGTTTCGAATGGGCCGGCCCAAAAAATGACACGTCATCATCGCGGGCCCCACATGCAGACGCCACGTCATCATTGACGGCCCCACCTACATGTTGCCACGTCAGCGTCGCTAGACCTACCTGCCAGCTGCCACGTCATCTCCACGGGCCCCACACGATGGTGACACGTCATCGCATTGGCCCCACCTATCAGATGCCACGTCATCATGGTGGGACCCACCTGCCAGCTGCCGCGTCATCATCGTCGGACCCACCTGCCAGCTGCCACGTCAGCATCATCGGACCCACCTGCCAGCTGCCACGTCAGCATCGTCGGACCCACCTGCCAGCTGACACGTCATCATTGTTGGACCCACCTGCCAGCTGCCACGTCAGCATCGTCGGACCCACCTGTCAGATGCCACATCATCATGCTGGGACCCACCTGCCAGCTTCCATGTCAGCATTGCAGGTCCCACCTGCCAGAATCCTCGTGACGCCATAAATCTTCCGTGACGGCATATTTCGTCAACGAGTATGCTAAACGGTGACAGATTTTCCTATTTTAGGTGACGTAGAAGGTCCGTCACGGATAACCTATCTTAGGTGACGCCGTAAGGACCGTCACCAAAGCTCAATCTTGTGTGACGAAAATTTGTATTCCGTCACTATAAAAGAATCTGTGACGGAGCTTCCGTGACGACCCTGGTGACGCCACGTTTTCGTCACGAGGGAGTACTTAGTGACGGAAATGGCATTTTCGGTGACGAAAGTGATTTGTCACAAAAACTCTTTTCTCTTGTAGTGGGGGTACCCCTTTGCTGGCGGAACTTGGCGACGGTAGTAGCCGCAATGGCATCGCTCTGGGGGGAATTTGCCTAAAAACGAAACTAGTGAAATGAGTAAAAGAGTTTAATCTAGAGAGATATATGTCGGCTGAAGGAAAAGAGCTTACGTGAGATATGACTATGGATCCGGGTCAGCTCATTGGTGCAATCAGCACGCCTCTTCCGGAGCTTCTCAATTTCAACGTTAGCTGAGTCAAGCTTGACGTCGGCCTCCTTTAGCAAATCTTGATCTTTTGAAAGTTGAAGGCTAAGACACTCTCGCTCTGCATTGAAGTCTTGGCCAGCCTTGTCCATCTCTGTTTTGTGGAGCTCTTTAAGTTTTTTCATCTCAGCCTTGAGCTTGGCAACTTCATCATCCTTGGCTCGGAGTTTGGCAAGTTCATCATCTTTCTTCTTGAGCTCGGCCTGATGTTGCCCTGCTTGTTCGAGAAAATGCAGCATCATATCAGGCACGAGCACACTATCTTCAAGGGATGCTGAAACGTTTTGTTGACCCGGCAGAGCTGAGGTATGAATATCTGCCGAGCTCAGGAGAAAAGAGAGAGAACACAAAAATTGAGTAACCAAGGAGAATTACCTTTTATCTCGGCCAAGTTTTTTCTCATAATTTTGTTTTCGGCCTCCACTCCGGCTGCACAATCCGAATGACAGATTAGTTCGGCGGGAAAAGGCACAGAAAGATGGGAAAAAATTCAAAGAGAAAACTCACCCCTTTTCTCGAACTCAGCAAGAAGCGCAGCATGTTTCGAGCGCAGCGCCTTGTGTGTGTCCAAGAGGCGCTGAAACTCAGCACTCCGACGATTGGTAGTGACCTGAAAAGAGTAAGGTTGGTTCAGTTATGTGCATATTCGAAGTGTACAAAATCCGGGCCAAGTGGAACTTAACCCGGCTCTAGGTGTGTGCATATTCGAAGTGTACAAAATCCGGGCCAAGTGGAACTTAACCCGGCTCTAGGTGTGTGCATATTCGAAGTGTACAAAATTTGGGCCAAGTGGAACTTAACCCGGCTCTAGGTGTGCGCATATTCAAAGTATACAAGATCCGGGCCAAGTGGAACTTAACCCGGCTCTAGGTGTGTGCATATTCGAAGTGTACAAAATCCGGGCCAAGTGGAACTTAACCCGGCTCTAGATGTGTGCGTACTCGAAGCTACTAAGGAGCTATGTTAGTTCTCTAAGGAGCATCCGGCCGAGTAACAAGTTACTCCCCCGGAGGCTCAGGGACTAATGGATATATCTCTAAGCACTTGTTCCTAGTAAGGAAAAGACAAAGTAGCGTACCTCCATCATCCGGCCAGCAAGGTTGATAGCCTTGGCTGCTATGTTCATTTGTGCGCTGAACTCGGCAGGCCCAAAAATTTTCGGGAGATCATCTTTTGGATTGATGAACTCTGCGTTGTTCCAATTGTTTACATATTCACTCAGAGCTGGAGGATAACTCTCTCCACTAAGCATTTGAGGCGCAACCAAGCCTTTGGCGTGGGGCCTCCTTCCTTGCAACTAGGGCAGTAGCAGGGCTGGTGTGCAGTGCGAGTTGCTTACTGCCAGCTGACCTAGAGGGGACATCTTTCTTTGGCAGCATGGACGCGAGCGTGCGCTGTCCAGCTTCGATAGATGCTGCCTTGGTGACCCCAGAACCTTTCTTGGCCTTGGGTTGCTGTTGGGAGGCAGAAGCTTGAGCTGCTAATTTGGACTTGGGTGCTGCTTTGGTGCTAGCGGAGTCTTCTTGCCGGGTCTTGGAAGACTCGGACGAGGCAGAAGGAGTTGCGGCTGATACTGGTGCTTGTGTTACTACTGGTGTTGTTGTTGGTGCTGGCGTTGGTGCTGGTGTTAGCGGTGGTGCTGCTGCTGCTGATGGTACCTCGGAGGTGACGGGCTGCGGCTAAGCCGATGAAGAGCTGGGAGCATCAGCTACCTCGGCCGTGCCACTTCCCCCTGCTCCGAGGTTGCCCTCCTCTGGACGAGGTGGGCTGTGACCCAGAGCAGCCACGGAACCCTCATGAATTGGGCTCAGTGGGCGTGTGTTGTCACCACGAGGGGGAGATGGGGTACGCCAGAGGGGCGAAGCGATGCTGGAGCCGCTTTCAGGAACCTCCATCGCAGCCCTGTCAAATCAGACAACGAATAACAGGTTATAACAAAAAGAAAGGCATATAGACAGAGAAGCATGAAGCAGAGAATTGGCCAAAAGGAAAAAGTGACTTACTCATCAGAAGTCAAAGGCTCCTTGGGGTTCCGAGCTCTCCGAATTATGCCTTTAGTCGGAGGCTTGGTGGCGGCCTTGTCGGCAGATTTCTTCCGCCTTTTGGTTGCCTGGGGTTGCTTGGAGGAAGCAACCGAGGTAGCGGCCCGCTTCTTAGATGCGGCTGGGGCCGGCTCACTCGAAGCAAGAGGGGGATCTTCATGGATCTGCCTAGCTGGGTTAGCTGAAGCCGGAAATGCGTAAGAAATGGGTACAACGTCAAATACCTCCACCACCTCAACGTCGGAATCATCTTCATCGTCAGGCCAATTCCTTAAGGAAGAGAAGTTACCAGAGGGTCGCTTGGTTGCGTCCGGGGTGGGCAGGAACATTTCCTGATCCGGCTCCTCCTCGTCCGAGACAAGTCGATCCTTCCCCCATTTGAGGGAAGGCTCGGTGCCATCTTCGAGGGTCTGCTGAAGAAACAACTAAGAGGAAAATGCAAAAGGGATCAAATAAACAACATGCTTCGATATAGAATATAACTCGGAAAAGGGGTGGGTAGTGAGATTCACCGCAGGAGGAGGCATGTCCCGGCAGAAATGCTCCATCCCCCACTCCCAATCAGCGAAGAAGTCCTTATCAGTCGTGATGATGGCCTTGATCCGGCGGAAGATCTCAGTGTTGTTCAGCTCGAAGGAGGAGGTTCGGTTGGGGTCAAGTCGCCAGCTCATGTGGCAAAGTTTGTGTGTGCGCTTTTGTAGGGGGGAAATCCGGCTGCGGACGAATGTGATCATCACATCCTCGTTGCGCAGCCCCAGATCCTTCAGCTCCTGGAACCGCTTATTGACTTGATTCGCCAAGATAGTTGGCTTCTTGGAAACCCAGTCCCACAGATCCGGATTAGGAGGACCCATCACAAAGGGGCGCAGCCGGATCAGATCTTCATCCGTGTCGTTCCTCACATAAAAGAAGGTTTGGGCCCAGCCCTTGTAGGAATCAAGCCTCGTGAGCCGGGGAAAGAAGGATTGTTTCCGGGGTGAGATGGAGGCCGCACCACATTGGGACAGGTGCTTGTCCTCCAAGGAAAGAAGCTTATCCGGAACAACGTTCCTTCGCAGGCCGAAGAACCAGATCCAGAGCTCCTTGGTAGGACACAGGCCGATGTATCCCTCTATGGCGGATGCGAAGGAAGAGAGGGATGTGATGGCATTCGCCGGAAGATGGTGAGGTTGGAGTTCGTAGATGTTGATGAAGTCGTGGAAGAAATCGCTCACTGGCAGGCCGAAGCCACGTTGGAAGTGAGAGAGGAACACGACGAACTCACCCGGATTGGGTGAGGGAGCGAGCTCCTCGGAGGCAAGGCGAGAAATCACGCCCTTCGGGATGCGGCGGGTGCGGTAGAGCCAATCCAGGTCGTCTTGGCACACCCAAGAACCGGCCCATGCACCGCGCTCCATGGTTTCCCCCCTCAATCCATGTCTTCTTCAACGACGGCGAGCTCCTCCTCAGTCATCTCCAGGTCGCTGTCCTCGCCAGCCTGTTCAGATGAGGGAGGCAGAGCCTTGGACTGGCGCGGACCCATGACGTAGAAGCAACGCGGGAGCGGCAGTGAGGCTAGTGTGAAAAAGCACGATGCGGCGGTGGCGCTGCAGGGCAGATGCGGCGGCGGCGGCGCTGTCGCAAGGAAGGAGAAGAGGCAGATGGGCAGAGGGGCGCGAGAAGTGGGAAAACCATGAAGGGGCGCGCCCCTCCCCTATTTAACCACGCTCCAGCGGTGGGTAGTGGGATCGTGTTGTGCATCAAGGCCACACAGTGTGGCCGTGTATCAGCCGGATCAGCCAATCAGAGGCAAGCCACAGGAAGGGCCATAGGAAACAGGGGATCCCATGACGCGACGTGGTGATACAGTTAACAAGGAGGCAGCTGCGATGCGACGTTTGCTACAGTAACCTCTAACAATAAGTGCAGTAACTAGCGCATGCCCTTAAAATGAGGCAAGATGATGATTACCCTCCACGTAGGACGTGGGGAAGTGTATGAGAGAAGGAAGGATAACCCGAAAAACTGAAGGGTAGCCCGGCCAGCGAGTGATGACTCAGAATGTGCCAAGGGAATGCTACGCCACGGGATCCGAACTACTGAGTAACTCGGAAAAAGGAGCAAAAGAGTGAACCTGCCGTGGCCTTAGCAGCTGAAGTTGCTAAGACCGCACCAGCTTCGGGGACTAATGTTGGGGGGATACCCCGGGGTAGGGTCACGCCGGGGTATAGAGGTCGAGTTAGCCGAGGTACGGCAAGGTCAAAGCGTATGCTGGCCGAGTCACCTCAAGGCAGGCCGAATTACGGAGTAACCCGGACCGGAGGATGTCCACGTAACTCTGTCCCGGCCAACGTATGTCGTATGCCAGCAGGCTTTTTAGTAATTTGTATGCAGGTACTAGCGGGGCCGGATTAACCAGGCATGATCCGGGTTATATCAGGCTTGCAAGAGAAGGAAGGTATCTCACTGGTCAAAGGGTGACCTCTGTGCGCAGGAGCGTGAGCGAAGCGAACAGAGGGAGGGACCAGCGAGGAGTGGCCGACAAGGGTGACACACCCTATGTCGGCTAACGCTGGCGCCGCAGAGGCTTACGTAGCCTCTACATGGCTTACGATGGCAAAAGGTGACCTGGTCAGTTTCCTATTTTGGGAAGGAATATGCCTCCATGTATGCCCTAGCTAGTAGCCATGCCTCCCCTTTATAAGGAGCACCAGGACCTCAGTAGAAGGGGATCGCGGGCTGGCTGGTTGGAAAGGGAGTAGTTCATTGGTAGAGAGACAAGTAGTGGTGAGAGTAAGAGAGCTTCTTCTTCCTCCTCTCCCCAATACAGCTCGAGGAGCATCTGTAAACCTTGTGAACTTGGAGAATACAAAGCATTTGTGTGTGGAATCACCACACTATCCCTCCCTAGATTCCTTTAGTGCATATTGGCCCCACCTTTAGCCTATCCATGGCATCTGCCGTGACACCACCATGACACTCCCCGTGTCAGGCATGACGGCAACTCTGGCACTTCTTGGATGTCCTCAGTATCATCAGTGGTAGCTTCTGCTAAGTGGTGAGAATGCCGGAGCGGCGAGGGCATCAGGGAGGAGCAAGGCAGCAAGATGGAGTAGCGCGCGCGATCGTGTTGAGAAGCCCAGCCGACGGCGGTGGAGAAGGGGGTGGAATGGACGGTGTGGGAGCCGCTAGATCTGCGTGCGAGAGAGATTGGCCTGTGGTGGGGAGGACAGGTGGGGAGGACGACGGTGGGGAGGAGCACAAGTGGAACGAAGGCGGCGGGGAGGAGCAGCAGGGGAAGGGCGGCGGCGAGGATTTGAACACTACGGGTCGGGCCGTCCAGGCGAGGAATGAGGAAAATATGCCATGCCACCCCCCCCCATTTTCCCAAAATTTTGATTTTTCCGCCACCGCTTCAAAATATTTGGATCCAGGTCCTTGCAGGCTGTCAAAATATCTAACCGCCTCTAAGAGGCAGCTCCGCCTGCTGTGAAAGAGCAAAGTTCAGATGACCCGGATTTATTCGGGCACTCCGGGTTAGGAAAAAGTCTAAAACTTGCAAATTATTTGAAATTAAAAGGTAATAAAGGTTGAATATGTGATTAGTAGCATGAAATGAATTTCTATGCTAAGAAATAAGTTGATACACTGAAGAAAGTACGCTACGTAGTACAAACTTTGGAGTTCACCCTAGTAGGTATGATACTTGTGTTGTTGATGTACTTGTTACAAAGCAACATCGGTGCAAGTGTTTTAGAATTGACTAATATTTTTACCACACAATCTAGGTACCATAAAATGAACTAATGGCAAGTTTTATAATTATTTTTAGACTTTATTAAAAATAAAAATGAACAAATGACAAGTTTCATGAACAAATAGGAAATATTTTTTCATATTCTGAAAAATCACATTTCCAATATTACGTGGTATGTTAAGTCATATAATTATAATTCCCAAGTCTACACAAATATTTATTGAAAAATACTAGTAAAACTAAATCCGGGCCTCTGGATTTATCCAGACACTTCGGATTAGAACCAACTCCGGATTTATCTCGTGCGTTGGATCTTCTTTGGGCGGTCATCACTCACTACCTATCTGTTCTTCAGGGAGCAGATCTGTTAATATTTCTTATCCCGCCGTCCGCTGCTAGTCAAACCCTATCTCACTGGCCGCCGCCAGTCAAACCCTATCCCGCCGGCCACCGCCACTTAAACCCTATCCCGCCGGCCGCCGCCACTCAAACCCTATCCAAATGTCTTTGCCGCCTCTTGTGTGATCGCGATGCCTCCACAGCTCCTCTCCTTGCTAGCCCATGCCTCCACCGCCATCCTTGCCAGCCCACGCCTCCCTGCCGCTACCTTGTCGGAAGCGTGGTCGCAATCTCAATGAACGGAGATGTCATCGGACGAATCAGGTACAAACTTCGCTTATCGATTTCTTGAAATCCCTCTCGTAGTACTAGTATATTTCATGATGAAATCTCTCTTAGTGCTAGTAGATCCTGTACTGATTCAGCGCATGATTCACTTTCAGCAGTTAGCTGTTTATTACGATTCATTTCCGTCAGAGTTAGGATAGTCAGTTATTGCATCTTAATATATTTATCAAACTCACACCTCAATAAAGTATACATAACAAATCTATTCATATTTCCTATAATTTTTATCTTATACGATAGGTTCAAGTGAGAATGAGGTTGCGAAGAAGAAAGGGAAAATGCACGAGGTTGCGAAGAAGAAAGGGAATAGGCACGTGGTTGCGACGACTGAGGTGAATAGGAGGACAAATCATAAAATATATGATCCGAAGAGAGATGCAACTGATATGGTAGAGAACTCATCAAACCCCATTGCAAAGAAGGTCATAATCGCATCTCCCAAAGTAGCATTGCCTGAAAAAAGTAGAAGCTTGATGAAATTTCCGAAGCACCAGTACGGAGATCTTCCTTAGGATGAAAATCAACATGAGGCTAAGAGATATAAAGGTACCAACGGATGGTTCCGCACATTAAATCAGCAGAAGGCCTTTGAGATGATTCTCTAACTTAAAACAAAGGTTGCTCCTCAAAGGGCAATCGACTTTGAGCATATCAAGAAAAACAAGGAAAGATTTGTCAACATATTTGAAACATGTGATCGCCTAGGCTTAGTGAAGATCATGGAGTTCAAGTGTCACCATACAATTCTATTGTACTCTGTTTTTTGAGAAGGATGATTCTAGGCATTTTCGGTGGATAACCGATAACAAAGAATATCGTGCCCCACTTAGTTAATTTGCTGCAGCTCTTGGAATCAATATGGTTGATCTAGATGATACTAATTCCATCTGTCTCCTTGATGATTGCACAAAGAAGCCCAATGAACCGAATAGCTGCTATCATCCAGCTTCCCATCCTGGGAGTAATGCTATTGTGCATGGGCAAATTGGTGGCCTCTTGCCCTTCTTTGAAACATTGCACAAGCTTTTTCGGTGGATCTTGTTCCCAGAGTCGGGATACTACTCTAGCATACGCGGATATGCAAAAAAGCTCATCTGGTTTATCCTAAAAATGAAAGAAGGAAAGGTTGATGTTATGGATCTCTTGTATCAAGAGATAAGGAGTAACATGGTCGATCGTTGGAGGTCACTAGTGTATGCTCCATACATTCATGTATTCATTCAACATGTAACCAAATTATAGTATGAGTCTGGCATGTGCTACAAGAAGCATTGTATTCACAAACCCTCCCTTGACAATCCTATCAAAGGTGTGACCAAGAAATCACAGCGGAACAGGGCTCCAAGAGATGTGGAGTATCTAGATATTCTTGGATCATCTACCTACAAGAACAATAGGACACAAGAGCGGCTCATTAAAGGGGTACAAACGTGGTATGCCATCTACATGGAAGATCAGGACAAGTATCGTAGGGATCGTGCTAAACTAAAAGAGAACAACAGGATGCTGAAAGCATTAATCAGGCACAACAAAATTGATATGCCGACTCCAGCTGGGTCCGAGGAGAAGGGGAGTGATCTTTCTAATGAATATGCTATATTTGCACCTAGTGAGGACGCAGAAGATGCAATATCCACATGACCTCCTGTTGACCATGATGAAGTTGGCGATGATCCGTCATTCTAGATATTGCATCATTCATCAAACTTTGTTGTATATATGTCCGGGTGATTTTGTGCTTGTTCTAGAGTACTTTTGAACCGCTAATATTTATCATAGAGATGGGTTTAATTATTAACTTTTGAACTGCTACTATATATGATGGAGTATGAGCTGTATATATTTCAAAAGTGGCACAACTTTGTATTTGGGTTGCCGCCTCCTAGTCCCACCTCAGACGGGTTATTTTAATAACTGCCTCTAATAGTTGCTACCTCCGACGGATGGTATAAAAAACCGCCTCTGAAGTTGCTACATCAGACGGGCTGTTTTCTTAATAGCCTCTAAAATTTATTCGAGACATTTGTTAAACATGATCGCCTCTGCGTTGTGCCATATTCTGATCCTCTAGCCACTACAGAAATCCACTATTGGCCTGATAAACGCCCTGGATATAGTAAATGTCGATAATATATCATAAGATGTTTGGATTATTCCAAATATTCTTCATAACTACTTATAAATTTATTACAAATTCATACAAATGTTTGGATTAATCGTATGAATTCATTCTCCGGATTCTTGATCGCGAATGTGATCTTCCTGTTGGTCCCTTTGCTTGACCGAGCACGAAGGGCCAGAAACATCATCGATATTGTTGTAATATTCCTCGAAGAACACACCATCCACACCGATGATACTCCTTTTTGATGGTATAACTACATGTCTCTTCTTATTCCTTGGGTCGACGATGTAGAAGACTTGATGAACTAGGTTAGCTGGTATGAATGTCTTGTTCTTGTAAGTAGCACGATTGAGGTTCACGGTAGTTTGGCCATCATCATTTGGATCCACCTGATTCTTATGAGCCCAATGACAACAGAACAATGGAAACTTGAAATCAATATAGTCTAGATCCCAAATCTCTTCTATGTATCCGTAATAGAGTAGTGTCATTTCTTCATCATTTTCTTCAATTGCCTCTAAAACTACACCACTGTTTCGTAGAAAATGTGTACCCGTTGATCTTGTACACCTAAAACTGTCTGACCTCCCATGTAGGGCCTCTTTCTAGAGCATCAATTCTGGGATATTTTTCTTCAACATCACGTAGTCGATCACAGAACCAGGTGTTGAACTCCTCAATGTGGAGTGGCTTGATCAAACGTCAATGGGGATGCATTGCTCGTAGACTGTCACGGTGTTCTTCCATGTACGGAGTGATTTCGTCCATGTGCTTCATCACATCAAAGTGTGCCTGATTATATTCAGTGTGAGTCGGCCTGAACTTGATCTTTCCACTCATTCCGACACCAGTAAGCTTATCCTTATGGACATACCTAGGCACCCCTACCGGGTCAAGACGTGCCATGTAATCGAGACAGAACTCAACGACCTCTTCGATTACATAGCCCTCGATGATGCTTCCCTTTGGACGTGCTCGATTCCTGACATAGTGCTTAAGAATTCCAATGTAGCGTTCAAACGGGTACATGCTTCGCAGATATACGGGACCACACATCTTTATCCTGTGCACAAGGTGGACAATGAGATGTACCATGATATCGAAGAATGACGGAGGGAATACCGTCTCCAAATTGCACAGAGTTTCCACCTCTTCCATTTGTAGCTCATCCAACTTACTAGGATCAATCACCTTCCGAAAAATTGTGTTAAATTCACACAAACGCGTTAGAGTGTCTCGAACATGTGATGTCAAGACATTCCTTATCGCGTCAGGGAGCGTCTGTGTCATCAGAACATGGCAATCGTGAGACTTCATACCCATTACTTTGTTTTCTATCTTTGAAACAATCCTTTCCATGTTGGTAGCATAGCCCATTGGAAAACTCATGCCATATAAAGAATCACACAAACTTTTTCCCTATACTTTGTCACAAACATAACACGCAGAGGTTAGCTTTCCTTGAGCATCAACCTCAGGTGGGTTTTCCCCTCTGAGTTTGGCAGCTTCAAGTCGAGCGTTTGCACTATCTTTTGTTTTGTTCTTCATGTTGAGCAATGTCCCTATTATGCTTTCTAACACATTCTTCTCAACATGCATCACACTGATGGAATGTCCAATGTCGAGATGCTCCCAATAAGGTAAGTCATCTATATCTATTTCCTTTTTTTTATTTTATCCTTGTCTTTGCCTCTGCCCCTGTGTTTGAATCATCCTTTTCCATGCACAACTTTCAAGTGCTTAAGATGATCATAGGTCTGACTACGATTTAAAATTGGAGGAGGCAAATCGTTCTCACAAGTGTTATCAAACTTTTTCTCCAGGGTCCAATATTTCTGACCCTTTGGAAAAACCTTCGAGTCTGCATGTACAACATTTTCTTACACTCATGCAAATACCTACTTGCTGTCTTGTCTAGGCACTGGACACACCATAGGTCCCTTTTATAGCCTGTCCGGAGGAGTTCCCATAGGCTAGATAATCATTGATGGTTATGAATAACATGCATCTCAGGGTAAAGTTTTCCTTCACATGTGCATCATATATTTTTACTCCTTCAATCCAAAGAAGTTTCAAATCTTCCACCAAAGGTGCAAGGTACACATCAATGTCATCACGAGGTTGCTTGGGGCCCTAGATCCGTATTGCAAGCATGATATAATTTCGCTTCATGCATAACCATGGAGGAAGGTTATAAATGCTGAGATTCACGGGCTAGGTGTTGTGGGTGGTACTATAGTTGCCGAACAGGTTCATTCCATTGGTGCTCAATGCAAACCTCACATTTCTAGGATTATCTCCAAAACGATCACCATCTGGACCCAAAGGCTTCAACCTATTGATGTTCCTCCACCGTGGAGAGTTGGCAGGGTGTCTGAGCATGTCGTCCTGAATGCGCTCCTTTGCATGCCAACGCATCAGTTTTGCCGTATCCGGGTTTGCATATAAGCGTGCCAAACGAGGAATAATAGGCAGGTACCAACACACTTTTACCGGGATGTCCTTCCTATCCAGTTTTTTATGCTTCTTCTTGCTCGCTTTATCAGTGTCCAGGTCATCCTCACTGTTGCTATCATCTGCCATATTAGTTGCCTCAACCTTGGAAATTTGCACACCGGACATTCACGCAAATTGATGTAGGCATCACCGTGGTACAATATACAATTATTTTTACATGCATGTATTCTATGAACCTCCATTCCAAATGGACACACAATCCGCTTAGCTTTGTAAAAACTATTTGGAATGTGGTTTCCTTCAGGAAGAAAGTCTTGTAAGAATGTCAACAACTTGGTTACACTCTTTTCTGACCATCCGAACATTTGCTTCATCTACATCAGTTCTAGCACAGTAGCTAACTTTGTGTAGTGCGGCTTACACCCATGGTACATTGGTGTCTCAGAGTCTTTGATCATGCAAACATATTTATCGTGCATTTTCTGATCCTCGCAGTTTTCTTTCAACTCCCGCAACATCTGACTCACATTGTCTTCTTCAACATCTTCCATGTTCTCTTGCGACGATATATTGTCCATGTCGTTTGTTCGACCAACCTCGTCATCAGTTGATGGAAATATGGTGGTAATCTCAACATCATCTATGCTGACATCCTCACAAGCATCACCCTCCTCATATGTACTTTGTCGTACTTCTCCGTGCTGGTTCCAACAATCATACCCCGCCAAGAATCCCCTTTTGATCAAATGTGTCTGAATTGGTGAAATGCTTGTAAAACTCTGCATGTTTTTATAGTCACAGCACGGGCAAAGTATCCATGGGTCCTCTGTATGAACTGCATTCATTCTAGCTATGTTCAAAAACTCCTTGACACCGTCAAGGTACACATCGGTCGCACGATTCCTAGGTACATCCACCCACGGTCCATCTGCAAAATATTTTTTTTTAATATACACAAGTAATAATATATGGATTCACATGCATTTAATACAACATTTATCCTAAAACAAACAGATGAAAATTGAAGTAATAAAAAAAGCATTTTATCGAGACGTCCGGTTACATCTGGAGGGTTCAAATTCTCCTCTTTATGACCTGGCCCGACCCTTCTCCTCGCTTTCCTCCTCACTCTTCTGAAGCCACCTTTCTGCCCCACGCCCTCTCTCTTCTCCCTCGCGAACCATCGCCGTTGGCTGCCCCCACCCGTCACCGTCCGCGGTTTAGATCGAGAACCCCAGCATCTGGATTTTGCCGCCACAAGGTGCCGCAAACCTCAGATCTACGCCACTTGCGTATGTGTCTCCATGGTTAGGACAATGTGCGACAGCGAGATCCTCGTCGGCCTCGGGAACTACTCCTCCTTGTCGGTTGAAGATTTGGATGCATCTACTGAGCTTTTCAGAATTCAGTTTGTTTTTAATTGGACTTTACAAGGGAGGAGAAGAGGAAGACAGATGAAGAATTTAGGAAGACCAATGCAGAATTGAGGAAGACGGAAGAGAAGCTAAGGCTAGCTCATGAGACAATCCGAATGATGGATCAAGCAATGAAAACCGTCAGCGAAAAAATGGAAAGGGATGTGGAAGAGAATGGGCAAATAGAGTTGGTGTTGGCCAATACCATCGATGCACACAACATCAGGAAGCAAGAAAGTAGGCAAACGACTAGTTTGAAGATGAATAAGATAAAAAAATATGCTATTTGGAAGGAAATGTGTCTACAATATGCCTTTGGTACCATGGTTATCCTAGTCGCGGTTATAATAGCCATGTCCGGGTTTTTTAAATGCGCGAAAAGTAGTTAATTGTTACTCTGGGCATGATTGTATGTTTACTAATCTGTATGTGAGAATTGATTGCATGATATATGTTGTTCGCAAGAAAAATAGATTGTACAAAGATAAAAGTGGACAAGATTAAAACGCACCTTCAAAATAACACTCGCAAACTTGATCACCCCAGCACAAGATTATACTGATTTAGTGAAGGCATCAATGCCTTGTTTATCCATATATATAATCAACAGCAAGGAGTCATCCCGCAAAAAAAACAAATGAGATCTTAAATTGTTTATAATTTAAACCGCCTCTAGTCAGATATATATTTGAGGCGGTTTCAATTAATGACCACCCTACCTACAAGTTTTCGTGACGGTCGTTATAATGGCTAGCATCGGGATATTCTTAGAGGCAGTGAGTATTTATGGATGGTTGTTGTTAAAATTTATAAAGAGACAACCAACAATTTTTGTCGTCTCAGGTTCTATTTAGAGGCGTTTTGTTTTAAAGAGCGGCTGAGGCTGAAGCCATACTAGAGACGGTGCAGATTCCCAACCGTCTGAGGTTAGAGTTAGAGGCGGTCAAAAAATTACGACCGCCTGAGGTTGATGAACACAGCTAGTGGTTTGTATTTTTGAGCTAAACCGGCTCTAGGAATAGTCTCTAAGTAACGAGTTTGTATTATTTCTCTCTCTCATTTACTTTGAGGATTTCTACATAATATTGGAGAGCACCTCGGGGGTTTTGAGTTCTCCACCTTCACACTACTGTCATGTGATCTTCGATCGACCATCTTTCTTCTTCCGTTGCTCGGCTGGATCGGAACCCGGGAGAGGTCGCCTACACCGGACGTGCGTAGAACTTTGGAGGCGCCACCAGTTATGGTGCTCGATGCTTGGATGCCTACTCGGTCTTGAGGTCAGCTATGCCGTTTGACTACATCGGTAGTTTTTGAACGGGCACGTAATCCCGCTTTCGGTCTTCAAGGGTATGAATCTCGTTACTTTACATTTGCATATATAGATCTTGGCTATATCGTTTTTGTCGTTATGATTTTTTTTGTTTTCTGCTATAAAACCCTTCAGGTATGTCTTGAGAGATGTCGTCTAGTATGTAATGGATCTCAACGGAGCACCTGATTAGTTCGAGGAAGGGTGCCTATGCGCGAGTGCGTCGATTTGGCTCCCGTCCACCATGGTGGACTTTAAATTTGTTTTTTGAAAAATTCAAATTTAAAGATTTCAAAAAATCCGAAAAAATATAGGGATGTAGATAATGATTTATAATACGCGTATGCAAAAAATCATGTGAAAATAATTTGTATTTTGGCCAAAAAAAAGAAAGGTTCAGATCTGGACGTGAACAATGTAACTTTCGAATGGGCCTCCGTTTTCCTAAAATTTGTAATATTTGTCTTTTTTGCTGTGCCGGAAATACAAACTATTTTAATTTCAAATTTTTCATATTTGTATTTCGGATTGTTTTTTTTTTGTGGAAAGAGATCCGGATCTATTTCATGAGTTCATAAGAAGTACAAAGTATCCTAAACATAATAAAAACTACATCGAGGTCTTTGGACCACCTAACGAATACTACTGCCGCCAGAGCGAGCCGCCGACGCGCCGCTGTCGCCGCTCCAATACCGGAGCCGGCATGCCATTGTTGATGACAGTCGGAAAGCCTTCGTGCACGTGCCCCTAAGGACCAGCGCCCCAGAGATGAAGTTGTCGCCATTGAACCCTTGAACTGATCCGAAACTTGTAACACCAAACCTAAAACACACGTAGACTGGACGAGATCCACCACTCCATGAAAGCGGCGACCAGACGAATCCCCCCATCCTCAACGCCAGCAGCAGGATCATCGCCGACGAGGTGGAAGAGGAGGCGGGCATACCTTATTCTTGCCCCGCACAACGCCGTCATAGCCACCATAACGACGATGCCGGATGACCAAACTCTAACTTTAGGGACCCTTTTCAACGCCGAGCGCAGGTCCGAGATCCCCACCTCCTCCCGCCGCCGGAGCGGCAAACAGAGAAGGCGAGGACTCATCGATGCTCGGTCGCAGACGGCGAGGACGAAATAGATCGTGGCGGCTGCTAGGGTTTTTACCCTAGCCGCCGCCTCTTTTTCTCACGGGAGGAGGAGTACGTAACAAGAGGAGCAAAAAACCTATTTGTTGTATTTCAGATGGTTGTCTACACGAATATATTTGTTTCGAATTTTTTTAAGCTTTTTGAAAAATTTAGAATCGTCCTCCATAGAGGACGAGCTCTAAAGCGATTTTTCGGCCTACGCGCGCTCTACTGCTCGCCCAAGGTATTTTAGACCACCATACGCCGCCGACAAGATTCGCCAGCTGTGTAGCATACCGTTGTTCCATCTGACGTAGTTGCGGATCGATCTTGGCTAGTCATGCAGCAGATCAGGTCGATCAAATCGATCTCGTCCATGGGGCTTCTTGGCTGCGCTTGGGAAATGGAGCTGCAACCCGACAAGTGTGGGAGGCGGGCGTTGGAAGCCCAATGTGGAGTGGTCCCAGGCATCCTATCGTGGAACGTGATGCAGAGCTAGCCTCTATGCTACACCGTCAACATGGGCATGCTGGCTCAACGCGACACACGATATTACAGCTTGTGGTCGTGATAACTCAGGACCAAGTGATATGCGTTTTTATGTTGGTCATACTAGAGAGTAACTTAGAATAGTAACATATATATAATCTAAATTATTATTTTTATAGTAAAAAATAACATAGGTATAGTGTCACGCAAGGCCTCATTTATTGCAATATAGACTCATTTTGATTTGAAATGTGTGATGTTATGGTAACATAGCTAGTTACCACAAGACTCTCTCTTATTATTTAATTAGAATGTCATGTCATCTAAATACTTAGTTAGCAATACATGTAGGACTATGTTACTATTCAAGTTACTCCCACTATGACTAGCATTACATCCGTCACTAGAGTGTGCTCCGACAACGTGACGATCTCCATCCACCGTGGGTTAGCGTTGGCATCTTTATTGCCACCAATACCAAGGTGTTGTTATTGAATCTGGGTAGTCGTGTTTGAAGAAGACTGGATATGTTCTAGAAGTTTCATCTCGCATGCTCGTGCTGAGTCGGGAAGATCTCAGAGAACTCACAATGGACCGGAAGAAGTTTGTGTGTAGGACAATCGATTGTTTGATTATTTTGGCAGGATATTTTGTTTTCTGATTTGTTTTTGGCCATGTGCATCCTTAATATCTAGATTTGCTCTAGGCATTATGTCGTTGTAGAGGCTTAGTGTATTTGATATGTTGCAGATACTGATTGTATTTAATATCTTCTTGGTATTAATATATTTTCTTTATCGTAAAAAAGATACCAGATAGATTTGCAAATCAAGCAACAAAGAAGTAAAGCACCATGGGTACAAAAGTGTATTTTAGGTGATAGCGAGCTTCTTCGTCGAGATATAGAACAGTTTTTGTACTCATTTTTGTTTCAATTTGAACTTGTCCAGTGAACTACATATAAGAACAGAAACACAACTGTACTTTATATGCTTCAAACCTACATATCATGATTTGTTAACGGCTGTATTTTCTATTTTAAAACACTATAATAGACAAAAAAAGGCATATTTCCCAGGGGCATAATACTAGTGCACACCCTCCCTCTAACACCGGTTTGGAGGGCCCTCTAACAACGGTTGTAGAACCGCTGTTGAGGGCTCGGTGTTAGAGCCCCCCCCCCCCCCCCCCCCCGCTTTAACACCGGTTCTTATACGAACCGGTGTTAAAGGGTGGCGCACGTGGGGCTGCCGCAGGGCTCAGGGCCCCCCCCTTAAACACCGGTTCGTGTGTTACGAACCGGTGTTAAAGGTTCTGTGCCGCGGCAGGAAAAGGAGATAAATCTCTGCCGCGGCAGGAAAACGGCCTAAATCTCTGTCGCGGCAGAGTTCTGCCCCTGCCCCGTTCTGGGCGTATTTCTGCGGCACGGCGGGGACGGGGAGGGGAGGGAGGGGGAATCGATCGGGAGCGGTATACACATACATCGTCATCGGTACATACGAGTACATGAATAATTAAGCAACTATTATTATACACAACATTGTCATTGTGTGGTATTCTCCGTAAACGTTGAAGCATCAAGTACAAGACAAACACGTTCAAGCATATATACAACGTTCATTTTGGTACATATCTAAAGAGTTCTCCGCCAGGCGTGACGACCTCATCAAGTATGAACCCCGCCAATTCCTCTTGAATGGCTCGTATGCGGTCAAATGGTAGGAGTTGGTCCCGCATCCGTTCGATCTGAATATATATGAAGAATAGGGTCAATATATATATAAGAATAAAACTCAACATAATTGATGGTAATAAAATAATGTTGTGTACTTTGTTTACTTACTCTAAGTTGTTCTAGTACGGCTTGGCCCATCGCACATATCGTGTTGCGAATGAACTCGCAAACATAGTACCCACATAAGTTATTGCCGTGTCCCTGATGCGCGAACTTTACGAGAATGAGAGTTCAATCAAAATAATAATCAATAAAGCATGATATAATGGAATTGGAAGCAGAATCAAAGAGATACGCAGACCTAGCTAGCTAGTATTACTTACATTTCGGTCTATAAATTTTAGTTCTTCTGACCATTCACCCACGGCCCTGCCCGTGAACCTTTTCCAAACCCTGTCTAGCAAAGAAAATGGATAAAGGAGTAATTAATTACTTGTTGTCACGAAAGTTGCCGATCTAGTGCGATAATATGATTGAAATTACCTCAGGAGCATCTCTCTAAAGTCTGCCCATAGCTCTTTTTTTCGTAACGAGTCCATGACAAGGACTTTTCCTGAGTCAGGTTGAATGACTAGCAGAATAAAGTGAAACCTACGCACGCATAATTCATCATCAGTTACACTTAACATCGAGTAAGCCGAAACAGAATGTTTACAAGAGAGGGTAACAGTACTCACGAGAAATTGTAAGGCAATAGTATTTCCCTTTTGGTTTGTTGTCTCAGTAAAGACCTTAGCAATAAATCTTCTGTTTGCCCGGGTTTGGTTCTTACCACTTCTTCATGAACTCTATTTGGGTCAACGAACCCAATGTCAAAAGGTCCTCCTTTCATGCATTCCATAACCTTTTTCCTGCATAATAGTATATACATATATGGTGAGCATATATATATACATGCAATTAATGAAGTGAATGAGATGAGATAGAAAATACAGAAATAGTACTTACACATAATAAAGGTTGATGGCAGCTTTGTCGAGTTCCTTCTGATTGAATAGAAAATGCAAGTCTTGAATGTTGAAGTCGATCTCGTCGTCTCCGCACAAGAAAATCTCATCTCTTATATGCGTCGTGATCCATTCTTCCTTTCTCGTCTTGCAGAAATCAAGGTACCACTTGTGCAATCTTCGCATCTTTGTTGGTAGATTCTTGAGCTCCTCTTTCTTGACGAGATTCTTCCCATACTTCCATGGTTGTATGGGGTTGGCATCGCATTTGGGCAAGTTGTCTCCCATGATGTTCAAGTATGCAATATAAGTCATCCCCATCTCATTGGCCTTTCTTTGTAGCTCTTCCTCGTAATCATTTACGGGAGGAGCGTCCCGTGTGTCAAACACTTGGAGCGGGGCGCATGATTGGTTTTCCTGCTCTCCGAGCATGAGAACTGTTTTCTGGGGTGCCGCGCGACTGCTACTTTCAGTCTCCCTACGGCGCCTTGCATCCGCCTTCAAAATCCGGCGCTCGTAGTCCGGCACAAGTGGGGTTTCAGGTTTCAAAAGATTTTTGTAAACTTCTCCACCACCGCCGGATCTATTTTCTCCTTTGGCTCGGCCCGTCTAGGTGCAAAGAATTTCTTGACCTCTTCTTCCGAGATCCTATTGGTCTCCTCGTCGCTGCGATTCCATGGTAAAACCGGCAATGGCTTGGCGGAAGGCTGCGGGACGTAGTTTTTTGAACTCTTTGTGGTAGTGCTAGTGATGCTCTTCGTGGCAGTGCTCTTCCGCTTACGTTGAGGAGATGGCTGAAGCGCCGGAGATGGCTGACGGGCAGGAGATGGCTGGCGCGCCGGAGATGGCTGCCGCGCAGGAGATGGCTAAAGCGCCGGAGATGGTTGCCGCGCAAGAGATGGCTGAAGCGGCTCAGACTGCTGACGCTGCGGAGACGGAGGGGGTGCCAGTGGCCTCCAATTTGGAAGCACGATGTGTTCCTTCTTCCAAAGAATGGTTGTTTTCACTGCAAATTTGAGTTGAGTTTCCCCTTCACCTGTAGCATGGTCAAGCTGTGCTTCCTCATATTCCTTCACAACCTCATCCACCCCGACAATAGCATAGCCATCTGGAATCGGTCGGTAGTGGTAAGTTCCACCAGCTACAGGAGGTAAGGCATAGCCGACAGCCACCTTAATGGATAAGCCTATTAATCTCACATGCAGCTCAGCGTGTTCGCTCTCCGTGATCTCATCCACGGGGTATCGAGGACCCGCCATTTCAAGCGTGGGCTACATGTTCTCCGTGGAAGCCACGCTGCTTTTCCGCGTAGAGTCTAGGCCGCCGGCAGCTTCCAATGCAGGCTCTTCGTGCCGCGGAGATGGGCCGGTAGCTTGATGGCTCTGTTGTGCATTCACTTGCGCCTTCAGCGCCACAAGTGCATGTTCTATCTGTGTCATCCACTCTGTACGCTCTTTTTCTTTTCTGCCGCGCCATCTGTAAGAGTCGCTCCACTCGGCAAACCCATCCTTCCACGTCATACCCCCTGTGCCTCGTGCATGTCCAGGGTGTTCTTTTTTACTGATGGCGCGTGTGAGCTGGTCATTCTCTCTGTCGGGATGGAAGGTCCTGGCGGTTGTTTCCTCGTATGCCGTGATGAGTTCAGTGACGGGTTTGGCAAGGAGGGTTGGGAAGATACACAATCCTGTTTCTGGGTCCAACCTTGCCCCGATTCCGTAGAACCAAGTCTTTGCATGTAGTTCACACCCATGTGTCTGGGGTGTGATCCCTCTGTCGCGCAGGGCCTTCTCAGCTTCCTCCCACTTAGGCCTCTGAGATATGTAGCCACCTGACCCTGTCCTCTGGTGATATTCCTTCTTCTGGGCATTTAGTGTATTGGTTTATGACCTCTGTGTAGCTATAGCACCTTCCTTGTATGCCACAAATTCGCGCCAGTGAGGTCTTATCTTCGCATAATATGCATCTTCGAAATCTGGAGTCTCGCGAGCTTTGACAAATTTGTTCAATTTTGTCTTCCAGTTGTGGAAAGCGTCAGCCATCTTGTTTAGAGTCCACTCTTTGACCTTTTCCTTTATAACCGGTTTGTTTTCATCCTCCTCTAGCGGAAGGGTGAAATTTACCAACAGCGAATTTCAAAGCGTTTCTTTGGATCTTTCATCAACAAAGGTACCGTCGCCCTTCTTTGGCTTATTCCAATATTCAATTATGATTGGGATTTGGTCCCTAACAAGAACTCCAGCCTGACATACACATTTGTCTGCGGCCTTCTTGGGCTCCATCGGCCTACCATCAACACGGACTACTTCGATCGTGAACTTTGCACGATCTTTCAACCGATGGCTCGCGCCTCGCTTGCTCTTTTTCATAGAAGAAGATGGTTGCTGGCTGGTCGATCCAGAGGGCTAAAAGAAGAAAGAAGCGTTAATTAATACATGTAGAAGAAGATTGTTGGTGGAAGTCAGCAGAGGCTTAATCAATGCATATACCTCGCCGGACTTTGTAATCACTAAATTGCGTTCACCGGAGTCTTCATCTTCTCCATGACTACTTGAGCTGTCATCATGTCCCTCCAAGTTCAGATATTGTGAGGTGTCCTCATCGATAATGTTCTCCATTATTTCTTCTTCTTCAAGGTTTCTACTAAGTGGATCCATAGTTTCTAAAACAATAATATTATCTAGAGTAAGAGAGTAAACATTTAAGTGGACTTGGATTCATACACAAATATACATATTATTCATACAAAAATACACAAATAAATACACAAATGAAATTAAAACCCTAAGGATGCTTGATCATTTTAAACGAGTTCCGAGGGGTCCAAACCCTAATTCGGAGAAATCCCAGAAGCATATGAGAGGGGCTAGCTACAGTGGTTGACCGGAGGATGCTCCAGAAAGCTGCGGCTGGCGGCGCTGGAGAGCGACCTAGGGCGCGCGAGGTAGCGGGTTCGCCTCAGCGTGATGCAGCCTACCTAAAATGGGCGGCGCCACTACCTAGGGGTCATCGGAGCGACGTTAACGACGACGGCCAGCGGCGGCGCTTGCAGAGCAGCGAGGTGACGACCCTAAACTAATACTAACTATAAAATACACTAAATAACCCTAAACTAAATACACTAAATTACACTAAATAAATAACCCTAAACTAAATAACCCTAAACTAATAACCCTAAACTAAATAAACCCTAAACTAATAACACTAAACTAAATAAACCCTAAACTAATACTAACACTAAACTACTAATAATACACACTAAACTACACACTTATAAAATACTAATAACTAATTATATACACATATGCAACAATATATACAACATATATGCAATAATATATATATGCAATTACACACAAATAAAATTATTCATACACAACAATATATATATACATAATTGGCAGCGGCGGCTCCGGGTTGGCGGTGGCGGCCGACGCGGGCGCGCGCGGTGGCAAACGGTGCTGGCGCGGCGGGGGGCGTCGACTGCGACGGCGACGGCTCGCGCGCGGGGAGGGGGGCGACGGCGCTCCCGCGGGATGGCGACGGCGAGGGCGGCGACGGCGAGGGCTGGCCGGCGAGGGCTGGATGGCGACGGCTCTCCTCTGCGCGCGCTTTCGATCTGGCTGGGGGGAAGAAGGAAGGGGAAGGGGCGCGTTATAACCCCCCCTTTAACACTGGTTCGTGGCTGGAACCGGTGTTAAAGGGGGGAAATTCGTTTCGCGCTCGCACCCCCCCTTTAACACCGGTTCCAGCCACGAACCGGTGTTAAAGGGGGGTGTGCGCGCGCCCCCCCCTTTAACACCGGTTCGTGGCTGGAACCGGTGTTAAAGGGGGGCATTTATTTCATGCATTAAAGGGGTGGGGGCATTTATAATTCAAAAAATAGGATATGAATTTAGAAAATTCATATCTTATTCATTTCAACTCAGAAAAATATGAATAATATATCATAATTTTCAGAAAAATAATATCTATACATTCATGCAAAAACATTTTATATTTACTTTAGATGAAAATTTTCAAAATGATTAAAACACTTACATATAAATTTTGATTATTCAATTCAAACAAAAATAAATTGTCAAATCCTAAAACTTTGAACATAAGACATATTAAGCATCTAAAAAGGAATCTAACCCTATTTTATTAGAGCAAATCATATTTTATTTTGTATTAACATTTTTGAATTGATTGGATATTTAAATGCCGCATCTTTTGTATATACTTGAATATGACAAAGCCTCGCTCAACTTGCATTAGATTTTTTATAAAATAGCATATTGTGAACCTAAAAATGATTTTTGTAAAAAATCATGAGCATCGTATCATGTAACTGTAGTTCATATCTGACCCACTTCCTGCCGATTCGGTAGGAATTTGTCTTTTTTACCAGAGGTGGACGGAAAGGTTTCAGATCCCCTGTTGGTACATTGTCCATATAAGGTGGTATGATATTTTTGTAAAATATGGTGGTGGTTTTTTGAATTAGCCATTTGGTGGTTGCTTCACAAAACCGTCCATTTTTTATGCTCAGAAAATGGAAAATGCCTTTTTGGTGCGATAAAAAGGAAAACTTCCTCTTGCAACATTGTTTGCCATGCCATGATGCACATGTATGCACAATATGGCCATATTATCACAAACTATGCCTTGATTCTAGCCATAACATTGGTCATTTGACCCGAAAACCAAGAAACCTCGAATGAGATAGGTCATTTTGTGAAGGAGATAGAACTGGAATTAAAATACAGAATGCAACTAATAGTAAGTTACATAAAGCACGACTGAAAATTAAGATATATAAAAGAACTGAAAATTAAGATACATGGCCAGATTAAGTAACAATCGGCCGAACTTGTTTCGAAATGTTGGAGTGATTCAGTCATGCTCCTGCCTACACCTGTAATACTCGCCACTGTAGTCGTCGTACTCGTCGCCGCCGTCATCGCTGTCGTCGTCGGGGTCGCCGTAATTGAACCTTGAAGGCTGAGTACGCGTGGGCTGGACTTGAGGGTAGCGCAGACGGGGGTTAGAGTCGGCGGCAGTGTCATAGGCCATGACGCTCTAGAGAGTCCGACCACGCCACCATAGCCGACGGCCGGCCTCGTTGAAGTTCGGAGGAGGTGGGCCGTCCTCCTCGTGCCTGGCGAGCGCCCTCTCACGCCGATCCACGAAGAAGGCTTCCCAAGTAGGGAAATAGTCGGGATGCCATCTGGGATTCCTCCGCTGCTCCGGCGTGAGCTCGAAGTAGTAGTGGTTCGTGATGGCCATCCGGTGCGCCACACCTAGAGGGACAGGAGGAACCGGCACGCCTCCGGCACTCAGCATACAGCCGACGGGGACACAGTACCCCGGCGGGCAGGGGTAGTTCGAGGCGCAAAGAGCCTCCGCCTCCCTGGGGTTTAGTGCTACGGTGGAAGCCATGGGAAAGAGTGATGAGGTTGCAGATATGAGTCTAGAGATGTGCAATGACAATGGAGGCCAACCCTACATATATATATAGTGAACAACTGGCGGGAAGAACTGGAGGGAAGAACTGGCGGAAAGAACCGGCGGGAAAAAATGGCGGGAAGAAAAATGGCGAGAAGAAAAATGGCGGGAAAAAATGGCGGGAAGAAAAATGGAGGGAAGAAATAGAAGGAAGAAAAATGGCTCATTTAATACATATACTGTTAACAGAAGAAATATGACATTGATTTCCATGTTGAGATACATATGTGTGCTAAAAATGGCTCAATTAATACATATAGTCAATCTTATGATCGCGTCGGCCGTAACCATGGAGTATCAACACCGTTTAACAGGATGGTTGGGTCAGTCTTCACTCTGAAGGGCGGAATTTCATCAAACTTATTATAATCTTCTGACATGTCTGTCTTGTCCTCCACTCCCACGATGTTTCTTTTCCCTGAAAGAACTATGTGACGCTTTGGCTCATCGTGTGATGTATTTCTTTGCTTATTTTTTCTTTTTTCGGTTTGGTAGACATGTCCTTCACATAGAAAACTTGAGCCACATCATTGGCTAAGACGAATGGTTCGTCTAAGTTCTTGTCTACCTTCATAAGATTGTTGAGATCCACCGTTGTCATTCCGTACTTCTTGTCTACCTCAACCCCCCCTCCTGTTAGCTTGACCCATTTGCATCGAAACAAGGGGACCTTAAAATTAGGTCCATAGTCAAGTTCCCATATCTCCTCTATGAACCCATAATACGTGGTCTTTTGCCCATTGTCTTCTGCTGCATCGAAGCGGACACCACTATTTTGGTTGGTGCTCTTTTTATCTTGGCCTATCGTGTAAAATGTATTCTCATTTATCTCGTACCCTTGGAAAGTACATACAGTCGAAGATGGTGTCCTGGCCAACAAGTACAGCTGATCCCCAACAGTGGTGTTATTCGTGAGAAGTCTTTGCAGCCAGCCGCCAAAACTCGCCATGTGTTCACTTATAATCCATTCATCAGACTGTCCCGGGTGTTTGAGGCGTATTAAATTCTTGTGTTCATTGATATACGGGGCAACCAAGATAGATCTTTGTAAAACCGTGTAGTGTGCTTGATTGAGAGAATGCCCGTCCCTACATATCATTGCTTTACATCCTAGGGTGCCTTTTCCACGCAGTCCCCTCATGTCGTGATTCTAGAACACCAATCGCCTTAAGGTCAGGAATAAAATCAACATAGAACTCAATGACCTCCTTTGTTACATAGCCCTTGGAGATGCTTCCTTCTGGCCTAGCACGGTTATGAACATATTTCTTTAAGACTCCCTTGTACCTCTCAAAGGGGAACATATTGTGTAGAAATACAGGACCGAGAATGGCAATCTCTTCTACTAGGTGAACCAGGAGATGCGTCATAATATTGAAGAAGGATGGTGGGAACACCAACTCAAAGCTGACAAGACATTGGGCCACATCTGTCTGTAACCCTGGTAGGCTTTCTGGATCGATTACCTTCTGAGATATTGCATTGAGGAATGCACATAGCTTCACAATGGGTACTCGGACATTTTCAGGTAGAAGCCCCCTCAATGCAATCGGAAGCAATTGTGTCATAATCACGTGGCAGTCATGAGACTTCAGGTTTTGGAATTTTTTCTCTGCCATATTTATTATTCCCTTTATATTCGACGAGAAGCCAGACGGGGCCTTGATACTGCTCAGGCATTCAAAAAAGATTTCCTTCTCTTCTTTGGTAAGAGCGTAGCTGGCAGGAGTTAAGTGGCATCGTTTACCCTTCTCGTTCTCAGGATGCATATGCTCTTCAGGGTCTTTCAGACGTTGCTGGTCCTGCCGTGCTTCCGGTGTATCTTTTGTCTTCCCATACACTCCTAGGAAGCCTAGCAGGTTCACGCAAACATTCTTCGTCACGTGCATCACGTCGATTGAAGAGCGGACCTCTAAGACTTTCCAATAGGGTAGGTCCCAAAATATAGATTGCTTCTTCCACATGGGCCCGTGTCCGGCATCGTCATTCGGAATAGATAGACTGCCAGGACCTTTTTCAAAGATTACTTCTAGGTCCTTGACCATACCAAATACCTCCTCACCGGTACGGAGGACAGGCTTCCTCCGGGGTTCTGCCAGACGTTTGAAATGCTTGCCTTTCTTTCTTACTGGATGCAGGTTCGGAAGAAAACGACGATACCCTAGGTACACAACCTTCTTACATTTATCCAAATATACACTTTCAGTCTCATCTAAACAGTGTGTGCATGCATTGTATCCCTTGTTTGTCTGCCCTGAAATGTTACTAAGAGCAGGCCAATCATTGATGGTTACGAAAAGCAATGCTCGTAGGTCAAATGGCTCCCCTTTGTGCTCATCCCACATACGTACACCTGGTTTGGCCCACAGCTGTAAAAGTTCTTCAACTAATGGCCTTAGATACACATCAATGTCGTTGCCGGGTTGCCTCGGGCCTTGGATGAGCACTGGCATCATAATGAACTTCCTCTTCATACACAACCAAGGAGGAAGGTTATAGATACATAGAGTCACAGGCCAGGTGCTGTGACTGCAGCTCTGCTCACCAAAAGGATTCATGCCATCTGTACTTAGACCAAACCTTAAGTTCCTTGCATCACGTGCAAAGTCCGGGTACTCTCGCTCGACTTTTCTCCACTGTGACCCATCAGCGGGGTGTCTCAACATCGCGTCTTTCTTACGGTCTTTCATGTGCCATCGCAACAACTTAGCATGCTCTTTATTTCTAAAGAGACGTTTTAACCGTGGTATTATAGGAGCATACCACATAACCTTGGCAGGAACCTTCTTCCTAGGGGCCTCGCCCTCAACATCGCCAGGATCGTCTCGTCTGATCTTATACCGCAGTGCAGTGCATACCGGGCATGCATCCAAATTCTCGTACTTCTCACCGCGGTAGAGGATGCAGTCATTAATGCAGGCATGTATCTTCTGCACGTCTAATCCTAGAGGGCAGACAACCTTCTTTGCTTGGTATGTACTGTCGGACAACTCATTATTTCTTGGAAGAAGATTCTTCATTTTTACCAACAACTTTGAAAATGCGCTGTCAGTCACACCGTTCTCTGTCTTCCATTGCAGCAAATCCAGTGTGGTACCTAGCTTTTTGTGGCCATCTTCGCAAGTTGGGTACAACAATGTTTTGTGATCCTTTAACATCTGCTCCAGCTTCTCCTTCTCCTTTTCAGTTTCACATTCTTCCTTTGCATCAGTAATGGCCCGACCAAGATCGTCATCAGCGGGCCCATCTGCTGCCTCTTGATCTTCATTATCTACCCCCGTTGCAGTATCATCATATTCAGGATACATATTATGATAGTTGTCATCATCCTCTTCTTCTTCGTTGTCTTCCATCACAACCTCTTTTTCTTCGTGCTTGGTCCAACAATTATAGCTGGGCATGAAACCGGATTGAAGCAGATGGGCGTGAATGGTTCTGGTATTTGAGTAGTCTTTCTTGTTCTGACAGTGAACACACGGACAGCACATAAAACCATTGTGACCATGGTTTGCATTAGCCACAACGATGAAATTTTGGAGGCCCGTAATGTACTCGGGAGTGCGGCGGTCACCATACATCCATTGCCGGTTCATCTGCATTAATATATAGTATATATCAAAAAATAATAGGGAGATGACCATTTATATATATAGTACATCAATGACACATGAAAGGATAGTTGCCGACCTCGACCGAGAAGGAAAGAGCAACAAGAAAACTTATTTTGAGCTCTCGGGCATTTCACCAAACACCTCTTGTGCATACGAAAAAACACAAACTAGCACACTTCACACCCTCTTGCTAGGCTCCAAAATGAGATAGTGAAAAAATAGAAGAGTGGGGTGTGGGCTACGGTGTCTTATATAGCTCCCCCCCCTTTAACACCGGTTCAAGCCACGAACCGGTGTTAAAGGGGGGGCTGCACGGACCACTGGTGCAGGGGCCTTTAACACCGGTTTGTGCCACGAACCGGTGTTAAAGGGGGGCCTCCTTTTTGCTGCACGGGACACGCTGGTACAGGCCCCCCCTTTAACACCGGTTCGTAGAAGAACCGGTGTCACTATAGGAATTTTGTTCTTTGCCGTATAACAAGTAATACACGGCAAAGCCCCCAAAAAACACGGCAAAGTCTTTGCCGTGCACCGTACACGGCAAAGATCGCACGGCAGAGTTCAAGCCGGCAAAGGAGTCTTTGCCGTGCGTCTAACACGACAAAGACTTTGCCGTGTGTTAGGCAGCCCTACACGGTAGACAAAAATAACTTGACGCCGCCCCGAACTTGACGGCATCGGGAGAGTGGGTCCCAAAGACTTTGCCGTGTGCTTTTCTGGCAAGTCTTTGCCGTGTGCTTTTTTGCCAAACCTTTGCCGTGCACTTTTATACAAATACACGGCAAAGAAATTATTTCGAAATAAAAAAACGACGGCGTCAAAGTCCACAATCGATGCCATATACCGGATCAGGGAGCCGATGCGGCCATGGGACAGGCCATGGGCGGCGGCGCGCACGACTGCTACATGGGGGCGGGCAAACAGCGGGCCAGAGCGACGGCGCAAACGGCTGCGGGTAGGGGCGCTGCCAAGGCAGGGCAATGGGCCGGAGGTGATGGGTCTCCGTGCGTTGGAGGGAGCGTCCGTCCGTAGCTGGGGCGAGCCGGCCGGTGGTGGGGCGGAGGCGGGGCGTGCGCGGCGCGGAAGCGGGGCAAGCGCGGACGGCTGAAGCAGATGCAGCGACGGGGCTTGCCGTGGTCAGTATTTTGCAGAGCGGCGGCCGCGTCGCGTTGAACTCCTCCTGGTGTACATCTGCACGGCAACAAGGTGCACGGCGAGCGCGGGCGCGAGTGGACCTTCGCGACCTCGTCGTGGCGGCGCTGCGGGGCGGAGCCGGTCTCGTCGACATCGACGGATGCGAGATGGGACCTGCGGGGAACCCGGCGGTTGCGAGTCGAAGCCGGCGATGGCCAGGTATTGGGCGCTGTGCGGATGCGGGCTAGGTTCACGAGCGTGGCTGGCCGTCGTGCGCGTTGGATTGGGGATTTATTTTGATATATGGGTCACGGGGAAAGTGAGACGTGGGGACTGGTGAAACATGGGGTTGGTGTGGGTCCAGGTTAGAGGAAGGTGAGACGTGGGGTGAACAGCCAGGTCACCGATCCGCGTATGCATGTCCACAAAGTCCATTCAACCATCTGTTTTGTTTAGATCGAACGGCCCATCTTCATGCCATGTCATCGATCTGTGGCACATTTTTCTATCCAATCAGAACGTATCAGTCTTTGTCTAGTGTAAATATACTTTGCAAAACCGGCTTTGCCGCTGACACGGCAAAGACGTATTTTTTCTATTTTCAATTTATTCTTTACTTTATTTTGGCAAGAATAAAGATCGGTGTTAAATTTATTTATTTCATGTGAAGGTTCAAAAAAATCTTATTAGAAATGACCTATCATGTTCGAGGTTTCATGTCTTTTAGTCCAAACGTTAAGTTTTATGGCTAGAATCGTGGCATAGTTTGTAGTAATATTCCCATATTATGCATGAATGTGCATCTTGGGATGGCCAATAATATTGCAGAAGGAAGTTTTACTTTTTATCACACAGAAAAGTCATTTTCTATTTTCTGAGTTCCAAAAACGAGGCTTTTTTGAAGCAACCACCAAAGGGCTAATTTAAAATTCTACTACTCTATATTTAAAAAATACTAGACCATCTTACATGGATAATGTTCCAACCGGGAGATCTCAAACTTTACTTCCACCCCTGGTGCAAAAAGACAAATTTCTGCGGAATCCGTAGGAAGTATGTCAGATATGAACTACATGTATATGATCTGATGCTCATGATGTTTTACAAAAATCATTTTTAGGTTCACAATATGCTATTTTATCAGAGATCCAATGCAAGTTTAGCAATGCTCAGCCCCGAGCTAAGAATCTTCATTTCCGCCGTTCGAGAAAGTTTAACGACAGTTTGAAACGGGTATAAAAAATTCAAAAATGATCCAAACAATGTGAAACCTTCGCGTGGTGTCATATTATGTGACATAGTTGGAAGACAAAATATTAAACTTAGTATATTGATTATGTCTCAAAAAATCCTTCACAAAATGACCTATCTCATTCGAGGTTTCCTGGCTTTTGGATCAAATGACCGATGCTATGGCTAGAATCAAGGAATAGTTTGTGATAATGTTACCATATTGTGCATGCATGTGCATCATGGGATGGTGAATAATGTTGCAGGAGAAAGTTTTCCTTTACGTGACACTGAAAAGCCATGTTCCATTTTTCGAGCGCAAAAAATGAGGAGTTTTGTGAAGCAACCACCAAATGGCTAATTCAAAATGCTACCATCTTATTTTACAAAAAATACGAGACCATCTTACATAGACAATATCCCAAGCGAGAGATCTCAAACCATTTTGTCCATCCCTGGTGAAAAACACAAATATATGCCTAATCGGTAGGAAGTTAGCCCGGTTTGAACTACATGTACATGATCTAGTGCTCATGATTTTTTACAAAAATCGTTTTTAGAGTCATAATATGATGTTTTTTTACAGATCCAATGCAATTTTAGCGAGGCTCAGCCTCTAGGTAAGAATCTTCATTCTCATCGTTCGAGAAAGTTTGGCGACCGTTTGAAACGGGCATAAAAAATTTAAAAACGATCCAAACAATACGAAACCTTCCTGTGGTATCATATTATATGACATAGTTAGAAGGAAAAATATCAAACTTGGTACATTGATTATGTCTCAAAAAAACCTTCACAAAATGACCTATCTCATTCGAGTTTTCCTGGCTTTCGGGTCAAATGCCCGATGCTATGGCTAAAATTAAGGCATAGTTTGTGATAATGTGCATATATTGTGCATGCATATGCATCATGGGATGGCGAATTTTTTTGCAGAAGAAAGTTTTCCTTTTTGTGGCACAAAAAAAACTATTTTCCATTTTTCGAGCATAAAAATATGGCGTTTTGTGAAGCAACCACCAAATGGCTAATTCAAAATTCTACCATCCATTTTTCAAAAATAATATACCACCTTACATGGACAATGTTCCTAGTAGGAGATCTCAAACCTTTTCGTCCACCCATGTGAAAAAAACAAATGTTTACCGAATCGGTAGGAAGTGAGTTCGATTTGAACTACAAGTACATGATCTAATGCTCATGATTTTTTGCAAAAATTATTTTTAAACTCACAATATGAAGTTTCTTCAGATATCCAATGCAAGTTTAGCTAGCCTCAGCCCCTAGGTAAGAAATTCAAAGACTATGGTTTCGCTGGGAAACGGCCGTCGGAGCGCCGAAATACCACGAAAACTTGCAAGTGGCCAAACCACGTAATTATATTGTGATGGAAAAACCACATAATTAAAATATCCATAGATACAATATGGGTGATATTTTAAGATAAAATATATGCTAAAAGAAAATGGTGGCAAAAAGAGGGAGAAAAAATAGAAAAAAAAACAGGTCTTTGCCGTGTGGTATTGTGCATGGTGCACGGCAGAGCCACCTTTGCCGTGCAAGGCACACGGCAAAGATTGTGCAAATAACATTTGGCAATTTTCATATATTTCCTCTTGTTCAATAATTCGGGCGGGTCAATTTTGGACATTATAAAAATAAATGGCAAGAATATTTCTCGCGGAAAAAATATTTTGCAATCCAAACCTTTGCCGTGTCTAACGGTGAGGCACACGGCAAATCCCTGCCGTCACCAGGGCCCGTCAACTACGTCGAAATGGTGAGCCCCACGAGATTGTATGCCTTGCGACTTCTTTGCCGTGGGCCGTTTTTGGCCTTTGCCGTGAGTGTTTTCTTCGCCGTGTGATTTTTTAGGCTTTGCCGTGTCATTTCTCGTTGCCGTGTGGCCTTTCTTTGCCGTGCGTCTTTCTGTGGCCACACACGGCAAAGAGATCTTTGCCGTGCACCAGCGCACAGCAAAGCCGTAATGCACGGCAACGCCAAATTTTCCCGTAGTGTGTTAAAGCCTATTTCCAGGCTCAACCAAAGGCCTCGTTTCCACTAGTGTAATTATACAGGAACAAATACAACTTCACTTCTAATACGATAAATGTAAGGACCCTGTAAGTCCAGCGTCCTCCCCCTGTATCTCCCGCGGGCCATTAGCTAGGGGTTCATTTATCCTTGGAACAACTCTTTTATGACCTTTTCCAATACCTCAACAGTATACTTCTTTTGTTTATTCTTTCCCTGCATTACTCCTTTTGTCCAATACAATAAAGGATGTCTGAAAGTCGCGATTTGCCTCAACAACCAAGGAATGTACTAGCTCAGCTGTAACTTGTCATCTGACGGTTAGAAATACTAGTAAGAAAGCCAGAGGTAAATTTATCCACACGACATGAGTTGTTTAGAGGAACTCAACACTCGTCGTAGTAGCTCTTGTATTGCTGGATCATTGAAATATGGCGCTCCTGGACAGCACATCATTTGCCAAACACCATATGTGTTATTCAAGAGGAATATCTACCTTCCACCTTTTCACCTTTTGGCATATCCATTCTGCATCTTCCTCGAGCATAGATACCCAACAGTCAAACATGGCAGAGTAAGGTTCAACGGACATGACAGAGTAAGGTTCAATCAACGGTGTGATCTCCAGTGCCAAATATTACAACAAGCAGCAGCAGCAGTAGTTGTTGTAGTAGTAGTTGTAGTAGTAGTAGTAGTAGTAGTAGTAGTAGTAGTAGTAGATTAAACACCGTCGGCTATCGCGGGTAAATGAGCGCAACATGTGTTGCAAAATTTGCACCTACTCTCTCGGTTCCATAGAAAATTGAACTAAAACCACGACACGAATTATGAAACGAAAGGTAGTTAATTAGGGAATTTGGAGGTAGTGTAGTAGTAGTAGATTAAACCCCGTCGGCTATCGCGGGTAAATGAGCGCAACATGTGTTGCAAAATTTGCAACTACTCTCTCGGTTCCATAGAAAATTGAACTAAAATCACGACACGAATTATGAAACGAAAGGTAGTTAATTAGGGAATTTGGAGGTAGTGTAGTAGTAGTAGATTAAACCCCGTCGGCTATCGCGGGTAAATGAGCGCAACATGTGTTGCAAAATTTGCACCTACTCTCTCGGTTCCATAGAAAATTGAACTAAAACCACGACACGAATTATGAAACGAAAGGTAGTTAATTAGGGAATTTGGAGGTAGTGTAGTAGTAGTAGATTAAACCCCGTCGGCTATCGCGGGTAAATGAGCGCAACATGTGTTGCAAAATTTGCACCTACTCTCTCGGTTCCATAGAAAATTGAACTAAAACCACGACACGAATTATGAAACGAAAGGTAGTTAATTAGGGAATTTGGAGGTAGTGTAGTAGTAGTAGATTAAACCCCGTCGGCTATCGCGGGTAAATGAGCGCAACATGTGTTGCAAAATTTGCACCTACTCTCGCGGTTCCATAGAAAATTGAACTAAAACCACGACACGAATTATGAAACGAAAGGTAGTTAATTAGGGAATTTGGAGGTAGTGTAGTAGTAGTAGATTAAACCCCGTCGGCTATCGCGGGTAAATGAGCGCAACATGTGTTGCAAAATTTGCACCTACTCTCGCGGTTCCATAGAAAATTGAACTAAAACCACGACACGAATTATGAAACGAAAGGTAGTTAATTAGGGAATTTGGAGGTAGTGTAGTAGTAGTAGATTAAACCCCGTCGGCTATCGCGGGTAAATGAGTGCAACATGTGTTGCAAAATTTGCACCTACTCTCTCGGTTCCATAGAAAATTGAACTAAAACCACGACAAAAGGTAGTTAATTAGGGAATTTGGAGGTAGAGACTGAACTTTGCGGGCAGGGTCCGGAGTGATGAGTGGGCATCGATCCCCTGACGCTCAGGTGGAGGGGGCCTGCTGATCATAGCGAGGGATACCTCTAGAGGAATTTGCAGGTAGAGACACCGTCGCTAAACTTGGCCGGCAGGGCGATGCGCGCGCATCCCTTGACGCTCAGACGGATGGGACCTCCGCAGCAACCGAGGCCCGACAAGGAGGACAGCTCTGGGCAGTCGACGATGCTTACGTCGCTGAGCAGAGGGAACGCACGACTCGGCATATCATTATCATCCCAAGCCACTAGTACCCGCATGTCCTCCAGCAGGATCTTCTTCAGATTGGGGAACACACCGCCGCCGCAGAAGTCACCATTAATCCTCTCAATTGATGTCAGCTCCTTGATATCCAGAATCTCCAGGGACGGGAGCCCGCCGAGGGCAGGAAGAGCCTTCAGCTTCCTGCAGTTCTTGAGGTACAGGCGCGTCAGCTTCTCCAGTCCACTGAACCAACCAGAGGTAGGCGACGTCTCCCCAGGGTACCTTGTGATACGCAGCTCATGGAGATAGCGGTGAGGCTTGAGACCTTCCAGAACGTCCGCCGCTGGGTCGGCGGCAACAGCAGGTATAGAATCAACTTGCCGCAGATTCGGAGGCCCCCATTCAAGTTTTAGGATCTTGACTGAAAATTTTGTTCCAAGTTGGGCCTCCTCAGCTTCTTTCTTGCTCGCCACAGCGTCGAGGCCCTTTATGCTCAGCATCTCTCCCAGAGAGTTCATCCCGGCCAGCTCCGACAGGCTGTGCCCTTCCTTTTCTGATCCCCGAATGACCTGGAACTCTATCGATTCTCGCAGTTTACTCAGCCTTCCGATGCCACTTATGCTTGCGATACAACCTATTTTTTTCTTCGTGTTATTACTTGTGTGGCCGACACTCAATGTCTGGAGAAACAATAGCCTGGTGACTTCATCACAGAGATCACTACTGATGGTGCTAGGAAGACCTAGGTACCTCACATGCTTCAGCTTTTTGATGGTTTTTGGCAGTTGAGTTATGCCCGTCTCCGTCAAATCCAGCACTCTCACACCCTTGAATTCTTTCAGTATATCTTTGTCAATGGAGGGTAGTGCTGGATCACTACTACCATCATCCTTTAGGACTAGCAAGGTCCGCAGATTGCTGAGTCCAATGGAGTATGCCTTGAGCTGATCAAGACAGCCGCTGGTAACTGACATGTGGCGAACCGTTGAAGGGATACCTCTCTTGGACGCGCCTGCCCCTGCGCTATGGCTTGCACTGTCGCTAGAGATACTGATGCAATTCCTGGCAGAGGCCAGGCGTAGCATCCAATGGACCTGCTCATGAATCACGTACTGTTGGTCTTCTTTATTACCCATGCCTTGGCCTTCTCGTAAGTGGAACAAAGAACGATCAACCAGATTGTTGAAGTAGCCTCTAGCAACGTCTTCCATGCTGCTCGTCCCATCCAAAGGATTGGCATTCTCCTCGACAAAACCAAGAGCCATCCACATTTTGGTCAATTTCTCAGGCTCAAACCTCCAGTTGCACGGGAATATGCTACAGAATGCGAAGCAACGCTGCAAGTGCGGTGGCAGATGGTGATACGTGAAGAGATGGCCTTTGAACACGCTAACCATGTGCTGATCGATGGTATTTAGGATTCCACACCGTTGGTCTGTTGTGGCTTGTTTCTTCAACTCCTCGCCGATCTCCAAGGCCGCTAACGGGGATCCCTTGAACTTGAGCACCTGGGTGTTAAGCACTTCCTGGATCCTTCTTTGGCTACTACCGTCAGTCGTAAGCTTCGCGGTGTGGTTGAGCAGAAGTTTGATATCCTTGGATGTGATCCCATTCAGGACGATGCTTTCCTCTGCACCCAGTGTGGTCGAACAAATCTTGGCTCGAGTCGTCATTACAATTCTGCTACCATCGCCAAGCAAGGAGGGCAGCCCGTTCCATGCGGATTTTCTTTCCAGCTCGCCGTTCGCACCTTCGTCGTTCCATACATCATCCAGCACAAGTAGGCACTTGTTTGATGACAAGAGTTTCTTGAGCTCAGTCTGAAGGCTACATATGTTCATCTCGTCAACTGATTTCGCGCCCACGGCGGACTTCCAAATCTCTGCTAGGAGGTCGAATTCTTTCTTCTTGTCGTAGGCAGGCACCCATACGAGCCGATGAAAATCGCCCTTGACGTCACGGAATGCCTGGCGAGCAAGCTCCGTCTTCCCCATCCCTCCATGGCCGATGATGGCAATAACCTTCTTCTCCGTGTTGCCGCCGTCCCGCAGCATGGAGACTAGCTGCTCATACTCGTCGTCGTACCCGAAGAAGAGCTTCTTTTCCCTCACTGGATCCTGGCCCGTGCCGCCTGCAGATCGACCGGAGTGGACTTCGTTGATGGGAGAAAGTATGAGGTCCCGTGCCTTCTCACGAAGGTCCCCTAGATTCTTGAGCACTTTATTCAGCTGGTCCAGTGATGGAGCTTTGCTTATTGACGAGGTATCTGTGGATTTCTTGCTATTGCTGGCACCACCGCTGCGCTTCTTTAGGTTTTTTGCTGCCTCTAGCTCAAGGATATGCGACTCAAACAAGTCCAGGATCTCCTCGGCGTCATGAATGGCATCCTTGAGCTGCCATAGACTGGTGAGCCAGCCTGGGTCTTTGACGAAGCCCCCCATAACAGCTGGACCGAGAAAGAAAGACTTGATACGGTCGAGTTCTGCCGCCAGTTCCAGCAGCTTCTCCACCTTGCCCGTATGCAGTTTGTACTTGCTGATTGCGCAGGATCGAGCTACCTCCATGAGATAAGAGATGTGAGGTGACACGAAGTACCCCAACACTGTAACTCCAATTGCTACTTCTGCCACTATCACCATGGTTGAGATGTCACCTCGCCTGCCAATTATTGTGCAAAACTAGGAATTAATGGCCAAGAAACGACAAGATCTACGAGCATGCAGTGGCCTAAAACTAACGAATGCTGGAAATTAATTTTGTGCAAATTCAACGAAGCCCGCAAGTGTGTATTAGCTAGGAGGAGTACCTTCAAATTCACAGGAGCAAAAGCAGACCGGAAGTAATGCTAGCAAGTCGATCCTCCTAGTACCAAGTAGGGATGAATCTGCCAACGCCACTACCGATCGCCACAGCCCGCCAGGAAGCTCAAATACGATGAGATCTACTCATGCTTGCTAAGGTAGAGAGAGAGTGAGCAGGAGAGTATCCATGTGAGTACAGCAAGGAGGAGGTGACTCCATCCATGAAGACTAGTCGAAGCTAATAAGTCAAGTCAACCGTTAGACAGATCATTGGTTTTTTCATTCATTGAGCGCGAAAGGTTTTATGCAGAAAAAAATGAAGCGGTGATTGGAGACGTCCCTGCAGCCATGTGGGCTGCGATTGGTTGTCCACAAGAGACCAAATCCAAGGAGCAGGCCGGTGCCAGTGGTTGTCTAACGACGACTAGCCACGTCAATTTTTATCAGGGACGATCTGGTTTGAGCTATTGGTATCAAAATCGGTGGTTCTGGTTTTTGCCTGCAATATCGTATCATTTTCAGAGGAAAAAAAATGACAAGGTGCCCGGTACAACACTGTAGATAGTCCCATAATAGCAACGAGGTACTCCCTCCGTTTTAAAATATAAGATGTTTTAGCTTTGTGAAAGGAATGTATTTAGACCTCTTTTAGTGTGTAGGTTCATCAAGCTTTAGAGTGAACCTAGACACTAAAAGGGGTTTAGATACACTTCTTTTACAAAGCTAAAACATCTTATATTTTAAAACGGAGGAAGTAATTGGTAGGGTATTGGATTGTACATCTCAACAACATTGCCGCCCCTCGGCTATATATTTGTTAGAAGATTTACACGACTTATATATATCAAAGTCATAACAGCAATATCTACCATATACTATACATAACAACATCAATCAAAGGGATTAGATTCGAACTAGGTCGGTTAGCTAAAATATGTTACATCTATTGAGCATGTAATATATATATGGTGTGGTATATACGATGTAGTACACCAACTGTACTGTAATGCCACAGGCTTTTCCTGACCTACATAACACGCACCCGAACTCTCCAACGACTCTATCATTCCGTCTTGTATCAGAGCCACCTCTTCCCGTCTAGCGATCCGATCTGAAAACCCAATGGGATCAAATTCTTCACCCTTGTGTTTACAGGAGTTTTACTCCGGTGTCCTCCCTCTCCTTCTAAACTTAGGAAACTAAAAAAATACAAGAACGGCTAGGATTGACCGATACCCTTCATGCCCTCTGAATCGAAAGGGTATTGGTTAATCCTGACCCTTGTTGTGTTTTCAATTTCCTATGTTTGAGAGAACCATAAAGAGATGCTAGGTTTGGAAGAAATAAACATGCTTGGGATGGAAGTTATAACAAATTACCATTATGCGTAGGCAACAACTTCATTATTATGGTAACCATCTTTAATCTGCAGCCCTTTGGAGGTTTCCAGCCTGAAACTTTCTGCCATTACTTCCTTCTGATATCTTTCCCTACTTAGACTTGAGAGAAATATCTGATGTTAATCTATGTTTGCAGGATGCTAAAATTTCGAGGTAAAATTGGAGGTCACGGTTTTGATTTACCAGCTTGGCTTCCGATGTTCAAAGGGAAATATTATTACAAATGTGACAATCAATAACAACCATCTCCTTGAACAATAAATAAAACACTTTCGACGCCAATAGCCACTTGGGCTAATCATTTACACCAACCAAGAGTTAGAGCATAGCTCAAACTTAGAAATAGGAACATGTTTCGTCATCATATCAGTAGGATTCTTATCAGTATTGATCTTGCATATCTTTAGTTTACCTTGAGCAACAATGTCTCTAACAAAATGGTACTTGCCATCCATGTGCTTTATTCTAACATCAGATCCTTTGTAAGGTATATGTAACTTTGACTGTCAAAAAAAATCAATATAAGAATCATCTCAACAAAGCTTAATAGACAAACTTTTCAACCAAACAGATTATTTACAAGCTTTAGCAATAGCCATGTATTCGGTTCTAGTGGTAAATTTGGCAACAACAGGCTACAACATTGTCTTCCACCTAACAACACAATCACCAACATTAACCACATAACTTGTGAGAGATCTTATCTTATCTAAATCAGCAGCAAAATATGAATCCACTTAGCCAACAAGTCCCTCAGCAGTCCTGCCAAACTTCAAACAAGCAGTGGAAATGTCATGAAGGTACCTGAAAATCTATTAAACATCCTTCCAATGTTATTTACCAGGATTATCCATGTATCTACTGATCAAACTCAAAGCATAAGATAAATCAGGTCGTGAACAAACCATGGCATACATGAAGGAACCAACAACACTAGAATATAGCACCTTTGTGTTGGGTTCACATCATAGAAAACAAAAATTTTCCTATGATGAGAACTATACGCCAAGATCTATCTACTAGATACAAAGCAACGGGTGGATATACATCCATGGAGAACTTACCCTCAAAGACAACGAGTTTTGTTAACGAGTAGGAACTCGTGGATGATGTAGTCGTACGCTTGTCGATCTCAAGATCGTGATGAAGTCCAGCAGGTCCAGCTCCAGCACGTCCAACACTACCAAGTCCAGCACCGCAAAGCAGCGGTGCATCCGTGATCGCACACACGTCCGGTACCCGACAACCTCCGTCCCTCGCTCCAGCAAAGCAGCGGAAGCAGCAACTCCTTTCCAGATAAAGCCACCGGGAACATGTATCTCGCTAATCCGAGACCATGGGGGAATAATACTAGAGGGGGAGAGAGATCCTTCACGAGGAGGTGTGAGGAAGGAGTGAGAGGGGGGCCTTTTATAGGAGGAGGAGAGGGTGTCCCTTCACCTCCCCCATTCATGTGGTGGTAACCCCCTCCACATTAAAATGCCCCTTCACATTCTCTTTTAAAGTCTCCACTTTAAATGCATTAAATTTCTCCAAATTTAATGCTCTCTTATTTAATAAAACTCTTTTATTAATTTTATTCAGAATTTTGTTAATTACTTTAATTAACAAACATTCACATAAAACCCCCTACAACATTTCAATATTACATGTAGAACCAATTTCAGCAATTTCACCAGAAACAGTTTCGGTGTCTATTGAAATAATTCTAGCGCTTTCTTAAATCTTTATCTGAAACATATTTGCTCCAAATGGTGTCGGTATCCCTTAAGTGTGTCACCCTATGGTTCGCGAATAATGCAGACATGATCGAGACCCCTCTCCGATCAATAATCAGCAGCGGGACCTGGAGATCCGTACTGACTCCCACATATTCAACGATAACTCTTGTGATCGTGTGAACCTTTAACATCGTAACTAAATTCCTTTGTCTCGCGATATATTACATGTCCGAGATTCGATCATTGGCATCCAAATACCTAGTTTGATCTCGTTACCAACATGCACTCTTTTCTTGTTCCCGTGATATAACATTCTAGTGATCACATCACTTGCTTGCAAGCTATTTCAATGTGATATCACCGAGAGGGCCCAGAGTATATCTATCCGTCATCGGGATGGAAAAATCCCACTCTTGATCCATGAGCCTCAACATAACACCTTCGTAGCACTAAACCCACCTTTATAGTCACCCTGTTATGGTGTGACGTTTGATGTTATCAAGATACTCTTCTGGTGTTAGCAATTAACATGATCTCATGGTCTAAGGACTAAGATTACTTCGTATGATGTTATAGCAATATAAACATAATGACTCTGATCGTAATGCTATACTTCGGATGAATGTTCATCACATCATTCCACCAATGTTGTGACCTCGTTATTAACAACATCCAATGCCCATGATCAGGAAACCTTGATCATCTTGTTAATCAACAAGCTAGTTTATATGAGAGGCAGTACTAGGAACTTTGTATTTTGTTTATTAAACACACATGTATTAATGTTTCCAATTAATACAATTATAGCATCCAAAATAAACATTTATCATAAACATGGAATAAGATAATAACCACTTTATTATTGCCTCTCGGGCATATTCCCTTCAGTCTCCCACTTGCACTAGAGTCAATAATCTAGTTTGAAAAACTTTGTGTATACAACACCTAGGTGTTGAATATACGAGTTTGCTAGTGGTTAACATAATCTCCGGATCTGGCACTTTCAGGTCCGTGTGTATTTGCATGTCTTTGCGTCTCTACGCATCACTCATTCTCAAATGAGATGGCATTGTATAAATTTGGTCCTTTGGTGAGACATTTAGTTCGTTCGGGTTAAAATATGTTGATATTATTGTCATACAATATATCTTCATAGTATTAGCCCACTTTGAACCACACCTAGTTTGATAGCAAACTTCTTAACACAAATGCCCTCCTTTGCTGCTACTATAATAGTCATATACTTAGCCTTTTGTTGTAGTATCCGTCATAATGTTTCAACTTTGGAACCTATCCAAATCCATCATGGAACATCATTTCCATTACATTGTGCCACCCATAGTCTAAATTGAGATAAATTTAATTTGTATCTTATGACAAAACTAGTATCAATGTAACACTTTACAATAAACTACCTTTAACTATTTGTCACTTATACATGATATATTCTTAGTTCTTCCAAAGCTCATAAGAATATCTTTACTATTGTACAATGATCATCTTATGAGTCATTCTGGTATGTGCTCATAACATTTAGAGCATAGGACATTCTGGATATATACATATCACGGTATAATCGATCAAAATCTTCATGTGATTTTATTCACCAAGTGTTGAAACACTTGAATCTTGATACAATCCTTTCCATGCAGCAAGAACCTTTCTTGTTGTTTCCATATTGAACCCTTTCAATATCTCATATATGTATGTCTGGCACAACCATATTAGCGCCTCAATCTATCCATATAGATATTGATGCTAAATATTCCGGTTTTGCCCAAGTCTTTCATCGAAATCTTATTTTAATGAAATTCTTAACTCGTGTCAATACAAGATACATCATTTCTAATCAACAATATGTCCTCTACATAATGTATTAGAAATATGTCTCAGCTCTCCCACTTAATTTCTTGCAAATGCAAGCATCTTCATCATCTCCGATGAATTTAAACTCTTTTAACAGTTTCATCATGGTGAAGATTCAAACTCCGCTATGCTCACTTCAACTATTGAAGTTTGCATTCCCTTTTAGCATCCTTTGAATTAACAAAACCCTTCGGACCGTGTCATGTACACGTCCTAGGTAACCATTCTATTATAAGAACATTGTTTTGTTTGTTCAACTACCATACATCAAATTATATGTAGTGGTTGCTACATTAATCCATCAAGACTAAATATCGCTATGAAAGATCAAATCTTGTCATAGTCAACTCCTTGAACATTGTCGTAAACTTCTTTCCGACATGTTTATTATTTCATAGATGTTAAACATCCATGTCTATTTCTTTATAGATCCAAACACGACCGATAGGCTTCACGCCTTTCCGGACGATCTTCTAAGTTCAGAAACTTGATTTCTCGTGTATGGATACTATCACGGATTCTATGACTTCTAGTCATTTTATGGAGTCAGGGCCCATCATTGCTTATTTGCATGTACTCGGTTCATCATTGTCTAAACAATAACGACTTGTTTATCAAATCACACTATTTGATTCTTACCGACCCACACGGTTCAATAGGAACTCTAATCTCCGAGATCACAACCTTTGTAATCACGGGAGCCATGAGCATTGTGGCCGCCACCGGGACACTTTCCGGCGCTGTGCTATTTAGCACATATAGCTAAGGTTCAACAACCTTATCAAAGTTCTATTGTCCTCCCACTTAACTTTTCACGAAAAATTCCTTCTCAAGAAACTTGATGCTCCAAGTAACAAACTCTTTTGTCCTCGATGTTATGGAGAAATTCCCAACAAATTCTTTGGGATAACCTACAAAGACGTGCTTATCCGACTTTGGTTGTAAACATTTTACTTATGCATAGCATACCAAAATTTTAAGAAAAGACAATTCGGGTTTTATCCCAAACCATAACTTATATGGTGCCATTTCAACGGATCACGATGGTGCTCTTTTTAGTGTAAAAGCGGTAGTCTCTAAAGCTTCAATCCTTAAAACATAATGGCAGTTTTATAAATGATACCTTTGATCTTACCATGTCAAACATGGTTTGATTTTATCTCTCGAATATGCCATACTCCTATGTTTATCGGGAAACACAAATCATGGAACAATTCCTCAAATCTTAGGTGTTTTGCTAAACATGTAACTCAAATATCTTCCTTTATGATCAAATCATAAACTCTTTATTTTCTTGTTACAATGATTTTCCACTTCATCTTGAAAGTCTTTGAACAATTTTCAAATATTTCATACTTCTTCCTTATTAAGTAAATATATAGATATATTCACTCAAATTTCTGGAGAAAGCATATGAAGCAAAAAGATCCATCGCATATGGCTACATATAATGGACTATATACATCAATATGTATGATATCCAATAAGTTAGTCATCCGTTCCTCTTTGGCCTATGGACGGAGTTTCAATTATCTCAAGGAAAATCTCACAAGCGTCAGTTGATCAAAATCAAAGACTCCAAAAATCCATCAACATGGAGTTTCTTCATGTTTTCTTTCCAATATAATTTAAACAGCGATATCACTTCATAAGTGATCTTTCAATCATTTGTCTTGCGATATTTTAGCAATAGTGTTTATGGATGTGATTTCTCCCACTAGACTTGTAAAAGTTCATCCATCCTTTATGGAATACGGTAATTATTTGAACAACCATTGTTCTCATAATACCGGAACAAAATAACAATTATTAAAAACAAATCTTGAAGGCTAGGTTTGATGACAACGAAAAACACAATAACACTTTATTTTTTTATGAACATCATCACTTATTCTCTTGCTAGTTGCTTAGGCCATTGCAGTTCATGAATTGCGTTGTCCTGTATGACACTTCATACCAACAAATTCGGTATCTAATACCGGTATCCAATACCTCAGAACCACATTGTTTAACAAGCATGGAATACAGCCATAACATGTATATCTTCTATATACCTCAGTTGGACATATCTAACCTTTTCTTTTCTGCCAAATATTTTATAGATTCTCTTTCAACAATTCCTTTTCTTTGAAAAGAATCTATCAACATCAATAGTGGTGTCATTCACATGACATATAGTACAAAGTGTATATAGTCAAATACTAATACCTTTGGACTTGCACTTTGAAGTGGATCACCATCATCAAATGTTTGGTGTTCTTTCAAAAAAAATCCATTCTTTAGTAATCTTTTAGTGTAGTAAACATTTTACTTACATCTTATATTCATCCTTATCATGACAACTTTCATGATCAAGCTACTATAGCCTATAAGGAAGAATGACGAGTATAATTTTAGTTCCCGAAACCTTTTGGCATATTCGGATGCCTAGCATCTCCATCCTTCACAAATTCTCATACAATATGAGAACATGTATTTTGCTAAATTATACTCTATCATAATGCAACCAAAAACATTGTTTCAGATATCACAATATCTTCCACACATGATGGTTTCTGAAATAATTATTTCATCTCCTAGATAACCTCGATATTAAAACAACTTTTGAATATCAAGAATCATGGAGGCAAGCATGATAATTAAGATACTAACATTGGAATTCTTACTCTTCATTTAATACTACTTATTAAACTTCATGGAGTAAATAGAGTTTGCTGAAAGTTTGCAATAGGACTTCTAATCTTTAAATTGACATTCAAAACAATACGATACCAGTTCGTAAAGTAAATATCCAGAATTCTATAGTTCTATTATCTCAATTAAAACTAAGCATAAGGTAGTGAACACACCCTAATGACTACAACAAATTATGCAAATTCACTTCGATTTAGTTTATGACAAATTGAGTTCGACTAATCCAAATTAGAAATGAACTCCCACTCAAAAACGACATCCCTCGTGCCTTTTTGGTGATTACATGAACCAAATCCACTACACCAAGTCCGATCATCACGTGAGTTGGTGTAGCTTCAAAGGCGAGCATCTATATGTCATATCAACTATATGACTCATGCTTAACCTTTCGGTCCGTGTTCCAAGGCCATGTCTTTACATGCTAGGCTCGCCAAGTAAGAACCTTAGTACTCGCATGTGTAAAACTGTCTTACACCCGTTTGTATGAAAGCGCAGAGTCGAGTACACCTGATCATCACGTGATGTCTCGAAACACGATCCATAGAACGGTGCATACTTAAGGAAGAACACATTTTATCTTGATATTTAAAAGAGGGATCATCTTATAATGCTACTAAAATGCCAAACTAGCAATATAAGATGCAAACATCTAATGTGTAAAGTGAGATAATATGGTCCATGCATTTGATCTCTATCATATGCATCATGGTATGATCTCTATCATTCCTTTGTGTGTAAGACCAAGGTCTATGGAACTTACACGTTAGGTGTGTTGTAAGAGTATCTATCATACATCTACTTACAACATTACCATATCATGACACTAGCCCAGCAACGATCTAAACTAGACGCCTCTAATTTATCCATTGCAAGTTTTTACGTGGCTTAGGGCTTTCGGAGATAGAACCATTCTTACCTACGAACATGGAACCACAACGAGGATAACCAAGTTATTAGAAACTCGTTGTAAATCAGATATTGACTATAGTAGGAGAGACAGACACCCGCCAGCCACTTATGCAAAACTAGTTGCATGTCAGTCGTGGAACCGGTCTCAGGTACGATGACATGTAAGGTTGGTCCGGGCCGCTTCATCCCACTATGCCACCAATATCCAAAATACATGAAAGAAGCAATAACATGATCATCATCGCCCACATATAAACATATGTGTACTACCGTGCAAAGCACCTACGCATAGATCAGGCTCTGATACCACTGTTGGGTTTGCAGCATAGAAAACAAAAAATTTCCTACGATGAGAACTACATGCCAAGATCTATCTACTAGATACAGAGCAACGGGTGGATATACATCCATGGAGAAGTTACCCTTGAAGACAACGAGTTTTGTTAACGAGTAGGAACTCGTGGATGATGTAGTTGTACGCTTGCCGATCTCAAGATCGTGATGAAGTCCAGCAGGTCCGGCTCTAGCACGTCCAGCACCACCAAGTCCAGCACCGCAAAGCAGCGGTGCATCCGTGATCGCACACACGTCCGGTACCCCGCCAACCTCCGTCCCTCGCTCCAGCAAAGCAGCGGAAGCAGCAACTCCTTTCCAGATAAAGCCACCGGGAACATGTATCTCGCTAATCCGAGACCATGGGGGAATAATACTAGAGGGGGAGAGAGATCCTTCACGAGGAGGTGTGAGGAAGAAGGAGTGAGAGGGGGGCCTTTTATAGGAGGAGGGGAGTGTGTCCCTTCACCTCCCCCATTCATGTGGTGGTAACCCCCTCCACATTAAAATGCCCCTTCACATTCTCTTTTAAAGTCTCCACTTTAAATACATTAAATTTCTCCAAATTTAATGCTCTCTCATTTAATAAAACTCTTTTATTAATTTTATTCAGAATTTTGTTAATTACTTTAATTAACAAACATTCACATAAAACCCCCTGCAACATTTCAATATTACATGTAGAACCAATTTCAGCAATTTCACCCGAAACAGTTTTGGTGTCTATTAAAATAATTCCAGCGCTTTCTTAAATCTTTATCTGAAACATATTTGCTCCAAATGGTGTCGGTATCCTTTAAGTGTGTCACCCTACGGTTCGCGAATAATGCAGACATGATCGAGACCCCTCTTCGATCAATAATCAACAGCGGGACCTGGAGATCCGTACTGACTCCCACATATTCAACGATGACTCTTGTGATCGTGTGAACCTTTAACGTCGTAACTAAATCCCTTTGTCTCGCGATATATTACATGTCCGAGATTCGATCATTGACATCCAAATACCTAGTTTGATCTCGTTACCGACATGCACTCTTTTCTCCTTCCCGTGATATAACATTCTAGTGATCACATCACTTGCTTGCAAGCTATTTCAATGTGATATCACCGAGAGGGCTCAGAGTATATCTATCCGTCATCGGGATGGACAAATCCCACTCTTGATCCATGATCCTCAACATAACACCTTCATAGCACTGAACCCACCTTTATAGTCACCCTGTTACGGTGTGATGTTTGATGTTATCAAGATACTCTTCCGGTGTTAGCAATTAACATGATCTCATGGTCTAAGGACTAAGATTACTTCGTATGATGTTATAGAAATATAAACATAATGACTCTGATCGTAATGCTATACTTCGGATGAATGTTCATCACATCATTCCACCAATGTTGTGACCTCGTTATTAACAACATCCAATGTCCATGATTAGGAAACCTTGATCATCTTATTAATCAACAAGCTAGTTTATATGAGAGGCAGTATTAGGAACTTTTTATTTTGTTTATTAAACACACATGTATTAACGTTTCCAATTAATACAATTATAGCATGCAAAATAAACATTTATCATAAACATGGAATAAGATAATAACCACTTTACTATTGCCTCTCGGGCATATTCCCTTCACTTTGACATGTACTCAAGATCTTCATCTAGTAGGACATTGAGGAACTACCAACTTAAAATGAGGAGCAATGGGACTACTAATTTACTTTGTACCATGAATATAAAAACGATGAAGAACTTTCTCAATATAACTTTACCAACTAAGAAATAACAAACTAGATTTTCTGTCTCGAGTAATCTCCGTACCTAAGATCTTCTTAGCGGCACCAAGATTCTTCATCTCAAACTCACTACTTAGGTGTGCCTTCAAAATAGTGATTTCTTTCTTGCTCTTGGTAGCAATCAACATATCATCAACATATAATAACAAGTATATAGGTGATCCATCAACAAATTTAATATAGACACAACTATTATATTTTGACCTCTTAAAACCATGTGATATCATAAATGAATCATATCTTTTGTACGACTTTCTTGGAGATTGCTTCAAACCATAAAGAGATCTCTTCAGTTTGCACAGAAAATCTTCCATACTAGGAATCATGAACCCTTCAGATTGGTCCATGTATAATTCCTCCTCAAGATCTCCATGCATAAAACAAGTGTTACATCTACCTGCTCAAGCTCAAGATCACGCATAGAAACAATACTAAAGAATATACGAATGGAACTATGATTTAGAACTAGAGAGAACACATCATTATGATCAATACCTGGTCTCTCACTGTAGCCCTTATTAGCTACTAACCTTGCCTTGTACCTCGAAGGCTCATTAGGAAACAAACCTTCCTTTCTCTTGAAGACCCACTTGCAGTGGATCACCTTCTTTTGTTTACGAAAGAGCACAACATCTCATGTGCTATTTTTCTCAAGCAAATGCATATCCTCTTGTATAGCAGAAATCCACTTCTCCCGGTCAAAGGATGCAACAACTTCATTGTATGTAGCAGGTTCAGAATCGTTCTCCACCTGTTCAACACAACTCAAAGCATAATGAACATGGTTACACTCTTTAATTAAACGAGGACGAGAACCTTTGTTATTACTTGGTGTATCAAAAACAATGGACTCATGTGGATACTGCAAATAATTAGTAAGTGCTAAACAACATAATCACCAATATTTTCCTAATGTGTATCTTGAACAACAACATCGTTTCCAATAGTGTCCTGCAGGTGATCCACCTACACACTAACTTTCTCCTCTCCAATAGAAACGAGAGAGGGATTTGAAGGCAAGTTGACATGATACATAATGAATTCGTTGAAAACAACACTCCTAATCAACACTTCTACAAAGTGGCGTGCTTTAATCCATATATTTGTGTTAGGAGGTAGTGTGGCTATTAAAGTCAATGATGACATTGAAAAATACTTCTAGACAAAGAAAGGGCTAAGACAAGGTGGCCCATTATCACTAATGATATTCAATATAGTTCTTTATATGACAGTCGTAATGATTCGACACAAAGTCCGATGGCCAATATGTCGATTATATAATCCTCTTTATAGAACATGATATCAAAACGAGAAATCTGAAGATAATTCTATCAGCTTTCGAGCAACTCTCGGGTCTAAAAGTTAATTTCTACAAGAGTGAATTGTTTTGCTTCAGCGCGGCTCAGGATGAAGCCAATTTGTATGCTGGGTTATTTGGCTGCAGACAAGACCAGTTTCCAATTAGTTATTTGGGTATATCGATACATTATTGGAGACTTACAAATGTTGAATGGAAACTTGTTGCCGAGAGACTACAATTAAGATTAAACAATTGGGAAGGTAAAATGTTATCCTTAGGAGGAAGATTAGTTCTCATTAACTCAATACTAAGTAACAGTATATGATATCCTTCTTCTAACTACCAAAAGGATGTTGGAGATATGCCTAAGAGGCAATAATAAAAGTGGTTATTATTATATCTTTGTGTTTATGATGAATGTTTACATCTCATGCTATAATTGTATTATAAGGAAACACTAATACATGTGTGTTTTGTAAACATAAAAGAGTCCCTAGTAAGCCTCTTGTTGAACTAGCTTGTTGATTGATAGATGATCATCGTTTCCTGATCATGGACATTGGATGTCATTAATAACAAGGTCATATCATTAGGAGAATGATGTGATGGACACACACCCATAGTAAGTGTAGCATAAGATCAAGTCATTTAGTTCGTATTGCTACAAGCTTTCAAATGCATAGTAACCTAATCCTTCGACCATGAGGTTATGTTAATCACCATCACCGGATGGGTACTTTGATGACATCAAACACCGTTTCGTAACTGGGTGGTTATAAAGGTGCCATTGGGTATTCTGAAAGTATGTGTTGAAGCGCATGGACCAAGATTGGGATTTGTCCATCCATATGACGGATAGATATGCTCTGGGCCCTCTCGGTGGAATGTCATCTAGTTAGCTTGCAAGCATGTGACTAGGTCACAAGGGATGACATAACATGGAACGAGTAAAGAGTACTTATCAGTAACGAGGTAGAACTAGGTATGGAGATACCGACGACAAACCTCGGATAAGTAGAATATCGCGTGACAAAGGGAATTGGTTTCATATGTTAATGGTTCTATCAATCACGAAGTCATCGTTGAGTATGTGGGAGCCGTTATGAATCTCCAGATCCCGCTGATGGTTATTGATCGGAGAGGTGTCTCCATCATGTCTGCATATTCACGAACCGTAGGGTGACACACTTAAGGTTCGATGCTGTTTAGGTAGATATGGAATGTGCGTTAGAGACCGAATGTTGTTCGGAGTCTCGGATTGGATCTGAGACATCACGAGGAGATCCAGAAGTGTCCGGAGAATAAGATTCATATAATGGAGATCATTTTCTAGGTTCCAGAAGGTTTCGGAATGTTTCGGAAAGTTCCAGAAGGTTCCATGGACTTTACTTGAAAACCAAGAAAGGAAAAGGGGAGACTTGGGGGGAAGGAATCTCCCTCCCCCCTCTCCCTTGTGCGCCGGCCCTAGGGGGTGGGCCTAGGGGTGGGAACCCTAGGCTGCACCCCTCCCTCTATATAGAGAGGGGTGGAGGCGCCACCCCCCTTGCCCCTTCACTCTTGCCCTAGCCGCCTCTCTCCTCCTCCTTCCTTCTGCTCAGGCTTAGGCGAAGCCCTACAGAATTCTCTACTCCACCACCACCACCACGCCGTCGTGCTGCTGGGATTCCGTGGAGAGATCTACTACCTCCGCTGCTAGCTGGAACGGGGAGAGGAAGGTCTGCATCGACTCCGCACGTGTGACCGACTGCGGAAGCACTGCCGGAACGCGGCGCCGGAAGGATCGTCTACTCGATCTTGAGATCGGCAAGTGATCGTCTACATCAACCACGAGATCCGATCTCGCACAAGGCTTTCGGATCTACAAGGGTTAGTACAGATCTATCTCGTTGCACATGTCTAATAGATTAGATCTTGGCTTTTATCTAGATTAGATCTGGGTTTTGTTCGTTCTTGCGGTAGAATTTTTTTGTTTTCCATGCTACGAACCCATCAAAGGAGTCTTAGATGATTAAATTACTTTTGATCAAGATTCTCTTAGGAAGGTGACAGTGAGAAAAAGAAATATCGACTGGCTCAATAGAGTGTCGTGAGCTGCCCCAAAGAGCAAGGTGGGCTAGGTATTCATGATCTTGAGGTCAAGAATACGATCCTTCTTAGTAAATGGATCTTCAAGTTACTTAATGAAGATAGGGTATGCAAAATTCTCCTTAAATGAAAATAGGTTGGATCGAATGCATTGTACCGGGTATATTGGAAACCCGGTGGTTCACATTTCTAAGCTGGTGTAATGTCTATGAAGAAACATTTCTTATGCTTTGAATTTTTTTTCAATTAAGGATGGATCAGAAATAAATTTCTAGAAGGACAAGTGGCTAGCCAATGCTACATTTGGAGAATAATATCCTGCTTTGTATGATATTGTTTGTCATAATAGTGATACAATCGCCACGTTTATGGAGTCTTCTCCTCCAAATGTGACGTTCAGAAGAGATTTACTTGGATCCATGCTTGCTTCTTGAAATGCCTTGCTTTAGCATTTGGCTTTAGTCCATTTAACACTTCGCCATGATGAATTTTGTTGGAATCAACATAAGAATGGCAATTCTCAGTTGATTCTATGTAAAATGCGCTAGTCTAGTCAGACTTACGAGTTGATAATAATAGAAAAATCTAGAAGATGAATATACCTCTAAAGATCAAAATATTTGCTTGGTATCTTCATCGTGGGGTTATATTTACTAAAGACAACCTTGTTAGGAAGAACTGAAATAGGAGTACAAAATGTTTTTTTATCATCATGATGAGACAATCAAGCATCTGTTTTTTCAATACATTTTTATCCGTTCTACGCCCTCCGTTTTAAATATAAGATTTTTTTAGCTTTGTGAAAGGAGTGTATCTAGACCTCTTTTAGTGTGTAGGTTCATATAGGTTTAGAGTGAATCTACACAATTAAAGGGGTCTAGATACACTCCTTTTACAAAGCTAAAATATCTTATATTTTGAAACTGAGGGAGTATATGGCTAGTCATGCAAGTAACTTCAAATTTGTATCCACATCGTAGTGTTGCCAATATTTTCGGGACTTGGCTATATGGTATAGATTAAAAGTACATAATTCTTATTACGGTGGGAGAAATTATTTGGTCTTTTTTTGGATATGTAGAAATGATAAAAAAAGATCAAAATATTTCTCTCTTGCAGGTTATCTACCGGTATACCAATACACTCTATTTATGGTCGTCTCTACAACGTGTAGAATCTCACGGCCTATTTATGGAGATGTCTACATGACTGGAGGATATGGCGAGTGAATTTTTTATCCAACATAGATGCAAATGTAATCTCTATATCGGCCCTCCGCCAACTTAGACATTTTGTAACTGCTCATTGTAATATGTAATTCGTCTAACTTCTAGACTTGTGTCGGCTGCTTAAAAGAGCTAAATACATATGTAGTCCCACAACTCGTGTATGATCTGCAAACTAGTGTATGATCTGCAAACTAGTCCCACCAGTTGTACAGCGTGAAGTTCTACAATGCCACGTGTCATCTTAGGATTTATTGTGGACCTTTTTTTCTCCTTGGATACAAGTTGTTGGACTAGGATTTCTCGTGTTACAAGTCGTAAGACTAGTTTTTATATCCTAGACAAGTTGTGGGACTATAGATATTTTTTTTTGAAACGAGGCAAAAGCTTTGCCTTTCATTGATATAGTAGAAAAGGAGCTGGCTCATTTATAAGGAAAACTGGCCGAAAAACCGATACAACACAACACCACACGCCAGCCCCGAGGCTGCGCTCCACACGGGTGGACGACCAACTAGGTCGACACCACACCTCAACGCAACAGGCGGAGGCGAAAAACTGGAGACATCGCTCCAACTACCACGCCGGCCCCAGGGCCGCGCCCCACCTGGCCGAAGACGAAACCGTCACCGCCAAACCACCAAAACATTCCACATGTCCCACGGTCCGGTGGACGTCCAAAGCGAGGCCCCAAGAGGCAAAGTGACACCAGAGCGCCGCCCACGCCCGATCCCGTGAGGGATCTGGAGTTTCCCCCGGAGAGCCCGGGCGGAGAAACATGAAACTCCAGCTTCGACGACGACTTCAAGAAGGACGCGGCGCCCACGGGTGTCACCGTCGTCGGTCCTGGCCAGCCGCCAAGACAAGGCTTTCGTCCAGCGAAGAGTCCCGAACCTCACACCCGCCCAACAAGGACCGACACAAACCACCACACTTCCCCTCCTTCTGCAAGCTCCCGACGATCAACAAGTATCCCTCCCGCCGTCACGCCTAGACTCCCCGTCGCCGTGACGAAAGCCGCCGTCCGGATCATCACCGCTGCCCGCGAGTTAGTTGCCAAAAACAACCAGAGCGAACCCGGGCAGCCGCCACCGTGAGAGGGACAGAAGATCGCCGCCACCATGCAACCTCCCTGGCGGCCCAGATCGAACCCCGGACGAACCCGCGCCGCCACGACGAGCCCTCCATCCACGCGCAGCCCGCCAAGCACCACCGTACTTCGACCGCACACACGGACGTGCCGCAGCCGCGCCAAAACCAGCGTCCCGCGCCGGCAGAGAGACCCTTCATGGCAGGACAAGCCCCCCGCGTCGTCACCACACGTCGGAGCGGCCGCCCGCTCAAGCCCATCTAGGCCCAGATGGGCCTCACCATCGAACACAGCCACCAGCCGTCCGACGGGAGCACCGAGCGCCGCCAAGCCATCCACTCGCCGATCCGCGTCGCGCCGCCCACGCGAGGCCTCGCCGCCACGCCGCCTGCGTCGCTCCCCGCCGAGAAGCACCGGCCCGCGCCGCCAAGCCTCACGGGAGCGAGAGATTGAGCCCCGCTGCCGCCGACGCAACACGGGAGTTTCCCGACGGCGCCCTCCGGCGGCGGCGAGGGGAGAGGGGCGGGGAGGAGGGGACCTGCACCGGCGTGAGGGATGCCTCCGGGGTCGCCCACGGGAGCGACCCGGGAGACGAAGCGGAAGCGTCGTGACTATAGGTGTATTTAGCTCTACTTAAAACTCTTTAAGTAATAAAGCGTAATTTATCGAAATAATTGGAGTCACGTTAATCTTTTGAGTTTCTCTGAGCATGAAGAGAAAACGGAGGCTTGCTCCTGTAGGTGCATGGAGGATGTTAGGTTGAGTAGTATCATTTGCAAAAACAAAACAAGAATATATAAAGAGAGTAGGATCATACTTTCAACTCTTACTTTTAGCAGACTGGTTAAGGATGTGCATTACTAGGTGACTACAATCAGATTTCTTCACCACTTAGATGCAGCGAAAAACTCAGCTTAGACAAGTAGTAAAAAGATCGTGAGGATATAACTTAGGCAAAATTGAACAAACAACTAAATGCATTTGGTATGCAAAATAAAAGGAGGTCGTTTATTTTGTCGTTTTTTAATGAGTAATGAACTTATTCATGTCGATAATCAAGTACTCCCTCCGTCCAGAAATAAGAGACTTGCATTTGTCTAGATTCATATGTATCTATACACTAAACAAGTCTAGATATATACCGATCTAGACAAAATCATATCACTTATTTGTGAACGGAGGGAGTAAGTTATTTGGTTAAAAATCAAGAGAAAATGGCTTCTATACCATTGACAAACGCATCAACTGCTCATTTGCCATCGAACAAACCTCCAGTGCTTATATAATATACCAGTAACAAACGAATTCTAGCGATTGTATGCCATTGTCTGTTACAGTAACGTTATCTCACTGTTTTCAAAGGCTAAAATGACTTGTTTGCCCTCAGTGGCAAATAAGCAACAATGGGAGAACATATCTAAGAAAAGCAACAATGGGAGAACATATCTAAGAAAACTGACATCATTTTGCCTGTAATTTCAGCATTTCAGCAAAACAACAGTGCACATATAACAGTATCAGCATATATATACTTCAGCTACAGAATAATAGTCATCGAAGTTCACATCATTTAGAAACCATTCAGCAAACACCAAATTCAGTAATGAATAAGTAAACTCCAGTTTCCATCCCTACCAAAAGACCACAACCGAGAGTTGGTTGTTCACATAAGCAAAGTTTGTAGATAAATTAGATATGAAGAGTTGCGATATGTAAATAATATGCGAATTTTTGCTGAATATCACAGTTTCAGCTTCTTCTTGCTTCGAGTGCTCATTGCAGGGCTGTCAGGCGCAACATTCTTCTTGCTTCGAGTGCCCATTGCAGGGCTATCAGGCGCAACCGATATGGCCTTTGATCTATATTAAAACTTCAGATTACATACACAGAATATACGTTGCTAACTTACACATTGTCAAAGAAACATTTCATTGAAGATTGTGCAACTTTCATACCTTGTAGATTTAGAGGTAGTCTTTGATGATTTTGACTTGGCGACAATTGCATCACTCGGACATGGAAGTATAGGCAGTGCAGTTTCAGTTTCGATTGAACATGGAAGAATAGCTTTTGTAATGGGTTTTTTCTTTCTTTTGTCCCTGCATTAGTTTCTCATATTAGCATCATTAAGACAAGAGTATGATGAAAACAATAATATTGAAGCAAGCACTACCTGTTTTGCTTTGCTACTTCAGCATAGGCAGCTAGTGCTTCCGGAGCAGCATCTTTACAGCTTTGCCATCTATGTCCATAGGCCTTGCAAATTGGACATTGGTGCTGGCCTTTATTTCCCTTGCCCTTGCTATTCTCGGCACCACTTTTATGCCTCTGTACTTTTGGCTTCCTAGGGGCCCTCCTAAGGATTGGGGGATTTAAAATGAAATCTTTGTTCACACTTGGCCATTGAGACATGTTGGTCAGGCCAGGAAGAACATGGGCATAAGCTGTAGTGAACTTGGCAACGCTGTAATAGTCATCAACAAAATCTGCTATGGTGACTCCCCTAATTCTAGTAATAAAGCTGATTGCATGTTTGCAAGGCTTCCCAGAGACTTGAAATGCCCGACATGTGCATGTCCTATTCGCTAGATCAGTAATGTGGCGCTTGCCACCTAGCGCAGCACACTCGGTAACCTCTGCAATCATGTCATCTATTCTCTCATATTCAATGTCTAGCCCCCTTCTTTTTTCATTTAGCTCATTCATGACAGTTGGAAGTATACGTTGACCTTGCAATTTCCTAGCAACCCTTCTCCTCTTTTCATGTTTAATAGTAATCTTCCTCCTGATCTTGTCCATGAGCTGAAACAACATTAAACCTTTGTGCTTGTGGATCCAGTTGTTGAAGCACTCGGACAAATTATTTGTCACATAATCCACTTTTGAGGAACATGAATATTTGCTCCTTGACCATAGCCTGTTATGGTACTTCTTTAAGTATGTAATCGCAACATCCCTTTTCTGCTCTATGGCTGCCATGTGATAGTCAAAAGCTTGAGGAGTCCATGAATAAGCAGCTGGCCACAAATGATCATCAAAAACTTTGCCATGAAACTTTTTTTTGAAGTTCACAACCAAGTGTCGCATGCACTCCCTATGTTCTGCATACTCAAACACCTTTTCAATTGTAGTGTCAATCCCTTTACCTGCATCTGAACATATGGCTAGGCCAGGGGGAGAGCCAATAGCCTCATGAAGCTTCTCCATAAACCACACCCAACTTTCAGTAGTTTCCGCATCAATAACTCCATATGCTACAGGGTGTAGACAATTGTGCCCATCAATAGCACAAGCAGTAGCTAACTGGCCTCTACACTTGCATGTCAAATGAGTGCTGTCTATTGCCAAGTAAGGTCTGCATCCAGCTAAGAATCCATCACACAGAGGCTTCAATCCAACAAACATCCGTATAAAATACTTTTTCTGATCATACTCCATGTGGTCAATCGCAACTATGCTTCCAGGAGACCTCTTCTCAACCTCCGCTTTTCAGGCATACAACTTGTCAAAAGACTCATCCCAATCACCAAACAACTTAGCCATTGCTAGCCTTTTTCCCTTGAATACTTTTGTATAATCGATCTCGATCTTGTACTTGTCATGTAGCCTCCTTTGCAACTCCTTTGGGCGAACACTAGGATCTTATTTTACCCAGTCCATGACTTTCTCACACACCCATGCCTTTGAAGCATTATGCTGCTCCTTTTTTTCTTTGTACTAGCACATGCGTGCTTCTCCAAATGAACCTTGACCTGCAGTAAATTGTAATGGGTAGAAAAATAGAGTCAACTCCATTTAATAACATCAAGAGTATGCAACTAACTAAAATATATACCTCCATAGTTTCTCCATCATCCAACCTCCCAACATGAATTCTCCATGTTCAATCTTTAGACTCACGACAATGAGCCCTAAATCGTGTAGGTTCACTTTTCTCAACCTTAAAATCAAACTCTTTCTTTATGGCATACGTAGCAATTCCCAACCTAAACTTCTCAATAGTAGGATACTTTGCACCAACATGCATTGGTGGGTTTTCTTTATCATACACTATTTCTGGAGTAACATCTGGTCTAGCATCTTCCGTAACCCACTCCTCGTCATCGCTGCTGTCCTCTACATGCTCACTATTTGGTATATCTTTTTTTTTCTGAGCTCATCATCACTATCTGAACCAGCACTACCAATTGAGTATTGGTCCTCCTCATCTACACCAACATGTTCACATTCTTCATGTGGGTTTGCAAGATATGTATCTAGAAGGCATACTATAGCTTCATCATTTACATTACTTGCTTGACTAGGAAGTGCTATAGATGGTGTTCGATTCAATGGAGTAAAATGCACATCAACAATATCACTTGGGTCAGATTGTTTGATGATCAGATTACCACTTCTATTTTGATGAAAAGACTCATACATTTTCAAGCATTCTTCATCATTTGACACACAAATATTTTTGCCACTACTAGAGTCAACATACTCAAGAATTATATTCTCCCCTAAAAATAGTGGAAAAGTTCTAGCAATGGAAGCCAGCAGATCCTTCAAGATCCTTCAAGCTTGAGCTACTGCCTCAACAATATCCCAATTAAATGTAGAATCCCTACAGATTTCGGTTCCATCGCCACAAACCTTCACCTCTACCGTGTAACTACATGATTGGATCATCCTGTGGATGATGAAACCATGTCAATATTGTATTCTCCTATCCAGAACTGCAGCAAAAATAGACAGACTGAGAAATTACCTAGCACAAATATCAGAGAGGGAGGTGGAGTCGCATTCAACAACCATGCCGTCCTCCTCATGGAGCTTAGAATTTGGGGCAGAGGAGCTGCAACGAGTGCGCCCACGTACGGGATTATCTCTTAGAGGGCCTCGACCGTGGACACCCCTGACCCGCTCTCCACATCACCAGAATCCCCGATTCTAGGGTTCTGGGTGACATGGTCGCAGTGAGAGGTTGTTTGGCCTAAGGCGGGTGAAGACGCGGAGGACGGGATGGATGGAAGCAGGGCCGCGACGGGAGGCGACGGAGGCCGAGGCTGGGGAGGCGGCACCGTCGGCAGTGCCGCCATTGAGCATCGCATTAGCGCATCGGCGACGGGAAGCTTCGGCGTCGGAAGAGGCTCAGGGAGCGACGAGGTAGCCTGAGGGAGCGGGAGAGGGAGGAGGGGCATGCGCTGGGGGAGCGGCGGCAGCGGCGGTTCCGCCATGGTTCCCTGTGCGTGCGTGCGGGAACTCAAGGCTCGGGTGTGTGGTGCGTTGAGTTTTCTATTTTTTCTATTCTAAGAGAAGAGATAAGATGAGGGTAAAACTGGAATTCTCAGATTGACTGACAGGAAAACGGAGATTGACTGACGATGGACTAATGGCGATGACAAATAAGCACTAGAATTAGTTTGTGTCTGGTATATGAGCACTGTAGCTTTGTTGGATGGCAAATGAGCAATTGATTCTTGTCTTAGTGGTATAGAAGCCATTTTCTCAAAAATCAACTTAGATGCAGCCAAGAAACCAACCTATATACGAGTCTGGGAGGCAGCCCCAGGCGTGTGATCGGGAAGAGAAGAGCCAAATCCATCTAGAGTTTCGTCCCCTCGCCGGCGACGCCGCCGGTCTACTCCGTCTCCGGTGGCCTTAGGGCCTTGGAGGTGTGGCGGACCACGCCCTCTCGCCGGCGGGAAGGTTTTCATTTTTTGTTTAGCCTTTTTTAGTGTCTTCTTCGGGATGTTGAGGCGGCGGTTGCGTCCTGAAGTCAGAATAAGGTCCTCCCCGCCCTATCCTCGCTCCGGTGGTGCGTCTAGCGTCGACGGAGGGCGCGTGAAGTCATGTGTCCGGTGGATCTGTTGGGATCCGGTCGTTTTCCGTATTCATCGGTGTGGCTTGAGGTCAGTCTCTTCCAATCTACGATTGTCATCTTCGGCGATGGTTGCTGCTCTAGTGCGCTGGTCCTATGGGGCCTTAGTACGATGAATTTCTGTCTGTCTACTATAACAAGCTCTACTACGACAAGCTTTGCCTGGCTCCGGTGATGGAGGGGTGAGGACGGCGGCGTGCCTTCGGCTCGTGCTAGTGTCTGTAGTCGTCGCTAGGTGGTCCAATGACCTATTTATAATTTCTATTACTCGTATGACTCTTTGTAGTGCTGTTGATGATTATTAATAGATTGGTGAAATTTCGCAAAAAAAAAAAATTTATATACTAGCATCTTAGAGTTGGCGCTTCCGCCCAAATTACCCTACTGCAACTGGATTATATTTTACCAATATCTCTCTTGACTTCACGGGATATGCAAGGAAAATTTAAACTATGCGGTTGCTCTCTGGACTTGTTTTTGGGCGGCTCCCTACTTTAGGAACTTTTTATTGTTGGGCAATTTAATCAGACCCCCTCAATCCTCGTTATATTCCTTTTTTTCTTCCCTTTTGCATGAAAACCAAACAATAAACCAAATAGAAGGTGAGCTGCCAGAGCAGCCGGCGAACTCCGACCGCCGGCAGCGATGTTGGCGGGAAGAAAAGTTTAGACAATTGCCCGGCAGTTGTTCATTTTAGAGGTGAAGGAAGCTCCCTATGTCTAGGGGTAGATGGGAAATGGGGAAGGGGAGGGGGCATGAACTTGAGTCACCGACATGTGGGGTCTGTGCGTGTCAACGACTCAAAGTCACTAAAAATCTGGGACACTAGAGCATCTCTGACAAGTAACCTAGGCTTGGTGATGTAAAAACTAACTTCCATGTCATTTGGGGGAACAAATGTCTCTCAAATAGATGATGGTGATGTACTATATTTTGTTCAGGTGATGTATACTTTAGGGACAGGTGATACAGTAATATCACATCCCCTGGCGATGTAAAACCAAAACAGCAACGGGTGAAGCCCCAACCGCCACGCTCAATGTTCACCGCCGCAGGCTCCTCTCGATCTCCTTTCTGCTGCTGCCGTCGTCGGCTGATTTCCGCTCCTGAGCTTGCTCCTGCTAGGTCGCCGTCTCCTCGCTCGTCCGCCAACGCTCCAATTTTGCCGGTTTTGGAGGCATTGAGGTGGTGGCTGGCACGCGCCCGCCATCTCGATTCACCTCGACGTGCTGGCCTCGGCCACCAAGCCGCTGCTCGGGGCCGCTGGCGCTGGAGGTCGTCCGGCTCCTCCGAGGCCACACCGCTCAAGAGCCACCGCTCGCGCCGGACCCGTCCCCTGCTTCCGGCGTCGCCCGCCCTACCTCTGCGTCCGTCCCTAGCCGACGGAGCCGCCGGCCTGCCTCCAGTGTGTGCCGCCTGCACCGAGGAGCTCTCCACCGTCACCTCCCCCTCCGTCGCCCTGGCCTCTGCCGCCAGCTCCGATTCTTGCTCAATCGAGCTTCCGTTGCAGCCCCACGTGGTATGCATCTGGGGAGGAGCTGCCATGGTTAAACTTCGAACTGCATCAAACTCTGCTTTGATTCTCAAAAGTGGAACCCCCATGACCTCCTGAGCACGTTCATCCATTTCATGACCTCTAGTAGCCCCTGTTCTTCTGAACCTGAACTGCACGTTCAGTCTTCTGAACAACGGAGAAGTTGTTGCCTGTTGAGCCTTATTTAGCTAGTCCGTCTAGCATTTTCTTTTCCTTTGAGTCCAATTCAATTAACCACACATCACAAATCAAATTATGTCCATTACATTTAACCGCACATACCAAATTAAAATTAATTCGTTGTTGATATGTTTGTGGTGATCTTGCATAGTTAAAATTAAGGAGAGAAGGGCGGTAGCAGTGCCATATTTTGCATCACCTACTGCAGCAGCAGTGCCCTACAATACATCACCTGGAAACCCCAAAACCGCATTTTTACATCACCTATTTTGAGTGCCCTTTAATACATCATCTGTTAGAGTTGCTCTTACGTCAACTAATCCCAGCAGGGGAAGGGGATAGGAGGCTCCCTGATATCAGTACAGAAGAAAATATCTGGTGGAATCCAACTTTCCTGAAGGGGGTTGGAGGGAACTACATAGGATCACATGGTTGGTCCCTCTGTGTCTTGCTTAATACCACCTCCGTTTTTAAATATAAATCGTTTTGGTAGTTTAGTATCTAAATATAAAACGTTTTGGTAGTTTAAATTGAACTGACAAAACCTATATATTTAGGAACACAGGTACTGTTTCTGTAAGTATCTTCTTTATGCAATACGCATTTGCTATTTATTCTGATGGAATTGTTTCATTTGTTGCGCCCCACACTTTCATGTGCGAAAGAAGCCCTAGGCCCCGCTTGGGAGCCTAGTTCGTTTTCCTGCTCCGGGTTACTCACCGGGGGATTTGGAGGTGCACAGTCCGTACCAAGTAAATGGGCCGGAAATGAAACAGACCACCACATGTGTGTGAAATTTACGTATGTAAATAGGCCGAAAATAATTCGAAGAGGACAAAAAAAGGGCTAACCAAGTGTCAATACTAGTGTTGGGCTGTAATTTAACTGGCTCCCACTAAAACAGCCGTTTTAGGCTAATTTACAATGAAACAAGCAGGGCCCTAGTGTTTAGTTTCAGACTTCGATAATGTTGCTGGTTCTGTCAGTATAATTGTAACTTCAGGACCTTATGACGTCTGAGGAATAAAGTTGGAACTTATGCACCTCCAATTTGAGTTCCACTAGGCTGGGCGTTGTGACATTGGAAAAATGAGAAGCAGAATGGCCCGTGAACTAAACAATCTCAAGCAAGGTACATTGCGCCTCACAGCTAATGCTGTTTTCTACTCCCTCCGTCCGGAAATAAGTGACTTGAATTTGTCTAAATTTGGATGTATCTATACATATGAATCTAGACAAATCCAAGTCACTTATTTTTGGACGGAGGGAGTAGTATAATACACACATCAAAACAGACAGACGACGCACCGAAGTGCTCATGCATTTCTAGTTAGAACTATAAATGGAACAGAAGCAAAACTGTAGGCTTCTATTTGATATTACATACACGTAACAAAAAAAAAACTATACATCACAAACCCCACTAGCTCTAAATCTTGCTAATACTAACAGCAGGCTAACCTGAAAATATAACATAGATGGAACAATATGGCAACACGATTGGACCACCAGACAAAATGTTCTCTAAATGCTAATACATGATAGGTGGCTGGTGGCCCCTGGCTGCTAGCTGTTATCCTTCAAAGATCTCCATAATCATCAGTTCCAATCGCTCGGCAGAGCACACGGGTTTCTCAGATCTGGCTCGGGACATCCACTTGAACCAAGGACTGTGGGAACTTCGCCTTTCCTGCAGTGCCTTTAAGAAGTTCACATATTTGGGAACAATTAATTTCACTATCTTTTGACGGAGTGTCATTTTAAGCTCAGTCTGAACTTTCCAAGTCATCTGGCTATCACAGATACTATAAAATTCTTCCATAAATGTATCCACGGATGAACGGCATGGCTTCTTCAGGGAATCACCATCCAGATATGACAGCATAGGTGGAAACCAGTATTCCTCAAGGTACCTCGCGATGTATTGGTCAACCAGTGAAACTAAATTACTTACGGCACTTGGGGGGAGTAATCCTGGATGGCACTTCTTCTGCAGAACATAATATATGTTATTCAAGACGAATATGTACCTTTTTCCCTTTTCCTTTTCTTGGAATTTTATTTCTGCAAACTCCTTGAGCTTGGATATCAAACAATTGAACACGCCAGAGCAAGGGCCTGTGTTGTAATCTCCAGATTCAGGTATTAACTGCACCATATCTCTGTTGCGACAAAAGAATTCCAAGACTTGTATGAGAACAAAAGTTGCTGGATGAATAGTTGATTCTCGGGTTGATTTTTTGCTGCTACGGATGACAGTCCCCTTTATTACACCTTTGAAAGCATGCACCATCTTATTAACAATACCAGCAACCTCACCAGATCTGCTGAAAGGAAAGTCTTTTATATTGAATAGGACATCAACAAGTGCGTCAAAAACAGTGAGCATTTGTGAAATATGGTCAGCAGACCATATTGCATCACTGAATGAACAGGCAACAACAAGGAGCTGCTCTAAAGGTTGCCCAGCTACCTCTGAAAAGTATTGTTCCCAATTCTGCTCATGTAACTGTTGCTTAATTAAACCAATAAGTTTGGTAGTAATTTTGAGCCTCATGATCCAAGTCTGTGTTGTTTCATTGGTCAACCCACAAGGACCTGCAAAGGTTTCTGCGCCCGCCTTAAGGATCCATGAATTATCATGTACATCAGACAGTCTGTAACATGGACAAGATTCGAACTTCAGAATATATTACAAAATGCATACAACTACAAGGTTTCTGGAAGTTACGTATAAACTATAAAGCATCAAAGAAACTATTCTCCTCATCAAGAACATTGATTCAACTACACTGCAAGATATATCCCAATAAGAAACCTCATAATGTAAAGACAAACAAAATACGATTGACTAGCTTCAGATACTTTGGAAGTTTTAAATGTATGTTTCCATAATATATATCTGGTTTAAAGCAGGGCCTTGCTTAAAACCTACAGCTCTGCCTTTTGGTTTGAAGCAGCTCAATGTGGACATCTGCCGCACTTTTTAATGACATATGGCTTGGATAACCTCACACAGATGATAACGCCTGGTTATCTACAATAAATATTCTATACGAAGTTACTGTGATGCATATGTATCCTTTCTTTTTTCTTTATGTAGGATGATTGGTCTTGAGAATGTAAGTATTATCACCTACTGAAAGGCTTCAACTAACATTGTTTCGCTACATATTTTTCTTCTTTCCATATCTACTAATTTTAACTTGCTCAGTGTAAAGATTAATTACCACTGGCACTAATTTAAAACATCTACTATACGCTTCTTAGTGAATTAAAACTGTGCAAAAAAAAAGGATTTTCCCTTATTGCAATATTTTGATATGGAAGTAGAAATTGGTAGTGAACTATCTCGAAACACGGTATGATAGGGGAATGGGGCACAATAAGCCATAGGAAAAGGAATATTCATCAAATATAATGTTTTAGCTTGTTAGACTATTGGCTATTTGGTCTTTCGTTTCCCCCTTCCTCGTTTTTGGGTCCTCTGATCCACCCCCTGTAAAGTGTTCTCTGCCTTTTTAGTGTGATGCTGAGTTCAGGTGGGTCATTTTGGAGTCCAAAACTCCAAACCAGTTGAAATGAGAAGAGTTGGTGGACACACAATAAGATTATCAGCAATAAGGCTTGGTAGAGTGCATTAGACTGGAAATTCACTAGGCAGCAGTTTCTTTTATCCATGATTCGCCAGGCATGTTACCCTCGAGAAATACATTTTGCTACACAAAATTAAATTTCTGTGTACGCAATTACAAGGAAAAGCTCTGGGTAGTTACAAGGAAAACTTCGGAACTGTGATTAAAGCAAGAAGTTCTTAGTGCAGCCTCAGCATAGAGTCAGAACTTTTTTTTGGAGAGAACATGCAGGAGGACTAACATACTTACATTAACTAACAAGATAAAGATGCAATTCAACAGAAAGAGGCAAACAGCTAAAACTGTGTGCTGAAGAGCAGCAATAGACAACCCTATAAGAAAAGATACATTAGGCAACTGCACACGGCATGGTTACACGACCAAGCATTTTATCATACTCCATGGCTCCTCACATCCGCCACAGCACACATTCTTCAGACATGGCAAAGATAAGTAGATAATGTCCTGGGTCCTTCTGCTTATACTATTGGACACACATTTGTTCCTTTCTTTCCACAGCACTCAGGAGATCAAAATCACGGTGTCGGAATACTTTTAGATGTGGGGTTAGAAATCACAGTGTGGTATGGAGAAACTGTATGATCTTGGCATTCTAGATGGCTTCATGACCAAGCACCGAAAGATATAGCACCAAATTAACCTGACTGCCACCAAAAGAACAGGAAAGTACCCGAAGAGGATGGGAACGGAAGTTGTTTTGGAATGTAAGAGAAAATAACAGTATACTATGATTGGAGGCGTTGGTGTTCCTCTGGCTTCAAATTGCGGAAAACTGATATGAAGCAAGGAGCACAAAGATGTAATTGGTTGGAACTGGTCACCATATGGTGAATACTCTGCAATCTACATGCAAGGAGTCAAGGAGATAGTTTGGCAAGTAAAACTTGGATATTATTTGGAAAACATCGAGATGAAACAAATGCATTTAGATATTTATTTTATTTTTTACAATTGATAGCAGAAAGGCACAAAGCAGGATGGCGCCACCTGAAATAAGGCTATGGATGCACGGCTTGCTGTGTACCCCAGGCCCCAAGCGTGCAATAGCTGGACATAGCAATTTACCCTGCTTTGAACATCAACATTTGCAGGACAGGTGGGCACGCAACATTCAACTAAGACCAGATATCTAAATTCTGTTGGGCAAGAGTAATTGTTCCCGGTTTTGCTAATTCTCATTCGACTGAGAATGAAGTTAGAGCTCAGTTAAGTCCTAATCAATTAGATTTGCATTGCTATTTGTGTGTCATGTAAGTTGTAACTGTGGTTGCAAGTGGGGTTGCAACTGAGATTTTTTAGTTGCAAGTGGGGTTGCAACAAAGATATTTCTAGTTGCAAGTGAGTTTGCAACTAAGAATTAAGCGTATTCCCATTCTACTGGGAATTAGACAAACCCACTGTTTCCTCATTAGGAAACGAGCATTTCAGTAGTTGAATAGATTGTGGTTCTTGTGTACCGGCTGCGATTTGTTTGTGAATTGTGATCAGTTAAGAACATGTATCTGCTTGTATTGGACACTGATAAGCAGCTCACACAAAAAAAACATGCACAACCGCCAGAACACAAGCAAAACAGACACATGCAGAAAGAGGAAAGGAATCCTGTTTGTGGGGGAAAGAAAGGCACAGAAAAGAACCGAGCTCCGGTCCAAAGTAACCAAAACTGGTACCGTTGGAGGACATGATCACCAATTGATTGATGATGAGTAGTACTACGTACAGAATCAAATCAAACATACTACTACAGACATGGATATATACAGAAAGAATGAGTGGTCCGTACCGAATCGAATAAAAAGGTAGTACTAGTAGTACATCGGAATGATGAAATCGAACAGAACAAATGAAGGATTTATGATACAAACCTGTGCACGGCGTCGCGTTGTCGAGCATCGGGGAGCCCTGTTGGAGCCGACCCGGGGACGAAGAAGAGACGGGGATCCCCAGCTTGGAGCGAGTGGATGAGTGGGTACCCATGGTGCCGATTTCTGGTGTGGCCGCTCACGCCGTCGTCGTCGTCGCTCGAGTCGGAGTCGGACGAGTCGACTCGCGGCATCTTGAGAGCGTCGATCGATCGCCTCCCGTGGACGATGGCGAACTCGAGGACGGCGGTGGCCGCCGCCAGCTGCGCGGGGTCCAAGAGGATGGGAGCGCGATGGGGCGGCGGGTTCTCCCGGGTCAGGTCCGGCGAAGGGCGCGGATCCATGGATAACCACCTGGCGAGCTTCGCGGGAGCCCGAGCGATGGTGCCTCCCCGCAGAGCGAGGGCGAGGGCGAGGGACAAGAAGCGAGCGAGGGCGAGGAAGGAGGAGCTGTGGAGATACAGCCTTGGGCCCAACGCCTGGTTCTCGGTGGGAGGGATGCAGAATTCCATCATGCCGCCCTCGCCGTCGCCGGCGGCGGCGAGCGATGATTTGCGTTGTGGGGAGGAGGAGGAGGAGGACGGGACGGCAGGGGAGATTTCAGAGTGGGTGGGGATTGGGGCGGCGCTTGGGGGTTTTATGTGCCAGTCTCTCTTGCTCGCTCCGCACCACGTGGCCCTACACTACCAGCGGTCAAACTTTGAAATGGAGCGACAGGCGATGCCGACACTGCTCGGCCGCTTACGTGTAATTCCTGATTCGGATTGGTCTGAGGTGCTTGCGACCGACGTCCTTGCCATACGACCACGACCAACCATTGTTTTCAGCGTCGTGTAGGCAGAAGATGTGTTGCTGCGCTTGATTGTTGTAAGCCTACTCCTTTTGGAAGGGTTTCTGATTGATATTAGTACTACACAGTACTTTCTCCGTTTAAAAATATAAAACGTTTTATTTTTGTAAATCCGATGTATCTAGATCCATTCACAAAACTAAAATGTCTTAGTACGAACCTATATACTAAAAGATGTCTAGATACATCCGATTTATAAAACTAAAACGTCATATATTTCTCAACAGAGGGAGTACTATGTTGGTGTTTCCCAACGTGTTTGGATATCGCCAAAAAGAAAAGAACCGTGTTTGGAGATTTTTTCAAATTAGCGGCAGGACTGGACTTCATCCCTTAGGACATCTCTTGTTTTCTTTAGTGGACGTGAGGTGATATTTTCTGCGCGAAAACCGAACAATTTTAAGGAAAATAGGTGCAGGAAAATGGTTTCTGACTACAAGATGCCTGAAGGAGTAGTACCACTCAAAAGCAACACGAAACATGAACTACTACTCCAGTATTTAGAAGCTCATCGAGCTACTAACCAATAGTACTAGGCTCAATGAGGCCAGGAATCAAGAGCGACACCAACTAGTAACCAATAGGCTCGTGAGGCCAGGAATCAAAAGCTTATCCACCGGCAATCCGGTATCGAGTAGTATATCTAGAAAGCGAGGAAATGAAAAAAAACCACCACATTTGAGCGGCGGTGTCACATGACCACCAAGTGGAGGCTAAGCGACACATAACCACCACCTCAGGGGCAGGTGCTCGACAGAGAGCACTGATAGCACGATTTGCTCGGTTTAATGAGGTTTTCGATAGGTGGGGCCCACAGTCAGGTCCGACGTGGCGTTGTCCTGACGGAGGGCGTGAACGGCCGTTAGGTTTCGGTCATTTCTATCTCTCCCTCTCTTCTCCACAATGCAGACACGAAACAAATGGCGACGGGAGGCGGCGGCGGCCCTGGTTGGCGGCTAGCCGTCGACGAGGAAGAAAGTGGCGGAGACGACCGTGACCACCACATGAAGCTCTTCCCCGATGGCATATCCTCTCTGGCGCCGGATCCAGAGGAGGTCAGGCCGCTGCCGGCGCCGGTGGCGCCTAGAGCGCCCTGGGAGAACGCGTGGACATCTGTAGGCAGCAGCTCGAGCTTTGACCCGATGAGCCATTACGTCTCCGACAGCGGGTGTGTGTTCAAGAACCCATTTTTTACTTCTCTGTCCAATTGCCATTGTTCTCTGTTATCTGAATAAAGACTGCTTATGCCCCAAATGATCTGAGTCATTGCTTAAATTTCTGCATTTAGGTTAGACACAGAGATGTGGGAGCTGTTTGTGCAGTTTGATGGTGTGAAGTTTGTGCAGAAATCAATGCCTAGGTCTGACATTAGGTATCTCAATTTGTTGGCACTAATGGAGAAAGAGGGGTATGGCATATGTGACTCAATGTACTATGTTAAAGAAGAAGGTGAGGGATTGAATGGCCTAGATATAGTTGACAATAATTTAAAGGTTGAAGAGATGATAAGGAAGTATGAAAATAGGAAGAAATTGGTACTTACTGTCATGAGAGATAAGAAGAGAAACCAGACAATTGTGTTGTCACCTTTGAAGAGAAAAAATGCAGAGACTATTAGGGCCAAATCTAGGCCAATTGACATTGATCTTGAGGAGGATGATCCTGTTCCTTATCAGATGCAGACTCAAGAGAGTGTTTATTGTCAGCAGATGCACACACAAGTTTCAGAGGATGACATTGCTGGAGAAGAAGAGGAGGGACAATATGACTATGGCCTAGTTGATCCTGATTATGCAGAGGAGATGAAGAAAAAAGAGGAGTGGCTGAATGAGACACTTGCAGAAATGAAGAAGAAGAGGGAGGATCCTTTAACACATTGTGAGGGTGACACAGATATTGAGGATATATTTGTTATTGAAGAAGAAACTGAGCCAATTCAAGTGGAAGTGCCTGTGCAGAAAAAAGTGAGGAGGCAGGGACCTACTACTAGATCACATTCCCAGCAAGAAAGGAAGGTGTTGCCTGACTGGGTGCCTTCTAATGATGAAGAAGACCAAGGTTTTCTTAATGAGAATGATGATGATGGTTATCAGGAAGAGGTTTTTGTGTAGCCTAAAGGGAGGAAAAGCAGAGCCAAGAAATACAAACCTAGGGTGTGGTATGATGAGAATAGAGAGAATCCAGAGCAGCAGTTCATGTTGAAGCTATGTTTTAGAGATGTTTATCAGTTCAGAGAGGGTCTTGCTAGATTGCACATCCAGCAGGTTAGAAATTTCCACTATCACAGAAACTGCAAAGATAGGATCATTGTGCACTGCAAAGAGAAGGAGAAATTTGGTTGTCCATTTTTTATGACAGCTTCTCAGATAAAGAATGAGGATACATTTTGCATTAAGAAGATGGAGCTAAAGCACACATGTCCAACTGATCCTAGTAGTACAAGGGTGAATTCAAAGTGGCTGAGCACCATGTATGTTGACAAATTCAGATCTGACCCCAATACCAACATCACTTCTTTGCAGGACAAAGCAAAGAAAGATTTTGGGGTTGAAGTTCCTAGCAGGATGGCATACAGGGCAAAAACTAAAGCCAAGCAGAGGGTGCTTGGTGATCATAAGAAGCAGTACTTTAGAATAAGGGATTATCTGCAAACTGTAATTGATAAAAACCCTGGTTCTAGATGCATTGTGACAACTATCACTGGCCCAACAGAAGAAGAAACAGAGGCAATGAAGCAGGGACACACTGTTGATATCTGCTATGAGCCTAGATTCCATGGTTTGTTCTTCTGTGAGAATGCTGCAAGGTTGGGGTTTCTTGAAGGTTGTAGGCCATTCATTGGCTTGGATGGTTGCTTCATTAAATTGACAACAGGTGCTCAGATACTAGCTGCTACAGGAAGAGATGGCAACAACAACATGTATCCACTTGCTTGGGCTGTAGTTGCTAAAGAGGATACAGAGAATTGGGTTTGGTTTTTAGAACAGCTCAAGTATGCACTTGGTGGAGAAGATGGCCAATTTGGGAGGTACACTATCATGTCAGACAGGCAGAAGGGTTTGCTGAAGGCAGTGTCAACTGTATTCCCAAATAGTCCACAGAGATACTGCTTGAGGCACATCTATGCAAATTTCCAGACTGCTGGCTTCAGAGGAGAAGACCTGAAGAAATGTATGGACAATGCAGCATACTCCTACACAAAACATGGTTTTGATGTTGCAATGGAAGAATTAAAGAAACAATCTGAGCCATCTTGGGTGTGGTTGTCCAAGATACCAGTGCACTCATGGGCTAGGTGGGCCATGGACACAAATTGCAAAACAGATTTGGTTGTCAACAATTTGAGTGAGGTGTTCAATAGGTACATACTTGATGTTAGAAACAAACCCATTATAACTATGCTAGTTGGCATATATGACAGGCAAATGATGAGGTTTGATTGCAAGAGAGATGGAGGAAGAATGGCTAGATGGGATATAACTCCATATTACACAGAAAAGCTAGAGCTCATGAAAAAGTACTCAAGGAATTGTGTCCCAAGGAGGTCAGACATTGGCCTATGGCAGGTACAAAGTGGCAACCATACTGAAGAGGTAAACTTGGAGAAGATGAGTTGTTCTTGCAGGAAATGGGACCTCTCAGGACTGCCTTGCAACCATGCAGTTAGTGCTATATATAAAGCTGACATGCATCCTGAAGATTTTGTCTCAAATTTCTTCAAAAAGCCCATGTATTTGGCTAGCTACAAGCCAATATTCTATCCCATGCCAGCACAACATGGTTGGACAAAAACAGACACTCCAGATATAATGCCACCAAAATTTAAAGACCACATGTTGGGTAGAAGGCAAGAGAAGAGAAGGAAGGGAAAATATGAAGTGCCCAAGCCTAAGGATACCTCTAGGATGGCTACCATAACATGTAGCAATTGCATGTTGCAAGGACATAAGTACACAAGTTGCTCACAACAATTGAGGCCTGACCTTGCCATTAGGAAAAATAACCACAAGGTAATGCTTTATTTTCTCACAACAACTACTATTACTACAATTTACTTATGTCTATTTGAAATGAAATGTTGCAGGCTAGTAGAAGCATGCCTGATGCTCCATCATCTACTACTACATCATATACTACTGCTGGTCCAGGTTCTATTGCTCCAAGAGCAGCTACACCAAGGCCTCCAAGAGCAGATGAACCAAGATCTTCTGATGCTCCAAGGTCATTTGTAGAAAGGCCTCCTTCCACTAAAGGAAGGGGTGTGTTTTCATACTTCACAGCTGGGGCAAATGCAAGTGCTGGTAGAGATCCAGGTGTTGGCCCTCTTGGAAAATCCTATGCTGGTCCTTATTCTTCAGCAAATTCAGATGTTCTGTGAGCTAAACTGAGCAAAGAAATGTACCAAAACCCCTTATTTTGTGTTCTGCTATGTACTAGAACCTCTTATTTTGTGGTCTGTTGATGTCTGAAAAACAATGTAAAATCTGGTGATGTGTGAAACATATGCTACTAATTTGTGGTCTGTTGATGTCTGAAAAACAATGTAAAACCTATGTTTCTGTCATAATCTACTATTAATTTGCTCTTTTGCTGAAATATTTGCTATTTTGTCAAAACCTGGTAATGTGTGAAACAGATGCCATGTTTCTATCAAAATTTGTTAAAACCTTGTAAAACAATGAGCCAACTCACAATAAACAATGATCTGGACCAAGTGATAAACACATCAGTCATAATACATAATTCACCAACAAATTATTGCACTCACAGATCCATAGTTCACCAACTACACCAGTCTACTAGTTCAACTCACATATTACTAAATAGTTCAACAATACAAGTGAAAACTAAATATTACAGTACATTCATGCCCACTACTCATCACAGATTTGTTTGATCTTCCTAAGCTTTGTGATGGGTTCGTAGCATGGAAAACAAAAAATTTCTACCGCAAGAACGAACAAAACCCAGATCTAATCTAGATAAAAGCCAAGATCTAATCTATTAGACATGTGCAACGAGATAGATCTGTACTAACCCTTGAAAAGCGTTACGAGATCGGATCTCGTGGTTGATGTAGTAGATCACTTGCCGATCTCAAGATCGAGTAGACGATCCTTCCGGCGCCGCGTTCCGGTAGCGCTTCCGCAGTCGGTCACACGTGCGGAGTCGAAGCAGACCTTCCTCTCCCCGTTCCAGCGAGCAGTAGAGGTAGTAGATCTCTCCACGGAATCCCAGCAGCATGACGGCGTGGTGGTGGTGGTGGAGTAGAGAATTCTGCAGGGCTTCGCCTAAGCCAGAGCAGAGGGAAGGAGGAGGAGAGAGGCAACTTGAGCTCTAGAGAATAGAAGGGGCAAGGGGGCTTGTGCCTCCACCCCTCTATTTAAAGGAGGGAGGCGCCATGGGGAGGTGGAGTCCTTGTAGGACTCCCCTCTCCCTTGGCCGGCGGATCAAGGAGGTGGGGGAAAGTCCTACTCCCCCACGAATCCTTGTCTTACCCCACAAAGATTCCTTGATCCTTTCTTGGTTTTCAAGTAAACTCCAAGAAATCTTCTAGAACCTTCCGGAACATTCCGAAACCTTCTAGAATCCCCATACAAATACTCTGGAACATTTCCTAACTTAGAAAATGATCCCCAATATATGAATCTTATTCTCCGGACAATTCCGGATCTCCTCGTGATGTCCTGGATCCAATCCGAGACTCCGAACAACATTCGGTCTCCAACGCACATTCCATATCTACTTAAAACAACTTCGAACCTTAAGTGTGTCACCCTACGGTTCGTGAATATGCAGACATGATGGAGACATTTCTCCGATCAATAACCATCAGCAGGATCTGGAGATCCATAACGGCTCCCACATACTCAATGATGACTTCGTGATCGATAGAACCATTTAACAAACGAAACCAATTCCCTTTGTCACGCGATACTATACTTATCTGAGGTTTGATCGTCGGTATCTCCATACCTAGTTCTACCTCGTTACTGATAAGTACTCTTTACTCATTCCATGATATGTCATCCCTTGTGACCTAGTCACATGCTTGCAAGCTAACTAGATGACATTCCACCGAGAGGGCCCAGAGTGTATCTATCCGTCATATGGATGGACAAATCCCAATCTTGGTCCATGCGCTTCAACACATACTTTCAGAATACCCAATGACACCTTTATAACCACTCAGTTACGAAGCGGTGTTTGATGTCATCAAAGTATCCATCCGGTGATGGTGATTAACATAACCTCATGGTCGAAGGATTAGGTTACTATGCATTTGAAAAGCTTGTAGCAAAACGAACTTAATGACTTGATCTTATGCTATGCTTACTATGGGTGTGTGTCCATCACATCATTCTCCTAATGATATGATCTTGTTATTAATGACATCCAATGTCCATGATCAGGAAACCATGATCATCCATTAATCAACAAGCTAGTTTAACAAGAGGCTTACTAGGGACTCTTTTATGTTTACAAAACACACAAGTATTAATATTTCCGGTTAATACAATTATAGCATGGGATGTAAAAATTTATCATAAACATAAAGATATAATAATAACCACTTTATTATTGCCTCTTGGGCATATCTCCAACAGTCTCCCACTTGCACTAGAGTCAATAATCTAGTTAAAAATTTGTGCATTCAACACCTATGGCTTTCTGGTGTTGTATAGACACTATTGCTAGTGGTAAACATAACCTTCGGATCTGACACTTCCAGGTCCGTGTGTATTTGCATTTCCTTGCGTCTCTACGCATTACTCATTCTCCAATGAGATGGCATTGTATAAATTTGGTCCTTTGGTGAGACCTTTAGTTCCTTAGGATTAAATCATGTTGATACAATTGTCATACAATGTATCTTCATAGTCATACAATTGTCATACTTGACGCAAATGCCCTCATTTGCTGCTACAATAGCAGTCATATACTTAGCCTTTTGTTGTAGTATCTGTCACAATGTTTTAACTTTGGTACTCAACCAAATCCGTTATGGAACTTCCTTTCCATTACATTGTTCCACCCATATTTTAAATTGAGATAAACTTAATTTGTGACAAAACTAGTATCAATGCAACAATTTACAATGAACTATTTGTCACCACTATATAAATAATATATTCTTAGTTCTTCCAAAGATCATAGGAATATCCCTACTATTGTCCAATGATCATCTTATGAGTCATTCTAGTATATGCTCATAATATTTAGAGCATAGGACATATCTGGATGTGTACATCTCAAAGAATGATTGATCAAAATATTCTTGTGATTTCACCAAGTGTCAAAACACTTGAATCTCGTGTCAACACACTTGAATCTTGATTCAGTCCTTTCCGTGCGTCAAGAACCTTTCTTGTTGTTTCCATATTGAACTCATTCAACATCTTATCTATGTACATTTGGCAAAACCATATTAGCGCCTCAATCTATCCATATAGACATTGATGCCTAATTCTTGGGTTATGCCTAAGTCTTTCATCGAAATGAAATTCTTAACCTGTGTCAATAAAAGATACATCATTTCTAATCAACAATATGTATTTCACATAATGTATTAGAAATATGTCTTAGCGCTCCCACTTAATTTCTTGCAAAAATGCAAACATCTTCATCGTCTCTGATGAAATTAAACCTTTTAACGGTTTCATCACGGTGAAGATTCCAACTCCGCGATGCTCACTTCAACCATTGAAGTTTTGCATACTCTTTTAGCATCCTTTAAATTAACAAAACCCTTTGGATCGTGTCATGTACACGTCCTAGGTAACCATTCTATTAGAAGAACTTGTTTTGTTTGTTCAACTACCATATACCAAAATATATGTAGTTCTTGCTACATTAATCCGTCCAGACTAAATATCGCTATGAAAGATCAAATCTTATCATAGTCAATTCCTTGAACATTGTCGTAAACTCTTTCCGACATGTCGACTATTTCATAGATGTGAAACATCCATGTCTATTTCTCTATAGATCCATATATGACTGTAAGGTCTTGCACCTTTCCAAAGGGTCTTTCAAATTCAAAGCTTGATTTCTCGTGTATGGAATTATCACGGATTTTATGGCTTCAAGCCACTTAACGAAGTCAGGGCCCATCATTGATTATTTGCATGTAGTCGGTTCATCATTGTCAAACAACAATGATTTAACTCTCAAATCTTGGCATTTGATTACTTACCCGACCTACTTGGTTCAATAGGAACTTAGATCTCCGTGACCATAACCTTTGAGGCACGTGAGCCATGAGCATTCTTGCTGCCTCCGGGACACTTACCGATGCTGCGCAACTCAGCACATATTAGCCAAGGTTCAACAACCTTGTCAAAGTTCTATTGTCCTCCCACTTAACTTTTCACTAAAAATTCCTTCTCAAGAAACTAGACATTCTAAGTGACAAACACTTTTGTCTTCGGTGTTATGGAGGAATACCCAATGGTTATTCGAAATAACCTACAAAGACATGCTCATCCGACTTTGGTTGTAAACACTTTACTTATGCCTAGCATACCAAAAATTTAAGAAAGGACAACCTGGGTTTTATCCCAAACCATGACTTATATGGTGTCATTTCAACGGATCACGATGGAGCTCTTTTCAGTGTAAAAGTGGTAGTCACTAAAGCTTTAATCTTTAAAATATAATGGCAGTTTTATAAATGACACCTTTGATCTTATCATGTCAAACAAGGTTTCATTACATATCTTGAACACTCCATACTCCTATGGTGTTTTGGGAAATGCAAATCCATGGAACGATTCCTCAAATCTTAGGTGTTTTGCTAAACTTGTAACTCAAACATCTTTCTTTATGATCCAATCATAAACTTTTTATTTTCTTGTTACAATAATTTTCCACTTCATCTTGAAAGTCTTTGAACATTTTCAAATGTTTCATACTTCTTCCTTATTGAGTAAGGATATACATATACTCACTCAAATCTTCGGAGAAAGCATATGAAGTTGAAATCCATCGCCCACGACTACACATAATGGACTATATACATCAATATGTACAAATTCCAATCAGTTAGTCGTCCGTTCCTCTTTTGGCCTACGAACGGAGTTTTAATTATCTCCAGGAAAGTATCACAAGCGTCATTTTATCAAAATCAAAGACTCCAAAAATCCATCAACATGGAGTTTCTTCATGTATCCCTTTTAATATAATTTAAACGGCGATGCCACTTTGCAAGTGATCTTTCAATCATTTGTCTTGCGACATTTTAGCATTAGTTTTATGGTTGTTATTTCTCCAACCAGACTTGTATATCATCCATCTATTATGGAATACGGTAATTATTTGAACAACCTTTTGTCGTCATAATACCTGATCAAAATAACAATTATTGAAACAAATCTTGAAGGCAAGCTTTGATGTTAACGAGCAACACAACAACCCTTTGTTTGTTTTCGATGAACATCATCACATATTCTCTTGCTAGTTACTTAGGCCATTGTAGTTCATGAATTGTGTTGTCCTGTATGACACTTCATACCAACCAATTCGGTATCCAATACCGCAGAACTACATTGTTTAACAAGCAAGGAATACAGCCATAACATGTATCTTCTATATACCTAAGTTGGACATCTCCAATATTTTCTTTTCTGCCAAATATTTTATAGATTCTCTTTCAACAATTCCTTTTCTTTTAAAAGAATCTATCAACGTCAATAGTGGTGTCATTCACATGACACATAGTGCAAAGTGTGTATAGTCGAATACTAATACCTTTGGACTTGCACTTTGAAGTGGATCACCTTCATCAAATGTTTGGCATTCTTTGAAAGTTCCATTTCTTTAGTAATCTTTTAGTGTAGTAAACATTTTACTTACATCTTCTATTCATCCTTATCATGACAACTTTCATGATCAAGCTGCTATAGCTTATAAAGGTGAATTGCGAGTATAATATTTCTTTTCCAAAACCTTTTGGAGGATTAGGACGACTGGCGTCTCCAACCTTCACAAATTCTCATCAAATATGAGGACGTATACTCTATCATGTTGTAACCAACACATTGTTTTAGATATCGCAATCCCTTTCACATATGATGGTTTCTGAAACATTGCTTTCAGCTCTTAGATAAACTTGATATTAAGAACAATCTTTTGAGTATCAAAAATCATGGAGGCAAACATGATACATTAGATACTAACACTGGAATTGTTACTCTTGATTTAATACTGTTTATTAAACTTCACAGAGTAAACGGAGTTTGCTGAAAGTTTGCAACATGACTTTTAAACTTTAGATTGACACTCAAAACAATACGATACCAGTTCGTAAAGCAAATATCCAGAATTTCTATAGTTCCACTATCTCAACTATAACTAAGCGTAAGGTGGTGAATGGATGCCAATGACTACAACAAACTATGCAAATTCACTTTGATTGTGTTTATGATAAATTGAGTTCGACTAATCCAAATTACAAATAAACTCCCACTCAAAACAACATGCCTCGAGTTGTTTTAGTGATTACACGAACCAAATCCACTACACCAAGTCCGATCATCACGTGAGATGATGTAGCTTTAAAGACGAACAATCAACATGTTCATCATATCATCCATATGACTCATGCTTTACCTTTCGGTATTCCGTGTTCCAAGACCATGTCTGTACATGCTAGGCTCGTCAAGGTTAACCTTAGTATCCGCATGTGCAAATCTGGCTTGCACCCATCGTATGCACACGTAGAATCTATCACACCCGATCATCACGAGATGCTTCAAAACGACGAGTCTTAGCAACGGTGCCTACTAAGGACGAACACTTTATTACTTGATATTTAGTGAGAGGGATCATCTTATAATGCTACCGTCGCGATCTAAGCAATACAAGATGCATAAAGGATTAACATCACATGCAATTCATAATATGTGATATGATATGGCCTTTATTCTTGTGCCTTTGATCTCCATCTCCAAAGCGTGGACATGGTCTCCATCATCACCAGCGTGGCGTCAAGGTCCGTGGCGCCGCTTCATGGTTGTCCATCACCAACAACAACTATTACAACTACTTGGAATAAAGCTATTACATGATGAATAGACACGCAGGTCTTAAACAAAATTTAAAGACAACCATTAGGCTCCTGCCGGTTGCCATATTACAATAAGGATCATTGCATACATTAAATATAATCACAATCACATAATGGCCATATCACATCACAAAACCCCTGCAAAAACGAGTTAGACGCCTCTAATCTTATTTGCATGTTTTACGTGGCTTGGGGCTTTCGAATAAGAACGGATCTTACCTACGAAACTGAACCACAACATTGATACAAGTGCTATCAAGTGCAAAGTGTAAATTGGATCTACAATATGGTGAGAGAGACAGACACCCGCAAAGCCACTTGTGCAAAGCAAGTTACACGTCAAGCGTGGAGCAAGTCTCATGTGCGATGACATGTAAGGTTAGCCCGAGCCGCTTCATCCCACCATACCACAAGATGCAAAGTACACAAAGCAAAAGACGGCACGAGCACCAACGCCCATAAAACCATTGTGTTCTACTCGTGCAACAGATCTACGCATAGACACGGCTCTGATACCACTGATGGGTTCGTAGCATGGAAAACAAAAAATTTCTACCGCAAGAACGAACAAAACCCAGATCTAATCTAGATAAAAGCCAAGATCTAATCTATTAGACATGTGCAACGAGATAGATCTGTACTAACCCTTGTAGATCCGAAAAGCGTTACGATATCGGATCTCGTGGTTGATGTAGTCGATCACTTGCCGATCTCAAGATCGAGTAGACGGTCCTTCCGGCGCCGCGTTCCGGCAGCGCTTCCGCAGTCGGTCACACGTGCGGAGTCGAAGCAGACCTTCCTCTCCCTGTTCCAGCGAGCAGCGGAGGTAGTAGATCTCTCCACGGAATCCCAGCAGCACGACAGCGTGGCGGTGGTGGTGGAGTAGAGAATTCTGCAGGGCTTCGCCTAAGCCAAAGCAGAGGGAAGGACGAGGAGAGAGGCAACTTGAGATCTAGAGAATAGAAGGGGCAAGGGGGCTTGTGCCTCCACCCCTCTATTTAAAGGAGGGAGGCGCCATGGGGAGGGGGAGTCCTTGTAGGACTCCACTCTCCCTTGGCCGGCGGATCAAGGAGGTGGGGGAGAGTCCTACTCCCCATGAATCCTTGTCTTACCCCACAAGGATTCCTTGATCCTTTCTTGGTTTTCAAGTAAACTCCAAGAAATCTTCTAGAACCTTCCGGAACATTCTGAAACCTTCTAGAATCCCCATACAAATACTCTGGAACATTTTCTAACTTAGAAAATGATCCCCAATATATGAATCTTATTCTCCGGACAATTCTGGATCTCCTCGTGATGTCCTGGATCCAATCCGAGACTCCGAACAACATTCGGTCTCCAACGCACATTCCATATCTACTTAAAACAACTTCGAGCCTTAAGTGTGTCCCCTACGGTTCGTGAATATGCAGACATGATGGAGACATTTCTCCGATCAATAACCATCAGCAGGATTTGGAGATCCATAACGGCTCCCACATACTCAACGATGACTTCGTAATCGATAGAACCATTTAACATACGAAACCAATTCCCTTTGTCACGCGATACTATACTTATCCGAGGTTTGATCGTCGGTATCTCCATACCTAGTTCTACCTTGTTACTGATAAGTACTCTTTACTCGTCCCATGATATGTCATCCCTTGTGACCTAGTCACATGCTTGCAAGCTAACTAGATGACATTCCACCGAGAGGGCCCAGAGTGTATCTATCCGTCATATGGATGGACAAATCCCAATCTTGGTCCATGCGCTTCAACACATACTTTCAGAATACCCAATGACACCTTTATAACCACCCAGTTACGAAGCGGTGTTTGATGTCATCAAAGTATCCATCCGGTGATGGTGATTAACATAACCTCATGGTCGAAGGATTAGGTTACTATGCATTTGAAAAGCTTGTAGCAAAACGAACTTAATGACTTGATCTTATGCTATGCTTACTATGGGTGCGTGTCCATCACATCATTCTCCTAATGATATGATCTTGTTATTAACGACATCCAATGTCCATGATCAGGAAACCATGATCATCCATTAATCAACAAGCTAGTTTAACAAGAGGCTTACTAGGGACTCTTTTATGTTTACAAAACACACAAGTATTAATGTTTTCGGTTAATACAATTATAGCATGGGATGTAAACATTTATCATAAACATAAAGATATAATAATAACCACTTTATTATTGCCTCTTGGGCATATCTCCAACACTTTGATCTAGCCCCTTCTTTCTGCTTCATCAGTTCTGCAATGTTGTGTTCTAAATTTTTCTTCTCTTCCTTCAACGTGTCCCTCTGCTTCTCTGCATTCAACCTCAAACACTTGTGCATGTTAGAAGTTGAGGCATCAACTTTCTTCTTTTGCTCTAGTTCTGCCCTGGCATCAAGCAAAGCTTGTTCAGCTTTGGCCTTCAAAGCTAGTGTAAGCTGCTTCTCTTCCACCACTTGCTTCAGATTATCTTCTGCAATCTTCAGGGCAAGCTTAAGCTTTGCAATCTCATCCTCAGCCTCCATCCTAGTATCATAAGCTTTCAGGGCATCATTAACCCTACCATCCTTGCATGTAGAATACATGTCCCATAGCTTTGCCAGGCTTTTGCAAAGGGATTCAGGCCAAACATTATCCACCTAGTGGATAAAGTCACATGTTTCTCCTTCCTAAAACATAAATGACATAACAAAGAACATTTAGTAAGAACACTATCAGAAAATATTTCATTTAATCTAAATTCAGTAGAACAGACCTCCCATGCACATGCCAAGAACCTCCTGCCAGTCCAGCATCCTTCGAAAGCAACATGTTTCACAGCCACACTATTACATTTGCAAAGGATAGGGTTGTCTCCATCATCAGCTCTCCCATTGTAATCCGAGTCATACATGCTATTGGGACCCTAAGAAGCCAAATGTACTAATTAAATAGCCTAAAATCGAGCTCAAACCCAAATTCCCAAATTTCATATGAACCCTAACCCTAGATATATGAGAATGCAGAGGGGAAGACTAACCTCAGTGCCAAGGGAGCTCACATCGTCGGAAGATTCCTCGCCGTCACCCCAGGAAACCATTTCGGCGGTGCGGTGGCTGAGCTCTGTGGCGGTGCGGCAGCGTGCGACAAGCAAGGCAGAGAAGGGGTAGGGGAGGGGAGGGCAATGGTGCTGGCTCGAACGGGTGCTTAATAAGCAACAGCCGCAAACCTAACGGCCGTCCACGCCCTCCGTCAGGACAACGCCACGTCGGACCTGACTGTGGGCCCCACCTGTCGGAAACCTCATTAAACCGAGCAAATCATGCTATCAGTGCTCTCTGTCGAGCACCTGCCCCTGAGGTGGTGGTTATGTGTCGCTTAGCCTCCACTTGGTGGTCATGTGACACCGCCGCCCCAAATGTGGTGGTTTTTTGTCATTCCTTCCTAGAAAGCTCATCGATCTAGTACTAGTATCACACGCAGCTCTCAGTTTTCATTTTTTTTCCCGCTCGTTGCCGTCCGCTGCTGTGCCTATCGATAGTAAGGATGGCAATGGGTAGGGTATGTTCAGGGTAGAGCAATACCATACCCATATCCGTTTAGTTAATGGGTACAAAAGTTCACCTATACCCGTACGCGCGGGTATAAAATTTTACCCATACCCATATCCGACGGGTACCCATTCCCATGGATACCCGACGGGTAGATCCAAGAGTACACAAGTTATTCACAATTTTATTTTCATCAATAACATATTTGAATGTTATTTGAAAAAATGACAATTATCTCTATTAAATAATAGATAGACGAATACATGCAAGAATCCAAGTTTAGAACTCGAAATCTCATACTCATCCCTAGATTTTCGGTTGCATAGGTTTAAATTCTATAGATAAGTTTGACATATCAGTTAAACGGCACGGTATGGGTATACCCATGGATACAAGTCTATACCCTGCCCATACCCGTTATTTAACGGATAGGATATGGCTATTACCCGTGGGTACAAAAGTATGTACATACCCTACCCATACGGGTACGGTACCCGTAGATACCGGTATCCATAGGTAAAATTGCCGTCCTTAATCGATAGCATCTAGTAGAACGTTTCACACACGTGGATAAGCAAGCAGCCACACGCTGTTGTCAGCATGCGCTAAGCAACGACTCGTCACGCGTGCGTGCGTGGGTGGTCGCTGGTCGGCACGACACATGTCACGCCCACAAGATCGAGCCCCCGCAGAAGCAGCTTTTCCAGGAGCCGCGAGGGGCTTTCCCTTTCGTTTGGGCTGGCTCGTCTTTTCTCCTACACGCTACCAGTTTATACTTGAAGAAAGAAAAAGGAGAGCTACTCGTAGAGGAGAAGCGAATCAAGCGATCTAGTGCGACTATCAGCGGGACACACGAGCGAGTGTACACTTTCCAAACGTGTTAGACCGACCAACGTCAAGGCATCGGAAGCATATTCCCGTATCGGGATGCAATACAAGACAGAGCGATCGATGGATCCGCGCGACCAACGTGTTTCTCCTCCTAATCTGTGGTGCCAAAAGCCCGAGAGCTCGCGGACATCGTGCTCTTAGCCCTATCAAGCACAGTGGACAGGAGACCAGATATCTTGCCATGACTTCTGATCGCAGGATGAGCTGGTTCATAGCCTTTCTGAACAAGTATTACTTCTGAGACTGTGCTGCTTGGGGAAGGATGCTCGTAGTGGTGTTAATGATGATGACTGTCTCTATATTTTGGAGTAGCTAGGCTGATGAATTATGATTGCGGTGTCCCTGAACTTTGGTCTCTATACTTTAGGAGGTGGTATTCAGTTATAACCCGACGGTCTTGTGCTGCATCACGGGAAGTCGTGATCTCTTGGTGCAGCACACACGACCCGATTGATTATGTGGATTCGGTCTTAAGCTATGTGTTCTCGGAATTGCAATTGTCTGAACTTTGTTTTGTCTTGCTAATGTTCGGTAAGCTCACTTAACCAGCCAAGAGGTAAGGCTATCAGGACAATACTAACTAAACAAGTACCAATTTGCTGAAAACCAAAAATATATGGAACCAAACGACTGGAGCTTGGCTTTGCAACCCCTAAAGAAATAAAAATACACTGAACCAAACGAATGACCTTTTAAACATGAGAGGTTGCATTGCCATGGGCAGCTTCCGTGGAGGCATGATCTCCAGGTACGACTAAAGGACAGGAGCAACCAAACACACCCTAAAACATTTGAAACACACCCTAAAACATTTGGCCAATGGGCTGTTGCGTGAGTCTCTCTCGAATGGCCTACTTTAGCAATTTCCATGACTTTCCCTCTTTCTAATATAATACTCCATCCGTTTTGAAATATAGGATTTTTTTTTGAAATGCATGTATATAGATATTTAGTGTGTAGCTTCGGAACAAAATGAGTGAATATAAACACCAAAAATGTTTAGATACAATTTTTTTAGAAAAAGGCTAAAACATTATATATTTTCTAAAGTAACCATATATTTTATTACTATCATTTTACATGAGACAGCCATGTTTGTCACACAACTTTGTACAAGGAAACCGCAAGAAAATAATTATAATTCCACCCTTGGGAGGACTTGTGCCTCGCCAAAACGTTATCCACCATCGTCCTCCGCCACCACAATGAAATCACTGAAAAAAGAGACGAACAACCGTCATACCAAGATATGGGAGAGCAACTTCGCATACAATGATACTTGTCAAGACGATGAACCAGGCCGTCACTAACGACGACACCGAGAATTTGTGGCATGTCGACTGATAGCTGTGAGATTCGATACATTTTTTATGCCTTTTATTGATGGTTTTTTCCCCAGATTTGATCGTTTTCTAACTTTACCTAACGCTAATACTTTGGTAGCGAAGAAAACTTGGTTTTTAATGTGTGTTTCAGGTTCTGAATATCAACATAAGGTTTTAACTAGAGAAACATAATATTCTGGAAAAAATAAGCAAGTCTCTCTTTGGAAGCACTCGAGGGAAGCATACAGAGGCTTTAACGAGCAACTATATGGCAGAAATATTTTTTTAGCCGTATAGTTGTCGCCGTCTCTGTATTATCAAAAGGGACAACTACCATAAAGGGACCAGACGCGAAAACACAACACAGCAGCCGCCATACCATCTAGAAGAGAGACATAAGAGATCTGGAGAAGAAGAGAAAGACGTTCTTCATCTCGCTCCACGATCTTCGACCTCCTAGCCAATACACCCTCATAGTCACTACTTGTACTTGAGAGAGAGAGAGGGATCTTCACCTTGCAAGACTAGGGTTTGAGATTGTTTCTTCCCATCTTGAATTGTGTTGGATATTTTTTATTCTTATTGTGGATCTCCACGGAAATATAAAGATGAATTCCCTTTATTTAATTATATCGATGATCCGTTCTTCTCTCATGTGTGAGTAAGTTCCTTGAACGTGGGAGATGTAGCGGATTGGTGAGATGTGATGTACCTTCATATATTTTCTAGTAGTTTGTGATTGATTCTAATTACTATATTATGTGTGCTTGAATATCTGTGGTATGTCTTAATGCTTGTTGTCCAATTAAGAGTCCATACAACATGATGCTTTGTTCTACATAGATAAGATCTTGTTCGCTAGCAGACCGGCGACCCCCAGATCGCGGACATCGTGCTCTTAGCCCTGATCTAGCACAGTGGACAGGAGACCATGTATCTTGTCATGACTCCTGATCGCAGGATGAGCTGGTTCATAGCTTTTCTGAACAAGTACTATTTCTGAGCAGCGGACTGTGCTGCTCGAGGGAGGGTGCTCGTAGCGGTGTTAATGATGATGACTGTGATGTATATTTTGGAGTAGCTAGGCTGATGAATTATGGTTGCGGTGACCCCTGAACTTTTGTTTGTATACTTTAGGAGGTGGTATTCAGCTATAACCCCTCTGTTTGTGATGTCTTGTGCTGCATCAAGGGAAGTCGTGATCTCTTGGTACAGCACACACGGCCCGACTGGTTATCTGGATTCAGTCTTAAGCTAGGTGTTCTATGAATTGCAATTGTCTGAACTTTATTTTCTGTCTTGCTAATGTTGGGTAAGCTCACTTCACCGGCCAGGACGTAAGGCTATCAGGAACAATACTAGCTAAACAAGTACCAATTTGCTGAAAACCAAGAATACATGAAACCAAACGACTGGGACTTGTCTTCATAACCCCTAAAGAAATAAAAATACACTAAACCAAACGAATGGCCGGCCCTTTAGACATAAGAGGTTACATTTTCATGGACAGCTTCCGTGGAGGCATGATCTCTAGATGCGACTAAAGGGCAGGAGCAACCAAACACATCCTAAAACATTTGGCCAACGTGTCGTTGCGTGAGTCTCTCTCGAATGGCCTACTTTAGCAATTTCCATGGCTTTCCCTCTTTCTAATATAATACTCCATCCGTTTTGAAATATAGGATGTTTTAACTTTTTTAAAATGCATGTATATAGATGTTTAGTGTGTAGCTTCGGAACAAAATGAGTGAATATAAACACCAAAAATGTTTAGATACAATTTCTATAGAAAAAGGCTAAAACATTATATATTTTCTAAAGTAACCATATATTTTATTACTATCATTTTACATGAGACATCCACGTGTGTCACACAACTTTGTACAAGGAAACCGCAAGAAAAAATTATAATTCCACCCTTGGGAGGACTTGTGCCTCGCCGAAACGTTATTCACCATCGTCCTCCGCCACCAACATGGAATCGTTGAAAAAGTAGACGAACATCCGTCATACCAAGATATGGGAGAGCAACTTCGCATAAAATGATACTTGTCAAGACGATGAACCAGGCCATCGCAAGCAACGAGACCGAGAATTTGTGGCATGTCGACCGACGATCTTTTCCGCAGTCATCAGATCCCGATGCTGTCAACTTCATTCGATGCAGTTTAATAGTGTAGCCGGTTGTTGGCTATAAGATGTTGCCACGTCATCTATAGTCAGCCATATAGCTAACACGTATAATAGTTGGACACAAGGATGTATTACTTTATTAAAATGTGGCCCACATTTCACTCTCATAAAGCACCTAGAAGCACGTGCTAGAGCTGGCTCTTAACTTACAGCTGACGCCTCTTCTCTCTCCTCTTTTCTTTCTTCCAACTCAGCATAAATACTATATTTTACTTCTTATAGTCAGCTGACATGGCTCTATTGTACTTGCTCTTAGCTACAAGCCTTGCACGGTATCATAGGCAAAATACATGGTTAGCCCAATCACATACATGCATGTAACCAAATTTATTAAATATATATACAACTCTTAAGAGTAAGGGTAATAGTAGAGCCAACTACTGGCTATAAGCCATGTCCATTCATCTAGAGTCAACCTAATAGCCAACATGTACAATAGATACAGATAAGAGTATACTACGTTATTAGTATGGCCCACTTTACACTCTCACGTAGTGCCTAGGAGCACGTGCTGCAGCTGATTGTTAACTAAGAGCCCACTCATCTTCTCTCTCCTCTTCTCTCTCATCCAAGTAAACATAAATATACTATTTTAAGTCATATAGCCTGCTGACTAGACCTTATTCTACTTGCTCTAAGATACAACCATTGTACTAGTTTTCTCTTATGATACACCACTGCCTAGGATAGCGAGCTAAGAGATACCCCATTGTGAAAGGCCTTAGGGAGCATAATCATTTGGTTTAATCCTATGTGATCATCATCCCGAGATAGCAAACGAGTTTAGACCGTCCATCATTCACCTGGAATATATTAGGCCAGAATATGATTTTCAGGGTTTAGGAGCTCGAGACTTCGGGTACGAATATACGATTGAAAATACTAGACCTCAATCCTATAGTACGGACAGGTACCTCGCTACATGCCCACATCACCCCGTCGTAGCACTATGTTCTTGGTCGTTGGCTTCTTGCCTTCGATACACTGTGATACCTCGTACCCCTATTTTGCGGGGAGTTATACACATGATACCGTACATGTACACCTACTCCTACCTAGCTGCTCTGTGCTTCCGTGGACTGAACATATACACAGGGTTTATTCGCAAAAAAAAAAGAGCCTACACGCAGGGTTTGTTTGCAAAAAGGATTTATTTTTAGAGGCGGCTGTATAGATTCGATCTAGTACTATTATGTATCTATGTTTTGCGCTAGGAGACCTACGTCCGCGAGGTGTTTAACTAAATTGGCACGTGCACTCGCGGTATGTGCGTGTTCATGAGCTCTCTTATAATTGACTTCCATCTATGGCTGGGCTTTGTTCAAACGAGAAATCTATGGCTGGGCATCATACGACGTTGACAGATTTTTGATTAAAAAAATATTCCGCTTTAATCTTCCTGCTGACGGACGAACGAACGGTACGGTCGGTGGAGGCGCTCAGACCGGCGAGCGGCTGGGCGTGGCGGATGGCGACATCGCGCAGCTACATAGACACACATACTTCCCACGGCCGCGACGTTCCACCCATCGTTGTCGTCAAGATTCAAGAACCGCGCGGGACCACTTCAAGCAGGTCGTCGTCAATCAAGACCGAAGAATATATTATGCCGCGTTCTCGAGATGTCTCTTTCGTGTGAAATGAAATACTGCTAGCGTGCCCGTCGTGTATGTGCCTTTAGAGCATCTCTAGCAGATACCGTGTATCGCGTTATCGCAAAAGACGGTTGTGATAAATCGAAAACTTTTTTATGGTATGGAAAAGCACGGGACGGAATAGATGTACTAATCCGAATTGTATATTTAAAAATCATCATAAATTCGCGCCAGATTGCATAGAGAAGGTTTTGATATATAGATCTACATATATAGTTTATCAGAATTTGATGCCGTGTCCTGCATCTACACTTCACCTAGCATCTACGCATTACCGGCGGTACCTACTTTCACCTGATTATCATCGGCGGAGACACTTACTCCTCATCGGTTGCTGAGTTGCCGAAGTCGTCTGCCATGAAGTACTCGTCGGGTAAGTGGGCTTCCAGGGCCTCGAGTCGCTCGCTTTGCTCGCGGAAGGAGATGCGGCAAACACGGAGAAAGTCGCGCTTCTCCGCCCTGCACGCGTCGCGGCGGCGCTTCCGGCGCTGCACGATCTGCATGACCGCGGTGCAAAGCGAGTGGTACTTGGCCTTAGTGAGCAAGACCGCCTCCTGCTCGTCGTTGACAGTCGACTCACGAACGACCAGCGGAAGGGCGCACATATCTGCCAGGAGCAGCTCTTTTGCCTCGTCCGCGGCATCGTCGGGCGAAAACGGGAGGGAGGGGGTGCGCTCATGGGCGCCGCCGCTCTGTCCCTGCACGGGGACGCGCTCGCGATCCCCCTCCACCGACGGGGGTGGCGGGCGAGCTCGCCGCCAGGAGCTCCTCCACCTCAGACGGCAGCGGCACCAGCAGTCGCATCCACCCAAATCGCGGCTCGATTGGCCGGCCATGGCAAGAGGGGGTGCACACGGAGGTTGGCGGCGGCGATGTGCTTTTCTTCGGCGGAATCAACCGGAATCGGATAAGGGGGGCGGCGGCGAGGGTTTCTGGGCGGGGAGGAAGGGAAAATGGATGCAGGATACCACATCCAGCGCCCCCGCACCAAATATATACGGGGTGGATGGGCCTCGATGCGGGAAACCGCAAAAAAATGCGGTATCTGGAAAGGCCATTTTTTGGCCGCGATACCGCATATCGGCCCAAAATTTTGCGGTATGGCCTATATGCGGTATCTGCTAGAGATGCTCTAAGGAGGGTTGTGCGTTCTGTTAGACCGAACTGATCGGTTGGTTTCCTCGGTGATTGATAAATTTTGATTTTCTAGAAATACAGACCGATGGGTTCTTGGAAAAGCTAAGGACCGAAACTTCGATACGGTTTTAGTTTCAACCAAACAGAACTGAAGGACACTAACAGATCATTGGTCAGGAAGTCGGGATAATCGCCGGGTAGTTTGCGAGGCGGTGCGGCGGCACACGCTAGCGAGCTGGCGGAGCGTGGCTCGAAAATGGTGTCGTGTGGAAGGAGAGAGAAAGAGAGGTAAGGGGCGCATGGTGGCAGTTCCTGGTTGGCGTCGAACATCGGTTCATGGTGGCAGTTCTCGGTTGGCATCAAACGGCGGTTCATTGTGGTGGCGTCTAGAGATGCACGCCGACGACACAAAGTGGCAGACCTTCTTCGGGTTTCCGGTTACCCGAGAATAACGAACTAAGAGCATCTCCACTCGTTGGCCGTTCCCAGGCCGAAATCCGGAGCTAAATAGCGCCGGACGGAGGAAGTTTTCGGCCTAGGAATGGCCGATTTCCCACTCGCGTTCCCAGGCTGAGTTCTCAGGTTTGGGCAAATTTTAACAAAACTCGACGAACTTTGGGAGAATATAGGCGGATTTCATTAATAACGGGAAGTTTTGTACTATTACATCATTTAGGCGTAAAGAAAACTAAAAGAACTTGGAAAAGGCCGATGCTGATGCCGATGCCGTTCGCCGATGCCGCCGGACACCATCTCACATACCAAAGTTACGGTAGAAGTTGGTGTAGTCCAGGTCCGTCGTGTCGTCGCCATTGCCATCGTCGTCGTCGATCGGCGGCTGCGGGGGGCGCGAGCTGCCCTGGCCAGCGTCGTCGTACCTCCACGGCTGACTGGAAGGCTCGGCGTTGTCGTTGTCGTCATCAAGGACGATGAGAGGCGCGCCCTGGTAGGCTGGTCCATGGCGCGCCCTGGCCTGGGGTTCGGCCTCCTCCTGCTGGCGCTGGACGCACCGTGCCTCTTCCTGCTCCTAGTTCATCCTGTACCAGGCGAGGATGTTCGGATCCTCTATCAGCAGTGGCGACGCGGCCTCGTACAGAGAACGCTCGATCGTCATTCTAATGGCGAAGGCATCCTCATCGGCATCGGCGGGCTCCATCTTCGGTCGGCGCAGGTGAAGTCGGCCAGTCGACGGGGCCGGTGTCGTGTGGGGCTTGTTGATGACGATCCCCCGCGCACGTGTCCTCGGCGGCGAGCTCCTGGGTGTGTCGGCCTCCCGTTTGGCAGGCCGAAAGAACTCGCCGCTACTTCGCGGGGACTACGCCGGCACCGTCTCGGACGAGCGCGACGCCGCAGAGGAGGAGGAGGTGAGGGCGCTGATCCTTTAGTGTAGTAAATATTTTACGTACATCTTCTATTCATCCTTATCATGAAAACTTTCATGATCAAGCTACTAAAGCCTATAAGAACGAATCGTGAGAATAATGTCAGTTCCCAAAACCTTTTTGGGAGATTAGGACGCCTAGTCTCCAACCTTCGCAAATTCTCATATAGTATGAGAACATGTATTTTGCTAAATTATAATGTATCATATTGCAACCATAAACATTGTTTCAGATATCACAATATCTTCCACACATGATGGTTTCTGAAACAATTCTTTCAGCTCCTAGATAACCTCGATATTAAAACAATCTTTTAAATATCAAAAATCATGGAGGCAAGCATGATATTTATATACTAACACTGGAATTGTTACTCTTGATTCAATACTATTTATTGAATTTCATGGAGTAAGTGAAGTTTTGCTAAAAGTTTGCAATAGGACTTTTAATTGATACTCAAAACAATGCGATACCGGTTCGTAAAGTAAATATCCAGAATTCTATGGTTTTATTATCTCAATTAAAACTAAGTGCAAGGTAGTAAACATATGTCAATGACTACAACAAATTATGCAAATTCACTTTGATTTTAGTTTATGATAAATTGAGTTCGACTAATCATATCACTACATGAACTCCCACTCAAAAACAACGCCCCTCGTGTCTTTTTGGTAATTACATGAACCAAATCCACTACACCGAGTCCGATCATCACGTGATTTGGTGTAGCTTCAAAGGAGAGCATCTATATGGGCATCATATCAACTATATGACTCATGCTTAACCTTTCGATCCGTGCTCCGAGGCCATGTCTGTACATGCTAGGCTCACCAAGTAAGAACCTTAGTACTCGTGTGTGTAAAACTGTCTTACACCCGTTATACGAACGTGGATTCAAGTACACCCGATCATCACGTGATGTCTTGAAGCGACAAAACATAAAATGGTGCATACTTAAGGAAGAACACATTTTTATCTTGATATCTAAATGAGGGATCATCTTATAATGCTATTAAAATGCCAGACAAGCAACATAAGATGCAAACATCATATGTGTAAAGTGAAATGATATGGTTCTTGCACTTGATCACTATCATGTGCATCGTGGTATGATATTTACCATTCCTTTGTGTGTAAGGCCAAGGTCAATAGAACTTACACGATTGGTGTGTTGTAAGAGTATCAACTATACATCAACTCACAACATTACCATATCATGACATTAGCCCAGCAACAATCTAAATTAGATGCTTCTAATTTATCCATTGCAAGTTTTACGTGGTTTAAGGCTTTCGAAGATAGAACTGGTCTTACCTACGAACATGGAACCGCAATGATAATAACCAAATTATTAGCAACTCGTTGTAAATCAGATATTGACTATAGTAGGAGAGACAAACACCTGCTAGCCACTTATGCAAAACTAGTTGTATGTCAATTGTGGAACAGATCTCAAGTGCGAGGACATGTAAAGTTAGTCCGAGCCGCTTCATCCCACTATACCACCAATATAAAAAATACATAGAAGATGCAATAAAAGGATCATCAACGCCCACATACTTATATGTGTTCTACCCGTGTAAAGCATCTACACATAGATTAGGCTCTGATACCACTGTTGGGTTCACAGCATAGGAAAAAAATTCCTACGATGTGAACATCTAAGAACCAAGATCTATCTATCTAGATACAATCAACGAGTGGATATACATCCATAGAAAACATACTGATGACTGCAAGTGCACAAATCATTTGTAGCTAGTTTTGAAATAAAGATATCGATCCCACAGGGAGCAGGAGTCTGAAGTATAATAACTCTTGAATTAAATACTACAATAGAAATGCTAAATAAAATTATAAGTAACAATATAAAATGCGAGTATTGTGTAAAAAGGTGTTTTGGGTTTTTGGTATAAGAGAACAATAAGTAAAGTAAAACAACTCAACACAGAAAGTAAGTATCACGTCTGTAAAAGAGATTTGAAATTGCAATGGGAAAAAGCGTTCTCAGGGAGTAGCGGATACACCTCTAGCATTATAAAGAGCTAAGGTAAAGATTATTATCATGAACATTCTCAACTATGTATGTGTGGGAGGAACTTCGTATTTAGAAAAATAGGCAGCAATCACTGCTCACATCATCCTCATGACCACAATAGACAGCAATCGACATCAATCGAATTACTGCGCTATTAAGGGACTTAATCCCGTAGGACGTATCTCATGACATGGATAGTGTTTCGTGAGTTTCCTGGATTCCCAAGTTGATACGTAAGGGGTGCCAACATCTTTATAGTCACTGTAAGTGCTAACACACCTCCGTCTACCAACCTGTAGATCTCTCCATCAAGTCCCCATAAGAGGCAAATATTGAGAGGTCGACTTCTGTCAACATCAAGATGAAAACAATCTAACACATGGTCACAGCGACGAATATCATAATAAACTTTATCTTATTTCAATCTCATACTAGGGTTTCTCCATATCCCCAAGAACTAATGATCTACTCAGACATGGAGGCAATCAACATCATGGAAATAACAATGGAATCTATCATAGATGAATATTACTTGTATAAATTCACAACGAGTACGGAAATTACAACAATATCTAGACAATATGTAGATGGGATGGATGGAGATGGTGGTGATGTAGCGGTTGATGATGAAGATCGATGCCTTAGCCTCCTGGATCTGCGCAAGGCGAAGATGGATCCCCGGTGGACGAGTTCCCCTTCCAGATGCCTTCCGGAGGTGAGGTTTTGGCGATTTCTGGTTGTTCTGTATGTCGTTTCTCTGATCCAGTTGCACGGGGTAAAACTATTTGAGGAGGCGGTGGTGGCGCCAACTATACAAACGGAACTATACGGCCGGAATTTTATTCCTATCGTATAGTTGATCGTTAAACCATCTGTATGCCTCAATCGCATCGGGTTTTTTCTAGTGTTATGGATATTTCACAAATAAGCGATTTACGTTGTTTTTGACTCCTTTTCTCTCCAATACAACTGCTTCAAGAATTGTGTCCATTGTATCCATCATCTGTCCTGATCCTGGTGAAAATAGACATAAAACGTGCGCGTGAACGCCGTAAAATACCAAGATCCTACCACTATAATGCAAAACAATAATATAAAACATGATGCAAATATGCACTCATCACATACACTTGAAGAGCAACAAAGCATTGTTAACGAAACCGATTTCATGGTTGATGTAGTCGTACACTTGCTGATCTCAAGATCGTGATAAAGTCCAGCGAATCCAGCAGGTCCAGCACCAGCAGGTCCAGCACCATCAAGTCCAGCACCACAAAGCGGCGATGCATCCGTGATCGCACACACCTTCGGTATCCCGACAACCTCCATCCCTCGCTCCATCAAAGTAGCAGAAGCAGCAACTCCTTTCTAGATAAAGCTACCTAGAACATGTATCTCGCTAATCCAATACCATGGGGAATAATTTCTAGAAGGGGAGAGAGATCCTTCATGAGGAGGTGTGAGAGTGGACGAGGAGGAGGTGCTCCCTATATAGGGGAGGGGGCTGCCCAAGGGGCATGGCCGCCGGCCATGGTGGGTGTGATGCACTCGACGATCGACGTAGAGCTTGTTGGGAACCCCAAGAGGAAGGTATGATGTGCACAGTAGAAAGTTTTCCCTCAGTTATGAAACCAAGGTTTAATCGAACCAGTAGGAGCAAGGAAACACCCCAAAGGTGTTACTAGATGAGATTTGGCAGGCGCACTACCGGTGCTAGTAGCAACGTGGAGACCTGCACAACACAACCATAGAACTTTGTCCCCAACTTGCGATGAGGTTGTCAATCTCACCGTGTTTTGCAGAAAACAAAGGATTAAACGTATCGAATGGAAAGAAGTAAAAGTTTGCAGAAAGTAAACACAAAGCAGTAACAGTTTATAGATTGTATGTAAAAGACAAAGGACCGGGATCCATAGTTCACTAGAGGTGGCTCTCCTTAGATAGATAACATGTTGGGTGAACAAATTACAGCGGGGCAATTGACAAACAACGAGAAAGCAATACATGCATATACTAATCATCTTGACTCCTTTGAGACTTGATTGGGCAATACAACATAATACATAAACCGTCATCCAATTCCGAGAATATTTATTTTCTGACTTTCCTGGAACCAAAAACAGCAGAAAACAGGCAGCTGGCACTATGGCTCTTGTTAATAGGTTAGTCCAAGAAATCATATGAAAAGTACTCCAAAGTTGGAACAAAACACAAGAAAGTGGATAAAACCAAGCATGAAACATCAAAAATTATAGATACATTTGCAATGTATCAACATCCCCAAGCTTAACTCCTGCTCGTCCTCGAGTAGGTAAGTGATAATAAGAAATAATTTTTGAGGTGACATGCACCATCAAAGACTTGATCAAAGTATTTGCAAAACATTCAAAGCTGGGATCATAGTACTTTAATCATAACATGAAAGACAACGTTCTAGCAATAAGCAAAGAAACTATGATGCAACATGAAAAGGTACAAACAAAAGATTCATGAATAACAATGCTTTGTAAGACGTTTGTTTGTTTCACATAAAGAAAACATAGCATAATAGTATTCAGCTTGTCCCTCAATAGAGTAGCAAATATAAATGCATAGGACACCTTCAAAGTTTATAAGAGTGACTAGATACAATAGTTTAAAACAAGCAATATCAAGTTATGCATCAATCAACTAGTCTTGGGACAATGCACATAGAACTAAGAATGGCCACTATGCTCTCAAAGTAGTGCATAAAGATAGAAGGTGGAGACTCAATATAATGGTGGAAGAAAGGCCTTTTGTAAAAGGAAGTAGGGATTCAAGTCTCATAAAGAGCTTCCAAAAATTATGGTACTTATAGCTTTCAGCTCTCATTGCCCCTATCATAAGCATCTTGAAGATGATTAAGGTTAAAGTGACACAACTAAGAGGATATGCTTGACAAGTTATAAACCGAAATCTCATGCCCCTTACTTACGAAGACCGATCCTCATGCTACTCAACTTCAGTCACGAGTAAGCTCTTGTCATTGTAAGTACATGTGTATCATTAAGAACCGCCAACGGGGTATCCCTTGCACATGATACGGGAGCTTTCCCATAATCAAAATGACAAGGCAAGCAGACAATGAGCATCTCAGCGATCTTTTTATTTGCTATTTGCATAGGTTTTTATTGAGGATGCTTCATAGAGTGCTTATTATGGTGATGCTGCAAGTTTCCACCATGATTAGGCATGGCTTAGGCTAGCGGCCCAGGCGTTTCTCTAACACACATACAAACTCCATGATCTTACAAGTTCCACTTTTATTTCACACCGCCGGGATCTGTAAGCAAAAGAACATAATATCAACGAGGTTCAAAGTACAAGTGCAATGTTGAAAGCGTTCCCCATGAAACATGGTTCTGCTAATTTCAACTTATAAAGCGCAAGCATATACGCAACAAAGAAGGACCCAATGGTTCAAGTTTATTAGAGGCAATAAAGTAAAGTGTGCCATCAAGTTCGTGAGAGCTTTAATCACTAGTTTTCTCATAACAAGTGAAAGGTAGACAAAAGCATGAATATACTTGGAATAGCATAAGCTAGTAGGTCGATATGGTGGAATCTTTGGAATAACTTGGTTTAGGGAGTTGTATGCATGAGTGGAACTCATACTTGGTTGTGGAGGCTAGCAAAAGACTTGGAGCGACAAACTAAGAGAGCAACAATGGCCATAATCATGCAGAGCGACAAAACATCATTGATCAAAGCATAAAGTGATACTACAAGTTGAAAACTAAAGGATCATAAAGGCTTATGGTGACTTTTGATAGTCATAACATGGCGTGATCATGCGCCAAGTCAACCCAAATAAAGCATCAAAGGAGAATACCACTATACTATGCTTTAATATGCTAAAACAACGCATGATTCATCCAAGGCACATTAAGCAATCTCAATTGTTTATAACAAGTCATGCTACAGCAAAGAATACTAAGAATAAAGCCAAAACAATATCAAGCATGGCATGACAAAGCATAGGCCACAGTCAAAAACGAGCTCTTTTTACCACAGAAGCATGAACTTTCCTACTCTTTTCCAAACCAAACCAAACTATTTGCAAACCAATGTATGAAAGAGGGGGTCCAACCAACTTATTCAGAAAACTAAGCAAACCAATCAAACTAAAAACCAAAACAAAAACGAAAAAGAAGACGCTCCAAGGAGAACACAATTGTGCATGAAACAATAAAAATGAAGCGTTTGGAAGAAACCTGGAATTTTTATTGATGAAGAAGGGGATGCCTTGGGCATCCCCAAGCTTTGACGCTTGTACTTCTTGGATATTTCTTGGGGTGACACGCGTGGCATCCCCAAGCTTGAGCTTTAGTCCATCCTTCATCTCATTACTCATTTCTTCCATACACCTGAATTTTTTCGTTCATACAAAACTTCACACAATCTTTATTAGCAACATTAGTGCACTCAAGATAAATAAGTCTTAAGGTTCAGTTCTAACACCAAATAAACTTCCATTAGAACACCAGCTACTGTATCACTTCCCTCAAAAAGCTCAATTCCCCAAAAGAACTAAAAAAGGAACCCACAAGAAGCAAATGCAGAAAATGGCAGAAATCTGTCAAAACAGACCAGCAGGTAAAGACGAATTTTTTCGAAGACCTTCTGTTGCTCAAATAAAAAAGTGTTGAACTAACAAAAGTTAGATAAGAACCTGGGGCAGGAGAAAAAAATATTACAGCTCAATCCGACATACAGAGCTCTCTCAGGAATTTTTACCGTGAAGCACAGAAATCTATTTCGGGACAACAACTTTCCCAATCATTACTTCACTCTCATTAGAGGTTACTCTTGGCACAAAAAGCAAATAAAAAGGATAAGGAGCGGTTATTACAGAGGTAATAACTTCCAAGACTCATCTAAAACTCTTGGGTTATCTCCCAATAAGTACTTTTCTTTAACGCCTTTAAGTTAGGCATGAAAATTTGAGAAGATGCTCTTATAGGAAATATGAATTGAAGTAAAAGAGAGAATCAAGAAGCAAATTCAAAACACATTTAAGTCTAACCCACTTCCTATGCATAGGAATCTTGTATGCAAATAAATGCACAAAGAACAAAGTGACAGGCATAGGAAGATAAAACAAAAGTAACTTCAAAACTTTCAGCACATAGAGAGGTGTTTCATTACCATAAAAACTTCTACAACCATATTTTCCTCTCTCATAATAATTTTCAGTAGCCTCATGAATAAACTCAACAATATAACTATCACATAAGACATGCTTTTCATGATCTACAAGCACTAGACATTTATTATAAACATTTTCAAAAGAATCATCGGGAACATAACATTCACCCTCCTTTGATAAGCATGGGGGACAATCAAATAATGTAAGGGATAAAGAGTTACTCTCATTAGAAGGTAGGCATGGGTAGATCCATTTTTCCTCCTTTTGTCCATCACTCTCCTCCTCTTTTTCATCTAATGAGCTTTCAGGTTCAGTAATTTCTTCTTCCATGGAGGTTCTAGCAGGCGGTGGTTCATCTATTACCTTAGCAGTCATAAAACTGTTCCTAAATAGGAAACTGAATGAGCTATCCATAATGAAATAGTGATTGGAGCAGAGCTAGTCATAAAGGCAACTTAAGAAAGGAACTATTTTTTTTGTGTTTTTCCAATAAGAAAGCAAGCTAGTAAAACTATTTTTTTTGTGTTTTTTGAATAACAAAACAAGCAAACAAAGCAAAAGAAACTAAGCAAAACAAAAACAACAAAGTAAAGAGATTGGTTATGAGAGACTCCCCTTGTGAAGATGTCCTTGACTCCCCGACAACGGCGCCAGAAAATCTTTGCTGGCGCGTGGTTGACATGGGAGCTTCTTTTTCTTCAGTCCCCGGCAACGGCGCCAGAAAATGTCTTGATGCACTCGACGATCAACGTAGAGCTCGTTGGGAACCCCAAGAGGAAGGTATGATGAGCACAGCAGAAAGTTTTCCCTCAGTTATGAAACCAAGGTTTAACCGAACCAGTAGGAGCAAGGAAACACCCCAAAGGTGTTACTAGCTGAGCTTTGGCAGGGCGCACTACCGGTGGTAGTAGCAATGTGGAGACCTGCACAACACAACCACAGAACTTTGTCCCCAACTTGAGATGAGGTTGTCAATCTCACCGTGTTTTGCAGAAACCAAAGGATTAAACGTATCGAATGGAAAGAAGTAAAAGTTTGCAGAAAGTAAACACAAAGCAGTAACTGTTTATAGATTTTATGTAAAAGACAAAGGACCGGGATCCATAGTTCACTAGAGGTGGCTCTCCTTAGATAGATAACATGCTGGGTGAACAAATTACAGTGGGGCAATTGAAAAACACCGAGAAAGCAATACATGCATATACTAATCATCTTGACTCCTTTGTGACTTGATTGGGCAATACAACATAATACATAGACTGCCATCCAACTGCATCTATGACTAATAATCCACCTTTAGGTTATCATCCGACCCCCCTCCAGTATTAAGTTGCAAGCAACAGATTATTGCTTTACGAACTGCGTGTAAGGTAAACAATACGATTGTTCTATGAACAAAGGATTGTTGTTTTATCCCTAGTAGCAACAACACATCTAGTACCTTAGAGATTTCTGTCACTTCCCCAGATTACCAGAGGCATGAACCTACTATCGAGCATAAATACTAACTCTTGGAGTTGCTAGCATCTACTTGGCCAAGATAGCTACTAACAACGGAAAGCATGCAAGATATCAAATGACAAAGACATGATAGAATCAATAATCAATCTGAAATAGCATCTCAATATCCATCGGATCCCCGTAAACACAACATGTATGGATTACAAATAGATGATCTTGATCATGAATGGAGCTCACAAGATCTAAACATGAAAGCACAAAGGAGGAGAACCAGCCATCTAGATACTACATGGATCTGTAGTCCAAGGATGAACTACTCACGCATCTCACCGGAAGCTTTCATGGTGATGAAGAAGGCCTCCAGGGTGAATTCCCCTCTCCGGCAGGGTGCCGGGAAGAGCTTCAGATCCCTCCCGATCTAGGGATGGAGATGACGGCGGCTATAGACTCTTTCCTGGATTTTTGATCGGGTACTTAGGGTTTTCGTCCCGAGGGCAATATATAGGCGGAAGGAGAGGCCGAGGGGGTGCCGGGAGCTGCCACACCACCCGCTGGCGCGGGCCAGGCCTGGCAGCGCGGCCAGGTGGTGTGGTGGCTCCCTGGCCCTTCTCCGTCTCGTATTCTGCCACTTGATCCCTTCCGGAAAAATAGGCACTTTGGCTTTTGTCCCGTCCAATTCCGAGAATATTTATTTTCTGACTTTCCTGGAACCAAAAACAGCAGAAAACAGGCAGCTGGCACTGTGGCTCTTGTTAATAGGTTAGTCCAAGAAATCATATGAAAAGTACTCCAAAGTTAGAACAAAACACAAGAAAGTGGATAAAACCAAGCATGGAACATCAAAAATTATAGATACATTTGCAATGTATCAGGGTGCCCCCGCCTCTCCCTCATTCATGTGGGTGGAGGCCATCACTATTACAATGCCACCCTTTTCTTGCTATATGTAGGCGTGGTGGCCATCACTATTGCAGATCTACACCATGAACAAACCTCACACCCTCTCCCGCTACATCTAGGGCGCCGGCCGGCGGTGCTGCTTGAAGGGAATATGCCCAAGAGGCAATAATAAAGTGGTTAATATCATATTCCATGTTTATGATAAATGTTTATTTCTCATGCTATAATTATTAATTGGAAACATTAATACATGTGTGTTTAATAAACAAATAGGAGTTCCTAGTTATGCGTCTCATTCAAACTAGCTCATTGATTAACAAGATGATCAAGGTTTCCTGATCATGACATTGGATGTTGTTAATAACGAGGTCACAACATCGATGGAATGATGTGATGAACATTCACCCAAAGTATAGTAATATGATCAAAGTCATTATGTTTACATTGGTATAGCATCATGCGAAGTAACCCTAATCCTTAGACCATGAGATCATGTTAATTGCTAACACCGGAAGAGTACTTTGATAACATCAAACATCACACCGTAACGGGGTGATTATAAAGCTGGGTTTGGGTACTCTGAAAGTGTTACGTCGAGGCTCATGGATCAAGGTGGGATTTTTCCATCCCGATGATGGAGAGATATACTCAGGGCCCTCTCGGTGATATCGCATTGGCATAGCTTGCAAGCAAGTGATAAGATCACTAAGAATGTTATAACACAGGAACACGAAAAGAGTAATTATCGGTAACGAGATCAAACTAGGTATAGGGATATCGATGATTGAATCTCAGACATGTAATATATCGCGAGACAAAGGGATTTAGTTATGACGTCAAAGGTTCTCATGATCACTAGAGTCATCATTGAATGTGTGGGAGTCAGTACGGATCTCCAGGTCGGGCTGTTGATTATTGATCGGAGAGGGGTCTCAATCATGTCTGTATTATTCACGAACCATTGGGTGACACACTTAAGGTATACCGACATTAAATGGAGCAGATATAATACCAGAGAAAGGATTTGAAAGCGCTGTGATTATTTCGATGGACACCGGAATTGTTTCGGCTCAAATTGCGGAAAATGGTTTCAGATGTAATATTGAAGTTATGCAACAGATTTTATACAGATGTTTGTTAATTAAATTAATTAACAAAATTCTGAATAAAATAGTAAAAGTGTTTTATTTAAAGAGAAAAATGCATTTAAATTAGTGGGTAATTAATGCAAAGTGAGTGGAGTTTATGTTAATAGGAGTGGGCTTAGTGGAAGCTCCACTCACTATTATGGAGGGAGAGGTGGGGGGCACTACCATGGCCGGCGGCCATGCCCCTTGGGGCTGCCCCCTCCCCTATAAAGGTAGGCCTCCTCCTCCTCTCCATTTGCCCCACCTCCTCGTGAAGGTTCTCTTCCCCCTCTAGCAAATTCCTCATGGTTTCAGATTAGCGAAGTACATGTTCTCTATGGTTTCTCTGGAAGGATCTGCTACTTGCACTGTTTGCTGGAGAGAGGAATCGGAGGTTGTCGTGGTGCTAAACGTGTGTGCGATCACGGATGCGCTGCTATTTTGCGGCGCTGGACTTCAACTCGATCTTGAGATTGGCTAGTGTATGAATACATCATCCATGAAATCAGATTTCGTTAACAAACTTATTAGGTCTTCGAGGGTAAGATCTATATGGCTGTATATCCACGCGTTGATTATATCTAGGTTATAGATCTTGGTGTTTAGTTGTTCATATCGTAGGATTTTTTTGTTTTCTATGCTGTGATCCCAACACTGCTTTTGCTTGTAGGGACGGCACATAGCTATGCCTGGCCGCCGTGCTCCTCCACCTCTCCCACCTCCCGCAGAAGAGCCGTGGCATCCGTTTCCCCTCTCGCTGGGCCCAACCACACCGACTCGGAGTGCCCCAACATGGAGAGGATTGACTCCGACGACTTTGGCGTAGCCAACACTGAAGATCTGGGTTGGGCCAGTTCCGACCCCAAGTCCGAGGAGCTTTTACGGCCGCCAATACCCCACGGTCTGGCTTACCGGACCACTGGCGAGCCTTACGGGTGGGACATCTTCCGCGAAGTTTTCCTACTTGAGCACCACCGGCTGCAACAACTCGACGACGCCTACATATGTTTTCTCTATCCGTCGCGCATAGAGCTCGGCGACGCTGACTTGCGTGCCAGCCACGACCGAGCAAAGGAGGATGTTGAGACGCAGCTAGCGAGATAGAACTCACTGTTTGACCAGTGGGGTGTCGCCAGAGGGCCGTCACGCCCTTCTGGCAAGAGCAGTGCCTTAAGCCACCGGAGGCATTAAGTTTTTATCTTTTCCTTTCTATGTAAATTGAAGTGTGTTAATATAAAAATTGAAGTGTTTGAATGTTTGATTATTTTTGTACGGGGACACGACTGGGAGCCAGTGTTCCTCCAAATCGTGAACTTATCCGTCCCCCCCATACCCCCCATACGTCGCAAAATCGAGTCGCGCCGAACGCCGTATGGGGGAGACGAGTGGAGTTGCTCTTACCCTCCTGGTATTTCCTATGTTGATTACTACTTATGCAGTCTACGTAGATGTGTGTTAGGTTTTCACCTGCGTGTAGTCTATGTTGCATTTCTACTATACGTATGCTAGTCAATATTGAGAATTGTACCGTCATGATTTATACCTGAATTAAATTAATATAAAAACTGCTAATTATTTCAATAATAAGATGGTGAGGAGAGAAAGAAATTAAAAAGGGTGTCCACATGTGGAGCCTACATGATACATGTCTATTTTACGGTGTGTGTTCTTTTTGGGCTAGTTTACCATCCGAAAATCTTTTTACGATTACGTAGATGCTAGCCACGCTCCGCGTCGCGTCCGTGTCCGTGCGGGGTTGATAGCCCACATGCGACGTCTTTGCAGGGAATTCTCTCACATGCGACGTCGTTCGAACGAATAGCCCACATGCGACATCTGTATGCAAAAGAATTGCCCCAATGCGACAACCCACGAGACAGCTTAAGAATTGGATTTACCCAGACCATGCAGGACCCACAGCTTATCAAGCTGAGCATGGTGATGGCCAGAGGCGGTTTTGAGAGCGGGACCCACAGCTTATCCAGCTCAGCATGGTGGTTCCCACAGGATGTCTTATGAGCAAGGGTCCCACCTCATTTGCACCTCAGATCGTGGGTCCCACAACTTATCCAGGTCACGGCGTGAAAGAAAATAGGAGCCGGATCCGTCGTCTTGCCCGAGCCATTCGCCACTGCCCGTGCCATCCTCCGATCCCCTTTCTTCTTCTTCTTCTCCGGCGACTAAGCGCGGCAACACCGGCGACAGATGTCGAGCTCCGGTACATCCTCCCACCGCTGGCCTCAGTATGGTGCGGTGCGGATGACGCGGTGCCCTGATTGCCCTCGTACGGCGCCCCTGAAGCAGATGGTCTCAACCACCGATAAGAATGGAACCTCGGCCGGGAATTTGTGAAGTGTGAGAGTAAACCATAGCCAGGAAAGGTGAGATCTGAGTTTACCCAGCTCCAATTGGGCTCCAGTTTGTTGTTTTTGATTAGAATTTGGGATTTATATTCAATTTGGGATTTAGGGTTCATATCTGAAATTTCAGGATCTGCCAAAATGTGGGCATTTTAAGTGGCTTGATGTGTACATCGAGCGGATTCGGCTAGAGTGTGCACCCAGGGAGCTCGAGAACACGTCGGTGATGGAGCATTTGGCATGTGGCGACCCCATTTCAGCTGGTACTGTGGAGTATGCGAAAGTGAAGGCCAAGCTGAAGAAAATTAACAAGCAGATGAAGCAAATTATCAAATTGAAGAAGCAAGGCAATGTGATGGCCGATTTTTTTATTTGTGTGCTATTTTTCTCGGTTTTGTTTATCTCCTAATCATTAGTCGTTAGACAATGCGAATCAGTGTCGAGTAATAGTCAGAATGGTTTGTAATCTTACTATAATGGATGTAATGTTACGTAGCTTTGAATCGAATAAAATGGAACACAAATTCTGGCAAAATTCGAGATGCTCTGTTCCCCTGTTTTAGTTTCTTCAGTTCGTCATTGCAAGCATTCAGTGAGTGTGCAGGGTAGTGCTAGTAAAGACCAGGCCCAAATAAAATGCTGGCCAGGCCCAATAGTAAACGACCTCCACGTGCGGCAAAAAAAAACATCTCCTCAACGTGCAATGTGTAGTGAATGCAACACTTATTTATATGCACCAATGCATGCCAAAAAATGGGGTACCCAACTAGAATGCAACACTTGTTTATATGCACCAATGTATGCCAAAAAAAGTATACTTATAAAAATGCTTATATGCAAACGTAAATTGGACAAACTTTATGGCTAAGTCTAGATAGTTGGACAAAAATTTATAGACTTATTTTTGTGCACAAGTCTAGTTTCTTTTTATTGAAAATTTATAGAGGAATTTAATAGACTACTTTTTTATGCAAAAGTGTAGTTTCTTTTTCATGCACAAGTGCTTCTTATTTTCATGCACACGTGCTTCTATAATTCAAATTTATAGACTTATTTTTATGCAGAGGTTTTTATGCACAAGTCTTTCTCATATTTTTATGCACTAGTGCTTCTATCATTTAAATTTATACTTATTTTTGTTGAAAATTTATAGTCTCGGGAAAAAGAAAACTTTGTGACAAACTAGTGCTTCTCTCATTTTTATGTGAGAACTTGTAGACTTCTTTTTATGCACAAGTCTAGTTTCTTTTTGTTGAAAATTTATAGAGGAATTTAATAGTCTACTTTTTTATGCACAAGTGTAGTTTCTTTTTCATGCACAAGTGCTTTTCTTATTTTTGGGTGCCCTTATTTTTATGCAGAAGTGATTCTCTCATTCAAATTTATAGACTTGTTTTTATGTGTCGGTATCTATTATGACTCGGGATTTTTGCACGAACTATAAGCACGATGGCCACATTACATTAATAAAACGATAACAACGGGACCCCGATAACAACATAAGTTGGGTTAACTATAACCCGACACATACGACAGACACATACACCGACGATGATAAAAACTAGGGTCTATTATAACCCGGTAACAACATAACTTGGATTAACTATAACCCGACACATGCAACGGAACGTCTTCTTCTTCGGGTGCCCTTCTTCTTCATCTTCTGGCCGCACCCCTCCGGGTCCTTGGCCACTCCTTGGACACTCACTCTTCGTCCTCGTAGGGGAGAGCGTGCATGCCGTTCACGGTGGGGAAGATGTTGTAGAAGTTTGTGAAGACGTTGTAGGCGGTGAATGCGATGAACTCGCATCCACACCAGTACACTGATGGCTCAATGCACGGCGCTCAGAAAAATGCTTGATGGCGGTGTTGATGTAGAGCTCGTTGGGAACCCCAAGAGGAAGGTATGATGAGCATAGCAGCAAGTTTCTCTCAGTTATGAAACCAAGGTTTAATCGAACCAGTAGGAGCAAGGAAACACCCCAAAGGTATTACTAGCTGAGCTTTGGTAGGGCGCACTACCGGTGCTAGTAGCAACGTGGAGACCTGCACAACACAACCACAGAACTTTGTCCCCAACTTGCGATAAGGTTGTCAATCTCACCGTGTTTTGCGGAAAACAAAGGATTAAACATATCGAATGGAAAGAAGTAATAGTTTATAGAAAGTAAACACAAAGTAGTAAAAGATTGTAGATTATATGTAAAAGACAAGGACCGGGATCCATAGTTCACTAGATGTGGCTCTCCTTAGATAGATAACATGCTGGGTGAACAAATTACAGCGGGGCAATTGACAAACACCGAGAAAGCAATACATGCATATACTAATCATCTTGACTCCTCTGAGACTTGATTGGGCATTACAACATAATACATAGACCGCCATCCAACTGCATCTATGACTAATAATCCACCTTCAGGTTATCATCCGAACCCCCTCCAGTATTAAGTTGCAAGCAACAGATTATTGCTTTATGAACTGCGTGTAAAGTAAACAATACGATTGTTCTGTGAACAAAGGATTGTTGTTTTATCCCTAGTAGCAACAACACATCTAGTACCTTAGAGATTTCTGTCACTTCCCCAGATTACCAGAGGCATGAACCCACTATCGAGCATAAATACTAACTCTTGGAGTTGCTAGCATCTACTTGGCCAAGATAGCTACTAACAACGGAAAGCATGCAAGATATCAAATAACAAAGACATGATAGAATCAATAATCAATCTGAAATAGCATCTCAATATCCATTGGATCCCCGCAAACACAACATGTATGGATTACAAAAAGATGATCTTGATCATGAACGGAGCTCACAGGATCTAAACATGAAAGCACAAAGGAGGAGAAACCAGCCATCTAGCTACTACATGGATCCGTAGTCCAAGGATGAACTACTCACGCATCACACCGGAGGCTTGCATGGTGATGAAGACGGCCTCTAGGGTGAATTCCCCTCTCTGGCAGGGTGCCGGGAAGAGCTTCAGATCCCTCCCGGTCTAGGGATGGAGATGACGGCGTCTATAGACTCTTTCGTGGATTTTTGATCGGCTACTTAGGGTTTTCGTCCCGAGGGCAATATATAGGCGGAAGGAGAGGCCGAGGGGGTGCCGGGAGCCACCGCACCACCCCCTGGCGTGGGCCAGGCCTGGCCACGCGGCCAGGTGGTGTGGCCGACCCCTGGCCCCTCTCCATCTCGTATTCTGGCACTTGATCCCTTCTAGAAAAATAGGCACTCTGGGTTTTGTCCCGTCCAATTCCAAGAATATTCATTTTCTGACTTTCCTGGAACCAAAAACAGCAGAAAACAGGCAGCTGGCACTATGGCTCTTGTTAATAGGTTAGTCCAAGAAATCATATGAAAAGTAGTCCAAAGTTGGAACAAAACACAAGAAAGTGGATAAAACCAAGCATGGAACATCAAAAATTATAAATACATTTGCAATGTATCAACATCCCCAAGCTTAACTCCTGCTCGTCCTCGAGTAGGTAAGTGATAATAAGAAATAATTTTTGAGGTGACATGCACCATCAAAGACTTGATCAAAGTATTTGCAAAACACTCAAAGCTGGGATCATAGTACTTCAATCATAACATGAAAGACAAAGTTCTAGCAATAAGCAAAGAAACTATGATGCAACATGAAAAGACACAAACAAAAGAATCATGAATAACATGCTTTGCAAGACGTTTGTTTGTTTCACATAAAGAAAACATAGCATAATAGTATTCAGCTTGTCGCTCAATAGAGTAGCAAATATAAATGCATAGGACACCTTCAAAGTTCAAAGTTCTCAACATCTTGGGACAATGCATAGGAGACCTTCAAAGTTCAAAAGAGTGACTAGATACAATAGTTAAAAACAAGCAATATCAAGTTATGCATCAATCAACTAGTGTTGGGACAATGCACATAGAACTAAGAATGGCCACTATGCTCTCAAAGTAGGTGCATAAAGATAGAAGGTGGAGACTCAATATAATGGTGGAAGAAAAGCCTTTTGAAAAAGGAAGTAGGGATTCAAGTCTCATAAAGAGCTTTCAAAAATTATGGTACTTATAGCTTTCAGCTCTCATTGCCCCTATCATAAGCATCTTGAAGTGATTAAGGTTAAAGTGACACAACTAAGAGGATATGCTTGACAAGTTATAAACCGAAATCTCATGCCCCTTACTTACGAAGACCGATCCTCATGCTACTCAACTTCAGTCACGAGTAAGCTCTTGTCATTGTAAGTACATGTGTATCATTAAGAACCGCCAACGGGGTATCCCTTGCACATGATACGGGAGCTTTCCCATAATCAAAATGACAAGGCAAGCAGACAATGAGCATCTCAGCGATCTTTTTATTTGCTATTTACATAGGTTTTTATTGAGGATGCTTCATAGAGTGCTCATTATGGTGATGCTACAAGTTTCCACCATGATTAGGCATGGCTTAGGCTAGCGGCCCAGGCGTTTCTCTAACACACATACAAACTCCATGATCTTACAAGTTCCACTTCTATTTCACACCGTCGGGATCCGTAAGAAAAAGAACATGATATCAACGGGGTACAAAGTACAAGCGCAATGTTGAAAGCGTTCCCCATGAAACATGGTTCTGCTAATTTCAACTTATAAAGCGCAAGCATATACGCAACAAAGAAGGACCCAATGGTTCAAGTTTATTAGAGGCAAAAAGTAAAGTGTGCCATCAAGTTCGTGAGAGCTTTAATCACTAGTTTTCTCATAACAAGTGGAAGGTAAACAAAAGCATGAATATACTTGGAATAACATAAGCTAGTAGGTAGGTATGGTGGACTCTTTGGAATAACTTGGTTAGAGTTGGATGCATGAGTGGAACTCATACTTGGTGGTGGAGGTTAGCAAAAAGACTGGGAGCGACAAACTAAGAGAGCAATAATGGCCATAATCATGAAGAGCGACAAAACATCATTGATCAAAGCATAAAGTGATACTACAAGTTGAAAACTAAAGGATCATAAAGGCTGTGGTGACTTGTGACAGTCATAACATGGTGTGAGCATGTGCCAAGTCAACCCAAATAAAGCATCAAAGGAGAATACCACTATACTATGCTTTAATATGCTAAAACAACGCATGATTCATCCAAGGCACATTAAGCAATCTCAATTGTTTATAACAAGTCATGCTACAACAAATAATACTAAGCATAAAGCCAAAACAATATCAAGCATGGCATGACAAAGCGTAGCCACAGTCAAGAATGATCTCTTTTTACCACATAAGCATGAACTTTCCTACTCTTTTCCAAACCAAACTAAACTATTTGCAAACCGATGTATGAAAGAGGGGGTCCAACCAAATTATTCAGAAAACTAAGCAAACCAGGAAAACTAAAACCAAAACAAAAACGAAAAATAAGACGCTCCAAGAAAAACACAACTATGCATGAAACAATAAAAATGAAGCGTTTGGAAGAAACCTGGAATTTTTATTGATGAAGAAGGGGATGCCTTGGGCATAAAACAAAATTCAGACATGATATCACAGCGGGCTTGAAAAGTTTCAGTGTTTATCTCAATCTTTACTGTTGGGAGCCACTTTGATGGTTCAAAATTTATTTGAACGTAATTGTGATGCTCCCTAAGCGTATTATAGCAACTTTCTAAGCTAGTAGTGCTAGCCTCAAGAGTGTTCAACCTAGCAAATATTTTTGCGAAAGAAATATCAGTTTGGCTAGGCATGTTGTAAGTGAGGATCAATTTCTTTAGAGCATTAATAGCATCATCCTCATTACATTGGAGGAAATCTCCTCCCACAATAGCATCTAAAGCATATCTATAGCAAAGAGCAATCCCAAGGTAAAAACTGCTAAGGAACAAGCCTTGAGTCATTTTAGGCTCAGTTTTTTCATGTAGATCAGAGATTCTAGACCAAGCTTCCTTAAAACTTTCCTCAATTCCTTGTTTAAAAGTGAAAATCATTTCCTCGGGTGACATAGTGATTGGAGCAAGGCTAGACATAGTGGCAACTCAAGATAGGAACTAATTTTTTTGTGTTTTTGAAATAAGAAAGCAAACTAGTAAAACTAATTTTTTGTGTGTTTTTTGAAGAACAAAACAAGCAAACAAAGCAAAACAAAAACAAGAAAGTAAAGAGATTGGTTATGAGGGACTCCTCTTGTGAAGATGTCCTTGACTCCCCAGCAATGGCGCCAGAAAAATGCTTGATGGCTCAATGCACGGTGCCCAGAAAAATCACTACTAGGAAACTACCCATCTGTGGCGCATGGAAATTGGACTTCTGTGGCGCATATCCTAGTCGCCACTGTTACCTCGCCACTGATAACTACTTCCTATGCCGCATTTCTTCTTATGCGCCACAGGAAGAACATTTGTGGCGCATTTACATATATGCGCCACAGAAAGCCCATGCGCCACTAACTATATTTTTATATGCGCCACTGATTGCGTAACACGTATTTGAAGTAAAATACTTTCCTGGTGTATAATCAGGTATTTATACAGGATTTATCCAGATGAGTATGAAATACATTGCACAAGTAGTAGATGCATGAAAACTGACATATATATAATACAAACACTTAGAGCCCGATCGAGATACATATATAGTGTCAAGTGCCAAATTTTTACACAAGTGCTGAATACAAAGTTCATATCATCTCACATTAGAAATATGAAGTGGCCACCGCCGCCTACACTAGGATCAAATAGAATACAACTGTGATAATGGTGAGCAAGAGAATTAGCCGACCAATATCTTCATCCGGTTCTTCTTCCACAAGTGGTTCCTCCACTTGGCTATCGCCTCCTCTCTAGTCGCGTATCCTTTGTAGATGTTGCCACTGAACTTGTTCACTTGTTTGTGGCAATCCTCCCACTCCTCATAGACTCCTGGAACCCTACCCATGTACACCACATACCACCTCGTCGCCATCTCTATAGACGACAAGGCATATTAGTAAAAATACAACGAAAAGAATGAATAAAGGGTTCACATCCATATATATATATATGTTCATAGAATATAAAACAAAGGATCCATAAACCTAAAAGTTAGATCATCATAGAAGCAATAAGTTCAACGACAGCACGACCACAAGGTAGTTTAAGCCTAACAACAATGACCATTTTGACCACGAGATAGTAAAGTTTATGACACACACACACTGATACAGCAGGCGTCCATCAAGAATATACATACACTGGATCATGCTAGAGGCACACATCGATCATGATGAAGACTTCCTCTTCTGGCACGGCTTCGGGAACGGTAGATAACCCTCTTTCGTCATCCACGTCCTTGTGTCACCCTGCTTACGGAGGCATTCTTCGATCTCCCTCTTACTCAACCCTCTGGCTTGTTGTAGGGCACCGCCCCTTGTGTTGACATCTTCAATGATGATTTGCAACAACTTCATCTGAATGCGATGGAAGTCTTCTCTAAGATCGGCATCGTTGATTTTCGCCAAAGTTTCGGCCCATCCTCGGAGACTAGATGGCAGCGTTAGGTTATGGCAATCCCGAACATAGCCTTTAAGGTGATGGAGGACGTAGAAGGCCTCCTTGGCACCAGCAGTCGACTGCTTGACACAAGGGAAGTCGAGCACGTGCTTGAACACGTGTTTTCCATCCTTGATACATTCCCCCTATCTACGAAGGTGCATCCCTTCTTGGTGTAGCCCTCGAGAGCCTCATTGAGAACACCCCTTATTCTAGTGTAGTCTTTCTTCTTCGTCAAACTCCCCGAGTCGAAATACGTGGCTAGCGAATACCTCGGGGCAAGGACGATGAGTGTGTAGTATTTGTCTCTGCGCAACACAATTGGAATGCAATGTTGGAAAAAGATCAAAGGAAAGAAATCTATAAGAAATGCATAAGTTACGGTGACGATGAGCGAGTGTGTGTACTTACTCGGGAAAGAAAGGCAAAAGAAGTGTGCCCTTCCTCTTGTTGTCCACCATGAACTTCTCGAGGTACGCCGTCGCCTTGGTCCGTGTCTCTGATCCTTCGACCAACTGGCTGTCCCGCATGTAGTAGGGATCCACTATCGCGATTTCCGGGGTACTTTCTCTCTTGATCGTGAGCGCCAGATTGAGCGCGTATAGGCGGACCAAGTTATAGTCCAGCCGTTTCATGAGAAACAGCTTGAATATGTCCTCGAATGCTATGAAGAATATATCCGCGGGGGGTTCATCAATGAAGCCCACGTCCAATGGCACCTTGGCCATGAAAACCGGGTAATTTGGATCGTCCTCTTTAAGAAGGAGGGCCTCTAGTGTCTTGACACCCTCGTGCAAAGTTAACATGGCTCCAACCACAATGTGGATCATATCCGGAGTCAATATCGGATCATCAGCTACATGCACTCGGGGCAAGCCAAATTGTGTGGATGGTACGACGACGGCATCCTGACCCTGGATCCTCTTCGGAAGAGCCTGGCTCGCACCCTTCTTATTATTATTACCTCTCTTCCTGTAGTGCTTCTTCTTCACAACAGTGTCAGCCACTGCCATCTGCTCATCAGTCGCCTTTCGGAGTGTGTTGGGGCTGAAAACCAATCCCGGTTTCTCTTGTGGTGGATCGGCGGCTGGAGGCGTCTCTTGAGAAAGACCATGGAAGACCAGGCGCTGCGTGCATGTATTGGGCCGACCAGCTTGATGGTCGTCGCGAGCTGCGAAGGGTTCTTCATCCACAGAAGGCATATACAATCCTTTGGCGGCGCCGGTGTTGATGAAGTCGTCAACGTTGACCAATTCATCATCATCTTCATGGGTGCCATCATGTGGTGGTGGTAGAGGGGGTGACGGCGGTTGCGGCACAACGTCTTTGCCATGTGGCGGTGCACACGCTGCCAAGAGTTGATGGTGACGGCTGGTGGTGGCGACAATGGCGGCTACTGGCTTCCGAGGTGGTGACCGGGCGATGATCGGTCGAGAGGTGGCGCCGGTGCTCCCCCCGCAAGACGAATCTGGGTCTTCGGCCATGTCAAGGTCCAGTTGTAGCATTCCCCAAGGGTCTTGTGTTCGTCGGCTCCCTGAGGTTGAAAGGGAGGTCCATGTCGTCGCACCCTGGCAACACCCGAGCCAACCTGACCCTCATCACGTCATCATCCATTGGATTGTTGTGCATCGTGTGGCTCACCGGTTGTATAAGAGTGCCCTTGGCAACATCCTTCAACTCACCGCCGACATCTTTAAGCAGGAGTACGCAAGAAGTGTCCTGAGGCAAAAACATGTTGTTGGGCGTCATGAGATGGCAACGGTCATGCATCAAAGGCATAAAGGCGATGACGTGCACTAACTAATTAGTTACCTTGGTGATGGCGTGGATCTCGGCTAATGTAGAGACACGGCGGATGCCGGCGGCCAGCCTATCATCATCTGCAATATCCCGCTCGGGTGCCTCATGAAGCACCACCGCCGTCGGCTGCGCCTTATTGGTATCTTTGGCGGGAGGGGGCGTTGGTGTGACCAAAACAAGGGGTTGCGTCCCGACGTTGACGGCCGGCGGGGTCACCAGGTCCGGTGACACGGTAACATTGATGCCCGAGTTGCTGCCGCTTAAGCTGGGCAGATGTATCGGCCCCTATCGACCTCCCGCATTCCAAGCAGTAAGCCCCTTGAAAAACTCAGGGGGGATCATCGAGCGGAGCTTCTCTTCCACTAACTTGTCCACCGTTTTCTGGTCCACCGTCTTCTCCTCCAGTGTTTGCACCTTCATCTTCAGCTCTGCAACAGCGGCTTTATCCTGGTTCTTCCTCTCCCTTCTTTTCTTGGCGTCCTCTTTGTAGAACTCCTTGAACTTCATGCTCGTACCGAAGCCGGACACACGGCCAGCTGAGGACGGCGGCAACCCCTTGTCCCTCTTCTTGTAAGCATTGGTCGCCTTGTTGAAAACCGTGTCCCACGGCTCCGTCGAATCCTGGGACGACTCTGTGGCAGTAGCGTTCAGTTCCTCCTCCTGTAGAGACAAGGAAAGGTGAACCCATTTAGATTCTTGGCTTCATTATCTTAATTAGAACACAATAGACTTGAGATCGGCGATAAATTCCTTACCAGCTTCTTCTCGAATTCCTTCACCTCCGAATCGTCGGTGATGAGCTCCCCTGTTTCCTTGTCCAGGTAGTAGCGGGCCCGAACAAATTGCCTAAGCTGCAAGTCCGTGATTTTACGCCAAGGGTTGTTTTTACCAAGGCATTCAAGCTCGGCGTCCTCCTTGTCCCAAATGGCCTATTTCCCCTGTAACCGCCGCTTCCAAGGTGGTTGTTACCTATGTTCTGTTCCCGCATACTCCTTCCCCATTGAGTCCATTTTATAGCATCAGCGGTAGCTATATCCGCATTGAATATCCTAAACTCCTCTTCGTCGAGCATCGGATTTTTCTTACTAATAACCTCCCATCTTTCACCTTTGTCAATGCTATTCTTCACCCGGGTTTTCCAGCTACTCAAGGCGTTGCTCATCTTCGTGAGGGTTAGTCTGTTCACCGGGTTCTTATTTCTCTCGAGGTTTCTAAACTGCTCTGGGAATCTGTATCGCTTGTGAAGCTTCTTAAGGAGGTTATCGACCAAAGCTGCATGGTCAGCATGTCTGATGTACTTCATGTTGATCGACATGATTTCTCGGACAATGCACCCGAGTTGCAGGCCGTACCCTTTAGCAATCGCCTCTGGCGTAATGGGTTGGCCACTTTCTGTGACCTGAGTGAACTCATCGCAGACGGTGGCGAGCACTGGCACCTTCCGCTCCTTCTGTTCCTTCTTCTTTTTCTTGTGAGAAGTGGCCGGGTTGCCGCTACCGCCATCCGTCCTCTCGCCGCCATCGGTGCGGGCGCCGCCATCGGTGGTGTCATCCTCTTTGCCGCCGCCTTCACTAGTTCCATCGTAGTCGTCTTCGTCCCCCTCATAATCAGGATCTCCGCCCTCATTGGCCCCAGCAGCTCTGGCGACGGTCGCCTCCTCCTCCGGTGGTGGTGTCATCCTGATCGCCTCCTCCTCCTCCTCCTGTTGGGACCCCTACTAGAATGACTGGTTGGCCTGTCTAGCTTGTTCTTCGACGCTGATCATGTGCTTAGAAGGGCCAGACTCCTTGTTGCCCGACATGTTTGCACTACTCTATTTAAAAGAGGCAAAATGTTAGCACAAATCTCGGCCGAAAAATTCGGCATGACCTTTGCTAATTTTTTGACCTAGGAGTGCCCATTTCTCAACCGAAACGGAAGTGAATCGACACTTCGGGAGAAATGGGCAACTCAAATGAAATCCCTGCAACATTCACACACAAGAAAATAGCCCCATCCACAGCCCCATTCACAGCCCCCATCCACAGCCCCATCGAATCAAATAGCACCATATAGTACAAAATAATCCCACCATATAATCCCAGCACCATATAGTACCAAATAATCCCAGCACCATATAGTACCAAATAATCCCAGCACCATATATACCAAATAAAAGGGAAATTTCAGCCAAACCTGAAGCATACAGAACATAATATAACCTAAAACATTATTGGCAGAGGAAAAATGCCAATAAAACTTCTTATGTTGCACCTGGTATTAGCAGAACCAATACCAAGAGTGGTGACAGCAGAATACAAAGATAAGAACTATAAACAGCAGATATATTCTGTAACCAAGGATAAGCTTGGTAATTAACTTGAGAAAACTTCATGCAAATATATTGCTTCTCAGATAATAAGACTATAAACAACAAGAATCTCAAAGATGATTATTTATGGACACATGCTTACAATTGCTGAAGCTGAAATCTTGTATAAGTTACTAACGAAAAGGTCAGTATTCTTCTTTAAAGCTAATACTTAATATTACATGAGCAGAAAGATGCATGAATGGCCCAGAGCTAATATATTAAGTACCTATGTATAATTATGCCAAGTGTATATTAAGTACCTATGTATTACATGAGCAGAAACATGCACACTCCACCACTCGAAACGACTGATGAATTTAAAGGCAATTAATAGTGACACAGAAGTAGTTTAAGTGTCCATGTTGCACAAGGAAAAAACGTTTAGTACTACTTAAGTACCTCATCAATAGATTTCTAAAGCAATGCATCTCAATAGAGAATAATGCATAATTAAATATTTTGTGCAGTACAAGATATAAGTATACACAAATTGGGCTAATTTGTACATGCATGGGCAGCTGCCACTTGCCACTGAGCAGAGAAGTGAAGAACTAGCTAGGACACACACATACACATGCATATGGAAAATAAAAAAGTGGATATGTACCTAGATAGTAATACTGGATATTCAGTAGCATACATTTGTTAGTCAATGCAAATTGGGGCCTCTATGGATGAAATACACGAGGACTCCATTAGAGGTCCATAGTAGCAACGACCAGCCTCCAATTCCTTAATTATCAGAAACTACAATATCACCATTTCTTCAGGTATTTATTCTCAGAATAATCACTGTTGGGTCACGGCGTAGCTACGGTAGTCTGAAGAAAGTGTTTAATAGCACTACTTATTCAGCATTAGGCATGGTTATGCGTACTAAAATGATATGATTATGGGTGTATATATATAAGCTACTCGTAGTTGATAATAATAATAGCATAAGTGCTAGCAGAAAGGCATAACCTCTGTTGAATATGCAAAGTGTGTACTGTAAATTAGGAGTTGTGAATCTGATCAAGTCGATGGTCAAGTGCTTTACTAGTACACTGTATATAAGAGAATTTTAGTGTTATCATCTTTCAGAATTGTGCTGCTTATAATGTCAAGGTGAAAGGGACCGGCGGCTTGAAGTTAACTTGATTGCGAGACACCACTAGGTTGGGTCCTTGAACTCTAAATCATGAACTAGACTATGAATCTACAAACGGAGGCCTCAGCCATGGGGTTAAGGGGAAAAGAAGAGAGCGGGAAGTGTACCTGCGGATGGGGAGGTGGTCGTCGACGAGGGTGGCGGCGATGCTCTTGCGGCGGTCCTCCTAGGTCGTAGGCGAGGCGGGGCGGGCCTCCTCCTCCATGGGCTCCGGAGCGGCGGTGGCGGGCCTCCTTCTCCTAGGTCGTAGGCTCTAGGAGCGGCGGTGGTGGGGCGGGACGGGCCTCCTCCTCCATGACGGCTCGCCTCCTCCACGACGGCTCTCCTCCTCCACGGTCTCTCCTCCACGGCACCTTCGGCGGCGAGGGCGATTAGCTAGGGTTTGCGCGCGGGCGAGATGAGGGAAAGAAATGGAGAAGGGTAGCAGGGGAGGCCGAACCGTTTATTTGGCTAAGTGTGAAAGTTCTATGGCGCATTCCTCTAAAATGCGCCACTGAACTTACAACTTCTGTGGCGCATTACTATGATATGCGCCACAAAACTTTTGGCCATAGTCCAAAACGAAGCGGCATCGTAGTTTGACAAGATCAACTACATGTCCTAGTGGTCTTGCTCGCCAGCTTTCAACCTAGGGCAGCCAGGTTCGAATCCTGGCTGTCTCAGACTTTTTTTCCTTTTTTTAAATTTTTTTTTATTTATTCAAAAAAAGCAAGAACCTATACACACATATGCATATTTATTCAAAAAAGCAAGAACATATACACATGCATACTTATCAAAAAAACCGCTCGAATCATATATATATATATATGTGCTTGTCACACACAAATGTGAATTTGTATACCCACACGAATATCACGTGTATGTTTTAGTCTCTAACTAATATATATTTGCGAGCACACATGTCAACTAATACACAAAAAAGTCATACTAATATCACATTATACCCACACGAATTAATACACCAAAAGGTCACATAATTGCTAGTGTCTCTTCACAATCTTCTTGCCCTTTTTCGTCGCGGTTGAATATTTTAGTCCGTGCACTTTGAGATTTCTTCTTGTGAATGGACAACCTTTAGTAGGCAGTGTGGTCTTCCTTCTTACTTTAGTAGTAGTAGGCATGTCGAAGTACTTGTCGAATACCTCTTCGATCTTCGGGTCGCCGTTTTTGTCGAAGTTTTGCTCGTTGGCGGCTCCTTCCATTCCGATGATGCTCCTCTTGCCCCTCCTAACTACAACACGGTTGGGCTTTGACGGGTCGGTAATAAAAAAGCATTGATCAACTTGGCTAGCGAGTACCCAAGGCTCATTTTTTGCGGAGGCGTTCTTTGTTGATTTGGCATCTGGTATAACCATTGTGGTGAAATAGCGGCCTTCTTTTTCCATGTTCTTGGCCCATCTAACACGGAACATCGGTACGATCTCTCCACAGTAGTCGAGCTCCCATATCTCCTCGATCCTTCCGTAGAATCTTTCCATCACAGTAGTCTCGTCATCAGCAAAGGATAACATAGTTACTCCTGAGTTTTGATATTCACTATTCTTGTCCTTTTCCTCGGTATAGAATCTGTAACCGTTTATGTCGTATGACTGATAGGTCCTTAGGTTGTGCCCTGGGCCCTGCGACAAGGAGAATATGAGTTTTTGATCTTCCGTAGAAGGCGTCTGTGGGGGATTGTCCAGTTGCCTTTTCTTGAACCAACCCGTGAAGCTGGAGTTGTGCTCTCTGGTTACGTCTCCCTTCTTCCTCGGCCGGCCCTGGTCGACGTACTCCTGCTCGATTAAGCTTCTGTGCTCTTCGACCCAAGGGTCGACCACTTCAATGTGTTGTAGCGCGACTCAGTGTGCCCTTTCAAAATCAGTGCGTCGACCATCAATGCCGACATGTAGTGAGCGCCAGCCCTCGCGGTGACCATATCCACCGAGCCTGCCGAGGTGCTTCTTTGTGGGTATTCCAACATCCTCGTTCTTGGTGGTTAGATAATTCTGGCAGAAGGAGATGCACTCGTAGATCAGAAATCCCTTGGCTATGCTTCCATCTGGACGAGACCTGTTGTGAACGAATTCTTTGATGACACCGTTTAGCCTTTCAAACGGCATCATGTTGTGCAGGAATGTCGGCCCGAGCTAGATGATGTCGTCCACGACATGTACAAGCAGATGCACCATGATGTCGAAGAATGCGGGCGGGAAGTAAATCTTAAGCTTGCATAGTATCATCACGATCTCTTCCTGTAGCCGGTCGAGCTGCTTCACACTGATCGACTTCCTAGATATGATGTCGAAAATGTTACAGAGGGCAAACAACGTCTCACGGACATGCTCGTCCATTATCCCACGGATCGCAACGGGGAGTATCTGCGTCATCAGCACGTGACAGTCGTGAGACTTCATACCGCTGAACCTCTTCTTTGCCACGTCCAGATATCTGCTTATCTTCCCCGAGTAACCATGAGGAACTTTCACTCCTAAGAGGCACCTGAAAAACTGCTCGAGCTCCTCCAGACTCAGAGTGAAGCAGGCAGCGCGAAGCACCACCTCATTCTTCTTAACTCTTTTGCGGCAACCTTGAGTCCCTTCCTGATCATCATCATCATCATCATCATCATCACTATCAGGGTACTAACGATCTTTCTTTATGCCAAGCAATTTAAGGTCCTTTCTTGCTTTCGGCCCATCCTTGGTCCTCTCCGGCATGTTCAGTAGAGTGCCAAGCAGACTCTCGGTAACGTTCTTCGTGATGTGCATTACATCGAGGCTATGGGGAGTGTGAAGGACCTTCCAATATGGCAGGTCCCAGAAAACAGACCTTGCTTTCCATACACCCAGCAGCGGCTTTGTCCTCGGTCGTTTTTTTCCAGGCGCAGGGCAATCTATCCAATTATTCAAAAGCTCCTCGATTTCTTCGCCGCTCCTCGGACGCGGGCTCTTTCGAGCTCGTCCTTACCATTGAACAGGTCACCACGTTTTCTCCATGGGTGATCCATGCGGAGCCACTTTCGAGTACCATGGAACACGGTTTTCGAAGACCCGGGATCACTTGGTAGCTGGAGATGCGGTGTCTCATCCATGCACTTGACGCATGCATTGTGTCCGTGGTTCACCTGGGCCGATACATATGCGTAACCAGGATAGTCCTGCACGGTCGTGAGCAACATGGCTCTTAGATGGAAATATTCTTTAGTGTAGGCGTCCCACGTACGGGCTGGCGTCTCCCACAAGCTGGCTAACTCCTATCTCAATAGCCTGAGATACAGATGCATATCGATACCTGGTTGTTTCGGCCCCTGAATAAGAATGCTCATGTATACATACCCTTGCTTCGTGCATAGCCATGGGGGGAGGTTGTATGGCCATACAAACACGGGCCAGGTGCTATCCGTGCTACTCTGGTTTCCAAAAGGATTGAGTCCATCGGTGCTCATACCCAGCCGGACGTTCCTTGCATTGCCCCCGAACTCTTCGAACTTGATGTCTAATGCGTTCCACTGGCTAGCGTTTGAAGGGTGTGTCAGGATCTTGCCCTTCTCTGGATCATCTTCGGGTTTCTCTCTTTCCGCGTGCCATTGCATGAGCTTTGCTTTCTTAGGATCTACGAAATATCGCTGCAGACGAGGGGTGATAGGAAAGTACCATACCACTTTTCGAGGAACTTTCTTGTTCCCTCTCTTGTACCGTCCTTGGCCACACACCGGACAAGTGGTTCTATCCGCATACTCGTTCCGATAAAGTGTGCAATCATTGATGCATGCGTGGTATTTAATGTGTGGTAGGTCGAGAGGGCACACGATTTTCTTGGCCTCCTCGATACTTGTTGGCAATGTGTTCCCCTTAGGAAGTCGGTCGTGCCAGTATTCCATGTTCGCGTTGAAGCTCACATCGGTCCATTTGTGTTCGGCCTTCATCTCTAGAGCCTTGAGCGTTACACTCAAACGTGTATCCTCGGGGCGACACCCAGGATACAATGGAGTCATCCCGTCTACCTCCATTTGGGCCAGCTTGGCTTTCTCTCTGGCTGCAGCTTTGTCGTTGCTCGTCTCCTTGAGGAGCAGTTCTTGAACATGAGGGTCCTGCAAGATTGAAGTTAGTAGTGTCTGTGTGTTCGCGTCTTCTCCTTCTTCATGATCATGCCCGTCGTCATCTCCTTCTCCATGCTGATCATGCCCGCCAGCATCTCCTTCGTCATGATGATCATGCCCGCTGGCATCTCCTTCGTCATGATGATCATGCCCGGTAGACTCTTCGTCTTCTCGCCCGCCCACGTCTTCGTGACCACCACCATGTCCTGCCGGCGCCTCATTGAGGTCGCGCATGAAAATGCGCCTAAGCAGGTGACCCTCTAATTGTCCAGATTCAGGGTCGATCCAACGCTGCAGTTTGCATGTTTGACATGGACATCTTATCATGGTCTTGTTGTTCAGAATCATGTCCTCCTTCGTGCCTTTCTTGTACCTAGCAATTCGACCTTCGCTCATCGCGAGGACCATGGTTGCCTGAGCGGTCAAAACAGAGAGTATAGGTGAGAACCACACCATATGAACACACACATGCATGAATGCTAGCCGGAAAAAATTCGGCATGACCTTTCCTAAAATTAGGACATATGGGTAGTGCAAAAATTTGCCGAAATGGAAATGAATCAACATTTCGGCAAACATCGATGCAACCACACCGGCCGGGCCCGACAACAACAAGCAAACAACAAAAAACTTCCTCCCATTGCAAACATTCATGCACCACACACAAGCATCGTCTCGCCATGGATCGCACACACACACCGCACGCGCGACAAGCTTCACCTACATGTTCATGATGGCCAAGTACTCACCTATAGTAGACACAATAATAGCAAGACGAGACCGCGCGATGAGAGAGTATGGACAAATGATCTACAATGCAAGTTGGTGGAGAGGAAATTAGTAAACAAATAGAGAGATGTGAGAGAGAAAAGTAAGGAACTTTTAGATCTAGAAGTTGGAGCGAAGCTTCTACTTACCAATCTATGGATTAAAGTAGGTTTAGATATAAGAAAATGGAGAAACTATGGGCAAGATGGGGTGTGAGGGAGGTGGAAGACGAGTTGGGAGGAGGTAGAGATGTGAGATGGGTGGTGGTGGGATAGATAGATAAGAAAGATAGCTCTTGTCACCTTTTTAACATGGATCTGGACGACCTCGTCTGTGGCGCATATGGAAGAAATGCTCCACAGATGCTGAAACTTCTGTGGCGCATTTCCTCCATATGCGCCACAGTAGTGGGTGAATAAGATTCCCTCTGTGGGGCCCACCCCCAAGTTCTGTGGCGCATGTTGGGATATGCGCCACAGAAGTGAAACACATCGGTGGCGCATATGTCAACATGCGCCACAGAACTTGGGTGAATTAGATTCCGTGGTGGGGCCCCCCTCCATGTTCTGTGGCGCATGAGTAAATATGCGCCACAGAAGTTTCCTCTTCTGTGGCGCATATTGGAGAATGCGCCACAGAACTTGGATCATCCCTCTCGCCGGCGGGTCCCACCAATCTTCTGTGGCGCATGCTCAGGAAAATGCGCCACAAAACTTCCAAACTTCTGTGGCGCATGCTTTCCAGTGCGCCACTGATGTCTTCCTGTGGCGCATAGATTCGCTTATGCGCCACTGAACATCTTGTCTATCTATAGGTTGTTTCCTAGTAGTGAATGCTTGATGGCAGTGTTGATGTAGAGCTCGTTGGGAACCCCAAGAGGAAGGTATGATGAGCACAACAGCAAGTTTCCCTTAGTTATGAAACCAAGGTTTAATCGAACCAGTAGGACCAAGGAAACACCCCAAAGGTGTTACTAGCTGAGCTTTGGCAGGGCGCACTACCAGGGCTAGTAGCAACGTGGAGACCTGCACAACATAACCACAGAACTTTGTCCCCAACTTGCGATGAGGTTGTCAATCTCACCGTGTTTTGTGGAAAACAAAGGATTAAACGTATCGAATGGAAAGAAGTAAAAGTTTGCAGAAAGTAAACACAAAGTAGTAAAAGATTGTAGATTGTATTTAAAAGACAAGGATCAGGATCCATAGTTCATTAGAGGTGGCTCTTCTTAGATAGATAACATGCTGGGTGAACAAATTACAACGGGGCAATTGACAAACACCGAGAAAGCAATACATGAATATACTAATCATCTTGACTCCTTTGAGACTTGATTGGGCATTACAACATAATACATAGACCGCCATCCAACTGCATCTATGACTAATAATCCACCTTCAGGTTATCATCCGAACCCCCTCCAATATTAAGTTGCAAGCAACAGATTATTGCTTTACGAACTGCGTGTAAAGTAAACAATACGATTATTCTATGAACAAAGGATTGTTGTTTTCTCCCTAGTAGCAACATCACATCTAGTACCTTAGAGATTTCTGTCACTTCCCCAGATTACCAGAGGCATGAACCCACTATCGAGCATAAATACTAACTCTTGGAGTTGCTAGCATCTACTTGGCCAAGATAGCTACTAACAACGGAAAGCATGCAATATCTCAAATAACAAAGACATGATAGAATCAATAATCAATCTGAAATAGCATCTCAATATCCATCGGATCCCCGCAAACACAACATGTATGGATTACAAAAAGATGATATTGATCATGAACGGAGCTCACAAGATCTAAACATGAAAGAAAAAAGGAGGAGAAACCAGCCATCTAGCTACTACATGGATCCGTAGTCCAAGGATGAACTACTCACGCATCACACCAGAGGCTTGCATGGTGATGAAGAAGGCCTCCAGGGTGAATTCCCCTCTCCAGCAGGGTGCCGGGAAGAGCTTCAGATCCCTCCCAATCTAGGGATGGAGATGACGGTGGCTACAAACTCTTTCGTGGATTTTTGATCGGGTACTTAGGGTTTTCATCCTGAGGGCAATATATAGGCGGAAGGAGAGGCCGAGGGGGTGCCGGGAGCCACCACACCACGCCCTGGCGCGGGCAAGGCCTAGCCGCACGGCCAGGTGGTGTGGCCGGCCCTTGGCCCCTCTCCGTCTCGTATTCTGGCACTTGATCCCTTCCGGAAAAATAGACACTTTGGCTTTTGTTCCGTCCAATTCTGAGAATATTCATTTTCTGACTTTCCTGGAACCAAAAACAGCAGAAAACAGGCAGCTGGCACTGTGGCTCTTGTTAATAGGTTAGTCCAAGAAATCATATGAAAAGTACTCCAAAGTTGGAACAAAACACAAGAAAGTGGATAAAACCAAGCATGGAACATCAAAAATTATAGATACATTTGCAATGTATCATACACCTGGCCGAGGAGGTAGTGGGCATCGTAGGGGTTGGTGAACGTGACGAAGAGGCCGATGTCGTGGGGGGCGTGGCTGTCGTACTGGTTCTGCAGGGTGAACATCGGCGGCGTGCCTCTTGGGAGGTGGCGGTAGCCGGCCGCAAGGAAGAACTCGGCGAGTGCCCTTGCGCCTCTCCACCTTGAGATCGCCCAAACCCTGAGCAATCTCTCCACGATCATGCCGTTGAACGGCATCTCGGGGATGGTGGCAGGGCGGCGCCAGGTTGGGCCGTTGTACTGCATGGCGGCGATGACGAACGGTGGACCTTTGCTTGAGTGGTGGTGCCCAGTGGTGGTGGTGGCGGCGAACGGTGGGGTGGTGTGTGATCTGGGTTGGTCTGTGGGTGGTTTAAATAGGCGACGAGGGGCGTCGAGTCGATGCTAGGATTTCGCCTCATCTTCGTGGCATTAAGTTGGCACAAACGTCCACCAAAACGTCGCACGGAATCGAGGCCCTTTGACTCCATTCGGCGCGTGACTCTAAAGCTTCCTGACTCCATCGATCGGCTTGAATTGAGTAGCGTTTGGATATGTTTCTGAGTGTAAAACGGGTAAACCTGTGACACGCCGCGTGACTCTAAAGCTACCTGACTCCATCGATCGGCCGACCGAGCGACACGCCCGCGTGGAGATGTAATTGATGCCATGCGACATGCTGCTGCACCAGCCCGCGTGCTTCCTTTTTCAGACCTAAAATAGCTAGACTGCGACGCTGCATGGACACGGGCTGCTGGCCGACCGACGCTGCATGCATGCATGCCAATTTTAATTGTGAATCACGGACGGCCCAGTACATAAATCCGACCATCGGGTATTAAAAAACGAGGCCAGCCAATCACAGCTCAGAACCGGCCCTCCCGCGGATTGCCATCGAATCTGCCTACAGATTCCTTTTAGAAGACAGATCCGATGTTCCGAGTTCAGTGTTAGGGTTAGATGGACAGTCCCTGTTCGGCGTTAGGGTTAGATGGCAGTCAACGTGGTTTTGTGAGAGTTTGACCAAATTTCAAATGGGTGTAACTAATTTAAAAAAAATCAAAAAATATAAAACCTTCGCACATAGGCATGTTATGTGATATAGTTACCAAAAAAATAAACTTGGTATATATGAAAAAACTTTCACAAAATGAACAACCTCCAGTAAGGTTAGCAGAGAGTTCAAAGGAGAGAGTAGAGGTTTTAGGGTTTTGAAAATTGAAAATTTTAAATACCTCAATCTAGATTCATTTTGATGCTAGATTGAGATTCAAAAGTTCAAAGGAGAGAGTAGACCCTGTTCGGCGTTAGGGTTAGATGGCAGTCAACGTGGTTTTGTGAGAGTTTGACCAAATTTCAAATGGGTGTAACTAATTCAAAAAAATATAAAACCTTCGCACATAGTCATGTTATGTGATATAGTTACCAAAAAATATAAACTTCATATACTACTATTTGTATGAAAAAACCTTCACAAAATGAACAACCTCCAGTAAGGCTGGTAGAGAGTTCAAAAGAGAGAGTAGAGGTTTTGGGGTTTTGAAAATTGAAAATTTTGAAAACCTCAATCTAGATTCATTTTGATGCAATTACACAGGATCTGAAGTTATTTTTTCATTTTCACGTCTAAAACGTATTTTATTAATGATTTTGAATTAAAGCATTGTTTTGGAAAATAAATAAATAAATAAATAGAAGATTAATCCAAAAAATAAACCTTTGTTCGGATTTATCCTATATTTGCAGAATGGAAGCTAATATGTTTTTTGGGAAGATTTAGACAATGTCGAAAAAAAAGTTTGTTAGAAATGGGGTCGTTTACCCTAGCTTTGGAGCTCATTTCTAGCACATCTCTCATGTATTAGTGTTGGGGGCACCAAAAGGGATCGGATTGAACACGGGATGTGTATGATATATGAGAAAGCATTGAAAGGTCAAACAAACATACAAAAGTGTAAATAGATACATAGGTTGAAATTCAAATTTAGCATCAAATTTGAATTTGGGCTCAAATTTGAATTTCGGCTCAAATTCAAGTACAAGTAGCATTATTACAAATTACAAGTTTTCACAAATGAAAGCTCAAACAAACATACATCACACAAGTTTGCAATCAACTTAGTATCATAAAAATTACATCACTTCCTCTTTGCACTCGATTTCTTCCTCTTTCCACTCTTTTTGTTGCTCTTGCAAGCAGGTTCTTCACTTGTTATTGTTGTATCTCCACCAAGAACAACCAGGCTCCTTGTTTTATTTGGATGTTCACTTTCTGAAGGCCCCCCGAGCATAACACTACCTTGATCTAGACTTGAATCCAAATTTGATTCAATTTGCATCTGAACAGGTTTAGTTTGCAACTCCAAATTTGATTCAATTTGCATGTGAACCTCCAAAACAACTTCATCTTGAGCTTGAATTGAATCCAAATGTGTTTCTTATTGCACATCCATAATTGCATCTGAACAAGCAGCTGGCACATCCAAAAGTGATTCAGGTGGCTGATTTTGCACTCTATTGTCACAACTTAATAGAATCTGCTCAGTTCTCTTCTTTCTAACCCCCCAATTCTTGCTTTTTTCGTTGGCCAACAAGTTTCAACCACAAAGGGATCAAAATCATCCTTCTTGAAAAGCAAAATGGGTTTGTTAATTGCAAATAATCATCATAAACATAAACAAAAGCCTTTTGAATGAATTTTTTGGATGAACAAGGACATACTTTGAAGGAGTGTAGCGACATTTGGCTGATCCAGCTCGGTGACCAAGTTCTTCACATCTCTTGCATCTATTTTTGTTACCTTTTTGTGCCCTTTTTGGCTTGCCATTATTCTTTTAATCTTTTTTCCCTTCTTTCTGCTCCCACCTTTCTTAAACCAAGCCTTGAATCTACTCTGTTGACGCCAGCCAGCCTTTCTTCTCATCAAAGGAGGGGACAAGGTGAATTGAATATCAACTTCAGGCCACTGAGACTGATCTGTAAGTGGTGGAATTGGATTTGCATATGCTGCCTTGAACTTTTGTACTGAATAATATTCATGCAAATATGGGTGCATATTTAGCCTGGGTTTGGAGGCTAAAAAAAGTATTGCATGTTCACAAGGTTTTCCAGTGTGTTGCCACTCATTGCAACTGCATTCATGCAAATTAGTGTTAACAACATGCCTTCTTCCAGTCTTAGTATCTCTCACTTCAGCACCAAACAGTGATGATTTTTCCACACACAAATTATGAAGATTTCTGCTCCTGTTGACTACCTGCTGCACTACAACAGGCAACTTATCCCCTTGTAGAAGATCAGCAAGGCTTCTTCTCAATTGCCACAACTTTATGATCATGATCCTGATCTGGTCAACCATGTCATGGACAGGCAACTCTTTGAAGTCCTTAATTCTATTGTTAAAACTTTCTGCCAAATTGTTGTTTATATGATCACACTTGATGTCAATGTTAAATCCAGACCTATACCATAATAGAGAATGGTATTGGTCCATCCAAGGGGCAAATGTGCAGTCTTCTGCCTTTATCTTACCAACATGATATGTATGTGTTGATTTAGTGTAGCTCCTTGCCGCTGGCCACAGCCTGCCATAAACATCTCCTTTTAATTTCCTTATAATATTCATCCACATATGGCCAAAGCACTCCCTCTGGTTAGAATGGGGAAAAACATTCTTCGCTGCATTCTCAAGCCCTTTGCATGCATCAGTGTGAACTGCCAAAGGTGAGACTGACCCTATGCATATTTTCAACTGCATCATGAACCATGTCCATGAAGCCTCTGTATCAGATTGAAACATGCCAATTACCACAGGGAACATCCAATTGTGTCCATCTAAAGCATTGCAAGCTGTAGTTGACCATTCCACTTGCCAGTCAAAAATGTTGAGTCTATGCTCAAATATGGACGGCAGCCTGCTTTGAAGCCATCTATGCAAGGCTTCAAAGCCATGAAAAATTTGGAGAAATATACTTTCCCATCTGCTGTAACCTCAGTATCTATCTCCACAACACTTCCAAGTGACCTCATTTCAACTTCTGCTTTAAAGTTAAAAAGCATTCTGAAGGTGTTTGCCCAATCACCATATAACTCTTTCATTGCCCTTTGCTTTGCCTTCCACACTATAGTATACTTCAACTTAATGGGGTAATTCTTTTCCAAGTCTGTCATTAGTTTCTTTGGTGTCTTGGCTAAAATAGGCCTGATTTTTTCAGCAACCCCAAGTTGTGATGTCATGGTTGTAACTTTCTGAGAAGTTGTAATACAAGTATGCTGTTTTGGAATTTGATTCACTCTTATTGTTCTTCCATCAGGTTGGCGTCTAGCAGATATATATCACTTGCAAGGTTTGGCACCACCATCAAAACCTTTGCACTTTGCATAGAACTTCCTTTTATCTGTCCACACAGTCTTGGTTTCAAACTCATGTTTGACTGCATAAGTCCTGAAACACATCCTAAACTCATCCATGGTTGGAAACAATCTTCCTACTTCAATAAATGGATTTTATTTGTCATAAACACACACAAACTCATCATCATGTGCATCATCTACATTAATTGTAGCATTTTCAATCAACTCTGAATCTACATCTCATCATTCTGTCTTGCTTGTCTGTTACCATCATCATCAGCTTCACCACTCTCCTTATTTTTGTCTTCCTCGTCCACAGGAATGCCGAACAAATTGGCCATTTTAATGTCAGATATTGGTGCAATGACCAAATCAGTCTGGTCATTTACATCAACTGTGTTCCAATCAACAGTTACAGCATTGTCAACAGCTTCCCCTGTCAACACGGTCACTTCAGTAAGAATGGGCTGAGTGTGCCTCTTTGCAGCCCAATAATCTTCTGCCATCTGTGCAGCCAATTTGGAGGGAACATATCCAACCCTCGAATCACCTTTCAGTTCTATCAGCTCTGCACAAAACTCAGCATGTTTGCTATCCCAGCCCTTCTGTCGATCGATTTCCTCAACCATTTCGTCCCCATACTCAATCCTAACATACTCACCTTTCCAATCATCGTATCGCAACAAATTTAATTCTTGTTTTGCCCCCCAAAGAACACTCTCCCCAATTTTTTCAACCACATTCCTCACAGCCTTCTCTTCCATTATTTGTAGTTCTTGGGGATCAAGGTCACAAAATTTGATCTCCAATAGCACAATTGTCTCTCTCTCAATGGGATGCATGCTACCATCAGCTAACATTGCTCTACAGGGGAACAATGTTATAGACAACTGAAAAGTGGTAGGGGTAGTACTGGGAACATCATCGCCTCCGCCATCGCCTCCCCTTTTTTTATGGTGGCGGCCACTGTGAGCTAGCGAGGCTAAAATCAAATAGAAAAAAGGTGCAGAGGTGCGTGTAGTACCTATTAGAAGGCTGCTTCATCTTGTTCCCCTCGCTTAGCAAACTCGGCGGCCACAATCTGAAGGGAATATGCCCGAGAGGCAATAATAAAGTGGTTATTATCTTATTCCTTGTTTATGATAAATGTTTATTTTGCATGCTATAATTGTATTGATAGGAAACGTCAATACATGTGTGTTTAATAAACAAATAAAAGGTTCCTAGTCATGCCTCTCTTACAGACTAGCCCGTTGATTAACAAGATGATCAAGGTTTCCTGATCATGGACATTGGATGTTGTTAATAACGAGGTCACAACATTGGTGGAATGATGTGATGAACATTCATCCAAAGTATAGCATTACGATCAGAGTCATTATGTTTATATTGCTATAACATCATACGAAGTAATCTTAGTCCTTAGACCATGAGATCATGTTAATTGCTAACACTGGAAGAGTATCTTAATAACATCAAACGTCACACCGTAACAGGGTGACTATAAAGGTGGGTTCAGTGCTACGAAGGTGTTATGTTGAGGCTCATGGATCAAGAGTGGGATTTGTCCATCCCGATGACGGATAGATATACTCTGGGCCCTCTCGGTGATATCACATTGAAATAGCTTGCAAGCAAGTGATGTGATCACTAGAATGTTATATCACGGGAACAAGAAAAGAGTGCATGTCGGTAACGAGATCAAACTAGGTATTTGGATGCCAATGATCGAATCTCGGACATGTAATATATCGCGAGACAAAGGGATTTAGTTACGACGTTAAAGGTTCACACGATCACAAGAGTCATCGTTGAATATGTGGGAGTCAGTACGGATCTCCAGGTCCCGCTGCTGATTATTGATCAGAGAGGGGTCTCGATCATGTCTACATTATTCGTGAACCGTAGGGTGACACACTTAAGGGATACCGACACCCTTTGGAGCAAATATGTTTCAGATAAAGTTTTAAGAAAGCGCTGGAATCATTTCGATGGAAACCGAATTTGTTTCGGGTGAAATTGCTGAAACTGGTTCTACATGTGATATTGAAATGTTGAAGGGGGTTTTATGTGAATGTTTTTTAATTAATGTAATTAACAAAATTCTGAACAAAATAAATAAAATAGTTTTATTTAATGAGAGCTTGCATTAAATTTGGTGGAATTTAATGCATGTGTGAGTGGAATTTTGAGTGGAGGCTTTTTATGGGAGTGGGAGCTCCACCCACATGAATGTGGAAGAGGTGGGGGCACCACCATGGCTGCCACGCCATGGCCCTTGGGTGCCCCCCTCTCCCCTATAAAAGGCCCCCCTCTCCTCCTCTCACAACACACCTCCTCGTGAAGGATCTCTCTCCCCCTCTAGTTATTCCCCATGGTCTCGGGTTAGCAAGATACATGTTCCCGGTGGCTTTATCTGGAAAGGAGTTGCTGCTTCCACTGCTTTGCTGGAGCGAGGGACGGAGGTTGTCGGGGTACCGGACGTGTGTGCGATCATGGATGCACCGCTGCTTTGCGGTGCTGGACTTGGTGGTGCTAGAGCTGGATCTGATGGACGTGCTGGAGCTGGACCTGCTGGACTTCATCACGATCTTGAGATCGGCAAGTATACGACTACATCAACCACGAGTTCCTACTCGTTAACAAAGCTCGTTGTCTATGAGGGTAAGTTCTCGTTGGATGTATGTCCACCCGTTGCTTTGTACCTAGTAGATAGATCTTGGCGTGTAGTTCACACCGTAGGAAATTTTTTGTTTTCTATGCTGCGGACCCAATAGTGGTATCAGAGCCTGATCTATGCGTAGGTGCTCTGTACGGGTAGTACACATATGTTTATATGTGGGCGATGATGATCATGTTATTGCTTCTTTCATGTATTTTGGATATTGGTGGCATAGTGGGATGAAGCGGCCCGGACCAACCTTATATGTCATCGTACATGAGACCGGTTCCACGACTGACATGCAACTTGTTTTGCATAAGTGGCTGGCGGGTGTCTGTCTCTCCTACTATAGTCAATATCTGATTTACAACGAGTTGCTAATAACTTAGTTATCCTTGTTGTGGTTCATGTTCGTAGGTAAGAACGGTTCTATCTCCGAAAGCTCTGAGCCACGTAAAACTTGCAATTGATAAATTAGAGGCGTCTAGTTTAGATCGTTGCTGGGCTAGTGTCTTGATATGGTATTGTTGTAAGTAGATGTATGATAGATACTCTTACAACACATTCAACGTGTAAGTTCCATAGACCTTGGCCTTACACACAAAGGAATGATAGAGATCATACCACGATGCAAATGATAGAGATCAAATGCATGGACCATATCATCTCACTTTACACATTAGATGTTAGCATCTTATACTGCTAGTTTGGCACTTTCTGTAGCATTGTAAGATGATCCCTCATTTAAATATCAAGATAAAATGTGTTCTTCCTTAAGTATGCACCGTTCTATGGATCGTGTTTCGAGACATCACGTGATGATCGGGTGTTCTCAACTCTACGCTTTCATGCAACGGGTGTAAGACAGTTTTACACACGCGAATACTAAGGTTCTTACTTGGCGAGCCTAGCATGTACAGACATGGCCTTGGAACACGGACCGAAAGGTTAATCATGAGTCATATAGTTGATGTGATGACCATATTGATGCTCGCCTTTGAAGCTACACCGACTCACGTGATGATCGGACTTGGTGTAGTGGATTTGGTTCATGTAATCACCAAAAAGGCACGAGGGATGTCGTTTTTGAGTGGGAGTTCATTTCTAATTTGGATTAGTCGAACTCAATTTGTCATAAACTAAATCAAAGTGAATTTGCATAATTTGTTGTAGTCATTCACATATGTTCACTACCTTATGCTTAGTTTTAATTGAGATAGTAGAACTATAGAATTCTGGATATTTACTTTACAAACTGGTATCATATTGTTTTGAATGTCAATTTAAAGTTTATAAGTCCTATTGCAAACTTTCAGCAAACTCTATTTACTCCATGAAGTTTAATAAGTAGTATTAAATCAAGAGTAAGAATTCCAATGTTAGTATCTAAAGTATCATGTTTGCCTCCATGATTATTGATATTCAAAAAGTTGTTTTAATATCAAGATTATATTGGAGCTGAAAATTGTTTCAGAAACCATCATGTGTGAAAGATATTGTGATATCTGAAACAATGTTTTTGGTTGCATTATGATAGAGTATAATTTAGCAAAATACATGTTCTCATATTGTATGAGAATTTGTGAAGGATGGAGATGCTAGGCATCCGAATCTACCAAAAGGGTTTTGGGAACTGATATTATACTCGCGATTCTTCATTATAGGCTATAGTAGCTTGATCATGAAAGTTGTCATGATAAGGATGAATAGAAGATGTAAGTAAAATGTTTACTACACTAATAGATTACTAAAGTATGGATTTTTGAAAGAACACCAAACATTTGATGATGGTGATCCACTTCAAAGTGCAAGTCCAAAGGTATTAGTATTTGACTATATACGCTTTGTACCATGTGTCATGTTGATGACACCACTATTGATGTTGATAGATTCTTTTAAAAGAAAAGGAATTGCTGAAAGAGAATCTATAAAATATTTGGCAGAAAAGAAAAGGTTGGAGATGTCCAACTTAGGTATATAGAAGATATACATGTTATGGTTGTATTACTTGCTTGTTAAACAATGTGGTTCTGAGGTATTTGATACCGGTATTGGATACCGAATTGGTTGGTGTGAAGTGTCATACAGAACAACACAATTCATGAGCTGCAACGGCCTAAGTAACTGGCAAGAGAATAAGTGATGATGTTCATCGAAAACAAATAAAGTGTTATCGTGTTTTTGTTGTTGTCAAACCTAGCCTTCAAGATTTGTTTTAATAATTGTTATTTTGTTCCGGTATTACGAGAACGATGGTTGTTCAAATAATTACCGTATTCCATAAAGGATGGATGAACTTTTACAAATCTAGTTGGAGAAATCACATCCATAAACATTATTGCTAAAATGTCGTAAGACAAATGATTGGAAGATCACTTATGAAGTGACATCGCTGTTTGAATTATATTGGAAAGTAAACATGAAGAAACTCCATGTTGATGGATTTTTGGAGTCTTTCGATTTTGATCAATTGACGCTTGTGAAACTTTCCTCGAGATAATTGAAACTCCGGCCATAGGCCAAAGAGGAACGGATGACTAATTTATTGGATATTATGCATTTGATGTATATAGTCCATTATGTGTAGCCATATGCGATGGATCTCTTGGCTTCATATGCTTTCTCTAGAAATTTGAGTGAATATATCTATATATTTACTTAATAAGGAAGAAGTATGAAACATTTGAAAATTGTTCAAAGACTTTCAAGATGAAGTGAAAAATCATTGTAACAAGAAAATAAAAGAGTTTATGATTTGATCATAAAGGAAGATATTTGAGTTACAGGTTTAGCAAAACACCTAAGATTTCAGGAATTGTTCCATGAATTTGCATTTCCCGATAAACCACATGAGTATGGTATGTTCGAGAGATCAAATCAAACCTTGTTTGACATGGTAAGATCAAAGGTGTCATTTATAAAACTGCCATTATGTTTTAAGGATTAAAGCTTTAGAGACTACCGCTTTTACACTGAAAAGAGCACCATCGCGATCCGTTGAAATGACACCATCTGAGTTATGGTTTGGGATAAAACCCGAATTGTCTTTTCTTAAATTTTGGTATGCTATGCATAAGTAAAATGTTTACAACCAAAGTCGGATAAGCACGTCTTTGTAGGTTATCCCAAATAATTTGTTGGAAATTCCTCCATAACACCGAGGACAAAAGAGTTTGTCGCTTGGAACGTCAAGTTTCTTAAGAAGGAATTTTTCGTGAAAAGTTAAGTGGGAGGACAATAGAACTTTGATAAGGTTGTTGAACCTTAGCTATATGTGCTGAGTAGCGCAGCACTGGAAAGTGTCCCGATGGCGGCCACAATGCTCATGGCTCCCGTGATTACAAAGGGTGTGATCTTGGAGATTAGAGTTCTTATTGAACCATGTGGGTCGGTAAGAATCAAATAGTAAGATTTGAAACAAAAGTCGTTATTGCTTTGACAATGATGAACCGACTGCATGCAAAGAAGCGATGATGGGCCCTGACTCCATAAAATGACTAGAAGTCATAGAATCCGTAATAGTATCCATACACAAGAAATCAAGTTTCTGAACTTGGAAGACCCTCCGAAAAGGCGTGAAGCCTATCGGTCGTGTTTGGATCTATAAAGAAATAGACATGGATGTTTGACATCTATGAAATAGTTGACATGTCGGAAAGAAGTTTACGGCAATGTTCAAGGGAGTTGATTATGACAAGATTTGATCTTTCATAGCGATATTTAGTCTTGACGGATTAATGTAGCAACCACTACATATAATTTGGTATATGGTAGTTGAATAAACAAAACAAGGTTCTTCTAATAGAATGGTTACCTAGGACGTGTACATGACACGGTCTGAAGGGTTTTGTTAATTCAAAGTATGCTAAAAGGGCATGCAAGCTTCAATAGTTGAAGTGAGCATAGCGGAGTTGGAATCTTCACCATGATGAAAATGTTAAAAGAGTTTAATTTCATCAGAGATGATGAAGATGCTTGCATTTGCAAGAAATTAAGTGGGAGCGCTGAGACATATTTCTAATACATTATGTAGAGGACATGGTGTTGATTGGAAATGATGTATCTTGTATTGACACAAGTTAAGGATTTCATTAAAATAAGATTTCGATGAAAGACTTGGGAAAACTCAGAATATTAGGCATCAATATCTATATGGATAGATTAAGACGCTAATATGGTTGTGCCAGACATACATATATAAGATATTGAAAGGGTTCAATATGAGATATTGAAAGGGTTCAATATGGAAACAACAAGAAAGGTTCTTGCTGCATGGAAAGAATTGTATTCAGATTCAAGTGTTTCAACACTTGGTGAGTAAAATCACATGAAGATTCTGATCGATTATACCATGATATGTATATATCCAGAATGTCCTATGCTCTAAATGTTATGAGCATATACCAGAATGATTCATAAGATGATCATTGGACAATAGTAAAGATATTCTTATGAGCTTTGGAAGAACTAAGAATATATCATGTATAAGTGACAAATACTTAAAGGTAGTTCATTGTAAAGTGTTACATTGATACTAGTTTTGTCACAAGATACAAATTAAATTTATCTCAATTTAGACTATGGTGGCACAATATAATGGAAAGGATGTTCCATGATGGATTTGGATGAGTTCCAAAGTTGAGATATTGTGACGGATACTACAACAAAAGGCTAAGTATATAACTGCTATAGTAGCAGCAAAGGAGGGCATTTGTGTTAAGTAGTTTGTTATCAAACTAGGTGTGGTTCAAAGTGGGCTAATACTATGAAGATATATTGTGTGACAATAATATCAACATATTTTGAGCCGAACGAACTAAAGGTCTCACTAGAGGACCAAATTTATACAATGCCATCTCATTTGAGAAAGAGTGATGCCTAGAGACGCAAAGACATGCAAATACACACGGACCTGAAACTGTTAGATCTAGAGATTATGTTAACCACTAGCAATCGCGTATATGCAACACCAGAAAGCCATAGGTGTTCAATACACAAAGTTTTTCAAACTAGATTATTGACGCTAGTGCAAGTGGGAGACTGAAGGGAATATGCCCGAGAGGCAATAATAAAGTGGTTATTATCTTATTCCTTGTTTATGATAAATGTTTATTTTGCATGCTATTATTGTATTGATAGGAAACGTCAATACATGTGTGTTTAATAAACAAATAAAAGGTTCCTAGTCATGCCTCTCTTATAGACTAGCTCGTTGATTAACAAGATGATCAAGGTTTCCTGATCATGGACATTGGATGTTGTTAATAACGAGGTCACAACATTGGTGGAATGATGTGATGAACATTCATTCGAAGTATAGCATTACGATCAGAGTCATTATGTTTATATTGCTATAACATCATACGAAGTAATCTTAGTCCTTAGACCATGAGATCATGTTAATTGCTAACACTGGAAGAGTATCTTGATAACATCAAACGTCACACCGTAACAGGGTGACTATAAAGGTGGGTTCAGTGCTACGAAGGTGTTATGTTGAGGCTCATGGATCAAGAGTGGGATTTGTCCATCCCGATGATGGATAGATATACTCTGGGCCCTCTCGGTGATATCACATTGAAATAGCTTGCAAGCAAGTGATGTGATCACTAGAATGTTATATCACGGGAACGAGAAAAGAGTGCATGTCGGTAACGAGATCAAACTAGGTATTTGGATGCCAATGATCGAATCTCGGACATGTAATATATCGCGAGACAAAGGGATTTAGTTACGACGTTAAAGGTTCACACGATCACAAGAGTCATCGTTGAATATGTGGGAGTCAGTACGGATCTCCAGGTCCCGCTGCTGATTACTGATCAGAGAGGGGTCTCGATCATGTCTACATTATTCGCGAACCATAGGGTGACACACTTAAGGGATACCGACACCATTTGGAGCAAATATGTTTCAGATAAAGTTTTAAGAAAGCGCTGGAATCATTTCGATGGAAACCAAAATTGTTTCGGGTGAAATTGCTGAAACTGGTTCTGCATGTGATATTGAAATGTTGAAGGGGATTTTATGTGAATGTTTTTTAATTAATGTAATTAACAAAATTCTGAATAAAATAAATAAAATAGTTTTATTTAATGAGATCTTGCATTAAATTTGGTGGAAATTTAATACATGTGTGAGTGGAATTTTGAGTGGAGGCTTTTTATGGGAGTGGGAGCTCCACCCACATGAATGTGGAAGAGGTGGGGGCACCACCATGGTTGCCACGCCATGGCCCTTGGGTGCCCCCCTCTCCCCTATAAAAGGCCCCCCTCTCCTCCTCTCACAACACACCTCCTCGTGAAGGATCTCTCTCCCCCTCTAGTTATTCCCCATGGTCTCGGATTAGCGAGATACATGTTCCCGGTGGCTTTATCTGGAAAGGAGTTGCTGCTTTCACTGCTTTGCTGGAGCGAGGGACGGAGGTTGTCGGGGTACCGGACGTGTGTGCGATCACGGATGCACCGCTGCTTTGCGGTGCTGGACTTGGTGGTGCTGGAGCTTGATCTGATGGACGTGCTGGAGCTGGACCTGCTGGACTTCATCACGATCTTGAGATCGGCAAGTGTACGACTACATCAACCACGAGTTCCTACTCGTTAACAAAGCTCGTTGTCTATGAGGGTAAGTGGGATGAAGCGGCCCGGACCAACCTTACATGTCATCGTACATGAGACCGGTTCCACGACTGACATGCAACTTGTTTTGCATAAGTGGCTGGCGGGTGTCTGTCTCTCCTACTATAGTCAATATCTGATTTACAACGAGTTGCTAATAACTTAGTTATCCTCGTTGTGGTTCATGTTCGTAGGTAAGAACGGTTCTATCTCCGAAAGCCCTAAGCCACGTAAAACTTGCAATTGATAAATTAGAGGCGTCTAGTTTAGATCGTTGTTGGGCTAGTGTCTTGATATGGTATTGTTGTAAGTAGATGTATGATAGATACTCTTACAACACATTCAACGTGTAAGTTCCATAGACCTTGGCCTTACACACAAAGAAATGATAGAGATCATACCACGATGCAAATGATAGAGATCAAATGCATGGACCATATCATCTCACTTTACACATTAGATGTTAGCATCTTATACTGCTAGTTTGGCACTTTCTGTAGCATTGTAAGATGATCCCTCATTTAAATATCAAGATAAAATGTGTTCTTCCTTAAGTATGCATCGTTCTATGGATCGTGTTTCGAGACATCACGTGATGATCGGGTGTTCTCAACTCTACGCTTTCATGCAACGGGTGTAAGACAGTTTTACACACGCGAATACTAAGGTTCTTACTTGGCGAGCCTAGCATGTACAGACATGGCCTTGGAACACGGACCGAAAGGTTAATCATGAGTCATATAGTTGATGTGATGACCATATTGATGCTCGCCTTTGAAGCTACACCGACTCACGTGATGATCGGACTTGGTGTAGTGGATTTGGTTCATGTAATCACCAAAAAGGCACGAGGGATGTCGTTTTTGAGTGGGAGTTCATTTCTAATTTGGATTAGTCGAACTCAATTTGTCATAAACTAAATCGAAGTGAATTTGCATAATTTGTTGTAGTCATTCGCATATGTTCACTACCTTATGCTTAGTTTTAATTGAGATAATAGAACTATAGAATTCTGGATATTTACTTTACGAACTGGTATCATATTATTTTGAATGTCAATTTAAAGTTTATAAGTCCTATTGTAAACTTTCAGCAAACTCTATTTACTACATAAAGTTTAATAAGTAGTATTAAATCAAGAGTAACAATTCCAATGTTAGTATCTAAAGTATCATATTTGCCTCCATGATTATTGATATTCAAATAAATAAAATAGTTTTATTTAATGAGAGCTTGCATTAAATTTGTTGGAAATTTAATGCATGTGTGAGTGGAATTTTGAGTGGAGGCTTTTTATGGGAGTGGGAGCTCCACCCACATGAATGTGGAAGAGGTGGGGGCACCACCATGGCTGCCACGCCATGGCCCTTGGGTGCCCCCCTCTCCCCTATAAAAGACCCCCCTCTCCTCCTCTCACAACACACCTCCTCGTGAAGGATCTCTCTCCCCCTCTAGTTATTCCCCATGGTCTCGGATTAGTGAGATACATGTTCCCGGTGGCTTTATCTGGAAAGGAGTTACTGCTTCCGCTGCTTTGCTGGAGCGAGGGACGGAGGTTGTCGGGGTACCGGACGTGTGTGCGATCATGGATGCACCGCTGCTTTGCGGTGCTGGACTTGGTGGTGCTGGAGCTTGATCTGATGGACGTGCTGGAGCCGGACTTGCTGGACTTCATCACGATCTTGAGATCGGCAAGTATACGACTACATCAACCACGAGTTCCTACTCGTTAACAAAGCTCGTTGTCTACGAGGGTAAGTTCTCGTTGGATGTATGTCCACCCGTTGCTTTGTACCTAGTAGATAGATCTTGGCGTGTAGTTCACACCGTAGGAAAATTTTTGTTTTCTATGCTGCGGACCCAACACAATCTAGGGTTCAAATGGGTCCACGCTCAGATCTAAATTCAGAAGGATTGAAGGAGAATTAGTGCTTAAGATGCAACTCGCCGAGTTCCCCGTAGAAGGAAATCTCCGCCGCCGTCGCCGGCGGCGAGAATGTGTCGCCGCCGCCGCTTTGCAAGGATGGTGAGCTCCGCCGCCGCCGCCAGCTAGAAGGGAGTGACACGCGCGGGCTGGGTAGGAAACGGACGGTTGACTTGTTCAGATAGTTTTCTTTTTTTAGCCAATTCAGACATGAACTTAACTGCCATGTGTTTGTCTTAACCGAAACTGAACCCTAACCAATGTAACTGTGTCCATGATGACCGTTTTATCGGCGTGTGCATGCCAGCTATTTTTTTACCAAAACCCGTCGCATTTGAGCTATTTCATCCAACGACATCGCATGTGAGAGAATTCCATGCAAAGACGTCGCATGTGGGCTATCAACCCGTCCGTTCGGGTGTGACGTAGCGTGAGGTTTAGGGTCATCGGTTTGGGCCGTTTGGCTGTGCTGGCCTGCCTGCTTTCACACGCATGTAGACACCGTTGAAAATGTTTGCGGGAGGGTGCCGGAAATAGAGTCGCCTGATTCGCGCGTTCAGCGCGATAGATACGTCTACGGACAATAGCAATATACTACTACTGTACTCCATATCCATAACTAACCGTAACGCTCGTCATCTCACACGTCCCCCAAAGAAACGGGTCAGATATAAACAGTTCGTTGAACATTTTCCTTCACCAGCTGCCTTTAACGTGGAATGGTGGCTTATGACGGAAAAATTACGAGGAACTGAGATGAAGTAAGAAGAAGGGAGGGAGAACTAAACAGCTGTATAGCTTGAATACGCGATCATCAACTGCTTGCTGGCAACCACTATATCATCTAGTACTAGTCTGCTTGTACTTTTGTCAAAATTGGATCAACTTGTATTTTATCTTATCTAACGTTATTACTCCTACACGTGACAAATGTCACAAACTTGCTGCTTCTCTCTAAAAAAAAAATTTATGGGTGTGTACGTGTGCATATACAGTGGGAGGGAAGACGATTGGGCATTGGGAGAGAGAGGAGGAGATTGGGTAAGTGGGGACCGGTAATGCTAAAAAAATTAGAGCAAGTTCAATAGTGAGATTGCGTTTGCAACAAAGGAAACTCAAAGAAATTTCGGAGGATTGGTTTCATTCGGAAAATTTTCCTTTAGAAGCGTTCGGAACGAAGGAAAAAGTCTTCCAATTGCCTTTCCTAAGATTTTCAGGGGAAACGACGTAACATTTGCCCCGACCCAAATTTAAGCCCGAGGCAAAGCAGAGGAAAAAGCGGATCAACCGTGCATTCTGGAACCCATACACGGAAGAATCCAAGCTAGGGTGAGTCTGATTGCATTTAAGAATCACTACATGGACTCAACTACATGGACCCACTGATGTGGACATACCTTACAGGTACTCGAGTTTGACATATACAGTCTAGAATATGGCAGAAGCCCACGGCGTTGCCAGGGCCCAAAACGGATTCGAATGTCTCACGGACTCTTCGATTGCTTGCGGCACAAGACGATGTTTAGAGATAGAAAGTTTGAAGGGACAAACTCTAACCTGTAACCGACTCGACCTGTTACCCGGGACCTAGCCTATCTATATGAGGGGGCGGCGAGGAGGACCGATCACAACCCTAGTTTCCATCACCTCGCCAGATTGCATCTGCGCACCCCTGTAATCTTCGATTCCTTTGATAATTCCAAGAACAGAAAAGCAGGAGTAGGGACCTCTACGAGGCCTGAACCTGGGTAAAACTTACATCCCTGTGTGCTTGTTTGCTAGCCGATTGATGCCTCCAGCGCTTCCTCCTTCTCCAAAACCCAAGTCCATAACAATGGGCATTGACGAGTTAAACCCTCGTCATTCGGCGCCGTCTGTGCGAATTGGGAGTGCTGACGTCATGGCTTCTTCGGCCCCGTCAACCACGATCTACAAATACAGAACAACGGAGATTCGCCAGCTCTTCGGCGCTTTTGACTTCACCGTCGACACGCCGGCCACTCGCCCGTCTTTCGGGTCCGTGGGCGATGGGATCAGCCTGGCGATCGGGAGCTTCCACTTCCAGGTCGGTCAACTGGGCACGCTTCGCATGCCCGAACAGTCGGCAATACCCGCGATTGCTCTAGCATCGTGGTTCCCGCCACCAATCGACACCCTCGGCGATCTCAACATCCTGGCAACAGCTGGGAACACGATCAGCGACAGCAGTCGTGGATCCGATCTGGCTGACCTCGCCACAGAAGATGGGGCTTACGGCTCTGGATCTGAGTGTTGTGGGAGCAACAGCTCCCTCAATCACTTCATGTGCGCCGTCATCAACGCTAGTGACACCGGCACCAGTCGCGGAAACGTTGGCACTGGTCCAATTAATGGCGAAACTCCAGTCGCGAACGGCGGCCCCACCAACGGTGCGCCCACCAACAATGGGATGGGAGAACAACCGCATCTCACAGGAAGAGTGTGCGGAGGAGCGCGTGCTGATTAATCTCAATGACAACGAGTGGGCTCACAGTCGTGAAGCCCTGCGGGGCAATCCCCTCCCCCTAACTCATCGCAACAGATGATGATGGGTTACCACTGGTTGCTCAAGGAGGAGTACAAGCGCCAGCAACAAGTGATCGCGCAACTCGATTCGCGTAGAAAGGCGGCAAATGAGTCAATCCTTCGGCGAGCTCAGCTTTCCTCCTAGGGAGGATCCTCCTCCAAAGACAACCAATACGTGATAGCCAAGAGACGATCTCGACTGGCTCACCTCACCGACCAAGAACGCGTAGAAGCCGCGAAAGTCCTCAACTTCGGCTCTATGACAGTGGACACATGGGGCAACATACTCCCGAAAATGCCGCAGGCTGCGGTGACTGCAGCCACGATGTACCTCCTCAACAATCAGCCTTCGGCTGGGGATCTGCGAGCCGCCATGCATTGATCTACGATCGCAGGCTTGGGCCTAAGCGAAGCTGCCCTCGACAAAGAGACGGCGCCGGAACCGAAGAAAAGCAAAGCTGTGGCAAGACGCTACTCCTCGCCCTCGTCCAGCGATGATAGCCACGACTTGTCTCGACATCGCCACTCACGTCGACATGACGACAAGTACGATGCGCGAGACGACATCACGCAGCACAATGTCGATAAGATGCGGGAAGGGCGTGCTCGCTCGACTGACTCAGAAGACGATGAGGTGGAACTCTGCGGCGCTAGGTGCTTCAGCAGAGCCATCAGGCAGAAGCGAATGCCAAAAGGGTTCAAACTCCCATCCGAGAACCCCAAATTTGATGGTCTACAAGACCCGAAGATTTGGCTAGAGGATCACATCTCCTCCGTCAGGCTGCATGGCGGAAGTCGAAGCACGGCAATGCAATGCCTACAGCTGCAGCTGCACAGCACCGCCCACGCATGGCTCAACAATCTCCCACGTGGCTCAATTCGTAGTTGGGAAGAGCTGGTCTACAACTTCGTGCGCAACTTCAAGGGCACTTAGAAAAGGCCCGCGTCAATCGAAGAACTAAGAGGCTGCCACCAAAGGTCTAGCGAGTCGTTGCGCTCATACATCCAGAGGTGGTCCGTCATCAAGAACTCTGCAGAAAACATCTCGGAGGACCACGCGATCGACACGTTCAACGGTGGCGTTCGCCGTATGAGCTCTGGGAGGAGCTGGGCCGCTCGAAGCCCAAAACGATCGACCACTCGATGGAAATCGCGAATCGGTGGGCGGACGGAGAAGGCTCGGTGAAAAACCACACCTACTCTAACGATGATGACCTTGGGTGCAGACGCGACCGCCGAGGAAAGCGTCGAATGCGCCTCTAAGAGGACCACGGTAAAGTCAACATGGTCGCTGCCGGCTACGCCGACAAACGCGACGACAACCGCAACAGCGGATACGGCAGCGGTGGATACCGCGACAGCGGGAAAACCACGCAGGTGTGGCAGCGCCGCATCCGCGAAGAGGCACCCGAAATATCCATCCAGGACAAATTGTCCGGACCATGCAACGTGCACTTCTACATCGATAAGCACGACGGCAAGAAAAAGTCCAGTCACCTCCTAAAAGACTGCCGCGAATTCCTCAAGCTCCACGAAGGCCTAGCCCAGATGAATCGCGACGCGATCAACCGAGGCTATGGAGCTGTCCCGGGCGCTGTGCCACATGGAGCTCCTCCAGCCCCCCAGGACCACCGCCACCTGTTTTGAATTTTGAGTTCAAAATTTTTGAGTGATCTCCACTAGTGATAGGTAGTCTCTGGTTGCAAGGGTTCTGAAAATGGAGCTCAAAAAGATGCTTTTTGAAATAGGGGTGATCTATGCATATGTATTAGATTCAATTTTAAACTAATCATTGAAAATAGTTAACAGAATGTTTTTAGCAGATCCAAAGGTGGGCCTTGGTACCTCATTATGTGTACTAGCAAGGGGTGCAAAGATCAAGAATTGTTTCTGTTAAGAATTGAGTACTAGGAATAGCCAAACTAGGCATGAGAGTTAAATTTGCCAAAATGACCATTCCTTCTTTTTAATTCTTTTTGATTTGATTTTCTTTAGGAAAAGTTTGGGAATGATGTAGATGAGGTTTAAATCAGCTAAGAAACATTTTACAAGCATTGGATCACTCAATCATGGCAATTCAAACAACTCCTATTTTAAATGCACACATATATGAATGCTTTCATTTTAAATTTGGAAAAGTTTTTTGTTAACCCTATTTTTGGATGATTTGATCTTGATAAGCTTGGATTAAAGTTTTGGGATGTTACAAGTATCCTCTCGATGAGCTTCTTGACCAATTTCCCCAAGTCTTCAATCTCGAAGGTGAGGGTACGAATCAACTCCGATTTGTGCTCAATACCGCTCATAATCATTTTAGTTTGTGGATCCCAGGTCTTGTGATTCTTTTTCCATTCTTCCCTCTTGGGGTCTTCTTTTCCTGCATGGTTATGGATAAAGGTATGGAAGGGATTCCTGGTGTGTGGAGGAAGTGACCGTGGAGCCAAACTATGACGAGGAGCTTTTCCCCCAGTCTGCATCCGCGTGATGACCCACAAGTATAGGGGTGTATCGCAGTATTTTCGAGGGAAGTGAAACCCAATTTATTGATTCGACACAAGGGGAGCCAAAGAATATTTATCAGCCTTAACAACTGAGTTGTCAATTCAGCTGCACCTGGAAACAATCTTGCTCACATCAATTTATCAGTAGCAACAATTTTGTAGTAGGAATAGTAAAGTAACAGCAGTAGTAAAGCAAAGACAGTAGTAACAAAAGCAGTAAACAGTGGGATTCGAGTGCGGTAGGCATAGGGATAGATGGACGGGCGTTGCATGGACAAGACAATTCACATAGCAATCAGAACATAGGGCAATTGCAGATAAATAAGATAAAGCATCCAAGTACTAGACAATCCTAGGCATGTGTTCCATATATAGTCATACGTGCTCGCAATGAGAACTTGTACAACATCTTTTGTCCTGCCAGCCCGTTTGCAGCGGGGCCTCAAGGGAACTACTGGTAATTAAGGTGCTCCTTTTAATAGAGCACCAGAGCAAATCATTAACACTCCGCAAACACATGTGATCCTCACATCAAAGCCTTTCCCTTCCGGTTATCCCGATTTCTGTCACTTTGGGGCCATAGGTTCCGGACAACGACGTGTGTATACAACTTGCAGATAAGAACCAAAACAATACTATCATAATGAATCAATAATAAGTTCAGATCTGAAATCATGGCACTCGGTCCCTAGTGACAAGCATTAAGCACAACAAGTCGCAACAAAGTCATAAAGCACTAATAGAAGATACTAGGCACCATGCCCTAACAATCTGATGCCATTACATGAACGATCTCATCCAATCCCTACCATCCCGATAGCCTACAGTGGGGGATTACTCACTCATAGATGGGGGAAACATGGATGGTCGATGGAGAAGCGATGGTGATGATGATGGCGATGATCTCCTCCAATTCCCCGTCCCGGCAGGGTGCCAGAACGGAGTTTCTGCTGCTGTTTCATGGAATCTGGTGGTGGCGGTGGAGCGGAACTCCTTCTAGAAAAACGTCGAACCCCCCCCCCCGGAGTTTTTAGGTCAGAAGGCTTCTTATAGGCGAAGAGGGAGACCGAGGGGGTGCCTGGGGCCACCACACCATGCCCTGGCACGGCCAGGCCCAGCCCGCGCCTGGGGGGGTGGCGTGTGGCCAGCCCCTGGACCTCCTCCGTCTCGTATTCTGGCTCCTGGAGTCTTCTGGAAAAATAGGCACTTTGGCTTTTGTCCCGTCCAATTCCGAGAATATTCATTTTCTGACTTTCATGGAACCAAAAACAGCAGAAAACAGGCAGCTGGCACTGTGGCTCTTGTTAATAGGTTAGTCCAAGAAATCATATGAAAAGTACTCCAAAGTGTGGACAAAACACAAGAAAGTGGATGAAACCAAGCATGGAACATCAAAAATTATAGATACATTTGCAATGTATCAACATCCCCAAGCTTAACTCCTGCTCGTCCTCGAGTAGGTAAGTGATAAAAAGAAAGAATAATTTTTGAGGTGACATGCACCATCAAAGACTTGATCAAAGTATTTGTAAAACATTCAAAGCTGGGATCATAGTACTTCAATCATAACATGAAAGACAAAGTTCTAGCAATAAGACAAAGAAACTATGATGCAACATGAAAAGGTACAAACAAAAGATTCATGAATAACAATGCCTTGCAAGACGTTTGTTTGTTTCACATAAAGAAAACATAGCATAGTTGCATCCAGCTTGTCCCTCATAGAGTAGCAAACATAAATGCATAGGACACCTTCGAAGTTTACAAGAGTGACTAGATACAAATAGTTTAAAACAAGCAATATCAAGGTATGCATCAATCAACAAGTCTTGGGACAATGCACATAGAACTAAGAATGGCCACTTTGCTCTCAAGAAAGTGCTCAAAGAATAAGTAGAGACTCAACAAGTAAAAGAAAAGGTTTTGCATAGTTTGAAAGGCTTCCAAATGCAGAAAGTATAGTACTCATTAGCTTTGAGCTCTCATTGCCCCTGTCATAAGCATCTTTAATGTGGTTAAGGTGAAAGTGAGGTCCAATCTGAGTTATATGCTTGACAGACTATAAACTGAAAATCCCAAGTCCCTTGAGTACGAGTGCCGCTCCTCATGCTACTCAACTTTAGTTACCGGTAAGTTCTTGTCATCGTAAGTATGTGCGTATCATTGAGAACCGCCAACGGGGTACCCCTTGCCCGATGATACGGAAGAATCCCCATATCAAAATGACAAGGCAAGCAGACAATGAGTATCTCAGCAATCTTCTTATGTACCATGGGAAAATGGTACTTTTTTCTCTCTTTCCTCTTTTCATAAATCTCTTTTTTTCTTTTTCTCAATAGCTATCTCTCTCTTTTTTTATAAGAAGAATGCTTCATAGATATCATTATGGTCACGCTGCAGGTTTCCACCATGTCAGCATGGATTAGACCAGCGGCCCAGGCATTTCTCTAACACACATACATAACACCATGGACTTACAAGCTCCCCTTTTATTTCACACCGACGACATCCGCAAACAAAAGAGCAAGGTATCAACTGGGTATATATTTACAAGTGTTGAAAGCGTTCCCCGTGACAACACGGTTCTGCTAATCCCCAGCCTATAATTAGCAAGCATATAACTTTCATGGAGAGTTCACAATGGTTCAGGTTTATTAAGTGCAGGAAATAAAGTGTGCCATCAAGTTCGTGAGAGCTTTACTAACTAACTTTCTCATAACAAGCAAACATTTTATTCGGAAGAAAACAAGGCATATTGAATATGCACGGAAGTAGCAAATGATGCTAATAGGTAGGTATGGTGGACACTTTGGCAATATTTGGTTTAAGGAGTTGGAAACTTGAGTAAAACATACTCAGTGTAAGTGAAGGCTAGCAATAGTAAGGGAGCGACAAACGAGAGAGCAATAATGGCCATAATCATGCAGAGCGACAAAACATCATTGATCAAAGCATAAAGTGATACTACAAGTTGAAAACTAAAGGATCATAAAGGCTTATGGTGACTTGAGATGGTCATAACATGGTGTGAGCATGCGCCAAGTCAACCCAAATAAAGCATCAAAGGAGAATACCACTATACTATGCTTTAATATGCTAAAACAACGCATGATTCATCCAAGGCACATTAAGAAAACTCAATTGTTTATAACAAGTCATGCTACAACAAAGAATACTAAGCATAAAGCCAAAACAATATCAAGCATGGCATAACAAAGCATAGACCACAGTCAAAAACGAGCTCTTTTTACCACATAAGCATGAGCTTCCCTACTCTTTTCCAAACCAAACCAAACTATTTGAAAACCAATGTATGAAAGAGGGGGTCCAACCAATTTATTCAGAAAACTAAGCAAACCACGCAAACTAAAAAACAAAACGAAAACAAAAAAGAAGACGCTCCAAGAACAACACAACTATGCATGAAACAATAAAAATGAAGTGTTTGGAAGAAACCTGGGATTTTTATTGATGAAGAGGGGGATGCCTTGGGCATCCCCAAGCTTTGACGCTTGTACTTCTTGGATATTTCTTGGGGTGACACGCGTGGCATCCCCAAGCTTGAGCTTTATTCCATCCTTCATCTCATTACTCATTCCTTCCATACAGCTGAAAATTTTCCTTCATACAAAACTTCACACTATTTTTATTGGCAACATTAGTGCACTCAAGATAAATAAGTCTTAAGGTTCAGTTATAACACCAAATAAAATTCCATGAGAACACTAGCTACTGTAGCACTTCCCTCAAAAAGCTCCATTCCCAAAAAGAACTCAAAAAGGAACCAACAAGAAGCAAATGCAAATAATAGCAGAAATCTGTCAAAACAGACCAGCAGGTAAAGACGAATTTTTTCGAAGACCTTCTGTTGCTGAAATCAAAAAGTGTTAAACTAACAAAAGTTAGATAACAACCTGGGGCAGAAGCACAAACAATTACCGCTCAGTCCGACATACAGAGCTCTCTCAGCACAAAAATCTGTTTCGGGATAGCAACTTTCCCAATCATTACTTCTCTCTCATTAGAGGTTACTCTTGGCACAAAAAGCAAATAAAAAGTATAAGGAGCGGTTATTACTGAAGTAATAACTTCCAAGACTCATCTAAAACTTTTGGGTTATCTCCCAATAAGTACTTTTCTTTAACGCCTTTAAGTTAGGCATAAGGAAAAAACTGAAATGGATAAAATAGAAGTAAGCAGGGATAATCATGGTGAAAACATTGTTTTGTTCAATGAAATCGTTTTGTTAACAAGGTTGATCAGGTATTGCTACCAAAACAATTCCATATGAGACAAAACTTTGTATTCCACTAATGATTATGTTACCTCAACCTTGATAGCAATGGTCCCAATCATAATAGTTTCAAATTTTTCTCTTGGTATGGGACAATATATTTCTCCAACTTGAATGCCTTCAACATGTTCAATTGAATTCAAACCATAAGTCCTTTCAATCTTCTTGGGGAAATAGACAGTATGTTCCTTGTCATTAACATTGAAGGTCACCTTCCCTTGATTACAATAAATAACAGCTCCTGCAGTATTTAAGAAGGTCTCCCAAGAATAATAGACATATTATCATCTTCAGGCATAATAGTTTGAGAGGATGCTCTCATAATAAATATGAGTTGAAGTAAGAGAGAGCACCAAGAAGCAAATTCAAAACACATTTAAGTCTAACCCACTTCCTATGCATAGGAATCGTGTATGCAAATAAATTCGCAAAAAACAAAGTGACAGGCATAGGAAGATAAAACAAGAGTAACTTCAAAACTTTCAGCACATAGAGAGGTGTTTCAATACCGTGAAAACTTCTACAACCATATTTTCCTCTCTCATAATAATTTTCAGTAGCCTCATGAATAAACTCAACAATACAACTATCACATAAAGCATACTTTTCATGATCTACAAGCACTAGAGCTTTATTATAAACATCTTCAAAAGAATCTTCAGGAACATAACATTCATCCTCCTTTAGTAAGCATGGAGGACAATCAAATAATGTAAGGGATAAAGAGTTACTCTCATTAGAAGGTAGGCATGGGTAGCTAATCCATTCTTCCTCCTTTTGTTCATCACGCTCCTCCTCTTTTTCATCTAATGAGATTTCAGGTTCATCAATTTCTTTTTCCATAGGATCCTACAAGGCATTAGTCTCTTCCATTTGTGGAGAGCATCTATTAAAATACTCAAGAATAGAGCCATTTTCATCCTTGTAATTATCAAAGCAAAATTTAAGTATACTATAAACCTCATATTTGTAAGGTGAATCATCAATACTTTCAAGCAAACTAGCAAGCTCAAAAGCACCCTTCCAAGCAATAAATTCTTCAATTTGTTCCGCATCTGACGAGGGTTTAACTCGTCAATGCCCATTGTTATGGACTTGGGTTTTGGAGAAGGAGGGAGCGCTGGAGACATCTATCGGCTAGCAAACAAGCACACAGGGGACAAAGGATTTACCCAGGTTCAGGCCTCGTAGAGGTCCCTACTCCTGCTTGTCTGCTCGTGGAATTATCGAGGGAGTCGAAAGTTACAATGGTGCGCAGACGAAATCTGGCGAGGGTTGTGGAAAACTAGGGTTGCGTGTGTCCTCCTCACCACCCCCTCCTAGCCTTTATATAGATAGCTAGGTCTCAGGTAGTAGGTCGAGTCGGTTACAAGTTAGGGTTTTCCCCTTCAAACTTTCTATCTTTAGCTTCTTCTTGTCCTTCAAGCAATCGAGAGTCCGTAGGTTACTCGAGTCCCTCCATCCGGGCCTTGGCGACACCGTGGGCCTGTAGGTATTTGGACCGTATATACCAAGCTCGAGTACCCGCAGGGTATACCCATGGCAGTAGCCCCCGAGTGCCCAGTGGAATCGCAGATTCGACTAGGGACTTTTGAAGCCTTCGAGTGCCTATTTCGATTGCTTTTATTTGTGTCATAGGGATTGTTGATATACGTGCCTGATATAACCGAAGCATCGGTATCAGTTAACCACCTTAGGGTGAAACAACGCAATCTACTCAAATTCGAGTCCCTGGACTCGAATTCGGAAAAGTGCTGGTGTAATTCGACTCAGGCCGTGGAGGTCTTACAGGAGTCGAATTCCAGTTATATGGGTGTGAGCACTTGATGCGTCCGTCAAGGCATGTTCATCGTGCCTGTGGGCACGGATATGTTTCTGGTAGTGCGTAGTTAAATGCGTTGCCAGGCCTTATTCAGGTCTTACCTTCACGTCGTAGGCGCGGCATCCGAATTTTGTCATCGCGGAGACGATTCGGGTAACCCAGGAGACGCAGTCTCTTTGTAGGGGAAAAATTATGAGGCGGTGTCGCCATGAGCTTCGAGTGTGGATGTTATCAACACACAGTTTTTGTTCAAATAATCATAGGGTGCGCGACCAGCGCTCCCTATGGGAGTAGCCCCCGAGTGCCTGGTTGAGTCGAAGACTCAGGCAGGGACTAAAAACTTTTGCGACTGCTGTCGTCCTTTGCTTGTTTGTTTAGTTGATGACCCAGGCAGGTACTAAAACACTTTCGCGACTGCTGTCATCTTTGCCTGCTTGTTTCAGTCGATGACTCAGGCGGTTAAATATTTTCGTGACTGCTGTCGTCTTTTGCTTGCTTATTTCCGGCGCTCCCTATGGGAGTAACCCATGTTCATAATCGAACTGTGTTTCGAGTGGTTGGGTTTGCTCTTTGTGATTGTCCATGTTCCTGTAATAAGAAAAAAGAAAAGCTTGTATGACCTTAGTTGCCTGCGTGAGCGATTTTGACGGGACGTGACGAGCTGTGGGTCCCACTTGCTGACTTTGATTTGACTGGGCATGCGTAATCTTTATTTTTAACTGTGCCTCCTCGATTTCCACGGTTAATGGTAGAAGTGGGGGGACGGTTCGCGTTTCCTCTTCTTCGCGTGTCCTACACGATGCGTGCCACGCGTCCAATAGGGTTTTTGTCAGCCGTTGGATCGCATCTTCCAGAGGTTAAGTAGCGATGCCGCGACGGTAATTTTCCCATCTGTGTTCTATCTTCCTTGCTGCCATCGCCATTGCCCTGTGCTTTTCTTGCTTTTCTCTGCGCCCATCTTCTCCATGACGCTGGACAGCTCTGCTCGTTCCCCAGCTATTTTTTTCGCTCACATCGCCGCCGTGCAATGGGAAAGAAGAAGGGAGGCGCTGCCGCTGAATCCGCGGCCACCCTTGCCGCAGCGAAGAAGAGAGGTGGCTCCACTGCTGTGGCCACCAGTACCGCCGCCGCCGGGAAGAAGAAGGTCGCGGGTACCCGTGTGACGAATGGCGCATGGCGCCCCTCTATCATCAAGGCGTCGGATCTCCGTCTTCTTCGCCAAGACGGAGTAATTTCTGCATCAGTCGCCAATTCGCGCGTCCCTAGTGGTGAGACCGTTCCTGTGCCTCCCGCTGGTTATCAAGTGATGTTTCTTGCATTCATCATTCGCGGTCTTTCCTTGTCTCTTCACCCCTTTCTCCGGGTTCTTCTGTGTTTCTATGGGCTCCAGCTCCATCAGCTGTCCCCAAATTCTCTCCTCCACATCACTTGTCTCATCACTCTCTGCGAGTGCTGGCTCGGAATCGAGCCGCACTTTGGTCTTTTCAAACGCATTTTTAAATTGAAGCGTCAGTCCGCATCTGGCTCTTTAGTTTACGATGTAGGTGGTTGCGGAATCCATGTTGATCCATCCGCCACCTACTTTGATATCAAGCTCACCAAGTCCGTCCAGGGATGGAGGGACAGATGGTTCTATGTGCGCGATCAGAAGGCCAATGACGAGCACTTTGGACTTGCTCCCTTCGATCCCACGACTCCCTACAAGAAGATGCGTTCTTGGAAGAACGTGATCATGCCTTCCGAACTCACGGAGACAGATGTGCTATATCAGCGCGTCTGCGACCTCGAGAGTCGCATAGGCGTAGAAGAGGGAGGCTGCGCCCTTGTTAGGACCTGGTTGCATCGTCGCGTCCAGCCTCTGCAGGCCAGGGTCCATCCTATGTTCCAATGGGGTGGCTCTGATGATCCCACTCGCGTGTCTGCCAATGGCATGTCCGCAAGTGAGGTAGATAAGAGGGTGCGACTGGTCACGAAGTATACCCTCAAGGATGTGCTTCCGAACGAGCCAGTCGTTCCTCCTTTCGATGCTTCGAATCCTCCTCCTGAGGTATGGTTGTGCCACGTAGTAGCGTATTTTTTTGACTGCGTCTGCTGGTACTTATCTGTTTTACTTTTTGTATGCAGGAGTGGGCGGTATCGCCTTGCATGCCTCCCCTCCCTGAGGGGATTATTCCTCGTGAGGCTGTGGAAGAGGATCAGTCTGAGTCGACTGTCCCTTCCGATGTTGAAGAGGAGGCCCCCGAGTCCGAGAGTCTGGATACTCGCAAGCGTTCGTGCAGTGAGGATTCCGACGCGTCGACTCCTTCCAATCTAGGAGGCGCAGCTGTTGGCGCGGAATCGCCAATTCCCGCCGTTCCAGTGAGGGCTGTGGCACCGTCTTCTCGCAAGAAGATGCGATTGCCCAAGGAGTCTTCGTCGGAATCGGCGGAGGCCACATTTGATCTTGACAGATTTGACTGGTAAGTTTTGCTAGTGCATTCGTTCTTTGCTTGTTTTCTTCTTGTTGACTTTGCCCTTTCTGAGTGTGTGTTTTATCTTGCAGCCAAGAGGCGTCGTCATCGTCTGGCGACGTTGAATTTTTGAAGGAATTAGGAGTCGCGACCTCAAATGCCAAGATAGAGGTCGAGCGTGCTCCTTCTCCTCCGGCGGCGGCCCACTCTGGGCACAATTCTTCGAGATCTCCTCACGTAGGGGAGCATCGAGTAGTAGCTCGGATGATGGCTCAACAATCTTCTTCGGAGTCGCTGGAGGACCATGTAAGTATATCTCCCCCCTTTTTTTTATAAGTTGGCAGTCAACGCCCTTTGTTGCCCTCTGCTGATTCTTTGCTTTGTGCGACAGATCCTTGTAAAGGAAGCCGCGCAGGTAGCGGAGCAAGTGATGGCGATAGGTCGCCAGCATGCGATGCTGGAGAAGTGCCACCGCGTGGTTGAGAGTGAGTATTCTATAACTATTCTTTTCGTTTTCTCTGTATTTTGGCATTATCGACTGACAGCCAGATTTTTGACTGTCCTGTAGCTGAGCATAATGCTTTACTGCGTGATGTCACCACATAGGAGAAGACGCTGGCCGCAGCAGTGAAGGGGCGCGACGAGGCACTCGCAGCTCGTGATGAGGCCCAGAAGCGCGAAGAGGATCTGCGTGCCTCCTTTGCGGCTAGGGAGAAGTTGTTTGAAGAGCAACTTTTCTCAGTCGCCAAGGCCCTCTCAGGTACCTCTACTTGGTAGATATTTATTGATGTTCTTCTTTTTCTCTGTAGTGCCGGTGGCCTTAGGAGTTTGATCCGTGTACGTATTTTGTTGTAGATGCTAGTGGCTTGAGCTTTGATCCGCAAGCCCTTGGTCGCGATGATGTTTTGGCGGGCGCGGTATCTGCAGTCGAAGACCGTAGCGCCGTTGTCCAAAACACGTTGTCCAAAGCCAAGGCCACCCTGAGTCGCCTCCGGGAGGAGCTGATGCCGAAGGTGGAGCTGGTAGACAATGTGGAGGAGCTGGTGGAGTCACTCGCTGGGGGTGTACCTGCCACGTACAAGAACTCCCTCCGCGCAGCTGGCGCGACCATGTCGCTTGCCATGGTGCAAGCCCACGGAGTCGAAGTGGATCCCTCTGCGGTGTCGAAGACAATGCCTGTTGGCGCGGATGGTCAGCAGGTAGTGTTCGCTCCTTTTGCGACTGCTTGTGCCAAATATGGCCATTCCTTGATAAACACCGTTGCCAAGTATTCGAAGGAGCTGAATCGCGCAAAGAAGGCGGCGAAAACTTCGGCCTCAGGGGCCGGTGGAAAGTCAGTGGCATCTGATACTGCCACGGACTTGATGAAGCCCCCGAGGTCCTCGAAGTCGAAGAAGCCAGCTGCTCCGTAGTTAGTTTCTTGTAATAGCTGGCGAACTCACTCTTTTGATTGGAGGTCATGCCTGTTGGCGAATGTGTTTGTACATACTTTTTATTGATCCTGAATGCCCCTATTACTTTTGACTTTTGAGTTGGTCGCCTTATTTTGCTTCTGACTTGATTTTTTGATAGGGTACGTCAAGTGGCCCTGTGGGGGGAACCCCGGTCTCGCCATCTCTTGAGGATACAATGGCACCACCTCGCTCTAGAGTAGAGGAGCTTTCCCTGCTTTCGCGACTTCGTGATCGCGTTAAGCAGCTGGAGCGTGAGTTACCTGTGATCCGTGGTAGCGCGGACGTGTGGAAGTCGAAGGCTGAAAAAGCCGCCGCCCGTGAGCAATATCTGCTTGGCGAGGTGACGCTTCAGTCGCAGGACCAGGTCACCTTCGACGAAGGATCTTGGGCGAAGCCTTCTGCTATGGTAGTTGCGCAGGTTCTGCTGGTAGATCGTAGATCTTTCTGCGGCGATTTCTCTTGCTTCGTCAAGGAGGTCGACGGAGTCTTCGAGTGCGAGGGATGACTCCTTCTTGCTGTAGGCGACTACGCGTGGCGCTCTATACCGTACCTCGGTGGGTAATACTGCCTCTGCTCCGTGTACCATAAAGAATAGTGTGTAGATGGTGGCGCTGTTTGGAGTTGTACGCAGGCTCCAGAGTACGGATTGCAGTTCGTTTGGCCAGCATCCCGCGGCTTGTTCGAGTGGCTGAAGAAGTCGCTTCTTGATGCCGTTGCAGACGAGCTCGTTAGCCTTTTCTACCTGACCGTTGGTCTACGGGTGTGCGACTGAGGCATAGTTGATGTTTATCCTCAGGTTCTCGCAGAAATCTTGGAACTCCTTGGATGTAAAGTTCGTTCCGTTGTCGGTGATGATGCTGTGTGGCACGCCGAAGCGATAGACGATGGACTCGAAGAACTTGACTGCGGTGTGCCCTGATTGCTTGGTCACTGGCATGGCTTCGATCCACTTGGTGAATTTGTCGATTGCGACCAAGAGGTAGACGTAGCCTCCTTGCGAGGACCTTGGAAGTTTGCCGACCATGTCGAGTCCCCACTGGGCGAAGGGCCAGGCCAATGGAATAGGCCGTAGTTCTGCGCTTGGTGCGTGTGGCTTGTCCGCGAATCGCTGATAGGCGTTGCACTTTTGGACTATGTCCTTGGCGTCGCGCATGGCCGTGGGCTAGTAAAATCCAGCTCGTTGAGCTTTAGCGACGAGGGCGCGGCTGCCAGCGTGGTGCCCACAGGTCCCTTCATGGATGTCAAGGAGGACTACTCTTCCATCTTCTAGGGAGACGCATCGCTGTAACACACCTGTGATGCTACGTTTATACAGTTCGCCGTTGATAACGGCGAATGCCTTGGAGCATCGCGCGATGTGTCGTGCATCTGTCAGGTCGTCCGGTAGGCGCTTGCTGAGGAGGTACGTAATGTACGGCTGCATCCAGGATTGTTCGATCATCATGAAGCTCATTGGTCCCTCGAGTCCTGTGTCGAGCTCCAAATCATCGATTGGTGTTGGCTCATTGGGTGGCGTAGCCCCCGAGTTTGTTGCTGCGCTTGTATTCTTCTCTGCAGCCTTCGGCTTGATGGAGCGTTCGCATATGCGCTCGAGAAATACCCAGGTGGTATGGGTGCGCAGGTGGAGCCTATGTTGGCGAGTGCATCCGCCTCCTCATTGCTTTCGCGACCTATGTGTCGCAATTCGCAACCATCAAAGTCTCCTTCAAGTGTGTCGTAGAGGTCGCGGTATGCGATCATGTTGTCGTTTAGTGCGTCGCACTCGTGCATTGCTTGGTTGACGACCAGTTTGGAGTCGCCATATATAATTAGCCTTTTTGCGCCGCAGGCTTTTGCCATCCTCATCCCGTGTAACAGGGCCTCGTATTCGTCCTCGTTGTTTGAGGCTATGAACTGCATTCGCACGACGTATTTCAGCTTGTCTCCTTGAGGTGATGTCAGTATGACACCTGCTCCTGCTCCGTCTTTCCTCTTGGACCCATCGAAGTGCATTGTCCAGAGGTAGGACATGTCTGGCCTGTCCGGGAGTTGGTTTTCCATCCAATGTACGAGGAAGTCCGGGAGAACTTGCGACTTGATTGCGCCGCGCTTTTCATATGTGATGTCTCGTGGAGACATCTCTATTCCCCAAAGCGCGACTCGCCCTGTGGCGTCAGGGTTATTGAGGATATGTCCCAATGGGGCGTCGTTGACTACCACGATTGGGTGTTCCTGGAAGTAGTGGCGCAGTCGCCGGGCGGTCATGAAGACGCCGTACGCCAGCTTCTGATAATGCGGGTACCTCTGTTTTGTTGGTGTGAGGACCTCGCTGAGGTAGTATACTGGGCGTTGTACGCCGTGGACCTTGTTTTCCTCGGCCCGTTCGACGACGAGCACTGTGCTAACCACTTGGTTGGTGGCGGAGATGTACAGCAGCAATGGTTCCTTTTCTCGTGGATTTACCAATACTGGCGAGGTGGATAGTAGGCGCTTTAGGTCTTCGAATGCTTCTTGCACTTCATTGGTCCACTCAAATTTGTCGGTTTTGCGGAGGAGCTGATAGAAGGGCGGCGCCTTTTCTCCCATTCGACTGATAAATCGACTGAGGGCCGCGATTCGCCCAGCTAGTTGCTGAACGCCCTTATGATTTTTGGCTTCTCCATGGCCAGTATGGCTTTTATCTTTTTCGGGTTTGCCTCAATCCCTCTCGCGGAGATGAGATACCCGAGCAGTTGTCCCGAGGGTACGCCGAAGGCGCATTTGTCCGGATTGAGCTTTATCTGGTAGCAATCAAGATTGGCGAAGGTTTCGCGCAAGTCGTCGATCAGAGAGGCTTCTTCCTTGGTCTTGATTACTATGTCGTCGACATAGACTTGGATGTTGCGACCAAGTTGCTCCTTGAGGCAGGCCTGCATGCATCGCTGGTACGTGGCTCCTGCGTTTTTTTAGCCCGAAGGGCATTGTGTTGTAGCAGAACACGCCGAAGGGCGTTGTAAACGCGGTCTTCTCCTGGTCTTCCTCCTTTATTCGAATTTGGTTATAGCCTGAGTAGGCGTCGAGGAAGCAGAGGCGCTCGCATCCAGCAGTGGAGTCGATGATTTGATCGATCCGTGGTAGCGGGAAGTGATCTTTTGGGCAGTGCTTGTTAAGAGAAGTGAAGTCCACGCACATCCGCATGATATCCGTGTCCTTTTTTGGCACCAGCACCGTATTGGCGAGCCAAGTGCTTTCCTTGGTCTCGCGTATGAATTTGGCCTCGAGGAGTCTGTTGATCTCCATTCCGACTGCCTGTGCCCGTGGCTCAGACAGTCGCCTGATTGTTTGCTTGACTGGCCTTGCGTCGGGATTGACATTGAGTGCGTGCTCGGCGAATTCCCTGGGAACTCCTGGCATGTCCGCAGGACACCAGGCGAAAATTTCCCAGTGCTCACAGAGGAATTCGACGAGCGCGAGTTCCTATGCGGGACTCAAGTTGTTGGCGATGAGGGCCATTTTAGCGGGATCCGATGGATGGACCTGCACCTTCTTTGTGTGCACATATGAGTCGAAGGAGAGATCAGGTGAGCTTGGCCTACTCAGAGGGGGCAGACTGTTGTCTGTCGTTTCCTTCAATCGCGCGAGTTCCTCCTGCATGCCGAAGGACTGGGAGATTCTGTTGAATTCCCTGTCGCAACTGTCAGATCGCTTGAAACTCCCGTTGATCGTGATGACGCCGTTGGGACCTGGCATTTTCATCTGTAGATAGGCGTAGTGAGGTACTGCCATGAATCTAGCGAACGCGACGCGCCCGAGGATGCAGTGGTATTGTGAGGGCCAGTCGACAACTTCAAAGTTGATGCGCTCGCGCCGGAAGTTCTTCGGCGTGCCGAATATGACGTCTAGGTTGATTTTGCCCAGGGGGTATACGCCTTTTCCTGGGACGATGTCGTGGAACGTTGTGTCTGATGCCTCCAAGCAGGTTAGAGGGACTCTCATTGCTCGCAAGGTACTCGCGAATATGAGGTTGATACCGCTTCCGCCGTCCATGAAGACGCGACTCATGTCGAAGCCTCCAATTTGCGCCTCGAGTACGAGGGGGCAATGACCTGGGAGAGGTACTTGAGGCGGGTGGTCGCGTTTGTCGAAGGTAATGCACGACTCACTGCCACTGAGGTACTCAGTGGTGGATGGTGGTGAGTGCGTGGCCAAATTGACTTGGCGAGTGATGGCCCTTCTGCACCCTGTTGGAGGGGCGTCCCTTTTGGATCATCATGGTGCCCATGGCCCGTGGGTATGGTTCGCCTCCGTGACGCTGGTCCGGTGCAGCTCCGTTCGGGGGTGGCCCAGGTGGTGGTGGTGGTGCACCATGTGCCACTGCGCCTAGAGCGGTTCTGTAGCCTCTTTCGACCGTGTTGCGGTTCATCCGCACCAACCCCTCGTGTAGCTTGAGGAACTCGCGACAGTCCTTGAGGAGGTGTCAGGGGGATGATCCCCGGGTACCCCACCCGAATAAGAAATAGAGCAGTCGGATCGTGTCCGGCTAACCAGTAGCAGCCGGACGGGACCGGATGAGCCGGCTACCACCCGGTAGCCGGATCATAAAGAGGCAGCCGGATACGACGACGTAGCCGGATCCAATCAGAGAGACAGGACGACATGCGTATCAGTGCACGGTACGCCCTGTACGATGACAAGACGGGCAACCACCAGCCCATGCCTAATACTTTGCGTGGCTGACGCTGGAATAGTGGCCTGTGCTGACGACGGGCTCGCACGGCGTCCACTGTGCCAGCGACAGCCATACCGCTCATACACCGAAGGGACAAGCCATGCTAGACACTGTAGATGACTAGTCGGCTGGGACCCGCCTATGGGGCCCGCCTGTCGGACTAGCCAGTGAGACCCTTGCCTCTCTTCCTATATAAGGAGAGGGAGGGCCTCAGTAGAAAGGGTTGGTCTCAGTTCATTTAAAGCAGTAGCTAAAGAATACAGCTCGAGGAGCACTTGTAGTTCGGGTATTCCACATAGTCAGATCCGGCAGGAGTAGGGGCTTTACCTCACCACGAGGGCCCCGAACCTGGGTACTTCTTGCGTCTCGCTACGCTCGCTCGTACCCAATCTCGCCTGCGGACGCCGTCGATAGCTTTCCTGCTAGTCCACACACCTCTATCTAACCTTTTTAGGTACTGCCGTTCCCAATACAACGACAGTTGGCGCCCACCGTGGGGCCTGATGGCTTCGACCGGAGTCACGTTCTGCACGAGACCCCGCAATTCAGCTGGTGAGCGCGTGGCCTCCGGCCTGGTGCTCACGCTCGGCAAGTTTGACTGCGTCATCGACAACGCCTCCTGCTTCGCCGGAACTTCCTTCCCAGCGAACGACACCGTTCTGCTGTTCGGCGATCTCCCCATCTACATCACCATCGTCCCGGAGTGTTTCCCTACGGAAATTGTCTCTGTCGCGGGGCCGCCATGCGCAGGCGGCAGCACCTCCGCCGCACCTCGCGGCGTGGAGGTCATGATGGCCGGGTCCAGCTCGCATCCCCACCAGCCGAGGGAGCAAGGCGTGGGCGAGGTCGGAACTTCCGCTCCCCCACAGCCTCGGAACCCGGTGGAGGATGCCATTGATCGGCTCCTGACGCCGGTTAACCTCGGGGACAACCCGGAGGAGGCGGAGGCCAACTTCACCATGGAAATGCAGATCCTCCTCCAGGAGGCCATGGAACTGGCAGCAGCCCGCAAGCAACTGGAGATCGCTAGGCGCGAGTACGACCGCGTGCACGACCTCACTCCGGCTACCGTGAAGCCGAGCCGGCGCGGCCAGGTACGGCGTCGGGGCGGTGAGCTGGGCGGCAGGATGGAGAAGGACGGAGAACCGGATCCCGCGCCTGCCCCCACACGGCCCACCTACAGCACACCCATCAAGAACCTACGTGCGACGCGAGCCGCAGCAGAAGAACTACCCAGCCTGGAGGGCGAGGAGCGAGCCCGCCAACACGCTCGCGCCTAGGAGCTCCTCCGTGTCGCGGACGAGCAGGCCGGCGCCAACCGGCAGACGCAGGAGGACTTTAGCTACTCCAGAGGAGGCAGGCTACCTGCCAGCAGCAGGGACGCACCACGCGACACCCAGCAGGCGTCCTCCCCTCAGCCGGCTAGGGCCCGCAGCAGGCGTCGCATCTCCAGCAACAGGGGCCAGCCACGCCAGGAGCAGACGGTGAACAGCAACCCGCCACCTCCCCCACCACCAGCCGCGGCGCCCAGACCAGCCGGATCCCGCCTCTCGGGCCGGGTGGGCACACCCAACCTGGATTGTCCGGATGCCCGCGACCGCATCGAGCTCCTCGCTCAAGCGCGCGTCACGGAGGAGGAAGACTCTACCGGACCGGTTTGTTTCGGACCCCGCATCCGGAACGAGCCGTTTCCGGATAAATTCTCCCTGCCCAGGGACACCCCCAAGTACAACAGCAGCATGAAGCCGGAGGACTGGCTGACCGACTACGCTACGACAGTCGGCATCGCCCACGGGAACAAGCGCACAGCTGTGCGCTACGTCCCTCTCATGCTAACCGGGTCGGCAAGGACATGGCTCAATAGCCTTGCGCCCAACAGCATCAACGCCTGGCCTGACTTCGAGAAGGTGTTGGTCCGCAACTTCAACGGCACGTACAAGCGCCCAGGGCGCCCGCGCGACCTGGCCTTGTGCGTCCAGGGCGACCGCGAGACCGACCGCGAATACCTCGCCAAGTGGACGGAGCTGCGCAACACTTGCGAGGGCATTCTGGAGAGCCAAGCCATCAGCTTCTTCATCGAAGGATGCCGAGAGGGCACCATGCTTCGCCACCGGCTACTGTGTGACGAGCCGAAGACCATGGCGGAGCTCATGACGGTTGCGGACCAGTACGCCACGGTGGATGCAGCCATGAAGAAGCCCCTCCGAGTAAACGCGGACGGCCGTCCGACTCCCACGGAGCCGGCTCGCGATCGTCCGAGCAATCCGGCTGGTGAAGCCGGATCCTCCAGACGCCACGGCAACGACAACCGGTTCCATGGGGACCGCCAGGACAGACAATAGAGGCCTCGCTACCACGCGCGGCAGGTCAATGCTGTGGAAGGTGCGCCCGACGCACCGGCTAACGACGCAAGAAGGCAGAAGCCCCGGCTCACCTTCGACCAGATGATTGACGGCCCGTGCAAGTGGCACAGCGGTCCCTTCAAACCGGCTACGCACACCACCCGGAACTGCAGCTGGACTCGCTAGCTAAAGGACCAGGGCAACCAGCCTCGTCTCCCGCCTCCCCCACCGGGTGGACCCCCACCAACGGCTAGGGGAGCCGGTAATGATGACAACGGCGGCAACAACAACAACGGCTACCCCCAGCCGCACGCTGCTTACCACATCTTCGAGACGGAGCAGGATGACAAGCACAGCCGCAGGCGACGCTCCAAGGAGGTCAACGCCATCGTCTCTCCGGTCCCCCAGTACCTGAACTGGTCGGAAACCCCCATCACCTGGAGCCGGGCAGATCAGCCTGAGCATCTGCCGACTCCCGGGGGCTACGCCATGGTGCTCGACCCCCTCATCGTCTCCAACGCGCGCACCTGCCGATTCTTGCGCATCCTCATCGACGGAGGCAGCAGCCTCAACCTCCTCTACCAGTCCTCGCTGGAGAAGCTGGGCATTCGCGAAAGCGACCTGCGCCCGACTACCACGACGTTCCACGGCGTACTGCTGGGGCCAGCCTGCGCTCTGCTGGGAAAAATCCAGCTGGACGTCATCTTCGGAACCGAGGAGAACTTCCGCCGCGAACCAATCTGGTTCGAGGTGGTAAATTTGACGAGCTCCTACCATGCTATCCTCGGGTGCCCCGCCCTCGCCAAGTTCATGGCCATCCCCCACTACGCGTACCTCAAGACGAAGATGCCAGGACCCCACGGCGTGATCACCGTCGCCGGCTGCTTCAGGCGATCGATGGAGTGCGCCTCAGCCAGCTCCAAACTGGCAGAGGCCCTCATCATAGCCGAGGAAAAGCGCGTGATCATGCGCAATGTGGCCATGGCCCAGCAGGACATTCCGGCTAGCAGCAAACCGGCTGGAGAAGGAGCCTTCCAACCGGCAAAGGAGTCAAAGAAGATCCTGCTCGACCCCTCCGACCCGACTAAGTTCGTCACCATTGGTGCCGGCTTAGACAGCAAATAGGAAGGCGCGCTCATCGACTTCCTCCGTGAGAATCGGGACATCTTCGCATGGTCTCCCAAAGACATGCCGGGTGTGCCGAGGGAGTTCGCCGAGCACTCACTTCATGTGCGTCCGGATGCCAAGCCGGTCAAGCAACCTCTGCCCCGGTTCACAGAGGAGAAGAGAAAGATAATCGGTGACGAGATTACCCGGCTCCTTGCAGCCGGGTTCATCATGGAAGTGTACCACCCGGACTGGCTGGCGAACCCAGTCTTGGTGTTGAAGAAGAACAAGACCTGGCGCATGTGTATCGACTACACCAGCCTGAACAAGGCATGCCCGAAAGACCCCTTCGCCCTGCCCCGTATCGATCAAGTCATTGATTCCACGGCCGACTATGATTTGTTGTCTTTTCTAGATTGTTATTCCGGGTACAATCAGATCTGGCTAAACCCAGCTGATCAGATTAAGACATCATTTATCACCCCCTACGGGGCTTTCTGCTATGTAACCATGCCTTTCGGCCTAAAGAACGCAGGCGCCACCTATCAACGATGTATGCAGAAATGCTTGCACTCGCAGATAGGCCGAAACGTGCACGCCAACGTTGATGACGTAGTCATCAAAACCAAGGAGAAGCGCACCCTCCTCGAAGACCTGAAAGAGACATTCGGCAACCTCCGCCAGTACCAGATGAAGCTGAACCCGGAAAAGTGCGTCTTCGGAGTACCATCCGGCCAGCTACTCGGTTTCCTCGTATCTCAGCGAGGCATCGAGGCCAATCCGGAGAAGATCGCGGCCATCAAGAGGATGCAGCCGCCCAAGAACCTGCTTGGAGTCTAGAAGTTCACCGGATGCTTGGCTTTCCTCAGTCGTTTTGTTAGCCGGCTGGGGGAGAAGGCACTTCCGTTGTACCAACTGATGAAAAAGACGGACAAGTTCTCTTGGACTTCGCAGGCCGACACCGCGTTTCACGACCTCAAGCGCATGCTATCCACAGCGCTGGTTCTGGCCACGCCGGATAACAAGGAGCCGATGTTGCTCTATATAGCAGCCACCAGCCGGGTCGTCAGCGTCGTCCTGGTGGTGGAGCGCCCCGAGGAAGGCAAGGCCCAGCCGGTTCAGAGACCCGTCTACTACCTCGGCGAGGTTCTCTCCCTCTCCAAGCAGAACTACCCCCACTACCAAAAGATGTGCTACGGCGTGTATCTGGCATGCAAGAAGGTCAAGCACTACTTCCAGGAGCACCCGATCAAGGTCGTGTGCACTGCACCCCTTTCGGAAATCATCGGCAACAAGGACGCCACCGGCCGAGTCGCCAAATGGGCCATCGAGCTCGCCGCCTACTCCATCCAGTATGAGCCCCGGCTCATGATCAAGTCACAGGCGATGGCGGACTTCCTCGTCGACTGGGCCGAGACCTAGTATCTCCCACCGGTTCCGGATTCAAACCATTGGAAGATGCACTTCGACGGGTCGAAGATGCTCGGGGGCTTGGGAGCCGGCATCATGCTCACCTCGCCCAAGGGAGACCGGCTGGAGTACGTGTTGCAGATCCACTTCAAGGCCTCCAACAACGTAGCCGAATATGAGGCACTGGCGCACGGGCTCCGGCTGGCCAAGGAGATCGGCGTCAACCGGATCCTATGCTTCGGCGATTCGGACTTGGTGGTGCAACAGGTGTCCGGGGAATGGGACGCCAGAGATGCCCACATGGCCCTCTACCGGTTCCACATCCAGAAGCTTAGCTCCTCCTTCGACGAGTGCGAATTTCATCACGTCCCCCGCACCAACAACGAGGCAGCCGACGCGCTCTCCAAGATAGGGTCCACCAGGCAGGCCATCCCACTAGGGGTCTCCCTGGAACATCTGCGCAAGCCATCCATCAACCCGTCGCCGGAATCAGATTCCATCATCTGGGCGGGAAGCGTTCCGGCGGCCGGGGCAGCGGAAGCGGAACCGACAGAACCGCCAAAGAAGAAAACTCGCGCCAACTCCGGCCAGGCGGTGCCCTCCGGCTCGCAGGACCCGGGGGCTGTCGGCTTGCCAAGTGGCTCGGGGGCTGCCGTCCTGGATATCCCACCCGGACGGCCCCCCGACACCCATCAGCCGGAGGACAGGAGCGTCCTCGTCATCCGGGAAGTGCCATCCTAGGCACAATCCTTCATGAACTACATCGCCAACCGCGAACTCCCGGACGACGAGGTGGAGGCCAGGCAAATCCGACGCCGCGCACATACATACACTATCATAAACGGCAAACTATACAAGCATAGTGTATCCGGTATCTTCCGAAGATGTGTCGATGTAGACACAGGCTACCGGCTACTCAAGGACATCCACCAGGGTGAGTGTGGGCACCACGCTTCGTCAAGGGCGATAGTCGCCAAGGCGTTTCGCCATGGTTTCTATTGGCCCACCGCCCTCGAGGATGCCAATCAGCTGGTCCGCGCGTGCAATGGGTGCCAACGCTTCGGGCAGCTCAGGCACATGCCAACCTCGGTGCTCAAGACCATACCGATCACCTGGCCCTTCGCGGTTTGGGGCCTCGACATGGTCGGGGCCTTCAAGCGAGCTCGCGCGGGAGTGACCCACCTGCTGGTAGCGGTGGACAAGTTCACAAACTGGATCGAGGCCAAGCCTATCCGGAAGCTGGATGGAGCGACGGTTGTTACCTTCTTCACCGACATCATCAACCGCTTCGGCTACCCCAATAGCATCATCACCGACAACGGCACGAACTTCGCCAAGGGGGCCTTCGCCCGGTTCTGCAGCAACAAGGGCATTCGGCTAGACCTCGCCTCCGTTGCACATCCACAGTCCAACGGGCAAGTCGAACGAGCAAACGGCTTGGTGCTAGCCGGCATCAAACCACGTCTCATCGGGCCGTTGGAGCGGTCACCCGGATGCTGGATCGAAGAACTTCCGGCTGTGCTGTGGAGCCTCCGCACCACACCGAATAGGTCAACCGGCTACACGCCATTCTTCGTGGTCTACGGATCGGAAGCCGTCCTCTCCGCCGACATCGAATTCGACTGCCCCCGCAAGCTCCTCTACGACGAGCAGGCCAACAAGGAGGCGCGGGAGGACGGGGTGGATCTCCTGGAGGAGGCCCACGAGCTGGCCTTGTCCAGATCCGCCCTGTACCAGCAGCGACTACGCCGCTACCATTCAAGCCAGATTCGCCCAGTCGCATTCTGCGAGGGTGACCTGGTTCTCCGGCTGGTGCAAGACACGAAGGGCATGCACAAGCTATCACCACCCTGGGAGGGCCCCTTCATCATCAGCCGAGCGCTGCCCAACGACTCCTACTACCTCATCGACGCAGAGCAGCCGCGCAAGAACAAGATGGACAAATCGGACGAATTGACCGAACGTCCTTGGAACGCGGCCCTGCTGCGCCCGTTTTACACCTAGTCGCCAGGCAGTGTATGTATCCCGAAAACCTCATGAATAAAAATGCGGACTCCCACGAGAATCTCGGGGGCTCCTTCTAGAAATATGCGTGTACCTGTTCTTCGATTAAAATTTTCCGGCTCCGGCAACCCCTACCCAGGGGCTCGCCGGCTGGCCTGGCCTGTTAAGACCGACAAACCGGCTGAGTAGTGTGCGATGATGTCAGAGGCCCACTCTTCGTCTCAGCTACAGACCGCAACCCGGCTGTCCGGCTAGCAAGAGCAAAAGCCCGAGGCATCCCACACGAAAAACGGGGAAGAGGAGTGATAGATCGGGCGTCCCGGCCCCGCAACTAGCTCAAACCACTCCAGCTGCTAAGCCGCTAGTACCGTGCGTAATGTACTGTCAGCTCCCTTCGATTCCGGCTGCAGACCGCAACCCGTCTGCCCGGCAAGGACGCAGCGAAAACAACAGAACGCACGAGAAGGCGACTAAGTGTCTAGAAAGGAGCAAGCCAGTTTTTGAAAAATAAGCCGTTTTCCGGCTATGATTTGACAAACTAACCTATTAACCTGTGAAGATGTATGTGTATGCATATGTGCGTTCTTGTCCGACTACTTCGAGTCGGCATTCAGGAGAAGGAAAGAAGATTCGAAGTCCTTGCCTTCATCAAGCGCTCCAAATCTCGGGGGCTACACCCACTGGGTGCGCTCGCGCGCCCCCAGTGGAATCTTGTAGCTCCTGACCAGCTAAGGGCGTTTAGCCGGCCGTTCGGAGCCCAGGTGAGGGCAAGGGATGGAGCAAGAAAAGACAAGAAAGATTCGAAGCACCTGGCTACGCCAGCTACTCCGAATCTCGGGGGCTACACCCAGTGGGTGCACTCGCGCGCCCCCACTGGAATGTTAGTTCCCCCGGCTGAAGGCGTCCAGCCGACGAAAGCGGCCGACTGGGACGAGGTCAGTCGGATAAAGTTAGAAGAATGGGGAAGAACAAGGAAGATTCGAAGCACCTGGCTACGCCAGCTACTCTGAATCTCGGGGGCTACACCCAGTGGGTGCGCTGGTGCGCCCCCACTGGAGGTGTAGTTCGTCCAGCTAAAAGTGTGTAGCCAGACTAGGTCAGCCGGGCGAAGTGAGCCGGCAAAGATATCAAAAGAAAATTCAAGACACAAGTTAAGGAAGACTCAAGAATTCAATATTAACAAGCAAAATGGAGACGAAGCTCCCAAGAGTTACCCGGCATCAAAGATAGCCGGTACAGACAGACAAGTTTCACGATAATCTAAGACAAGACAAATACACCTGGCATCCCGGGGCGACAGCTAAATGGCAGGGCCTTTGCCGTGGGGGAGTTCCTGGCCGGCAGAAGCTGGAGGCGGGGGAGGAGCCGCAGTGCTCATTCCGGCTCCGGCGCTGGCAGGCGGCGACACCGAGGACTCCACATCAGGAGTGTCGAGGGACTCCGAGTCGGTGAGCACCTCGTCCGGATCCACGTAGTCGGCGATCTTGATGGCGGACCCGCGAAGCTCCGGATGGGCTTGGCGGATGGCGGCAAGATCAGCTCCGGCGCGGAAGCCCCCATCGATCTTCTCGACGCGAGCATCCTTATACCAGGAAAGCATCAGCGCCAGGGCCATCTCCGCGCCACCCCGCGCCGCCAGGTCCCGCAGCCGGTCCACCGCGGCCGGTACCTCTCCCACCTTCGCCGCCAGCTGCGCCATCGTCTCCGGAACCGGAGCCTCCGGCCACATGAAGGAGAAGATGTCCCGCGCCACCTGACGAAGCTTCGCAGCCTCCTCGCCAAGAAGGACGACGAGCTCCTGAGCCGTCGGCTGCGCTCCCGGCCAGTTCTCCTGCAGCCGGTTGTAGGTCAGTAGGTCTATGCCGGGGTAAATGGCTGTCAGAAAAGAGGAGTCAAATCCGGCTACCGGATCTGGAAAGAAAAGGAGACGAAAAAAAAGAACTCACCTTTGGCAGTGTGGCCGACCTGCATCTGCTCCTCCACCAACGCCTTCTCCTTGACCGCCAGCCGTTTTATCTCTTTCTCTTGGTACTTGTTCTGGGCCTCGAGAAGGGAGAAGGCTTCGGCCCGGCTAGCGAGCGAGGCGTCACGCTCCTTGACAGTGGCCTCCAAGTTGTCTACTCGCGCGTGCCAGTCCTTGTTCTCCAAGCGCAGTGTGAAGTTGGACCTGCTCAGCCGGTCGTTCGCTTTCTTCAAGCGATCGATCTCGCGCTGGGCACACACGAGGACAGCTGCAACGAAGCCGACTATTAAAAAAGAAGAAGAGAGCTAGATAGATGAAGCGAACTTACTCTGGGAGGTCCCGTTGGCGGCAACAAGCTTCTGCTCCAGGGTCCGGTTCCCACCGGTTGTGGCCTCAAGCAGCCGGATCTCCTTCACCGCCAGCTCGAGCGTGGCGGCAAGATCCGACAGCGAGGCGGCGGAGGAGGCGTCGTCGTCCACGGTGTTGACGGCCAAGGACTCCTTCGCCGCGATCACCGCTGTTCGCCACTCCTCCCCGCGCTCCTCGTCGGAGTTGTCATCGCCAACAACGACGAGCTCCTTGCCAGCAGCCCCCCGCGCGCCCACGGAGGAACCTTCCGGCTGGGAGCGATCCTCTTCCGGCTGGGGACCCTTCGGCTGGGAGGGGCAGTCGGCTCAGCTTGAGAAGGAGAAGGAGGCTGCGCCTCAGAGGAAGGGGAGGCGCCGGTTGGATCAGTCGGGGCGCGAGGCGGCGACCCGGCTGGCGTCCGAACCGGGCTCGCGGCGCCGAAAGAAACCAGTGCGCTAAAGGGAAAGAGGAAAAGACAAGAGCAAAACAGGCTAAAGTCAGAAAAGCAAGGACGAGGACAAACAAACAGAAGGCACCGAGGGATGGGGGAGAAAAATGTACCCCGGCATGACCGGGGGCGGCCCTTTCTTCCGGCCAAGATAGCTTGGCGGTAGGGCGCCAGTCCGGCCCCTCTTCAGAGCCGGCTCCTCCGCCGCAGGCCGGCGGGAGCCGGAATGGCTGGAGGTGCTCCCGCCTACCTTGCCGTCCGTCGCGGAGCGCATCACCGGCTCCGCAGTCGGCCCGGCCTCCTCCTCCTCGTGCACCTCCGCATGCGGGTCGGCGACCAGCTCGTCGTTCCGGCTGGGGAAGGCGTCGCCATCCCCATCCGATTCCTCGCCGGATCGCCGAGCGCGCGGCTCGGACAAGTCCGGCGCGAACACCTCGAGGGGAGCCTCGCCCTCTTCGCGAAGGATGCAGGTGAAGATCTGGCGAGTGCAAGAGGTCAACCAGACAGAACAAAGAGATAACACAGAGGGAACAGGCAAAATTTCCGGCTATGAGAACTTACCCGGGGCATGCGGTTCTCCCGGATGTAGGGCGCCAGGCTGAACTTCCAGTTCTCCAGCAGCCGCTCCTTGCTGATCGTCCACAACCACTCCTTCAAGTTGTGGTAGCGGAGATCACGGCGCGATAGCCGGGTCGGGTCTAGCCGGCCAGAGTAGAAGCACATCTTGTGCGCCCGCTGCTGCAGCAGCATCATCAGCCGGGACATCCAGCTGAGAGTGATGTCCCGACCGGTTAACTGGCAGGTGACAAGGGAGCGCATGCGTGCCAGCATCGCATCCGTCTCCGCCTTATCGCCGTAGATCTTCATATCCTAGTGCTGCCGGCTGGACTCGATGTCTTGGAAGGCCGGCAGGTTTATCCGGTCGACGCCGGTGACGTTCTTGACATAAAAATACGACTGCTGCCACAGCCGTACCGTGTCGTGGAGCAAGAACTTCGGGTAGCCGGATTGGGCGCGGGAGTATATGGAGGCGCCGCCGCAGACGACTAGCGGGCCCTTCGTGTACTGCACCTACGGCCAAACTCGGAAGAGCCGGCAGAAGAGCCCGAGATCCGGCTGGATCCCGAGGTAACTCTCGAAGAACGCCATGAAGTGTGCCAGCGTTCCGATGGCGTTGGCGCCGAGGTGGTGGAGGCGGAGGTCGAAGAAGGCCAGAAACGTCAGAAAGAAGGGGTGCAGCGGCAGCACAAACCCGCGCGCCAGGTGCGAGAGGAAGATGACGCGCTCCCCCTCCGCCGGATGCGGCGACACTTCCCCCACCAGCGCCAACCACACCGCCACCTCCTCCGCCGGCGGGAGGACGCGGGTCGCGCGGTACTTTGCGATCTGGTCCTCGGTGACGGAGGAACCGCACCAGGCTCCACAGTCAGCGGCCATTTCCGGCTGAGGAGGAGGAGCGACAACGGAGGAGTGACGGTGGCCCGTAACGTCGACAACGGCGAGCGGGCGGCGCAGAAGGCAAGAGCGCAGGAGCAGCAACACGCGAGAGGGAGAGAAAGATTGTAGCGGGGGAGCGAAGGAAAAGAACTGCCTCCCCCGCGGCGTCCCTTTAAAGGCCCGGAAGGGCAACCGTCGGCAGGGCCACGTGGAGCGCATCCGGGCAACCCACATCCCAACCGCCGCTTAGATCTCGTGTGCCAGGACAGGATGATCAGAAGATCCTGGAGCGAGAACCGAAGAGCTGGACAAGCAGTTCCCCGAGGCGACGTGCGACGGGACATTACGCTGCCCGCCGCAGGGCAATGATGGCGCGTGTGCGCGTGGCCGGCGTTAGCACTGACGTCACGGGTAGCACAACCGCCAGGCTCAGCCGGATGAAAATTCGAAAAGCAAGAAGGAGCGCGCGCACATTTCGCCTAAAGGCGGAATCCACACGCGCTCGGGGGCTAGTGTCAGGGGGATGATCCCCGGGTACCCCACCCGAGTAAGAAACAGAGCAGTCGGATCACGTCCGGCTAACCAGACGCAACCGGACGGGACCGGATGAGCCGGCTACCACCCGGTAGCCGGATCATAAAGAGGCAGCCGGATACGACGATGTAGCCGGATCCAATCAGAGAGACAGGACGACATGTGTATCAGTGCACGGTACGCCCTGTACGATGACAAGACGGGCAACCACCAGCCCATGCCGAAGACTTTGCGTGGCTGACGCTGGAACAGTGGCATGTGCTGGCGACGGGCTCGCATGGCGTCCACTATGCCAGTGACAGCCATACCGCTCATACACCGAAGGGACAAGCCATGCTAGACACTGTAGATGACTAGTTAGCTGGGACCCGCCTGTGGGGCCCTCTAGTCGGACTAGCCAGTGAGACCCTTGCCTCTCTTCCTATATAAGGAGAGGGAGGGCCTCAGTAGAAAGGGTTGGTCTCAGTTCATTTAAAGCAGTAGCTAAAGAATACAACTCGAGGAGCACTTGTAGTTCGGGTATTCCACATAGTCAGATCCGGCAGGAGTAGGGGCTTTACCTCACCACGAGGGCCCCGAACCTGAGTACTTCTTGCGTCCCGCTACGCTCGCTCGTACCCAATCTCGCCTGCGGACGCCGTCGATAGCTTTCCTGCTAGTCCCCACACCTCTATCTAACCTTTTTAGGTACTGCCGTTCCTAATACAACGACAGGAGGTGACTGGACTTTCTCTTGCCGTCATGCTTGTCGATGTAGAAGTGTACCGTGCATGGTCCGGAAAGTTTATCTTCGATGGTGGTCGCGGGTGCTTCATCGCGTGTGCGGCGTTGCCATACTTGCATGGTTTTCCCGGAGTCGCGATATCCGCCGCTGCGGTATCCGCTGTTGCGGTTGTCGTCGCGTCTATCGGTGTAGCCGGCGGTGACCATGTTGACGTCATCACGATCGTCATAGACGCGCATACGACGTTTGCCCCAGCGGTCGCGTCTGAGTTCTGCTTCCTCGTTAGAGTGAGCGCGGTTCTTTAGCGAATCTTCTCCATCAGCCCACCGGTTCGCGATCTCCATCAGGTGGTCGATGGTCTTGGGCTTTGAGCGTCCTAGCTCCTCCCTGAGTTCTATGCGGCGGACACCGTCGTTGAATGCATCAATCCCGCGGTCTTCCGAGATGTTCTCCATGGAGTTCTTGATGATGGACCACCTTTGGATGTAAGAGCGCAGCGATTCGCTAGATTTTTGCTGGTAGCATCTCAGTACTTCGATTGAAGCGGGGCGTTTGTATGTGCCCTTGAAGTTGCGCACGAAGCTGTAGACCAGCTCATCCCAGCTACGAATGGATCCACGCGGGAGGTTATTGAGCCATGCCCGGGCGGCGCCTTGCAGCTGTAGCTGCAAGCATTGCATGGCGGTACTTCAACTGCCCCCGTGCAGCCTGACTAAGGAGATGTGATCTTCCAGCCAGATCATGGGGTCCTATAGACCATCAAATTTCGGGTTCTCTGATGGGAGTTTGAACCCTTTAGGCATTCGCTTCTGCCTGATGGATCTACTGAAGCATCTGGCACCGCAGAGCTCTCCATCTTCTTCTTTCGAATCAGTCGACCGAGCACGTCGTGCCCTTGACTTGTCGATCTTGTGCTGCATGAGCTCATCGCGTGCATCGTAGTCGCGATCGTGCCGTCGTGAATGGCGGCGTCGAGACAGGTCGTGACTGTCGTTGCTTGACGAGGACGAGGAATAGCGTTTTGCTAACGCCTTGCGCTTTTTTGGGTCTGGTACTGGTTCTTTGTCGAGGGCGGCCTCGATTAGTCCAAGGCCCGCGATCGTAGATTGGTGCATGGCCGTCCGGGGATCTCCTGCCGGTGGCTGGTTATTGAGAAGGTACATGGTGGCCGCCGTCACCGCGGCCTGCGGCGTTCTGGGAACCACGTTGCCTCTCGTGTCGACTGTCATGGAGCCGAAGTCGAGGATTTTCACGGCGTCTATGCGTTCTTGTTCGGTGAGGTGAGCCATCTGCGATTGCCTCTTCTTGGCGAGGTGTTCGTTGCCTCTTGAGCAGGATCCTCCATAGGAAGAGAGCCCAGCACGACGAAGGCTTGACTCGTCTGCCACCTTTTTACGCGTCTCAAGTTCCGTGATTGCTTGTTTCTGGCGCTTGAATTCCTCCTTTAGGAGCCAGTGGTAGCCCATCACTAGTTCTTGCAGGGACCCGAAGGGTAGAGGTGTACCTCGTAGGGCTTCGCGGCAGCGTTCCCACTCTTGCTCGTTGAGCCTGATCACGACGCGTTCACCGGTTTGCTCGTTGATTATGGTGGGGGGTTCGACTGCTCCTCCATTGCCACCGTTGCCGCCATTGGCGGCGTTGGGCAGGTCGGTGCTGTTGCCACGGTTGGCGGAGGTGTCGCCCGCGTTGATGACGACGCACATGAAGTGATTTGGGAAGCTGTTGCTTCCACAACTTTCAGATCCAGAACCGTAGGTTCCCTCTTCAGTGGCCAGATCGCTTAGATCGGAGTCGCGACTGCTGTCGCTTACCATGTTCCCGATCGCCGCTGGAGCAATGAGCTCGCTGAGGGTACCGATCGATGGAGGGAACCATGAGGCCGGGGCAATCGCCGGTGTTGTTGGCTGATCAGGCATGCGAAGTGTGCCCATCTGACCAACTTGGAAGCGGAAGCTCCCAATCGCCAGGCTGATTCCGTCGCCCACGGACTCGAAGGCCGGGCGAGTAGCCGGCGTGTGGACGGTGAAGTCGAAGGCGCCGAAGAGATGGAGAATCTCCGTTGTTGCAGAGTTGTAGATCGTGTTTGATGGGGCCAAAGAAGCTGCAACATCAGCACTCCCGGTTCCCACAGACGGCGCCAATTGACGAGGGTTTAACTCGTCAATGCCCATTGTTATGGACTTGGGTTTTGGAGAAGGAGGGAGCGCTGGAGACATCTATCAGCTAGCAAACAAGCACACAGGGGACAAAGGATTTACCCAGGTTCAGGCCTCGTAGAGGTCCCTACTCCTGCTTGTCTGCTCGTGGAATTATCAAGGGAGTCAAAAGTTACAATGGTGCGCAGACGAAATCTGGCGAGGGTTGTGGAAAACTAGGGTTGCGTGTGTCCTCCTCGCCACCCCCTCCTAGCCTTTATATAGATAGGCTAGGTCTCAGGTAGCAGGTCGAGTCGGTTACAAGTTAGGGTTTTCCCCTTCAAACTTTCTATCTTTAGCTTCTTCTTGTCCTTCAAGCAATCGAGAGTCCGTAGGTTACTCGAGTCCCTCCATCCGGGCCTTGGCGACACCGTGGGCATGTATGTATTTGGACCGTATATACCAAGCTCGAGTACCCGCAGGGTATACCCATGTCAGCATCATAAAAGTCATAAATTCCTTTAGCATAGGAAGATATGGTATCATTATCATTATACTCACATTGAAAAGGGAGGTGTTTATACCTCTTTCTGCAACAAGACTCATCACAGCAATAAGTAATATTATAAGTAGAGCACACGTTTCTAGCAATGGTATACAATCTATCAATTTGTTCCCATAAGTGTTTCCCTTTTTGTGACAAGCGGTGTTCCTTATAATAATATTTTTGATCTTCCGTGAACCCACCTTGCCAATAAGCTTCAGTTTCAAAGAAACCAACCATTGACAACAAGCATGATAAGGCAAGACAATAACAGACCAACGAAAATAACAACTAGAGTAGGAACTAATTTTTTTGTATTTTTGATAAAGAAACAAGCAAACAAGGAGAAAATAAACTTAGCTTGAACAATAGTGAATCCAAGTGGACTTGATAAATAAAGCTATGCTCCCCGGCAATGGCGGCAGAAAATAGTCTTGATGACCCACAAGTATAGGGGGTGTATCGCAGTATTTTCGAGGGAAGTGAAACCCAATTTATTGATTCGACACAAGGGGAGCCAAAAAATATTTATCAGCCTTAAAACTGAGTTGTCAATTTAGCTGCACCTGGAAACAATCTTGCTCACAACAGTTTATCAGTAGCAACAGTTTTGTAGTAGGAATAGTAAAGTAACAGCAGTAGTAAAGCAAAGACAGTAGTAACAAAAGCAGTAAACAGTGGGATTCGAGTGCGGTAGGCATAGGGATGGATGGACGGACGTTGCATGGACAAGACAATTCACATAGCAATCAAAACTTAGGGAATTGCAGATAAATAAGATAAAGCATCCAAGTACTAGACAATCCTAGGCATGTGTTCCATATATAGTCATACGTGCTCGCAATGAGAACTTGCACAACATCTTTTGTCCTGCCAACCCGTTTGCAGCGGGGCCTCTAGGGAACTACTGGCAATTAAGGTGCTCCTTTTAATAGAGCACCGGAGCAAAGCATTAACACTCCGTGAACACATGTGATCCTCACATCAAAGCCTTTCCCTTCTGGTTATCCCGATTTGTGTCACTTCGGGGCCATAGGTTCCGGACAACGACGTGTGTATACAACTTGTAGATAAGACCCAAAACAATACTATCATAATGAATCAATAATAAGTTCAGATCTGAAATCATGGCACTCGGGCCCTAGTGACAAGAATTAAGCACAACAAGTCGCAACAAAGTCATAAAGCACTAATAGAAGATACTAGGCACCATTCCCTAACAATCTGATGCCATTACATGAACGATCTCATCCAATCCCTACCATCCCCATAGCCTACAGCAAGGGATTACTCACTCATAGATGGGGGAAACATGGATGGTCGATGGAGAAGCAATGGTGATGATGATGGCGATGATCTCCTCCCATTCCCCGTCCCGGCAGGGTGCCAGAACGGAGTTTCTGGTGCTGTTTCGTGGAATCTGGTGGTGGCGGCGGAGCGGAAATCCTTCTGGAAAAACATCAACCCCCCCAGGTTTTTTAGGTCAGAAGGCTTCTTATAGGTGAAGAGGGAGACCGAGGGGGTGCCTGGGGCCACCACACCATGCCCTGGCACGGCCAGGCCCAGCCCGCGCCTAGGAGGGTGTGGCCAGCCCCTGGCCCTCCTCCTTCTCGTATTTTGGCTCCTAGAGTCTTCTGGAAAAATAGGCACTTTGGCTTTTGTCCCGTCCAATTCGGAGAATATTCATTTTTTGACTTTCCTGGAACCAAAAACAGCAGAAAACAGACAGCTGGCACAGTGGCTCTTGTTAATAGGTTAGTCCAAGAAATCATATGAAAAGTACTCCAAAGTGTGGACAAAACACAAGAAAGTGGATGAAACCAAGCATGGAACATCAAAAATTATAGATACATTTGCAATGTATCACCGCGCAGTCCTTCTAACCCTGGAAGGTTCTGTCACCACTCCAATGCTTGCAATGGTAGTTCCGGTGTGCGGATGTTGGCCTTGCTCCTCTTCATCTTCACTTTTGATCTCCTTCTCCTTCCCGGGGTCTTGGAGGTCTTCCTCCATAAGCTCCTTCCCTTTATCCTTGGCGGACACCATTGTGCTTCTAAACCTTCAAAGAGTATGTCCTGGCAGAAACAGATCGAAACAAAAACACGACGAAAACACGATATAAGAACCTCGGGGGATCTAGGGGGTTATATATGACGAAATTTCATATCAAAAGGAAGGTACTGGGAGAAAACGAGTCGGAGGCGGAGTCCGGGATGGACTCACCACCTGGTGGCACGACCAGGGGTGGGCCCGCACCACAGGGTGGTGTGAGCCACCCTGGCTCCGTTTCCGTCCCTTTTTCGCTTCTTAGCTTTCCTTATTGACTGAAAACTGCAAAAAATATAGTTAGATAGTATTTTCGCTGAACTTTTCTTACCAGAACTGTTACCTATTTGAAAACGGACTCAGCAAGTCTCTGAATTTGGTATCTAGTAGATTCTTTCGGAGTCACCACTTGAATAACATCAATATCTTCATCTTCATACATTTATTACTTGAGTCATAAAACCCTTCTCTTCCTTATTACACCATTGTCTCCACTACCTGGAAATTTCTTCACACAAAACTTCACACAGTTCTCATTAGAAACATTAGTATAAGTGAAGTGATAAAACCTTTTGAGTCAAACTTCAACTGAAAACCATCAAAACATAATCTACTATAGCAACTCCTTCTGAAAACCCAAAAAGGATTCAAAAAGGAAATCGAATAAAGAAGCAAATGCAAGAGTGACAAAATCTGTCAAAACAGACCAGCAGGTAAAGATCAATTTTTTCGAAAATCTTATGTTGCTCAAATCAAAAAGTGCAAAACTAATGAAAGTTAAATAACAACCTGCGGCAGAAGCACAAAAAATGAAAGCTCAATCCTATATACATAGATCTCTCACGAATTTTTACGGTGAAGCACAAAAATCTGTTTCGGGACAGCAACTTCCCCAAATCTTACTTCTCTCTCATTAGAGGTTGATCTTGACACAAAAACCAAACAGAACGGATAAGGAGCGGTTATTACCAAAGTAATAACTTCCAAGACTCAAAGAAACGAAAACAAACTGAAAGCAAAAACAAATTGGGTTGTCTCCCATAAAGCTCTTTCTTTATAATTGTGAAGATGCTCACTCAAGAATATGAATTGAAGTGAAAGAGAGCATTAAGAAGCAAAAACACACACACACACACACATTTAAGTCTAACCCACTTCCTATGCAAGGGAATTTTGTAAACAAACAAGTTGTTGAAGCTAGAGACTACTTGCATAAGAAGGCAAAAGAAGTGCAATATAAAAACTTTTAGTATAAAACAAGGAAACTTGATATTATTGAGATGCATAAGAACACTTTTCCCTCTCTCATAGTAACTTTCAGTATCATGCATAAACTTAACATTATAGCTATCACAAGGACCATCATAGCAATGATCACTTATTCTAACAGAAAACAAAGGAATACTAGCTCTCATAACACTACTATGTGAAACAATATTAGAGGTATCCTTGCAAAGGAGAGTGTGTCCCTCTTTTTCATACTTAGTGACAAAGTCTTTCACATTTGCTATTATAGGTTCATCGACCATTTGTTTATCAGGTTCAACAACTTTTCTTGTACTTTCATTAACCATACTAGCTATCATAGAATGTTCCTTTACCTTAACTGGGAAAGGGATTTTCTCAATATAAGGTTTAGGTAAAACATGATTAGCAGTATAAACTTCAGTATTTCTTTTAGGAACACTCTTAGCAACATCTTTATAAGGTTCATGATACTTATTCCACTTATTTTTAGGCACTTCAATATAGGAAGAAAAAGCCTTAAAATAAGAAGCAATAGCTTGAGAGTCTAGACCATAAGTATTTTTAATATTTTGAAAGTCATCAGTTCCCATAAAAGATTCAATGCATTCATAATCATAATTTATACCTGACTTTCTACCTTTGTCATTATCCCAAGCTTCAGCATTATCTTGAATATGGTCCAGAAGATCCCATTTAGCTTCTTCTTTCATGCGAGTGAATGATCCAGCACAAGAAGCATCCAATAAATCTTTATCATGTAGAGGGAGCGTTGCATAGAAGTTATTGATAATAATATTGTTGGGGAGCTCATGAATGGGACATTTGAGCATTAGTAACTTCAATCTCCCCCAAGCTTGAGCTGTACTCTCTCCATCAAGAGGCCAAACGTTGTATATTTGATTTTGATCTTTATGAATCTCACTAGGAGGATAAAACTTTGAATAAAAGAGAGGTACTATTTCCTCCCATTCCAGAGCTTGACCATTCTTCAGCAGCTTATACCATTCCTCATCTCTTCTTTTCAGTGATAATGAGAATAACTTCTTCTTAACTTGATCTGTAGTAATACCTGCACACTTGAACAACCCGCATAATTCGTGTATAAAGAGTAAATGATCACCGGGATGGACAGTTCCATCCCCAACATAGTAGTTATCCATAACACGATCAATAATTCTTGTAGGTATTTTGAAAACATCATTCTCAGCAGGTGGTGGCTTATCTACTACCTTAGCAGTGGTAGTAGCATTACCAAATAAGAAACTCAGCGAATTATCCATAACGAAAATAAAGCAACTAACAGAAGTAAACAATACTCACAGTAGAAGTTTCCTTTACCAGTTCCACTCTCCAATAGCACTTCACTCCCCGGCAACAGCGCCAGAAAATAGTCTTGATGACCCACAAGTATAGGGGGTGTATCGCAGTATTTTCGATAAGTAAGAGTGTCGAACCAAACGAGGAGCAGAAGGTGCTGGCTAGTGGTATGGATCAAGAATTCTCTGCAAATACTTAGCAAACAGATTATTAGGGGTTTTCGATAAAGCAAGTAAACAAAGTACGAGTAAATAAAAGACAGTAGGAATAAATGCAGCAAGTGGCCCAATCCTTTATGCAGCAAAGGACAAGCTGGTTCTATTACTTAAGATGACCAAACATTCTCGAGGACATAGGGAAGACTGTCAAGTGCTTTCGCTTCATGTAGTTGATTAATCTTCTCTAGCTTGCTAAGTGTTGTGTGGGTGAACCTGTGCTAATGTACCGCCCCATCCAAGACTAATACATACTTGTGATTATACCCCTTGCAAACATCTGTAAGTACAAGAAAGTAATTAAGGTAGAGACCTAACCACATCTTTAAACTCTAAGACCCTTACATCCCTTGTGCAATGGTTTCCTAACGGGGGTTCAGGTTTCTATCACTCCGACAACCCCTACGATTAGTAGCCAAATACACAATGCATTCCCCTAGGCCCATATAAGTGAAGTGTCATGTAGTCGACGTTCACATGACACCACTAGAAGAAGTACACCACAACTTAAATAACAATCTAGTGAATCTTTCTCAACACAACTCCACTACTAACAACATGACTTCTCCCATGTCCTCAAGAACAAAACGAACTACTCACAAGAAATCATATGGATCATGATCAGAGATGGAATAATGATGTATAACAATCTGAACATAAACAATAATTCAATGGTTCACTCAATAGCATCAACTACAAAGAGTAATCAACACCGGGAAAGTTTCCTCTATGAACTAATGCAAGACTCAACCCAATTGTTACAACAATATGGAGATGGTGATGAGGGTGCTGATGGTGATGATGGTGGTGGTGATGATGATGATGATCCCGATGAAGTCTAGCTTGATGGTGGTGTTGATGGCGACGATCTCCCCTCTTCGGGAAGGAATTCCCCCAGCAGAAATCTGTCTGCCAGAGAGATCTTTCTCTCTTGGTGTTTTCCGTCCCGCAGAGGTGGCGGAATCTTTCTGTGGTTGCTCCACGAGTCTTAGGGTTTCGGGAGGATGATATATGCCAGAGATGAGAGGCTGGAGTGGGCCAGGGTGGCCACACCACCTCCTGGCGCGGCCTAGGGCTGCCCGCGCCAGGGGGTGGTGTGGGCCCCCTGTGGCCCATCTCCACTCCATCTTTTGGCATCCTTAGTCTTCTAGAAAATAGGATTTTCCGTATATTTTCCCAGATTTTCTGATCTTCGCGAATTTTGCCGCCAAACAGCACCTTTTCATTAGAATCCTGACTGCAGCGGTCCATGCTCCGAAAGTCATCAACCATGCAAAAACAGATGAAATAACATAAGTATCACCTCTCAATACGGAATATATCAATGAATAATAGTGAATTAAGACATAGAATAGTGATGCAAAATGGATGTATCAGTTACTTTGCTATTCCTACTACAAAACTATTGCTACTGATAAACTGCCGTGAGCAAGATTGTTTCCAGGTGCAGCTGAATTGACAACTCAGTTGTTAAGGCTTATAAATATTCTTTGGCTCCCCTTGTGTCGAATCAATAAATTGGGTTTCACTTCCCTCGAAAATACTGCGATACACCCCCTATACTTGTGGGTCATCAAGACTATTTTCTGGCACCGTTGTCGGCGAGCATAGCTTTATTTATCAAGTCCACTTGGAATCACTATTGTTCAAGCTTAGTTTATTTCCACCTTGTTTGCTTGTTTCTTTATCAAAAATACAAAAAAATTAGTTCCTACTCTAGTTGTTATTTTCGTTGGTCTGTTATTGTCTTGCTTTATTATGCTTTCTATCAATGGTTGGTTTCTTTGAAACTGAATCTTATTGTCAAGGTGGGTTCACAGAAGAACAAAAATATTATTATAAGGAACGCCGCTTGTCACAAAAAGGGAAACACTTATGGGAACAAATTGATACATTGTATTCCATTGCTATAAACGTGTGCTCTACTTATAATGTTACTTATTGCTTTGATAAATCTTGTTGATGTAAGAGGTATAAACACCTCCCTTTTCAATGTGAGTATAATGATAATGTTACCATATCTTATGTTAAAGGAAATTATGACTTTTATAATGTGGAAACAAATTGAAGAATTTATTGCTTGGAAGGGTGCATTTGAACTTGCTAGTTTGCTTGAAAATATTGATGATTCATCTTATAAATATGACTTTATGATATACTTAAATTTTGCTTTGATAATTACAAGGAAGAAAATGGTTATATTCTTGAATATATTAATAGATCCTTTCCACAAATGGAAGAGACTAATGCCTTGCAGGATCTTATGGAAGAAGAAATTGATGAACCTAAAAGCTCATTAGATGAAAAAGAGGAGGAGAGTGATGAACAAAAGGAGGAAGAATGGATTAGCTACCCATGCCTACCTTCTAATGAGAGTAACTCTTTATCCCTTACATTATTTGATTGTCCCCCATGCTTACAAAAGGAGGATGAATGTTATGCTCATGTTATCTGTGATAATCCTTTATTTGTGCCTAACTTCGAGATGCATGGTACTAAAGAGTTTTTCTTAGAAATTGTTTATGATAAAGCTCTAAACGATGGTCCTATATTGAATGATCAGTCATCTTGTTATAGAATTGTTAAAAGTGGGTTTGAAGGTTTTAATCCCACTATTTTTGAGCTTGATAAAAATTATGTTTTTATAGAACATGAAAAGCATGCTTTATGTGATAGTTATATTGTTGAGTTTATTCATGAGGCTACTGAAAATTATTATGAGAGAGGAAAATATGGTTGTAGAAGTTTTCATGGTATTGAAACACCTCTCTATGTGCTGAAAGTTTTGAAGTTACTCTTGTTTTATCTTCCTATGCCTGTCACTTTGTTCTTTGCGAATTTATTTGCATACAAGATTCCTATGCATAGGAAGTGGGTTAGACTTAAATGTGTTTTGAATTTGCTTCTTGATGCTCTCTTTTACTTTAATTCATATTTCTTATGTGAGCATCCTCTCAAACTATCATGCCTAACTTAAAGGCGTTAAAGAAAAGTACTATTGGGAGATAACCCAAAAGTTTTAGATGAGTCATGGAAGTTATTACTTCAGTAATAACCGCTCCTTATCCTTTTTATTTGCTTTTTGTGCCAAGAGTAACCTCTAATGAGAGAGAAGTAATGGTCGGGAAAGTTGCTGTCCCGAAACAGATTTCTGTCCTTTTGAGGCGTGATTTTTTGTGCTTCTGCCCCAGGTTGTTATCTAACTTTTGTTAGTTCAACACTTTTTGATTTGAGCAACATAAGGTCTTCGAAAAAATTCGTCTTTACCTGCTGGTCTGTTTTGACAGATTTCTGCCTTTATTTGCATTTGCTTCTTGTTGGTTCCTTTTTTAGTTTTTTTGGGGAATTGAGCTTTTTGAGGGAATTGCTATAGTAGCTTGTGTTTTAATGGAAGTTTTATTGGTGTTGGAACTGAACCTAAAGACTTATTATCTTGAGTGCACTAATGTTGCTAATAAAGATTGTGTGAAGTTTTGTATGAAGGAAAAATTTCAGGTGTATGGACGGAATGAGTAATGAGATGAAGGATGGACTAAAGCTCAAGCTTGGGGATGACACGCGTGTCACCCCAAGAAATATCCAAGAAGTACAAGCGTCAAAGCTTGGGGATGCCCAAGGCATCCCCCTCTTCATCAATAAAAATCCCAAGTTTCTTCCAAACGCTTCATTTTTATTGTTTCATGCACAGTTATGTTGTTCTTGGAGCGTCTTCTTTTTCATTTTCATTTTGGTTTTTCGTTTGCTTAGTTTGCTGAATAAATTGGTTGAACCCCCTCTTTCATACGTTGGTTTTCAAATAGTTTGGTTTGGATTGGAAAAGAGTAGGAAAGTTCATGCTTAAGTAGTAAAGAGAGCTTGTTTTTGACTGTGGCCTATGCTTTCTCATGCCATGCTTGATATTGTTTTGGCTTTATGCTTAGTATTCTTTGCTTTAGCATGACATGTTATAAACAATTGAGTTTGCTTAATGTGATTTGGATGAATCATGCGTTGTTTTAGCATATTAAAGCATAGTATTGTGGTATTCTCCTTTGATGTTTTGTTTGGGTTAACTTGGCACATGCTCACACCATGTTATGACTATCCCAAGTCACCATAGCCTTTATGATCCTTTAGTTTTCAACTTGTAGTATCACTTTATGCTTTGATTATTGATGTTATGTCGCTCTGCATGATTATGGACATTATTGCTCTCTCGTTTGTCGCTCCCTTTCTATTGCTAGCCTTCACTTATGCTGAGTATAACCTTTACTCGTGCATCCAAATCCCCAAAACCAATATTGCCAAAAGTGTCCACCATACCTACCTATTAGCATCATTTGCTATTCCGTGCATATTAAGTATGCCTTGTTTTCTTCCGAATAAAATGTTTGCTTGTTATGAGAAAGTTAGTTAGTAAAGCTTTCACGAACTTGATGGCACACTTTATTTTCTTGCACTTAATAAACCTGAACCATTGTGTCCTTCTTTGTTGCGTATATGCTTGCGCTTTATAAGTTGAAGTTAGCAGAACCATGCATCATGGGGAACGCTTTCAACATTGCACTGGTACTTTGTACCTCGTTGATATCATGTTCTTTTGCTTATGGATTCCGACGGTGTGAAATAAAAGTGGAACTTGTAAGATCATGGAGTTTGTATGTATGTTAGAGAAACGCCAGGGCCACTAGCCTAAGCCATGCCTAATCACGGTGGAAACTTGCATCATAACCATAATGAGCATTCTATGAAGCATCCTCAATAAAAATCTATGCACATAGTAAATAAAAAGATCGCTGAGATTCTCATTGTCTGCTTGCCTTGTCATTTTGATTATGGGATAGCTCCTGTATCATGTGCATGGGGTACCCTGTTGGCGGTTCTCTATGATACGTATATACTTACAATGACAAGAGCTTACTCGTGACTGAAGTTGAGTAGCATGAGGATCGGTCTTCGTAAGTAAGGGGCATGAGACTTTGATTTATAACTTGTCAAGCATATCCTCTTAGTTGTGTCACTTTAACCTTAACCACTTAAATATGCTTATGATAGGGGGAATGAGAGCGCAAAGCTAACGAGTACCATACTTTCAGCATTTGGAAGCCTTTCAAAGTTTTCAAAACCTGTTCATTTCCTTGTTGAGTCTCCACACATTCTATGAGCACTTTCTTGAGAGCATAGTGACCATTCTTAGTTCTATGTGAATTGTCCCAAGACTTGTTGATTGATGCATAGCTTTGATATTGCTTGTTTTAAACTATTTGTATCTAGTCACTCTTATGAACTTTGAAGGTGTCCTATGCATTTATGTTTGCTACTCTATGAGGGACAAGCTGAATACCACTATGCTATGTTTTCTTTATGTGAAACAAACAAACGTCTTGCAAAGCATTGTTATTCATGAATCTTTTGTTTGTGCCTTTTCATGTTGCAACATAGTTTATTTGTCTTATTGCTAGAACTTTGCCTTTCATCTTATGATTGAAGTACTATGATCCCAGCTTTGAATGTTTTACAAATACTTTGATCAAGTTTATGATGGTGCATGTCACCTCAAAAATTATTCTTTCTTTTTATCACTTACTTACTCGAGGACGAGCAGGAGTTAAGCTTGGGGATGTTGATACATTGCAAATGTATCTATAATTTTTGATGTTACATGCTTGGTTTTATCTACTTTCTTGTGTTTTGTTCACACTTTGGAGTACTTTGCATATGATTTCTTGGACTAACCTATTAACAAGAGCCACAGTGCCAGCTGCCTATTTTCTGCTGTTTTTTGGTTCCAAGAAAGTCAGAAAATGAATATTCTCAGAATTGGACGGGACAAAAGCCAAAAATCCTATTTCACCAGAAGACTCCTGGAGCCAGAATATGAGACGGAGTGGGGCTGGGGCCCAGCCACACCACCTAGCCGCGCGGGCTAGGCCTGGCCGCGCCAGGGGGTGGTCTGGCCGCCCTAGACACCCCCTCGGTCTCCCTCTTCACCTATAAGAAGCCTTCTGACCTAAAAACTCAGGGGGGGTCGACGTTTTTCCAGAAGGAGTTCCGCTCCGCCGCCACCACCAGATTACACGGAACAGCACCAGAAACTCTGTTCTGGCACCCTGCTAGGACGGGGAATTGGAGGAGATCATCGCCATCATCATCACCATCGCTTCTCCATCGACCATCCATGTTTCCCCCATCTATGAGTGAGTAATCCCCCGCTATAGGCTATGGGGATGGTAGGGATTGGATGAGATCGTTCCTGTAATGGCATCAGATTGTTAGGGCATGGTGCCTAGTATCTTTTATTAGTGCTTTATGACTTTTTTGCGACTTGTTGTGCTTAATGCTTGTCACTAGGGCCCGAGTGCCATGATTTCAGATCTGAACATGTTATTGATTCATTATGATAGTGTTGTTTTTGGTCTTACCTGCAAGCTGTATACACATGTTGTTGTCCGGAACCAATGGCCCCGAAGTGACATAAATCGGGATAACCGGAGGGAATGGCTTTGATGTGAGGATCACATGTGTTCACGGAGTGTTAATGCTTTGCTCCGGTGCTCTATTAAAATGAGCACCTTAATTGCCAGTAGTTCCCTTGAGGCCCCGCTGCAAACGGGCTGACAGGAGAAAAGATGTTGTGCAAGTTCTCATTGCGAGCACGTATGACTATATATGGAACACATGCCTAGGATTATCTAGTACTTGGATGCTTTATCTTATTTATCTGCAATTGCCCTATGTTCTGATTGCTATATGAATTGTCTTGTCCATGCAACGCCCGTCCATCCATCCCTATGCCTACCGCACTCGAATCCCACTATTTACTGCTATTGTTAATGTTGTCTTTACTTTACTACTGTTGTTACTTTGCTATTCCTACTACAAAACTGTTGCTACTGATAAACTGCTGTGAGCAAGATTGTTTCCAGGTGCAGCTGAATTGACAACTCAGTTGTTAAGGCTTATAAATATTCTTTGGCTCCCCTTGTGTCGAATCAATAAATTGGGTTTCACTTCCCTCGAAAATACTGCGATACACCCCCTATACTTGTGGGTCATCAGCCGCCTTCACTCGTCACCGCTCTTCAGAATATTTGGCGACTGTCTCTATCAGCTGAGGACCATACTTACCACAACTACTAGCGAAGGGAGCAAATACTACCTGCTGGCCCTCAGCGTCAATAGGCATCGCCTCAGAGATCGCAGCAGGATCCAACTCCACGCCATGGGCTTGCGCCATCATGAGTGCCATGGTGGCGCCGATGGAGCGCTGGGAGTTCTTGAATTCCATAGGGATACCTCTAGAGAGAGATTCCACCAGGTCTTCAAGATTGTCAATTAAGCCCGCCTTAGGAGTAAGGTTCTCCCGAAGGCGGCTCAGCACACCCTTGGCCTTCACCACCGCGGTCTTCGACTGCAGCCACAACACCAGCAAGGGCATCCTCCAGCAAGGCCTGGGCATCAAAGTCGAGACTAGCGGCATCTGAAGGACGCAAGGCATCAACAAAAGGAAAGGAAGACCAAGGTAAGCAAAACGCAAAGGAAAGCAGTGCAAATACCTGAGAGCTCCTTGGAAGTCGAGAAGAGCTGTTCCGAGAACACACTCTCCCTCTCATCAGAAGAAGCATGTAGTTCTCCCTCACGTTTCTTCACCACTACTGCCAGCCCCTTCTCGAGGCACGTGGCATGGCAGAGAAGCTCGTTATGCTCCCCTACAAAAAATATAGAGCCAGGTATTACTACATATCAAGTTAAGAAGAAGTTATTCTCATTATCACTGAAAGGAAGAGCTGAGAACTGGTATAAGCTGCTAAAGAATGGTCAAGCTCTTGAATGGGAAGAAATAGTACCTCTCTTTTATTCAACATTTTATCCTCCTAGTGAGATTAATGAAGATCGGAATCAAATATACAACTTTTGGCCTCTTGATGGAGAGAGTACAACTCAAGCTTGGGGGAGATTGAAGTTGCTAATGCTCAAATGTCCCATTCATGAGCTCCCCCACAATATTATTATCAATAAATTTTATGTAAGGCTTTCTCTTCATGATAAGGATTTATTGGATGCCTCTTGTGCTGGATCATTCACTTGCATGGAAGAAGAAGCTAAATGGGATCTTCAGGACTGTATTCAAGATAATGCTGAAGCATGGGAGAATGACAAAGGAAGAAAGTCAGGTATAAATTATGATTATGAATGCATTTAACCTTTTATGGGAACTGATGATTTTCAAAATATTAGTAATGCTTATGGTCTTGATTCTCAAGCTATTGCAACTTATTTTAAGGCTTTTGCTTCCTATATTGAAGTGCCTAAAAAGAAGTGGAATAAGTATCATGAACCATATAAATATGTTGCTAAGAGTGTTCCTGCAAGAAATACTGAAGTTTATACTGCTAATCATGTTTTACCTGAACCTTAGATTGAGAAAATTCCTTTCCCAGTTAAGATAAAGGAACATTCTATGATAACTAGTATGGTTAATGAAAGTACAAATAAAGTTGTTGAACCTGATAAACAAATGGATGATGAACCTATAATAGCAAATGTGAAAGACTTTGTCACTAAATATGAAGAATATGGACGCACAATCCTTTGTAAGGATATCCCTAACATTGTTTCACAAAGTAGTGTTATGAGAGCTAGTGTCCCTGTGTTTTCTGTTAGGATAAGTGATCATGGCTACAATGGTGCTTGTGATAGCTATATCATTAAATTTATGCATGATACTTAAAGTTATTATGAGAGAGGGAATACTATTCTTATGCATCTCAATAATATCAAGTTTCCTCATTTTATGCTGAAAGTTTTTATGTTGCACTTCTTTTGCCTTCCTATGCTAGTAGCCTCTGGTTTCAACAACTTGTTTGTTTACAAAATTCCCTTGCATAGGAAGTGGGTTAGACTTAAACATGTATATTTTTGCTTCTTAATGCTCTGTTTCACTTCAATTGATATCTTATGTGAGCTTCATTGAAATTGTCATGCCCATCTTAATGGCTATAAAGAAAGAGCTTTTTGGGAGACAACCCAATATAGTCTTGCTTTCAGTTTGTTTTTGTTTCTTTGAGTATTGGAAGTTATTGTTTCGGCAATAACCTCTCCTTATCCATTTTGTTTGGTTTTTGTGTCAAGATCAACCTCTAATGAGAGAGAAGTAAGATTTGGGGAAGTTGCTGTCCCAAAACAGATTTTTGTGCTTCACCGTAAAAATTCATGAGAGATCTCTGTATGTCGGATTGAGCTGTAATTTTTTGTGCTTCTGCCCCAGGTTATTATTTAACTTTAGTTAGTTTTGCACTTTTTGATTTGAGCAACATAAGATTTTCGAAAAAATTGATCTTTACCTGCTGGTCTGTTTTGGCAGATTTTGCCACTCTTGCATTTGCTTCTTAAGTCGATTTCCTTTTTGAATTATTTTTGGATTTTTGGAAGGAGTTGCTACAGTAGCTTGTGATTTGATGGATTTCAGTTGAAATTGGACTTAAAAGGTTTGTTATCTTGCTTACACTAATGATTGCTAATGAGAATTGTGCAAAGTTTTGTGTGAAAGAAATTTCCAGGTTATTGGAGAAAATGGTGTAATAAGAAAGTGAAAGGTTTCATGAATCGAGCAATGTGAGTATGAAGATGAAGATATTGATGTTGTTCAAGTGGTAACTCCGGAAAAATTTATCAAAGACCAAATTCAGAAACCTGTAGAGTCTGTTTTCGAATAGGTAACAGATCTGGTAAGAAAAGTTCCGCGAAAATTTTATCCAGTTATACTTTTGCAGTTTTTATCCAACAAGGAAAGCTACGAAGCGAAAGGGGGACAGAAACGGAGCCAGGGTGGCTCACACCACCCCCTGGCGTGGCCCCCCTGGCCATGCCAGCAGGTGGTGTGGCCACCTCGGCCTCCGTCTCCGACTCGTTTTCTCCCAGTACCTTCCTTTTATGGTAAAACTTCGAATATATAATCTCCCGGATCCCCCGAGGTTCGTATATCATGCTCTCATCATGTTTTCGTTTCGATTTGTTTCTGTCAGGAACTATTCTTGAAAGTTAGAAGCACAATGGTGTCCGCCAAGGATAAAGGAAAGGAGCCTATGGAGGAAGATCCCCAAGACCCCGGGCAGGAGGAGGAGATCAAGAGTGAAGATGAAGAGGAGGCAAAGCAAATCCAACATCCGCACACTGGCACTACCATTGCAAGCATTGGAGTGTTGGCAAGATCTGCCAGCGTTAGGAGGATTACACGGATGTCAACTGGAGGGAAACCTCCGTGTCACTGTTTGGCTCCACGGTCACTTCCTCCATGCACCAAGAATCCTTTCCATACCCTTATCCATGAGCATCAATACCAGAATATGCCCAAGGAGAAACTACCCTCCAATTGGGATTTGCCTCATTCTAGCCATGCAGGAAAAGAAGACTTCAAGGAGGAAGAGTGGGGAAAGAATCGCAAGAGCTGGAATTCGCAACCCGACATGATCATGAGCCGCATTGAGCAAAACTCACAGCTGATTCATAATCTCACCTTCGAGATTGAGGACTTGGGGAAACTAATCAAAGAGCTCATCGAGATAACACCACCACCACCGAAGGAGTAATTCGTCATCAGGTTTTGGCATCCCTTTGGTTTGTTCCAAGCTTGGGGGAGTGTCGTGGTATCACATCACTATCTTCTATCTTTTTAACTTTTTAAGTAGAGTCATATCATGAGTAGAGAAGTTATCATGTAGGATGGTTTGCATTATGGAAGTGTCCCCCCTCTTGTTAGATATCTATGTATCCCTTGGTGTGAGTTGCCGTTATGGAATATTAATGAGAAGTTCTATCATTTACTCGTTTGCATATCTTTTATTAGTTTTCAATTCACGGTTATATGATTGATCTTGTCATTAGTATTGGTATCACTTTGGGATCATTGAGTTAATTTAGTTGGTTTTGGCAAACCTGGCTCGGTCAGTAGCAACACTATTTTTGAGAGTTGAATGAAAAATATAAAAGTACTCTTAAAGAAATATAATTTCATCATCTTTCTTTCTTGATTTGCTCATAAGTTTAGTATTCTCTAGTTAAGATCTTTTGTGCTTCCAAGGAAGATTGCATGTTTGTTTTTGTCACTTGTATGTTTGTTTGTTTCCTTCAACTCTTATGCTTGCTACCCAACCTTGCTAGCCAAAAACCTGTACTGAGAGGGAATGCTTCTCGTGCATCCAATCCTTAAACCAAAACCTATGCCATTTGAGTCCACCATACCTACCTATTAGCACTATTGCTATTCCAAGTAAATTCATGTTTTTATCTACCTTCCAAATTAAACTTGTTATGTGATTTTTAGTGATTAAAGCTCTCACGAACTTGATGGCACACTTTACTTTCTTGCATTTAATAAGCAGAACCATGCTGTCATGGGGAACGCTTTCAACATTGCATTGGTAATTTGTACCTAGTTGATATCATGTTCTTTTGTCTATGGATGAAAGGGGAGCTTGTAATTCCATGGAGTTATGTATGTGTGTTATAGAAATGCCTGGGCCGCCGGTCTAATCCATGCTGTCATGGTGGAAACCTGCAGCGTAACCATAATGAGCATCTATGAAGCATTCTTCTTATAAAAAAGATAAGAGATAGAGATTGAGAAAAACAAAAAAAGATGAGAAAAGAGGAAATAGAGAAAAAAAGCACCATATTCCCATGGTAAATAAGAAGATTTTTGAGATGCTTGTTGTCTGCTTTCCTTGTCATTTTGATATGGGGATTCTTTCGTATCATCGGGCAAGGGGTACCCTATTGGCAGTTATCCATGATACACATGTACTTACTATGACAAGAACTTACTGGTGACTAAACTTGAGTAGCATGAGGAGCGGCCCTCGTATTCAAGGGACATGAGATTTTCAACTTATAACTTGTTAAGCATATCCTCATATTTGATCACTTTAACCTTAATCACCTAAAGATGCCTATGATAGGGGCAATGAGGGCTGAAAGCTAATAAGTACCATAATTTTTGGAAGCTCTTTATGGAACTTGAAATCCCTGCTTCCCTTTGTGAAGGGCCCTTCTTTCACTTTTTAGTTGAGTTAGTAAACGTATTTCCCTTCTACCTCAGGAAGTATTTTGAGTTGTTTATTTTCATTCATTCATATGATGATTTATTCAATCATGTTTCTTATGTTCCTTGTTTTGCACTTTGCTCTTATCTTAGTGTCTACTACTTTGAATGCTATCATTGAAAATCAGTTATTTGTGAACTGCAGCAAATTGTCAACTATTCTTCGACCAAGAGCTAAGTTTTCCATTACCAATTATGATTTACTTTATGAATATTTATTGTGTTTCCTTTACTTATTGCAAGTTAAAGTTATATAATAGTCAGTTGTCTTCTATTATGACTTTTTATTGATGAATGTGATGCTTCTTGTCTGTATTCTTTTATCGACTCTTCACTCCATAAACCTGAGGTCATGTTTATTGAGTTCAGTTTCGCTTGGGGACAAGCAAAGTCTAAGCTTGGGGGAGTTGATACGTCCATTTTGCATCACTATTCTATCATAATTTACTATTATTCATTGATATATTTCATATTAAGAGATGATAGTTATGTTATTTCATCTGTTTTTGCATGGTTGATGACTTTTGGAGCATGGACCTCTGTAGTCAGGATTCTGATGGAAAAGGTGCTGTTTGGAGGTAAAATTCACGAAGATCACAAAATCTGGGAAAATACATGGAAAATCCTATTTTTCTAGAAGACGAAGAAAGCCAGAAGGGGAAGTGGAGATGGGCCACAGGGGGCCCACACCACCCCCTGGCGCGGGCCACCCCAGGCCTCGCCACCAGGTGGTGTGGCCGCCCTGGTCCACTCCAGCCTCTCCCCTCTGACGTATATTATCCTCCTGAAACCCTAAGACTCGGAGAGCAATGACAGAAAGATTCCGCCGCCTCTGCGGGGCGGAAAACACCGAGAGAGAAAGATCTCTCCGGCAGACAGAATTCTGCCGGGGGAATTCCTTTGCGGAGAGGGGAGATCGTCACCATCAACACCACCATCAAGTTGGACTTCATCGGGATCATCATCATCATCACCATCATCATCACCATCACCATCATCACCACTTCATACCGCTGTAACAATTGGGTTGAATCTTGCATAGTTCTTAGGGGAAACTTTCCCGGTGTTGAATACTCCTTGTAGTTGATGCTATTGAGTGAACCATTTAATTATCATTTATGTTCAGATTGTTACACATCATTATTTCATCTCTGATTATGATCCATATGATATCTTGTGAGTAGTTCATTTTGTTCTTGAGGACATGGGAGAAGTCATGTTGTTAGTAGTGGAACTGTGTTGAGAAAGATTCAATAGTTTGATATTTAAGTTGTGGTGTACTTTTTCTAGTGGTTTCATGTGAACGTCGACTACATGACACTTCACCTATATGGGCCTAGGGGAATGCATTGTGTATTTGGCTACTAATCGTAGGGGTTGCCCGAGTGACAGAAACCTGAACCCCCGTTAGGAAACCATTGCACAAGGGATGTCAGGGTCTTAGAGTTTAAAGTTGTGGTTTGGTTTCTACCTTAATTACTTTCTTTTACTTGTGGATGCTTGCATGGGGTATACTCACAAGTGTGTATTAGTCCTGGGAAGGTCGGTACATTTGCACAGGTTCACCCACACAACACTTAGCAAACGAAAGAAGATTAATCAACTATATGAAGCGAAAGCACTTGATGGAATTCCCATGTGTCCTCGAGAACGTTTGGTCATCTTAAGTAGTACAACCGGATTGTCCTTTGCTAAAGAAAGGATTGGGCCACTTGGTGCATTTATTCTTATTATCTTTTATTTACTCATACTTTATTTACTTGCATTATCAAAAACCCCTAAAAATCCGTTTGCTAAGTATTTATAGAGAATTCATGCTCCTAGCCACTCGCTAGCACCTTCTGCTCCTCGTTGGGTTCGACACTCTTACTTATAGAAAATACTGTGATACACCCCCTATACTTCTGGGTCATCATCTACCTTTCTTGTCCGCATCTGCCTCTCCACTATCGTCTCCTCCACCTCCAGCCTGACTGCTCTGTCCTGGTTCCTAACCACCACCTGCTCCTACCTGAGTGCTCTGCTTCGATTCATACCACCACCTCCAGCATTGGACATAGAGTACATCCCGTAAGTGGATCCGGCACTATGACCAGGACCGTATCCACCATCACCTCTAGGCGGATCGATCTCCTTCAAGATGAGAAGCACTAGTACGACTGGGTGTACGTGCCTGTCCTCACAAACATTTAACCACTTAAACCAAAAATCCAGAAAATGTTCTTGCTTGAGTTTGTCCACAATGCTTATACACTAACGGTGTATGTTTCGAGGTTATAGGCTAAACAGTCTGTCAACCATTCCTTCAGCTGACTAACACTCCATGTTTGAGGCGCAGTCAAATCCAACTCTGTATACTGAAACTCACTCAAATATGCTCCATAATGATTTGTTAGGATATTACTAGGACCGTAGTAAAACACGAATTTCACTGAATTGGACATCTCTGCTGACATAAAAACAATTTTTCAAACTAATCAATTAATTGTTGACAGTATGTGTAACTATGTAAAACAATCCACAAATATTCTAAAAAGTGCACTGACCAATGACCGGAAATACTAACTAAATCACCAGACAAATTTTCCCACTAATCCACCGGCCAAATATTCTAATAGCCTCCTAACCATAGCCGAGTAGCCACATAACCATATACAATAATTGTGATTATCAAGGGATTTGAGTTTACCCTTGAAGCGTGAGGAGCTACTCGATACAGTAGTCTTGGTTCACCGGACATGCAGCATGACGCAGCTCATACAACCCCTACACTGGTGGAAAAAGGGCCTCTAGTCCCAGTTTCCGAACGGGGACCAATCACTCGGGACTAATGCTGGTCCGGGTTCGGGCATGAACCGGGACCAATAGGTCTCCACGTGTGTGGGCGCGCGACGAGGGGGGGGGGTGGATCAGAGGTCCCGGTTCATGGAACAAACCGGGACCAATGGGTCTCCACGTGGGAGCGCGCGAGACGAGGGAGGTGGATCATTGGTCTCGGTTCGTGGCACGAACCGGGATCGTTGGTCTCTGTGCCGCGGCAGGATTTTCGGGCTATTTTTGTGCCGCGGCAGGGTTTTGTGCCGCGGCAAGATTTTCGGGCTATTTTTGTGCCGCGGCAGGATTTTTATTTATTTATTTATTTGTTGTTTTGTATTCAATTTAATGGCACTACAGATATATAGCAATAATGAAACCACGATATATATATTACACATCATGATCACAAATATATTATACACCGTCTCATCCGTCTTCTTGGTCGAAACATATTAATTACAAACGGTACTCACACGAATTTGATCTAATTTACATCTTCTTTTTTACACTTCACCCTTCCAAATGAACCGGGTAATAGTATTCTCCTTTCGGATCTATGACTTGTTCTAACAAGAATCCGGCAATTTCATCTTGAATTGCTTGCACGTGTTCTTGTGATAGAAGATCATCCCGCATCCGTTCGATCTAATTTGAAGAAGGGGATCAATATATATGAATGAAACTAAACACAATTGGTGGTAATAAAATAAAGTTGTGATTATTGTTTATCGTACTTCAATTTTTTTGATGTTTCGGTCTGCACCCTTCTCTTTGGTCGTCTGGCGAATGAACTCGCAGACATAGTATCCACATAAGTTATTCCCCGCTTCCTGCCTCAAGCACTTTACGAGAATGGAGTTCAATCAAAATAATAATCAAGCATGATAATGGTGGTATTGAAACTAGAATCAAAGAGATGCGTGGATCTAGCAAGTAGTACTTACAGTCAATGGTTGAAATGTAAGCTCTGGCTTCCGAACACCCCTAGTTTTGGGGGTGAACCGTTTCCAAGCCTTCTGGAGGCATTCCTGCATGTTCGCCCACTTTTCTAATGGTGTGCGTTTCGAGTCCAGGACTTTTACTACTCCGGTGCCAACAGCAATGATTAACATAATATAGTGGAAGATGGACACACTAACAAAATATAACACGAGTCAATTATACGCTTAACATCGAGTAAGTGAAAATAGAATGTGTACAAGATATTAACACTCACCTAGCGTTGTAAGGAAATAGTATTTCCCTTCTGTTGCTGAAATGCGTCAATGCTTGTAGCAAGTTATCCTCTGTCTCTTTGGGGTTCGTTTTTAGAGTAACTTCATGAACGAAATTGCAGTCAACAAACCCAAGGTCATAGATTTGTCCTTTGTTGCATTCAAGAATCTTCATTCTGCATATATAATTAGTATAGTGATGCGTAAGATTATACAAGCAATGAATAAGCTGAGCTAGAAATACTTAATTACAGAAATTAATAATACTTACAAATAATAGGCACTGACGATAGTTTTGTCGAGGGCATCTTGTTGGTAAAACTGAAATAATTCTGGAAATTCGATCAGTAGGAAGCCATCTCCATGACCATAATGGTGGTGTTTATATGCAGCATAGATCCAGTTTTTGGATTTAGCACAGGCTTGATTGTACCAGTTATGAAATCTTTGCATTTTTGTTGGTAGATCTTCGACTAACTCGGGTTTGACAAGAGGAGCCCCGTACTGGTACACGTATGTTGTTTCTTGGTACCCCTCGAACTCATCCATACGGCTCAAGTACTCAGTAATAGACAGCCCATATAATTGGGACTTTTCTCCGTACAATCGAACAAACTCCGGATCAATGTTCGGATCATGTCGTTCTTGGGCTCTCCACTCATTGGTATCGTACACTTTGAGCGGTTCGATCGATTGATTTTTCTGTTGTCCGAGCTGGGCAACTTCTTTCCCGACTCTTGCTCTTTTCCCTCAGCCGACTTGGTAATAGAGCAATTATAGTCTCATGTGAGCGCTATGGGTTGGTGAAGTTGAATCTTAAGCGCGCCTGCTTTGGCTTTATCTTCTGCGGTGACCGGGAAGAATGGCTCTATCGCCTTTTTCTTGTTAGCCATGTCAATCTTCCACTTTTCATAATGGGCATCTGCAGCCGCAGAAGTTTCCTCATTTGTCTTCTCACAAGGTAGCTTCTTCATATTCTTATGAGGTACTTTTGGGAGGGCGATAGCTTATGTTTCGGTGATCGGAACGTGCTCTTGCTGCTGGTGGTGGTGGTGCTACCCCTCTTAGTATACTTCCTCTTTTGTCTCTGAGGCTCAGGGGACGGAGACGGTTGACACGGCGGCGGAGACGGCTGAGGCTGCGATGGAGACGGTTGTGCTGAGTGGTGAGGCGGTGAAGGCGACGGTTGCGCTGGAGAATGGTGAGGTGGTGGCGAAGGTGGATTGCTGCTCTGAGGAGTGGTTGGCCTTGGCGGCACATAATTTGGAAGCACGATGCGCTCCTTTGGCCATAGAATAGTCCCCCGTTTGGCTTCTCCTAGTTGAGTCAGCTCCATATCTTCCCCCGCAGGGTGGTCTAGCTTTAGCTCCTCAAAATTTTACTTCACATCATCCACCGTGACGACAGCGTACCTTGTTGGAACCGGTCTGCAATGCTAAGTTGGGTTAGGTGCAATTGGTACGACCATGCCGACCGTCGCCGTCACCCTTAAGTTCATAACCTGCACCTTTAGCTCACAAGCTGTGCTCTCTGTGATATCATCCACTGGGTAGCGTTTAGGAGGAGCTGTCGTCGGTGCATCATCATCAACATCATGGAGCTGCGTGGAAGCGATGCTGCTTTTCTTATTCGATAGGGCGTCGGTACTATCGAATGCAGCTTCTACCACGTGCCGCTAAGATTGGCCGCTAGTACCTTGCTGGCTAAGTCTGTCAAGTTGATCCTGGTGCTGCTTTAATACTTTTTCTACATTACGCAGCCGGTCTGCAGCGGCCGCTTTCTCAGCTTCCTCCCTTTCCTTTCTCCTCTGATGACCTTTATTGGGATATCTCTTCGTTTCCGCAGGGAAGCCAACCTTCCACGACTTGGAGCCTGGTGTGCCTCATGCTCGTCCTTCGTGTTCAGGATTTTTAAGGGCGCGTGTGAGCTCGTCGTTCTCTTTATCGGGAACGAACCGTCCCGCTGCAACATCATCTACTGCATTTCTAATATCGTCGATGGGCAGTAGGGGATCATCTTTGTGTTTCTGATTATATATTGCCCTTCCTTCTTTGTCCAACGTGCCCCCATGGCTGTAAAACCAGTTTCTCGCCTGTGGTGTCCATGTTGCGGGCTCTAGTCTAATCCCGGCAGCAATGTAATTGACCTCAAGTGCATCCCACTTACGCATGCAACCGGCGTAGCCAGCAGGCCCCATATTATGATGGTACACTTTCTTAGCAGCGTTCTCCGTATTTATTCTTGACCTTTCCTTAGATTTCTCCGATGTCTTGTACTTCACAAAATCCTCCCACTGGTGTCTTAACTTAGCATAGCCGCCTTGATTGAAATTCGGAGTCTTCTCTACCTTGACAAAGTTATTGTACAGTTTCTTCTTCCAGTTCTTGAATGCATCGGCCATCTTGATGAGAGCAAACTTCTTGACTCTTTGCACAAGCTCCATTCTTGCTCTCTCCTCCTCATCTGGATTCACATCTGGCATCGGCAGGAGGAAATTAATCATGAGCTTGTCAAAAAGCTTATCTTTGGTGGTGTCACTGACATACGGGACTCCACTGCCAATTGGCTGATTCCATTCTTGAACGGTGATTGGGATGTAGTCGCTCACAAGAACTCCGCATTGCTTGACAAATTTTCTTGCGACATCGACGGGAGCTTGCGGTTCACTATCTACACCGACCACTTCAATCCTATACCTCACAGTGTCATCCAACTTTTTTGTTGGGCCTCGTTTCGTTCTTACGGAAGAAGTTCTCGATCTGGAGGGCTAAAGGAAGAAAGAGTGTTAATATATGCATGTATATATGTAGACAGTAGCATTTTAATTACAAAAATACATATATACACCTCACCGGTGTTTACGAGATTTAAGGTTCCGTCGGAGCCATCGCCTTCTCCCTCATCGGCTTCTCCCCTGTCCCAGGCTTCGGATTCTACCTCACCGGAGCCGTCTCCTCGGTTGAGAGACTCATCTCCCTGACCGGAATCATTCAGAAACTCACGGGTGATATCGATATTGATATCTTCATTTTCGCAGATCATTCCGTGGAGGATGTTTTCCTGATGTTCTAGAATCATAGTATCTTGCTGTGTTGGATCTATAGTATCTGCAAATTAAGATTTGCAAGTTACTATAATTCAAATAATGCAAAACACTATGCACTTATTTTCTAAATCAGTTTGGAATGCCCTAGGTGGACAAACCATCGAACCCATGGTGCTACTTAGGGAGTGTCGGCGTTCCTCTATGTAAAGTAAGGTTCAAAGTTGTATTAATATGAATTCTTACATTTTTAAATGGTAGAGCTCATTTTTTGAACATTTTGATATATTATACACATTTTTCTGATTTAAAATGAATTAGTTATGATATTTCCCAATTTTAATCCATTTTTAAATCATTTTTAAATAAATAACCATTTTTGGAATTATTAAAATTATTTTCCATCTGGCCCCACATGTCATACTTTTATTAATTTCAGAAAACATTTTCAAAAAGAATAAAAACCTGACTTGCTGGACCCACCTATCAGCATTTTCAATTAATAAAACAATTATAGAAAAGATTAACTAAAAAAAGAGAAATGATGTCAGCCTGACGTCATGATGACGTCATCGACGCCATTGCTCGGGTCGAGCACGGATCCATCGATCCCGTGCATGCCTGGACAAGCGGGTGGGCGTGTTGGACGCGTTTCATCGCGGGGAACCAGAAAGCACCGGCGCTGCTTGCAAGAGCTCGCCGGAGCGACGACACCGACGAGGTTTGGCGGCAGCGCTCGGTGGTCATCGTCGGCAGCACGAACTAGAGCACAAGGGAGAGGACAGAGGTTCATGGGCACCGGAATCTCACCGGGGTTGTGATGGAGGTGTCGGGGAAGCAAGGGGAGGCCAGAGGGAGGCGAATCGACGGCGGCCGGAGCTCGGGAAGGTGACGACTTCAGGCTCGATTCTGGCCAGAGGAGAGTGTCTCGATTCCGGCCATCTATGGTGGTGGCGTGGTGGCGGCGGGCGTCGACAGCGTGAAGCGGCGCTCTAGATTTGGGCAGCCTGACGGCGTGATTTTGCTCCGCCGCAAATTTTGCTTAGCCACGCGTTGATGTGCTCTGCGAGTTGGGAGAGTTGGGGAGGAGGAAGGGCCGACGCTGTAACTGTAGATGCCTTTGGTCCCGGTTCGTCCCACCAACCGGGACCAAAGGATCAACGGTCCCGGTTGGTGGGACGAACCGGGACAAAAGGTCTGGGCAGGAGCGTTGTTGTGCTGCCACGTGCGCGGGCCTTGGGTCCCGGTTCATAGCACCAGCCGGGACCGTTGATCCTTTGGTCCCGGTTGGTGGGACAAACCGGGACCAAAGGCCTGTTGCTAGCAGCGTGCGCACCCAGGATCATCGGTCCCGGTTCGTGGGACGAACCGGGATCGTTGCCCCGTTTTTCATATTTTGGCAAACCTTTTGGTCTTCCCGCCATTTTCAAATTTGTTTTCTTCTTTAATTAATAGGATGTTTCAATTTAAGATGATTATATATTTGGAATTTCAAAAAACTTTTAATAGGAAAAGTGCTTCAATTTAAATAACTAATCAAAAACCATTTTCGGTTTTCAAATATTTTTATTTGAACTATACAATTTTACTATTTCAATTAAATTTCATTACCAAATATTTATTGCATAATTTGGAATTCAAAAAAACTTTCAACAGGAAAATTGCTTCAATTTAAATAAGTAATCAAAAACCATTTTCTGTTTTCAAATATTTTTGTTTGAACTATACAATTTTACTATTTTCAATTAAAATTGCATTACCAAATATTTATTGCATAATTTGGAATTTGAAAAAACTTTCAACAGAAAAAGTGCTTCAATTTAAATAACTAATCAGAAACCATTTTCTGTTTTCAAATATTTTTATTTGAACTATACAATTTTACTATTTTCAATTAAAATTGCATTAACAAATATTTATTGCATAATTTGGAATTTGAAAAAACTTTCAACAGGAAAAGTGCTTCAATTTAAATAACTAATCAAAAATTCATTAACTATTCAAATTATAAACATTTATGCCATTTTTAATTAAAAATTCATTAACTAATTTTTCTGCATATTTCATTAACTAAGAAGCCAGGCTAGGAATCTTCATGCCGCCGTTTTGGATATAGTTTGAAACGGGCATAAGAAATTCAAAAATGATCCAAACAATGTTAAACCTTCGTGTGGTGTCATATTATGTGTCATAGTTGCAAGGACAAATATTGAACTTGAAAAATTGCAAACATCATAAAAAATCCTTCACAAAATGACCTATCATGTTCGAGGTTTCAGGGCATCTAGGTCAAACCACCAATGTTATGGCTAGAATCAGCGCATAGTTTGTGATAATATGCCCATATTGTGCACACATGTGCATCTTGTGATGGCTTATGATGTTGCAGGAGGAATTTTCCTTTTCGACGCACGAAAAGCCAATTTCCATTTTTGAGGTGCCAAAATCGGGGAACCACCAAATTAAAGTTTGGCATTGGTACCAACCCATTTTTCAAAAATACTAGACCACCTTATATGGACAATTTCCCAACCGGTGTATCTAGAACCTTTCCGTCCATCCCTCATGAAAAAGACAAATTCCTGCCGAATCGGCAGGAGGTTGCCTAGATTTGAACTACAAGTACATGATATAATGCTTGTGAATTTTTTTTAAAAATCATTTATAGGTTCACAACATGCTATTTCATCAGAGATCCACTTCAAGATCAGCGAGGCTCAGCCCCAGGCTAGGAATCTTCATGCTCGCCATTTTGAATATAGTTTGAAACAGGCATAAGAAATTCAAAAATGATCCAAACAATGTGAAACCTTCGCATGGTATCATATTATGTGTCATGGTTGCAAGGAAAAATATTAAACTTGAAAAATTGCAAACATCATAAAATATCCTTCACAAAATGACCTATCATGTTCGAGGTCTCATGGCATTTAGGTCAAACCACCAATGTTATGGCTAGAATCAGGGCATAGTTTGTGATAATGTGCCCATATTATGCACACATGTGCATCTTGTGATGGCTTACGATCTTGCAGGAGGAAGTTTTCCTTTTCGATGCACGAAAAAGCCAATTTCCATTTTTGAGGTGCCGAAATCGGGGTGTTCTATGAAGCAACCACCAAATTAAAGTTTGGCATTGGTACCAACCCATTTTTCAAAAATACTAGACCACCTTATATGGATAATTTCCCAACCGGTGTATCTGGAACCTTCTCGTCCATCCCTCATGAAAAAGACAAATTCCTGCCGAATCGGTAGGAGGTTGCCTAGATTTGAACTACAAGTACATGTTATAATGCTTGTGAATTTTTTTAAAAATCATTTATAGGTTCACAACATGCTATTTCATCAGAGATCCACTTCAAGTTCAGCGAGGCTTAGCCCCGGGCTAAGAAGCTTCATGCCCGCCGTTAGTCAATTAATTAGTACTAATCTAAAAAACAAAATTAAAGCCAACAACCGAGATTAAAGATATGATGAACTTTTAGTCCCGGTTGGAGGCACCAACCAAGACTAAATGTGGATGTGGCAACAACATGTCGACACTATGTTCTCAGTGGGTAGCAATAAGCCAGTAAATGACGACACTATTTTGGGTGGGTGGCAGCACTATGCCAGGGGTGAGTGTGTCGACATTATATCATCAGTACCCGACACTATGTTGTGCGGCTTAATCTATAAATAGGTATGCATTCTTGTGAAGAACTGCAAGATGGTGTGCGAGACCAGGGACACCACTACGGCGGAGCTTCTCGAAGATGTCTTAGGATCCCGTCCTCATACATCTTCGAGGAGCTCGCCGTAGAGGCACTCTCTAATATGTGAAATTAGTTAGCTCCACCAGCATACTGATCTAGCTAGAGAAGATATAAACTGAAAGATGGTGTGCGAGAGTAGGGACACCACTATGGCAGAGCTTCTCGAAGATGTCTTAGGATCCCGTCCTCAGACATCTTCGAGGAGCTCTCCATAGAGGCACTCCCTAATTTAATTTGGTAGATCCCCGGCATGTTCATGTTTCTGGTTTGCTTAAACGTACGGTGATTAAAATGCTAGGGCGCCACTATATATATGTATGCCTTCATAGTTTTGGTTCTTATTTTTGTTGCAATGGATTTTGTGACGACATATAGAAGAAGAATATTTTGTTGCTCGACGGGGATATATACATGATATAATGCTTGTGATTTTTTTTTAAAATCATTTATAGGTTCACAACATGCTATTTCATCAGAGATCCACTTCAAGTTCAGCGAGGCTCAGCCCTGGGCTAAGAAGCTTCATGCCCGTCGTTAGTCAATTAATTAGTACTAATCTAAAAAACAAAATTAAAGCCAACAACTGGGACTAAAGATATGATGAACCTTTAGTCCCGGTTGGAGGCACCAACCGTGACGAAATGTGGATGTGGCGACAACATGTCAACACTATGTCCTCAGTGGGTAGCACTAAGCTAGTAAATGACGACACTATTTTGGGTGGGTGGCAGCACTATGCCAGGGGTGAGTGTGTCGAAATTATGTCATGACTGCCCGACACTATGTTGTGCTGCTTGGGTGGCAGCACTATTTTGGGTGGCAGCACTATTTTGGGTGGGTGGCAGCACTAAGCCAATTTCCATTTTTGAGGTGCCGAAATCAGGGTGTTCTGTGAAGCAACCACCAAATTAAAGTTTGGCATTGGTACCACCAAATCGGGGTGTTCTGTGAAGCCAATTATCATATAAAGTTTTCATACATCACATAAAGTTTCCATACATTACATAGATTCACATAGGGTTTAGGGTATGAATCCCTTGTCGCGTATGTCGATCCCTTGCCTATGATCGCTTCTTAGGCCGTAACCATGGAGCATCTTCTTTGCTTAACGGGATGCTTGGGTTAGTTTTCACGGTGAAGGGCGGAATTTCATCAAACTTATCATAATCTGCTGACATGTCTGTCTTATCCTCGACTCCCGTGATGTTTCTTTTCCCTGAAAGAACTATGTGACGCCTGGGCTCATCGTCTGATGTATTTGTTTCTTTATTTTTTCTTTTTTCGGTCTAGAGGACATGTCCTTCACATAAAAAACCTGAGCCACATCATTGGCTAGGATGAATGGTTCGTCTCTGTAACCAATATTCTTCAGATCCACTGTTGTCATTGTGTACAGCTGGTCTACCTTTACCCCTTCTCCATTCATGTTGATCCAACTGCACCGAAACAAAGGGACCTTAAAAGTAGGTCCATAGTCAAGTTCCCATATCTCCTCTATGTAACCATAGTATGTGTCCTTTTTCCCGTTCTCGCATGTTGCATCAAAGTGGACACCACTGTTTTGGTTGGTGCTCTTTTTATCTTCGGTAATCGTGTAAAATGTATTCCCATTTATCTCGTACCCTTGGAAAGTCAATACAGTCGCAGATGGTGTCGCGGCCAACAAGTAGAGCTGATCTCCAATAGTGGTGTCATTCATGAGATGTAATTGCAACCAAGTGCCAAAAGTCTCCATGTGATTTTCTTTAATCCAGTATTCATCCTTCCCCGGGAACTTGGAGCGTACAACATTCATGTGTTCCTCAATATACGGAGCCACGAAGGTAGAACTTTGTAGAACTGTGTAGTGTGCTTGATTCAAAAAATACCTGTCCCTAAATATCATTGCTTTCTTTCCTAGCTTGCCTTTTCCACTCAGTCTCCCCTCATATCGTGATTCAGGAACACCAATCGGCTTAAGGTCAGGAAGAAAGTCTACACAGAACCCAATGACCTCCTCTGTTCCATAGCCCTTGGAGATTCTTCCTTCTGGCCTAGCACGGTTATGAACATATTTCTTTAAGACTCCCATGAACCTCTCGAAGGGGAACATATTGTGCAGAAATACAGGACCGAGAATGTAAATCTCTTCGACTAGGTGAACTAAGAGATGCGTCATTGTCAGGGGGACGGTCCCCAAGTACCCCAACCGGACAAGAAACATGCAGCCTGACGGGACAAGACAGGCCGGAACTTCCTTCCCTGCGAACGACACCGTCCTGCTATTCGGCGACCTCCCTGTCTATGTCGCCACCGTTCTGGAGCGTTTCCCTAGGGAAATCGTTTCCGTCGTGGAGCTGCCACATCTGGGCGGTAGCGCCTCTGTCGCATCCCGCGGCGTGGAGGTCATGATGGCCGGCTCTAGCTCTCACCCCCGCTAGCCGCGGGAGCGAGGCGCGGACGAGGTCGGAACTTCCGTCCCTCCGCAGCCTCGGAACCTGGTGGAGGATGCCATTGATCGGCTCCTGACGTCGGTTAACCTCAGGGATAACCCGGAAGAGGCAGAGGCCAACTTCACCATGGAGAGTCAGATCCTCCTCCAGGAGGCCATGGAGCTGGCGGCAGCCCGCAAACAACTCGAGATCACCCGGCGCGAGTACGACCGCGTGCACGGCTTCACTCCGGCTACCGCGGAGCCGAGCCGGCACGGCTAGGTGTGGCGCCGGGCGGCGAGCTAGGCGGTAGGATGGAAAAGGATGGGGAGCCGGATCACGCACCCGCCCTCATCCGGCCAACCTACAGCACGCCCATCAAGAACCTGCACGCGGCGCGAGCCGCGGCAGACTAAGGCGAGGAGCAAGCCCGTCAGCACGCTCGCGTGCAGGAGCTCCTCCGCATCGCGGACGAGCAGGCTGATGCCAACTGGCAGATGTAGGAGGACCCCAGCTACTCCAGGGGGAGCAAACTGCTTGCCAACAGCAGGGGCGCGCCACGTGATACCCAGCAGGCGTCTTCCTCTTAGCCGGTTAAGGCTCGCAGCAGGCGTCGCAGCTCTGGCAACAGGGGCCAGCCGCGCCAGGAGCAGATGGTGAACAGCAACCCATCGCCTCCCCCTCCACCAACCGGAGCGCCTAGACCCGCCGGTTCCCGTCTCTCGGGCCGGGTGGGAGCGCCTAACCCGGATTGTCCGGATGCCCGTGACCACATCGAGCTCCTAGCTCAAGCGCGCGTCACGGAGGAGGAAGATTCTACCGGCCCGGTTTGTTTCGGACCCCACATCCGGAACGAGCCGTTCCCGTATAAGTTCTCCCTGCCCAGGGACACCCCCAAGTACGACAGCAGCATGAAGCTGGAAGATTGGCTGACCGACTATGCTACGGCAGTCGGCATCGCCCATGGGAACAAGCGCACAGCCGTGCGCTACGTCCCCCTTATGCTAACCGGGTCGGCAAGGACGTGGCTCAACAGCCTTGCGCCCAATAGCATCAACGCCTGGCCATACTTCGAGAAGGTGTTCGTCCGCAACTTCACTGGTGTAACACCCTCGAATCGGCCCTATATGCATGTTTTAGCCCTTTTCCGCCAAACCCGCATAGAAACGATTCAAGGACGCCCACCAGGCACTTTTGTGCAGGTGGAAAACGAAGTAATACCATTACACAACAGTCCTCGATGGGACCCACAGAACAGATATATATATAACACGACTCCATGAGTCAAGAATACAAATATACAATACAAAGATCCAAATAACCTTGAAAACGATAGAGCATCCAACTACGGACAAGATGCAAATGGGGCTAAGAGCCCTGAAGAATAACCAATGGCGTCCGTAACCCTACCCAGGCCAAGCCGGAAGGGTAACCCTGCTAACGATGTCGATCTTGAACCTGCTAAAACCAAAGGGGTGCCGACAAAGGGCAAAGGAAAAAAGAGGAGCGTCAGTACTGAGGCCAGTACACGGCGAGGCTAGAATTCGGCGGCTCTCGCCTACATAGGTATGGTGGACTGAAGCGGCAGCGCAGCATGCACTAAACAACTTATAGAGACTCGATTCAACTGTCGGCTATTAGAGAGGGATAAGAAAGACCTATTCGGAACCAACCTCACTACTGCAGAATATGCCATCAGTGACAGGCTCAAAACACCCATTAGTGACAGGCAAAGTGCCTGTCACTAATGACTAGTCATTGGTACAAGGTTACTAGTGACGGGCAAGTGCCTGTCACTAGTACGTGTACCAATGACAGTCTTTTCCGCGTGCCTGTCACTAGTATGTTTGAATCAGTGACAGGCAAAAGAAAGTACCTGTCACTGGTTGCGATTGACGGTCGCGCACCTACGAGGTTTTTAGTGACAGGCCCATTATCATGCCTGTCACTGGTGTGAATTTCGATAATAAAAAAAATAAATGCATTTTCCCTAAATATTCAGGATTGCACAATAAATAAATTTTTGACAAATATTTCAGACATCATAATAAAATGTTGTACCAATAATATGTTCACATGTGCAAATATGACATAAGTTTTGTATAGATAACACAATGGCATAGGACCATCGTCAACAAAAATTTGTCTTAGCCTATTTCCTCGTGTTTGAACTCCAAAGATCATGTTACACCCACATGACGCATAAGAACTACCAACATATATGGCATGTTTAAGAACCCCCTCGAGCAAACCACCACGCCCATCTGCAGAAATGAGAAAACACTAAATAGTTTAGACATAGTATTTATGTACCCAGCACTAAGACGTGAGTATGTACTAACTAGAATCAGCTGAGGATGAAAGAAAGTAGAACCCAAAAGCAGAAAATGAATGGTTTTGAAATAACAAGGAACTGTACAACAAAAAGGTTGCGCACAAATTTATATTATTCCTACAGTTGCTACAGGTCAAGCTGGGAATGGTGCGGGTTGAAATGGAGGTTTCGGTGTGGATTATTATGTAGCATTGAGTGGTTTGACTAAAATGCAGTGGCGGACCTTGAACGAAATTTTTGGGGGGGGGGGCAAACTACCAAATGAGATGCTACATATAAACTGTTGAACTAGGACGATGAGCAGTGCTCAATCATATAGCTGTGAAAAAATATAGCTTATGGCATTTAGACAAAGTTAGACTGAACTTTATTATAGATCCATGTAATTATTATCACCTAGTATGTTGTAGCTGCCTTGCAAGACGGTCCAGCTTGCTACTGCGTGCTACTTTGACAGAGCACTACCAGAAATCATGATTTTGCCGTGAGCATTCCATCGGGGCACATGACAAACATAGATTTTTCGTGAGCATTAGATAAAACTCACGAAGAACTGATGGTTCACGGCAAAACGGCAACAAAACTCACGGCAAACGGCAGCTCACGACGAAATGGCGGCAATACTCGCGGCGAACAAGGACTCACAGCAAATTGTCAGCGATACTCACGGCAAAGAAGGACCCACGGCAAAGAAGGACCCACGGCAAAACTGCTGACACGTATCACGACCGTGAACTATAAACGGTTAGCATACGGCTAGAAAGCTCACGACAAATTTCCTATATAGTAGTCTCATTCCACCTTTGCTTCTCACGAAGGGAAGCTCCCAATGTAAAGTACGCTACGTATCCTTATTGCATCTCTTCTATGATCAGCTATCTGATTAGTGATTATTGCCAATTAATTGGTAGTGGATCGCTCAAAACCTTGACCAAGGCGTCACCAAACTGTCCCATTTTCTCTAAGATTGACTATTATAGTACGATTTGCTGATGGTACAACATCAGGTCTGTTTGCCAAAATCTAAAACTATACTATACTGAATTTGCTAAGACGACCTGAAACTGAAGATGGACTAAAAGCTGGGTATGTGTGCAAGTGTATCTATCTAGCTGAATCAGTATGTGTGCAAGTGAATCTAGTAGTGGTGAATTTGCTAAGATAACCTGAAACTAAAAATAGGCTACCATTCTTGTCTATGCCTTCTTATTATCAGATTTTGACCAAGTGATTTGTGAGTTTGATTGCTAAATTAGCCGAATATATAAATCGATAATATGTACACATCTTTTTGTAGTGTCAGATTAGGATATGGATAACGGATGCCTTTTCTCCAATATTTTATTTATGTACAATGAGCTCATGTGCAGGCTCTGCTTGATTGATTGCATAAATCAGATTTTGGAGAGCTGAAAGTGAACAACCTCACTGTTGTGTCTTGTGAGTTCGAGTCAGTCAACAAGTGCAAGTAAACAATTTTGCAGTCTGAAGACGGTAGTCCTCCAAAACCTATAGCAGTAGCACTGTTCTTGCAAGAGATGTACTATGCTCATGAATTCTGATATTTGTAACAGGATGCCAAGGTATACCCTGCACCTGACGGCTTGCTACGGTTTGGACGATTGTCTCAATGTGTAAGTGGCCTTACCTGGCTTGCGATCAGTTGTTTGTATTCTAGCTTTAGAATACCAAACGCTAGCTTTAGATCCTGGTTAAATTTATTATGTTACCATGTTCACTTATGCCATTTGCTATTGATTCTTTATTGCAACCATAGGAGTGGATGGAACTGTACAAAACTAGGACTTGCATGTGATATATCTATTTAATATGATGGTATCCTTGATATGTCAACTTGTCAAGGAAGGTACATTTGGGTTTGCTCTCAAGATTTGTGGTGCATTTTGAGTTTTTGACCATTACTGGTAAATTATGAGCTTTTATGGATGCATTACCAGAAGCAGAAAGCAGCAAATCTGGAATTATTAATTCTTGGAACTGAACTGGCAGGGCCGTTCGTAACATGGTACTATGATGTTTGTTCAGAAGCAGTGAATGATCAACAAGATATCTGTCTGTAAAAACTCTTTCATACATATGCATCGAGTTTAGGATCTCCATCTGAATTTTGGTTAAAATACATTCTTCTTTGTCATTTTACTAGTCTGCTGTGCTGGATAATCTTTCTTTGTTATTTTTCAAGAGCTTTGTACTTGATTAAGGTCTGAATATTGAACATTTTTGTCAATTTTTCAGGGAATCATTCCAGCGTCAGGCGAGGTTATGACCATGCAACTACACAATAAGAAACAACATGCAAGTGATCACTAATACTCCATGTACAGGAGTAGAAGACAATAGACTGTATCTAATCAGTAGGGTATTTCCTTTGTACTAGCTTGATCCATGCACTGATCCAGTGATTGTCCTGTGCACTAGTAATAAATTCATGTGTTGTCACATTTTGAAAATAGAATGATCTTGTGTACTAGTGTGATGAATCTGGATGCTTTTTCTGTGAATTTGTGTGATGAAGCTAGCTGATTTTTCATGTGTACTGTCCAAGCTTGCTGCAGGTAGCTCTCGTGGGTATGTAGTGAAGTACTGAAGCTGGCGGGTATAGGTGGGCAAATGGGTGTTGTTTAAGACTAGCAGATTTAAATAGACAAGTAGCCAAAGTCCAATTATTTTATACGGCACCGGTGGGTTTGACTCAATGAAAAACTCCAACTTTTGTTTACGATGTATAAAGAAAATCTAGGTGCGTATATCTATACCAACACTGGCAGATCTCTGTACCACCCCAGCTTGTCCCTGTGTGCATGTGAAAGTGAATTCTAATGCTCTTGTCTGAACATTTCCTGAAGCAATATTGTGCAAATTGTGATCAAGTACTTCATAGATAACTAATCTGAGATAACACCCCAAAATTTAGTTGTTTAGTCAAATATGGAACAGGGGATTGGATTGGGAATTTATATTTGTAAGAAACTGTTAAGTTGAGCATGCAAATTGGGTTTGTATGGACATTTTAGGGTTTCTTTTGCCAGAGTTATCTTGCACATGATGGTTGAAAATACTCGCAAGCATATTAAATAGCACAAGAATAGATGTATGATGGTGCTACTTATGTATCAGCATATCAACCCAGTATAAAGTCGATTAAAAATTTGCAAAGACAAAGAATCAAGGAAAACAAATAAATAGAATAGAAAGCCACATACCTCATTCTGGGATCATGCATGCTTGATCAATTGGGTTGCAGCCACCTTTGTGCGTGAATCACGAACCTCCGTCGAGTCATCACCGCCAAAGAAAACCCCAGATTCCGAGGCGACCTCTGTGTTGATGATTTTTGCGAAAATGCCTTGGATGCGTGTAAACTCTTTCTTCTGGTCAAATGGATTGGACTCGAGATGAGTACCAAACAACTGAATATCTACACCTTTGTTTAAACTCTTTTGTGACCTCACAAACATGTCCATATGGTAGCAGAGATGGTAGCCACATGACACACTATCTTGCTGCTGTGTACAACAAACATCTTTATAATGCTTAAAGCGTACACGACCTCCACCTTTTTTTGGCACAATTTCACCTCTAAAACTATGTTCGAACAGAGCATCATCCAGAATCTTTGACAGCACACTGTAATCCCTCTCTAACTTGTTTTTAAGTGAATCCAAGTAAAAAGCCTTGCATTCCTTCACCATGAGGATAATAAGAACCTAGTGACCTCTACACAAACATGTGGACAATCCTAGTAAATTAATACTTCGTGAATAATAAACAACCCAAGTTCAGTGCAAAGCAAAGGTTGGAAACTGAATAATGAACAGAAATAAATATATAGCAATCAACAATCCAGGAGATAAAATCAATATCTCTACATTTAGAAAAGCAATTAAGACCGAGTATGACTTACATTGGATTGTAGGGCACTAGTATGTACTTCTTGTCCTTGTTATTTTGCAATGCAGGTAAGATGCACTCTCTGAAAATAAGCTCAACACCTTCTTTGGAGCTTAGGTTTTTGTCGTGCATGTGATAAGGATCAGCAACTCCAACATCGGCAAGTTCTTTATTCTGTCTAGTCTCTCTAACTAGGTATAACGCCCATAGCCTAACAAGGGAGGACTCCAGCAAGTCTAAGTTGAACATTCTAAAGATCTCCGAAAACTCCAGATAGAACTTGTCTGCCGGATATTTGGTCACAAAGTGGTGGTAATCCTTTGGAACCATAGTCGTGTAATGTGAGGCATGACCTTCAAGACTTTCTAGCTCTGTAATATTCCGATGCAGAGCCTTCATATCGGCAAAAAGGCTCTCAAACTCATCCATTGGTACCAAGCGCTCGCCGCGGATATGATGTTTTCGCCATTGACCACTTTGTCGTTCTCCTTTTGCATTCGTTGATCCGTAGGACAATGATTTTTTTAACCGTTTCTCCTTTTTATCCACCTTGTCTTTCTTCTTTCTTCTTACATGTTGCGGTTCTGGAGATGTTTCCTCATCAGGAGAGTTCCTTTTTTTAGAGGCACCATGCTTGGGGCCCACATATGAATTAGACCCAACCCCTTGGTCTTTGTCCATGTCATCCTCCTCGTGTTGAGCTCCATCCAAGTCCTCATATGTTAGAGGGGCACAAATACCCACTTCATTTGCTGGGGTGGTTGTCTTGCTCGAGTTCTGCAGAGTTGTGCGAGTGGATTTTCCCACCAACTTTATCGCATCCTTTGGCCACTTCATGATATATCCCTTGCATTGTCCTAGTTTGTTGCAACCCGGCTTAGGGTGACGGCCATCAACATCCAAATCATCAAAGGGCTCAAGCACCTTATTCACCTCAACCTTTGCCATGTCCGGTGGTAAATCCACACAGTGCAGCTTGGTCTCCTTGGTCAGTGGATGCACTCGCACGTGTGCAACCGTTACCATCTTCCCATCCATCGTGGGTGCCAACAGACGGCAAGGAGTAAGGTCCTGCGAGGAATAAGTTGCAACAGTGAATGTTAGATTACAAAGAATTAAAATATTGTTGTCGACACAATTTTATTCACACCTATATCCTTACAGTGATGGCTTCTGATGGATTCACCGTCCCCGTTGGGATGCGAGAGACAAACGAGTTGCTACTGATTCGTCCACCAATACTGGGTGACTGTGCATGCACGTCACGAGGGATCAACTGATTGGAATTTGATTGTGTATGCGCATCATGAGGGATCAAAAGATTGGTATTTGGATGCAGGGGTTCATGTCCTTGTGCTGCCAATATACGCCTCACCGTCTCTGCGGCAACTACCTGGGCAACCGCTGCCACCCGCTCGTCGAAATTAACCTGCAGACGGGCAGTGGATCTGCCTCTCCTCCTATCACGGCCAACCTCCTTATCTTCAGGAAAATATTCCTTCCAAGAAGCCCCATTCCCCACGCCTCTCACACTGCCTCGATGCTCCTTCCCGCCAAGAGCTTTTGCGAGAGGATCCTCCCACCTCTCGCAGTCAACTGAATCCAAGGAGCTTTCAGTTTGAGACTCTTTTTGCACCAAATTTTATTTAAGTCAGTTAATTAACAAGTGTTCGATATCACAGGCAATGATTGAAAACAATGAGAGCATACACTATGACTAGTGATCAGTGAATTTTCTTCTGGCCATTTGGTGCATGGACACGAAAGTATTTCACAAATGTTATATGCTAGATTGAGTACAAATCTACACTGTTGTGATTTCTTAGAAACAATCAACTGATCAGTATCATGTAAGAGTGGTCAAATATGCTATAGATTATGCAAACTTATGTAAGTTGATCTTGGAAAAGTAATCATGTAAGAATGGTTCCAACTTTACCATGAGCTTATCGTGCACGTTCACGAGTTTAATGGATTTGAAGACCGGTTCCCCCGTCACTGGGTCATAAGATGCACGGGCCCTCACAAAATCCCTTCCTCGGCCCGCCTCGATGTAGGAGAATGGGGGTTCTTTCCTGGCTGCTACTGCAGCTGCGTCCTCCTTGTCCCATTTTACCTTCTTCCCTAAATAACCACGACTGCCGAGTTTGTGGTTCAGTGTGTTCAACTCCCGCATTTCCTTCCCCTTAGAGCTCTTCTTCGTGAAATCATCACCCGAATGACTTGCAAGGAACTCTTTCCAATCCTCCTCTTCTATTTGGGGTCATTTCTTCTTGATCACTTCCTCAAAATCTTTGTCCTTCATCTTATTCGCCGTGTTTCGCCATGTATTCAAGGCTTTGGTCATCGTGCCTAGTGCTTTATGGCGAACCTTTTTTTTCATTTCAGCATCTTCAAAAATATACCGATTAAAGAGCCTGTTGAAGAGCATTTCTCTAAGGTTCTCCTTATCCTTTTCCCTTATGTCTATGCATGTGATCTTCACGGTTTCACCAACGATGCAGCCTATGGCATTACTGAAACCCTTGGCATGCTTGACAAGACTGACAGGAACTCCTCTGCCATCGATTCTAGTGATTTTGAAGGTATCATTGGTCAGCTCGTTTGGCTTCCTAGGCTTGCAGGCCCTTTTCTCCTTCGATAATTGTTCATGCGACTTAGTTTCTTGTTCTGTAACTTCTTCAGTTTTAGAATCAGAAGGTGAATCAGAATCACCAGTAGATGAGTCATAGCTGTCAGAAGATTCTTCCATTCCTACAAATAGTGTAAAATTATTTAGAAGCACATATAAAAAATATAAACAAGACTGAAAAGTACAGTACAACTTAGGAGTAAACTAGAGGCACATATGAAAAACTGAAAAGTACAGTACAACTTAGGAGTAAACTAGAGGCACATATGAAAAACTGAAAAGTACAGTACAACTTAGGAGTAAAGGCCTGATATAAGTCTACACATAGCTAATTTCCAGTCAATTCAAATTCACTTGATTTTATAAACAAGACTAAATAATCAACAGGGGATAAACTAGCTATAATTTGATATTAAATATCAAACTGACATACAGAGGTTGAAATATAGTACCACTTGGAGTACTAGTGCATGAGGCCACCAAGAAGGGAGCCGGCTCCTCTAACTTAGATCTTGCTAAGTCAGGAGCCTAACTTAGTCAATATGTACCACACGAAACTCATCCGATGACTCTCCTTGCTTTGTATTACTTGCAGTTGTTGCTACTCAGTTTTGCAGAGAAGAGGAAATCCGTCTAGTCAGTTTGGCGCCAAAATGGGACATCACGTTCTCCTTCCCCTTGCTTCTTACGGTTCTTTTTTTCACAAGATGATCCTCAAGATTAGAAAAAAACAGGTCCAAAAAGAAGTGGGAGATCAGGGCCTCACATACACACTTGAGTAGTAGAGCAGAGGAAGTCCAAACTAGGAAGAAAATCGGTAGCATACATGTTGTGTAGGAACACGGGACCTAGGTCGATTATCTCCGGGACTATATGGATCAAGAGATGCACCATGATGTCAAAGAACGAGGGGGGGGGGAGTACATCTCTAGATCACATAGTATGACAATTATCTCTTCTTGCAGTAGTTGGCAACGCTTCTTCGTAATCGACTTTTGAGAGATAGTGTCAAAAAAGTTACAAAGGTCCAACACTGTCTTCCGAACCCATGGCTCCATAAGTCCCCTAATTGCAACCGGAAGTATCTGTGTGATCATAACATGGCAATCATGCGACTTCATACCGATTAATTTGTGGCTCTTCATGTCAAGATGTCTCTGTATGTTTGCCGAGTAGCCGGAAGTAACCTTCACACTTTGAAGGCACTTGAAAAACAATTTGCTGCCTTACTTAGAGTGTAACAAGCGGCGGGACACTCTGTCTTGATTTTTGTAACACCTCTTCCTTCATTATTCTTCTCCTCTCTTGCCCATAGTTCCCTTCGTATCCCAAGATTTTCCAAGTCTGCTCTTGCCTTCGGTCCATCTTTTGTCTTGTCTGGCAAGTGGAGCAAGAGACCAAGCAAGCTCTCACACACATTCTTTTCAACATGCATGACATCTATGCAATGTCGTGTGTTAAGATATGGCCAGTATTCCAATTCCCATAATACAGATTTTGTTTTCCACACGCCATCCAAAGGCTTTACCTTCTTCTGCTTTTTTCCCGCCTTAGGGCACTCATCCCAAGAGTTCAACATTTCTAATATTTCTTCCCCGCTCCTCTTACGTGGCTTTGATCGGATCTCAACTGTATTGTCAAACTTTTATTTTTCTTGTCTCCATGGATCAACTTCTAGAAGCCATCTTCGATGCCCCGTGTACACGATTTTTTGAGAGCCCGATAGGCGACGACTAGTTGTATCATCCATACACTGCACGCATGTGTTGTATTCGTGGACACACTGGCAGGATTGATATCCTAAGGCTGGATAGTCTTGGACTGTTGTGAGTAGAAAAACCTTTCATATTAAAGCTATCTTCTTCACAAGCGTCCCATACGTCGACCCCTGCCCATAGCGTCGCCAACTCCTCATACAGTAGTTTCATGTACATGTTGATATCGTTCCCAGGTTGCTTCGGGCCTTGAATGAGCAAAGATAAGTGTATGTACTTGCGCTTCAGACATAGCCATGGAGGGAGGTTGTACATCCACATAACAACAGGCCAAGTGTTGTGCCTGCTGCTCATGTTGCCGAAAGGATTGATTCCGTCCGTACTCATACCGAATCTTATGTTCCTCGGGTCTCCTCCAAACAATGGGAATGCAGCATCGACTGCTTTCCACTGGCAAGCATCTGCAGGGTGTCTCATCACACCCTCGTCCTTTTTCCGCCCCTCCTCGTGCCAACGCAACAACTTTTCCTCATTCTTGTTTGCGAATAGACGTTTCAAACGGGGAATGATTGGAAGGTACCATACAACCTTTGCAGGAGCACCGCTCATCAATATTTCCACGGTTTCCGCTTGTGGGCTCTTTCCCCGCTTGAACCGGGATGCATTGCACTCTGGACACTTCTTTAGTTTCTCGTACTCCCCACGATAAATGATGCAATCGTTCGGACAAGCATGGTATCTAATCACCTCCAAATCAAGAGGGCACACAATTTTCTTGGCCTCATCGCAACTTCTAGGCAACACATTCTCCTTCGGCAAGACCTTTCTAAGATACTCCAATGTATCATCGAGGCTTCCATCTGTGTCGTTGTGGACCGCCTTCAGCCTTAGAAGTTCGAGCGTCACCGATAGGCGGGTGTACTCCGGATCGCAGCCAGGATACAAGGGAGTTTCTGAGTCTTTCACCAGCGTCTATAACTTGGCCAACTCTCTGTCGGACGCTCTAATGTTCTCCTTGTCCTTCAGAACCTGCTCTCGCACATGAGGGTCGTTGACCATTTTGACCAAATCATCTGAATCCACTACGGTGTCCTCCGCATCATGTATAAAATCTTCGGGTTCGTCCATATCTTCTTCGGGAGACTCTTCATGACGCGCATCGCCACCAAACCCTTTGTCATTGTCAACAACCTCAGGCTCCTCCCCATGACTTGTCCACCTTGTATAACCTTCCATGAAACCCCAACGCAGCAGGTGCATGTGCAAGGACCTGGATTTCCTTTCAAACAACGTTAAGTTTTGACAAGAGCTGCACGGACAATATATCTTCGTGCCACCCCTTCACGACATATCTAGATCTGCGGCATCAAGAAACTCGTTCACATGATCATGAAAACTTTGTGCCGTGCGGTCCTCTTTGTACATCCAACTTCGATCCATCCCTACAATACATGTAAATTCAAGTTAATTGGCAAAAGCAATAAAGATAATCGGAAAATTCTGAAGAAAAAAGCAAAAACAAAAAAAAATATGCCCAAGGGAACTCGAAACGACGACTCCAGGAAACGCCAAGAGAAGGATTTAGTGTTGGAAACTAGTGAGAAAATTTGACTTACCAGTGGAACGAGTGTATATATAAAATACAGCTAAAATGGTTGCCCCGAATACTACCTTCAGTAGCGGCCTTCTCACTATCGTCGCCCAACTGCCTTCAACCCGTCGCCAAGATCCGTTCAATTCGCCGCCGAATTCGATCCCGTGCTAGGCCAAATTCAGCTTCGCCCAAATCGATGGAGCTCGGTTATTTCGTACCGCAAATGATGGGTCGATCGACCTTATTATGGCAGAGAAACCGCATCTGGGTCCGACTCGGGTTGGGATTTGTACATCGAGCTGGACTCCGGGGCGGATTCGTCACCACTCACGTCCGCGCCGACTGGCGGAAGCGCCGCAGGCTCGAGCGCCGCACCGAGCCCGGATTGGCCCCTCGCGCCCTCCTCAGCGGGCCCTCACGCCGAATTCCCGGACCGCGAGATCGACGCCCTATAGCGCCCGCCATCGACATCTTCCTCAACCTCCTACCACCGTCCCTATCAGCCACCGCCTGGGATGCCACCTCCGCGCTCGGCCGCCCGCCCGAGGTCACCTCATTCTCATCCTCTGTCCGGGCCGCTCCCCCTGTCCCGGCTGCTGTTTTGCTTCAGTTCAGCTTTGCTTCAGTTCAGATCGAACTTGGAGAGTTTCATCTCTTTAATTTGCTCAATTTTACTTGGATCCTGAAGCTGTTGTGCTGTAATTTTCTTTCCGTTTTAGGATTTAAATGGTTATAGAGATTTCTTCTAGCTAGATAGGTAGGATACTGAAGTAAGTCTGGCCAAAATCAGGTTAAATGGTAGGATACTTGGTACTGCAGTGTGCTCAAAATCCTGATTTATGTAAACTACCGTGTCTTCTACTTGTTGTATTTCAGTAGACAATTTCTGGTGTACTAAGACAATTTCCGGAGGAGGAATACTAGAGTACCACAATACTATTATGTTGATTGTTTTCCCTAATATACTCGAGTACTAATAAAATTGAACCACTATTATTTCATTGTACAAACGAAGTCAAGTATGTCTGGCTTTTCTCTTCCATGCAAGAGTTCTTTTTTCCTTTGTACAGTTTAAATGCCTAAACTCATCCCTTGTACATGTATCTTGTTCAAGTAATCACTCATCAGTTGACTATTGTCCATTACATGTCATTGTAGTGTAGTGTAGTGACAAAATGATGCAGAAAGACTATTTGATACTGTCAATCTACTTGGTAATTTCAATGTGCAGGCAGTACTAGCTCCCTGATGCTTCCTTGGTTCACTTGGTCATTTATATTGCCATGTAGTCATATAGCTACCTTAAATTTAGGCAACCTGTAATCCCTGGTCCTTGTGCAAATTTTGATTAATTGTCTACTTGTAACCTGGCCATTCTGCCACAGTGTGCCGTGCTAATCCCAGCAGTTTGCAGCGCAGCCGCGATGTCCACCGTGATGGCGCTGTCCTGCTTGGCTTCATAGCGCCAAGCCGCAATGTCCGCCATGATGGCGCTGTCCTGCTTGGCTCCATAGCGGCCAGCCGCAAACGCCCCGCCTGCAACCAGAGTGCTACACCATCATCTAGGTTTCCATTTTTAAACGCCTTTGTCATCTTAACAGTTTGTCCTATGGATGTAAAGGAGGACCCGAAGAAAGAAGAGCCGAAAGTTTCAGCGTTCACGGGAAGAAGTACTCGTTGAAGGACTGAATAGCCAGATAATGTATTATGTGCACTGAAGGTGTCAAACTCCATCAGGGAGAATAATACAATCTGCTACTTTTAGTTATCTCTGATCCCATGTTTGCTAGACTAGTGACAATCCTTTTAGTTACAAATATCAGAATTCATGAGCATAGTACATCTCTTGCAAGAACAGTGCTACTGCTATAGGTTTTGGAGGACTACCGTCTTCAGACTGCAAAATTGTTTACTTGCACTTGTTCACTGACTCGAACTCACAAGACACAACAGTGAAGTTGTTCACTTTCAGCTCTCCAAAATCTGATTTATGCAATCAATCAAGCAGAGCCTGCACATGAGCTCATTGTACATAAATAAAATATTGGAGAAAAGACATCCGTTATCCATATCCTAATCTGACACTACAAAAATATGTGTACATATTATCGATTTATATATTCGGCTAATTTAGCAATCAAACTCAGAAATCACTTGGTCAAAATCTGATAATAAGAAGGCATAGACAAGAATGGTAGCCTATTTTTAGTTTCAGGTTATCTTAGCAAATTCACCACTACCAGATTCACTTGCACACATACTGATTCAGCTAGATAGATACACTTGCACGCATACCAGTTCAGCTTTTAGTCCATCTTCAGTTTCAGGTCGTCTTAGCAAATTCCGTATAATATAGTTTCAGATTTTGGCAAACAGACCTGATGTTGTACCATCAGCAAATCGTACTATAATAGTCAATCTTAGAGAAAATGGGACAGTTTGGTGACGCCTTGGTCAAGGTTTTGAGCGATCCACTACCAATTAATTGGCAATAATCACTAATCAGATAGCTGATCATAGAAGAGATGCAATAAGGATACATAGCGTACTTTACATTGGGAGCTTCCCTTCGTGAGAAGCAAAGGTCGAACGAGACTACTATATAGGAAATTTGTCGTGAGCTTTCTAGTCGTAAGAAATACTTTTGGGTAAAATATCTGATCTAATAACCTCTCCAAGTGACAAACTTCAGTGACAGGCCTTTAGCGTTGCCTGTCACTAAGAAATTTCCCCTTACAATTGGCATGCACGGGAAATACTAGTGACAGCCATTATTTGGGTCTGTCACTACTCGTACCATCCTCAGTGACAGGCATTCATACACGCTCGTCACTAAGTAATTTTTTCGTGCGGCTACCCTCCGACAGAGGTACTAGTGACAGTCGATTTTATGCGCCTGTCACTAGTGTTTTGGACTAGTGACAAGCTTATCGGCGCCCGTCACTAGGAATACATACCAGTGAGAGGCAAAGTTTTGCCAGTCACTAACCACCAGGAGGCTATAAGCCTTTCTGCAGTAGTGCCTTATACGAACACCAATCATACCCATCCTGGTATTCCCCCCTCGAGACCAAACGAGGAAGTCAAACCGAGAAACTCACACAGTTGGCAGTTTTAGTCATTCCATTATAGTTGAAGCACTTACTAGTCAGATATAGATAGCGTGAGTCATCCTGATAGCATAAGTAGTGGGATGTTTTAATTAACCATTCAATTGTAGTTGCAGTACTTACTAGTCAAATACGATTAGCATGTGACATCCCAAACCCAGTAGTTGTTGGCACTTTTATTTCATTCCATTGTAGTTGCGATACTTACTAGGCAGGTATAACATGACATGATACACCCCAGTTCCACCAGTTGTTGGCACTTTTATTATCCATTCCATTATAGTGAAGCTGATTACTAGTCACATATTAAGTCAAATTTATAGCACTACTTTAGTTATGCTTGTCTATGATCGAGATACTGTGCTCCAAGTCGTCCATAACCGCGGACACGGCTTTCAGAAAGATTTACCCTCCAGGGGTGCACAAATAGCAACACACACACGATCAACCTCAGAAAAACCAAATCAAAACCCAACGATTCTTTCACGACAAAGCAATCACAGGATTCATAAAATATTTCAAGGAGCCACCCCACTAAGCTACCCGCAACGAAGTTGGCCGGCTCCGGAACAGACCTAGGGTTTGTGACGACGGTTGTAAACGACTGGGAACCCGAAAGTGTGACTGGGCTTGTCGATACCGTGAAAACGTGGCACGGTCCTAAACAGTACAGGTGCTCCACGCACAATCTTAAATAAAGCAGTAAAGCATGGCATAAGTACAGGATAGTAATAAAGCCCCAAACTAGTTTGTGGCCCCAAGAAATAAGAAATGAATCAAGCTCTGGCTAAGGGGGATTCATAGACTCTCCTGGATGTGGATAATGCGAATAGTCAAGGAACAGGTATCAAGTACTCGGGGCCTACGGGACACAAGTGGGCATGAAAAACCAAATAACATATAATTGCCCACTGGTGCCACTTTCATTAGTTATTACGGCAAGTTAATAGTTGTAAATAAAGACATGATCATCTCCACCATAAACATCTGCCAGCATTCCAACAACGGTGGTACTCGACAACATGGGATCGCACCTGAGCAAGCAACTACGACTCACAAGGCCAGCTATCTACCAAACAACAGGTATTAGGAGGTGTCCATGGCAATATAGAGGCTGCACGGGATATAACTGGTGCACGGAAACTAAATCATCGCGACACGGATAGCAATAGATCCACAGGAGGAAATAAAGACTATAAATGCAAAATAGGTAGAAGGGGAAGAGATGCTCGCCTCGGAAACACTGTCGGCGGTTCATATCCGGAGAACTTGTCGACACTCGCGTCAACTCATCGGCCTAATCCACGAAGAAGCAAACACTAGAAGAAGCACCGAATGCACTATTTAATACTACAATAGAAGATCTGGCATGATTATGATATGATGCATGGCATGGCACAGATGCGGTGCAATTAGGCAAATATTAAGCAGAACCGGGGTTTCGATAATTAATTAGGCGATTCAAGTTATTTAGAAACCCCGCAATTTAAATGTTGTATTAACAAGGCAAAACAGGGCATCGGTTTGCTACACAAATTTAAATGGAGTTCGGAATAAGACAAAAGTACCCCGCATATAGACTCCATATTTAATTATGAGGTGAATCGACATAATGCCCCCAACCCACAGACAGGTATGCATGTATGAGCAATTTATATGCAACAGTTTTATGTATAGCATTTATAAAATAGGGGCTCGGGGAAAGGGTTCACACATCAGGTTCAAAAGATCTTGGGTTCTGGGGGCTTGGGGTCCGGTCTCAGGGTCCGGATCTGGGGTTCGGCTCGACGGGATCATTCTCGGACAACGGAAGGAGAGCTTGGCGTTCCAGAAAGAAGGACTTGGTTTGGCGTCGGGGCGCATCGGATTCGCCCTGGTCTGTGTCAATCTTGTCGTCGTGAAGATCTTGTCGGGTCCGCGTATCGGGTCGGTCTTGGCATCCGGGGTGAAGTACTTGTCGTCCTTCGGTTCAATGTCGACGTGCTTGACATCCTCGATGGAGAACTCGGTGTTCTGCGGCGAAGTGCTAGTCGTTGAGATGGCGATCTTGGCAGTCATCGGGTCCTCGGTCATCAGTGCGGGAAGGAGGTCTTGTCGTTCCGATGGATCGGTCCTCAGGGTCGAAGAACTTGGCGCGCCAGGGTTCGGTCTTCGGCGGGATCGGTCTTCGAACTCCGGGATCAGTCTTCGTGGTTTTTCCGTCAAGAAGAACTTGGAGTGCCTCGAAGGGCGATCTTCAGGTACCGATGTAGTCATCCAAATTGTCGTACTTGTTTGGGGTAGGCTCACAACACCACTACCACATCCACAGCATCACCACCAGACCTTCACCACAACATCCCCACATAGAAAACTGCATCGGTACAGGAACCAGAAACTCAAGCAGATGGTCAGGGGCATGGTGGAAACTTGCTAGAGCCAAACGTGTACTACCAACATGTTCAACCTCGGCCTAGAGGCGGCGGTGCCGGCTCGGCGATGAGGGGCTCAGCACGGTGGCGAGGACGAGGTTACAGGGCGGCCTCAGCGGCATTGCAAAGGAGGTCTCCGGCGAGGCCGGGACGCAGAGGCGATGGATGTGGCGAGGAAAGCGAGGCCGGTACGAGCTCGTGCGACGCGGGGTGTCCATGAGGGAGAGGCACGTCGGCGACCTCGAGGGAGGGACGGCCGCGGATGTCGCGGTGGCGGCGCCAGCAGGAGGTAGGGCGCTCGCGAGACAGAGGAGGAGGCGGGGCCGAGGCACGGCTGCGTCGGCCGGAGACAGCGGTGGCAGGGCGCCCGCGAGGCGAGGAAGGCCGGCGGAAGTTGAAGCAGAGGGGCGGGGTTCCGGCGACAGCGTGGGCCCAAAGCGGTCAAGGACGAGGCGGGGCTTGCCGGGGCCGGATAGGACCGTGGCTCGACGACGGCGAGCGACAAAGGAGTGCAGGGGCGAAGCCGCATGGGGATGGGGTCGGCGGACAGCAGCGGGCGACAACGTCGACGCTTCTACAAGGGCCTGCGATCGCGTGCTGCGAAAGGAGCAGAGGGCGGCCAGGGACCGCGGAAGAGGGGCCCCGGGCAGGCTCGCCTGCCTCCTGGCGGCGACACGGATCCCGCAAGGAAGGCGGCTGCTGAGGGCGGCGGCAAGGACACGGGATCGGGGTGGAAGGTGGTGAGCAACGGCGGGGCTCTGCGGTCAGGGCAGAGGAGCGGCGCGGCTGGGAGGGCGAGGCGCTCGTGTCGGCGGCTAGGGGGTCGTGAGGAGGGCTGCCGGTCGCTGGGGCGGGGCCAGGTGGATCTCCGGGAAGAGGACGGAGGAGGAAGGAGATCCTGCGGGGTGTGGCGAGTGAGGCTTGAGGGAGGCGCGCGCTATGGTGGAGAGGTCAGGTGGCGGTGCTAGGGCACGGTGGCGGGGATCCGTCGGGGCAGAGTTTGGAGGGTGGAGGAAGGCTGGCGGCGGGGCTGGATGGTGCATGCGGTGTGTGGGCGTGGCGGCAGGTGGCCAGGTGGGGTCGGGGGAGAGAGAGAGGGAGTAGGTAGGTGGGGCTAGGGTTTCTAGGGTCTGGTTTTGTTTACTGGGGGTGGCCGGCTGGGTCGGTTCGGCCCGGTTCGGCTGCCCCCTAAAAATAATATAATTATTTTTATTTAACACAACAAGGCTTTTAGAATCTGTTTTTAGACGAAGCAAAATAATCCGGAGATCCGGGTTTTTAATTTGAAATAAAGACGGGACGTTTAGAAAACAAAACCAGGCTTTTTCGAAAATAGTTTTTAAACAAACCATCCAAGATGATGACGATGCTCAAATGCAATGTGGCATGATGACATGAGCATGCGGTCATGATGATGCAATGCACAAAAACACACTGATTTTCTAGTAGTGGTTTTAGCGGGGTGCCACAAACGGCACGTACAAGCGTCCGGGGCGCCCACGCGACCTGGCCTTATGCGTCCAAGGTGACCGTGAGACTGACCGCGAGTACCTCGCCAAGTGGACGGAGCTGCGCAACACCTGTGAGGGCATCCTGGAGAGCCAGGCCATCAGCTTCTTCATCGAGGGTTGCCGAGAAGGCACCATGCTTCGCCACCGGCTACTGTGTGACGAGCCGAAAACCATGGCGGAGCTCATGACGGTCGCGGACTAGTACGCCACGGCGGATGCCGCCATGAAGAAGCCTCCCCGAGTAAACGCAAACGGGCGCCCGACTCCTACGAAGCCGGCTCGCGACCGTCCGAGCAATCCGGCTGGCGAAGCCAGATCATCCAAACGCCACGGCAACGACAACCGGTTCCACGGGGACCGCCAGGCCGGACAGCAGAAGCCCCGCTACCACGCGCGGCAGGTCAATGCTGTGGAGGGCGCGCCCGGCGCGCCAGCTAACGATGCAAGGAGACAGAAGCCACGGCTCACCTTTGACCAGATGTTTGACGGCCCATGCAAGTGGCATAGCGGTCCCTTCAAACCGGCTACGCATACCACCCGGAATTGCAGCTGGACCCACTAGCTAAAAGACCAGGGTAACCAGCCTCGTCTCCCCCCTCCCCCTCCTGGTGGACCACCACCACCGGCTAGGGGAGCCGGCAATGATGGTAACGGCGGCAACAACAACAACGGCTACCCCTAGCCGCACGCCGCCTACCACATCTTCGAGACGGAGCAGGACGACAAGCATAGCCGCAGGCGACGCTCCAAGGAGGTCAATGCCATCGTCTCTCCGGTCCCCCAGTACCTGAACTGGTCGGAAACCCCCATCACCTGGAGCCGTGCAGACTAGCCGGAGCAGCTACCGACTCCCGGGGGCTACTCCATGGTGCTCGACCCCCTCATCGTCTCCACCGCGCGTACCTGCCGATTCTCGCGCGTCCTCATCGACGGAGGCAGCAGCCTCAACCTCCTCTATCAGTCCTCGCTGGAGAAGCTGGGCATTCGCGAAAGCGACCTGTGCCCGACTACCACGACGTTCCACGGCGTACTGCTGGGGCCAGCCTGCGCCCCGTTGGGGAAAATTCAGCTGGACGTCATCTTCGGGACTGAGGAGAACTTCCGCCGCGAACCAATCTGGTTCGAGGTGGTAAACCTGACGAGCTCCTACCACGCTCTCCTCGGGCGCCTCGCCCTCGCCAAGTTCATGGTTGTCCCCCACTATGCATACCTCAAGACAAAGATGCCAGGACCCCATGGCGTGATCACCGTCGTCGGCTGCTTCAGGCGGTCGAAGGAGTGCGCCTCAGCTGGTTCCAAACTGGCAGAGGCCCTCATCATAGCCGAGGAGAAGCGCGTGATCATGCGCAATGTGGCCATGACCCAGCAGGACATGCCGGCTAGTAGCAAACCGGCTGGAGAAGGAACTTTCCAGCCGGCAAGGGAGACGAAGAGGATCCTGCTCGACCCCTCCGACCCGACTAAGTTCATCACCATTGGTGCTGGCTTGGACAGCAAATAGGAAGGCGCGCTCGTCGACTTCCTCCGTGAGAATCGGGACATCTTCGCATGGTCCCCCAAGGACATGCCGGGTGTGCCGAGGGAGTTCGTCGAGCACTCACTCCATGTGCGGCCGGATTCCAAGACGGTCAAGCAACCTCTGCGCCAGTTCGCAGAAGAGAAGAGGAAGATAATCGGTGACGAGATCACCCGGCTCCTTGCAGCCGGGTTCATCATGGAAGTGTACCACCCGGACTGGTTGGCGAACCCAGTCTTGGTGCTGAAGAAGAACAAGACCTGGCGCATGTGTATCGACTACACCAGCCTGAACAAGGCGTGCCCGAAAGACCCCTTTGCCTTGCCCCGTATCGATCAAGTTATCGATTCCACGGCCGGTTGTGATTTGTTGTCTTTTCTAGATTGCTATTCCGGGTACAATCAGATCCGGCTAAACCCGGCTGATCAGATTAAGACATCATTTATCAGCCCCTACGGGGCTTTCTGATACGTAACCATGTCTTTCGGTCTAAAGAATGCAGGCACTACCTATCAACGCTGCATGCAGAAGTGCTTGCACTCGCAGATAGGCCGAAACATGCATGCTTATGTGGATGATGTGGTCATCAAGACCAAGGAGAAGCACACCCTCCTCGAGGATCTGGGAGAGACATTTGGCAACCTCCGCCAGTACCAGATGAAGTTGAACCCGGAAAAGTGCGTCTTAGGAGGGCCATCCGGTCAGCTCCTCGGTTTCCTCGTATCACAACGAGGCATCGAGGCGAATCCGGAAAAGATCGCGGCCATCGAAAGGATGCAGCCGCCCAAGAGCCTCCTTGGAGTCCAAAAGTTCACCAGATGCGTAGCTTCCCTCAGCCGTTTCGTCAGCCGGCTGGGGGAGAAGGCACTCCCGATGTACCAACTGATGAAGAAGACGGACAAGTTCTCATGGACTTCGCAAGCCGACACCGCATTTCACGGCCTCAAGTGCATGCTATCCACTACACCGGTTCTAGCCACGCCGGCTAGCAAGGAGCCAATGTTGCTCTATATAGCAGCCATCAGCCGGGTTGTCAGCGTCGTCCTGGTGGTGGAGCGCCCCGAGGAAGGCAAGGCCCAGGCGGTTCAGAGACCCGGATACTACCTCAGCGAGGTTCTCTCCCTCTCCAAGCAGAACTACCCCCACTACCAGAAGATGTGCTATGGCATGTACCTGGCATCCAAGAAGCTCAAGAACTACTTCCAGGAGCATCCGATTAAGGTCGTGTGCACCGCACCCCTTTCAGAAATCATCGGCAACAAGGACGCCACCGTCCGAGTTGCCAAGTGGGCCATCGAGCTAGCCGCCTACTCCATCCAGTACGATCCCCGGCTCACGCTCAAGTCGCAGGCATTGGCGGACTTCCTCGTCGACTGGGCTGAGACCCAGTATCTCCCACCGGTTCTGGATTCGGACCACTGGAAGATGCACTTCGATGGGTCGAAGATGCTCGGGGGCTTGGGAGTCGGCATCATGCTCACCTCACCCAAGGGAGACCGGCTGGAGTACGTGCTGCAGATCCACTTCAAGGCCTCCAACAACATAGCCGAATATGAGGCACTAACGCACAAACTCCGGCTAGCCAGGGAGATCGGTGTCAACCGGATCCTATGCTTCAGCGATTCGGACCTGGTGGTGCAGCAAGTGTCCGGAGAATGGGACACCAGAGATGCAAACATGGCCCTCTACCGGTTCCACATCCAGAAGCTCAGCGCCTCCTTCGACGGATGCGAATTTCACCACGTCCCTCGCGTCAACAATGAGGCGGCCGATTCGCTCGCCAAAATCGGATCCACCAGGCAGGCGATCCCACCAGGGGTCTCTTTGGAGCACCTGCGCAAGCCCTCCATCAACCCATCGCAAGAGTCAGACTCCATCACCTGGGCAGGAGGCGCTCCGGCTGACGGAGCGGCAAAAGCAGAGCCGGCAGAGCCGCCAAAGAAGAAGACCCGAACCAACTCCGGCAAGGCAGTGCCCTCCGGCTCGCAAGACACGGGGGCTGCCGGTTCGTCAAGCAGCTCGGGGGCTGCCGTCCCGAGTACGCCACCCGGACGACCCCCCAACATCTGTCAACCAGAGGATGGGAGCGTCCTCGTCATTCGGGAAGTGTCATCCTGGGCACAACCCTTCATGAACTACATTGCCAACTGAGAACTTCCGGATGACGAGGTGGAAGCCAGGAAAATCCGGCGCCGCGCGCACACGTACACCGTCATCAACGGCGAACTGTACAAGCGCAGCGTATCCGGCATTTTCCAAAGATGTGTCGATGTAGACACGGGCTACCGGCTACTCAAGGAGATCCACCAGGGCGAGTGCGGGCATCACGCTTCGTCAAGGGCGATAGTCGCCAAGGCGTTTCGCCATGGTTTCTATTGGCCCACCGCCCTCAAGGACGCTGGGCAGCTGGTCCGCGCGTGCAATGGATGCCAGCGCTTCGGGCAGCTCAGGCACATGCCAACTTCGGTACTCAAGACCATACCAATCACCTGGCCCTTCACGGTTTGGGGCCTCGACATGGTCGGTCCCTTCAAGCGAACGTGCACGGGCATGACCCATCTGCTAGTGGCGGTGGACAAGTTCACGAAGTGGATCGAGGCTAAGCCCATCCGGAAGCTAGACGGAGCGACAGTCGTCACCTTCTTCACCGACATCATCAACCGATTCGGCTACCCCAATAGCATCATCACCGACAACGGCACGAACTTCGCTAAGGGGGCCTTCGCCCGGTTCTGCAGCAACAAGGGCATCCGGCTGGACCTTGCCTCCGTCACGCACCCGCAGTCCAACGGGCAAGTGGAAAGGGCAAACGGCTTGGTGCTAGCCGGTATCAAGCCGCGTCTCATGGAACCATTGGAGCGGTCACCCGGATGCTCGATCGAGGAGCTTCCGGCTGTGTTGTGGAGCCTCCGCACCACACCAAATAGGTCAACCGGCTACACGCCGTTCTTCCTGGTCTACGGATCGGAAGCCGTCCTCTCCGCGGACATCGAGTTTGACTCACCGCGCAAGCTCCTATATGACAAAAAAGCCAACCAGGAGGCATGGGAGGACGGAGTGGACCTCCTGGAGGAGGCGCGTGAGCTGGCTCAGTCCAGGTCAGCCCTGTACCAGCAGCGACTACGCTGCTACCATTCAAGCCGGATCCGCCCAGTCGCGTTCCGCGAGGGCGACCTGGTTCTCCGGCTGGTGCAAGATACGAAGGGCATGCACAAGCTATCGCCACCTTGGGAGGGCCCCTTCATCATCAGCCGGGGGCTGCCCAACGACTCCTACTACCTCATCGACGCGCAGCAGCCGCGCAAGAACAAGATGGACAAATCAGACGAGGAAACCGAGCGTCCCTAGAACGCGGCCCTGTTGCGCCCGTTTTACACCTAGTCGCCAGACAGTGTATGTATCCCGCAAACCCTATGAATGAAAATGCGGACCCCCACGAGAATCTCGAGGGCTCCTTGCTAGAAATGTGTTTTCGCATCTGCTTTCTGGTTCTGATTTTTCGGCTCCGGCAACCCCTACCCGGGGGCTCGCCGGCTGGCCCGGCCTGCTAAGTCAACAAACCGACTGAGTAGTGTGCGATGATGTCAGAGGCCCACTCTTTGTCTCAGCTACAGACCGCAACCCGGCTGTCCGGCTAGCAAGAGCAAAAGCCCGAGGCATCCCACACAAAAAACGGAGAGGAGACGCGACAGACCGGGCGTCCCGGCCCTGCAACTAGCTCGAACCAATCCGGTTACTAAGCCGTTAGTACCGTGCGCAATGTACTGTCAGCTCCCTTCGATTTCTGCTGCAGACCGCAACCCGGCTGCCCGGCAACGACGCAGCGAAAACAGCAGAGCACACGGGAAAGCGACCAAGTGTCTAGAGAGGCACAAGCTAGTTTTCGAAAAAACAAGTTGTTTTCTGGCTACAATTTGGCAGACTAACCTATTAACCTATGAGGATATATGTGTATGTGTATGTATATTCTTGTCCGACTACCTTGAGTCGGAATTCAGGAAGGAAAAGAGAAGAAGATTCGAAGTCTTTGCCTTCATCAAGCGCTCCGAATCTCGGGGGCTACAGCCACTGGGTGCGCTCACGCGCCCCCAGTGGAATCTTGTAGTTCCTGACCGGCTAAAGGCCTTTAGCCGGCCGTTCGGAGCCCAGGTGAGGGAAAGGGCAGGTGCTAGAGAAGGCAAGAAAGATTCGAAGCACCTGGCTACGCCAGCTACTCCGAATCTCGGGGGCTACACCCAGTGGGTGCGCTCGCGTGCCCCCACTGGAATGTTAGTTCCCTCGGCTGAAGGTGTTCAGCCAGGAAAGCAGCCAACTAAGACGAGTCTAGTCGGATAAAGTTAGAAGACTTGGGAAAAATAAGGAAGATTCGAAGCACCTAGCTACGCCAGCTACTACGAATCTCGGGGGCTACACCCAGTGGGTGCGCTAGCGCGCCCCCACTGGAGGTGTAGTTCCTCCGGCTAAAGGGGTGTAGCCAGACGAAGTTAGCCGGATAAAGTTAACCGGCGAAATATTGAAAGAAAATTCGAGGCACACATGTTGAAGGAAACTCAAGAGTTCAATATTAACAAACAAAAGGGAGGCGAAGCTCCCATAAGTTACCCGGCATCAGAGACAACCGGTACAGACATACAAGTTTCATACATAATCGAAGCAAGACAAATACACCCAGCATCCCGGGGCAGTGACTAAGCGGCAGGACCCTTGCCGTGAGGAGCACCTTGACCAGCAGAAGCTTCAGGCGGAGGAGGAGGCGTGGAACTCAATCCGGTTCCGGCGCCCGCAGGCGGCAGCGTCAGACCTTCCGCATCAAGAGTACCGACGGACTCCGAGTCGGTGAGCACCTCGTCGGGGTCCACATAGTCGGCGATCTTGATGGCGGATCCACAGAGCTCTGGATGGTCTTGGCGGATGGCGGCAAGATCAGCGTCGGCACGGAAGCCTCCGTCGATCTTCTCGACGCGGGCGTCCTTGTACCAGGAGAGCATGAGGGCCAGAGCCATCTCTGCTCTGGCTCGCGCCGCCAAGTCGTGCTGCCGGTCCACCGCAGCCGGCACCTCTCCCACCTTCGCAGCCAGCTGTGCCATGGTCTCCGGAACCGGAACCTCCGGCCACAAGAAGGAGAAGACTTCCCGTGCCGCTTGGCGAAGCTTGGCAGCCTCTTCGCCAAGAAGGACGACGAGCTCCTGAGCCGTCGGCTGCGCTCCCGGCCAGTTCTCCTACAGCCGGTTGTAGGCCAGCAGGTCTATGTCGGGATAAAATGCTGTCAGAAAAGAGAGTCAGAACTGGCTACCGGATCCGTTAAGAAAAGAAGACAGAAAAAGGGAACTTACCCTTAGCCGTGTGGCCGACCTGCATCAGCTCCTCCACCAGAGTCTTCTCCTTCGCCGCCAGCCGTTTGATCTATTTCTCTTGGTCCTTGTTCTGGGCCTCGAGAAGATTGAAGGCCTCGATCCGGCTGGCAAGCGAGGCGTCGTGCTCCTTGATGGTGGCCTCCAGACCGTCCACCTTCGCGTGCCAATCCTTATTCTGCAGCCGCAGAGTAGAGTTGGACTTGCTCAGCCGGTCGTTCGCTTTCTTCAAGCGATCGATCTCGCGCTGAGCGCACACGAGGATGGCTGCAACAAAACCGGCTATCAGTAAAAAAAAAGAGCAAGACGGGTGAAGCGAACTTACTCTGGGAAGTCCCGTTGGCAGCAGCAAGCTTCTGCTCTAGGGACCGGTTCTTGCCGCCTGCGGCCTCCAGCAGCCGGATCTCCTTCACCGCCAGCTCGAGTGTGGCAGCGAGGTCCGTCAGCGAGGCGGTGGAAGAAGCGTCGTCATCCACGGCGTTGACGGCCAAGGATTCCTTCGCAGCAACCACCTCCGTCCTCCACTCCTCCCCCGGCTCCTCGTCGGAGTTGTCATCACCGACAACTACGAGCTCCTTGCCGGCAGTGGCCCCCCGCGCGCCCGCGGAAGAGCCATCCGGCTGGGAAGACTCCGCCTCCGGCTAGGGCCCCTCCGATCCGGCTGGGGCAGCCGGTTTAGCTCGAGGCGGAGGTCGAGGCGGTGCCTCGGATGAAGGAGGGGCGCTGACAGGCGCAGTCGGAGCAGCGGGCGGCGACCCGGTCGGTGCTCGTGCTGGGCTCGTGGCTCCAAAAGAAACCAACGTGCTAAGGGGACAGAAGAAGAAAAGGAAGAAAGAAAAGCAAATAAGCGAAAGGCAGAAAGGGAGAAAAAGAAGCAAGCAGAAAATGATGAAGGCAAAGGGAGAAGAAACGTACCCTGGCACAACTGGAGGCGACCCCTTCTTCCGGCCAAGGCGGCTCAGCGGCAGGCTGCTGGTCCGGCTCCTCTTGGAAGCCGGCTCCTCCGTGGCAGACCGGTGGGAGTCGGAACGGTGGGAGCCGGAACGGCGGGAGCCGCTCCCGCCAACTTTGCCGTGTGTCGTAGGGCGCGGCGCCGGGTCGGTGGTCGGCGCGGCCTCCTCCTCCTCGACAACCTCCGGGTGAGGGTCGGCAGCCGGCTCGTCGTTCTGGCTGGGGAAGGCATCCCCATCCCCATCCGATTCCTCGTCGGACCGCCGAGCGCGCGGCTCAGGCAAGTCGGGCGTGAACTCCTCGAGGGGAGCCTCACCCTCCTCGCGAATGATGCAAGGGAACATCCGCCGAATACAAGAGATTAGTCAGACGAAACAAGAAGGAAGTGCAAGAAATACAAAAGAAGCATCCGGCTAGAAGAACTTACCCGGGGCGCGCGGTTCTCCCGACTGTAGGGTGCCAGGCTGAACTTCCAGTTCTCCGGCAGTCGCTCCTTGGTGATCGTCCACACCCACTCCTTCAGGTTGTGGTAGCGGGGATCGCGGCGCGACAGCCGGGTCAGGTCCAGCCGGCCGGAGTAATAGCACATTTTGTGCGCTCGTTGTTGCAACGGCATCATCAGCCAGGACATCCAGTTGAGGGTGACGTCCAGACCGGTCAGCTGGCAGTGGACGAGGGAGCGCATGCGCTTCAGTATCTCATCCGACTCCGCCTTCTCGCCATGGATCTTCAAGTCCTAGTTCAGCCGGCTGGACTCGACGTCCTAGAAGGCCAGAAGGTTGATCCGGTCAATGTTGGTGAGGTTCTTGACGTAGAAGTACGACTACTGCCACAGTCGTACCGTGTCGTGCAGAAGAAACTTGGGGTAGCCGGTCTGCGAGCGGGAGTAGATGGAGGCGCCGCCGCAGACGACTAGCGGCCCTTGTGTGAACTGCACCTGCGGCCGGACTCGGAAGAGCCGGCAGAAGAGCCCGAGATCCGGCTAGATCCCGAGGTAGCTCTCACAGAAGGCCATGAAGTGCGCCAACGTCTCGATTGCGTTGGTGCCGAGGTGGTGGAGGCGGAGATCGAAGAACGCCAGGAAGGTCAGGAAGAAGGGGTGCACCGGTAAGGCGAACCCGCGCACCAGAAGGGAGAGGAAGATGATGCGCTCCCCCTCCGCCGAGTGCGGCGACACCTCTCCCGCCGGCTCCAACCGCACCGCCACCTCCTCCGACGGGAGAACGCGGGTGGCGCGGTACTTCTGAATCTGGTCTTCAGTGACGGAGGAGCCATACCAAGCCCCGCGGTCGGCTGCCAACTCCGGCTGGCAGGGGGAGCGGCGACGGAAGAGTGGCGATGGCCCGTAACGTCGACGACGGCGAGCGGGCGGCGCAGCGGGCTACAGCAAAAGAAGGAGCAAGGGCGCAAAGGGCAGGAACGCACTGGGGAAGAGGAAACTGCAGCGGGAGAGCGAAGGAAGGGAACTGCCTCCCCCATGGCGTCCCTTTAAAGGGCCAGAAACACAACCGTCAACAGCGCCACGTGTTGCGCATCCGAATGACCCGCACCCCAACCGCCGCCTAGATCCCATGTGCCAAAGCGGGATGCGCAGAAGATCCCGGAGCAAGAACCGAAGGGCTGGGCAGCGGCTTCTCGAGGCGACATGCGACGAGACGTTACGCTGCCCGCCGCAGTGCAATGATGGTGCGTGCGCGCGTGGCCGGCGTCAGCGCTGACGTCATGAGTAGCGCAACCGCCAGGCACAGCCGGACACAAATTCAAAATCAGGAAGGAGCGCGCGCACATTTCGCCTAAGGGCGGAATCCACATGCTCTTAGGGGCTAGATTCAGGGGGATGGTCCCCAAGTACCCCAACCGGACAAGAAACATGCAGCCGGACGGGGCAAGACAGGCCGGCTAGCGCATGGTAGCCGGATCAGCAAGAGGTAGCCGGCTATGTTGCCGTAGCCGGAACCAATCAGTGAGACAGGACGACGTGCATATCAGTGCACGGTACACCCTGTATGATGACAAGACCGGCAACTACTCGGCCATACCGAAGACTTTGCGGGGATGATGCAGGAACAGTGGCCCGATGCTGACGACGGGCTCGCACGGCATCCACTGTGTCTACGACAACCATACCGCTCATACTCCGATGTGACATACCATACCGGATACTGTAGATGACTAGCCGGCTGGGACCCGCCTATGGGGCCCGCCAGTCGGAATGGCTAGTGAGACCGTTGCCTCTCTGCCTATTTAAGGAGAGGCAAGGCCTCAGTAGAAAGGGCTGGTCTCATTGCATTTAAGGCAGTAGCTAGAGAATACAGCTCAAGGAGCACTTGTAGTTCGTATATCCCACATAGTCAGATCCGACAGGAGTAGGAGCTTTACCTCATCACGAGGGCTCCGAACCTGGGTACTTCCTGCGTCTAGCTACGCTTGCTCGTATCCGATCCTGCTGGCGGACACCGTCGATAGCTTCCCTGCTAGTCCCCACACCTATATCTAACATCTTCAGGTACTGCCGTTCCCAATACAATGACAGTCATAATATTGAAGAAGGACGGGGGGAACACCAACTCAAAACTGACAAGACATTGGACCACATCCTTCTATAGCCTTTCCAAACTTTCTCGATCGATTACCTTTTGATATATTGCATTGAGGAATGCACATAGCTTCACAATGGCTAATCGAACATTTTCTAGTAGAAGCCCCCTCAATGCAACCGGAAGCAACTGCGTCATAATCACGTGGCAATCATGAGACTTCAGGTTCTGAAATTTTTTCTCTGCCATATTTATTATTCCCTTTATATTTGACGAGAAGCTAGCCGAGACCTTGATACTGTAAAGGACTTCAAAAAAGATTTCCTTCTCTGCTTTGGTAAGAGTGTAGCTGCTTAAGTATTCACGTCCTTTATATGTATGCTTGGTGTATGGGTCTTTGATACGTTGCTGGTCCTCTCGTGCTTCTGGTGTATCTTTTGTCTCCCATACACGCCCAGGAAGCCTAGGAGGTTCACGCAAAGATTCTTCGTCACGTGCATCACATCGATTGAAGAATGGACCTCTAGGTCTTTCCAATACTCAAGCTCCCAAAATATAGATTTCTTTTTCCACATGGCCGTGTGTCCGGTAATGGGGTCTTTCGGAATAGATTGACCGCCAGGACCCTTTCCGAAGATTACTTCTAGGTCCTTCACCATACCAAATACATCAGCACCTTTAGGGACCTTAGGCTTCGTCCGGTAATCTGCCTCACCGTTGAAATGCTTGCCTTTCTTTCTTACTTGATGATTGGTTGGAAGAAATTTATGACACCCTAGGTACACAACCTTCTTACATTTATCCAAATATTTATCTTTAGTCTTATCTAAACAGTGTCTACATGCATTGTATCCCTTGTTTGACTGTCCTAAAATGTTACTAAGAGCAGGCCAATCATTGATGGTTACGAACAACAACGCTCGTAGGTCAAATGGCTCCTGTTTGTGCTCATCCCACACCTTTACACCTGGTTCTGCCCACAACTGCAAAAGTTAATCGACTAATGGCCTTAGGTACACATCAATGTCGGTGCCGGGTTTCTTCGGTCCTTGGATCAGCACTGGCATCATAATGAACTTCCGCTTCATGCACAACCAAGGAGGAAGGTTCTAGATACATAGTCACTGGCCAGGTGCTGTGACTGCAGCTCTGCTCCCCAAAAGGATTCATCCCGTCTGTACTTAGACCAAACCATAAGTTCCTTGCATCACCTGCAAAGTTCGAGTACTTTCTCTCAATGTTTCTCCACTGCGACCCATCGACGGGGTGTCTCAGTTTCCTGTCTTTCTTATGCTCTTCTTTGTGCCATCGCAACAACCTAGCATGCTCTTTGTTTCTGAACGGACGTTTTAACCGTGGTATTATAGGAGCATACCACATAACCTTAGCAGGAACCCTCTTCCTGGGGGGCTCGTCATCGCCCTCAACATCACCAGGGTCATCTTGTCTGATCTTGTATCGACATGTAGTGCATACCGGGCATTTATCCATATTCTCGTACTTCACCGTGGTACAGGATGCAGTCATTAATGCATGCATGTATCTTCTCCACATATAATCCTAGAGGGCAGATAGTCTTCTTTGCTTCGTACGTTGTCTCGGGCAGCTTGTTATCCTTTGGAAGCTTCGGCTTCATTATTTTCAGTAAATTCTCAAATCCCTTGTCAGATAAGCCAGTCTCTGCCTTCCATTTCAGCAGTTCAAGTGTGGTACCGAGCTTTGTGCTGCCATCTTCGCAATTTGGGTACAACAACTTTTTGTGATCCTTTTGAATGGCCTCCAACTTAAGCTTCTCCCTTTCTGTATCGCATTGTTGCTTTGCATCAGAAATGACCCGACCAAGACCATCAGCAGGCTCATCCGATGCCCGTTGTTCTTATTCATTGCCGCCTCCCTCTTCTCCATTGTCTTCCATTGCAGTATCATCGTATTCTTCAGGGGATATAGGATAGCTGTCATCATCCTCCTCTTCTTCATTTTCTTCCAGCCTAACCCCTCTTTCTCTATGCATGTCCCAACAATAATATCCGGGCATGAAACCTCTCCAAAGTAGATGGCTTTGAAGGATTCTCGGGGCAGAGTGCTCCGCCATGTTCCGACAGTCGACGCAGGGACCAGCATAAAATTATCCACTTTGTCTGCCTTAGCCAAATTAATAAATTTATGCATGCCTGCAATAAAATCGGAATCACGTCGGTCTCCATACATCCATCGCATCCACGCATCGATCTGCGTCATAATAATTAACCATGACAATGACATCGTTGATACGTCCAAAACATATCTACTTTCCCGAACACTTTTGCTATTGTTTCTCCTTAAACTTGTGTGATTTGCATAAAACTAACACGGACTGACGCTATTTTCAGCAGAATTGCCTTGGTGTCTACTTTTTGTGCAGAAAATCAACTATCAGGAAAAATCCTGGAAAATATGCCAAAAATCCTATTTCACCAGAAGACTCCCGGAGCGAGAATACGAGATGGAGGGGGCTTAGCCCATGCCACACTACCTGGCCGCGCGGGCTAGCCCAGGCCGCGCCAGGGGGTGGTCTGGCCGCCCCAGACTCCCCCTCGGTCTCTCTCTTCGCCTATAAGTTGCCTTCTGACCTAAAAACTCAGGGGGGTCGACGTTTTTCAGAAGGAGTTCCGCTCCACCGCCACCACCAGATTCCATGAAATAGCACCAGAAACTCCGTTCTGGCACCCTGTCGGGACGGGGAATTGGAGGAGATCATCACCATCATCATCACCATTGCTTCTCCATCGACCATCCATGTTTCCCCCATCTATGAGTGAGTAATCCCCCACTGTAGTCCATGGGGATTGTAGGGATTGGATGAGATCGTTCATGTAATGGCATCAGATTGTTAGGGCATGGTGCCTAGTATCTTCTATTAGTGCTTTATGACTTTGTTGCGACTTGTTATGCTTAATGCTTGTCACTAGGGCTCGAGTGCCATGATTTCAGATCTTAACATGTTATTGATTCATTATGATAGTATTGTTTATGGTCTTATCTACAAGTTGTATACACACGTTGTTGTCTGGAACCAATGGCCCCGAAGTGACAGAAATCGGGATAACCGGAGGGAATGGCTTTGATGTGAGGATCACATGTGTTCACGGAGTGTTAATTCTTTGCTCCGGTGCTCTATTAAAAGGAGCACCTTATTTGCCAGTAGTTCCCTTGAGGCCCCACTACAAACGGGCTGGCAGTACAAAAGATGTTGTGCAAGTTCTCATTGCGAGCACGTATGACTATATATGGAACACATGCCTAGGATTATCTAGTACTTGGATGCTTTATCTTATTTATCTGCAATTGTCCTATGTTCTGATTGCTATGTGAATTGTCGTGTCCATGCAACGCCCGTCCATCCATCCCTATGCCTACCGCACTCGAATCCTACTATTTACTGCTATTGTTACTGCTGTCTTTACTTTACTATTGCTGCTACTCCGCTCACTTTACTTAAGCGGTCTAGATGTATCGACTGCGCATTTTCCCGCGCTTAATATTCCTACTACAAAACTGTTGCTACTGATAAACTGTTGTGAGCAAGATTGTTTCCAGGTGCAGCTGAATTGACAACTCAGTTGTTAAGCCTTATAAATATTCTTTGGCTCCCCTTGTGTCGAATCAATAAATTGGGTTTCACTTCCCTCGAAAATACTGCGATACACCCCCTATACTTGTGGGTCATCAAGACTATTTTCTGGCGCCGTTGCCGGGGAGCATAGCTTTATTTATCAAGTTCACTTGGATTCTCTATTGTTTGCTGATATCCATCCATCATGGGTAAGTCTTGTGATGGCAAGGTTCCTATTTTACCATCCACTACAAGAAGAGGTACGGTTCTGAACACCTCTATTGCTCTTGATTCACCGACTGTTATGAGTAAGCTCGTTACACCACCACATACACATGCTACACACACTGCTACTACTACTGAATCTGAAACTTCTGATGCTTATGATGCTGCTTCTACTGTGCTTGATAAAAGTGGTTCATTAGGTCCTTTCCTATATGCTACGATTGCTACAACTATAGCTAGAAATACTGAAACTCCTAATGAAGACACTACTACTACACCTGTTAGTTCACCTGAGTCTAGTGAAAGTTATGATATTGAAGATGTTTATGTTGAGATGACCGATGAATTTATTAAAGAATGTAAAAACACCCATGATAGGAGCGCTGGTAAGAGTCTCCTTGAGAGGCGTACTATTAGACCCAAATTGTCTCCTATTGCTAAGTTTGCTGCTTCTCCCATAAACATTATAGATGAAGATTATGATTTCTCTCTCGATCTATCTTACATAGCTATCGTTGAGAAAGAACCTTTTTGTGGGACTAAGAATGAAAGTGCGATAGCACATATGAATGAACTTTCTACCATGAGTGGCTTGTTTTCTGATGATATTAAGATGCGTACTTACTTTGTTACTAAGATTTTCCCTTTTTCACTAAAAGGAGAAGCTAAAACTTGGTTTAGTAATTTACCTCCTGGATCTATTGATAGCCCTGATTGCTTGATTAGTACTTTCCTGCAGAAATATTTTCCTCCTAGTGCTAGACATGCTATTTTGCAGGAACTCTTTGATTTTAAACAGGGAGAAAAAGAGGTATTGCCTGAATCTTGGGCAAGGTTTTATGCTTTGGTTCATGCACAGGCTGGAAGTCCGTTACCTAAGAATGAGCTTCTTGATATATTTTATAATGGACTAACCGAGGAATCTAGGACATACCTAGATAGTTGTGCTGATTGTGTTTTCAGGAATAGGACTCCTAAGGAAGCTGAGGAATTAATGGCTAAAATAAGCAAGAACTATGAAGATTGGACTCCTCCTGAACAAGCTATACCTGAAGTAATTGTACCTGAACCTACTATACCAGTGCCTATTCCAACATCAAAGAAGAGGGGGGTTATTGAATTAAATGATGAAGTGATGAAGGAAGCTAAGAAATGTCTTAAGGAAAAGGGAATTAAAGCTGCAGATGTCAAGAATTTACCTCCTATTGAAGAGTTATGTAAGCCTATTCCCTACTCATCCACTATCGAGGTACACTCTCTCCAACACTTTGATGAAGGTGATATCCCTTACTCTAAACCTCCTGATCAATGCTTAGAAGAATTCGATATCTTTATTGTTAAGCAAGATAGTTTTAATAAAAGGGTGCAAAATCATCTAATGGAAAACACTAGAGCTATCGTTGAGTTGAAAGATATTGTGGAAAGAACCTCTAATGATGTTAAAATGATTGTTAAACACTTTCAAATGGTTCAAACTGAAATAGATCAACTCGTTAAAGTGCAAAAAGACTTGCTAGTTAATGCTGCTAAAGAAAAACATGCTTATGAAATTAGAACTAGAAGTGGTGTTGCTACCCAGGATCCTCTATATCCTGAGGGGCATCCCAAAAGAATTGAGCAGGATTCTCAAAAGGCTGAAAATAGTGGTTCTACTCGTAAGAAAAGGAAAAAGAAACATAAAACTATTGTAGAACCCTTTGAACCTGCTATAGATCCTAATAGTATATCTATCTCTGATGCTGAAACTGAAAGTGGCAATGAAGAAAATGAAGCTCCTAATGAAGAAAAAGTTGAAAAAGAACCTGAAAAGCACACTAAGAATACTAAATACACTAAGGAAGATTTTATTTCTAAGAAACATGGTAGTGAAAGAGAGCCTTGGGTCCAAAAACCTATGCCTTTCCCTGATAAGAAACACAAGTCAAAGGAAGATGAACACTATAATAAGTTTTGTGAGTGGATGAAACCTTTATTCCTGCAAATTCCTTTGACTTATGCTATTAAATTGCCTCCTTACTCAAAGTATATGAAGGATATTGTCTCGAATAAAAGGAAGATTCCTAATGAAGAAATTTGTACTTTGCTTGCTAATTATTCCTTCAATGCTAACGTTCCTAAGAAACTTGGAGACCCTAGGATTCCAACTATCCCTTGCTCTATTAAGAATAGTTATGTTAGAACTACTTTGTGTGATTTGGGAGCTGGAGTTAGTGTTATGCCTTTCTCTCTCTATAAGAGGCTTCAACTAGAAAAATTAATACCAACTGATATATCTTTGCAAATGGCTGATAAATCTACCACTATTCCCGTTGTTATGCGAGGATGTACCTGTTCAAGTGGCTCATAATTGCTTGATATTAACTAATTTTGTTGTGCTTGAAATGCCTGAAGATGATAATATGTCAATCATTCTTGGGAGACCTTTTCTTAATACTGTAGGAGCTGTTATTAATTGTAATCAAGGAAAGGTGACTTTCAGTGTTAATGACAAGGAACATACTGTCTATTTCTCCAAGAAGATTGAAAAGACTTATGGTTTGAATTCAGTTGAACATGTTGAGGGCATTCAAGTTGGAGAAATATATTGTCCCGTACCAAGAGAAAAAATTGAAACTATTATGATTGGGACCATTGTTATCAAGGTTGAGGTAACATAATCATTAGTGGAATACAAGGTTTTGTCTCATATGTTGTTTTGGTAACATGACCTGATCAACCTTGTTAATAAAAGGATTTCATTGAACAAAACAATGTTTTCACTATGATTATTTCCATGTACTTCTATTCTATCCATTTTAGTTTTTTGCTTTCGTTTGGTTTTTGTTTTTGTTGTTAGTTGCTTGCATTTTAGAGTGTCTTAGAACTTCTGTAGTTCTAGCCTTGTTTTGTCATTGCATCATTTCCAAAAAAATCTTTTTCTGTGAGAAAATCATTCTTCTATACCTGAAAATTGCCCAAAAGTAAAGTGTCCCAAAAAATTCCAGAAAATTCATATTAAATTTTTATGTGAAAAAAGGGGCAGAGGAGTGCCTGGGAGGTTCCAGGGGGACCCACCAAGCAGGCTCACCACCTGGTGGCGTGGCCTGCCCTGGGTGGCGCCATGCCATGGTGTGGGCCACCCCTGGCCCTCCACCAACTCTCTCACCTGCCACTTTCTTCTCTCTCCCGAGTAAGCTCCAGTTCATTGCTCAAAATCGCGTTCTTGCAGTGCTTTCTCTCGATTTTTTCGATCTCCTTGCTCAACCCATCTTTGTTGCTGAAATTTGGAGCACTTGTTCCCTGGTATGTGACTCCTCCCCTTGTCCAAGTAAATTTGTGTTTAGTGGATTATATCTTGAGTATTTTGCTGCTATAGGTGACAGGTTATGAGAGCTTGTAAGCTTTTTGATGCTTAGAGATATAGTTTTGATGCATGTTTAGGCCTCTTACAAGTCCCTATGAGTAGTATCCTTCATTATATTCACTTTGCAATCACTTGTTTAATAGGTGTTTAAATTTTAGAATATCAAGCATGAACAACCATACCTTTGGAGAGATATTTGAGAGGGATGCACCTAGGAGGTTGAGGCCCTCAAGATCAGCCTCTCAGTTTAGGCCATCATACAACGAAGACCTCATTGCAACTCGTATTGGTAATGAAAGGGATGATGGGGATGCTCACCCATCTACTTTTCCTTGTTTTATTTTCTTACAAGCTGCAGGGATTCTTGATGATTTCTTGCTATTGATTGAGAGGGTTAGTTTGACCTCATATATGCAAGATGAGAGTGAGCAATATGCTATGCTCACCAAAACCTTTGTTGAGAGCTTCACGTTTACTAACACGTCCTATCAGTCAACTGTCTCTTTCAAAATTTATAATCTGCCCTTTACCATGCCATTGGAAAGATTTTGCAGTATTGTAGGTGTAAGCATGATAGGGACCCTGAAGAAAATTCAAGGGCGACCCGCTGATTTGCTGGAGCTTTACCGAGGGGTGACCAATGATGATGACCGCGTGGCGCAACACGGAAAGATAAGAAATATCCAACTCCCTGCTCTTAGATACTTTGCATATTATCTTGCTACTAGCGTACTTGGTAGGGAGAACACGAGTAATATCTCCAACTATCATTTAGCTTTCCTTGCTACTGCGCTAAATAATGATACTCGGTACAATCTTGGCTCGCTTATTGCTCGCTGCCTAGCTGCTAGGGGGGCTATCTATGGGGGCATCATTGCCTCACGTATGGTCAATGCATTAGAACTTTTAGTGGACCCCAATGATACTGTACTGGCACCACAAAGGCTTGACCTTGTTGCTATGAAAACTCATCACTTTGTGACTGCTGCTTCTGATTTGGACAGTCTAGTATATAGGATGTTGTTTACTGACGGGGATGAGAGGGAGATCCCTTTGCCGCAGCCTTCTTTGTTTAGTGTTCGCAGGAGACCGTGGTCGCGCTCCAAGGAGGAGGTGGACGAGCAGCTTCGCTTACTGGGTTTCCATGAGCAGCATCAGGAGGATGTGCCCTCCTACGATTATTCAGCGCACTACGGAGGGACGTACTCGAGCTCGCACCAGGACGAGGGTACCTCCTCGTCGTACCACGATGACACTTCATCCTGGCCAGCTTGGGATTGACGCCCACTTAGGCCAAAAGCCTAAGCTTGGGGGGAGGTACGCCGGCATGGCACTCATCTCCTTATCATGTTGCGTTGATACTTTGTATATTCATGTTTCGTTCTCTTTTTAGCTTTTGTTCTTTCTTCGCTTTTGCTTTCTAAAACACAAAAGGACCAAAAATATTTCTGTTATTCTCTTTGGTTTGCTTCTTCTTTTCGCCTTGTTTGTTTTTCCCTTTTTGCTATGTTTGAACTATTCGAAAACCCCAAAAAAAACTTTGCTTTGCTTGTTTTTCCTTTTGGTTCTTGTTTTAAAAATTCGAAAACAACAAAAATATTTGTCGTTCTTCTTTGGTTTTGTGAGTTTGCTACAGGGTTCAGCAGTCCTCAGTGGATATTGGTTTCATGTTATTATTCAAGCCACACAAGTGAAGAGCAATAATGAGGATTAATGACAACTCGTGGTAATAGGATGGTAACGAACTCTATTTGTTTTCATTTTTGTACATATACTCATCATTATGGGCATGCTTAGCCTGTTCGTGTAGGGTGTATGTTATCTTTGGATGCTTAGTAGTTCTTGCTTCCATATGATTAGTTCCATCTTGCTAATAGTTTGTAGCATGTCATATGAATATTTGCTTGCATTACTCTATTCATAACTTGGTATGACACCGTGGTATCCTCCTCCGAATGTTTCATTTGAATTGACTTGGCACATGCTCACGCATGCATATGACTGAAATAATCAGTTAAGCCTCGATGAACTATTTTGCCTTGAGGATCTTGAATCACTTTCATGCCATGTTTAGTCCTGTTTTGTTGCAAGCATGATTATGACAGCTATTGCTCTCTCGTTTGTCGCTCCCTTACTATTGCTAGCCTTCACTTACACTGAGTATGTTTTACTCAAGTTTCCAACTCCCTAAACCATTTATTTCCAAAGTGTCCACCATACCTACCTATTAGCATCATTTGCTACTTTCGTGCATATTCAATATGCCTTGTTTTCTTCCGAATAAAATGTTTGCTTGTTATGATAAATTTAGTTAGTAAAGCTCTCACGAACTTGATGGCACACTTTATTTTCTGCACTTAATAAACCTGAACCATTGTGACTGTCCATGAAAGTTATATGCTTGCAAATTATAGGCTGGGGATTAGCAGAACCGTGATGTCACGGGGAATGCTTTCAACACTTGTAAATATATACCCAGTTGATACGATGCTCTTTTGTTTGCAGATGTCATCGGTGTGAAATAAAAGGGGAGCTTGTAAGTCCATGGAGTTATGTATGTGTGTTAGAGAAACGCCTGGGCCGCCGGTCTAATCCATGCTGTCATGGTGGAAACCTGCAGCATAACCATAATGATATCTATGAAGCATTCTTCTTATAAAAAAGAGAGATAGCTATTGAGAAAAGGAAAAAAAGAGATTTATGAAAAGAGGAAAGAGAGAAAAACACCATTTTCCCATGGTAAATAAGAAGATTGCTGAGATACTCATTGTCTGCTTGCCTTGTCATTTTGATATGGGGATTCTTCTGTATCATCGGGCAAGGGGTACCCCGTTGGCGGTTCTCTATGATACGCACGTATTTACGATGACAAGAACTTACCGGTAACTAAAGCTGAGTAGCATGAGGAGCGGCCCTCGTACTCAAGGGACATGGGATTTTCAGTTTATAGTCTGCCAAGCATATAACTCAGATTGGACCTCACTTTCACCTTAACCACATTAAAGATGCTTATGATAGTGGCAATGAGAGCTCAAAGCTAACAAGTACCATAGTTTCAGCATTTGGAAGCTTTTCAAATTATTCAAAACCTTTTCTTTTACTTGTTGAGTCTCCACATATTCTTTGAGCACCTTCTTGAGAGCATAGTTGTCATTCTTTGTGCTTGTGTCATTACTTGATTATTTGTGTTATGACTTTGATGCTTGTATCTTTGACATCTTTACTTCTAGTCTTCACCTGAACTTCAGAGGTGCCTTGGCATTCATAATCAAAGGCAAGCGAGATACCACTCTATCATACCTTGTTATGAGCATTGTAATGTTGCTTATGTTTATGCTTCATGCTACTTATTATTTTTGAGTTGGAATCTCTTCATAGCTTGCAATGCCTATTAAGTAAACTTAGTTGCATACTCCTTATTATGAATTGTCTAAGTAGTTGATCACATGCTGAGAATATATACATCATATGAAGCAAATGTGTTCGTGAAAGTTCTTTTATCGCACTCAGTTTTCAACTTAATTCCTTGAGGACAAGCAATAAGCTAAGCTTAGGGGGAGTTGATACGTCCAAAACATATCAACTTTCCCGAACACTTTTGCTATTGTTTCTCCTCTAAACTTGTGTGATTTGGATACAACTAACACGGACTGACGCTGTTTTCAGCAGAATTGCCTTGGTGTCTACTTTTTGTGCAGAAAATCAACTATCAGGAAAAATCCTGGAAAATATGCCAAAAATCCTATTTCACCAGAAGACTCCCGAAGCCAAAATACGAGACGGAGGGGGGCTGAGCCCAGGCCACACCACTTGGCCGCGCGGGCTAGCCCAGGTCACGCCAGGAGGTGGCCTGGCCGCCCCAGACTCCCCCTCGGTCTCTCTCTTCACCTATAAGTTGCCTTATGACCTAACAACTCAGGGGGGTTCGACGTTTTTCCAGAAGGAGTTCTGCTCCGCCACCACCACCAGATTCCACGAAACAGCACCAGAAACTCCGTTCTGGCACCCTGCCAGGACGGGGAATTGGAGGAGATCATCGCCATCATCATCACCATCGCTTCTCCATCGACCATCCATGTTTCCCCCATCTATGAGTGAGTAATCCCCCGATGTAGGCCATGGGGATGGTAGGGATTGGATGAGATTGTTCATGTAATGGCATCAGATTGTTAGGGCATGGTGCCTAGTATCTTCTATTAGTGCTTTATGACTTTGTTGCGACTTGTTATGCTTAATGCTTGTCACTAGGAACCGAGTGCCATGATTTCAGATCTTAACATGTTATTGATTCATTATGATAGTATTGTTTATGGTCTTATTTGCAAGTTGTATACACACGTTGTTGTCCGGAACCAATGGCCCCGAAGTGACAGAAATCGGGATAACCGGAGGGAATGGCTTTGATGTGAGGATCACATGTGTTCACAGAGTGTTAATGCTTTGCTCCGATGCTCTATTAAAAGGAGCACCTTATTTGCCAGTAGTTCCCTTGAGGCCCCACTTCAAACGGGCTGGCAGGACAAAAGATGTTGTGCAAGTTCTCATTGCGAGCACGTATGACTATATATGGAACACATGCCTAGGATTATCTAGTACTTTGATGCTTTATCTTATTTATATGTAATTGCCCTATGTTCTAATTGCTATGTGAATTGTCGTGTCCATGCAACGCCCGTCCATCCATCCATATGCCTACCACACTCGAATCCTACTGTTTACTGCTATTGTTACTACTGTCTTTACTTTACTACTGCTGCTACTTTAATATTCTTACTACAAAACTGTTGCTACTGATAAACTCCTGTGAGCCAGATTATTTCTAGGTGCAGCTGAATAGACAACTCAGTTGTTAAGGCTTATAAATATTCTTTGGCTCCCCTTGTGTCGAATCAATAAATTGGGTTTCACTTCCCTCGAAAATACTGCGATACACCCCCTATACTTGTGGGTCATCAATCGTGCATAGTGAAATGACCACCCTACATGGACACATGCAATATTTTTGTATCAATTACAGATAAATAAGATAAAGTTTCTAACCTCGGCCGAGGATACCGTGTTATGCGAACTTAAGCGTGGTCGGACATTTCGTCGAACACCTTGTGTGCAGTGTGAAGAAAAAAAAACCTAGCATCCACCTCCCACACAAAATTCCAGAAAAAATAAATGGATGGCCGGGTTGGGCTTATTTATAGCCAGGGGAGGGTTTTGGGGGGCGCGTTGTTGGGCCACCACGTGTCGCGTGGGAGGGGCTTTGGTCCCGGTTCGTGGCATGAACCGGGACCAATGCCCACCGTCGCTTCGTCGTCCTCGTGTACAAATAGGAGGCCACAGCGCGTCGCTTTCACCATCGCCTCAACCTCTCTGCAATCTCCACCGCGCCATCGCCTCGCCCTCTGCACCTCTCCACTATGATGTCATCTCGCCTCCCCTCTCTCTCCAATCTCCACCGCGCTGCCATGGAGGTGCCCACGCTCAACTTCTACGAGGCGGCGATGTTCGCGTACTACGACATCCTCGCGCCATCGCGTACGACGGTGCCCGCCGGATGGCGCATCAGCTCCGTGGGTGTGTCGGTGGCTCCGCTCCTTGTCCTCGGCGGATCCGAGATGGAGAGCGTAATCACGGAGCATCGCCGCCAGATGCCCGCGTGGAAGAGGGTGTTGCCCTAGTATGCGGCGGCCAGCCCGTACTGGCCCCGGCTGTTCAAGAAGGAGCGGAAGGCCAAGCTTGGCAACTGCATCGTTTACGGGCGCGTGGTGCACCCGGATCTCCGCAACTGATAAGGGCGGGAGAGGTTCTGGTCCGTCCCTGGACGGACCATCTACACCAGCATCAACGCCGCTAGCCGCGTAGAGGAGCTCCGTCTCCCGAACAATGCGGAAATCGTGGAGGTTTCGTCCGACGACGACGAGGAAGCTGGCAGCTCGGAGGACAGGGGCAGCGGAAGTGAAATTGTCCACTAGGAAGAATTTGTAAAATCGCACCTTTGTTTAGAAATAATTTGTGGTCGAATTAATAAAATGTCTCGATTTATATCTTTGTCTCGATTAATTTCTAGAAGATTTTTTCAAAAAATAATGATCAATTCAATTTCTGTCTCTAATTAATTTCTGCCTCGATTCAATTCATGCCTCAAATTAATTTAGATCTCTGTCCCGGATTGCGGACCATCGAGGGGTTTTTGGTCCCGGTTCGTGGCATGAACCGGGACCAATGCTCTGCAGAGCGCCACGTGTGCGTCGCGGTGGCATTGGTCCCGGTTCATGCCACGAATCGGGACCAATGCTTAGGGATGAACCGGGACCAATGCCCAGGCGGCATGAACCGAGACCGGTGCCTCGCATTGCTCCCGATTAAGGAGATGAACTGGGACCAATGGTATTTGGGTGCTGGACCAAAGACCTTTTTCTACCAGTGCTAGATTCAAACTCCACAGCAGCACCACCATTGTCATTGCTCCAATGGCATACTGATACGTCCATTTTGCATCACTATTCTATATCATAATTCACTGTTATTCATTGATATATTTCATATTAAGGGATGATACTTATGTTATTTCATCTGTTTTTGCATGGTTGATGACTTTTGGAGCATGGACCGCTGCAGTCGGGATTCTGATCGAAAAGGTGTTGTTTGGAGGCAAAATTCGCGAAGATCAAAAAATACATGGAAAATACTATTTTTCTAGAAGATGAAGAAAGACAGAAGGGGAACCGGAGATGGGCCACAGGGCGCCAACACCACACCCTGGCGCGGGCCACCCTAGGCCGCGCCACCAGGTGGTGTGGCCGCCCTGATCCACCCCTGGCTCTCCCCTCTAGCGTATTTTATCCTCCCGAAACCCTAAGACTCGGGGAGCGACCATAGAAAGATTCCACCGCCTCTCCGGGGCGGAAAACACCGAGAGAGAAAGATCTCTCCGGCAAGCAGAATTCTGCTAGGGGAATTCCTTCCTAGAGAGGGGAGATCGTTGCCATCAACACCACCATCAAGCTGGACTTCATCGGGATCATCATCATCACCATCACCACCATCATCTCCACCAGCACCATCATCACCACTTCATACCGCTGTAACAATTGGGTTGAATCTTGCATAGTTCTTAGGGGAAACTATCCCGGTGTTGATTACTCCTTATTGTTGATGCTATTGAGTGAACCATTGAATTATTGTTTATGTTTAGATTGTTACTTATCATTATTTCATCTCTAATCATGATCCATATGATGTCTTGTGAGTAGTTCGTTTTGTTCTTGAGGACATGGGAGAAGTCATGTTGTTAGTATTGGAATTGTGTTGAGAAAGATTCAATAGTTTGATATATAAGTTGGGTGTACTTCTTCTAGTGGTGTCATGTGAACGTCGACTACATGACACTTCACCATATGGGCCTAGGGGAATGCATTGTGTATTTGGCTACTAATCGTAGGGGTTGCCGGAGTGACAGAAACCTTAACCCCTGTTAGGAAACCATTGCACAAGGGACGTCAGGGTCTTAGAGTTTAAAGCTGTGGTTAGGTTTCTACCTTAATTACTTTCTTGTACTTGCGGATGCTTGCAAGGGGTATAATCACATGTATTAGTCCTAGGAAGGTCGGTACATTAGCACAGGTTCACCCACACAACACTTAGCAAACTAAAGAAGATTAATCAACTATAAGAAGTGAAAGCACTTGACGATATTCACATGTGTCCTCGAGAACGTTTGCTCATCTTAAGTAATACACCCGGCTTGTCCTTTGCTAAAGAAAGGATTGGGACACTTGCTGCATTTATACTTATTGTCTTTTATTTACTCGTACTTTATTTACCTGCATTATCAAAAAACCCTAAAAATCCGTTTGCTAAGTATTTACAGAGAATTCCTGCTCCTAGCCATTCGCCAACACCTTATGCTCCTCGTTGGGTTCGACACTCTTACTTATCGAAAATACTGTGATACACCCCCTATACTTGTGGGTCATCAAGACTATTTTCTGGCATCGTTGCCGGGGAGTGAAGCGCTATTGGAGAGTGGAACTGGTAAAGGAAACTTCTACTATGAGTATTGTTTACTTCTGTTAGTTGCTTTATTTTTAATATGGATAATTTGCTGAGTTTCTTATTTCGTAATGCTACTACCACTGCTAAGGTAGTAGATGAACCACCACCTGCTAAGAATAATACTTTTAAAATGCCTACAAGAATTATTGATCGTGTTATGGATAACTATTATGTTGGAGATGGAACTGTCCATCCTGGTGATCATTTGCTCTTTATACACGAATTATGTGGGTTGTTCAAGTGTGCAGGTATTACAACAGATCAAGTTAAGAAGAACTTATTCTCATTATCACTGAAAGGAAGAGCTGAAGACTGGTAAAAGCTGCTGAAGAATGGTCAAGCTCTTGAATTGGAGGAAATAGTACCTCTCTTTTATTCCAAATTTTACCCTCCTAGTGAGATTCATAAAGATTAGAATCAAATATACAACTTTTGGCCTCTTGATGGAGAGAGTATAGCTCAAGCTTGGGGAAGATTTAAGTTACTAATGCTCAAATGTCCCATTCATGAGCTCCCCAACAATATTATTATCAATAACTTTTATGCAAGGCTCCCTCTACATGATAAGGATTTATTGGATGTCTCTTGTCCTGGATCATTCACTCGCATGGAAGAAGAAGCTAAATGGGATCTTCTAGACCGTATTCAAGACAATGCTGAAGCATGGGAGAATGACAAAGGAAGAAAGTCAGGTATAAATTATGATTATGAATGCATTGAATCTTTTATGGGAACTGATGACTATCAAAATATTATTAATGCTTATGGTCTTGATTCTAAAGTTATTACAAATTGTTTTAAGGCTTTTTTTTCTTATATTGAAATTCCAAAAAAGGGATGGAACAAGTATCATGCACCATATAAAGATATTGTTGATTGTGTTCCTTTTAGGAGTACTGAATTTTGCATTGTTGATCACATCCTACTTGAACCTTATATCGAGAAAATACCCTTCTCGGATAAGGTAAAAGAGCATCCTATGATAACTAGTGTAATCAATAAAAGTGCAAAGAGAACTGTAAAACCTGATGAACAAATAAACATTGAACCTGTTGTAGCAATTGTGAAAGACCTTGTCACTAAAAGTGTAGAAGATGGACACATAGTCTTCTGTGAGGATGCTTCTAATATTGTCTCACATCCTAATAGAACTAAAAAGGCTAGTGCCCCTGTGCTTTCTGTTAGAATTGGTGATCATTGCTATTATGGTTTATGTGATATTGGTGCAAGTTCAAGTGTTATTCCTTATGAGCTTTACAAAGAAATTATGCATGAAATCATTCCCTGCGAACTAGAAGAGATTGATGTGGTTATGCACCTTGCTAATAGAGAGACCATCTCTCCAATTGGTATTGTGTGGGATGTAGAAGTTCTTTGTGGTAAGATTAAATATTCTGCTGATTTTCTAGTACTTGGTTTAGCTGCTAGTAAAACCTATCCCATCAGTTTTGTAGACCTTTCTTGAGTACATCTGGAGCTATTATAGATTGCAAAAGGGAGAAAATCTTGAGTAAATTTGATGGGGAATCTTATGAGTTTAATTTTTCGAAGTTTACTAAAGAACCTTGTGAAAATGAAACCCATAATGAGGATTTTAGAGTTGAACAACTTGCTTCTATTTCTCTTGCTCCTAACAATGCTTTGCAGCAATTTATGGAAGACCACGAAAGTGAAATCTTCATGGAAGAAAGAAATGAGATTGACAAGATTCTCCGTCGTCAACCTAAGATGCTTAAGCATAACTTGCCTGTGGAAGATTTGGGTACCACGTTGCCACCTAAAAAGGATCCGGTCTTTGATCTAAAACCTTTACCTGACGATCTTAAGTATGCTTACATTGATGATAATAAAATATATCCTATTATTATTAGCTCTAAACTTTTAGGAAAGGAAGAGGAAAGATTATTGGAGGTACTGAAGAAACACCGAGGGGCTATGGGATATACTCTAGATGATTTAAAAGGGATTTCTCCTACTATATGTCAGCATGCTATCAGTATAGAACTAGATGCAAAGCCAGTAGTAGAGAACCAATGGCGTTTAAATCCTAAAATGAAGGAAGTGGTAAGAAATGAGGTATTGAAGGTCCTTGATGCTGGTATTATTTACCCTATTGCTGATAGTGAATGGGTTAGTCCCGTTCATTGTGTCCCTAAAAAAGGGGGAATTACCGTCGTCCCTAACGATAATGGTGAGCTTATTCCCCAAAGAATAGTAGTAGGTTATAGAATGTGCATTGATTTCAGAAAAGTTAACAAGGTTACTAAGAAAGATCATTACCCACTTCCTTTTATTGATCAAATGTTAGAAAGGTTGTCTAAAAAGACCCATTTTTTGTTTTCTTGATGGATATTCAGGTTTCTCTCAACTTGCTGTTAAACAACAAGATCAAGAAAAAACTACTTTTACATGCCCTTACGGAACCTATGCTTATAGACGTATGCCTTTTGGTTTATGTAATGCTCCTGCTACTTTTCAAAGATGCATGTCTGCTATCTTTCATGGTTTTTGTGAGGAAATTGTGGAAGTGTTCATGGATTACTTCTCCGTCTATGGAACTTCTTTTGATAATTGTCTGGATAACCTCGATAAAGTTTTGCAGAGATGTGAAGAAACTAATCTTGTTCTTAATTGGGAAAATGCTACTTCATGGTGAATGAAGGGATTGTACTTGGACATAAGGTTTCTGAAAGAGGCATAGAAGTTGACAGAGCAAAAGTTGAGGCGATTGAGAAAATGCCCTGCCCAAGAGACATCAAAGGTATTCGTAGTATTCCTTGGTCATGCTGGTTTCTATAGAAGGTTTATTAAAGATTTCTCTAAGATATCAAAACCCCTCACTAATCTTCTTCAAAAAGATGTACCCTTTGTCTTTGATGATGATTGTAAGGAAGCTTTTGAAACTCTAAAGAAGGCTTTAACTACAGCTCCTATCGTTCAACCACCTGATTGGAGCTTACCCTTTGAAATAATGTGTGATGCTAGTGATTTTGTTGTAGGTGCTATCCTTGGGCAACGAATTGATAAAAAGTTAAATGTTATCCATTATGCTAGTAAGACTCTTGACGCTTCTCAAGGGAATTATGCTACTACTGAAAAAGAATTCCTAGATGTCGTCTTTGCTTGTGATAAGTTTAGACCTTATATTATAGACTCAAAAGTTACCATGCATACTGATCATGCTGCTATTAAGTACCTTATGACAAAGAAAGATGATAAGCCTAGGCTTATTAGATGGGTGCTACTCTTACAAGAGTTTGACCTACATATTGTAGACAGGAAAGGTGCTAAAAAATCCTGTAGCTGATAATTTATCTCGACTGGAAAACATCTCTTTTGATCCTATGCCTGTTAATGATAGTTTCCCAAATGAACAGTTGGTTGCAGTAGGGGTAAGCTCGCGAGGGAGCCCTTGGTATGCTGATTATGCTAACTTTATTGTATCCAAGTATTTGCCTCCAACTTTCATAGCTCAGCAAAGAAGGAAGTTCTTTTACGATTTGAGGCATTATTTTTGGGATGACCCACATTTATATAAAGAAGGAGTGGATGGTGTTATGCGAAGATGTGTTCCAGAATATGAACAAAAGGTGATATTGCATAAATGTCATGGTAGTGCCTATGGAGGACATCGTGCAGGAGATAGAACTGCGCAAAAGGTACTACAATCAGGTTTCTACTGGCCTACCCTTTTTAAAGATGCAAGAAAATTTGTTTTATCTTGTGATGAATGTCAGCGTGTTGGTAATATTTCTAGACACAATGAAATGCCTATGAACTACTCTCTAGTTATTGAACCCTTTGATTGTTGGGGATTTGACTTTATGGGTCCTTTTCCTCCCTCAAAAGGTAATACGCATATTCTTGTTGCTGTTGATTATGTCACTAAGTGGGTAGAAGCTATACCTACAAAGAGTGTTGATGGGGAGACTTCTCTAAAAATGCTTAAGGATGTTATCTTTCCTAGGTTTGGAGTGCCTAGGTATCTTATGACTGATGGAGGTTCTCATTTCATTCATGGTGGTTTTAGAAAGACCCTTGCTAAATATGATGTTAATCATAGAATCGCTTCAGCTTATCATCCCCAAACTAGTGGACAAGTAGAGTTATCAAATAGAGAAATTAAATCCATCTTGCAAAAGACTGTTAATAGGTCTAGAAAAATTGGGCTAAAAAGTTGAACGATGCTTTATGGGCTTACAGGACTGCCTATAAAAACCCTATGGGGATGTCTCCTTATAAAATGGATTATGGGAAAGCTTGTCACCTACCTTTAGAATTATAACACAAAGCTTATTGGGCAGTTAAAGAACTTAATAGAGATTGTAAGCTTCCTGGTGAAAAAAGATTATTTGACTTAAGTTTGTTGGATGAATGGAGGAGTGAAGCATATGAGAATGCTAGACTCTTTAAGGAAAAAGTTAAAAGATGGCATGACAAGCGAATACTTAAGAGAGAATTCCATGTTGGTGAGAAAGTTCTATTGTATAGGTCTCGTCTTAGATTTTTTGCAGGGAAACTACTGTCAAAATGGGAAGGACCTTTCGTTATTGAAGAAGTGTATCGTTCAAGAGCAATAAAAATTTCTTCTTTAAAAGATAACACTACACAAGTGGTGAATGGGCAACGACTCAAGCACTATATTGCTGGAGATTCTTACAATGAAGATGTTGATGCTTTTCAAGTTATAACTCCAGAAAAATTTATCAAAGACCAAATTCAGAGACCTGCAGAGTCCGTTTTCGAATAGGTAATAGTTCTGGTAAGAAAAGTTCCACGAAAATTCTGTCCAGTTATATTTTTGGAGTTTTTATCCAACAAGGAAAGCTACGAAGCGAAAGAGGGACGGAAACGGAGCCAGGGTGGCTCACACCACCCCCTGGCGCGGGGCCCCCTGGTCACGCCAGCAGGTGGTGTGGCCACCTCGGCCTCCGTCTTCGACCTGTTTTCTCCCAGTACCTTCCTTTTGTTGTAAAACTTCGTAATATATAATCCTCCGGATCCCCCGAGGTTCGTATATCGTGTTCTCATTGTGTTTTCGTTTCGATCAGATTCTGACAGGTGGCGTCCCAGATTTGGAGTCACAATGTCTTCCTCCAGATCAGCCAAGGAAGATTCCTCAGCGGATATCATCAACCCATACATGAGAGAGTTGAAGATTCATCCCAAGGAGTTGTTGCTTGAAGATGGGGAGGTACGGATAAAAGAGGTTCAAGGCCCTAAAGGTGAAGGAAGTCTGGAGGACAGGATGGAAGCACTGGAGTAAGAAGTTTTTAGGTACAAGAAGATGGTGGAACACGAAGTGGATATCATCCATAAGATTTGTTCCAAACTCATCGCCGAGCACCAAAAGGGGACTACTGAGCTCAAGGATGAAGTTCTCTCACTCCACCAAACAACCAACCAACTGCAAGCACAGCTCTACGATGTTCAAAATCAAAACTATGAGTACAAGGTTATGTTTAAACGCATAAGTGCTGCAGCAAGTTTTAGGATGCTAGAGACCACAATGTCCTTTGTTGATGGGGAGCCCTTACCTTGGAAGTCGGACGATGACGAGAGAATACCACCACCACCGAAGGAGTAATTCGTCATCAGGTTTTGGCATCCCCTTGGTTTGTTCCAAGCTTGGGGGAGTGTCGTGGTATCACATCACTATCTTCTATATTTTTACCTTTTTAGTAGAGTCATATCATGAATAGAGAAGTTATCATGTAGGATGGTTTGCATTATGGAAGTGTCCCCCTCTCGTTAGATATCTATGTATCCCTTGGTGTGGGTTGCCATTATGGAATATTAATGAGAAGTTCTATCATTTACTCTTTTGCATATCTTATATTAGTTTCAATTCATGGTTATATGTTTGGTCTTGTCGTTAGTATTGGTATCACTTTGGGATCATTGAGTTAATTTAGTTGGTTTTGGCAAACCTGGCTCGGTCAGTAGCAACACTATTTTGAGAATTGAATGAAAAAGATAAAAGTACACTAAAGAAATATAATTTCATCATCTTTCTTTCTTGATTTGCTCATAAGTTTAGTATTCTCTAGTTAAGATCTTTTGTGCTTACAAGGAAGATTGCATGTTTATTTTTATCACTTGTATGTTTGTTTGTTTCCTTCAACTCTTATGCTTGCTACCCAGCCTTGCTAGCCAAAAACCTGTATTGAGAGGGAATGTTTCTCATGCATCCAATCCTTAAACCAAAACCTATGCCATTTGTGTCCACCATACCTACCTATTAGCATTATTGCTATTCCAAGTAAATTAATGTTTTTATCTACCTTCCAAATTAAACTTGTTATGTGAAGATTAGTGATTAAAGCTCTCATAAACTTGATGGCACACTTTACTTTCTTGCACTTAATAAACTTGAACCATTGTGACCGTCTATGTTGCGTATATGCTTGCGCTTTGTAAGTTGTGAATTAGCAGAACCATGCTGTCATGGGGAACGCTTTCAACATTGCACCGGTACTTTGTACCTAGTTCATATCATGTTCTTTTGTCTATGGATGTTGTCGGTGTGAAATGAAAGGGGAGCTTGTAAGTCCATGGAGTTATGTATGTGTGTTAGAGAAACACCTGGGCCGCCGGTCTAATCCATGCTGTCATGGTGGAAACCTGCAGCGTAACCATAACGAGCATCTATGAAGCATTCTTCTTATAAAAAAAGAGATAGAGATTGAGAAAAAGAGAAAAAGGAAAAAAAGAGATGCGAAAAGAGGAAAGAGAGAAAAAAGCACCATATTCCCATGGTAAATAAGAAGATTGCTGAGATGCTTGTTGTCTTCTTGCCTTGTCATTTTGATATGGGGATTCTTCTGTATCACCGGGCAAGGGGTACCTTGTTGGCGGTTCTCCATGATACACGTGTACTTACTATGACAAGAACTTACCGGTGACTAAACTTGAGTAGCATGAGGAGCGGTCCTCGTATTCAAGGGACATGATATTTTCAACTTACAACTTGTTAAGCATATCCTCATATTTGATCACATTAACCTTAATCACCTGAAGATGCCTATGATAGGGGCAATGAGAGCTGAAAGCTAATAAGTACCATAATTTTTGGAAGCTCTTTATGAAACTTGAAATCCCTGCTTGCCTCTGCGAAGGGCCTTTCTTGTACTTTTTAGTTGAGTCAGTAAACCTATTCCCTTCTACCTCAGCAAGTATTTTGAGTTGTTGTGTTTCATTCATTCATATGATGATTTATTCAATCATGTGTCTTATGTTCCTTGTTTTGCACTTTGCTCTTATCTTAGTGTCTACTACTTTGAAAGCCATCATTGAAAACCAGTTATGTGTGAACTCTGGCAAATTATCAACTATTCTTCGAGCAAGAGCTAAGTTTGCCATTACCAATTATGATTTACTTTATGTATCTTTATTGTGTTTCCTTTACTTACTGCAAGTTAAGTTAAATAATAGTGAGTTGTCTTCTATTACGACTTATGTATTGATGAATGTGATGAATCTCGTCTGTATTCTTTTATCGACTCTTCACTCCATAAACCTGAGGTCATGTTTATTGAGTTCAGTTTCGCTTGGGGACAAGCGAAGTCTAAGCTTGGGGGAGTTGATACGTCCATTTTGCATCACTATTCTATATCATAATTCACTATTATTCATTGATATATTTCATATTAAGAGATGATACTTATGTTATTTCATCTGTTTTTGCATGGTTGATGACTTTTGGAGCATGAACCGCTGCAGTCAGGATTCTGATGGAAAAGGTGTTGTTTGGAGGAAAAATTCGCGAAGATCAGAAAATCCAGAAAAATACATGGAAAATCCTATTTTTCCAGAAGACAGAGAAAGCCAGAAGGGGAACTGGAGATGAGCCACATGGGGCCCACACCCCCCTGGCGCGGGCCACCCTAGGCTGCGCCACCAGGTGGTCTGGCCGCCCTGGTCCACCCCTGGCTCTCCCCTCTGGCGTATATTATCCTCCCGAAACCCTAAGACTCGGGGAGCGACCAGAGGAAGATTGTGCCGCCTCTGCGGGGCGGAAAACACCGAGATAGAAAGATCTCTTCGGCAGATAGAATTCTGCCGGGGGAATTCCTTCCCGGAGAGGGGAGATCGTCGCCATCAACACCACCATCAAGCTGGACTTCATCGGGATCATCATCATCACCATCACCACCATCATCTCCACCAGCACCATCATCACCACTTCATACCGCTTTAACAATTGGGTTGAATCTTGCATAGTTCTTAGGGGAAACTTTCCCGGTGTTGATTACTTCTTGTAGTTGATGCTATTGAGTGAACCATCGAATTATTGTTTATGTTCAAATTGTTACTTATTATTATTTCATCTCTGATCATGATCCATATGATGTCTTATGAGTAGTTCGTTTTGTTCTTGAGGACATGGGAGAAGTCATGTTGTTAGTAGTGGAATTGTGTTGAGAAAGATTCAATAGTTTGATATTTTAGTTGTGGTGTACTTCTTCTAGTGGTGTCATATGAACGTCGACTACATGACACTTCACCTATATGGGCCTAGGGGAATGCATCATGTATTTGGCTACTAATCGTAGGGGTTGCCGGAGTGACAGAAACCTGAACCCCCGTTAGGAAACCATTGCACAAGGAACGTCAGGGTCTTAGAGTTTAAAGACGTGGTTAGGTTTCTACCTTAATTACTTTCTTGTACTTGCGGATGCTTGCAAGGGGTATAATCACAAGTATGTATTAGTCCTAGGAAGGTCGGTACATTAGCACAGGTTCACCCACACAACACTTAGCAAACTATAGAAGATTAATCAACTATATGAAGCGAAAGCACTTGACGATATTCCCATGTGTCCTCGAGAATGTTTGCTCATCTTAAGTAATACACCCGGTCTGTCCTTTGCTAAAGAAATGATTGGGCCACTTGCTGCATTTATACTTATTGTCTTTTATTTACTCGTACTTTATTTACCTGCATTATCAAAAACCTCTAAAAATCCGTTTGCTAAATATTTACAGAGAATTCCTGCTCCTAGCCATTCCCCAACACCTTCTGCTCCTCGTTGGGTTCGACACTCTTACTTATCGAAAATACTGCGATACGCCCCCTATACTTGTGGGTCATCACATACCACCACCATTCCTCCAAAGAACCACCACCATATCAAGTCCCCAGTCAACCCATTAGTAGATCGGGCTTCCCCTACCTCTCTAATGGTTTTAGAATGAAGATTTGGTGTAAAATTGGGACAAAATAGCTGCTGAAAACGAAGAGCTCGCGTGGAGAAGAGAGAAAGAAGAAGGTGGCCAGTGGAGGAAGAAAAGAGAGGAGCAGGTCGGCCCGTGCGGCGATCGACTTGGCGCCTTCCATTCGTCCCGCGCCTGACCGAATGGGAGATTCGGCCAGGGTGGGACAGATTGGGGCATTCAGCCAGCGCAGGTCCTGTGGCCCCACGCGGCCACATGCAGTCGGTCAGCTCCACACCTAATGGAGCTGACTCGGCTTGGTCCGCGCCGATTGGCCCATTTGACAAGGCTGAAGCTGACAATATGCTAGATTTGTAAATTTCAAATTTCATGCAATACTTTCAAAAATGATTAAAAATATATATTATTTTAAAAACATTGCCTTGCCGAGGCCGCTACTATCTCTATCTCCGACCCCGTATGTAGGATACTCAAAACCGAATTTTCCACTGTTCATAGAGGTAGGGCCCATCGAACCTAATCAAGTACGGAGTACGTTTTGTACTCTCCCCATTCTCCACCCTATTTTTTTATTCTCCCTCGTGATGCGCCGACAAGTTTTTTTTTTTAAGCAAAGATGGTGCCAGGGGCACCAAAAAATATTATTGCTCAACAACAGGTTACATCATGAATAACAAAATCCTGCTAGTTTGAGTTTAAAAAGAAATCTAGCCATGGGCAGGAATCTCTAGAATGCTCTGTTGCAGAGCAAGTACAGATAAGTACAGTAGAGAGGTTTCTCTGTACCTTGTGTGCATAAGAGTGGGCTATATTGTTTTCTTCTCTGCTAATGTGATTGACCCTGGCTTTTGTTTCCTTAACAATATTTAAAATCTTTGCTAGAGTGTCTCTGGTATTCTAGTGAATATATTCCGTGTCTTGTTGCTGAATACCGCCTTTGCCATAAGGATATTATCAGTGTAGATTCGGGCCTTACTTGCTCCTAATTTCCTTGCTATTTCTGCTCCCAGAAGCAATGCTTTAGCTTCTGCCTGGAGAGGAGACACAGTGTAGGAAGTAGAGGCACAGATTTTGGCTTGAGCTCGGCCATTGTTTCTGTTGGTTTGTATAAAGAGCCCAATGCCTGATCGTGTATATTCAGTGTTTTCCCCCTTCCTTTCTCTCCTTCTATGCTGCATCTGAGAAGACAACTATCTCAGTACCATTGTGATCTTGGTTATTACTGTCCACTTTTCTCGCTTTGTCTTTCTGCATTTGGTCCCCTTGTTGCATGTTGGGCGTTTGACTACCCAGGAGTTTCATAGAGTTAGTTCCGACGAGACAAGGCAAGCTATAAATTTGATTTCTTTTCTTCCCTGTTTGTTCGATCGTACAAATTTATTATGAATCCTTCATCAAGAGCGTCGTCAACAGGTAGAGGAACACATGAAGTATACCATGTCTCTCAAAAAAAACATATACGGTTGATGAAGCTAGCGAGATCAGACCGTCCAAGAGGGAGGGACAACAAACAGCGCGCTTCAACGACCCGGACTGGACCACGTGAGCTGAAGGGGAATTTGAATAGAAAACCCAAAGAAATAATAAATTCACGAAATAAACTCTTGCCACGACAAATTCATGGAACTAACCCTTTTTTCAACGCCGTAGACGCTGGCGCCACACCCTGAATCGCAGCGCCATGCACCGTGGCGCCGCACGGCTGCCAGCATGGCGTCGTGGGACCCGGCTTCGTAAGTGCGGCGCCATCGCCCACGGCGCCGCACTGCGATATGCAACGCCACGTATGGTTTCCCCAAACCAGTTTCCCCAAACCCACGAAACAGAGAAGCGGCGGCGGCAGCTGGGGTTTGCCTACTCCCTCAAATCCCTCCCTCCAAGTGACCAAATTGGAAGTTTCTCTCCGTGGATTTCGATCCCCCCAAGTTCTTAGAGGTATTCTTCCCCTTTTTCTTTGATTTAACCCATTAAAATCTTGGTTTGACCCATATCTTGGAAACCCTAGGTTGTTATGCAAGATGCATGGTAGATTTTGGCATAGGGTATTGTTGAATTGGCATAAGGATTGGGTATTGTGTTAATGTTACCGATTAGTATGTATTGAGTATGTTGACCATGGTATTGTTGTTGTGATTATTTTAGGAATGTCAAGAATTGTTCATGTTCACCATGTAGACAAGGATGCCTTTTTGAGAGGTAATATAGAACCGGACTCGGATGAGCTTGACTTGGTGTTTGAGCGTAGTCCCACCTACGTCGAGGTCTTGGAGCAAGTTAGGATTGAATTGAAATGGATGGACCCAAATAATGTTGTTGAGTTGGAGGGAAGGCATAATGTGAGTTTGGGAATGCACACCTGTTGGAAGACCATGCGTATCTTCTCCAAGCCTCGTTGGGTTGCATACAAGGAGGTGGTGGCGGAGTCGCTAGACAAAGTTCTTGAACTATTTGCCACCAAGAAGTTTGATAATAACTTGCACTTGGATTTGAACCGCCCTGCCTCCCCGTTGGGTTCTAGGAGTCCTCCACCAATAAACCAAGAGGTATTGATTGAACCTCCATTTACCCAAACATTGAGCCTGATTTTGAAGAACCAAGATGAAGTATTGGAAGAGCAAAATGATGATTATTAGCATGATGAGAATAAGGTTCAGCTCCACGACAACAATGTTGGAGATTTGGACAAATATATTACGCAAGAGAACATGGACCGTGACATCCCGTATACTCGATGCTATGCATCGGACTCGGATGATGATGGTCCCGGAGAAGAACTTGATGCGGAGGGGTTCACGGCTAGAGAGGCCGAAATCTGCGATACCATATTGGGGCGGGACCATCTAGTATATTTCTTTCATGATGTTAGTCTCGCGGATGAAGCCACGATTGATGGCGGCAAGGGCGTAGTGCTTGGACCAAGGTCAAGTTCTTGCCGGGATGGTAATCAAGAGAATAATGGCTTTACTCACGGATCAAGGTTCAATACCTTGTTGGAATTTAAGCAATGGATAAAGGACTTCTCGGTTATGCATCATTTCCCTTACATGGTGGTTCACTCGGACGTGAAGAAGCGTTACACGGTTAAATGCGAGGAGGATGGATGACCTTGGATTGTGCGTGCAAGACCATTTAAGGGACGTCCAAGTTGGCACATATCTAGTTGTGTATCAACTCACATGTGCCGAGGCCCGACGGTGGATGGCAATGATGTGAAGCACGAGCACCGACAACTCACCTCCAAGTTTATTGCTTATAGGCTTTCCAATAACATCAAGTCATTTCCAATAATGACCATAAGATGGTCCAAGAGCTTATGAAAGCCCTCTTTCACTACGAGGTGAAGTATTGGAAGGCATGGAAGGCGAAGCAAGCCGCATTCAAGATGTTGTATGGTGATTGGGAGGAATCTTATAACCGAATCCCTCGGCTATTGTTAGCGATGGCCAATGCTAACCCGGGCATGATTCATGTGAATGAACCTTATGGGAACAAGACAACGATAATGAATGGAAGAACCATTCAAGTATTTGGACGTGCATTTTGGGGTTTCGAGCAATGTGTTCAGGCTTTTGAACATTGTAGGCCTGTTATAACCGTTGATGGCACCTTCTTGACCGGACAATACAAGGGCACTATCTTGATTGCAATAGCTAGCGATGCCAACAACCGGTTGGTTCCTTTGGGTTTTGCTTTGGTTGAGGTGGAAAATAATGACAATTGGGAGTGGTTCTTCCATATTTTGAGAACCAAGGTCTTACCTGCTCAAAGGGAATTATGTGTCATCTCGTATCGTCATCAAGGAATTCTCAATGTGGTGATGCTTGACATTCCTGGACATGTCCCATTGCACCATTGATGGTGCATGAGACATTTTGTTTCAAACTTCTATAGGGCATGCAAGAGTAAGGACTTGTCTGATGATCTACGAGATTGTTGTCTCACTTTCACGGAGCGCCGTTTCTCAAACTTGTACAACAAATTGTTCCATAACAAAGAACTCAATGCGGGGGTAAAAGAGTTTCTCATTAGGAACATTGGAGATATGGGAAAGTGGGCACAAGCTTTCGATGATGGTGGTCGGAGGTACGGTCAAATGACAAGCAATATGGCAGAATGCTTCAACAAGTTGCTCAAAGGTGTCCATGCATTGCCAGTCATGGCAATAGTCCAATACACATTCGACAAGATGAATGAGTATTTTCTAAAGTACTCAGCTGAAACGGATAGGCAGATTGCGGGAGATTACAAGGACAAGCATAAATACAAGTTCCCGCCAAAGTTTGATGATTGGATGCAATTTCATTCAAAGAAAGCGGACTCCCAAGTTGTCACGGAATTTGATAATGACGAGCTAATTTACCAAGTTATGGATCTAGGAGGGACCACGGCTGATGGTGTCCAACATGGAGGTCGAGTGTTCAAGGTCTCGCTCAAAACATGTGAGTGCACTTGTGGCAGGCCATTGGTGCTTCATCTTGCTTGGTCGCACTTGCTAACGGCAGCTCGAGGGCGACATGTTGATTGGAATAATCCTCTCACGGTGAGAGAGTCCGAATTCTCAATCGAGACTACTAAGAAGACATGGTCTCCTAGATTTCACCCATACCTGGACCAATCTCAGTGGCCGGAGTACCATGGAATTCAAGTATGGCCTGATCCGAAATGGAAGGTCGTTAAACATGGAAGACGCAAGAAAAAGTGCTTTAGGAGTGACATGGACGGATGGGGAAGTGGTGGTGGCCGAAATACAGGCAACAACCAATTCCAAGAGCCTCGTGAGAGAGGGCGGTGTGGAACATGCAATGCTGAAGGGCATAATGCAAGAAAGTGTACCCAAAGGAAGAGAGCAAAAGGAAATGAAGCAAGCACAAGCCAACCAAGTGGTAGCCAACCTAGTGGTAGCCAACAAGTCCCTAGACAACCGAGTGGTAGCCAACAAGTCCCTAGATGTAGCCAACAAGCGCCAACCCAAAGGAGAAATAGCCAACAAGCGCCAAGTCAAAGGACAAATAGGCAACAAGCGCCAAGTCAAAGGACAAATAGCCAACAAGTCCCTAGCCAACAAAGTGGTAGCCAACATGTTCCTAGCCAACCAAGTGGTGGCCAACATGTTCCTAGGCAAGAAGCTCCTAGGAAACAAAGAGGTCGATCACTTGGGCTTAGAAGAGGAAGAGGGCGTGGACCAAATCCGGCTAGTATGATAGGTTACTTGGCAGGACCAAACCCGTATGCTCATAGGTATGGCTAGTTGTTGGAGATATGCCCAAGAGGAAATAATAAAAGTGGTTATTATTATATCTTTGTGTTTATGATGAATGTTTACATCCCATGCTATAATTGTATTATTAGGAAACACTAATACTTGTGTGTTTTGTAAACATAAAAGAGTCCCTAGTAAGCCTCTTGTTAAACTAGCTTGTTGATTGATTGATGATCATGGTTTCCTGATCATAGACATTAGATGTGATTAATAACAAGGTTATATCATTAGGAGAATGATATAATGGACACACACCCATAGTAAGCGTAGCATAAGATCAAGTCATTAAGTTCGTATTGCTGTAAGCTTTGAAATACATAGTAACCTAATCCTTCGACCATGAGGTTATGTTAATCACCATCACCGGATGGGTACTTTGATGACATCAAACGCCGCTTCGTAACTGGGTGGTTATAAAGGTGTCATTGGGTATTCTGAAAGTATGTGTTGAAGCGCATAGACCAAGATTGGGATTTATCCATCCATATGACGGATAGATATACTCTGGGCCCTCTCGGTGGAATGTCATCTAGACAGCTTGCAAGCGTGTGACTAGGTCACAAGGGATGACATAACATGGAACAAGTAGAGAGTACTTATCAGTAACGAGGAAGAACTAGGTATGAAGATACTGACGATCAAACCTCGGAAGTAGAATATCGTGAGACAAAGGGAATTGGTTTCGTATGTTAAATGGTTCAATCAATCACGAAGTAATCGTTGAGTATGTGGGAGCCGTTATGGATCTCCAGATCCCGCTGATGGTTATTGATGGGAGAGGTGTCTTCATCATGTCTGCATATTCACGAACCGTAGGGTGACACACTTAAGGTTCGAAGTTGTTTGAAGTAGATATGGAATTTGCGTTGGACACCGAATGTTGTTCGGAGTCTCGAAATGGGTCCGGGACATCACGAGGAGATCCGGAATGGTCCGGAGAATGAGATTCATATATTGGGGATCATTTTCTAAGTTAGGAAATGTTCCGGAGTGTTTGTATGGAGATTCTAGAAGGTTTCGGAATGTTCTGGAAGGTTCTAGAGGATTTCTTGGAGTTTGCTTGAAAACCAAGAAAGGGATCAAAGAAACCAAGTGGGGTAAGACACGGATTCGTGGGGGAGGAGGATTCCTCCCCCCAACCCGCCGGCCCAAGGAGGAGGGGAGTCCTACTAGGACTCCCCCTCCCCAGGCGCGCCTCCCTCCCTTAAATAGAAGGGAGGGGCACCCCCTCTTGCACCTTGTCTCATAACTCCCAAACACAGCCGCCTCTCTCCTCCATGTTTCTCCTGCACAGGCATAGGCGAAGCCCTGCAGATTTCTCATCTCCACCACCACCACCACGCCGTCGTGCTGCTGGGATTCCGGGGAGAAGATCTACTACCTCCGCTGCTCGCTGGAACAGGGAGAGGAAGGTCTGCTTCGACTTCGCACGTGTGACCGTCTGCGGAAGCGCTGCCGGAACGCGGCGCCGGAAGGATCGTCCACACGATCTTGAGATCGGCAAGTGATCGACTACATCATCCACGAGATCTAATCTCGTTAACGCTTTCGGTTCTACGAGGGTTAGTACCGATCTATCTCGTTGCTCATGTCTAGTAGATTAGATCTTGGCTTTTATCTAGATTAGATCTGGGTTTTGTTCGTTCTTGCGGTAGAAAATTTTTGTTTTCCATGCTACGAACCCATCACTAGTATGATAGGTTACTTGGCATTTCGTATGTTTCTCCATTATATGCTACTATTGCTTACTTGCTATTACTAACTTTTTCTTATAGATATGGCTACGCAACCCAACAAGGGGAAGGGGGTGTGGGGGAGGCCAATGATGATGAGACTCGTATGTTTCTCCATTATATGCTTGCTTGTTATTAATATTGCTTACTTGTTATTACTATTTCTTTCTTGCAAATTTTCTTATAGGTATGGCTACGCAACCCAATGATGATGAGACGAGTGTGGGAGGAGGCTATTAGGAGGATGAAGGAAAAGGAGAGAGCCAAATGTGAGAAGAAGGAGAAAGAGGCGAAAGAGGCGGGGAGGGAGGACAAGTTGCGCATGAGTCTTGAGTGGGTCGTGATGCAAAGGCACAAGAGGAGGAAGCTTAAAGAGGCCGAAGAGGAATGACTAAGGATATTTAAGGCCAAATGGACGAAGAACTTTGAATTGTCTGCCATAAGGAAAGAGAGGGAAAATAAGCTTCATTTTGAGAGGTTGGAAAATGAGGCTCGTCTCATAAGGGAAGAAAGAGAGCAAGAAGAAGAGAAGAAAAAGACATTGAAGAGTAGAGCATACTTTGAGTCGGTGGTTCAATTGGCCTGTGACCTAAGGGAAAAGGAGGAAGCAAAGGAAGAAGAGAGGAAGAGGAAGGCAAAGGGGAAAGGACCTTGTTCAACACAACAGAGGAAGGTATAGCATGGTTGTGAGAAGGATAAATGAGGTTTCTATGTGTGAACTATGACTATGTGTAAGATTGAGTATGTCGTGAACTATGACTATGTGTAAGATTGAGTATCTCGTGAACTATGATGTTGTGTGAGATTGAGTATGTTGTGAACTCTGACTACGTGTAAGATTGAGTATGTTGTGAACTATGACATTGTGTTGTCCTTATTTGTCAATAAATTTCCTGCGAAACGACATGAAAAATGTATGTCTGAAGTGTCACAGGTGAAGGCGGTTGATATCTTACCCATGGATCCCTATGTCCGTGTACTTCTAATCAGGCGGGTTCACCTGAAATAAACCAAACTGGGTCATGACACGCTGTGGCTAGTGATGCTCAACCGCCCACATGCATACCATGGGGCAACACATTAGCCACAGACGGGCTTCTTCCGTGCACTTCGGGTTAAGCGCATAGTCATCCCGGACACCAAAGTTCCCCCTTGGACCGTATGGCTCCTAGGTCACCTGCAACATACCACACTCATGTCAAGTTCAAAGATTACACATTAATAACATAGAATTGACTGCACGCTAGGAAATTACCTAATCCATGGTTATCGTGTCAAACTCGTTGGTGTACCTCCTGTAGGCCGCCACGGGGTCGGTTGGGGGATCGGAGACCACATCCCACTTGTAAGCCCACGTGGGGAGAAGGAGGTTGTTGCCGTCATCAACATAAGGGTTGTAGATCAACAATCTCGGCTGTCCAACTGGGAAGCGTTCCCAGCTCCACACCGAAAGAAGGAGCAAACAACCACCGATGCATCCATCGGTTGCGCTCCTAAGACATGCATCATCCATCTGCACATGAAGTGATACACCGTTTAGTAAGACTGAGCACGATCCCCACTGCGTTCAGGAAAGAGAGTCCTCGTGATGATGTACCACACATACACAAGAGCGTACGTCATGACCGTGTCCTCGTTAGCATCCTCGGGGCAGGTCTTGAAATTCTGTCTGATCCAACTGAAAGTGGCCCCTACAGCCACCCTCAGTGTTACTCCCTTATCGTTTACAACCTCGGGTGGATCCTTCCCTATAAGGCTGGCCATCTGCTCACGCCACCCGTCTGAATCTATGCTTATGCACACAGGGTTTCCCTCGATTAGGAGTGCCAGGATCATGGTCATGTCCTGCAAGGTCACTGTAGTCTCACCGGTCCTAAGGTGAAATGTGTGTGTCTCCGGTCTCCACCGGTCGATAAGCGCGGTGATCGCAGCGGGATTGAACTTCGGTGTCAACCGAGTGACCATGTGGATAAATGGGAGGAGTCCTAGCTTCTCAATGTACATAGTGTACCGCTCATCGAAAGTCAAGTTCTTGTCCGACGAGACCTCGTGATACCTAAGTCTAAGAGGCACAAGCTCCTGTAAACATACAATAACCAAGGTAAGATTTACATCTCAACAAACCGGAACAATACGAACTACCGTGTGGTTTTTTAGTACTTGTCTTTTCTCCGACAACTTGTAGGAACGGTGTTGAACATCGTAGTGAGGATTGAGAAGATCCATCCTACATATTCAAAACAATGGAAACAATAAGGCCAATTATTCTCACACGAACATATATCTCACCTTACTTCTCACATGCCAACACATTGGTTTATATGCCAATAACTGTTGGAAATATGCCCTAGAGACAAATAGTAGTAAGGACTATTATCATATTTCATATAGTTTATGATTAAGTTTTATATCATGCTATAACTGTATTGAGTGGAAACATCAATACACGTGTGGTATACAAACAACCAGGGGTTCCTAGTGAAACTCTAGTCACTAGTTCATTTGTCAACGGATGATCATGTTTCCTGATCATGTGGCATTTATGCCAGTTGGAAATGAGGTCATCTCATTCGGAGAATGAGATGATAAACCAATACCCAACCTAAACATCGTGACCTGATCATGTCATGAAGTTAAAGTTACGATGATTAGAAATGGATCCTTGTTGACTATTCCTTAGACCGTGAGGCTATATCAATCACTGTCTCCCGAGAGTGCTTAGATATCATCAAATGCCATATGGTAGAACGGTGGTTACAAAGGTGTGTTCAGGTGCTCAGAGGAAACCGTAGAGGCAATATATGTCAAGGGCGGGATTTGTCCGTCCATGTGACGGGAAGATACTCAAGGGCCCACTCAGAGAGGTTATATCCAAAAGCTGCGCAGAGTGTGGTTAGATCACGGCGATATCACTTGTCAGAACGAGTTAAGTAGCATTTTTCAGTAACGAGATTGAACATGACATGGTGATGTCATTGATCAGATCTCGGGCAATGCAATTATCGAATGACAAAGGGAATAAGACACGACTGTCCCGGTTCAAACGACAAAAGATCTTCGTGGAACGCATAGGGGTCACATGGTCATCCAGGTCCCTCTGTCGATCATTGGTGCGGGAGTGTCCCGACCATGTCTGGAGTGTTCCCGAACCTTGGGGTATCACGCTGAAGGGCTTGATGATGCTTAGAGAGTGTTTATAGGATCGGTAGAATCACCGAAGAATAGTAGGGAGAAAACCGGAAGGGTTTCGGTAAGTCCAGAGGATGTCCGGAGTGGAGGTGGAAGGTGTTCCATGGCCACGGAGATTAAATGATATGTGAATGAATGTTAAATATTGATTTAATCATTTATTCATAATTATTTAATAAAGAGAAAATCAATTAAAGGTCAAAAAGGCTTAATGGGCCAATTCCGGAGGGAGAGGGCCCAATAGGGGAAAGGAGAGGGGGAGAGGGGCCGAAGGGGGAGGCCGGCTGGGCCTAGCCCCCCCTCCCCTACCGCGGAGCCCACTAGGGGCTGGCCGGCGGCCATCCCACCCCCTCCTCTCCTTTAGTCCCACCCCGGGACTTTAGGGGAGGTAGTACCTCCCCTCCCCCTATATAAAGTGGGGTATTTGGCCTAGAAAAATACACCCAATAATCAATAAAGGTCTCCCCACTTTTGGGAGGACCCTAATTGATATTTTCTCTCTCCCCTCTCTCTCTCTCGTGACCGTGGTCCCAAGTCTGGACTACGGGAGGGAGAGACATCTTCACCGCAGAGCGCCGTCGCGCTGCAGGATTCGGATCCGGGAGCTCTACTTCCGCAACTACTGCTGGATCGGGGAAGAAGGAGTCATCGTCAGGCACCAGACGTGTGTAACTCCCCGTGAGGTGTCGCACTTGAGGCACTCAAGTCGTTGGAGCCAAAAGGAGCGCAAGGACTTCATCACGACCTTGAGGTCGGCTTCGGCTCGTCTACATCAACCACGCTCTCCTGAGCGTTGACAACGCTTTTCGGTCTTCAAGGGTAAGTTCACGAAAAGCCCCTCCTGTTATTGTATTACTAATAGATATGTCCTAGCAGCTTCAGGGGTTCAGGGGCGTAGAGTAAAATTTATTGTTTTTATGCGCGGAACCCCTACAGTGGTATCAGAGCTAGATCTATGCGTAGTAATGCTAGTACGGGTAGAACACACGAGATGTAGCGTGTGGGCGTTGATCTTTTAGTTGTTACCCTCCCACGTGTACTTGTGTATACCGCAGTAATGCTTGATGAAACGGCCCCCAACCGACTTTACGCGTTCATTCGCGAGACTGGTCCACGCTTGACATACGGCTTGTACCGTATAAAGTGGCTTAGGGGGGTGTTTGTCTCTCTCGCATTAGTTGGTATACCATTTGCAACGGAGGGCCCCAAAAGGGGTGTAGTATAGACAACTACTTGATCAGCGTTGTGCTGAAAGTTTGTAGGTAAGAATGGTTCTTGTGTGAAAGCCCATTCAGCTACGTAAAACATGCAAAGATAAAGTAGAGGCGTCTAACTTGTTTTGCAGGAGGGTGTTGCTTTGTGATATGGTTGTGGCAAAGGTAAAGTGATTACCTTTTGTTACATAGTCGTAGATAGTCACGAAGGTGACGAACTACCATGCCGGAATGACACCGGTACCCTGGTATCTACGGCGCCGGAACCTGGTGACGGCGGATGGAGATCATGACATGAAGGACCATATCACATAGCATTTAAATTCAATGTTATTGTTTGTATGTATTATTGTGTGCTAGTATTAGATACTCGATGGTAGCCTAATAAGATGATCCCTGTTAAAATAACCAACGATTGTGTTCCCCCTTAGTGTGCACCACCAAGAAAGTTCTTTGGTATGAGGCAGGCCGTGATGATCGGGTGTCAGACATATCTATGTTCACATACAGTGGGTGCAAGCCATGTTGCACAGCTAAAACACTAAGGTTGAGTTGGCGAGCCTAGCATGTACAGACATGGCCTCGGAACGCGGATGGTCGAAAGATTGAGCATGAGTCGCATGAATGATGTGACCGATGTTTAGCGTCCACCCTTGAACCCACATTGATGGCCGTGATGATCGGGGGAGATGTGGCTGATAGGGGTCGTGTTATCACTAGGAACCCTCACTGGGGATAGGTGTTTATGAGTGGAGTTATTATTAACTCATTTAATTATAAACTTAGTCTAAATTCCTTTTGCAATTATAAATGTAGATGGTCTCTTTCGTGTTGACAATTGAATGGTTAGAAGGAGAGAAACTTAGATTAGATGGATCGAACTTCTCCATTTGGGTTGCCAGTCTCCATGTTCTCCTTAGCGAGAACGACAAGGTAGACTACATACTCGACGGGATGGATCTGGATCCATCCACAGACCTTAAGACCCCAGAGGAGCGGAAAGACCACTATCTCCGTCGGGAGATGGCCTCCTATATTTCAGTTGTGATGCATTTCGGAATGGTGGATGAGCTGTGGCCTTTCGTGGGTGATGTCAACCCTTGTTCGGTGATGCTAGAGCTTAGGACACATTTCGTGGATCAAACACGCATTTGGGAGCATGAGTTGATGGGAGAGTTCCTCTCCATTAAGATGGAGGAGAACTCGTCACTGGACAGCCACTTGCAGCACATGCATGATGTGTACATGAGGCCAGCATACTTCCTAGACGTCTGGATTTCAGGCTCTTTTGCAAATGCTGCTGTGTTGTGGTCACTGCCACCAAGCTACCAAGCACAAGTCAGGACTTGCGTAATGAGGGGCGACACAGAAATGGAGTTCCACCAGTTCATGACACATCTCAGGAATGTGTTGATTGAACCAGATGTCGCTCAGGTCGTCAACGACAAAGGTATATATTTGATATATAGTTTTATAAATGTTATAATCTTGCAAACATATTGCAGTGTTAAGTATATCTGATACTTGTTCTGTTTTACTGAAAACAGGTCCTTCTGCATGAGAGGTGCTTGCTGGAGAGGAGGTGACGTTACGTGTTGACGGCGAGCATGATGATGATGGCCAACGACACTCTCCCTCGACATTTATCACGTAGTTTGTGTTTTAGGATGATTAATGTAATCGAGAGATTTGAACTTCCTTAGTTTGTCTCACACTTCGTGAGACGGTTATTCATATGAGTTTGTAACAAACAGTTGTTCCACTTTTATGAATGATTTCTATTCGTGTTCATATCTTGTTTGATTATGTGTGAATTATCCTTGTTGTTTGTAACTAATTGATAATGCATGAACATTTGTAAAGCATTAAAATGCCTTGTTTAAAAATACCCAACTTAATGATATTTCAATAATGAATGAAACCATTGTTTAAATTCAAAGTTATGTGATAATATGTGAAAGTCATTCGATTTCTTGTCACATATAAATCATGCCTAAGTTCGGCGAAATAACTTGAACACTGTGTATTACTTGAATACAGAGTGTTTGATGAATTGTTAAAAGTGAATACATATTCGATGTATCGTGTTTTAACGAAAATGGTAATTATCACTAAATGATTGTTTAAATGTGTAAAGTAGTTTACCAAAGGAAACATGAATATGAAACTATTTGATTTGATCAAAGTGTTTCATCAACAAAGGGTATAAATGTAAAAGAGAATACAATTACTATGATTTGATCAATAGTAATGAAATTCAACTTTATAAGAATGTCATGAAAGAAATTGTGAAATGCAAAGTGTTTTGAAACGTCGAAATACAAAGCATCACAATGAGATATTAGATATCAAAGGGGTTGAATAGAAGGCACCAAATAAACCGTTGTAGTGTATATGTAGAGACCATTAGTTAGAAATAGTTAGCACTCAATTAGAATTGGTAAACCATTTGAATTCGTGAAAGTTTTGGGGTTATTCAATATAACCAAAACAATAGCGAATAAGTCCTTGTAGCGTATTCATTGGAAACTTTCGAATACGAAATCCATAGCTGAGACCAAAAGGAAAGTAAAACTTGTATTGCTTGGATTTTGGTGCATTCTTGAGAGGGCTCAAGTTTAGTGATGTTTCTCAATTATGAAGCAAATGGAAATTAGTGAAAAACACGATGAGGATTCAAAACCCTGCATCAGAGTGTTGAGAAGCGCAGCGGACAACGTTCCTGAATGATTCTCTACACATAAGGAAAGAATCAATGATATTGATCATTGTGTTTTTCCTCCACTATTGTTCTTCACTACATGAAGTAGGATTCAAAATGTAAATCCATATCGTGTATGGAGACATTTGTGAATCACTTGTCATGATTTTTGAAATATGACATACCTACGAACTACAAAGGAAATAATGGTAAACTAAATCATGAGAAATCCTAGAAGTAAAATTCCCTTGAGATTAGAAAGCAATTCATTGCTGAATCTCACAAGTAAAAGGGGTTACTTGAACTTTCCCAAATGACTGCAAAGCCATAGTAGGAAAAGGGGGTAAATGACTAAAGCACAATTTGTCAAGTATTGGACAAATTCAAATGAATTTGATTCGTGTGTGCTAAATGTCTAGTGGATTTGAAACTAGTAGAAGTACTAGTATCTCATAGTAAAACTCCAAATTTGATATTTGATCAGAGATTTTGAAGTTGTTCAAAATAGTGAGTGGATATGCAATTTGCATAAAATTGAGTGGGAGCTATGAAAGTCTTCCTGAAACAATATGTGATTGACATATTTTGAGTGGGAGCTTATAGAGTAATTCTTAAACGTGTTAAGAATGAGAGGCGCAAATACTTATGAATAATGATTCATAAGATGTAGAAGTTGATAATAGGTGTATTATGATATTATGTAGTATTCCTTAAGGGATTCTGAAATGGGTTTCAGAATAGAAGTTAATTAAGGAACCAGTCCTTAATAACCCAAATTAGGAATAGCATTAAGTTTAACATCAATGGTTGAAAGAAAGAAAAGGATGATCGTCATCCACTATGTTGAGACATGGGTTCTGTCTTAGTAAACCATGATGATAACTTAGCATAATATGTAATCCAAATAAGGAACGTGTGAAAGTGATTAAGTTCGAATCACAGAACATTTGAGCTAAGTTTTTGTCCGGAGTGTCTGGTAGAGAACTGTAGACATATTTTCCAAATCCATAAAGGATAACATATCTTAAAGCATAAAGAGTTATGTTATAAGGGAATATGTTGGAAACTCCTGTAGATACGAATTAAAGTCAAGTAGGAAGTGAGGTGAACATAACATCAAAAGTTGCACCGAGTGCACGGGAGTTTCGATGAATACATTTATAATAATATATAAGGGTACCATCTAAAGTGTTGTATAATGTTATGGCGGGACTATTTCGCTTTTAACGTAGAATGATGTGTCCCAGGCCACAATTCCCATGAGAAAGCCCTCGAGGTTGATCTAATGTCACTGTAGGCTCCTGGAATCAGGCCTCGTTCTGCTGCCATAGCAATGATGCATACATAGAGATGCTATCATGTGATGATAAAGTATTAATGTCAATCAAGGTGACATTAGTAAGTTGCAAAGGAATTGGGATTGTAAAGTACAGACCCAAGACTCAACCTCTTCCATGAGCAAGCATGTTCAGGGTACTGGGTATATGGTGCCAATAATTGAGAACGAACTATAGCTAGAGTATTTGTACTCTAGTGCAAGTGGGAGACTGTTGGAAATATGCCCTAGATACAAATAGTAGTAAGGACTATTATCATATTTCATATAGTTTATGATTAAGTTTTATATCATGCTATAACTGTATTGAGTGGAAACATCATACACGTGTGGTATACAAACAACCAGGGGCTCCCAGTGAAACTCTAGTCACTGGTTCATTTGGCAACGGATGATCATGCTTCCTGATCATGTGGTGTCGTTGTGGTGTCACGGCAGATGCCATGGATAGGCTAAAGGTGGGGACTAAATGCACTAGGGGAATCTAGGGAGGGATAGTGTGGTGATTCCACACACGATAGCTTTGTATTCAATTCACTTCCAAGGTTTACAAGTGCTCCTTGAGCTGTCTTGGGGAGAGGAGGAAGAAGAACTCTCTTACTCTCACCACTAGCCGAACACAACTCTCTAGGAGACGACCAGAAAAACCCAACCCTTTCTACAGAGGCCCTAGCCCTCCTTATATAGGGGTGGCTAGGTCTCCACTTAGGGCATACGTGGAGGCATATTCCAGGGAATATGCCTCTTCCCAAAATAGCAAACCGACCGGTTCACTTTAACCCAGCGCCATCCATGTAGAGGCTACGTGAGCCTCTGCGGCGCCCGCGTCATCCGATAGGCATCGTCACCTTTGTCGGCCACGCCTCGGTGGTCCTGCCTCTGTCCGCTTCGCTCACGCTCTGCGCACAGTGGTCACCTTTGACCAGCGAGATACCTTCCTTCTCTTACAAGCTTGATATAACCCGAATCGTACCTAGTTGATATGGCCACACCTGTTCCTGCATACAAGTTAGATTCATTCCTCCGACTTACGATATAAGTTGGCTGAGACCCAGTTAGGTGGACATCCCCTATTCCGGGTTACCCCGAGATTCGGCCTGCCTTGAGGTGACTCAGCCAGCATCCGCTTTGACCTTGCCGTACCTCGGCTAACTCGACCTTTATACCCCGGCGTGACCCTACCCGGGGGTATCCCCCCAACATGTGGCATTTATGCTAGTTGGAAATGAGGTCATCTCATTCAGAGAATGAGATGATGAACCAATACCCAACCTAAACATCGTGACCCGATCATGTCACGAAGTTCAAGTTACAATGATTAGAAATGGATCCTCGTTGACTATTCCTTAGACCGTGAGGCTATATCAATCACTGTCTCCCGAGAGTGCTTAGATATCATCAAACGCCATCTGGTAAAACGGTGGTTACAAAGGTGTGTTCAGGTGCTCAGAGGAAACCGTAGAGGCAATATATGTCAAGAGCGGAATTTGTCCGTCCATGTGATGGGAAGATACTCAAGGGCCCACTCGGAGAGGTTATATCCAAAAGCTGCGTAGCGTGTGGTTAGATCACGGGGATATCACTTGTCGGAACGAGTTAAGTAGCATTGTTCAGTAACGAGATTGAACACGACATGGTGATGTCATTGATCAGATATCGGGCAATGCAAGTATCGAATGACAAAGGGAATACGACACGACTGTCCCGGTTCAAACGACGAAAGATCTTCGTGGAACGCACAGGGGTCACATGGCCATCCAGGTCCCTCTATCGATCATTGGTGCGGGAGTGTCCCGACCATGTCTGGAGTGTTCCCGAACCGTGGGGTATCACGCTTAAGGGCTTGATGATGCTTAGAGAGTGTTTATAGGATCGGTAGAATCGCTGAAGAATAGTAGGAAGAAAACGGAAGGGTTTCGGTAAGTCCGGAGGATGTCCGGAGTGGAGGTGGAAGGTGTTCCATGGCCACGGAGATTAAATGATATGTGAATGAATGTTAAATATTGATTTAATTATTTATTCATAATTATTTAATAAAGAGAAAATCAATTAAAGGTCAAAAAGGCTTAATGGGCCAATTCCGGAGGGAGAGGGCCCATTAGGGGGAAGGAGAGAGGGAGAGGGTCCGAAGGGGGAGGCCGGCTGGGCCTAGCCCCCCTCTCCCCCCCCCCCCCCCCCGCGCGGGGCCCAGTAGGGGCTGGCCGGCGGCCACCCCACTCCCTCCTCTCCTTTAGTCCCACCCCGGGACTTTAGGGGAGGTAGTACCTCCCCTCCCCCTATATAAAGTGGGGTATTTGGCCTAGAAAAATACACCCAATAATCAATAAAGGTCTCCCCAATTTTGGGAGGACCTCTAATTGATATTTTCTCTCTCCCCTCTCTCTCTCGTGACCGTGGTCCCAAGTCTGGACTGCGCGAGCGAGAGACATCTTCACCGCGGAGCGCCGTCGCGCTGCGGGATTCGGATCCGGGAGCTCTACTTCCGCAAATGCTGCTCGATCGGGGAAGCGGGAGTCATCGTCAGGCACCGGACGTGTGTAACTCCCCGCGAGGTGTTGCACTTGAGGCACTCAAGTCGTTGGAGCCAGAAGGAGCGCAAGGACTTCATCACGACCTTGAGGTCGGCTTCGGCTCGTCTACATCAACCACGCTCTCCTGAGCGTTGACAACGCTTTTCGGTCTTCAAGCGTAAGTTCGCGAAAAGCCCCTCCCGTTACTGTATTACTAATAAATAGGTCCTGGCAGCTTCAGGGGTTCAGGGGCGTAGAGTAAAATTTATTGTTTTTATGCGCGGAACCCCTACAATAACACATATCAATTTCAAAATCTAGTAGAATCTAAGGTTTCATAGGCTATTCCTATAATCTTGTAGTATCTAGGGTTTCATTGAATACTATGCTATAAGAAAATATGCCAACAACACATGCCAATTTCAAAAATTTCAAACTATCACATAGAACCTAGGGTTTCACTCTCCCATAGAACCTAGGGTATCACAATCCATCTTACAAGTATTACTACAAGTAAACATGGCAATGGTTCATATTAATTTGACTGTCCCATACAATCTAGGATTCCACCAAAAATTGCAAATAAGGGACAAAAAGGAAGAAATGTGTGGATGAAATTGAGGGGATTTAGCGAGAATACCTGGGGGAGGGGATTAAGAGCAAGAATCTTGGATGAGTTTCACCAAATCTAGGGAGGATATCAAGTGGGGGTGACCCTCGCTGCCGCAGCCGCCGCTTGTATGTTTCGTGGGTTTGGGGAAACCGGTCTGGGTCGGGCTGGGGCGGCCGCGCGGCTAGTTACAAGACCTAAAGTGTGGCGCCACCGTACGTGGCGTTGCATATCGCAGTGCGGCGTCGTGGGCGATGGCGCCGCACTTACGAAGCCGGGCCCCACGACGCCACGTTGGCAGTCGTGCGACGCCACGGTGCATGGCGTTGCGCTTCAGGGTGTGGCACCAGCGTCTACGGTGTTGCAAAAAGGATTAGTTCCGTGAATTTTTATGGCCAGAGTTTATTTCGTGAATTTGTTATTTTTTTGGGTTATTTCTGTTCAAATACCCTGAGCTGAAGAGCATAGTTGCAAAACGTGTGGCAGCAGCGCCACACCTACCCTGCCTCTGACCCACCTGCCAGCTTGTTTCCCTCTTACTACTTACGATGGGACTTGCTTTTGGAACCACACGAATCTTTTTTTTAACAAGGAAGGGGTCTGGAAAGACCCCGAGCTGCGGACATACCATTAAAGCGATGGGTACAATTACATAAAGGACCCTGAAGCAGTCATGAACAAATGCACAAAAGACCTCAGGAAAAATCTGAAAAAGCAATCAAGTCCTTGTACATCTCCACCAAAGAAGGGCTTCTGATGCCGGCCACCTTGACTCCGCCGGGAACGAATCACTTGGCGTCGAGAAGGGGGGATCTCCGGCCCGAAGCACCACGAGAGGCCTCCGTGTTGGAGGTTGAGAAGAGCGCCGTCTTGGCGTCTCATAGGGTCGCTGTTTCGGCCGAAGAACGCGGAGGCAGACATGCCTACCACGTGATGAGCTCATCGTCGCTGCAGCAGAAGGTGGTCGCACCACCCAGACGAGGCCGAGAAGAGCTGGCCTCCGCACTTCTCCCCTCGCCACCTCGGCCGGCCGAAGAAAGATTTGGAGTACAGCGCCATCGCCAGTCTCGGCAGGCAGCAGCTCTAAGATATTGTGGTCAAACTCTGAATACGCTTAACAGATACTGAAGTAATCTAAGATATTGTGGTCAAACTCTGTGAAGTAATCGAGTGTGATCTGGGTACTTAACAGATACTGAATACGCTTGTCCGGAATCTTCTGCGTCCAATTTTTAAAATCTAAATCATGTGCATTGAGACTTTTTTTTTTTTGAAATGTGCAACTTTAAAATTTAGAACTTACTCTACCGACGTTTGGTATATATTATATTGTTAAGACGATAGAAAATGAATGGTGAAGGTCTAACATTGCAATGCACGTGTGGATCGAACTGACAAAAATAGATAGTTGAAGAGTAAACAATCTTTTAGAATCTTAGAGTAGATACAACTCTTATTCGGTGAATAAAAATATAGGTTTATCATTTTTTTTTCAAATATAATAATAAACAGTAGTAAGAAATTACTAATTAGGTTCCAATTTCCTCTTATGTCGACATGATTTGAACATAGAAAAGCCAACCCGTTCATAGAATGGTCCATAGCAGAGTTCAGATGCGTCAAGCTCATGCGCGCGTAAGTAGCACCTACAAGTACATCTTATATTTTGGACGGAGGTAGTATATATGAGAACAGAAACAGAACTGGGAGGTTTCTTCGTATATGCTTCACCTACATATGATGGTCTCTTAACCGCTCTACCTTCTATTTCAAGACGCTATGTTAGGCAAAAAGGCTCATGTATTTGCTATACCCTCTAATATAAAAAGGAAGAACCCTTTACAAGCGGCATTTATACAGGAACAAACACAACATAATTTCTAATATGATAACTGTAATGGCCCTATACAAGTCCAGTGCCCTATCTCCCCCTCTCTCTCCCACTGAGCCATCAGCTAGGTGTTTCATCCTTCAAACAAGTCTTTTATAACCTTTTCCAATGCCTCAACAGTAAGCTTCTTTTGTTTCTTCTTTCCTGCCATTAATCGTTTTAACCAATAAAGGATCTCTGAAAGTGGGCTTTGATTTGCCTTAAATGCAAGTAAAGAAAGCTCATAAGGTGGAAGAATCAAATCCACAATCTCCTGCCGCAGTGTGTACCTGAGCTCAGCTGTAACTTTCCATGTCATCTGGTCTTTACAGATGGTATAAAATACTGAGGTAAATTTGTCCAAATGGCATGGGTTGTTTAGAGGAACCCAGCACTCATCGAAATAGTGCTTCTTGTATTGCTGGACCATTGAAGTGAGCCTCCCAGTCAGTTCTAGATTGGAAAAGGGCGGTCTTGGACAGCGCATGGTTTGCCAAACATCATATGTGTTATTCAAGAGGAATATGTACCTTCGGCCTTTTTCACGGTGGCCTATCCATTCTGCATATTCCTCTAGCTTAGATATCCAGCAATCGAACATCACTGAGTAAGGTTCAACGGTGTAAGCCCCAGCGCCCTCCGTGTTACCATAGAAAATTTCCATGGACTGTATAAGAATTCCATTTGCTGGATGCATGGTACGTTCGTCGCATCTATGAATGTCCAAAAGTATTCCTCTGGAAGCATTCAATATCTTGTTAAGAATACCAGCAATTTCAGCAGACCTGTTCAAAAAATCTTGTTATAAACCATTCAAATCATTTGAAATACATACTATACAAGGAAAAATTTGAGGAGTGTTTGATCATTTTCTTTTTTTCTCTTACTGTAATTAATCATAAGCCCTACATGCTATAATGACCATTTTTGCCTAGTGTCCAATGTATTAAACAGTTGTCCTTTTCACCACTAAAAGAACAAACGGCTGCGAGGTCCTTTTTCCTCATCCAGATGGCACATGTGCATCTCTAGGAATTGTGTGATAACAAAGTTAAGAATTTCCTTTTTGATTTATTTTCTTTGAGATGTGAAAGAAAGAAGATTTACTTGATCCTATCAAGGTTACTCACATGAAAAACTAGTACCCAACGCACCTAAAGCATTGTGGTTGTGGTTTCACGCAGGTTGATAAGTTGCGAGCGGGAATATATAATATAAGTATCAAATCAGCAATCCCCCTTTTTCTCTCCGGGGTTCAACAAGGGCCCACGTGTCATTGACTCACAAAGTCACTCTGACTTGAGTCAAAAGAAGCTGATTCAATCCCCCCTACCATCCCGTCCTCAATCCCCTCCACCTCGCGGCTGGATTCTAGTGCAGTACTAGTACTAGGCTATAATAACCCTTGAAGTGAAAATAGATTCAGAATGTAATTGGGAACACTACTTCAAAAAAAAAAGTAATTGGGAACACAGGGAAGAAACGATTGGCGACTAAGGCGTACCTGTCGATGTCGATGGTAGCATTGACGAAGGTCGGAGCAATTTCCGCTCTGCTTGCTTCGTCGCTGGCAGGGGTCGAGCCAGTCCCCTCCGTCTCGGCCTGGGGTGGCGTGGTGGCGCTGCGGACGGTGGGGCCGTCAAGATCCTCTGGAATCGCCGGGATCTGGGCGGGCACCCCATCAGGCAGCTGCTCGAGCAGGGGCCGATGCAGGTTCCTCACGAACCTGAAAACGAGGGCCACGGGCGCTACGACGACGACGAGGGCGATGTAGATCTCTGGGGAGACGCACGGACAAGGCGCTTGTTTGGGGATGAAATCGGGCATGGTTCGCCTGGGCTTCTCCTTTTTTATGGAGGGCGGTAGGAAGAGCTGCCTATTCCAGATCGTGCGGGGCCTTTATATATGTTTTGGTGCGTTGCGTTTCCGGATTCTGAGGGTTCGTGGTCCGGCTGGGAGGTGGCTTCCGGGTAGTTTCCTTGGGCCGTAACTGTTTCATTTTCTCTTCGGAAGTAAGGGTACGTTTGGATGGCAGCCAGGTGCCGCCCCACCAATTTTTTGGCGTTCACTCAGGGCGTTGGCTGGATGGTAGGCCTGTCTTTTTTTCCTTTCCAGTATTGCCGCTTGCTGAAAACTTCTAAATCTTTCCCTAAAAAAATAAAAAAAATTCTAAATCTTGAAAATTCACCACACCAGTATCAGGTTTGTCATCTGCCTACGCTCTTTATTTCTGTTTTTCTAAACGAGTCTAATACAATAAACCACAGCAAAAGATAGAGCTCTTTTTTTATTATATTGTATTCCAAATTTAATAACGACAAAACAAAGCGAGACCCATCGCTAGTAAACTTGAGCCGGAGAGAAGATCATGCGATGTCAAAGCACCTAGCACGACGGCAAGCACTCGAGCGTGCCAAGACCGATACCTGAACGCTTCTTAGTCGTTCCTTTCACACGCCAACGGCCCCACCACAAATCGACGTCAGCGTTGTCAGCCCACCTATCCTGCCTCGCCGACTGCTGTGTGCTGCCCGGCGCGGTGAACTTGTCATTTTGAGTGAGGGGATTTGTCTGATGTTCGAGTTCGCGTGCTTCTCCTTCTCACAAGAGTCTGATAAATGTCTGTCCGTGTTTAGTTTACTCCCAATCCCAACCGGTGTGAGATGATGATTCTCTTGTGACGTGTGGGTGGGTTTCCTAGCTTCCAGGCAGTTTCCTTGGCTTCGCGTTGGCTCCCAAACGGTGCGAGATGTTGACCACCAGACCACAAACCGTGCCCAACGAGGCTGTAGCAAAACGAGCAGGCCAAGAAATGGATTGACTAACACTAGGACACGGTAGGGCTTTTAGGACACTTTGGTAGGACGAAGTGTCCTAAAAGCTCTAATTAGAGGCACTTTGAGCTAAGTGTCCCCAATTATTTTTTTTGAAACAAGAAGTGTCCCCAATTATGCGCACTACGTTCAAATTTTTCATCGGTTTTGACGAGGTATGGCTCTATCATTATATGGGTGCTGACATTCTCTATCATATTATAAGATTGAAATGTACTGTATTGTCAGCTCACTTTTTCCCTGTTCCTATCTCCTCATATTGTGAGTATTGTTGAATATTGATTTTTTATAAAAAATATATTAATATTACGAAAATACCAATTACACTTTTCCGTTGTACCAACAAAAAGATGTCCAAAGATATCTGAGATGCACATAACCAAGAAAAAAAACAAAGACCCTATTGAAGTGTACCACCACTCGCAATAGAAGCACTTTAACCACCACGTGCCGACTACAACATGCGTACTACAAACTAGCCTCTCCAAAAAAAACGCCTCTAAGAAGAAAACAATGCATAAGCATTGTCGTCGCTCGATCGAAGATCTTGGGTTTTTACCTTAAAGAAAGTCTGAGTTTTCAAAACAATACCTTCAGCAAGACCATTGCCAGGTACAACCAATGAATGCTAGACCTTAGGTTTTCACCCTAAAAATAATAGCTCGGTACTCGAGAAGCACCACAAAAAATATAGTCCACCTGTGTTGCCTCTCCCGCTTGCCAAGACTGTTGCGACAAGTTGCCGAACATCCACACAAAGGAAGAACATGTGCCGCATTGTGTTCATCACAACCAATAACCTCTCTTCCAAAACCAACCTACGATCACATCCACCATGAATTTCTCTATCTCTATCAATTTTGTGGGAATCCATGTGAAGACATGTCCCATGGTACCGACCAGAAGATGAAGCATTGCGCCTCGCCCAAAAAGGGTGCATACGACTAAATTGATTTCGCTCTAGATATCTAGTAGCTGATACATTGCAAATGTATCTATAGTTTTTGATGTTCCATGCTTGGTTTTATCCACTTTCTTGTGTTTTGTCCACGCTTTTGAGTACTTTCTTGGACTAACCTATTAACAAGAGCCACAGTGCCAGCTGCCTGTTTTCTGCTGTTTTTGGTTCCAGGAAAGTCAGAAAATGAATATTCTCAGAATTAGACGGGACAAAAGCCAAAGTGCCTATTTTTCCGGAAGTCATCAGATGCCAGAATACGAGACGGAGAGGGGCCAGAGGGCGGCCACACCACTTGGCCGTGCGGCCAGGCTTGGCCCGCGCCAGGGGGTGGTGTGGCTAGCCCAGGCACCCCCTCGGCCTCACATTCCGCCTATATATTGCCCTCGGGACGAAAACCTTAAGTACCCGATCAAAAATCCACGAAAGAGTCTATAGCCACTGTCATCTCCATCCCTAGATCGGGAGGGATCTGAAGCTCTTCCCGGCACCCTGCCGGAGAGGGGAATTCACCCTGGAGGCCTTCTTCATCACCATGCAAGCCTCCGGTGTGATGCGTGAGTAGTTCATCCTTGGACTACGGATCCATGTAGTAGCTAGATGGCTGGTTCTCCTCCTTTGTGTTTTCATGTTTAGATCTTGTGAGCTCCGTTCATGATAAAGATCATCTATTTGTAATTCTGCATGTTGTGTTTGCAGGGATCCGATGGATATTGAGATGCTATTTCAGATTGATTATTGATTCTATCATGTCTTTGTTATTTGTGATCTTGCATGCTTTCCGTTGTTAGTAGCTATCTTGGCCAAGTAGATGCTAGCAACTCCAAGAGTTAGTATTTATGCTCGATAGTGGGTTCATGCCTCTGGTAATCTGGGGAAGTGACAGAAATCTCTAAGGCACTAGATTTGTTGTTGCTACTAGGGAGAAAACAACAATCCTTTGTTCATAGAACAATCGTATTGTTTACTTTACACCCAGTTTGTAAAGCAATAATCTGTTGCTTGCAACTTAATACTAGAGAGGGTTCGGATGATAACCTGAAGGTGGATTATTAGTCATAGATGCAGTTGGATGGCGGTCTATGTATAACGTTGTAATGCCCAATCAAATCTCAAAGGAGTCAAGATGATTAGTATATGCATGTATTGCTTTCTGGATGTTTGTCAATTTCCCCGCTATAATTTGTTCACCCAGCATGTTATCTATGTAAGGAGAGCCACCTCTAGTGAACTATGGATCCTGGTCCTTTTTCTTTACATACAATCTATAAACTGTTACTGCTTTGTGTTTACTTTCTGCAAACTTTTACTTCTTTCCATTCGATATGTTTAATCCTTTGTTTTCCGCAAAACACGATGAGATTGACAACCTCATCGCAAGTTGGGAACAAAGTTCTGTGGTTGTGTTGTGCAGGTCTCCACGTTGCTACTAGCACTGGTAGTGCGCCCTGCCAAGGCTCAGCTAGCAACACCTTTCGGGTGTTTCCTTGCTCCTACTAGTTCGATTAAACCTTGGTTTCATAACTGAGGGAAACTTGCTGTTGTGCTCATCATACCTTCCTCTTGGGGTTCCCAACGAGCTCTACATCAACACCGCACCAGCACTTTTCTGGCGCCGTACACTTAGCCATCAAGTATTTTTCTGGCGCCATTGCCGGGGAGTCAAGGACATCTTCACAAGGGGAGTCCCTCATAACCAATCTCTTTACTTTGTTATTTTTGTTTTGCTTAATTTTTTTTTGTTTGCTTGTTTCTTTATCAAAACACACAAAAAAATTAGTTTTACTAGTTTGCTTTCTTATTTGAAAACCCAAAAAAATTACTACTCTTGAAAACACTAAGTTGTGTGACATCACTAGCACCAACAACAATGATTTTATGAGCACACCTATTGCTCCACCTGTGCATGAAGATACTTTCTTTGAGATAAAACCTGCTTTGCTCAATCTTGTTATGAGAGAACAATTTTCTGGTATTGGTAATGAAGATGCTGCTTCCCATCTAAATAACTTTGTTGAACTTTGTGAGATGCAAAAGCATAGGGATGTAGATGGTGATATTATTAAGCTGAAATTGTTTCCTTTCTCTTTGAGAGGAAAAGCTAAAGAATGGTTGAATTCCTTAACTAGGAATAGTATGATTCTTGGACTAAGTGCAATGATGCTTTCATTGGAAAATACTATCCTCCTGCTAAGATTATATCTATGAGAAGTGAAATAATGAAGTTTAAACAACTTGATAATGAACATGTTGCTCAAGCTTGGGAAATAATGAAATCTTTGGTAAAGAATTGTCCCACTCATGGACTGACTGCTTGGATGATCATCCAAAAAATTTATGCAAGATTGAACTATTCTTCAAGGAACCTATTGGATTCTGCTACTGGAGGTACCTTTATGACCATCACTTTGGGTGCTGCAACAAAACTTCTGGACAATATGATGGTTAATTATTCTGAATGGCATACTGAGAGAGCTCCACAAGGTAAGAAGGTAAATTCTGTTGAGGAAACCTCCTCCGTGAGTGATAAGATTGATATTATTATGTCTATGCTTGTTAATGGGAAAGCCCATATTGATCCAAATAATGTTCCTTTGGCTTCTTTGGTTGCTCAAGAAGAGAAAGTTGATGTGAACTTCATAAGAAACAACAACTTTGGCAATAATGCTTATAGGAGTAATTTTGGTAACTACAATTATAAGCCATATCCTCCCAACAATGGTAATGCTTATGGAAATTCTTACAATAATAATAGGAGTGCACCCTATGAACTTGAAGCTATGCTTAAGGACTTTATTAGTAAACAAACTGCTTTCAATAAAACTATTGAGGAAAAACTCTCTAATGCTGAAAGAAATATAGCATCTTTGGTTGAAGCTCAATCTTCTTTGAATAAAATGGCTGCTAAACCTGAAACGAATGATAATCCCTTTGTAGCTACTAATGCCATACAAGTAAGAATTGATGAAAATGTTAGACTATTAGCTGAATTACATGCTAAGTGGGAAAGAGAAGATGAAATTGCTAGAAACATTAGTGTTTCTACTATCACCACCACTAGTGTTGAGGCTAGTAATAGTTCTACTACTTTATATGATAAATTTGATTTTGATCTTGATGGTTGCAATATCTCTAAAGTTATTAAGTTCCTACAAAATCTTGCTAAAAGTCCTAATGCTAGTGCTATGAACATGGCCTTTACAAAACACATTACTAATGCTCTCATAAAGATTAAAGAAGAAAAGATGAAACATAAAGCTTCTATTCCTATAAAACAAGAAGATGGTTGGGAACCCATCATTAATATGAAAGTGAATGACTTTGATTTCAAAGCTTTATGTGACATTGATAGTAGTGTTTCTATTATGCCTAGAAGGATTTATGATATGCTTGATTTGCCTCCACTTGAAGATTGTTATTTGAATGTCCCACTTGATGATAATGCTAAAAAGAAACTCATGGGGAGTCTTAATGATGTTCTTATTATGGTTAACAATGCCTATGTCCCCGTTGATTTCATGTTTTGGATGTTGAATACAATGCTTCTTGTCCTATTACTTTGGGAAGACCTTTTCTTATAACTGTTGGTGCCATCATTGATATGAAAGAAGGCACCATTAAATATCAACTTCCACTCAAGAAAGGTATATAACACTTCCCTAAGAAGAGAGAGAAGGTTTCTTTTGCTTCTCCTATGAAAACAAAATTTGCTCTTAATGCTTCTTCATTTGAGAACACTTGATTCTTTCTTTGCTTCTTATGCCGAACTTAAAGGCGTTAAAGAAAAGTACTTATTGGGAGATAACCCAAAAGTTTTAGATGAGTCTTGGAAGTTATTACTTCAGTAATAACCTCTCCTTATCCTTTTTATTTGCTTTTTGTGCCAAGAGTAACTTCTAATGAGAGAGAAGTAATGATTGGGAAAGTTGCTGTCCCGAAACAGATTTCTGTGCTTCACCGTAAAAATTCGTGTAAAATCTCTGAACGACTTTTTGAGGCGTGAATTTTTGTGCTTCTGCCCCAGGTTGTTATCTAACTTTCATTAGCTCAACACTTTTTGATTTGAGCAACAGAAGGTCTTCGAAACAATTCGTCTTTACCTGCTGGTCTCTTTTGACAGATTTCTGTCATTTTCTGTATTTGCTTCTTGTTGGTTCCTTTTTGAGTTCTTTTGGGGAATTGTGCTTTTCGAGGGAAGTGCTACAGTAGATAGTGTTCTAATGGAAGTTTATTTGGTGTTAGAACTGAACATTAAGATTTATTATCTTGAGTGCACTAATGTTGCTAATAAAGATTGTGTGAAGTTTTGTATGAAGGAAAATTTTCACGTGTATGGAAGGAATGAGTAATGAGATGAAGGAAGGACTAAAGCTCAATCTTGGGGATGCCATGCGTGTCACCCCAAGAAATATCCAAGAAGTACAAGTGTCAAAGCTTGGGGATGCCCAAGGCATCCCCTTCTTCATCAATAAAAATTCCAGGTTTCTTGCAAACGCTTCATTTTTATTGTTTCATGCACATTTGTGTTGTTCTTGGAGCGTCTTATTTTTTGTTTTCGCTTTGGTTTTTCGTTTTCTTTTTTTTGCTTAGTTTTCTGAATAAATTGGTTGGACCCCCTATTTCATACATTGGTTTACAAATAGTTTGGTTTGGATTGGAAAAGAGTAGGAAAGTTCATGCTTATGTGGTAAAGAGAGCTTGTTTTTGACTGTGGCCTATGATTTGTCATGCCATGCTTGATATTGTTTTGGCTTTATGCTTAGTATTATTTGCTGTAGCATGACTTGTTATAAACAATTAAGATTGCTTAATGTGCTTTGGATGAATCGCGTTGTTTTAGCATATTAAAGCATAGTATTGTGGTATTCTCCTTTGATTTTATTTGGGTTGACTTGGCACATGCTCACACCATGTTATGACTGTCTCAAGTCACCATAGCCTTTATGATCCTTTAGTTTTCAACTTGTAATATCACTTTATGCTTTGTTCAATGATGTTTTGTCTTATGGCCATTATTGCTCTCTTAGTTTGTCGCTCCCAGTCTTTTGCTAGCCTCCACAACCAAGTATGAGTTCCACTCATGCATCCAACTCCCTAAACCAAGTTATTCCGAAGAGTCCACCATACCTACCTACTAGCTTATGCTATTACAAGTATATTCATGCTTTTGTTTACCTTCCAAATTAAACTTGTTATGAGAAAACTAGTGATTAAAGCTCTCACGAACTTGATGGCACACTTTACTTTTATTGCCCTTAATAAACTTGAACCATTGTGTCGTCTATGTTGTGTATGCTTGCACTTATTTGTTGGGAATTAGCAGAACCATGCTTTCATGGGGAACGCTTTCAACATTGCACTTGGTACTTGTACCTAGTTGATATCATGCTCTTTTGTATATGGATGTCGTCGGTGTGAAATCAAAGGGGAGCTTGTAAGTCCATGGAGTTATGTATATGTGTTAGAGAAATGCCTGGGCCGCTTGTCTAATTCATGCTGACATGGTGGAAACCTGCAGTGTAACCATAATGAGCTGTCTATGAAGCATTCTTCTTATAAAAAAAGAGTCCTATATTGAGAAAAAAAGGGATTATGAAAAGAGGAAAGAGAGAAAAAAGCACCATATTCCCATGGTAAATAAGAAGATTGTTGAGATGCTCGTTGTCTGCTTGCCTTGTCATTTTGATATGGGGATTCTTCCGTATCATCGGGCAAGGGGTACCCCGTTGGCGGTTCTCTATGATTCACATGTACTTACAATGACAAGAACTTACCGGTGACTAAACTTGAGTAGCATGAGGAGCGGCCCTCATATACAAGGGACATGAGATTTCTAACTTATACTTCATCAAGCATGTACACCATAGTTTGTTCACTTTAACCTTAATCACTTCAAGATGCTTATGATAGGGGCAATGAGAGCTGAAAGCTATAAGTACCATAATTTTTGGAATCTCTTTATGAGACTTGAATCCCTGCTTCCTTTTAAAAAGGCCTTTCTTCCACCATTTTATTGAGTCTCCATCTTCTACCTTTATGCACCTACTTTGAGAGCATAGTGGCCATTCTTAGTTCTATGTGCATTGTCCCAAGACTAGTTGATTTATGCATAACTTGATATTGCTTGTTTTAAACTTTTGTATCTAGTCACTCTTATGAACTTTGAAGGTGTCCTATGCATTTATATTTGCTACTCTATGAGGGACAAGCTGAATACTACTATGCTATGTTTTCTTTATGTGAAACAAACAAACGTCTTGCAAAGCATTGTTATTCATGAATCTTTTGTTTGTGCCTTTTCATGTTGCATCATAGTTTCTTTGTCTTATTGCTAGAACCTTGTCTTTCATGTTATGATTGAAGTACTATGATCCCAGCTTTGAATGTTTTACAAATACTTTGATCAAGTCTTTGATGGTGCATGTCACCTCAAAAATTATTCTTTATTTTTATCACTTACCTACTCGAGGACGAGCAGGAGTTAAGCTTGGGGATGTTGATACATTGCAAATGTATCTATAATTTTTTATGTTCCATGCTTGGTTTTATCCACTTTCTTGTGCTTTGTCCACACTTTGGAGTACTTTCTTGGACTAACCTATTAACAAGGGCCACAGTGCTAGCTGCCTGTTTTCTGCTGTTTTTGTTCCAGGAAAGTCAGAAAATGAATATTCTCGGAATTGGACGGGACAAAAGCCAAAGTGCCTATTTTTCCGGAAGTCATCAGATGCCAGAATACGAGATGGAGAGGGGCCATAGGGCGGCCAGGCTTGGCCCGTGCCAGGGGGTGGTGTGGCTAGCCCAGGCACCCCATCGGCCTCACATTCCGCCTATATATTGCCCTCGGGACGAAAACCTTAAGTACCCGATCAAAAATCCACGAAAGAGTCTATAGCCGCCGTCATCTCCATCCCTAGATCGGGAGGGATCTGAAGCTCTTCCTGGCACCCTGCCGGAGAGGGGAATTCACCCTGGAGGCCTTCTTCATCACCATGCAAGCCTCCGGTGTGATGCATGAGTAGTTCATCCTTGGACTACGGATCCATGTAGTAGCTAGATGGCTGGTTCTCCTCCTTTGTGTTTTCATGTTTAGATCTTGTGATCTCCGTTCATGATAAAGATCATCTATTTGTAATTCTGCATGTTGTGTTTGCAGGGATCCGATGGATATTGAGATGCTATTTCAGATTGATTATTGATTCTATCATGTCTTTGTTATTTGTGATCTTGCATGCTTTCCGTTGTTAGTAGCTATCTTGGCCAAGTAGATGCTAGCAACTCCAAGAGTTAGTATTTATGCTCGATAGTGGGTTCATGCCTCTGGTAATCTGGGGAAGTGACAGAAATCTCTAAGGTACTAGATGTGTTGTTGCTACTAGGGAGAAAACAACAATCCTTTGTTCATAGAACAATCGTATTGTTTACTTTACACGCAGTTCGTAAAGCAATAATCTATTGCTTACAACTTAATACTGGAGGGGGTTCGGATGATAACCTGAAGGTAGATTATTAGTCATAGATGCAGTTGGATGGCGGTCTATGTATAATGTTGTAATGCCCAATCGAATCTCAAAGGAGTCAAGATGATTAGTATATGCATGTATTGCTTTCTCGATGTTTGTCAATTGCCCCGCTGTAATTTTTTCACCTAGCATGTTATCTATCTAAGGAGAGCCACCTCTAGTGAACTATGGATCTCGGTCCTTTTTCTTTACATACAATCTATAAACTATTTACTACTTTGTGTTTACTTTCTGCAAACTTTTACTTCTTTCCATTCGATACGTTTAATCCTTTGTTTTCCGCAAAACATGGTGAGATTGACAACCTCATCGCAAGTTTTTTTGAGGTGAAATAGTAGGGAATAATCCCCACTGCAATTTTTATTATATATGGGTATGTTACAATGAGAAAATGATCTAAGGTAGATCATTACAGTTACATCTAACTCGTTCTATTCTGTAAAAAACTTAGATATTTTATTCTATCCCTGATCTAAATGCTGATTGAGCCAGGCTTTGAATTTCTCCTTGTATTTTCCTTTGATTCTGAATTGTATCCATCTCATTTCTTGGTAGAAAATTGCTTTCCATCTATCAAATGTGGGTCTTTTGTCATTAAAGATCTTCTCATTTCTGCATATCCAGATACCCCAGGAAGTCATGATAATGATCTCCATTGCAAATGGTAGATGTAACTTTTCTCATCGCAAGTTGGGGACAAAGTTCTGTGGTTGTGTTGTGCAGGTCTCCACGTTGCTACTAGCACCGGTAGTGCGCCCTGCCAAGGCTCAGCTAGCAACACCTTTGGGGTGTTTCCTTGCTCCTACTGGTTCGACTAAACCTTGGTTTCATAACTGAGGGAAACTTGTTGTTGTGCTCATCATATCTTCCTCTTGGGGTTCCCAACAAGCTCTACATCAACACCACACCAGCACTTTTCTGGCGCCGTACACTAAGCCATCAGTAGCATCCACTGCTAAACTGCGAAAATATCTGTGATGAAGACCGGAACTCGATGATGACCCAATCGAGGAGATAGATTTTGTAGATCGATGACTTGGCGCTTGAAGAACAGCACGACCAAAAACCACCTTTTATTCAGGCCGATCCAGTAGTCCCTATACTACCGACCGACTCTCAGTGATCGGATCAAGGAGGCCGACCTACGGCCTAGACGAGCCCAAATTTGACCCCAGATAAGGCCCTTGCGCCATGCCCATAGGTGATGCACCGCTGCCTCTGGCCCACATCACCGCACCCGCCTCTTCCTCGTCCGTGCCTTACAGCCGTGTGTCAGCGAGCGCCACGCACCGGAAAGTGTTGCTGCCCCACCACCCAAACACCACCCACGTTGCCCTGGAGTCAATCCCCCATGCGAAGGGAGCCTGACATGGTCGCCAAACCCATTCGCCACCTTTGATGGCAAGGCGTGGCTGCCACGGCAGCAGCGGCCAGTGAGATCGGCTAGAGTGGTTATTTTTAGGGTTTCGAGGGGGGCCTCTAGAGCCGCCCTCGTGCGAGTGGCCCGGGAGGAAGTTGTTGACTCTTGTTAAATTGCATGTTTTTGAGTTAGAACTTGTTCAGTTTGTCATGCAGATATATGCAGCTGCATTTGTTTGGGATGTTGTCTTCTTACATATATTTACTCAATCCATACAGTTTGAAAGTTAGAAGCTTAGAATTAAGTTCCATGAAGTGGAATTCAGGACAAGTGTGATTTTACAGGGTATCACTGGTTTACTACAACATAGTGGTGTTATGTTACCAGTGACCATACTAGATGTAAGTTAACTAAGCATGCTACTACAAGATTGATCAATACATACACACATTAGTTTATGTCATGGTTAGATGTCTGCATCATTGCTCTAAATCATCCTCTTGAAAAAGATCCGGGACCTTCTCTGCACCCTCTCTCCATCCAGCCAGAAGTCGAGCGCGACCATCGCTGGGTCGCAGTTCCTGTCGCCATCTTCGTCCGCCCCCGACCTCGAGCCCAAGCTCGCCCTATCGGCCGTCGTGGCGTCGCTGATCAACTACCCTCGTCCCCTGCCTCGGCCCTCCCCTCGTGGCTGCCAGGGAGTCGCCTAGGCAGTCCCGACATCCGCTGCCATGGGCCTGAAGGGTTCGCATCATAGAAAACAAAAAAAATCCTATGATGAGAACTATACGCCAAGATCTATCTACTAGATACAAGCAACAGGTGGATATACATCCATGGAGAACTTACCCTCGAAGACAACAAAGCTTTGTTAACGAGATGGAACTCGTGGATGATGTAGTCGTACACTTGCCGATCTCAAGATCCTGATGAAGTCTAGTAGGTCCGGCTCCAGCACGTCCTTCAGATCCAGATCCAGCTCTAGCAAGTCCAGCACCACCAAGTCCAGCACCGCAAAGCAGCGGTGCATCCGTGATCGCACACATCGTCCAGTACCCCGACAACCTCCGTCCCTCGCTCCAGCAAAGCAGCAGAAGTAGCAACTCCTTTCCAGATAAATCCACCGGGAACATGTATCTCGCTAATCCGAGACCATGGGGAATAATATTAGAGGGGGAGAGAGATCCTTCACGAGGAGGTGTGAGGAAGAAGGAGTGAGAGGGGGGCCTTTTATAGGAGGAGGGGTACCCCTCCCCCATGGCCGGCGCCCCATGGGAGGGTGACTCCTCACCTCCCCCATTCATGTGGTGGCCACATTAAAATGCCCCTTTACATTCTCTTTTAAAGTCTCCACTTTAAATGCATTAAGTTTCTCCAAATTAAATGCTCTCTCATTTAATAAAACTCTTTTATTAATTTTATTCAGAATTTTGTTAATTACTTTAATTAACAAACATTCACATAAAACCCCTGCAACATTTCAATATTACATGCAGAACCAATTTCAGCAATTTCACCCGAAACCGTTTCGGTGTCTATTTAAATAATTCCAGCGCTTTCTTAAATCTTTATCTGAAACATATTTGCTCCAAATGGTGTCGGTATCCCTTAAGTGTGTCACCCTACGGTTCGCGAATAATGCAGACATGATCGAGACCCCTCTCGGATCAATAATCAGAAGCGGGACCTGGATATCCATACTGACTCCTACACATTCAACGATGACTTCTGTGATCGTGAGAACCTTTAACGCTAGTAACTAAATCCCTTTGTCTCGCGATATATTACATGTCCGAGATTCGATCATCGGTATCTCCATACCTAGTTTGATCTTGTTACCGACATGTACTCTTTTCTCGTTACCGTGATATAACATTCTAGTGATCACATCACTTGCTTGCAAGCTAACCAATGTGATATCACCGAGAGGGCCCAAAGTATATCTATCCATCATCGGGATGGACAAATCCCACTGTTGATCCATGAGCCTCAACATAACACCTTTGTAGCACTGAACCCACCTTTATAGTCACGCGGTTACGGTGTGACGTTTGATGTTATCAAGATACTCTTCCGGTGTTAGCAATTAACATGATCTCATGGTCTAAGGACTAAGATTACTTCGTATGATGTTATAGCAATATAAACATAATGACTTTGATCGTAATGCTATACTTCGGATGAATGTTCATCACATCATTCCTGTTGGAGATATGCCCTAGAGGTAATAATAAATGTAGTTATTATTATATATCTTTGTGTTTATGATAAATGTTTACATTCATGCTATAATAGTATTAACAAGGAAACCATTAATACTTGTGTGATTTGTAAACTTAATTTGAAGTCCCTAGTATGGCCTCTATACTTCACTAGCTTGTTGGTTGATTGATGATGTGGTTTCTTTGTCATGAACATTGAGATGTTATCAACAACAAGATCATATCGTTAGGAGAATGATATGGTGGACATACTCCTATAGACAAGCGTAGCATAAAGATCAAGTCATTTCAATAGTTCAATTGCTATATGCTTTCTGATACATAGTAACCTAATTCCTTCGACCATGAGATCATGCATATTGCCTTTACTGGATGGATGCTTTGATGTCATCAAACACCACACCGTAACAGGGTGGCTATAAAAGTGGCATTGGGTGTTCGGAAAGTATTGGTTGAAACACATGGATCAAGAGTGGGATTTGTCCATCCACATGACGGATAGATATTCTCTGGGCCCTCTCGGTGAAATGTCATCCAATTAGCTTGCAAGCATGTGACTTGGTCACAAGGGATCACATATCACGGGAACGAGAAAAGAGTACTTATCAGTAACGAGGTTGAACTAGGTATGCAGAGATACCGACGATCATGACCTCGGATAAGTAACATATCGTGAGACAAAGGGAAATTGGTATCGTATGTAAGTGGTTCATTCGATCGCAAAGTAATCGTAGAAATATGTGGGAGCCATATGAATTTCCAGATTCCTCTATTGGTTATTGTTCGGAGAAGTGTCTCGATCATGTCCGCATAATTCACGAACCGTAGGGAGACACACTTAAGGATTCGACGTTGTTTGAGTAGTTATGGTATTATGAGAAAGAGACCGAATGTTGTTCGAAGTCTCGGATGGGATCCGGGATATCACGAGGTGATCCGGAATGGTCCGGAGAATAAGATTCATATAAGGAAAGTCCCATTTCGGAGTTGGGGAATGGTTCCGGTGTTTTCATCGGGAACATTCTAGAAGGTCCCGGAATGTCCGGCACTCCGGGGGGGAAGGGGTACATGAATGTGTCATTGCAAGTTGGAATGATTGCATCATGTACTAGGTGTTCTCGCTGTCCAAAATAAAGGGTTTATTTAATTCCTAAATTGGAAAAGTCAAACGGCTAATTTGAAAGTCAAACTGCCAATTTTGGGAAGTGGGAAAAGAGGAGGATTGGTGGAGGCCGAATTGGGGGAGGACTCCTCCCTTGGCCGGCGCCCCACCAAGCCGACTTGGGGAGGGACTCTCCTCCCCATGGCGCAGCCAGCCCTCCCACCTATATAAGGAGGGGCAGGGCTCCCCTCCTAGTACACACAAGTTCCTATCCTCTAAACTAGAAACTAGACCTAGACCCCGGTTTAGAGCTGTTTCGGTTTAGAGCCTTCTAATTGGTTTAGAGCCCTCTAATTGGTGTGTCTAATTACTAGACCACTAATAGCCTCTCTCATAAGCTCCACCATACTCGCACCGGCTTAAGGCGAAGCCCTGCGGGATCTCCCCTCTACCTCCGGTACCACGCCGTTGTGCTGCCGGAATCGCGAGGAGAGTGCTACAACCTCCGCTGCCTGCTGGAACAAGGGAGAGGAAGGTCTTCGTCGAGTACCGAACGTGTGACCGACTGCGGGAGCGCTGCGGGAACGCGGCGCCGGAAGGATCGTCTACGCGATCTTGAGATCGGAAAGAGTACGACTACATCACCCACGAGAATCTGCTCTCGTTAAACACTTTGGAATCTTCGAGGGTGAGTTATTCCATCGACTCGTTGCTACAATCTAGTAGATAGATCTTGGCTTGGTTGTTTGTATGCGATAGAAAATTTTTGTTTTCCATGCTACGAACCCCTACAGTGGCATCAGAGCCGTGTCTATATGTAGATCTGTTGCACGAGTAGAACACAATGGTCATTGTGGGCGTTGATGCTTTTATTGTAGATTGCTTTTTGTGTACTTTGCATCTTGCGGTATGTTGGGATGAAGCGGCCCGGGCTAACCTTACATGACATCGTTCATGAGACTTGCTCCACGCTTGACATGCAACTCGTTTTGCATAAGTGGCTTTGCGGGTGCCTGTTTCTCCTAGCATAGTAAAGATCCAATTTACAACGGGTGATCAACAATGCTAGTATCAATGTTGTGGTTCTTGTTCGTAAGTTAGAACGACACTTATGGAAAGCCCCAAACCACGTAAAATATGCAAAGAAAGTAGAAGCGTCTAACTTTGTTTTGCAGGGGTGTGCAGTGATGTGATATGGCCATGATTGTGATTATATTTGATGTATGCAATGATCCTTATTGTAAGTTGGCAACCGGCAGGAGCCATATGGTTGTCTTTAATTTCTGTTAAGGCCTGCGTGTCTATTCAAAATAGTTGTAATAGTTGAAGTTGGCGGACGACAACCATGAAGAAGCGTCATTGACCTTGATGCTATGCCGGTGATGATGGAGATCATGTTCGTGCTTGAAGATGGAGATCGGAAGCACAAAGAAGAAAGGCCATATCATATCACATATTATGAATTGCATGTGATGTTAATCCTTTATGCATCTTGTATTGCTTAGTAGACGACGGTAGCATTATAAGATGATCCCTCATGCACATAAATTTCAAGTTCTAAAAGTGTTCACCCTTAGTATGCACCGTTGCCAAAGCTTGCTGCTTCGAAGCACCACGTGATGATCGGGTGTCTTTGATTCCGCGGGTGACTACAACGTAAGCAAGCCAGATTTGCTTATGCGGAAGCTAAGGTTTGATCTTGACGAGCCTAGCATGTACAGACATGGCCTCAGGAACACGGATCGCCGAAAGGCAAAGCATGAATCATATAGTAGATATGATGAACATGATGATTGTTCGCCATTAAAACTATATCAGCTCTCGTGATGATCGGTGTTGATGTAGTGGATTTGGTTCGTGTGATCACTAAAACAATGTGAGGGATGTTGTTTTGAGTGGGAGTTCACCTAGTTTAATTTCATTAATTAATTTGAACTCAATTTGTCATAAACTTAGTCTAAACTATTGCAAATATGTTGTAGATCAATGGCAGCCCCTACCATCAATTTTAATGCGTTCCTAGAGAAAGAAAAGTTGAAAAACAATGGAAGCAACTTCGCGGATTGGTTCCGCAATTTGAGGATTGTCCTCACAGCTGGTAATTTGACCTATGTGCTGGATGCACCGCTAGGTGACCCACCTGCAGCTGATGCTACCGATGAAGTAAAGAATGTTTACCTCGCTCGGAAGAATCAGTACTCCATAGTTCAGTGTGCTATCTTGTATGGTTTAGAATCGGAGCTTCAGAAAAGGTTTGAAGAGTCAGATCCATATGATATTGTCGAGGATCTCAAATTAATCTTTGAGACTCATGCGGCAATTGAAAGTTATGAAGCTTCTGAAAAGTTCTTTAACTGCAAGATGGAAGAGGGTAGCTCCGTCAGTGAGCATGTGCTTAAAATGTCTGGGCACGCAAATAAACTTCAAAGTTTGGGTATAGTGATTCCTAATACTTTGGGAGTTTACCGCATCCTCCAATCACTACCACCAAGTTACAAGAACTTTGTGATGAACTACAACATGCAGAACATGAACAAAGAGTTGCCAGAACTATTTGCTATATTAAAATCTGCAGAAGTGGAGATCAAGAAAGAGCACCAAGTGTTGATGGTCAATAAGACCACCAAATTCAAGAAAGGCAAGTCTAAGCAGAAGGGACACTTCAAGAAGGGTGGTAAGAAAGTTACCACGCCGACGAAGAGGACCAAGGCTGGACCCAAGCCTGATACTGAGTGCTTTTACTGCAAGGGAGAAGGTCACTGGAAGCGGAATTGCCCAAGGTACTTGGCGGATTTGAAGAACGGCAACATCAAGAAGAAAGGTATATCTGATATACATGTTATTGATGTGTATCTCACTAGTACTCGTAGTAGTGCCTGGGTATTTGATACTGGTTCGGTTGCTCATATTTGTAACTCGAAACAGGAGCTGCAGAATAAACGGAAGCTAGTGAAGAACGAGGTGACGATGCGCGTGGGAAACGGATCAAAGGTTGATGTGATCGCGGTCGGCACACTACCTCTTCATCTACCATCGGGATTAGTTTTATACTTAAATAATTGTTATTTGGTGCCTGCGTTGAGCATGAACATTATATCGGGATCTTGTTTATTGCGAGACGGTTACTTGTTTAAATCCGAGAATAATGGTTGTTCGATTTATATGAGTAATATGTTTTATGCACATGCACCTTTGATAGATGGTCTATTCATATTGAATCTCGATAGTAGAAATACACATATTAATAACATTGAGGCTAAACGTTTGAAATCAAGCGATAATTTGACCTATATGTGGCACTGTCGTCTTGGTCACATTGGAGTGAAACGTATGAAGAAACTCCATTCCGATGGACTTCTTGAATCACTTGATTTTGAATCACTTGAAAGATGCGAAGCATGTCTGATGGGTAAAATGACTAAGACTCCATTTTCTGGTATAATGGAGCGAGCTACAGACTTATTGGAAATCATACATACCGATGTGTGTGGTCCAATGAGTGTAGCATCGCGCAGTGGTTATCGTTATGTTCTTACCTTCACGGATGACTTGAGTAGATATGGGTATATCTATTTTATGAAACATAAGTCCGAAACTTTCGAGAAGTTTAAGGAGTTTCAAAGTGAGGTAGAGAATCAACGTAACAAGAAGATTAAATTTCTACGATCTGATCGTGGAGGTGAATATCTAAGTTACGAGTTTGGCGAGCATTTGAAGAAATGTGGAATACTTTCGCAGTTGACACCGCCGGGAACACCACAGCGTAATGGTGTGTCTGAACGTCGTAATCGAACTCTCTTAGATATGGTTCGTTCTATGATGTCACTTACAGATTTGCCACTATCATTTTGGGGTTATGCATTAGAAACAGCCGCATTCACTTTAAATAGGGCACCGTCTAAATCCGTTGAAACGACACCGTATGAATTATGGTTTGGGAAGAAACCTAAATTGTCGTTCCTTAAAGTTTGGGGATGCGAAGCCTATGTAAAGAAGTTACAGCCGGACAAGCTTGAACCCAAAGCGGAAAAATGCGTCTTCATAGGATACCCGAAGGAAACTGTTGGGTATACCTTCTATCATAGATCCGAAGGCAAAATCTTCGTTGCTAAGAATGGATCCTTTCTAGAGAAGGAATTTCTCTCGAAAGAAGTGACTGGAAGGAAAGTAGAACTCGACGAGGTTGTCGAACCTTCTCTCGAAATTGCGAGTAGCGCAGCACCGGAAGAAGTTCCTGTGGTGCCTGCACCAATAAGAGAGGAAGCTAATGATGTTGATCATGAAACTTCGGTCGAAGTTGCTACAGAACCTCGGAGGTCAACGAGAACTCGTACCACTCCAGATTGGTATGATTCCGTTATGAATGTCATGTTGGTGGACAACACCGATGACCCCGAGACATATGAGGAAGCGATGATGAGCCCAGATTCCAATAAATGGCAAGAAGCCATGAAATCCGAGATTGGATCCATGTACGAAAACCAAGTATGGACTTTGGTGGACTTACCGGATGGCCGTAAGGCTGTCGAGAACAAATGGATTTTCAAGAAGAAAACAGATGCTGATGGTAATGTTACTGTCTATAAAGCTCGACTTGTCGCAAAAGGGTTTCGACAAATTCAAGGAGTTGACTACGATGAGACTTTCTCACCGGTAGCGAAGCTAAAGTCTGTGAGGATTATGTTAGCAATCGCTGCATATTATGATTATGAGATATGGCAGATGGATGTCAAAACAGCATTCCTCAATGGAGACATTGATGAAGAGTTGTATATGATGCAACCCAAAGGTTTTGTCGATCCTAAAGATGCTAACAAGGTATGCAAGCTTCAACGGTCCATCTATGGATTGAAGCAAGCATCCCGAAGTTGGAATCAACGTTTTGATAAGGTAATCAAAAGTTTTGGTTTTATACAAACTTATGGAGAAGCTTGTATTTACAAGAAAGTGAGTGGGAGCTCTGTAGCATTCTTAATACTGTATGTGGATGACATATTGTTGATTGGGAATGATGTAGACCTTCTTAATAGTGTCAAAGAGTATTTGAATAATAGTTTTTCAATGAAGGATCTTGGCGAAGCAGCTTACATATTAGGCATAAAGATTTATAGAGATAGATCGAAACGCCAAATATCATTGTCACAAAGTACATATTTGGACAAAGTTCTAAAGAGGTTTGGAATGGAAGATAGCAAGAAAGGGTTCTTGCCCATGTTGCCCAATACGACCTTGAGTAAAACTCAAAGTCCGACATCGGCAGAAGATAGAGAAAAGATGAGTAAGACTCCCTATGCCTCAGCCATAGGATCTCTAATGTATGCCATGCTATGTACTAGACCCGACATCGCATATGCTGTTAGTCTAACTAGCAGATATCAAAGTGATCCAGGAGTGGATCATTGGACAGCGGTCAAAAACATCCTTAAGTACTTGAGAAGAACTAAGGATATGGTTCTTTCTTATGGAGGTGATGAACAGCTCGTTGTTAATGGTTACACCGATGCTAGTTGGAACACCGATCCGGATGATTCTAAATCACAATCTGGATACGTATTTATTTTGAATGGTGCAGCAGTTAGCTGGAGGAGTGCAAAGCAAAGCGTTGTGGCGAGATCTTCAACTGAATCGGAATACATGGCTGCTTCGGAGGCTTCACAAGAAGCGATATGGATGAAAGAGTTCATTACAGAGCTGGGTGTGGTTCCAAGTGCGCTGGACCCAATGTCTATCTACTGTGATAACATGGGCGCCATAGCCAATGCGCAAGAACCAAGGTCACACAAGAAGCTGAAGCATATCAAGCTGCGTTTCCACGCTATTCGAGAACATATCCAGGATGGGGATATAAAGATTTGCAAAGTACACACAGATCTGAATGTGGCGGATCCGTTGACTAAACCTCTCCCGAGGGCAAAACATGACCAACACCAAACTGCCATGGGTGTTCGGTATATTACCATGTAATCTAGATTAGATGACTCTAGTGCAAGTGGGAGACTGTTGGAGATATGCCCTAGAGGTAATAATAAATGTAGTTATTATTATATATCTTTGTGTTTATGATAAATGTTTACATTCATGCTATAATAGTATTAACAAGGAAACCATTAATACTTGTGTGATTTGTAAACTTAATTTGAAGTCCCTAGTATGGCCTCTATACTTCACTAGCTTGTTGGTTGATTGATGATGTGGTTTCTTTGTCATGAACATTGAGATGTTATCAACAACAAGATCATATCGTTAGGAGAATGATATGGTGGACATACTCCTATAGACAAGCGTAGCATAAAGATCAAGTCATTTCAATAGTTCAATTGCTATATGCTTTCTGATACATAGTAACCTAATTCCTTCGACCATGAGATCATGCATATTGCCTTTACTGGATGGATGCTTTGATGTCATCAAACACCACACCGTAACAGGGTGGCTATAAAAGTGGCATTGGGTGTTCGGAAAGTATTGGTTGAAACACATGGATCAAGAGTGGGATTTGTCCATCCACATGACGGATAGATATTCTCTGGGCCCTCTCGGTGAAATGTCATCCAATTAGCTTGCAAGCATGTGACTTGGTCACAAGGGATCACATATCACGGGAACGAGAAAAGAGTACTTATCAGTAACGAGGTTGAACTAGGTATGCAGAGATACCGACGATCATGACCTCGGATAAGTAACATATCGTGAGACAAAGGGAAATTGGTATCGTATGTAAGTGGTTCATTCGATCGCAAAGTAATCGTAGAAATATGTGGGAGCCATATGAATTTCCAGATTCCTCTATTGGTTATTGTTCGGAGAAGTGTCTCGATCATGTCCGCATAATTCACGAACCGTAGGGAGACACACTTAAGGATTCGACGTTGTTTGAGTAGTTATGGTATTATGAGAAAGAGACCGAATGTTGTTCGAAGTCTCGGATGGGATCCGGGATATCACGAGGTGATCCGGAATGGTCCGGAGAATAAGATTCATATAAGGAAAGTCCCATTTCGGAGTTGGGGAATGGTTCCGGTGTTTTCATCGGGAACATTCTAGAAGGTCCCGGAATGTCCGGCACTCCGGGGGGGAAGGGGTACATGAATGTGTCATTGCAAGTTGGAATGATTGCATCATGTACTAGGTGTTCTCGCTGTCCAAAATAAAGGGTTTATTTAATTCCTAAATTGGAAAAGTCAAACGGCTAATTTGAAAGTCAAACTGCCAATTTTGGGAAGTGGGAAAAGAGGAGGATTGGTGGAGGCCGAATTGGGGGAGGACTCCTCCCTTGGCCGGCGCCCCACCAAGCCGACTTGGGGAGGGACTCTCCTCCCCATGGCGCAGCCAGCCCTCCCACCTATATAAGGAGGGGCAGGGCTCCCCTCCTAGTACACACAAGTTCCTATCCTCTAAACTAGAAACTAGACCTAGACCCCGGTTTAGAGCTGTTTCGGTTTAGAGCCTTCTAATTGGTTTAGAGCCCTCTAATTGGTGTGTCTAATTACTAGACCACTAATAGCCTCTCTCATAAGCTCCACCATACTCGCACCGGCTTAAGGCGAAGCCCTGCGGGATCTCCCCTCTACCTCCGGTACCACGCCGTTGTGCTGCCGGAATCGCGAGGAGAGTGCTACAACCTCCGCTGCCTGCTGGAACAAGGGAGAGGAAGGTCTTCGTCGAGTACCGAACGTGTGACCGACTGCGGGAGCGCTGCGGGAACGCGGCGCCGGAAGGATCGTCTACGCGATCTTGAGATCGGAAAGAGTACGACTACATCACCCACGAGAATCTGCTCTCGTTAAACACTTTGGAATCTTCGAGGGTGAGTTATTCCATCGACTCGTTGCTACAATCTAGTAGATAGATCTTGGCTTGGTTGTTTGTATGCGATAGAAAATTTTTGTTTTCCATGCTACGAACCCCTACAATTCCACCAATGTTGTGACCTCGTTATTAACAACATCGAATGTCCATGATCAGGAAACCTTGATCATCTTGTTAATCAACGAGCTAGTTTATATGAGAGGCATTACTAGAAACTTTGTATTTTGTTTATTAAACACACATGTATTAATGTTTCCTATTAATACAATTATAGCATGCAAAATAAACATTTATCATAAACATGGAATAAGATAATAACCACTTTATTATTGCCTCTTGGGCATATCCCCTTCAGTCTCCCACTTGCACTAGAGTCAATAATCTAGTTTGAAAAACTTTGCGTATTGAACACCTATGGCTTTCTGGTGTTGCATATACGCTATTGCTAGTGGTTAACATAATCTCCGGATCTGGCACTTTCAGGTCTGTGTGTATTTGCATGTCTTTGCGTCTCTACGCATCACTCATTCTCAAATGAGATGGCATTGTACAAATTTGGTCCTTTAGTGAGACCTTTAGTTCGTTCGGGTTAAAATATGTTGATATTATTGTCATACAATATATATTCATAGTATTAGCCCACTTTGAACTACACCTAGTTTGATAACAAACTTCTTAACACAAATGCCCTCCTTTGCTGCTACTATAGCAGTCATATACTTAGCCTTTCGTTGTAGTATCCGTCACAATGTTTCAACTTTGGAACTCATCCAAATCCATAATGGAACATCCTTTCCAATACATTGTGCCACCCATAGTCTAAATTGAGATAAATTTTTAATTTTGTATCTTGTGACAAAACTAGTATCAATGTAACACTTTACAATGAACTATTTTTAACTATTTGTCACTTATACATGATATATTCTTAGTTCTTCCAAAGCTCATAAGAATATCTTTACTATCGTCCAATGATCATATTATGAATCATTCTGGTATGTGCTCATAACATTTAGAGCATAGGACATATTTGGATATATACATATCATGGTATAATCGATCAAAAACTTCATGTGATTTTACTCACCAAGTGTTGAAACACCTGAATCTTGATACAATCCTTTCCATGCAGCAAGAACCTTTCTTGTTGTTTCCATATTGAACCCTTTCAATATCTCATATATGTATGTCTAGCACAACCATATTAGCGCCTCAATCTATCCATATAGATATTGATGCCTAATATTCCGGTTTTGCCCAAGTCTTTCATCGAAATCTTATTTTAATGAAATTCTTAAGTCGTGTCAATACAAGATACATCATTTCCAATCAACAATATGTCCTCTACATAATGTATTAGAAATATGTCTCAGTGCTCCCACTTAATTTCTTGCAAATGCAAGCATCTTCGTCATCTCCGATGAAATTAAACTCCTTTAACATTTTCATCATGGTGAAGATTCCAACTCCGCTATGCTCACTTCAACTATTGAAGTTTGCATGCCCTTTTAGCTACCTTTGAATTAACAAAACCCTTTGGACCATGTCATGTACACGTCCTAGGTAACCATTATATTATAAGAACCTTGTTTTGTTTATTCAACTACCATATACCAAATTATATGTAGTGGTTGCTACATTAATCCGTCAAGACTAAATATCGCTATGAAAAATCAAATCTTGTCATAGTCAACTCCTTGAACATTGTTGTAAACTTCTTTCCGACATGTCGACTATTTCATATATGTTGAACATCCATGTCTATTTGTTTATATATCCAAACACGACAGATAGGCTTCACGCCTTTCCGGAGGGTCTTCCAAGTTCAGAAACTTGATTTCTCGTGTATGGATACTATCACGGATTCTATGACTTCTAGTCATTTTATGGAGTCAGGGCCCATCATTGCTTCTTTTCATGTAGTTGGTTCATCATTGTCAAAACAATAACGACTTGCTTATCAAATCACACTATTTGATTCTTACCAACCCACACGGTTCAATAGGAACTCTAATCTCCGAGATCACACCCTTTGTAATCACGGGAGCCATGAGCATTGTGGCCACCACCGGGACACTTTCTGGCGCTGCACTACTTAGCACATATAGCTAAAGTTCAACAACCTTATCAAAGTTCTATTGTCCTCCCACTTAACTTTTCGTGAAAAATTCCTTCTCAAGTAACTTGACGTTCCAAGTAACAAACTCTTTTGTCCTTGGTGTTATGGAGAAATTCCCAACAAATTCTTTGGGATAACCTACAAAGACGTGCTTGTCCGACTTTGGTTGTAAACATTTTACTTATGCATAGCATACAAAAATTTAAGAAAAGACAATTTGGGTTTTATCCCAAACCATAACTTATATGGTGTCATTTCAACGGATCACGATGGTGCTCTTTTTAGTGTAAAAGTGGTAGTCTCTAAAGCTTCAATCCTTAAAACATAATGGAAGTTTTATAAATGACACATTTGATCTTACCATGTCAAACATGGTTTGATTTCATCTCTCGAATATGCCATACTCCTATGGTTTATTGTGAAACACAAATCATGGAACAATTCCTCAAATCTTAGGTGTTTTTGCTAAACATGTAACTCAAATATCTTCCTTTATGATCGAACCATAAACTCTTTATTTTCTTGTTACAATGATTTTACACTTCATCTTGAAAGTCTTTGAATAATTTTCAAATGTTTCATACTTCTTCCTTATTAAGTAAATATATAGATATATTCACTTAAATTTCTGGAGAAAGCATATGAAGCAAAAAGATCCATCGCATATGGCTACATGTAATGCACTATATACATCAACATGCATAATATCCAATAAGTTAGTCATCCGTTCCTCTTTGGCCTATGAACGTAGTTTCAATTATCTCGAGGAAAGTTTCACAAGCGTCAATTGATCAAAATCAAAAGACTCCAAAAATCCATCAACATGGAGTTTCTTCATGTTTACTTCCAATATAATTCAAACAGCGATGTCACTTCATAAGTGATCTTCCAATCATTTGTCTTGCGACATTTTAGCAATAGTGTTTATGGATGTGATTTCTCCCACTAGACTTGTAAAAGTTCATCCATCCTTTATGGAATACGTTAATTATTCGAATAACCATTGTTCTCATAATACCGGAACAAAATAACAATTATTAAAACAAATCTTGAAGGCTGATGTCTACGCACTTCTATTCTTGTAGACAGTTGTTGGGCCTCCAAGTGCAGAGGTTTGTAGAACAGCAGCAAGTTTTCCCTTAAGTGGATCACCCAAGGTTTATCGAACTCAGGGAGGAAGTGGTCAAAGGTATCCCCTCTCAAGCAACCCTGCAATCAAGATACAAGAAGTCTCTTGTGTCCCCAACACACCCAATACACTTGTCAGATGTATAGGTGCACTACTTCAGCGAAGAGATAGTGAAATACAAGTGGTATGGATAATTATAAGTGGTAACAGCGATAGAAAATAGCTTGCTGGCGTGTGGTTAACGTCGGAAAAGACTAAAGGCAAACTGAAATAAAGAAGGAAGCAAGCAAACATGTAACAGATCTAATTGCAAACGGTGTATCAATGCTTAGAAACAAGGCCTAGGGATCATACTTTCACTAGTGAACACTCTCATATAAATATATTATCTTCATGATACTACTCTTAACTACTCTCCGGTTGAACACTCTAATCGATGGTAGCGCTATAACAGCACACCTCAAAGTAAGCCTTTCCCATCTAGAAAACCCCACACTGTCACCTTGAGCACTAGATGAGTCCAACAAACACCACAATTTCATAAAGACATCCAACTCCAAATATAACTCATAACAAGTATTTGAAATCTCTAGCATAAGTGCCACCATGGTGTGCACTCTGTCACTTTCACACACATGGGGAGAGCAGAGATCTATTAAAGCACTTAAGTAGTAGGGTAGATCTATAGATTACAAGCTCATGATCACAATAAGATCATGCATAGAGAGAGATATGAACACATAGCTACCGGTAGAACCCTTAGCCTCGAGAGAGAACTACTCCCTCCTCATCATGGGAATCAGCAACGACGATGGAGATGGTGGTGGAGATCGATGGAGATGGCTCCGGGGGCACTTCCCCGTCCCGGCAGGGTGCCGGAACAGAGACTTTCTGCCCCCGAATCTCCCCTTCAGTGGCAGCGGCGCTGTGGAACTTTTCGTGGATTTCTGATTGATGATCTAGGGTTTTTGCCTCGGGAGGAATATATAGGCGAAGGAGGCAAGGTCGGTGGCCGGCCAGGGGGCCCACACCATGCCCTGGCGCGGCCTAGGCTAGCCCGTCCCAAGGGGGGTGTGGCCACCCTGTGGCCCCTCTCCGACTCTCCTTCTGGCTCCGTGAGTCTTCCGGGAAAATAGTAACTTTGGCTTTTGTCCCGTCCAATTCCGAGAATATTCATTTTTGACTTCCTGGAACCAAAAACAGCAGAAAACAGGCAACTGACACTATTGCTCTTGTTAATAGGTTAGTCCAAGAAATCATATGAAAAGTACTCCAAAGTATGGACAAAACATAAGGAAGTAGATAAAACAAAGCATGGAACATCAAAAATTATAGATACATTTGCAATGTATCAACATACCCAAGCTTAACTCCTGCTCATCCTCGAGTAGGTAAGTGATAAAAAGAAATAATAATTCTTTAGGTGACATGCACCATCATAAACTTGATCAAAGTATTTGTAAAACATTCGAAGCTGGGATCATAGTACTTCAATCATAACATGAAACACAAAGTTCTAGCAATAAGACAAAGAAACTTTGTTGCAACATGAAAAGGCACAAACAAAAGATTCATGAATAACAATGCTTTGCAAGACGTTTGTTTGTTTCACATAAAGAAAACATAGCATAATAGTATTCAGCTTGTCCCTCATAGAGTAGCAAATATAAATGCATAGGACACCTTCAAAGTTCAAAAGAGTGACTAGAGACAATAGTTTAAAACAAGCAATATCAAGTTATGCATCAATCAACCAGTCTTGGGACAATGCACATAGAATAGCATAAGCTATTAGGTAGGTATGGTGGACTCTTTGGAATAACTTGGTTTAGGGAGTTGGATGCATGAGTGGAACTCATACTTGGTGGTGGAGGCTAGCAAAAGACTGGGAGCGACAAACTAAGAGAGCAATAATAGCCATAATCATGCAGAGCGACAAAACATCATTGATCAAAGCATAAAGTGATACTACAAGTTGAAAACTAAAGGATCATAAAGGCTATGGTGACTTGAGATAGTCATAACATGGTGTGAGCATGTGCCAAGTCAACCCAAATAAAGCATCAAAGGAGAATACCACTATACTATGCTTTAATATGCTAAAACAACGCATGGTTCTTCAAAGGCACATTAAGAAATCTCAATTGTTTATAACATTCATGCTACAGCAAAGAATATTAAGCCTAAAGCCCAAACAATATCAAGCATGGCAAGACAAAGCATAGGCCACAGTCAAAAACAAGCTCCCTTTACCACTTAAGCATGAGCTTTCCTACTCTTTTCCAAACCAAACCAAACTATTTGAACACCAATGTATGAAAGAGGGGGTCCAACCAATTTATTCATCAAACTAATAAAACGAAGCAAACGAAAAACGAAAAAGAAGACGCTCCAAGAACAACACAACTGTGCATGAAACAATAAAAATGAAGCGTTTGGAAGAAACCTGGGATTTTTATTGATGAAGAGGGGGATGCCTTGGGCATCCCCAAGCTTTGATGCTTGTACTTCTTGGATATTTCTTTGTGTGACACGCGTGGCATCCCCAAGCTTGAGCTTTAGTCCATTCTTCATCTCATTACTCATTCCTTCCATACACCTGCAATTTTTCCTTCATACAAAACTTCACACAATCTTTATTAGCAACATTAGTGCACTCAAGCTAATAGGTCTTAAGGTTCAGTTCTAACGTCAATAAAACTTCCATTAAAACACAAGCTACTATAGCACTTCCCTCAAAAAGCTCAATTCCCCAAAAGAACTCAAAAAGGAACCAACAAGAAGCAAATGCAGAAAATGGCAGAAATCTGTCAAAACAGACCAGCAGGTAAAGACGAATTTTTTCGAAGACCTTTTGTTGTTCAAATCTAAAAGTGTTGAACTAACGAAAGTTAGATAACAACCTGGGGCAGGAGCAAAAAAATTCACGTCTCCAAAAGACATACAAAGATTTTACACGAATTTTTACGGCGAAGCACAAAAATCTGTTTCGGGACAGCAACTTTCCCAATCATTACTTCTCTCTCATTAGAGGTTACTCTTGGCACAAAAAGCAAATAAAAAGGATAAGGAGAGGTTATTACTGAAGCAATAACTTCCAAGACTCATCTAAAACTTTTGGGTCATCTCCCAATAAGTACTTCTCTTTAACGCCTTTAAGTTAGGCATGGCAGTTTGAGAGGATGCTCACATAAGAAATACGAATTGAAGTAAAAGAGAGCATCAAGAAGAAAATTCAAAACACATTTAAGTCTAACCCACTTCCTATGCATAGGAATCTTATAAAGAAACAAGTCATGAAAGTACAAAGCAACAAGCATAGTAAAGAAAAACAAGTGCAACTTCAAGACTTTCAACATAAAGAGGGGAAACTTAATATTATTGAGATGCATAAAACCATGTTTCCCTCTCTCATAATAACTTTCAGTAGCATCATGACTAAAATTAACAATATAACTATCACATAAAACATTCTTATTATGAGCCACATGCATATAATAATTATTACTCTCCACATAAGCATAGTCATTCTTATTAATTGTAGTGGGAGCAAATTCAACAAAACAGCTATCATTATTATTCTCATCACCATAATCATCAAATATAGGAGGCATATTGTAGTCATAATTAATTTCCTCCTCAATAGTAGGTGGACTGAAAATATCATAATCATCATTGTAATCATCATATATTGGAGGTTTTGTATCATCATAAGCAATAGAATAGCTATCTTCCAAAGCTGGGGAACTAAAAAGATCATTTTCATAAAAACTAACTTCCCAAAGCTTAGATGTTTCCATAGCATTAGTAACAAAGGTGTTCAAAAGATTCATACTAATAACATTGCTATTAGCATGCAAAGAAAGTTCCATGGGTTTTTTATTTTTCTTTTCAAAGAATTCAAGTTCTATCTTAGGAAAAATACTAAAAAGCTCTCTAATTTTTTTTTGTTTTCCATTAAGCCTAACTAGTGAAAACAAGAAACAAGAAGACAAAATTGAATCTAAAGGAAATAACTTCGAGCACTCACACCGGAGGATGTGAGTACCTTTTACCTTACCTCCCCGGTAACAGCGCCAGAAAATAGGCGTTTGCCGTGGGAGGTTCTTCTTCTTTAATCCTCCGGTGTGAATACCTTTTACCTTACCTCCCCGGCAACGGCGCCAGAAAAATAGCTTGATGTCTATGCACTTCTATTCTTGTAAACAGTTGTTGGGCCTCCAAGTGTAGAGGTTTGTAGAACAGCAGCAAGTTTTCCCTTAAGTGGATCACCAAAGGTTTATCGAACTCAGGGAGGAAGTGGTCAAAGGTATCCCCTCTCAAGCAACCCTGCAATCAAGATACAAGAAGTCTCTTGTGTCCCCAACACACCCAATACACTTGTCAGATGTATAGGTGCACTACTTCGGTGAAGAGATAGTGAAATACAAGTGGTATGGATAATTATAAGTGGTAACAACGATAGAAAATAGCTTGTTGGTGTGTGGTTGACGTGGGAAAAGACTAAAGGAAAACTGAAATAAAGAAGGAAGCAAGCAAAGATGTAACAGATCTAATTGCAAACGGTGTATCAATCCTTAGAAACAAGGCCTAGGGATCATACTTTCACTAGTGAACACTCTCATATAAATATATTATCTTCATGATACTACTCTTAACTACTCTCCGGTTGAACACTCTAATCGATGGCAGGGCTATAACAACACACCTCAAAGTAAGCCTTTCCCATCTAGAAAACCCCACACTGTCACCTTGAGCACTAGATGAGTCCAACAAACACCACAATTTCAAAAAGACATCCAACTCCAAATATAACTCATAACAAGTATTTGAAATCTCTAGCATAAGTGCCACCATGGTGTGCATGCTGTCACTTTCGCACACATGGGGAGAGCAGAGATCTATTAAAGCACTTGAGTAGCAAGGTAGATCTATAGATTACAAGCTCATGATCACAATAAGATCATGCATAGAGAGAGATGAACACATAGCTACCGGTAGAACCCTTAGCCTCGAGAGAGAACTACTCCCTCCTCATCATGGGAATCAGCAACGGCGATGGAGATGGTGGTGGAGATCGATGGAGATGGCTCCGGGGGCACTTCTCCGTCCTGGCAGGGTGCCGGAACAGAGACTTTCTGTCCCCCGAATCTCCCCTTCGGTGGCGGCGGCGCTGTGGAACTTTTCGTAGATTTTTGATTGATGATCTAGGGTTTTTGCCTCGGGAGGAATATATAGGCGAAGAAGGAAAGGTCGGTGGCCGGCCAGGGGGGCCACACCATGCCCTGGCGCGGCCTGTGCTGGCCCGTGCCAAGGGGGGTGTGGCCACCCTGTGGCCCCTCTCCGACTCTCCTTCTGGCTCCGTGAGTCTTCCGGGGAAATAGTAACTTTGGCTTTTGTCCCGTCCAATTCCGAGAATATTCATTTTCTGTCTTCCTGGAACAGAAAACATGCAACTGTCACTGTGGCTCTTATTAATAGGTTAGTCCAAGAAATCATATGAAAAGTACTCCAAAGTGTGGACAAAACATAAGAAAGTAGATAAAACCAAGCATGGAACATCAAAAATTATAGATACATTTGCAATGTATCAAAGGCTAGGTTTGACGACAACAAAGAACACAATAACACTTTATTTGTTTTCGATGAACATCATCACTTATTCTCTTGCTATTTACTTAGGCCATTGCAGTTCATGAATTGTGTTGTCCTGCATGACACTTCATACCAACCAATTCGGTATCCAATACCTAAGAACCACATTGTTTAACAAGCAAGGAATATAACCATAACATGTATATCTTCTATATACCTAAGTTGGACATCTCCAACCTTTTCTTTTCTGCCAAATATTTTATAGATTCTCTTTCAACAATTCCTTTTCTTTTAAAAGAATCTATCAACATCAATAGTGGTGTCATTCACATGACACATAGTACAAAGTGTATATAGTCAAATACTAATACCTTTGGACTTGCACTTTGAAGTGGATCACCATCATCAAGTGTTTGGTGTTCTTTCAAAAATCCATTCTTTAGTAATCTATTAGTGTAGTAAACATTTTACTTACATCTTCTATTCATCCTTATCAAGACAACTTTCATGATCAAGCTACTATAGCCTGTAAGGAAGAATCGCGAGTATAATGTTAGTTCCCAAAACCTTTTTGGGAGATCCGGATGCTTAGCATCTCCATCCTTCACAAATTCTCATACAATATGAGAACATGTATTTTCTAAATTTATACTCTATCGTAATGCAACCAAAAACATTGTTTCAGATATCACAATATCTTTCACACATGATGGTTTCTGAAACAATTTTCAGCTCCTATATAATCTTGATATTAAAACAACTTTTCAATATCAATAATCATGGAGGCAAACATGATACTTTAGATACTAACATTGGAATTCTTACTCTTGATTTAATACTACTTATTAAACTTCATGGAGTAAATAGAGTTTGTTGAAAGTTTGCAATAGGACTTATAAACTTTAAATTGACATTCAAAACAATACGATACCAGTTTGTAAAGTAAATACCCAGAATTCTGTAGTTCCATTATCTCAATTACAACTAAGCATAAGGTAGTGAACAGATGCCAATGACTACAAGAAATTATGCAAATTCACTTTGATTTAGTTTATGACAAATTGAGTTCGACTAATCCAAATTAGAAAAGAACTCCCACTCAAAAACGACATCCCTCATGCCTTTTTGGTGATTACATGAACCAAATCCACTACACCAAGTGCGATACGTGAGTCGGTGTAGCTTCAAAGGCGAGCATCAATATGGGCATCACATCAACTATATGACTCATGGTTAACCTTTCGGTCCGTGTTCCGAGGCCATGCCTGTACATGCTAGGCTCTCCAAGTAAGAACCTTAGTACTCGCGTGTGTAAAACTGTCTTACACCCATTTGTATGAAAGCGTAGAGTCGAGTACACCCGATCATCACGTGATGTCTCGAAACACGATCCATAAAATGGTGCATACTTAAGGAAGAACACATTTTATCTTGATATTTAAATGAGGGATATTCTTACAATGCTACTAAAAGCGCCAAACTAGCAATATAAGATGCAAACATCTAATGTGTAAAGTGGGATGATATGGTCAATGCATTTGATCTCTATCATATGCATCATGGTATGATCTCTATCATTCCTTTGTGTGTAAGGCCAAGGTCTATGGAACTTACACGTTAGGTGTGTTGTAAGAGTATCTATCATACATCTACTTACAACATTACCATATCATGACACTAGCCCAGCAACGATCTAAACTAGACGCCTCTAATTTATCAATTGCAAGTTTTATGTGGCTTAGGGCTTTCGAAGATAGAACCGGTCTTACCTACGAACATGGAACCACAATGAGGATAACCAAGTTATTAGTAACTCGTTGTAAATCTGATATTGACTATAGTAGGAGATACAGACACCCGCCAGGCACTTATGCAAAACTAGATGCATGTCAGTCGTGGAACTGGTCTCATGTACGATGACATGTAAGGTTGGTCCAGGCTGCTTCATCCCAATATGCCACCAATATCCAAAATACATGAAAGATGCAATAACATGATCATCATCGCCCACATATAAACATATGCGTACTACTCGTGCAAAGCACCTACGCATAGATCGGGCTCTGATACCACTGAAGGGTTCGCAGCATAAAAAACAAAAAAATTCCTACGATGGGAACTATACGCCAAGATCTATCTACTAGATACAAACAACGGGTGGATATACATCCATGTAGAACTTACCCTCGAAGACAACAAAGCTTTGTTAACGAGATGGAACTCGTGGATGATGTAGTCGTACACTTGCTGATCTCAAGATCGTGATGAAGTCCAGCAGGTCCGGCTCCAGCACGTCCTTCAGATCCAGATCCAGCTCGAGCAAGTCTAGCACCACCAAGTCCAGCACCGCAAAGCAGCGGTGCATCCGTGATCGCACACACGTTCGGTACCCCGACAACCACCATCCCTCGCTCCAGCAAAGTAGCAGAAGTAGCAACTCCTTTCCAGATAAAGCCACCGGGAACATGTATCTCACTAATCCGAGACCATGGGGAATAATACTAGAGGGGGAGAGAGATCCTTCACGAGGAGGTGTGAAGAAGAAGGAGTGAGAGGGGGCCTTTTATAGGAGGAGGGGGGTACCCCTCCCCCATGGCCGGCGCCCCATGGGAGGGTGACTCCTCACCTCCCCCATTCATGTGGTGGTAACCCCTCCACATTAAAATGCCCCTTCACATTCTCTTTTAAAGTCTCCACTTTAAATACATTAAGTTTCTCCAAATTTAATGCTCTCTCATTTAATAAAACTCTTTTATTAATTTTATTCAGAATTTTGTTAATTACTTTAATTAAAAAACATTCACATAAAACCCCCTGCAACATTTCAATATTACATGCAGAACCAATTTCAGCAATTTCACCGGAAACAATTTTGGTGTCTATTGAAATAATTCCAGCGCTTTCTTAAATCTTTATTTGAAACATATTTGCTACAAATGGTGCCGGTATCCCTTAAGTGTGTCACCCTACGGTTTGCGAATAATGTAGACATGATCGGACCCCTCTCAGATCAATAACCAGAAGCGGGACCTGGAGATCCATACTGACTCCTACACATTCAACGATGACTTCTGTGAACGTGAGAACCTTTAACGCTAGTAACTAAATCCCTTTGTCTCGTGATATATTACATGTCCGAGATTCGATCATTGGTATCTCCATACCTAGTTTGATCTCGTTACCGACATGTACTCTTTTGTCGTTCCTGTGATATAACATTCTAGTGATCACATCACTTGCTTGCAAGCTAACCAATGTGATATCACCGAGAGGGCCCAGAGTATATCTATCCGTCATCGGGATGGAAAAATCCCACTCTTGATCCATGAGCCTCAACATAACACCTTTGTAGCACTGAACCCACCTTTATAGTCACCCTGTTACGGTGTGATGTTTGATGTTATCAAGATACTCTTCCGGTGTTAGCAATTAACATGATCTCATGGTCTAAGGACTAAGATTACTTCGTATGATGTTATATCAATATAAACATAATGACTCTGATCGTAATGCTATACTTTGGATGAATGTTCATCACATCATTCAACTAATGTTGTGACCTCGTTATTAACAACATCCAATGTCCATGATCAGGAAACCTTGATCATCTTGTTAATCAACGAGCTAGTTTATATGAGAGGCATTACTAGGAACTTTGTATTTTGTTTATTAAATACACATGTATTACCGTTTCCAATTAATACAATTATAGCATGCAAAATAAACATTTATCATAAACATGTAATAAGATAATAACCACTTTATTATTGCCTCTCGGGCATATTCCCTTCAGGGTCGCCCTCGGTGAGCTCGGGGTGCCAAGGTTTGGCCGGTCGGCATACTGCGCAGCCTCAGGTCGCTCCGTCGTGGCAGCCCGTGCTGCTGTCGGAGGTCAAGCCCGCTACGCCCGTGCCTTTGCCGTCCATGGCGTCGTTGAAGGAAATATGCCCTGAGAGGCAATAATAAAGTTGTTATTATGTATTCCTTATATATGATAGATGTTTATTTTGCATGCTATAATTGTATTGATCAGAAACGTCAATACATGTGTGTTTAATAAACAAAAAGGGTTCCTAGTTATGCCTCTCTTATAGACTAGCTTGTTGATTAATAAGATGATCAAGGTTTCCTGATCATGGACATTGGATGTTGTTAATAACAAGGTCACAACATTTGTGAAATAATGTGATGAACATTCATCCAAAGTATAGCATTACGATCAAGTCATTATTTTTACATTGCTATAACATCATACGAAGTAATCTTTATCCTTAGACCATGAGATCATGTTAATTGCTAACACCGGAAGAGTATCTTGATAACATCAAATGTCACACCGTAACAGGGTGACTATAAAGATGGGTTCAGTGCTACGAAGGTGTTATGTTGAGGCTCATGGATCAAGAGTGGAATTTTTCAATCCCGATGATGGATAGATATACTCTGGGCCCTCTCGGTGATATCACATTAAGATAGCTTGCAAGCAAGTGATGTGATCACTAGAATGTTATATCACGGGAACGAGAAAAGAGTGCATGTCGGTAACGAGATCAAACTAGGTATTTGGATACTGATGATCGAATCTCGGACATGTATTATATCATGAGACAAAGGGATTAAATTACAAGTGTTAAAGGTTCTCACGATCACAGAAGTCATCATTGAATATGCAGGAGTCAGTATGGATCTCCAGGTCCCACTTCTGATTATTGATCTGAGAGGAGTCTCAATCATGTCTGCATTATTCGTGAACCGTAGAGTGACACACTTAAGAGTTATCGAACACCATTTTGGAGCACATATGTTTCATACGAAAGAATTGCAAAGCGCAGGAATTGTTTCGATAGAAATCGGAAATTGTTTCTGGTGAAATTGCAGAAAGTGGTTCTGCATGTGATATTGAAATATTGCAAGGGGTTATATGTGAATGTTTGTTAATTAAAGTAATTAACAAAATTCTGAATAAATTTAATAAAAGAGTTTTATTAAATGAGAGAGCATTAAACTTAGAGAATTTTAATGCATTTAAAGTAGGGACTTTAAAAGGGAATGTGAAGAGGCATTTTAATGTGGAGGGAGTTACCACCACATGAATGGAGGAGGTGAGGGGTCACCTCCATGAGGCGCCGGCCGTGGAGGGGGTACCCCCTCCTCCTATAAAAGGCCCCCCTCTTCCTCCTTCCACACACCTCCTCGTGAAGGATCTCTCTCCCCCTCTAGAATTATTCCCCCATGGTCTCGGATTAGTGAGATACATGTTGCCGGTGGCATTTCGTCTGGAAGGAGTTGTTGCTTCCGCTGGATCGCTGGAGAGAGGAGGTGGAGGTTGTCCGGTGGCTTGAACGTGTGTGCGAGTACGGATGCGCTGCTGATTTGCGGCACTCGGACTTCCACACGATCTTGAGATCCGCAAGTGTACAACTACATCAACCACGAGTTCCTACTCATTAAGAAAACTCGTTGTCTTCGAGGGTAGGTTCTCGATGGATGTATGTCCACCCGTTGCTCTATACCTAGTAGATAGATCTTGGCGTGTAGTTTTCATCGTAGGAAATTTTTTGTTTTATATGCTGCGGACCCAACAGTGGTATCAGAGCCTGATCTATGCGTAGGTGCTTTGCATGGGTAGTACACATATGTTTATATGTGGGCGATGATGATCATGTTATTGCATCTTCTATGTATTTTGGATATTGGTGGCATAGTGGGATGAAGCGGCCCGGACCAACCTTACATGTCATCGTACATGAGACCGGTTCCACGACTGACATGCAACTAGTTTTGCATAAGTGGCTGGCGGGTGTCTGTCTCTCCTACTATAGTCAATATCTGATTTACAACGAGTTGCTAATAACTTGGTTATCCTCGTTGTGGTTCATGTTCGTAGGTAAGAACGGTTCTATCTCCAAAAGCCCTAAGCCACGTAAAATTTGCAATTGATAAATTAGAGGCGTCTAGTTTAGATCGTTGTTGGGCTAGTGTATTGATATGGTATTGTTGTAAGTAGATGTATGATAGATACTCTTACAACACATTCAACGTGTAAGTTCCATAGACCTTGGCCTTACACACAAAGGAATGATAGAGACCATACCACGATGCAAATGATAGAGATCAAATGCATGGAACATATCATCTCACTTTACACATTAGATGTTAGCATCTTATACTGCTAGTTTAGCGCTTTCTGTAGCATTGTAAGATGATCCCTCATTTAGATATCAAGATAAAAATGTGTTCTTCCTTAAGTATGCACCGTTATGTGGATCGTGTTTCGAGACATCACGTGATGATCAGGTGTACTCGAATCTACGCTTTCATAGGAACGGGTGTAAGATAGTTTTACACACGTGAATACTAAGGTTCTTACTTGGCAAGCCTAGAATGTATAGACATGGCCTCGGAACACAGACCGAAAGTTTAAGCATGAGTCATATAGTTGATATGATGCCCATATAGATGCTCGCCTTCGAAGCTACATCAACTCACGTGATGATCGGACTTGGTGTAGTGGATTTGGTTCATGTAATCACCAAAAGGACACGAGGGATGTCGTTTTTGAGTGGGAGTTCATTAGTATTTGGATTAGTTGAACTCACTCTATCATAAACTTAGTCTAAATAAACTTTACAAATTCTGTTGTAGATGGCACCACCTGCTTTTAATATCAATGTGTTCATGGAGAAAGAGAAACTTGCTGCGAATGGTAGCAACTTTACCAACTGGGCTATGAGTTTGAGGATTCTCCTCAATGCTGCACAAAAGCAATATGTGCTAGAGGCGCCGCTAGGCCCCCCACCAGCTCCTGATGCCCCTGACAAGGAAAAGAATGTCTATATGACTCGTCAGGAGGACCACAACTTAGTTCATTGCGGCATACTATATGGGCTAGAGCGAGAACTTCGAAAGCGTTTCGAAAATGGCAATGCCTTTGATACCATGGGGAATTGAAAATGATTTCCGATACCCATGCTGCCGTAGAGAGTTATAATGCTTCTGAAAAGTTCTTTAGCTGCATGATGGAGGAGAATAGCTCCGTTAGTGAGCATGTACTCAAAATGTCTGGGTACGCCGATAAGCTTGTGTCCTTGGGAATAACTGTTGGGTTCGTAGCATAGAAAACAAAAAAATTCCTACGATGAGAACTATACGCCAAGATCTATCTACTAGATACAGAGCAACGGGTGGATATACATCCATGGAGAACTTACCCTCGAAGACAACGAGTTTCGTTAACGAGTAGGAACTCGTGGATGATGTAGTCGTACGCTTGCCGATCTCAAGATCGTGATGAAGTCCAGCAGGTCCGGCTCCAGCATGTCCATCAGATCCAGCTCCAGCAAGTCCGGCACCACCAAGTCCAGCACCGCAAAGCAGCGTGCATCCGTGATCGCACACACGTCCGGTACCCCGACAACCTCCGTCCCTCGCTCCAGCAAAGCAGCAGAAGCAGCAACTCCTTTCCATATAAAGCCACCGGGAACATGTATCTCGCTAATCCGAGACCATGGGGGAATAATACTAGAGGGGGAGAGAGATCCTTCACGAGGAGGTGTGAGGAAGAAGGTGTGAGAGGGGGGCCTTTTATAGGAGGAGGGGAGGGTTTCCCTTCACCTCCCCCATTCATGTGGTGGTAACCCCCTCCACATTAAAATGCCCCTTCACATTCTCTTTTAAAGTCTCCACTTTAAATGCATTAAATTTCTCCAAATTTAATGCTCTCTCATTTAATAAAACTCTTTTATTAATTTTATTCAGAATTTTGTAAATTACTTTAATTAACAAACATTCACATAAAACCCCCTGCAACATTTCAATATTACATGCAGAACCAATTTCAGCAATTTCACCCAAAACAGTTTTGGTGTCTATTGAAATAATTCCAGCACTTTCTTAAATCTTTATCTGAAACATATTTGCTCTAAATGATGTCGATATCCCTTAAGTGTGTCACCCTACGGTTCGCGAATAATGCAGACATGATCGAGACCCCTCTCAGATCAATAATCAGAAGCGAGACCTAGAGATCCATACTGACTCCTACACACTCAACGATGACTTCTGTGATCGTGAGAACCTTTAACACTAGTAACTAAATCCCTTTGTCTCATGATATAATACATGTCCGATATTCGATCATCGGTATCCAAATACCTAGTTTGATCTCGTTACCGACATGCACTTTTTTCTCGTTCCCATGATATAACATTCTAGTGATCACATCACTTGCTTGCAAGCTATCTTAATGTGATATCACTGAGAGGGCTCAGAGTATATCTATCCGTCA